>OW388293.1:15908793-17184624 GCA_936450465.1 Gibbula magus | reverse complement strand
CGACTGATCTCCATATTTTATTATGTGATGTTGGTAACGAACGCTGGTTCGTCACTGGGAATGGATACACAATATAAGGACCTCCGCATATCCAAGGGTTCTGTGGTGTAGTGGTTATCACGTCTGCTTTACACGCAGAAGGCCGCGAGTTCGAGCCTCGCCGGAACCTGTAGTTTTGCATTTTATGCAAATGGACGAAAACATGCGCACTTTCACAGAGACTCTTTGATCTGAGAGCATGTTAGTCCAGTGGACGGTGGTAAAATTATCTTTCATAGTCAAACCAGTTTAAAGAGTCAAGTATTTACAGTAAATATCCATCTAACCATACAGGTTCTGTGGTGTAGTGGTTATCACGTCTGCTTCACACGCAGAAGGTCGCGAGTTCGAACCTCGCCAGAACCTCTTTTCTTCCTTTTATGATTTAGGGATTACAACTGCCTCTTGTGTAGAATGCTTTTATCATTATTACTTGACGATTGCAAGCTATGCACCTGATTAATCTTGGGACGAAATCAAATATGTCATTTTGGGTAGTACTAGTGGGGTAAGTGTAAGGTCGATATCCTTCTTAAACAGTGTTAAGTGAATAGTCTCATGGAGTGTAGCCTTACAATTTGTGTAGCTTCCGAACGGTTCTGTGGTGTAGTGGTTATCACGTCTGCTTTACACGCAGAAGGTCGCGAGTTCGAACCTCGCCCAGAACCTTGCTTTTAGTTTTAAAGTAACACATCCTATTCGGCGACATATATGATGCACATATCGAAATTTATAGACAGTTATATATGTGAACAAACAAGTGAAACTTGTAATTTCTGCTATGTAACTTGGGCTTATTTCTTCGACTGATCTCCATATTTTATTATGTGATGTTGGTAACGAACGCTGGTTCGTCACTGGGAATGGATACACAATATAAGGACCTCCGCATATCCAAGGGTTCCGTGTGTAGTGGTTATCACGTCTGCTTAACACGCAGAAGGCCGCGAGTTCGAGCCTCGCCGGAACCTGTAGTTTTGCATTTTATGCAAATGGACGAAAACATGCGCACTTTCACAGAGACTCTTTGATCTGAGAGCATGTTAGTCCAGTGGACGGTGGTAAAATTATCTTTCATAGTCAAACCAGTTTAAAGAGTCAAGTATTTACAGTAAATATCCATCTAACCATACAGGTTCTGTGGTGTAGTGGTTATCACGTCTGCTTCACACGCAGAAGGGTCGCGAGTTCGAACCTCGCCAGAACCTCTTTTCTTCCTTTTATGATTTAGGGATTACAACTGCCTCTTGTGTAGAATGCTTTTATCATTATTACTTGACGATTGCAAGCTATGCACCTGATTAATCTTGGGACGAAATCAAATATGTCATTTTGGGTAGTACTAGTGGGGTAAGTGTAAGGTCGATATCCTTCTTAAACAGTGTTAAGTGAATAGTCTCATGGAGTGTAGCCTTACAATTTGTGTAGCTTTCCGAACGGTTCTGTGGTGTAGTGGTTATCACGTCTGCTTTACACGCAGAAGGTCGCGAGTTCGAACCTCGCCAGAACCTTGCTTTTAGTTTTAAAGTAACACATCCTATTCGGCGACATATATGATGCACATATCGAAATTTATAGACAGTTATATATGTGAACAACAAGTGAAACTTGTAATTTCTGCTATGTAACTTGGGCTTATTTCTTCGACTGATCTCCATATTTTATTATGTGATGTTGGTAACGAACGCTGGTTCGTCACTGGGAATTGATACACAATATAAGGACCTCCGCATATCCAAGGGTTCCGTGGTGTAGTGGTTATCACGTCTGCTTAACACGCAGAAGGCCGCGAGTTCGAGCCTCGCCGGAACCTGTAGTTTTGCATTTTATGCAAATGGACGAAAACATGCGCACTTTCACAGAGACTCTTTGATCTGAGAGCATGTTAGTCCAGTGGACGGTGGTAAAATTATCTTTCATAGTCAAACCAGTTTAAAGAGTCAAGTATTTACAGTAAATATCCATCTAACCATACAGGTTCTGTGGTGTAGTGGTTATCACGTCTGCTTCACACGCAGAAGGTCGCGAGTTCGAACCTCGCCAGAACCTCTTTTCTTCCTTTTATGATTTAGGGATTACAACTGCCTCTTGTGTAGAATGCTTTTATCATTATTACTTGACGATTGCAAGCTATGAACCTGATTAATCTTGGGACGAAATCAAATATGTCATTTTGGGTAGTACTAGTGGGGTAAGTGTAAGGTCGATATCCTTCTTAAACAGTGTTAAGTGAATAGTCTCATGGAGTGTAGCCTTACAATTTGTGTAGCTTTCCGAACGGTTCTGTGGTGTAGTGGTTATCACGTCTGCTTTACACGCAGAAGGTCGCGAGTTCGAACCTCGCCAGAACCTTGCTTTTAGTTTTAAAGTAACACATCCTATTCGGCGACATATATGATGCACATATCGAAATTATAGACAGTTATATATGTGAACAACAAATGAAACTTGTAATTTCTGCTATGTAACTTGGGCTTATTTCTTCGACTGATCTCCATATTTTATTATGTGATGTTGGTAACGAACGCTGGTTCGTCACTGGGAATGGATACACAATATAAGGACCTCCGCATATCCAAGGGTTCCGTGGTGTAGTGGTTATAACGTCTACTTAACACGCAGAAGGCCGCGAGTTCGAGCCTCGCCGGAACCTGTAGTTTTGCATTTTATGCAAATGGACGAAAACATGCGCACTTTCACAGAGACTCTTTGATCTGAGAGCATGTTAGTCCAGTGGACGGTGGTAAAATTATCTTTCATAGTCAAACCAGTTTAAAGAGTCAAGTATTTACAGTAAATATCCATCTAACCATACAGGTTCTGTTTGTAGTGGTTATCACGTCTGCTTCACACGCAGAAGGTCGCGAGTTCGAACCTCGCCAGAACCTCTTTTCTTCCTTTTATGATTTAGGGATTACAACTGCCTCTTGTGTAGAATGCTTTTATCATTATTACTTGACGATTGCAAGCTATGCACCTGATTAATCTTGGGACGAAATCAAATATGTCATTTTGGGTAGTACTAGTGGGGTAAGTGTAAGGTCGATATCCTTCTTAAACAGTGTTAAGTGAATAGTCTCATGGAGTGTAGCCTTACAATTTGTGTAGCTTTCCGAACGGTTCTGTGGTGTAGTGGTTATCACGTCTGCTTTACACGCAGAAGGTCGCGAGTTCGAACCTCGCCAGAACCTTGCTTTTAGTTTTAAAGTAACACATCCTATTCGGCGACATATATGATGCACATATCGAAATTTATAGACAGTTATATATGTGAACAACAAGTGAAACTTGTAATTTCTGCTATGTAACTGGGCTTATTTCTTCGACTGATCTCCATATTTTATTATGTGATGTTGGTAACGAACGCTGGTTCGTCACTGGGAATGGATACACAATATAAGGACCTCCGCATATCCAAGGGTTCCGTGGTGTAGTGGTTATCACGTCTGCTTAACACGCAGAAGGCCGCGAGTTCGAGCCTCGCCGGAACCTGTAGTTTTGCATTTTATGCAAATGGACGAAAACATGCGCACTTTCACAGAGACTCTTTGATCTGAGAGCATGTTAGTCCAGTGGACGGTGGTAAAATTATCTTTCATAGTCAAACCAGTTTAAAGAGTCAAGTATTTACAGTAAATATCCATCTAACCATACAGGTTCTGTGGTGTAGTGGTTATCACGTCTGCTTCACACGCAGAAGGTCGCGAGTTCGAACCTCGCCAGAACCTCTGTTCTTCCTTTTATGATTTAGGGATTACAACTGCCTCTTGTGTAGAATGCTTTTATCATTATTACTTGACGATTGCAAGCTATGCACCTGATTAATCTTGGGACGAAATCAAATATGTCATTTTGGGTAGTACTAGTGGGGTAAGTGTAAGGTCGATATCCTTCTTAAACAGTGTTAAGTGAATAGTCTCATGGAGTGTAGCCTTACAATTTGTGTAGCTTTCCGAACGGTTCTGTGGTGTAGTGGTTATCACGTCTGCTTTACACGCAGAAGGTCGCGAGTTCGAACCTCGCCAGAACCTTGCTTTTAGTTTTAAAGTAACACATCCTATTCGGCGACATATATGATGCACATATCGAAATTTATAGACAGTTATATATGTGAACAACAAATGAAACTTGTAATTTCTGCTATGTAACTTGGGCTTATTTCTTCGACTGATCTCCATATTTTATTATGTGATGTTGGTAACGAACGCTGGTTCGTCACTGGGAATGGATACACAATATAAGGACCTCCGCATATCCAAGGGTTCCGTGGTGTAGTGGTTATAACGTCTACTTAACACGCAGAAGGCCGCGAGTTCGAGCCTCGCCGGAACCTGTAGTTTTGCATTTTATGCAAATGGACGAAAACATGCGCACTTTCACAGAGACTCTTTGATCTGAGAGCATGTTAGTCCAGTGGACGGTGGTAAAATTATCTTTCATAGTCAAACCAGTTTAAAGAGTCAAGTATTTACAGTAAATATCCATCTAACCATACAGGTTCTGTGGTGTAGTGGTTATCACGTCTGCTTCACACGCAGAAGGTCGCGAGTTCGAACCTCGCCAGAACCTCTTTTCTTCCTTTTATGATTTAGGGATTACAACTGCCTCTTGTGTAGAATGCTTTTATCATTATTACTTGACGATTGCAAGCTATGCACCTGATTAATCTTGGGACGAAATCAAATATGTCATTTTGGGTAGTACTAGTGGGGTAAGTGTAAGGTCGATATCCTTCTTAAACAGTGTTAAGTGAATAGTCTCATGAGTGTAGCATTACAATTTGTGTAGCTTTCCGAACGGTTCTGTGGTGTAGTGGTTATCACGTCTGCTTTACACGCAGAAGGTCGCGAGTTCGAACCTCGCCAGAACCTTGCTTTTAGTTTTAAAGTAACACATCCTATTCGGCGACATATATGATGCACATATCGAAATTTATAGACAGTTATATATGTGAACAACAAGTGAAAACTTGTAATTTCTGCTATGTAACTTGGGCTTATTCTTCGACTGATCTCCATATTTTATTATGTGATGTTGGTAACGAACGCTGGTTCGTCACTGGGAATGGATACACAATATAAGGACCTCCGCATATCCAAGGGTTCCGTGGTGTAGTGGTTATCACGTCTGCTTAACACGCAGAAGGCCGCGAGTTCGAGCCTCGCCGGAACCTGTAGTTTTGCATTTTATGCAAATGGACGAAAACATGCGCACTTTCACAGAGACTCTTTGATCTGAGAGCATGTTAGTCCAGTGGACGGTGGTAAAATTATCTTTCATAGTCAAACCAGTTTAAAGAGTCAAGTATTTACAGTAAATATCCATCTAACCATACAGGTTCTGTGGTGTAGTGGTTATCACGTCTGCTTCACACGCAGAAGGTCGCGAGTTCGAACCTCGCCAGAACCTCTTTTCTTCCTTTTATGATTTAGGGATTACAACTGCCTCTTGTGTAGAATGCTTTTATCATTATTACTTGACGATTGCAAGCTATGCACCTGATTAATCTTGGGACGAAATCAAATATGTCATTTTGGGTAGTACTAGTGGGGTAAGTGTAAGGTCGATATCCTTCTTAAACAGTGTTAAGTGAATAGTCTCATGGAGTGTAGCCTTACAATTTGTGTAGCTTTCCGAACGGTTCTGTGGTGTAGTGGTTATCACGTCTGCTTTACACGCAGAAGGTCGCGAGTTCGAACCTCGCCAGAACCTTGCTTTTAGTTTTAAAGTAACACATCCTATTCGGCGACATATATGATGCACATATCGAAATTTATAGACAGTTATATATGTGAACAACAAGTGAAACTTGTAATTTCTGCTATGTAACTTGGGCTTATTTCTTCGACTGATCTCCATATTTTATTATGTGATGTTGGTAACGAACGCTGGTTCGTCACTGGGAATGGATACACAATATAAGGACCTCCGCATATCCAAGGGTTCCGTGGTGTAGTGGTTATCACGTCTGCTTAACACGCAGAAGGCCGCGAGTTCGAGCCTCGCCGGAACCTGTAGTTTTGCATTTTATGCAAATGGACGAAAACATGCGCACTTTCACAGAGACTCTTTGATCTGAGAGCATGTTAGTCCAGTGGACGGTGGTAAAATTATCTTTCATAGTCAAACCAGTTTAAAGAGTCAAGTATTTACAGTAAATATCCATCTAACCATACAGGTTCTGTGGTGTAGTGGTTATCACGTCTGCTTCACACGCAGAAGGTCGCGAGTTCGAACCTCGCCAGAACCTCTTTTCTTCCTTTTATGATTTAGGGATTACAACTGCCTCTTGTGTAGAATGCTTTTATCATTATTACTTGACGATTGCAAGCTATGCACCTGATTAATCTTGGGACGAAATCAAATATGTCATTTTGGGTAGTACTAGTGGGGTAAGTGTAAGGTCGATATCCTTCTTAAACAGTGTTAAGTGAATAGTCTCATGGAGTGTAGCCTTACAATTTGTGTAGCTTTCCGAACGGTTCTGTGGTGTAGTGGTTATCACGTCTGCTTTACACGCAGAAGGTCGCGAGTTCGAACCTCGCCAGAACCTTGCTTTTAGTTTTAAAGTAACACATCCTATTCGGCGACATATATGATGCACATATCGAAATTTATAGACAGTTATATATGTGGACAACAAGTGAAACTTGTAATTTCTGCTATGTAACTTGGGCTTATTTCTTCGACTGATCTCCATATTTTATTATGTGATGTTGGTAACGAACGCTGGTTCGTCACTGGGAATGGATACACAATATAAGGACCTCCGCATATCCAAGGGTTCCGTGGTGTAGTGGTTATCACGTCTGCTTAACACGCAGAAGGCCGCGAGTTCGAGCCTCGCCGGAACCTGTAGTTTTGCATTTTATGCAAATGGACGAAAACATGCGCACTTTCACAGAGACTCTTTGATCTGAGAGCATGTTAGTCCAGTGGACGGTGGTAAAATTATCTTTCATAGTCAAACCAGTTTAAAGAGTCAAGTATTTACAGTAAATATCCATCTAACCATACCGGTTCTGTGGTGTAGTGGTTATCACGTCTGCTTCACACGCGAGTTCGAACCTCGCCAGAACCTCTTTTCTTCCTTTTATGATTTAGGGATTACAACTGCCTCTTGTGTAGAATGCTTTTATCATTATTACTTGACGATTGCAAGCTATGCACCTGATTAATCTTGGGACGAAATCAAATATGTCATTTTGGGTAGTACTAGTGGGGTAAGTGTAAGGTCGATATCCTTCTTAAACAGTGTTAAGTGAATAGTCTCATGGAGTGTAGCCTTACAATTTGTGTAGCTTTCCGAACGGTTCTGTGGTGTAGTGGTTATCACGTCTGCTTTACACGCAGAAGGTCGCGAGTTCGAACCTCGCCAGAACCTTGCTTTTAGTTTTAAAGTAACACATCCTATTCGGCGACATATATGATGCACATATCGAAATTTATAGACAGTTATATATGTGAACAACAAGTGAAACTTGTAATTTCTGCTATGTAACTTGGGCTTATTTCTTCGACTGATCTCCATATTTTATTATGTGATGTTGGTAACGAACGCTGGTTCGTCACTGGGAATGGATACACAATATAAGGACCTCCGCATATCCAAGGGTTCCGTGGTGTAGTGGTTATCACGTCTGCTTAACACGCAGAAGGCCGCGAGTTCGAGCCTCGCCGGAACCTGTAGTTTTGCATTTTATGCAAATGGACGAAAACATGCGCACTTTCACAGAGACTCTTTGATCTGAGAGCATGTTAGTCCAGTGGACGGTGGTAAAATTATCTTTCATAGTCAAACCAGTTTAAAGAGTCAAGTATTTACAGTAAATATCCATCTAACCATACAGGTTCTGTGGTGTAGTGGTTATCACGTCTGCTTCACACGCAGAAGGTCGCGAGTTCGAACCTCGCCAGAACCTCTTTTCTTCCTTTTATGATTTAGGGATTACAACTGCCTCTTGTGTAGAATGCTTTTATCATTATTACTTGACGATTGCAAGCTATGCACCTGATTAATCTTGGGACGAAATCAAATATGTCATTTTGGGTAGTACTAGTGGGGTAAGTGTAAGGTCGATATCCTTCTTAAACAGTGTTAAGTGAATAGTCTCATGGAGTGTAGCCTTACAATTTGTGTAGCTTTCCGAACGGTTCTGTGGTGTAGTGGTTATCACGTCTGCTTTACACGCAGAAGGTCGCGAGTTCGAACCTCGCCAGAACCTTGCTTTTAGTTTTAAAGTAACACATCCTATTCGGCGACATATATGATGCACATATCGAAATTTATAGACAGTTATATATGTGAACAACAAGTGAAACTTGTAATTTCTGCTATGTAACTTGGGCTTATTTCTTCGACTGATCTCCATATTTTATTATGTGATGTTGGTAACGAACGCTGGTTCGTCACTGGGAATGGATACACAATATAAGGACCTCTGCATATCCAAGGGTTCCGTGGTGTAGTGGTTATCACGTCTGCTTAACACGCAGAAGGCCGCGAGTTCGAGCCTCGCCGGAACCTGTAGTTTTGCATTTTATGCAAATGGACGAAAACATGCGCACTTTCACAGAGACTCTTTGATCTGAGAGCATGTTAGTCCAGTGGACGGTGGTAAAATTATCTTTCATAGTCAAACCAGTTTAAAGAGTCAAGTATTTACAGTAAATATCCATCTAACCATACAGGTTCTGTGGTGTAGTGGTTATCACGTCTGCTTCACACGCAGAAGGTCGCGAGTTCGAACCTCGCCAGAACCTCTTTTCTTCCTTTTATGATTTAGGGATTACAACTGCCTCTTGTGTAGAATGCTTTTATCATTATTACTTGACGATTGCAAGCTATGCACCTGATTAATCTTGGGACGAAATCAAATATGTCATTTTGGGTAGTACTAGTGGGGTAAGTGTAAGGTCGATATCCTTCTTAAACAGTGTTAAGTGAATAGTCTCATGGAGTGTAGCCTTACAATTTGTGTAGCTTTCCGAACGGTTCTGTGGTGTAGTGGTTATCACGTCTGCTTTACACGCAGAAGGTCGCGAGTTCGAACCTCGCCAGAACCTTGCTTTTAGTTTTAAAGTAACACATCCTATTCGGCGACATATATGATGCACATATCGAAATTTATAGACAGTTATATATGTGAACAACAAGTGAAACTTGTAATTTCTGCTATGTAACTTGGGCTTATTTCTTCGACTGATCTCCATATTTTATTATGTGATGTTGGTAACGAACGCTGGTTCGTCACTGGGAATGGATACACAATATAAGGACCTCCGCATATCCAAGGGTTCCGTGGTGTAGTGGTTATCACGTCTGCTTAACACGCAGAAGGCCGCGAGTTCGAGCCTCGCCGGAACCTGTAGTTTTGCATTTTATGCAAATGGACGAAAACATGCGCACTTTCACAGAGACTCTTTGATCTGAGAGCATGTTAGTCCAGTGGACGGTGGTAAAATTATCTTTCATAGTCAAACCAGTTTAAAGAGTCAAGTATTTACAGTAAATATCCATCTAACCATACAGGTTCTGTGGTGTAGTGGTTATCACGTCTGCTTCACACGCAGAAGGTCGCGAGTTCGAACCTCGCCAGAACCTCTTTTCTTCCTTTTATGATTTAGGGATTACAACTGCCTCTTGTGTAGAATGCTTTTATCATTATTACTTGACGATTGCAAGCTATGCACCTGATTAATCTTGGGACGAAATCAAATATGTCATTTTGGGTAGTACTAGTGGGGTAAGTGTAAGGTCGATATCCTTCTTAAACAGTGTTAAGTGAATAGTCTCATGGAGTGTAGCCTTACAATTTGTGTAGCTTTCCGAACGGTTCTGTGGTGTAGTGGTTATCACGTCTGCTTTACACGCAGAAGGTCGCGAGTTCGAACCTCGCCAGAACCTTGCTTTTAGTTTTAAAGTAACACATCCTATTCGGCGACATATATGATGCACATATCGAAATTTATAGACAGTTATATATGTGAACAACAAGTGAAACTTGTAATTTCTGCTATGTAACTTGGGCTTATTTCTTCGACTGATCTCCATATTTTATTATGTGATGTTGGTAACGAACGCTGGTTCGTCACTGGGAATGGATACACAATATAAGGACCTCCGCATATCCAAGGGTTCCGTGGTGTAGTGGTTATCACGTCTGCTTAACACGCAGAAGGCCGCGAGTTCGAGCCTCGCCGGAACCTGTAGTTTTGCATTTTATGCAAATGGACGAAAACATGCGCACTTTCACAGAGACTCTTTGATCTGAGAGCATGTTAGTCCAGTGGACGGTGGTAAAATTATCTTTCATAGTCAAACCAGTTTAAAGAGTCAAGTATTTACAGTAAATATCCATCTAACCATACAGGTTCTGTGGTGTAGTGGTTATCACGTCTGCTTCACACGCAGAAGGTCGCGAGTTCGAACCTCGCCAGAACCTCTTTTCTTCCTTTTATGATTTAGGGATTACAACTGCCTCTTGTGTAGAATGCTTTTATCATTATTACTTGACGATTGCAAGCTATGCACCTGATTAATCTTGGGACGAAATCAAATATGTCATTTTGGGTAGTACTAGTGGGGTAAGTGTAAGGTCGATATCCTTCTTAAACAGTGTTAAGTGAATAGTCTCATGGAGTGTAGCCTTACAATTTGTGTAGCTTTCCGAACGGTTCTGTGGTGTAGTGGTTATCACGTCTGCTTTACACGCAGAAGGTCGCGAGTTCGAACCTCGCCAGAACCTTGCTTTTAGTTTTAAAGTAACACATCCTATTCGGCGACATATATGATGCACATATCGAAATTTATAGACAGTTATATATGTGAACAACAAGTGAAACTTGTAATTTCTGCTATGTAACTTGGGCTTATTTCTTCGACTGATCTCCATATTTTATTATGTGATGTTGGTAACGAACGCTGGTTCGTCACTGGGAATGGATACACAATATAAGGACCTCCGCATATCCAAGGGTTCCGTGGTGTAGTGGTTATCACGTCTGCTTAACACGCAGAAGGCCGCGAGTTCGAGCCTCGCCGGAACCTGTAGTTTTGCATTTTATGCAAATGGACGAAAACATGCGCACTTTCACAGAGACTCTTTGATCTGAGAGCATGTTAGTCCAGTGGACGGTGGTAAAATTATCTTTCATAGTCAAACCAGTTTAAAGAGTCAAGTATTTACAGTAAATATCCATCTAACCATACAGGTTCTGTGGTGTAGTGGTTATCACGTCTGCTTCACACGCAGAAGGTCGCGAGTTCGAACCTCGCCAGAACCTCTTTTCTTCCTTTTATGATTTAGGGATTACAACTGCCTCTTGTGTAGAATGCTTTTATCATTATTACTTGACGATTGCAAGCTATGCACCTGATTAATCTTGGGACGAAATCAAATATGTCATTTTGGGTAGTACTAGTGGGGTAAGTGTAAGGTCGATATCCTTCTTAAACAGTGTTAAGTGAATAGTCTCATGGAGTGTAGCCTTACAATTTGTGTAGCTTTCCGAACGGTTCTGTGGTGTAGTGGTTATCACGTCTGCTTTACACGCAGAAGGTCGCGAGTTCGAACCTCGCCAGAACCTTGCTTTTAGTTTTAAAGTAACACATCCTATTCGGCGACATATATGATGCACATATCGAAATTTATAGACAGTTATATATGTGAACAACAAGTGAAACTTGTAATTTCTGCTATGTAACTTGGGCTTATTTCTTCGACTGATCTCCATATTTTATTATGTGATGTTGGTAACGAACGCTGGTTCGTCACTGGGAATGGATACACAATATAAGGACCTCCGCATATCCAAGGGTTCCGTGGTGTAGTGGTTATCACGTCTGCTTAACACGCAGAAGGCCGCGAGTTCGAGCCTCGCCGGAACCTGTAGTTTTGCATTTTATGCAAATGGACGAAAACATGCGCACTTTCACAGAGACTCTTTGATCTGAGAGCATGTTAGTCCAGTGGACGGTGGTAAAATTATCTTTCATAGTCAAACCAGTTTAAAGAGTCAAGTATTTACAGTAAATATCCATCTAACCATACAGGTTCTGTGGTGTAGTGGTTATCACGTCTGCTTCACACGCAGACGGTCGCGAGTTCGAACCTCGCCAGAACCTCTTTTCTTCCTTTTATGATTTAGGGATTACAACTGCCTCTTGTGTAGAATGCTTTTATCATTATTACTTGACGATTGCAAGCTATGAACCTGATTAATCTTGGGACGAAATCAAATATGTCATTTTGGGTAGTACTAGTGGGGTAAGTGTAAGGTCGATATCCTTCTTAAACAGTGTTAAGTGAATAGTCTCATGGAGTGTAGCCTTACAATTTGTGTAGCTTTCCGAACGGTTCTGTGGTGTAGTGGTTATCACGTCTGCTTTACACGCAGAAGGTCGCGAGTTCGAACCTCGCCAGAACCTTGCTTTTAGTTTTAAAGTAACACATCCTATTCGGCGACATATATGATGCACATATCGAAATTTATAGACAGTTATATATGTGAACAACAAATGAAACTTGTAATTTCTGCTATGTAACTTGGGCTTATTTCTTCGACTGATCTCCATATTTTATTATGTGATGTTGGTAACGAACGCTGGTTCGTCACTGGGAATGGATACACAATATAAGGACCTCCGCATATCCAAGGGTTCCGTGGTGTAGTGGTTATAACGTCTACTTAACACGCAGAAGGCCGCGAGTTCGAGCCTCGCCGGAACCTGTAGTTTTGCATTTTATGCAAATGGACGAAAACATGCGCACTTTCACAGAGACTCTTTGATCTGAGAGCATGTTAGTCCAGTGGACGGTGGTAAAATTATCTTTCATAGTCAAACCAGTTTAAAGAGTCAAGTATTTACAGTAAATATCCATCTAACCATACAGGTTCTGTGGTGTAGTGGTTATCACGTCTGCTTCACACGCAGAAGGTCGCGAGTTCGAACCTCGCCAGAACCTCTTTTCTTCCTTTTATGATTTAGGGATTACAACTGCCTCTTGTGTAGAATGCTTTTATCATTATTACTTGACGATTGCAAGCTATGCACCTGATTAATCTTGGGACGAAATCAAATATGTCATTTTGGGTAGTACTAGTGGGGTAAGTGTAAGGTCGATATCCTTCTTAAACAGTGTTAAGTGAATAGTCTCATGGAGTGTAGCCTTACAATTTGTGTAGCTTTCCGAACGGTTCTGTGGTGTAGTGGTTATCACGTCTGCTTTACACGCAGAAGGTCGCGAGTTCGAACCTCGCCAGAACCTTGCTTTTAGTTTTAAAGTAACACATCCTATTCGGCGACATATATGATGCACATATCGAAATTTATAGACAGTTATATATGTGAACAACAAGTGAAACTTGTAATTTCTGCTATGTAACTTGGGCTTATTTCTTCGACTGATCTCCATATTTTATTATGTGATGTTGGTAACGAACGCTGGTTCGTCACTGGGAATGGATACACAATATAAGGACCTCCGCATATCCAAGGGTTCCGTGGTGTAGTGGTTATCACGTCTGCTTAACACGCAGAAGGCCGCGAGTTCGAGCCTCGCCGGAACCTGTAGTTTTGCATTTTATGCAAATGGACGAAAACATGCGCACTTTCACAGAGACTCTTTGATCTGAGAGCATGTTAGTCCAGTGGACGGTGGTAAAATTATCTTTCATAGTCAAACCAGTTTAAAGAGTCAAGTATTTACAGTAAATATCCATCTAACCATACAGGTTCTGTGGTGTAGTGGTTATCACGTCTGCTTCACACGCAGAAGGTCGCGAGTTCGAACCTCGCCAGAACCTCTTTTCTTCCTTTTATGATTTAGGGATTACAACTGCCTCTTGTGTAGAATGCTTTTATCATTATTACTTGACGATTGCAAGCTATGCACCTGATTAATCTTGGGACGAAATCAAATATGTCATTTTGGGTAGTACTAGTGGGGTAAGTGTAAGGTCGATATCCTTCTTAAACAGTGTTAAGTGAATAGTCTCATGGAGTGTAGCCTTACAATTTGTGTAGCTTTCCGAACGGTTCTGTGGTGTAGTGGTTATCACGTCTGCTTTACACGCAGAAGGTCGCGAGTTCGAACCTCGCCAGAACCTTGCTTTTAGTTTTAAAGTAACACATCCTATTCGGCGACATATATGATGCACATATCGAAATTTATAGACAGTTATATATGTGAACAACAAATGAAACTTGTAATTTCTGCTATGTAACTTGGGCTTATTTCTTCGACTGATCTCCATATTTTATTATGTGATGTTGGTAACGAACGCTGGTTCGTCACTGGGAATGGATACACAATATAAGGACCTCCGCATATCCAAGGGTTCCGTGGTGTAGTGGTTATAACGTCTACTTAACACGCAGAAGGCCGCGAGTTCGAGCCTCGCCGGAACCTGTAGTTTTGCATTTTATGCAAATGGACGAAAACATGCGCACTTTCACAGAGACTCTTTGATCTGAGAGCATGTTAGTCCAGTGGACGGTGGTAAAATTATCTTTCATAGTCAAACCAGTTTAAAGAGTCAAGTATTTACAGTAAATATCCATCTAACCATACAGGTTCTGTGGTGTAGTGGTTATCACGTCTGCTTCACACGCAGAAGGTCGCGAGTTCGAACCTCGCCAGAACCTCTTTTCTTCCTTTTATGATTTAGGGATTACAACTGCCTCTTGTGTAGAATGCTTTTATCATTATTACTTGACGATTGCAAGCTATGCACCTGATTAATCTTGGGACGAAATCAAATATGTCATTTTGGGTAGTACTAGTGGGGTAAGTGTAAGGTCGATATCCTTCTTAAACAGTGTTAAGTGAATAGTCTCATGGAGTGTAGCCTTACAATTTGTGTAGCTTTCCGAACGGTTCTGTGGTGTAGTGGTTATCACGTCTGCTTTACACGCAGAAGGTCGCGAGTTCGAACCTCGCCAGAACCTTGCTTTTAGTTTTAAAGTAACACATCCTATTCGGCGACATATATGATGCACATATCGAAATTTATAGACAGTTATATATGTGAACAACAAGTGAAACTTGTAATTTCTGCTATGTAACTTGGGCTTATTTCTTCGACTGATCTCCATATTTTATTATGTGATGTTGGTAACGAACGCTGGTTCGTCACTGGGAATGGATACACAATATAAGGACCTCCGCTTATCCAAGGGTTCCGTGGTGTAGTGGTTATCACGTCTGCTTAACACGCAGAAGGCCGCGAGTTCGAGCCTCGCCGGAACCTGTAGTTTTGCATTTTATGCAAATGGACGAAAACATGCGCACTTTCACAGAGACTCTTTGATCTGAGAGCATGTTAGTCCAGTGGACGGTGGTAAAATTATCTTTCATAGTCAAACCAGTTTAAAGAGTCAAGTATTTACAGTAAATATCCATCTAACCATACAGGTTCTGTGGTGTAGTGGTTATCACGTCTGCTTCACACGCAGAAGGTCGCGAGTTCGAACCTCGCCAGAACCTCTTTTCTTCCTTTTATGATTTAGGGATTACAACTGCCTCTTGTGTAGAATGCTTTTATCATTATTACTTGACGATTGCAAGCTATGCACCTGATTAATCTTGGGACGAAATCAAATATGTCATTTTGGGTAGTACTAGTGGGGTAAGTGTAAGGTCGATATCCTTCTTAAACAGTGTTAAGTGAATAGTCTCATGGAGTGTAGCCTTACAATTTGTGTAGCTTTCCGAACGGTTCTGTGGTGTAGTGGTTATCACGTCTGCTTTACACGCAGAAGGTCGCGAGTTCGAACCTCGCCAGAACCTTGCTTTTAGTTTTAAAGTAACACATCCTATTCGGCGACATATATGATGCACATATCGAAATTTATAGACAGTTATATATGTGAACAACAAGTGAAACTTGTAATTTCTGCTATGTAACTTGGGCTTATTTCTTCGACTGATCTCCATATTTTATTATGTGATGTTGGTAACGAACGCTGGTTCGTCACTGGGAATGGATACACAATATAAGGACCTCCGCATATCCAAGGGTTCCGTGGTGTAGTGGTTATCACGTCTGCTTAACACGCAGAAGGCCGCGAGTTCGAGCCTCGCCGGAACCTGTAGTTTTGCATTTTATGCAAATGGACGAAAACATGCGCACTTTCACAGAGACTCTTTGATCTGAGAGCATGTTAGTCCAGTGGACGGTGGTAAAATTATCTTTCATAGTCAAACCAGTTTAAAGAGTCAAGTATTTACAGTAAATATCCATCTAACCATACAGGTTCTGTGGTGTAGTGGTTATCACGTCTGCTTCACACGCAGAAGGTCGCGAGTTCGAACCTCGCCAGAACCTCTTTTCTTCCTTTTATGATTTAGGGATTACAACTGCCTCTTGTGTAGAATGCTTTTATCATTATTACTTGACGATTGCAAGCTATGCACCTGATTAATCTTGGGACGAAATCAAATATGTCATTTTGGGTAGTACTAGTGGGGTAAGTGTAAGGTCGATATCCTTCTTAAACAGTGTTAAGTGAATAGTCTCATGGAGTGTAGCCTTACAATTTGTGTAGCTTTCCGAACGGTTCTGTGGTGTAGTGGTTATCACGTCTGCTTTACACGCAGAAGGTCGCGAGTTCGAACCTCGCCAGAACCTTGCTTTTAGTTTTAAAGTAACACATCCTATTCGGCGACATATATGATGCACATATCGAAATTTATAGACAGTTATATATGTGGACAACAAGTGAAACTTGTAATTTCTGCTATGTAACTTGGGCTTATTTCTTCGACTGATCTCCATATTTTATTATGTGATGTTGGTAACGAACGCTGGTTCGTCACTGGGAATGGATACACAATATAAGGACCTCCGCATATCCAAGGGTTCCGTGGTGTAGTGGTTATCACGTCTGCTTAACACGCAGAAGGCCGCGAGTTCGAGCCTCGCCGGAACCTGTAGTTTTGCATTTTATGCAAATGGACGAAAACATGCGCACTTTCACAGAGACTCTTTGATCTGAGAGCATGTTAGTCCAGTGGACGGTGGTAAAATTATCTTTCATAGTCAAACCAGTTTAAAGAGTCAAGTATTTACAGTAAATATCCATCTAACCATACCGGTTCTGTGGTGTAGTGGTTATCACGTCTGCTTCACACGCGAGTTCGAACCTCGCCAGAACCTCTTTTCTTCCTTTTATGATTTAGGGATTACAACTGCCTCTTGTGTAGAATGCTTTTATCATTATTACTTGACGATTGCAAGCTATGCACCTGATTAATCTTGGGACGAAATCAAATATGTCATTTTGGGTAGTACTAGTGGGGTAAGTGTAAGGTCGATATCCTTCTTAAACAGTGTTAAGTGAATAGTCTCATGGAGTGTAGCCTTACAATTTGTGTAGCTTTCCGAACGGTTCTGTGGTGTAGTGGTTATCACGTCTGCTTTACACGCAGAAGGTCGCGAGTTCGAACCTCGCCAGAACCTTGCTTTTAGTTTTAAAGTAACACATCCTATTCGGCGACATATATGATGCACATATCGAAATTTATAGACAGTTATATATGTGAACAACAAGTGAAACTTGTAATTTCTGCTATGTAACTTGGGCTTATTTCTTCGACTGATCTCCATATTTTATTATGTGATGTTGGTAACGAACGCTGGTTCGTCACTGGGAATGGATACACAATATAAGGACCTCCGCATATCCAAGGGTTCCGTGGTGTAGTGGTTATCACGTCTGCTTAACACGCAGAAGGCCGCGAGTTCGAGCCTCGCCGGAACCTGTAGTTTTGCATTTTATGCAAATGGACGAAAACATGCGCACTTTCACAGAGACTCTTTGATCTGAGAGCATGTTAGTCCAGTGGACGGTGGTAAAATTATCTTTCATAGTCAAACCAGTTTAAAGAGTCAAGTATTTACAGTAAATATCCATCTAACCATACAGGTTCTGTGGTGTAGTGGTTATCACGTCTGCTTCACACGCAGAAGGTCGCGAGTTCGAACCTCGCCAGAACCTCTTTTCTTCCTTTTATGATTTAGGGATTACAACTGCCTCTTGTGTAGAATGCTTTTATCATTATTACTTGACGATTGCAAGCTATGCACCTGATTAATCTTGGGACGAAATCAAATATGTCATTTTGGGTAGTACTAGTGGGGTAAGTGTAAGGTCGATATCCTTCTTAAACAGTGTTAAGTGAATAGTCTCATGGAGTGTAGCCTTACAATTTGTGTAGCTTTCCGAACGGTTCTGTGGTGTAGTGGTTATCACGTCTGCTTTACACGCAGAAGGTCGCGAGTTCGAACCTCGCCAGAACCTTGCTTTTAGTTTTAAAGTAACACATCCTATTCGGCGACATATATGATGCACATATCGAAATTTATAGACAGTTATATATGTGAACAACAAGTGAAACTTGTAATTTCTGCTATGTAACTTGGGCTTATTTCTTCGACTGATCTCCATATTTTATTATGTGATGTTGGTAACGAACGCTGGTTCGTCACTGGGAATGGATACACAATATAAGGACCTCCGCATATCCAAGGGTTCCGTGGTGTAGTGGTTATCACGTCTGCTTAACACGCAGAAGGCCGCGAGTTCGAGCCTCGCCGGAACCTGTAGTTTTGCATTTTATGCAAATGGACGAAAACATGCGCACTTTCACAGAGACTCTTTGATCTGAGAGCATGTTAGTCCAGTGGACGGTGGTAAAATTATCTTTCATAGTCAAACCAGTTTAAAGAGTCAAGTATTTACAGTAAATATCCATCTAACCATACAGGTTCTGTGGTGTAGTGGTTATCACGTCTGCTTCACACGCAGAAGGTCGCGAGTTCGAACCTCGCCAGAACCTCTTTTCTTCCTTTTATGATTTAGGGATTACAACTGCCTCTTGTGTAGAATGCTTTTATCATTATTACTTGACGATTGCAAGCTATGCACCTGATTAATCTTGGGACGAAATCAAATATGTCATTTTGGGTAGTACTAGTGGGGTAAGTGTAAGGTCGATATCCTTCTTAAACAGTGTTAAGTGAATAGTCTCATGGAGTGTAGCCTTACAATTTGTGTAGCTTTCCGAACGGTTCTGTGGTGTAGTGGTTATCACGTCTGCTTTACACGCAGAAGGTCGCGAGTTCGAACCTCGCCAGAACCTTGCTTTTAGTTTTAAAGTAACACATCCTATTCGGCGACATATATGATGCACATATCGAAATTTATAGACAGTTATATATGTGAACAACAAGTGAAACTTGTAATTTCTGCTATGTAACTTGGGCTTATTTCTTCGACTGATCTCCATATTTTATTATGTGATGTTGGTAACGAACGCTGGTTCGTCACTGGGAATGGATACACAATATAAGGACCTCCGCATATCCAAGGGTTCCGTGGTGTAGTGGTTATCACGTCTGCTTAACACGCAGAAGGCCGCGAGTTCGAGCCTCGCCGGAACCTGTAGTTTTGCATTTTATGCAAATGGACGAAAACATGCGCACTTTCACAGAGACTCTTTGATCTGAGAGCATGTTAGTCCAGTGGACGGTGGTAAAATTATCTTTCATAGTCAAACCAGTTTAAAGAGTCAAGTATTTACAGTAAATATCCATCTAACCATACAGGTTCTGTGGTGTAGTGGTTATCACGTCTGCTTCACACGCGAGTTCGAACCTCGCCAGAACCTCTTTTCTTCCTTTTATGATTTAGGGATTACAACTGCCTCTTGTGTAGAATGCTTTTATCATTATTACTTGACGATTGCAAGCTATGCACCTGATTAATCTTGGGACGAAATCAAATATGTCATTTTGGGTAGTACTAGTGGGGTAAGTGTAAGGTCGATATCCTTCTTAAACAGTGTTAAGTGAATAGTCTCATGGAGTGTAGCCTTACAATTTGTGTAGCTTTCCGAACGGTTCTGTGGTGTAGTGGTTATCACGTCTGCTTTACACGCAGAAGGTCGCGAGTTCGAACCTCGCCAGAACCTTGCTTTTAGTTTTAAAGTAACACATCCTATTCGGCGACATATATGATGCACATATCGAAATTTATAGACAGTTATATATGTGAACAACAAGTGAAACTTGTAATTTCTGCTATGTAACTTGGGCTTATTTCTTCGACTGATCTCCATATTTTATTATGTGATGTTGGTAACGAACGCTGGTTCGTCACTGGGAATGGATACACAATATAAGGACCTCCGCATATCCAAGGGTTCCGTGGTGTAGTGGTTATCACGTCTGCTTAACACGCAGAAGGCCGCGAGTTCGAGCCTCGCCGGAACCTGTAGTTTTGCATTTTATGCAAATGAACGAAAACATGCGCACTTTCACAGAGACTCTTTGATCTGAGAGCATGTTAGTCCAGTGGACGGTGGTAAAATTATCTTTCATAGTCAAACCAGTTTAAAGAGTCAAGTATTTACAGTAAATATCCATCTAACCATACAGGTTCTGTGGTGTAGTGGTTATCACGTCTGCTTCACACGCAGAAGGTCGCGAGTTCGAACCTCGCCAGAACCTCTTTTCTTCCTTTTATGATTTAGGGATTACAACTGCCTCTTGTGTAGAATGCTTTTATCATTATTACTTGACGATTGCAAGCTATGCACCTGATTAATCTTGGGACGAAATCAAATATGTCATTTTGGGTAGTACTAGTGGGGTAAGTGTAAGGTCGATATCCTTCTTAAACAGTGTTAAGTGAATAGTCTCATGGAGTGTAGCCTTACAATTTGTGTAGCTTTCCGAACGGTTCTGTGGTGTAGTGGTTATCACGTCTGCTTTACACGCAGAAGGTCGCGAGTTCGAACCTCGCCAGAACCTTGCTTTTAGTTTTAAAGTAACACATCCTATTCGGCGACATATATGATGCACATATCGAAATTTATAGACAGTTATATATGTGAACAACAAGTGAAACTTGTAATTTCTGCTATGTAACTTGGGCTTATTTCTTCGACTGATCTCCATATTTTATTATGTGATGTTGGTAACGAACGCTGGTTCGTCACTGGGAATGGATACACAATATAAGGACCTCCGCATATCCAAGGGTTCCGTGGTGTAGTGGTTATCACGTCTGCTTAACACGCAGAAGGCCGCGAGTTCGAGCCTCGCCGGAACCTGTAGTTTTGCATTTTATGCAAATGGACGAAAACATGCGCACTTTCACAGAGACTCTTTGATCTGAGAGCATGTTAGTCCAGTGGACGGTGGTAAAATTATCTTTCATAGTCAAACCAGTTTAAAGAGTCAAGTATTTACAGTAAATATCCATCTAACCATACAGGTTCTGTGGTGTAGTGGTTATCACGTCTGCTTCACACGCAGAAGGTCGCGAGTTCGAACCTCGCCAGAACCTCTTTTCTTCCTTTTATGATTTAGGGATTACAACTGCCTCTTGTGTAGAATGCTTTTATCATTATTACTTGACGATTGCAAGCTATGCACCTGATTAATCTTGGGACGAAATCAAATATGTCATTTTGGGTAGTACTAGTGGGGTAAGTGTAAGGTCGATATCCTTCTTAAACAGTGTTAAGTGAATAGTCTCATGGAGTGTAGCCTTACAATTTGTGTAGCTTTCCGAACGGTTCTGTGGTGTAGTGGTTATCACGTCTGCTTTACACGCAGAAGGTCGCGAGTTCGAACCTCGCCAGAACCTTGCTTTTAGTTTTAAAGTAACACATCCTATTCGGCGACATATATGATGCACATATCGAAATTTATAGACAGTTATATATGTGAACAACAAGTGAAACTTGTAATTTCTGCTATGTAACTTGGGCTTATTTCTTCGACTGATCTCCATATTTTATTATGTGATGTTGGTAACGAACGCTGGTTCGTCACTGGGAATGGATACACAATATAAGGACCTCCGCATATCCAAGGGTTCCGTGGTGTAGTGGTTATCACGTCTGCTTAACACGCAGAAGGCCGCGAGTTCGAGCCTCGCCGGAACCTGTAGTTTTGCATTTTATGCAAATGGACGAAAACATGCGCACTTTCACAGAGACTCTTTGATCTGAGAGCATGTTAGTCCAGTGGACGGTGGTAAAATTATCTTTCATAGTCAAACCAGTTTAAAGAGTCAAGTATTTACAGTAAATATCCATCTAACCATACAGGTTCTGTGGTGTAGTGGTTATCACGTCTGCTTCACACGCGAGTTCGAACCTCGCCAGAACCTCTTTTCTTCCTTTTATGATTTAGGGATTACAACTGCCTCTTGTGTAGAATGCTTTTATCATTATTACTTGACGATTGCAAGCTATGCACCTGATTAATCTTGGGACGAAATCAAATATGTCATTTTGGGTAGTACTAGTGGGGTAAGTGTAAGGTCGATATCCTTCTTAAACAGTGTTAAGTGAATAGTCTCATGGAGTGTAGCCTTACAATTTGTGTAGCTTTCCGAACGGTTCTGTGGTGTAGTGGTTATCACGTCTGCTTTACACGCAGAAGGTCGCGAGTTCGAACCTCGCCAGAACCTTGCTTTTAGTTTTAAAGTAACACATCCTATTCGGCGACATATATGATGCACATATCGAAATTTATAGACAGTTATATATGTGACCAACAAGTGAAACTTGTAATTTCTGCTATGTAACTTGGGCTTATTTCTTCGACTGATCTCCATATTTTATTATGTGATGTTGGTAACGAACGCTGGTTCGTCACTGGGAATGGATACACAATATAAGGACCTCCGCATATCCAAGGGTTCCGTGGTGTAGTGGTTATCACGTCTGCTTAACACGCAGAAGGCCGCGAGTTCGAGCCTCGCCGGAACCTGTAGTTTTGCATTTTATGCAAATGGACGAAAACATGCGCACTTTCACAGAGACTCTTTGATCTGAGAGCATGTTAGTCCAGTGGACGGTGGTAAAATTATCTTTCATAGTCAAACCAGTTTAAAGAGTCAAGTATTTACAGTAAATATCCATCTAACCATACAGGTTCTGTGGTGTAGTGGTTATCACGTCTGCTTCACACGCAGAAGGTCGCGAGTTCGAACCTCGCCAGAACCTCTTTTCTTCCTTTTATGATTTAGGGATTACAACTGCCTCTTGTGTAGAATGCTTTTATCATTATTACTTGACGATTGCAAGCTATGCACCTGATTAATCTTGGGACGAAATCAAATATGTCATTTTGGGTAGTACTAGTGGGGTAAGTGTAAGGTCGATATCCTTCTTAAACAGTGTTAAGTGAATAGTCTCATGGAGTGTAGCCTTACAATTTGTGTAGCTTTCCGAACGGTTCTGTGGTGTAGTGGTTATCACGTCTGCTTTACACGCAGAAGGTCGCGAGTTCGAACCTCGCCAGAACCTTGCTTTTAGTTTTAAAGTAACACATCCTATTCGGCGACATATATGATGCACATATCGAAATTTATAGACAGTTATATATGTGAACAACAAGTGAAACTTGTAATTTCTGCTATGTAACTTGGGCTTATTTCTTCGACTGATCTCCATATTTTATTATGTGATGTTGGTAACGAACGCTGGTTCGTCACTGGGAATGGATACACAATATAAGGACCTCCGCATATCCAAGGGTTCCGTGGTGTAGTGGTTATCACGTCTGCTTAACACGCAGAAGGCCGCGAGTTCGAGCCTCGCCGGAACCTGTAGTTTTGCATTTTATGCAAATGGACGAAAACATGCGCACTTTCACAGAGACTCTTTGATCTGAGAGCATGTTAGTCCAGTGGACGGTGGTAAAATTATCTTTCATAGTCAAACCAGTTTAAAGAGTCAAGTATTTACAGTAAATATCCATCTAACCATACAGGTTCTGTGGTGTAGTGGTTATCACGTCTGCTTCACACGCAGAAGGTCGCGAGTTCGAACCTCGCCAGAACCTCTTTTCTTCCTTTTATGATTTAGGGATTACAACTGCCTCTTGTGTAGAATGCTTTTATCATTATTACTTGACGATTGCAAGCTATGCACCTGATTAATCTTGGGACGAAATCAAATATGTCATTTTGGGTAGTACTAGTGGGGTAAGTGTAAGGTCGATATCCTTCTTAAACAGTGTTAAGTGAATAGTCTCATGGAGTGTAGCCTTACAATTTGTGTAGCTTTCCGAACGGTTCTGTGGTGTAGTGGTTATCACGTCTGCTTTACACGCAGAAGGTCGCGAGTTCGAACCTCGCCAGAACCTTGCTTTTAGTTTTAAAGTAACACATCCTATTCGGCGACATATATGATGCACATATCGAAATTTATAGACAGTTACATATGTGGACAACAAGTGAAACTTGTAATTTCTGCTATGTAACTTGGGCTTATTTCTTCGACTGATCTCCATATTTTATTATGTGATGTTGGTAACGAACGCTGGTTCGTCACTGGGAATGGATACACAATATAAGGACCTCCGCATATCCAAGGGTTCCGTGGTGTAGTGGTTATCACGTCTGCTTAACACGCAGAAGGCCGCGAGTTCGAGCCTCGCCGGAACCTGTAGTTTTGCATTTTATGCAAATGGACGAAAACATGCGCACTTTCACAGAGACTCTTTGATCTGAGAGCATGTTAGTCCAGTGGACGGTGGTAAAATTATCTTTCATAGTCAAACCAGTTTAAAGAGTCAAGTATTTACAGTAAATATCCATCTAACCATACAGGTTCTGTGGTGTAGTGGTTATCACGTCTGCTTCACACGCGAGTTCGAACCTCGCCAGAACCTCTTTTCTTCCTTTTATGATTTAGGGATTACAACTGCCTCTTGTGTAGAATGCTTTTATCATTATTACTTGACGATTGCAAGCTATGCACCTGATTAATCTTGG
Source organism: Gibbula magus (assembly GCA_936450465.1). Lineage (NCBI taxonomy): Eukaryota > Metazoa > Mollusca > Gastropoda > Trochida > Trochidae > Gibbula > Gibbula magus. The sequence goes on along the minus strand of OW388293.1, from coordinate 17,159,780 downwards.
GACGAAATCAAATATGTCATTTTGGGTAGTACTAGTGGGGTAAGTGTAAGGTCGATATCCTTCTTAAACAGTGTTAAGTGAATAGTCTCATGGAGTGTAGCCTTACAATTTGTGTAGCTTTCCGAACGGTTCTGTGGTGTAGTGGTTATCACGTCTGCTTTACACGCAGAAGGTCGCGAGTTCGAACCTCGCCAGAACCTTGCTTTTAGTTTTAAAGTAACACATCCTATTCGGCGACATATATGATGCACATATCGAAATTTATAGACAGTTATATATGTGAACAACAAGTGAAACTTGTAATTTCTGCTATGTAACTTGGGCTTATTTCTTCGACTGATCTCCATATTTTATTATGTGATGTTGGTAACGAACGCTGGTTCGTCACTGGGAATGGATACACAATATAAGGACCTCCGCATATCCAAGGGTTCCCTGGTGTAGTGGTTATCACGTCTGCTTAACACGCAGAAGGCCGCGAGTTCGAGCCTCGCCGGAACCTGTAGTTTTGCATTTTATGCAAATGGACGAAAACATGCGCACTTTCACAGAGACTCTTTGATCTGAGAGCATGTTAGTCCAGTGGACGGTGGTAAAATTATCTTTCATAGTCAAACCAGTTTAAAGAGTCAAGTATTTACAGTAAATATCCATCTAACCATACAGGTTCTGTGGTGTAGTGGTTATCACGTCTGCTTCACACGCAGAAGGTCGCGAGTTCGAACCTCGCCAGAACCTCTTTTCTTCCTTTTATGATTTAGGGATTACAACTGCCTCTTGTGTAGAATGCTTTTATCATTATTACTTGACGATTGCAAGCTATGCACCTGATTAATCTTGGGACGAAATCAAATATGTCATTTTTGGTAGTACTAGTGGGGTAAGTGTAAGGTCGATATCCTTCTTAAACAGTGTTAAGTGAATAGTCTCATGGAGTGTAGCCTTACAATTTGTGTAGCTTTCCGAACGGTTCTGTGGTGTAGTGGTTATCACGTCTGCTTTACACGCAGAAGGTCGCGAGTTCGAACCTCGCCAGAACCTTGCTTTTAGTTTTAAAGTAACACATCCTATTCGGCGACATATATGATGCACATATCGAAATTTATAGACAGTTATATATGTGAACAACAAGTGAAACTTGTAATTTCTGCTATGTAACTTGGGCTTATTTCTTCGACTGATCTCCATATTTTATTATGTGATGTTGGTAACGAACGCTGGTTCGTCACTGGGAATGGATACACAATATAAGGAGCTCCGCATATCCAAGGGTTCCGTGGTGTAGTGGTTATCACGTCTGCTTAACACGCAGAAGGCCGCGAGTTCGAGCCTCGCCGGAACCTGTAGTTTTGCATTTTATGCAAATGGACGAAAACATGCGCACTTTCACAGAGACTCTTTGATCTGAGAGCATGTTAGTCCAGTGGACGGTGGTAAAATTATCTTTCATAGTCAAACCAGTTTAAAGAGTCAAGTATTTACAGTAAATATCCATCTAACCATACAGGTTCTGTGGTGTAGTGGTTATCACGTCTGCTTCACACGCAGAAGGTCGCGAGTTCGAACCTCGCCAGAACCTCTTTTCTTCCTTTTATGATTTAGGGATTACAACTGCCTCTTGTGTAGAATGCTTTTATCATTATTACTTGACGATTGCAAGCTATGCACCTGATTAATCTTGGGACGAAATCAAATATGTCATTTTGGGTAGTACTAGTGGGGTAAGTGTAAGGTCGATATCCTTCTTAAACAGTGTTAAGTGAATAGTCTCATGGAGTGTAGCCTTACAATTTGTGTAGCTTTCCGAACGGTTCTGTGGTGTAGTGGTTATCACGTCTGCTTTACACGCAGAAGGTCGCGAGTTCGAACCTCGCCAGAACCTTGCTTTTAGTTTTAAAGTAACACATCCTATTCGGCGACATATATGATGCACATATCGAAATTTATAGACAGTTATATATGTGAACAACAAGTGAAACTTGTAATTTCTGCTATGTAACTTGGGCTTATTTCTTCGACTGATCTCCATATTTTATTATGTGATGTTGGTAACGAACGCTGGTTCGTCACTGGGAATGGATACACAATATAAGGACCTCTGCATATCCAAGGGTTTCGTGGTGTAGTGGTTATCACGTCTGCTTAACACGCAGAAGGCCGCGAGTTCGAGCCTCGCCGGAACCTGTAGTTTTGCATTTTATGCAAATGGACGAAAACATGCGCACTTTCACAGAGACTCTTTGATCTGAGAGCATGTTAGTCCAGTGGACGGTGGTAAAATTATCTTTCATAGTCAAACCAGTTTAAAGAGTCAAGTATTTACAGTAAATATCCATCTAACCATACAGGTTCTGTGGTGTAGTGGTTATCACGTCTGCTTCACACGCAGAAGGTCGCGAGTTCGAACCTCGCCAGAACCTCTTTTCTTCCTTTTATGATTTAGGGATTACAACTGCCTCTTGTGTAGAATGCTTTTATCATTATTACTTGACGATTGCAAGCTATGCACCTGATTAATCTTGGGACGAAATCAAATATGTCATTTTGGGTAGTACTAGTGGGGTAAGTGTAAGGTCGATATCCTTCTTAAACAGTGTTAAGTGAATAGTCTCATGGAGTGTAGCCTTACAATTTGTGTAGCTTTCCGAACGGTTCTGTGGTGTAGTGGTTATCACGTCTGCTTTACACGCAGAAGGTCGCGAGTTCGAACCTCGCCAGAACCTTGCTTTTAGTTTTAATGTAACACATCCTATTCGGCGACATATATGATGCACATATCGAAATTTATAGACAGTTATATATGTGAACAACAAGTGAAACTTGTAATTTCTGCTATGTAACTTGGGCTTATTTCTTCGACTGATCTCCATATTTTATTATGTGATGTTGGTAACGAACGCTGGTTCGTCACTGGGAATGGATACACAATATAAGGACCTCTGCATATCCAAGGGTTCCGTGGTGTAGTGGTTATCACGTCTGCTTAACACGCAGAAGGCCGCGAGTTCGAGCCTCGCCGGAACCTGTAGTTTTGCATTTTATGCAAATGGACGAAAACATGCGCACTTTCACAGAGACTCTTTGATCTGAGAGCATGTTAGTCCAGTGGACGGTGGTAAAATTATCTTTCATAGTCAAACCAGTTTAAAGAGTCAAGTATTTACAGTAAATATCCATCTAACCATACAGGTTCTGTGGTGTAGTGGTTATCACGTCTGCTTCACACGCAGAAGGTCGCGAGTTCGAACCTCGCCAGAACCTCTTTTCTTCCTTTTATGATTTAGGGATTACAACTGCCTCTTGTGTAGAATGCTTTTATCATTATTACTTGACGATTGCAAGCTATGCACCTGATTAATCTTGGGACGAAATCAAATATGTCATTTTGGGTAGTACTAGTGGGGTAAGTGTAAGGTCGATATCCTTCTTAAACAGTGTTAAGTGAATAGTCTCATGGAGTGTAGCCTTACAATTTGTGTAGCTTTCCGAACGGTTCTGTGGTGTAGTGGTTATCACGTCTGCTTTACACGCAGAAGGTCGCGAGTTCGAACCTCGCCAGAACCTTGCTTTTAGTTTTAAAGTAACACATCCTATTCGGCGACATATATGATGCACATATCGAAATTTATAGACAGTTATATATGTGAACAACAAGTGAAACTTGTAATTTCTGCTATGTAACTTGGGCTTATTTCTTCGACTGATCTCCATATTTTATTATGTGATGTTGGTAACGAACGCTGGTTCGTCACTGGGAATGGATACACAATATAAGGACCTCTGCATATCCAAGGGTTCCGTGGTGTAGTGGTTATCACGTCTGCTTAACACGCAGAAGGCCGCGAGTTCGAGCCTCGCCGGAACCTGTAGTTTTGCATTTTATGCAAATGGACGAAAACATGCGCACTTTCACAGAGACTCTTTGATCTGAGAGCATGTTAGTCCAGTGGACGGTGGTAAAATTATCTTTCATAGTCAAACCAGTTTAAAGAGTCAAGTATTTACAGTAAATATCCATCTAACCATACAGGTTCTGTGGTGTAGTGGTTATCACGTCTGCTTCACACGCAGAAGGTCGCGAGTTCGAACCTCGCCAGAACCTCTTTTCTTCCTTTTATGATTTAGGGATTACAACTGCCTCTTGTGTAGAATGCTTTTATCATTATTACTTGACGATTGCAAGCTATGCACCTGATTAATCTTGGGACGAAATCAAATATGTCATTTTGGGTAGTACTAGTGGGGTAAGTGTAAGGTCGATATCCTTCTTAAACAGTGTTAAGTGAATAGTCTCATGGAGTGTAGCCTTACAATTTGTGTAGCTTTCCGAACGGTTCTGTGGTGTAGTGGTTATCACGTCTGCTTTACACGCAGAAGGTCGCGAGTTCGAACCTCGCCAGAACCTTGCTTTTAGTTTTAAAGTAACACATCCTATTCGGCGACATATATGATGCACATATCGAAATTTATAGACAGTTATATATGTGAACAACAAGTGAAACTTGTAATTTCTGCTATGTAACTTGGGCTTATTTCTTCGACTGATCTCCATATTTTATTATGTGATGTTGGTAACGAACGCTGGTTCGTCACTGGGAATGGATACACAATATAAGGACCTCTGCATATCCAAGGGTTCCGTGGTGTAGTGGTTATCACGTCTGCTTAACACGCAGAAGGCCGCGAGTTCGAGCCTCGCCGGAACCTGTAGTTTTGCATTTTATGCAAATGGACGAAAACATGCGCACTTTCACAGAGACTCTTTGATCTGAGAGCATGTTAGTCCAGTGGGCGGTGGTAAAATTATCTTTCATAGTCAAACCAGTTTAAAGAGTCAAGTATTTACAGTAAATATCCATCTAACCATACAGGTTCTGTGGTGTAGTGGTTATCACGTCTGCTTCACACGCAGAAGGTCGCGAGTTCGAACCTCGCCAGAACCTCTTTTCTTCCTTTTATGATTTAGGGATTACAACTGCCTCTTGTGTAGAATGCTTTTATCATTATTACTTGACGATTGCAAGCTATGCACCTGATTAATCTTGGGACGAAATCAAATATGTCATTTTGGGTAGTACTAGTGGGGTAAGTGTAAGGTCGATATCCTTCTTAAACAGTGTTAAGTGAATAGTCTCATGGAGTGTAGCCTTACAATTTGTGTAGCTTTCCGAACGGTTCTGTGGTGTAGTGGTTATCACGTCTGCTTTACACGCAGAAGGTCGCGAGTTCGAACCTCGCCAGAACCTTGCTTTTAGTTTTAAAGTAACACATCCTATTCGGCGACATATATGATGCACATATCGAAATTTATAGACAGTTATATATGTGAACAACAAGTGAAACTTGTAATTTCTGCTATGTAACTTGGGCTTATTTCTTCGACTGATCTCCATATTTTATTATGTGATGTTGGTAACGAACGCTGGTTCGTCACTGGGAATGGATACACAATATAAGGACCTCTGCATATCCAAGGGTTCCGTGGTGTAGTGGTTATCACGTCTGCTTAACACGCAGAAGGCCGCGAGTTCGAGCCTCGCCGGAACCTGTAGTTTTGCATTTTATGCAAATGGACGAAAACATGCGCACTTTCACAGAGACTCTTTGATCTGAGAGCATGTTAGTCCAGTGGGCGGTGGTAAAATTATCTTTCATAGTCAAACCAGTTTAAAGAGTCAAGTATTTACAGTAAATATCCATCTAACCATACAGGTTCTGTGGTGTAGTGGTTATCACGTCTGCTTCACACGCAGAAGGTCGCGAGTTCGAACCTCGCCAGAACCTCTTTTCTTCCTTTTATGATTTAGGGATTACAACTGCCTCTTGTGTAGAATGCTTTTATCATTATTACTTGACGATTGCAAGCTATGCACCTGATTAATCTTGGGACGAAATCAAATATGTCATTTTGGGTAGTACTAGTGGGGTAAGTGTAAGGTCGATATCCTTCTTAAACAGTGTTAAGTGAATAGTCTCATGGAGTGTAGCCTTACAATTTGTGTAGCTTTCCGAACGGTTCTGTGGTGTAGTGGTTATCACGTCTGCTTTACACGCAGAAGGTCGCGAGTTCGAACCTCGCCAGAACCTTGCTTTTAGTTTTAAAGTAACACATCCTATTCGGCGACATATATGATGCACATATCGAAATTTATAGACAGTTATATATGTGAACAACAAGTGAAACTTGTAATTTCTGCTATGTAACTTGGGCTTATTTCTTCGACTGATCTCCATATTTTATTATGTGATGTTGGTAACGAACGCTGGTTCGTCACTGGGAATGGATACACAATATAAGGACCTCCGCATATCCAAGGGTTCCGTGGTGTAGTGGTTATCACGTCTGCTTAACACGCAGAAGGCCGCGAGTTCGAGCCTCGCCGGAACCTGTAGTTTTGCATTTTATGCAAATGGACGAAAACATGCGCACTTTCACAGAGACTCTTTGATCTGAGAGCATGTTAGTCCAGTGGACGGTGGTAAAATTATCTTTCATAGTCAAACCAGTTTAAAGAGTCAAGTATTTACAGTAAATATCCATCTAACCATACAGGTTCTGTGGTGTAGTGGTTATCACGTCTGCTTCACACGCAGAAGGTCGCGAGTTCGAACCTCGCCAGAACCTCTTTTCTTCCTTTTATGATTTAGGGATTACAACTGCCTCTTGTGTAGAATGCTTTTATCATTATTACTTGACGATTGCAAGCTATGCACCTGATTAATCTTGGGACGAAATCAAATATGTCATTTTGGGTAGTACTAGTGGGGTAAGTGTAAGGTCGATATCCTTCTTAAACAGTGTTAAGTGAATAGTCTCATGGAGTGTAGCCTTACAATTTGTGTAGCTTTCCGAACGGTTCTGTGGTGTAGTGGTTATCACGTCTGCTTTACACGCAGAAGGTCGCGAGTTCGAACCTCGCCAGAACCTTGCTTTTAGTTTTAAAGTAACACATCCTATTCGGCGACATATATGATGCACATATCGAAATTTATAGACAGTTATATATGTGAACAACAAGTGAAACTTGTAATTTCTGCTATGTAACTTGGGCTTATTTCTTCGACTGATCTCCATATTTTATTATGTGATGTTGGTAACGAACGCTGGTTCGTCACTGGGAATGGATACACAATATAAGGACCTCTGCATATCCAAGGGTTCCGTGGTGTAGTGGTTATCACGTCTGCTTAACACGCAGAAGGCCGCGAGTTCGAGCCTCGCCGGAACCTGTAGTTTTGCATTTTATGCAAATGGACGAAAACATGCGCACTTTCACAGAGACTCTTTGATCTGAGAGCATGTTAGTCCAGTGGACGGTGGTAAAATTATCTTTCATAGTCAAACCAGTTTAAAGAGTCAAGTATTTACAGTAAATATCCATCTAACCATACAGGTTCTGTGGTGTAGTGGTTATCACGTCTGCTTCACACGCAGAAGGTCGCGAGTTCGAACCTCGCCAGAACCTCTTTTCTTCCTTTTATGATTTAGGGATTACAACTGCCTCTTGTGTAGAATGCTTTTATCATTATTACTTGACGATTGCAAGCTATGCACCTGATTAATCTTGGGACGAAATCAAATATGTCATTTTGGGTAGTACTAGTGGGGTAAGTGTAAGGTCGATATCCTTCTTAAACAGTGTTAAGTGAATAGTCTCATGGAGTGTAGCCTTACAATTTGTTTAGCTATCCGAACGGTTCTGTGGTGTAGTGGTTATCACGTCTGCTTTACACGCAGAAGGTCGCGAGTTCGAACCTCGCCAGAACCTTGCTTTTAGTTTTAAAGTAACACATCCTATTCGGCGACATATATGATGCACATATCGAAATTTATAGACAGTTATATATGTGAACAACAAGTGAAACTTGTAATTTCTGCTATGTAACTTGGGCTTATTTCTTCGACTGATCTCCATATTTTATTATGTGATGTTGGTAACGAACGGAGTCTCATGGAGTGTAGCCTTACAATTTGTGTAGCTTTCCGAACGGTTCTGTGGTGTAGTGGTTATCACGTCTGCTTTACACGCAGAAGGTCGCGAGTTCGAACCTCGCCAGAACCTTGCTTTTAGTTTTAAAGTAACACATCCTATTCGGCGACATATATGATGCACATATCGAAATTTATAGACAGTTATATATGTGAACAGTGAAACTTGTAATTTCTGCTATGTAACTTGGGCTTATTTCTTCGACTGATCTCCATATTTTATTATGTGATGTTGGTAACGAACGCTGGTTCGTCACTGGGAATAGATACACAATATAAGGACCTCTGCATATCCAAGGGTTCCGTGGTGTAGTGGTTATCACGTCTGCTTAACACGCAGAAGGCCGCGAGTTCGAGCCTCGCCGGAACCTGTAGTTTTGCATTTTATGCAAATGGACGAAAACATGCGCACTTTCACAGAGACTCTTTGATCTGAGAGCATGTTAGTCCAGTGGACGGTGGTAAAATTATCTTTCATAGTCAAACCAGTTTAAAGAGTCAAGTATTTACAGTAAATATCCATCTAACCATACAGGTTCTGTGGTGTAGTGGTTATCACGTCTGCTTCACACGCAGAAGGTCGCGAGTTCGAACCTCGCCAGAACCTCTTTTCTTCCTTTTATGATTTAGGGATTACAACTGCCTCTTGTGTAGAATGCTTTTATCATTATTACTTGACGATTGCAAGCTATGCACCTGATTAATCTTGGGACGAAATCAAATATGTCATTTTGGGTAGTACTAGTGGGGTAAGTGTAAGGTCGATATCCTTCTTAAACAGTGTTAAGTGAATAGTCTCATGGAGTGTAGCCTTACAATTTGTTTAGCTATCCGAACGGTTCTGTGGTGTAGTGGTTATCACGTCTGCTTTACACGCAGAAGGTCGCGAGTTCGAACCTCGCCAGAACCTTGCTTTTAGTTTTAAAGTAACACATCCTATTCGGCGACATATATGATGCACATATCGAAATTTATAGACAGTTATATATGTGAACAACAAGTGAAACTTGTAATTTCTGCTATGTAACTTGGGCTTATTTCTTCGACTGATCTCCATATTTTATTATGTGATGTTGGTAACGAACGGAGTCTCATGGAGTGTAGCCTTACAATTTGTGTAGCTTTCCGAACGGTTCTGTGGTGTAGTGGTTATCACGTCTGCTTTACACGCAGAAGGTCGCGAGTTCGAACCTCGCCAGAACCTTGCTTTTAGTTTTAAAGTAACACATCCTATTCGGCGACATATATGATGCACATATCGAAATTTATAGACAGTTATATATGTGAACAGTGAAACTTGTAATTTCTGCTATGTAACTTGGGCTTATTTCTTCGACTGATCTCCATATTTTATTATGTGATGTTGGTAACGAACGCTGGTTCGTCACTGGGAATAGATACACAATATAAGGACCTCTGCATATCCAAGGGTTCCGTGGTGTAGTGGTTATCACGTCTGCTTAACACGCAGAAGGCCGCGAGTTCGAGCCTCGCCGGAACCTGTAGTTTTGCATTTTATGCAAATGGACGAAAACATGCGCACTTTCACAGAGACTCTTTGATCTGAGAGCATGTTAGTCCAGTGGACGGTGGTAAAATTATCTTTCATAGTCAAACCAGTTTAAAGAGTCAAGTATTTACAGTAAATATCCATCTAACCATACAGGTTCTGTGGTGTAGTGGTTATCACGTCTGCTTCACACGCAGAAGGTCGCGAGTTCGAACCTCGCCAGAACCTCTTTTCTTCCTTTTATGATTTAGGGATTACAACTGCCTCTTGTGTAGAATGCTTTTATCATTATTACTTGACGATTGCAAGCTATGCACCTGATTAATCTTGGGACGAAATCAAATATGTCATTTTGGGTAGTACTAGTGGGGTAAGTGTAAGGTCGATATCCTTCTTAAACAGTGTTAAGTGAATAGTCTCATGGAGTGTAGCCTTACAATTTGTGTAGCTTTCCGAACGGTTCTGTGGTGTAGTGGTTATCACGTCTGCTTTACACGCAGAAGGTCGCGAGTTCGAACCTCGCCAGAACCTTGCTTTTAGTTTTAAAGTAACACATCCTATTCGGCGACATATATGATGCACATATCGAAATTTATAGACAGTTATATATGTGAACAACAAGTGAAACTTGTAATTTCTGCTATGTAACTTGGGCTTATTTCTTCGACTGATCTCCATATTTTATTATGTGATGTTGGTAACGAACGCTGGTTCGTCACTGGGAATGGATACACAATATAAGGACCTCTGCATATCCAAGGGTTCCGTGGTGTAGTGGTTATCACGTCTGCTTAACACGCAGAAGGCCGCGAGTTCGAGCCTCGCCGGAACCTGTAGTTTTGCATTTTATGCAAATGGACGAAAACATGCGCACTTTCACAGAGACTCTTTGATCTGAGAGCATGTTAGTCCAGTGGACGGTGGTAAAATTATCTTTCATAGTCAAACCAGTTTAAAGAGTCAAGTATTTACAGTAAATATCCATCTAACCATACAGGTTCTGTGGTGTAGTGGTTATCACGTCTGCTTCACACGCAGAAGGTCGCGAGTTCGAACCTCGCCAGAACCTCTTTTCTTCCTTTTATGATTTAGGGATTACAACTGCCTCTTGTGTAGAATGCTTTTATCATTATTACTTGACGATTGCAAGCTATGCACCTGATTAATCTTGGGACGAAATCAAATATGTCATTTTGGGTAGTACTAGTGGGGTAAGTGTAAGGTCGATATCCTTCTTAAACAGTGTTAAGTGAATAGTCTCATGGAGTGTAGCCTTACAATTTGTGTAGCTTTCCGAACGGTTCTGTGGTGTAGTGGTTATCACGTCTGCTTTACACGCAGAAGGTCGCGAGTTCGAACCTCGCCAGAACCTTGCTTTTAGTTTTAAAGTAACACATCCTATTCGGCGACATATATGATGCACATATCGAAATTTATAGACAGTTATATATGTGAACAACAAGTGAAACTTGTAATTTCTGCTATGTAACTTGGGCTTATTTCTTCGACTGATCTCCATATTTTATTATGTGATGTTGGTAACGAACGCTGGTTCGTCACTGGGAATGGATACACAATATAAGGACCTCTGCATATCCAAGGGTTCCGTGGTGTAGTGGTTATCACGTCTGCTTAACACGCAGAAGGCCGCGAGTTCGAGCCTCGCCGGAACCTGTAGTTTTGCATTTTATGCAAATGGACGAAAACATGCGCACTTTCACAGAGACTCTTTGATCTGAGAGCATGTTAGTCCAGTGGACGGTGGTAAAATTATCTTTCATAGTCAAACCAGTTTAAAGAGTCAAGTATTTACAGTAAATATCCATCTAACCATACAGGTTCTGTGGTGTAGTGGTTATCACGTCTGCTTCACACGCAGAAGGTCGCGAGTTCGAACCTCGCCAGAACCTCTTTTCTTCCTTTTATGATTTAGGGATTACAACTGCCTCTTGTGTAGAATGCTTTTATCATTATTACTTGACGATTGCAAGCTATGCACCTGATTAATCTTGGGACGAAATCAAATATGTCATTTTGGGTAGTACTAGTGGGGTAAGTGTAAGGTCGATATCCTTCTTAAACAGTGTTAAGTGAATAGTCTCATGGAGTGTAGCCTTACAATTTGTGTAGCTTTCCGAACGGTTCTGTGGTGTAGTGGTTATCACGTCTGCTTTACACGCAGAAGGTCGCGAGTTCGAACCTCGCCAGAACCTTGCTTTTAGTTTTAAAGTAACACATCCTATTCGGCGACATATATGATGCACATATCGAAATTTATAGACAGTTATATATGTGAACAACAAGTGAAACTTGTAATTTCTGCTATGTAACTTGGGCTTATTTCTTCGACTGATCTCCATATTTTATTATGTGATGTTGGTAACGAACGCTGGTTCGTCACTGGGAATAGATACACAATATAAGGACCTCTGCATATCCAAGGGTTCCGTGGTGTAGTGGTTATCACGTCTGCTTAACACGCAGAAGGCCGCGAGTTCGAGCCTCGCCGGAACCTGTAGTTTTGCATTTTATGCAAATGGACGAAAACATGCGCACTTTCACAGAGACTCTTTGATCTGAGAGCATGTTAGTCCAGTGGACGGTGGTAAAATTATCTTTCATAGTCAAACCAGTTTAAAGAGTCAAGTATTTACAGTAAATATCCATCTAACCATACAGGTTCTGTGGTGTAGTGGTTATCACGTCTGCTTCACACGCAGAAGGTCGCGAGTTCGAACCTCGCCAGAACCTCATTTCTTCCTTTTATGATTTAGGGATTACAACTGCCTCTTGTGTAGAATGCTTTTATCATTATTACTTGACGATTGCAAGCTATGCACCTGATTAATCTTGGGACGAAATCAAATATGTCATTTTGGGTAGTACTAGTGGGGTAAGTGTAAGGTCGATATCCTTCTTAAACAGTGTTAAGTGAATAGTCTCATGGAGTGTAGCCTTACAATTTGTGTAGCTTTCCGAACGGTTCTGTGGTGTAGTGGTTATCACGTCTGCTTTACACGCAGAAGGTCGCGAGTTCGAACCTCGCTGAGCGCCACCTAGTGGTTTGCCTGGATAGGACGTGTTTTTACACTGCTCCTATGTTTCTCTCAACTTTGCCTATTCTGCTGGATTATTGCCTGTGGTTCAACCTCGCTACTATTGGATTACATTGTGTAGTTACTGTGTATGCTCCTGGTTTGTGATTTTGAGTGTTGTGCACTTTGTGCACGTTATTCATAGCCAGTGTGATGGCAAGTTCGGATATTCAAAATGGCGGACACTTACCTGGACTCGAAACCCGTAAGTACAGAAAAGAGGCAACTGTTCGTATTGAAACTGGTGACAATGGAGTGAAAGCTTTAGACATTATTGATGTTATTGAGAAGGATTTTGGAGAGGACAGCGTTTTCGCCGTTGTACCTAGAGGGTCGTGGTTCGAAGTGACTGTATCTGACAGTGAAACAGCTAACATTTTGGCGGGTGATTTTTATATTGGAAAAGATGCCTATAATTGTAGAGTAGTCACAGATGACTCCGTCGTTGTGTCCTTTTTACATCTCAGCCCCTATATAGAGGACGATCAGATTTTGGACTTCCTGAAGACTTTCAAATGCACTGTAGTTTCCCACGTTAAACGGCACTATATCAAAGACAGCAAAAGAAAGATTACTGATGGCACCAGGTACGTCAGAGTGCGATTTCCCCCTGAAATGAAATCCTTGCCGTGGGCGGTTAAATTCCAAACTTGTGATGGACTACAATCGTTTCGTGTCATACACAACGGGCAAGTGAAGACGTGTAACCTATGTTTTGAAAGTGGTCACGTGATGGCGGTATGCCCTAGTGTGAAGTGCAGATTTTGTAATGAACGTGGACACATACAGCGGGACTGTCCCATGAAAAAGCGATGTAGCATTTGTGATTTTAGAAAATTTGATTGTACATGCCACGATGAATTAGAAAGTGACACTGGCAGTTATCTTGACAATAGTGAAGATGGAGAAGATTCTGTGGAGTCGGAGAATGAGTCGTGCATGAGTGAGGATACAGCACAGAAGTCTGTACCAGAGACAGGAGAACAGATAGTGCATGAGACAGTACAGGAGTCAGCTCAAGAGACAGTAGAAGAGACAATGCAGGAGAAAGTACCTGAAGAGGACGTAAAAGACACTAAAGTTGGTAGCTCGTCGATGGGTGAAGCATGGGAGAAACCAACCAAGAAGAAGTTTAAAAAGATCAGAGGGTTGAAGAAGGACACAGTTTTGAATCTCGTTGATGAAAGGAAACGAAAGAAAGGCCATGACAAAGAGTCACACAAGAAACATATGAAGAAGGACAAAGAGGATGGTGTGAAGGAAAACCCTGGATAATGGCAGTGTGTCTTATTCACATATTTATGTTTTTCGTGACATGGAACGTTAACGGATTGAGAGATTTATCAAAGATGGAACGTGTTTTCGAAATGTGTGAGAGCAACTTTATTTCCATATGTTTCTTACAAGAAACATTTTGGGATGACGATTTCATAGAGAGATACAGACATCTCTGGAAAGGTGAACTTTTTTATAATAATTGTCCTTATGAAAATAGGAAAGGAGTAGCCATTTTATTTTCAAAAAACTTTCCACATAAAGTTGATTTTGATAAGTGTGATACTAATGGACGAATTATAAAAGTATCTTTTAATGTTGATAATGACAAATATTCATGCATTAATGTGTATGCCCCTAATGATGTAAATGAAAAATTGCTTTTCTTCAATGAATTATCATATTATTTTGAAGGAAATCGGAACTTAGTTCCGGGTGATTTTAATACAATATGTGATCCATATCTTGATAAAGGTGTAAACATGACATCTTTTTGTAGACGCAGCAGTGATGCTTTAGAAAAACTATGTTTTGATTATGATTTTTGTGACATTTGGCGACATCGAAATCCATATAAAAGAGAATTTACAAGACAACAAATTGTTCAGGATGTTATAAAACAATCTCGAATTGATTACATTTTCATATCGAAATCCGTTATGCCATTTGTGTCAAACACCTTTGTCAAATATTCATCACTTAGTGATCACAACATGGTGTGTTTAAAGCTTGACCTATCAAATGTTGAAAAAGGTCAAGGTCTATGGGTTTTTAATAATCAATTACTTGAAGACTTGGAATTCGCTGAAACTGTTAAATCAGTTGTCTCAGAAAGTTTAAAATGTCCCTTATATAATTCGGAAATTCTAATTTGGTGGGACAATTTGAAATATAAACTCAAGAAAAGTGCTATATACTTTTCATGTAAAAAATCCAAAAAAGAAAAATCTGATTATTTTCAACTTCAAAGAAGAATGAAAATTGAATATGAAAAACTATCAAAATCGCCAAATCATAGTTTAGACACTATACATGTTATTGAAAAAGAACTTGAAGATTATGAAAAGCAAAAATGTGAAGGAGCTATTTTAAGATCCAAAGTTCAGTGGTCACTTGAATCTGACCGAAATACAGCTTTTTTTCTTAATCTTGAAAAATCCAAACAGGGAAGTAACTGCATAAAAGAAATTAGAACACCTGATGGTCTTACTCGTAAGACGGAAGAAATGATCAATCATATTCATTCATTTTATGCAAAACTTTATTCTTGTGAAGATACTTATCCTGATATTCAAGATGACATATTAAACAACATCACTAGATGTTTGAACATTGATAATAGAGAAAATTTGGAAAAAGATATCTCACCTGCAGATCTCACAGAAGCCTTACGCGGAATGAAGCGTAAGAAATCCCCTGGCAAGGATGGTTTAACTGTTGAGTTTTACTCCAAATTTTGGGATATTCTATGTCCAATATTTTCAGATATTGTTCATCATATTTTCCAAGAAAAGGAAATGTCAAGAAGTATGAAAAGGGGAGTTATAAGTCTCTTCTACAAGAAGAAGGGTGATAAGTGTGATATAAAGAACTTTAGACCTATATCACTGCTTAACGTTGATGCTAAGCTTATATCCAGATCCCTATCGATAAAGTTAGCAAAAGTCATGTCATCGGTTATCTCCCCTGAACAAACTTGCTCTGTACCCGGTAGAGATATAGCAGACAACATACTAGCTATTCGTGACGTTATAGATTTCGTTAATGATGACAATAAGCGGGGCTATCTCGTTACGGTTGATATGGAAAAGGCATTTGATAGAGTTAGCCATCAATTCATTTTTAAAGTTTTGAAAAAAATGAATTTTGGTCCAAATTTCATTTCATGGATAAATATCTTATATACTGATTTGAAAAGTTGTGTAAAAATCAATGGCCATCTGAGTCCTTATTTTCCAGTATCAAGATCTGTGAGACAGGGAGATCCATTAAGTAGTTTATTGTATGTTATTGTCAGCGAACCACTCAATGCCCTTATTAAATGCACTAGTGGAATATCGGGTATCCCAATAACACCTGGGTACTCGTCCCTGTTATACCAACATGCTGATGATATTACGGCTACCGTGACGAGTGCAGATTCTGTAAACACTGTTTTTAATACAATTGATCATTTCTGTCATGCTACTGGTGGCAAGATCAATTATGATAAGTCAGAAGTGCTCTGTCTTGGCAAAGCCAAAAGGTTGGATTTAAACTTGCAATTACCTGTTATAGTACGATGTGATTGTGTTAAGATTTTGGGGATTTTCCTAGGGCCCGACAAGAGGCTCTGCGATCTGAATAACTGGAAAATGAAAATATCAAAAATAAAATCATTACTGGGATTGTGGTCGCAGAGACACTTGTCACTTCAGGGAAGATCCTTAATTCTTAATACATTCATATATTCAAGATTATGGTATCTAGTTTATGTTCAGTCTGTACCGGATTGGGCCTGGCAAGAGATAGACAAGTGTGCAAACAAATTTGTGTGGTGTGGCAAAAATCCTCTTGTTAAAAAATCGTCAATCATAGCACCTTTAACGGAAGGTGGTCTTTTTATTCCGGATTTTAAACACAAAATATTTGCCTTTAGACTAAAGCTTGTTAAAAAGCTATTTGATGATTCATTTCATACCTTGTGGAAACACACATGTCGTCTGTTTCTTGCCAAATATCTAGATATGGGTCTCCACCTCAATGTGTTTAGCATTGTTTACGATTGTAATGCTTTGTCTCGTGTTAAGCCATTTTATGCAGAAGTATTGCGAGCATGGGATAAAATCACGTGCAAAAAGCGTGCATTGTGTGTACAGCACGTGGATGTAATGAACCAGCCATTGTTTCATAATCCGCATATTTTGTGGCAAGACAAAGTTTTATATTTTCGTTTTCTAATTGAAACGGGAATTGTTACTGTTTCAGACATATGTTTTGAATTTGTGCCCGGATTTTTACCATTTTCTGCTGTTGTCGAAATTGTTAATGGAAAAAGACCTGATATTTCAGATTCATTAATCAGAGATGCTTATTTCATCATATTGTCATCATTGCCTAATGAGTGGATTAAAATTGTAAATACTACCGCTTCAAAGGCAACTGATAAAGTAACAACTGATATTTGTATCCCTAAAATTGATGGTGGTGAAATCTTTCTCAAAGATTTTAATGTTAAATTCTGCTACTGTTATTTTTTAAAAACCTTGTGTGAACAACCCACCTCTTATGATTATTAGGCCGATTATGCAATAGATATCAATTGGCAAACAGTATGGTCTCATGTAAATGACCCTGATAAATCATCAGAACAATGTGAACTAGATTTCAAAATTTGCCATAACATAATTTTCACCTATGAAAAGCTTTACAATTTCCGTATGGCTGATACTAATCTCTGTCCAGTTTGTAAACAAGACAAAGAAGACATGTTACATCTTTTTGCTTTTTGTGATGAACTATTTGACACTATTGATATTTTCAAATCTATCTTCACTGATATTTTCAGAGATACTGGGTACTCCCTGAATATGCTTATCTCTTGGCTTTTGTTTGGTTTCCAGCCTGCCAAAAAATCAGACTGTGAACAGTGTATAAATATATTACTGTCAATATACAGAATATCTGTCTTCAAAAGGAGAACAATTTCATCAATACAAAATTGTAATCTAAATTTGGTTAAATTGTTCAAATGCTATGTAAAGCGTCATTTCAAATTATTATGGGCACATTACAGATTTAAAAGCCAATCGGCTAAATTTATTCAAAAATTTATCATGCCCTTCAATCTCTTTTCGATTTATAACAACCAATTGTGTTTCAAACATCCTTTTGAAAACTGATTTGTTATAACTGAAAATGTTTCTTATTCTCAATTAATTTTAACATGTATATACCCATGTAAATACATTCATTCATGAATAAAATTTTATTAAAGAAAAAAAAAAAAAAAATCACGTCTGCTTCACACGCAGAAGGTCGCGAGTTCGAACCTCGCCAGAACCTCTTTTCTTCCTTTTATGATTTAGGGATTACAACTGCCTCTTGTGTAGAATGCTTTTATCATTATTACTTGACGATTGCAAGCTATGCACCTGATTAATCTTGGGACGAAATCAAATATGTCATTTTGGGTAGTACTAGTGGGGTAAGTGTAAGGTCGATATCCTTCTTAAACAGTGTTAAGTGAATAGTCTCATGGAGTGTAGCCTTACAATTTGTGTAGCTTTCCGAACGGTTCTGTGGTGTAGTGGTTATCACGTCTGCTTTACACGCAGAAGGTCGCGAGTTCGAACCTCGCCAGAACCTTGCTTTTAGTTTTAAAGTAACACATCCTATTCGGCGACATATATGATGCACATATCGAAATTTATAGACAGTTATATATGTGAACAACAAGTGAAACTTGTAATTTCTGCTATGTAACTTGGGCTTATTTCTTCGACTGATCTCCATATTTTATTATGTGATGTTGGTAACGAACGCTGGTTCGTCACTGGGAATGGATACACAATATAAGGACCTCTGCATATCCAAGGGTTCCGTGGTGTAGTGGTTATCACGTCTGCTTAGAGCGCCACCTAGGAGATTGCCGAGTGAAGACGTGTCTCACAGCTGCTCTCTTACCTTTGGATTTTTCGCTACGTATTTGGGATTTTCATGTTGGATTAACTATTCCTAGCATCATGTGATTCCCTGGATTGTTTCTCGGTGTTTGTGAATCTGCAGTTGTGTGCAGATTTCTGTTTGGAGAAATTCTATCGTTTGTGTGATTTGTGATTGTTCAATCCAAGATGGCCGACCGGCAATACAAGAAGGACTCTACAGTCGAAATTCTCGTCGGAGACAGGAAGCTTGTATCGGGTACGTTGCTAATACAAACTTTGCTGAAGTTCGTGTCAGATGTTTATGCTTGTGTGCCAAAGAACAACGACAGTTATGAGGTCACATTGCCCAACGTACAGGAGGCGCGAAAACTTGTTGAGAGTGAGGTGTTCATTCACAACAATAAACTGATTTCAAGACTATTAGTATCAGAGACCGTTGTTGTTTCCTTTATGCATCTTCCGGCCTACATTGAAGATGGAGAGATAAAGAAATATCTGGAATCAAAAGGCATTAAACTGGAAGGAGAAATAAAACATAGGATGATCAAAGGAACGAAAATATCAGATGGAACTCGATTTGTCCGTGTTAAATTTCCTGAAACATTAAAGTCTCTCCCTTACTCAGTGGGCTTTAACACCTGTGACGGATACAAGTACTTTCGGGTTATGCACAACAACCAGGTGAAAGTATGTTTTAGATGCAATGCCGCCGACCACGAAATGAAAGACTGCCCAAACACAAAATGCTTTAAGTGTAAGGGATACGGACACATGGCGAAGGACTGTGATCGTGTGTCTTGTGACATATGTGATGAGTATGGTGACAACTGTGATTGTTTTGTCGACAATGTAGAATCGGAAGAAAAGGATTTTCAAAAAGCATATAGTGACGCACACGACAAAGACTTTCCACCTCTGTCACGTGATAATGTGTCCGAGGACTCTCACTCCAGGAGAGGATCACGAGATTCATGTGCTGAGAACCCGACAGAACATACCACGGATCAACAAGCAACTCACAACGAGAAGCCCGTGAACCCGAACGATTCATCAACAGCCAAGGTTGATAGCGCCAATACTCATGGATGGAATGTTGCTAAACATAAATGGAACAGGAAAAGACAGAATCCAAGGTTAACCGAAAGTGCACTGAGAGAAAATGAACTGAAAAACAAGCTGAGAGAGAATAGGAAAGATGAACTAAAAAAGAAGAAAGAAGAGACAGTTAATGTGAAAAGAGACATCGTCGACTGTTCTGTGTAATGGATACATCAAACATATATCTTCTTATCATGATAATTTGCTCATGGAACGTTAATGGACTAAGGGACATACATAAAATGGACAGTGTATTTCAAACCGCGATGAACTCTAACGCTAATATAATATTTTTACAAGAAACTTTCTGGGATGATGATTTTATTGAACAGTATAAACACAAATGGCCCGGTAAGTTGTTTTATAACAATTGTTCTCAAGAGAAACGAAAAGGTGTAGCAATTTTATTTTCTTCCAATTGTTCATATGAACCCAATTTTGAAATGAGTGATAAGAATGGTAGATTACTTAAAGTAACTTTTAATATTGATGATGAAATATATTCATGTATTAACGTATATGCACCTAATGTTGTTACTGAAAGAATTGTTTTTTATGATGAATTTAAGACATATTTAACGGGAGATCGAATGATTGTCCCGGGGGATTTTAATGAATTATTGGATTCTTTTCTTGATAGAAATGTTAATATTAAAACATTTAATTCTACAAGCAGTCATAAATTGTGTGATATTGTCAATGATTACAATCTATGTGATATTTGGAGATATAGAAATCCTGACAGGAGGGAATTTACTCGAAAACGATTAGTAAATGGAGTTTGTAAACAAAGCCGAATAGATTTCACCTTAATTTCAAATTCATTAATTCCTTTTGCATCACATGCCTTTATTCAATACACATCTCTAAGTGACCACTCCATTAATTTTGTTAAATTTGATTTTTCGAAAGTTGAACGTGGACCTGGCATGTGGGTCATCAATAATCAAATTCTGTCAGATTCTGTATATTCAAATACCATCATGGATTTGATCAATGAAAACTTATCATGTCCTATGTATTTATGTGAACCACTGTTATGGTGGGATAATCTAAAATACAAATTTAAAAAATGTAGTATTATGTTCTCTTGTAAAAAGAGAAAACAAGATAAAGCACAACATTTTGATTTACAGCGCAGGTTACGATTAGAATATGAAAAACTTTCTAAAAATCCATCACGTGATATAACACTTATTCAAAATTTAGAAACAGAATTAGAAACATTTGAAAAATGCAGGTGTGATGGTGCAGTTTTAAGGTCTAAAGCGCAATGGGCTTTAGAATCAGATAAAAATACTTCTTTCTTTTTAAATTTGGAAAAGGCAAAAAAGGAATCTAATTGCATTAAATCATTTATTACTGATAAAGGCATTACAAATAAAACTGAAGATATTTTAGATCATGCTTTTAAATTCTATTCCGAGCTGTATAAAGCAGAGGATTTAGATAATAATAAGCAGGACGAGTTATTAGATTTGATACAAGATGTCCTCTCAGAGGAAGATAAGACAGTGCTTGATAGTAACATCAATCAAGATGAGCTCACTACAGCTATAAACGCAATGAAGCGTCGTAAAAGTCCAGGTAACGATGGACTCACTGTCGAATTTTATGTTCATTTTTGGGATGTTTTAAAACCTATTTTTGTTCATATTGTTAATAATGTTTTTAATGAAAAGCAATTATCACGCTCAATGAAAAAAGGAGTAATTAGTTTATTTTATAAAAAGAGAGGAGATAAAAAGGATATCAAGAATTTTCGGCCGATTTCACTTTTAAATGTTGATTGTAAATTAATTTCAAAAGTTCTCGCTTCAAGGTTGAAGCTTGTTTTGGAAACTGTCATCTCCTCTGAGCAAACTTGTGGCATACCAGGACGTGATATTGCTGATAATATTCATTCTTTAAGAGATGTTATTGATTTATCTGATAATTTAGATGAAGCCTATATCATATGTTTAGATCAAGAAAAGGCTTTTGATCGAGTATCTCAATCCTTTATTATAAAGGTTCTTGAGAAAATGAATTTTGGTGATTATTTTATTTCATGGATCAAAATACTTTATTCTGGTTTACTTAGTAGTGTTAAAATAAATGGTCATTTGACACCATATTTCCCTGTAACTAGGTCGGTCCGCCAAGGCGACCCACTTAGCAGCTTACTATTTGTCATTGTTAGTCAATCACTGAATCAGCTTATCAAAGCTAACGCAGCCATTAATCCTATTGTTATTGACGGTAGTCGTGAATCATTGCTGTATCAGCACGCTGATGACGCTACTGTCACGGTTTGTAATAAGCAATCTGTTGTTGCCACATTTAAATCTTTAGATTATTACTGCTCAGCTACAGGAGCTAAGATTAATTTAACCAAATCTGAAGTGTTAGCATTGGGGAGATTCAATCACAATATTACTTCAAATTTCGACCTTCCTATAACAGTGAAACATGACTGCCTCAAAATTCTTGGGATTTATTTGGGTCCGGATAAAGTGGCTTGTGAAAGCCTAAATTGGAAATGTAAATTAAATAAAATTAAATCTTTGCTTGGCTTATGGTCACAAAGGAGGCTAACACTTCAGGGTAAATCTATAATTGTAAATACATTTATGCTATCAAAATTATGGTATAGTATTTATGTTTTACCTGTTCCAGAATGGTTCATTCGTGAACTAGATTCATGTATATCTAATTTTATTTGGTCAGGTAAAAAAGCACTTATAAAGCGCACTACAACAATAGGGCACTGCATAGAAGGTGGTTTATCTCTTCCAAATTTAAAGTTCAAAATTCATGCTTTTCGTTTAAAATTAGTAAATAAAATGTTTGATTGTAATTACACAGCATTATGGAAACAATCTGCTATGTTGTTTTTCCAAAAATATCTCAATTTGGGGCTCAGAGAAAATATTTTTCATATTGTTTATAATGAGGCCAATCTTAAGAAGATCAACCCATTCTATGCAGAAGTTCTCCGTGCTTGGGATGAAATCACGTGCTCTCAACGAGAGCTCGTGACTAATCCCGAGCACATCATGCACCAACCCCTGTTCCACAATCCACACGTGCGGTATCAGGGGAAGGTGTTGTATTTCAAGTTTTTAATTGATAGTGGTATTTGTACATTAGCAGATATTTGCTATGAAGTTGTACCAGGTTTTTTAAAAGCTTCAGCTATCTCCGAAATTGTTTGTAATAATGAATGTGATGTTTCTATTACACACATAAGGTGTGCTTTTTTCATTATTTTAAAATCCTTACCAAAGGAATGGTTTCAACATATATGCTCATACCCATCAATTACTAAATCTTTAAAAGATGTTTCAATTATCACTGATAATGGCACTATTTTATCCCATCAATTAAATGTAAAATTTTGTTATTCACATTTGAGTGTTAAACATTTTGTAAAACCAACTTCAATAACCTTTTGGGAGCAATTTGATTTAGACATTAACTGGTCTAAAGTGTGGAAATCCGTTTTTCATAAAGATAAATCTTCTGAGCAAAAGGATCTTGATTTTAAAATTTGTCATAATATTGTATATACTAATATAAAAATGTATAAGTATGGCAAATCTGACACAGATTTATGTCCGGTGTGTACAGATGAAAAGGAAGATATGTTTCACATGTTTGTATTTTGTGATGAATTATATGATACTGTAAATATTTTTAGAGACTTGTTCACGAATATATTTCGTGACAAAGGCTACTCACTCAATAACTTAATGTGTTGGCTTATGTTTGGATTTCAATCTACTGAAGCAGGTATAAGCTACGATTGTATAAATATTTTGTTATCTATATACAGGACGTGTGTTTTTAAAAGAAGAGCTATATCCTCAATGCAAAGTGAAAACTTAAATTTGGCTATCTTTTTCAAAAACAGTGTAAAACTTTATTTCAAATTGCTTTGGTTCTATCATCGTAAAAACAATCTACCTATGGTATTTATAAACAAATATGTAACTCCCTTAAACATAATATCCATTGGCAACAATGAGGAAATTGTTCTTAAACATCCACTTTGTTAATACTCGCCTATCATTCATATATCGTGTTAATAATTTCCATGAATGTGAGAATGTGTATGTCCAAGGACTCAAACCTTTTAAAATTGTACATTATTTAATACCTTTTAACCTGTATATACTTCTGTGAATAAACCATTATCAAAGAAAAAAATCACGTCTGCTTAACACGCAGAAGGCCGCGAGTTCGAGCCTCGCCGGAACCTGTAGTTTTGCATTTTATGCAAATGGACGAAAACATGCGCACTTTCACAGAGACTCTTTGATCTGAGAGCATGTTAGTCCAGTGGACGGTGGTAAAATTATCTTTCATAGTCAAACCAGTTTAAAGAGTCAAGTATTTACAGTAAATATCCATCTAACCATACAGGTTCTGTGGTGTAGTGGTTATCACGTCTGCTTCACACGCAGAAGGTCGCGAGTTCGAACCTCGCCAGAACCTCTTTTCTTCCTTTTATGATTTAGGGATTACAACTGCCTCTTGTGTAGAATGCTTTTATCATTATTACTTGACGATTGCAAGCTATGCACCTGATTAATCTTGGGACGAAATCAAATATGTCATTTTGGGTAGTACTAGTGGGGTAAGTGTAAGGTCGATATCCTTCTTAAACAGTGTTAAGTGAATAGTCTCATGGAGTGTAGCCTTACAATTTGTGTAGCTTTCCGAACGGTTCTGTGGTGTAGTGGTTATCACGTCTGCTTTACACGCAGAAGGTCGCGAGTTCGAACCTCGCCAGAACCTTGCTTTTAGTTTTAAAGTAACACATCCTATTCGGCGACATATATGATGCACATATCGAAATTTATAGACAGTTATATATGTGAACAACAAGTGAAACTTGTAATTTCTGCTATGTAACTTGGGCTTATTTCTTCGACTGATCTCCATATTTTATTATGTGATGTTGGTAACGAACGCTGGTTCGTCACTGGGAATGGATACACAATATAAGGACCTCTGCATATCCAAGGGTTCCGTGGTGTAGTGGTTATCACGTCTGCTTAACACGCAGAAGGCCGCGAGTTCGAGCCTCGCCGGAACCTGTAGTTTTGCATTTTATGCAAATGGACGAAAACATGCGCACTTTCACAGAGACTCTTTGATCTGAGAGCATGTTAGTCCAGTGGACGGTGGTAAAATTATCTTTCATAGTCAAACCAGTTTAAAGAGTCAAGTATTTACAGTAAATATCCATCTAACCATACAGGTTCTGTGGTGTAGTGGTTATCACGTCTGCTTCACACGCAGAAGGTCGCGAGTTCGAACCTCGCCAGAACCTCTTTTCTTCCTTTTATGATTTAGGGATTACAACTGCCTCTTGTGTAGAATGCTTTTATCATTATTACTTGACGATTGCAAGCTATGCACCTGATTAATCTTGGGACGA
Organism: Gibbula magus; assembly: GCA_936450465.1. Classification (NCBI taxonomy): domain Eukaryota; kingdom Metazoa; phylum Mollusca; class Gastropoda; order Trochida; family Trochidae; genus Gibbula; species Gibbula magus. The sequence goes on along the minus strand of OW388293.1, from coordinate 17,134,738 downwards.
AATCAAATATGTCATTTTGGGTAGTACTAGTGGGGTAAGTGTAAGGTCGATATCCTTCTTAAACAGTGTTAAGTGAATAGTCTCATGGAGTGTAGCCTTACAATTTGTGTAGCTTTCCGAACGGTTCTGTGGTGTAGTGGTTATCACGTCTGCTTTACACGCAGAAGGTCGCGAGTTCGAACCTCGCCAGAACCTTGCTTTTAGTTTTAAAGTAACACATCCTATTCGGCGACATATATGATGCACATATCGAAATTTATAGACAGTTATATATGTGAACAACAAGTGAAACTTGTAATTTCTGCTATGTAACTTGGGCTTATTTCTTCGACTGATCTCCATATTTTATTATGTGATGTTGGTAACGAACGCTGGTTCGTCACTGGGAATGGATACACAATATAAGGACCTCTGCATATCCAAGGGTTCCGTGGTGTAGTGGTTATCACGTCTGCTTAACACGCAGAAGGCCGCGAGTTCGAGCCTCGCCGGAACCTGTAGTTTTGCATTTTATGCAAATGGACGAAAACATGCGCACTTTCACAGAGACTCTTTGATCTGAGAGCATGTTAGTCCAGTGGACGGTGGTAAAATTATCTTTCATAGTCAAACCAGTTTAAAGAGTCAAGTATTTACAGTAAATATCCATCTAACCATACAGGTTCTGTGGTGTAGTGGTTATCACGTCTGCTTCACACGCAGAAGGTCGCGAGTTCGAACCTCGCCAGAACCTCTTTTCTTCCTTTTATGATTTAGGGATTACAACTGCCTCTTGTGTAGAATGCTTTTATCATTATTACTTGACGATTGCAAGCTATGCACCTGATTAATCTTGGGACGAAATCAAATATGTCATTTTGGGTAGTACTAGTGGGGTAAGTGTAAGGTCGATATCCTTCTTAAACAGTGTTAAGTGAATAGTCTCATGGAGTGTAGCCTTACAATTTGTGTAGCTTTCCGAACGGTTCTGTGGTGTAGTGGTTATCACGTCTGCTTTACACGCAGAAGGTCGCGAGTTCGAACCTCGCCAGAACCTTGCTTTTAGTTTTAAAGTAACACATCCTATTCGGCGACATATATGATGCACATATCGAAATTTATAGACAGTTATATATGTGAACAACAAGTGAAACTTGTAATTTCTGCTATGTAACTTGGGCTTATTTCTTCGACTGATCTCCATATTTTATTATGTGATGTTGGTAACGAACGCTGGTTCGTCACTGGGAATGGATACACAATATAAGGACCTCTGCATATCCAAGGGTTCCGTGGTGTAGTGGTTATCACGTCTGCTTAACACGCAGAAGGCCGCGAGTTCGAGCCTCGCCGGAACCTGTAGTTTTGCATTTTATGCAAATGGACGAAAACATGCGCACTTTCACAGAGACTCTTTGATCTGAGAGCATGTTAGTCCAGTGGACGGTGGTAAAATTATCTTTCATAGTCAAACCAGTTTAAAGAGTCAAGTATTTACAGTAAATATCCATCTAACCATACAGGTTCTGTGGTGTAGTGGTTATCACGTCTGCTTCACACGCAGAAGGTCGCGAGTTCGAACCTCGCCAGAACCTCTTTTCTTCCTTTTATGATTTAGGGATTACAACTGCCTCTTGTGTAGAATGCTTTTATCATTATTACTTGACGATTGCAAGCTATGCACCTGATTAATCTTGGGACGAAATCAAATATGTCATTTTGGGTAGTACTAGTGGGGTAAGTGTAAGGTCGATATCCTTCTTAAACAGTGTTAAGTGAATAGTCTCATGGAGTGTAGCCTTACAATTTGTGTAGCTTTCCGAACGGTTCTGTGGTGTAGTGGTTATCACGTCTGCTTTACACGCAGAAGGTCGCGAGTTCGAACCTCGCCAGAACCTTGCTTTTAGTTTTAAAGTAACACATCCTATTCGGCGACATATATGATGCACATATCGAAATTTATAGACAGTTATATATGTGAACAACAAGTGAAACTTGTAATTTCTGCTATGTAACTTGGGCTTATTTCTTCGACTGATCTCCATATTTTATTATGTGATGTTGGTAACGAACGCTGGTTCGTCACTGGGAATGGATACACAATATAAGGACCTCTGCATATCCAAGGGTTCCGTGGTGTAGTGGTTATCACGTCTGCTTAACACGCAGAAGGCCGCGAGTTCGAGCCTCGCCGGAACCTGTAGTTTTGCATTTTATGCAAATGGACGAAAACATGCGCACTTTCACAGAGACTCTTTGATCTGAGAGCATGTTAGTCCAGTGGACGGTGGTAAAATTATCTTTCATAGTCAAACCAGTTTAAAGAGTCAAGTATTTACAGTAAATATCCATCTAACCATACAGGTTCTGTGGTGTAGTGGTTATCACGTCTGCTTCACCCGCAGAAGGTCGCGAGTTCGAACCTCGCCAGAACCTCTTTTCTTCCTTTTATGATTTAGGGATTACAACTGCCTCTTGTGTAGAATGCTTTTATCATTATTACTTGACGATTGCAAGCTATGCACCTGATTAATCTTGGGACGAAATCAAATATGTCATTTTGGGTAGTACTAGTGGGGTAAGTGTAAGGTCGATATCCTTCTTAAACAGTGTTAAGTGAATAGTCTCATGGAGTGTAGCCTTACAATTTGTGTAGCTTTCCGAACGGTTCTGTGGTGTAGTGGTTATCACGTCTGCTTTACACGCAGAAGGTCGCGAGTTCGAACCTCGCCAGAACCTTGCTTTTAGTTTTAAAGTAACACATCCTATTCGGCGACATATATGATGCACATATCGAAATTTATAGACAGTTATATATGTGAACAACAAGTGAAACTTGTAATTTCTGCTATGTAACTTGGGCTTATTTCTTCGACTGATCTCCATATTTTATTATGTGATGTTGGTAACGAACGCTGGTTCGTCACTGGGAATGGATACACAATATAAGGACCTCTGCATATCCAAGGGTTCCGTGGTGTAGTGGTTATCACGTCTGCTTAACACGCTGAAGGCCGCGAGTTCGAGCCTCGCCGGAACCTGTAGTTTTGCATTTTATGCAAATGGACGAAAACATGCGCACTTTCACAGAGACTCTTTGATCTGAGAGCATGTTAGTCCAGTGGACGGTGGTAAAATTATCTTTCATAGTCAAACCAGTTTAAAGAGTCAAGTATTTACAGTAAATATCCATCTAACCATACAGGTTCTGTGGTGTAGTGGTTATCACGTCTGCTTCACACGCAGAAGGTCGCGAGTTCGAACCTCGCCAGAACCTCTTTTCTTCCTTTTATGATTTAGGGATTACAACTGCCTCTTGTGTAGAATGCTTTTATCATTATTACTTGACGATTGCAAGCTATGCACCTGATTAATCTTGGGACGAAATCAAATATGTCATTTTGGGTAGTACTAGTGGGGTAAGTGTAAGGTCGATATCCTTCTTAAACAGTGTTAAGTGAATAGTCTCATGGAGTGTAGCCTTACAATTTGTGTAGCTTTCCGAACGGTTCTGTGGTGTAGTGGTTATCACGTCTGCTTTACACGCAGAAGGTCGCGAGTTCGAACCTCGCCAGAACCTTGCTTTTAGTTTTAAAGTAACACATCCTATTCGGCGACATATATGATGCACATATCGAAATTTATAGACAGTTATATATGTGAACAACAAGTGAAACTTGTAATTTCTGCTATGTAACTTGGGCTTATTTCTTCGACTGATCTCCATATTTTATTATGTGATGTTGGTAACGAACGCTGGTTCGTCACTGGGAATGGATACACAATATAAGGACCTCTGCATATCCAAGGGTTCCGTGGTGTAGTGGTTATCACGTCTGCTTAACACGCTGAAGGCCGCGAGTTCGAGCCTCGCCGGAACCTGTAGTTTTGCATTTTATGCAAATGGACGAAAACATGCGCACTTTCACAGAGACTCTTTGATCTGAGAGCATGTTAGTCCAGTGGACGGTGGTAAAATTATCTTTCATAGTCAAACCAGTTTAAAGAGTCAAGTATTTACAGTAAATATCCATCTAACCATACAGGTTCTGTGGTGTAGTGGTTATCACGTCTGCTTCACACGCAGAAGGTCGCGAGTTCGAACCTCGCCAGAACCTCTTTTCTTCCTTTTATGATTTAGGGATTACAACTGCCTCTTGTGTAGAATGCTTTTATCATTATTACTTGACGATTGCAAGCTATGCACCTGATTAATCTTGGGACGAAATCAAATATGTCATTTTGGGTAGTACTAGTGGGGTAAGTGTAAGGTCGATATCCTTCTTAAACAGTGTTAAGTGAATAGTCTCATGGAGTGTAGCCTTACAATTTGTGTAGCTTTCCGAACGGTTCTGTGGTGTAGTGGTTATCACGTCTGCTTTACACGCAGAAGGTCGCGAGTTCGAACCTCGCCAGAACCTTGCTTTTAGTTTTAAAGTAACACATCCTATTCGGCGACATATATGATGCACATATCGAAATTTATAGACAGTTATATATGTGAACAACAAGTGAAACTTGTAATTTCTGCTATGTAACTTGGGCTTATTTCTTCGACTGATCTCCATATTTTATTATGTGATGTTGGTAACGAACGCTGGTTCGTCACTGGGAATGGATACACAATATAAGGACCTCTGCATATCCAAGGGTTCCGTGGTGTAGTGGTTATCACGTCTGCTTAACACGCAGAAGGCCGCGAGTTCGAGCCTCGCCGGAACCTGTAGTTTTGCATTTTATGCAAATGGACGAAAACATGCGCACTTTCACAGAGACTCTTTGATCTGAGAGCATGTTAGTCCAGTGGACGGTGGTAAAATTATCTTTCATAGTCAAACCAGTTTAAAGAGTCAAGTATTTACAGTAAATATCCATCTAACCATACAGGTTCTGTGGTGTAGTGGTTATCACGTCTGCTTCACACGCAGAAGGTCGCGAGTTCGAACCTCGCCAGAACCTCTTTTCTTCCTTTTATGATTTAGGGATTACAACTGCCTCTTGTGTAGAATGCTTTTATCATTATTACTTGACGATTGCAAGCTATGCACCTGATTAATCTTGGGACGAAATCAAATATGTCATTTTGGGTAGTACTAGTGGGGTAAGTGTAAGGTCGATATCCTTCTTAAACAGTGTTAAGTGAATAGTCTCATGGAGTGTAGCCTTACAATTTGTGTAGCTTTCCGAACGGTTCTGTGGTGTAGTGGTTATCACGTCTGCTTTACACGCAGAAGGTCGCGAGTTCGAACCTCGCCAGAACCTTGCTTTTAGTTTTAAAGTAACACATCCTATTCGGCGACATATATGATGCACATATCGAAATTTATAGACAGTTATATATGTGAACAACAAGTGAAACTTGTAATTTCTGCTATGTAACTTGGGCTTATTTCTTCGACTGATCTCCATATTTTATTATGTGATGTTGGTAACGAACGCTGGTTCGTCACTGGGAATGGATACACAATATAAGGACCTCTGCATATCCAAGGGTTCCGTGGTGTAGTGGTTATCACGTCTGCTTAACACGCAGAAGGCCGCGAGTTCGAGCCTCGCCGGAACCTGTAGTTTTGCATTTTATGCAAATGGACGAAAACATGCGCACTTTCACAGAGACTCTTTGATCTGAGAGCATGTTAGTCCAGTGGACGGTGGTAAAATTATCTTTCATAGTCAAACCAGTTTAAAGAGTCAAGTATTTACAGTAAATATCCATCTAACCATACAGGTTCTGTGGTGTAGTGGTTATCACGTCTGCTTCACACGCAGAAGGTCGCGAGTTCGAACCTCGCCAGAACCTCTTTTCTTCCTTTTATGATTTAGGGATTACAACTGCCTCTTGTGTAGAATGCTTTTATCATTATTACTTGACGATTGCAAGCTATGCACCTGATTAATCTTGGGACGAAATCAAATATGTCATTTTGGGTAGTACTAGTGGGGTAAGTGTAAGGTCGATATCCTTCTTAAACAGTGTTAAGTGAATAGTCTCATGGAGTGTAGCCTTACAATTTGTGTAGCTTTCCGAACGGTTCTGTGGTGTAGTGGTTATCACGTCTGCTTTACACGCAGAAGGTCGCGAGTTCGAACCTCGCCAGAACCTTGCTTTTAGTTTTAAAGTAACACATCCTATTCGGCGACATATATGATGCACATATCGAAATTTATAGACAGTTATATATGTGAACAACAAGTGAAACTTGTAATTTCTGCTATGTAACTTGGGCTTATTTTTTCGACTGATCTCCATATTTTATTATGTGATGTTGGTAACGAACGCTGGTTCGTCACTGGGAATGGATACACAATATAAGGACCTCTGCATATCCAAGGGTTCCGTGGTGTAGTGGTTATCACGTCTGCTTAACACGCAGAAGGCCGCGAGTTCGAGCCTCGCCGGAACCTGTAGTTTTGCATTTTATGCAAATGGACGAAAACATGCGCACTTTCACAGAGACTCTTTGATCTGAGAGCATGTTAGTCCAGTGGACGGTGGTAAAATTATCTTTCATAGTCAAACCAGTTTAAAGAGTCAAGTATTTACAGTAAATATCCATCTAACCATACAGGTTCTGTGGTGTAGTGGTTATCACGTCTGCTTCACACGCAGAAGGTCGCGAGTTCGAACCTCGCCAGAACCTCTTTTCTTCCTTTTATGATTTAGGGATTACAACTGCCTCTTGTGTAGAATGCTTTTATCATTATTACTTGACGATTGCAAGCTATGCACCTGATTAATCTTGGGACGAAATCAAATATGTCATTTTGGGTAGTACTAGTGGGGTAAGTGTAAGGTCGATATCCTTCTTAAACAGTGTTAAGTGAATAGTCTCATGGAGTGTAGCCTTACAATTTGTGTAGCTTTCCGAACGGTTTTGTGGTGTAGTGGTTATCACGTCTGCTTTACACGCAGAAGGTCGCGAGTTCGAACCTCGCCAGAACCTTGCTTTTAGTTTTAAAGTAACACATCCTATTCGGCGACATATATGATGCACATATCGAAATTTATAGACAGTTATATATGTGAACAACAAGTGAAACTTGTAATTTCTGCTATGTAACTTGGGCTTATTTCTTCGACTGATCTCCATATTTTATTATGTGATGTTGGTAACGAACGCTGGTTCGTCACTGGGAATGGATACACAATATAAGGACCTCTGCATATCCAAGGGTTCCGTGGTGTAGTGGTTATCACGTCTGCTTAACACGCAGAAGGCCGCGAGTTCGAGCCTCGCCGGAACCTGTAGTTTTGCATTTTATGCAAATGGACGAAAACATGCGCACTTTCACAGAGACTCTTTGATCTGAGAGCATGTTAGTCCAGTGGACGGTGGTAAAATTATCTTTCATAGTCAAACCAGTTTAAAGAGTCAAGTATTTACAGTAAATATCCATCTAACCATACAGGTTCTGTGGTGTAGTGGTTATCACGTCTGCTTCACACGCAGAAGGTCGCGAGTTCGAACCTCGCCAGAACCTCTTTTCTTCCTTTTATGATTTAGGGATTACAACTGCCTCTTGTGTAGAATGCTTTTATCATTATTACTTGACGATTGCAAGCTATGCACCTGATTAATCTTGGGACGAAATCAAATATGTCATTTTGGGTAGTACTAGTGGGGTAAGTGTAAGGTCGATATCCTTCTTAAACAGTGTTAAGTGAATAGTCTCATGGAGTGTAGCCTTACAATTTGTGTAGCTTTCCGAACGGTTCTGTGGTGTAGTGGTTATCACGTCTGCTTTACACGCAGAAGGTCGCGAGTTCGAACCTCGCCAGAACCTTGCTTTTAGTTTTAAAGTAACACATCCTATTCGGCGACATATATGATGCACATATCGAAATTTATAGACAGTTATATATGTGAACAACAAGTGAAACTTGTAATTTCTGCTATGTAACTTGGGCTTATTTCTTCGACTGATCTCCATATTTTATTATGTGATGTTGGTAACGAACGCTGGTTCGTCACTGGGAATGGATACACAATATAAGGACCTCTGCATATCCAAGGGTTCCGTGGTGTAGTGGTTATCACGTCTGCTTAACACGCAGAAGGCCGCGAGTTCGAGCCTCGCCGGAACCTGTAGTTTTGCATTTTATGCAAATGGACGAAAACATGCGCACTTTCACAGAGACTCTTTGATCTGAGAGCATGTTAGTCCAGTGGACGGTGGTAAAATTATCTTTCATAGTCAAACCAGTTTAAAGAGTCAAGTATTTACAGTAAATATCCATCTAACCATACAGGTTCTGTGGTGTAGTGGTTATCACGTCTGCTTCACACGCAGAAGGTCGCGAGTTCGAACCTCGCCAGAACCTCTTTTCTTCCTTTTATGATTTAGGGATTACAACTGCCTCTTGTGTAGAATGCTTTTATCATTATTACTTGACGATTGCAAGCTATGCACCTGATTAATCTTGGGACGAAATCAAATATGTCATTTTGGGTAGTACTAGTGGGGTAAGTGTAAGGTCGATATCCTTCTTAAACAGTGTTAAGTGAATAGTCTCATGGAGTGTAGCCTTACAATTTGTGTAGCTTTCCGAACGGTTCTGTGGTGTAGTGGTTATCACGTCTGCTTTACACGCAGAAGGTCGCGAGTTCGAACCTCGCCAGAACCTTGCTTTTAGTTTTAAAGTAACACATCCTATTCGGCGACATATATGATGCACATATCGAAATTTATAGACAGTTATATATGTGAACAACAAGTGAAACTTGTAATTTCTGCTATGTAACTTGGGCTTATTTCTTCGACTGATCTCCATATTTTATTATGTGATGTTGGTAACGAACGCTGGTTCGTCACTGGGAATGGATACACAATATAAGGACCTCTGCATATCCAAGGGTTCCGTGGTGTAGTGGTTATCACGTCTGCTTAACACGCAGAAGGCCGCGAGTTCGAGCCTCGCCGGAACCTGTAGTTTTGCATTTTATGCAAATGGACGAAAACATGCGCACTTTCACAGAGACTCTTTGATCTGAGAGCATGTTAGTCCAGTGGACGGTGGTAAAATTATCTTTCATAGTCAAACCAGTTTAAAGAGTCAAGTATTTACAGTAAATATCCATCTAACCATACAGGTTCTGTGGTGTAGTGGTTATCACGTCTGCTTCACACGCAGAAGGTCGCGAGTTCGAACCTCGCCAGAACCTCTTTTCTTCCTTTTATGATTTAGGGATTACAACTGCCTCTTGTGTAGAATGCTTTTATCATTATTACTTGACGATTGCAAGCTATGCACCTGATTAATCTTGGGACGAAATCAAATATGTCATTTTGGGTAGTACTAGTGGGGTAAGTGTAAGGTCGATATCCTTCTTAAACAGTGTTAAGTGAATAGTCTCATGGAGTGTAGCCTTACAATTTGTGTAGCTTTCCGAACGGTTCTGTGGTGTAGTGGTTATCACGTCTGCTTTACACGCAGAAGGTCGCGAGTTCGAACCTCGCCAGAACCTTGCTTTTAGTTTTAAAGTAACACATCCTATTCGGCGACATATATGATGCACATATCGAAATTTATAGACAGTTATATATGTGAACAACAAGTGAAACTTGTAATTTCTGCTATGTAACTTGGGCTTATTTCTTCGACTGATCTCCATATTTTATTATGTGATGTTGGTAACGAACGCTGGTTCGTCACTGGGAATGGATACACAATATAAGGACCTCTGCATATCCAAGGGTTCCGTGGTGTAGTGGTTATCACGTCTGCTTAACACGCAGAAGGCCGCGAGTTCGAGCCTCGCCGGAACCTGTAGTTTTGCATTTTATGCAAATGGACGAAAACATGCGCACTTTCACAGAGACTCTTTGATCTGAGAGCATGTTAGTCCAGTGGACGGTGGTAAAATTATCTTTCATAGTCAAACCAGTTTAAAGAGTCAAGTATTTACAGTAAATATCCATCTAACCATACAGGTTCTGTGGTGTAGTGGTTATCACGTCTGCTTCACACGCAGAAGGTCGCGAGTTCGAACCTCGCCAGAACCTCTTTTCTTCCTTTTATGATTTAGGGATTACAACTGCCTCTTGTGTAGAATGCTTTTATCATTATTACTTGACGATTGCAAGCTATGCACCTGATTAATCTTGGGACGAAATCAAATATGTCATTTTGGGTAGTACTAGTGGGGTAAGTGTAAGGTCGATATCCTTCTTAAACAGTGTTAAGTGAATAGTCTCATGGAGTGTAGCCTTACAATTTGTGTAGCTTTCCGAACGGTTCTGTGGTGTAGTGGTTATCACGTCTGCTTTACACGCAGAAGGTCGCGAGTTCGAACCTCGCCAGAACCTTGCTTTTAGTTTTAAAGTAACACATCCTATTCGGCGACATATATGATGCACATATCGAAATTTATAGACAGTTATATATGTGAACAACAAGTGAAACTTGTAATTTCTGCTATGTAACTTGGGCTTATTTCTTCGACTGATCTCCATATTTTATTATGTGATGTTGGTAACGAACGCTGGTTCGTCACTGGGAATGGATACACAATATAAGGACCTCTGCATATCCAAGGGTTCCGTGGTGTAGTGGTTATCACGTCTGCTTAACACGCAGAAGGCCGCGAGTTCGAGCCTCGCCGGAACCTGTAGTTTTGCATTTTATGCAAATGGACGAAAACATGCGCACTTTCACAGAGACTCTTTGATCTGAGAGCATGTTAGTCCAGTGGACGGTGGTAAAATTATCTTTCATAGTCAAACCAGTTTAAAGAGTCAAGTATTTACAGTAAATATCCATCTAACCATACAGGTTCTGTGGTGTAGTGGTTATCACGTCTGCTTCACACGCAGAAGGTCGCGAGTTCGAACCTCGCCAGAACCTCTTTTCTTCCTTTTATGATTTAGGGATTACAACTGCCTCTTGTGTAGAATGCTTTTATCATTATTACTTGACGATTGCAAGCTATGCACCTGATTAATCTTGGGACGAAATCAAATATGTCATTTTGGGTAGTACTAGTGGGGTAAGTGTAAGGTCGATATCCTTCTTAAACAGTGTTAAGTGAATAGTCTCATGGAGTGTAGCCTTACAATTTGTGTAGCTTTCCGAACGGTTCTGTGGTGTAGTGGTTATCACGTCTGCTTTACACGCAGAAGGTCGCGAGTTCGAACCTCGCCAGAACCTTGCTTTTAGTTTTAAAGTAACACATCCTATTCGGCGACATATATGATGCACATATCGAAATTTATAGACAGTTATATATGTGAACAACAAGTGAAACTTGTAATTTCTGCTATGTAACTTGGGCTTATTTCTTCGACTGATCTCCATATTTTATTATGTGATGTTGGTAACGAACGCTGGTTCGTCACTGGGAATGGATACACAATATAAGGACCTCTGCATATCCAAGGGTTCCGTGGTGTAGTGGTTATCACGTCTGCTTAACACGCAGAAGGCCGCGAGTTCGAGCCTCGCCGGAACCTGTAGTTTTGCATTTTATGCAAATGGACGAAAACATGCGCACTTTCACAGAGACTCTTTGATCTGAGAGCATGTTAGTCCAGTGGACGGTGGTAAAATTATCTTTCATAGTCAAACCAGTTTAAAGAGTCAAGTATTTACAGTAAATATCCATCTAACCATACAGGTTCTGTGGTGTAGTGGTTATCACGTCTGCTTCACCCGCAGAAGGTCGCGAGTTCGAACCTCGCCAGAACCTCTTTTCTTCCTTTTATGATTTAGGGATTACAACTGCCTCTTGTGTAGAATGCTTTTATCATTATTACTTGACGATTGCAAGCTATGCACCTGATTAATCTTGGGACGAAATCAAATATGTCATTTTGGGTAGTACTAGTGGGGTAAGTGTAAGGTCGATATCCTTCTTAAACAGTGTTAAGTGAATAGTCTCATGGAGTGTAGCCTTACAATTTGTGTAGCTTTCCGAACGGTTCTGTGGTGTAGTGGTTATCACGTCTGCTTTACACGCAGAAGGTCGCGAGTTCGAACCTCGCCAGAACCTTGCTTTTAGTTTTAAAGTAACACATCCTATTCGGCGACATATATGATGCACATATCGAAATTTATAGACAGTTATATATGTGAACAACAAGTGAAACTTGTAATTTCTGCTATGTAACTTGGGCTTATTTCTTCGACTGATCTCCATATTTTATTATGTGATGTTGGTAACGAACGCTGGTTCGTCACTGGGAATGGATACACAATATAAGGACCTCTGCATATCCAAGGGTTCCGTGGTGTAGTGGTTATCACGTCTGCTTAACACGCAGAAGGCCGCGAGTTCGAGCCTCGCCGGAACCTGTAGTTTTGCATTTTATGCAAATGGACGAAAACATGCGCACTTTCACAGAGACTCTTTGATCTGAGAGCATGTTAGTCCAGTGGACGGTGGTAAAATTATCTTTCATAGTCAAACCAGTTTAAAGAGTCAAGTATTTACAGTAAATATCCATCTAACCATACAGGTTCTGTGGTGTAGTGGTTATCACGTCTGCTTCACACGCAGAAGGTCGCGAGTTCGAACCTCGCCAGAACCTCTTTTCTTCCTTTTATGATTTAGGGATTACAACTGCCTCTTGTGTAGAATGCTTTTATCATTATTACTTGACGATTGCAAGCTATGCACCTGATTAATCTTGGGACGAAATCAAATATGTCATTTTGGGTAGTACTAGTGGGGTAAGTGTAAGGTCGATATCCTTCTTAAACAGTGTTAAGTGAATAGTCTCATGGAGTGTAGCCTTACAATTTGTGTAGCTTTCCGAACGGTTCTGTGGTGTAGTGGTTATCACGTCTGCTTTACACGCAGAAGGTCGCGAGTTCGAACCTCGCCAGAACCTTGCTTTTAGTTTTAAAGTAACACATCCTATTCGGCGACATATATGATGCACATATCGAAATTTATAGACAGTTATATATGTGAACAACAAGTGAAACTTGTAATTTCTGCTATGTAACTTGGGCTTATTTCTTCGACTGATCTCCATATTTTATTATGTGATGTTGGTAACGAACGCTGGTTCGTCACTGGGAATGGATACACAATATAAGGACCTCTGCATATCCAAGGGTTCCGTGGTGTAGTGGTTATCACGTCTGCTTAACACGCAGAAGGCCGCGAGTTCGAGCCTCGCCGGAACCTGTAGTTTTGCATTTTATGCAAATGGACGAAAACATGCGCACTTTCACAGAGACTCTTTGATCTGAGAGCATGTTAGTCCAGTGGACGGTGGTAAAATTATCTTTCATAGTCAAACCAGTTTAAAGAGTCAAGTATTTACAGTAAATATCCATCTAACCATACAGGTTCTGTGGTGTAGTGGTTATCACGTCTGCTTCACACGCAGAAGGTCGCGAGTTCGAACCTCGCCAGAACCTCTTTTCTTCCTTTTATGATTTAGGGATTACAACTGCCTCTTGTGTAGAATGCTTTTATCATTATTACTTGACGATTGCAAGCTATGCACCTGATTAATCTTGGGACGAAATCAAATATGTCATTTTGGGTAGTACTAGTGGGGTAAGTGTAAGGTCGATATCCTTCTTAAACAGTGTTAAGTGAATAGTCTCATGGAGTGTAGCCTTACAATTTGTGTAGCTTTCCGAACGGTTCTGTGGTGTAGTGGTTATCACGTCTGCTTTACACGCAGAAGGTCGCGAGTTCGAACCTCGCCAGAACCTTGCTTTTAGTTTTAAAGTAACACATCCTATTCGGCGACATATATGATGCACATATCGAAATTTATAGACAGTTATATATGTGAACAACAAGTGAAACTTGTAATTTCTGCTATGTAACTTGGGCTTATTTCTTCGACTGATCTCCATATTTTATTATGTGATGTTGGTAACGAACGCTGGTTCGTCACTGGGAATGGATACACAATATAAGGACCTCTGCATATCCAAGGGTTCCGTGGTGTAGTGGTTATCACGTCTGCTTAACACGCAGAAGGCCGCGAGTTCGAGCCTCGCCGGAACCTGTAGTTTTGCATTTTATGCAAATGGACGAAAACATGCGCACTTTCACAGAGACTCTTTGATCTGAGAGCATGTTAGTCCAGTGGACGGTGGTAAAATTATCTTTCATAGTCAAACCAGTTTAAAGAGTCAAGTATTTACAGTAAATATCCATCTAACCATACAGGTTCTGTGGTGTAGTGGTTATCACGTCTGCTTCACACGCAGAAGGTCGCGAGTTCGAACCTCGCCAGAACCTCTTTTCTTCCTTTTATGATTTAGGGATTACAACTGCCTCTTGTGTAGAATGCTTTTATCATTATTACTTGACGATTGCAAGCTATGCACCTGATTAATCTTGGGACGAAATCAAATATGTCATTTTGGGTAGTACTAGTGGGGTAAGTGTAAGGTCGATATCCTTCTTAAACAGTGTTAAGTGAATAGTCTCATGGAGTGTAGCCTTACAATTTGTGTAGCTTTCCGAACGGTTCTGTGGTGTAGTGGTTATCACGTCTGCTTTACACGCAGAAGGTCGCGAGTTCGAACCTCGCCAGAACCTTGCTTTTAGATTTAAAGTAACACATCCTATTCGGCGACATATATGATGCACATATCGAAATTTATAGACAGTTATATATGTGAACAACAAGTGAAACTTGTAATTTCTGCTATGTAACTTGGGCTTATTTCTTCGACTGATCTCCATATTTTATTATGTGATGTTGGTAACGAACGCTGGTTCGTCACTGGGAATGGATACACAATATAAGGACCTCTGCATATCCAAGGGTTCCGTGGTGTAGTGGTTATCACGTCTGCTTAACACGCAGAAGACCGCGAGTTCGAGCCTCGCCGGAACCTGTAGTTTTGCATTTTATGCAAATGGACGAAAACATGCGCACTTTCACAGAGACTCTTTGATCTGAGAGCATGTTAGTCCAGTGGACGGTGGTAAAATTATCTTTCATAGTCAAACCAGTTTAAAGAGTCAAGTATTTACAGTAAATATCCATCTAACCATACAGGTTCTGTGGTGTAGTGGTTATCACGTCTGCTTCACACGCAGAAGGTCGCGAGTTCGAACCTCGCCAGAACCTCTTTTCTTCCTTTTATGATTTAGGGATTACAACTGCCTCTTGTGTAGAATGCTTTTATCATTATTACTTGACGATTGCAAGCTATGCACCTGATTAATCTTGGGACGAAATCAAATATGTCATTTTGGGTAGTACTAGTGGGGTAAGTGTAAGGTCGATATCCTTCTTAAACAGTGTTAAGTGAATAGTCTCATGGAGTGTAGCCTTACAATTTGTGTAGCTTTCCGAACGGTTCTGTGGTGTAGTGGTTATCACGTCTGCTTTACACGCAGAAGGTCGCGAGTTCGAACCTCGCCAGAACCTTGCTTTTAGTTTTAAAGTAACACATCCTATTCGGCGACATATATGATGCACATATCGAAATTTATAGACAGTTATATATGTGAACAACAAGTGAAACTTGTAATTTCTGCTATGTAACTTGGGCTTATTTCTTCGACTGATCTCCATATTTTATTATGTGATGTTGGTAACGAACGCTGGTTCGTCACTGGGAATGGATACACAATATAAGGACCTCTGCATATCCAAGGGTTCCGTGGTGTAGTGGTTATCACGTCTGCTTAACACGCAGAAGGCCGCGAGTTCGAGCCTCGCCGGAACCTGTAGTTTTGCATTTTATGCAAATGGACGAAAACATGCGCACTTTCACAGAGACTCTTTGATCTGAGAGCATGTTAGTCCAGTGGACGGTGGTAAAATTATCTTTCATAGTCAAACCAGTTTAAAGAGTCAAGTATTTACAGTAAATATCCATCTAACCATACAGGTTCTGTGGTGTAGTGGTTATCACGTCTGCTTCACACGCAGAAGGTCGCGAGTTCGAACCTCGCCAGAACCTCTTTTCTTCCTTTTATGATTTAGGGATTACAACTGCCTCTTGTGTAGAATGCTTTTATCATTATTACTTGACGATTGCAAGCTATGCACCTGATTAATCTTGGGACGAAATCAAATATGTCATTTTGGGTAGTACTAGTGGGGTAAGTGTAAGGTCGATATCCTTCTTAAACAGTGTTAAGTGAATAGTCTCATGGAGTGTAGCCTTACAATTTGTGTAGCTTTCCGAACGGTTCTGTGGTGTAGTGGTTATCACGTCTGCTTTACACGCAGAAGGTCGCGAGTTCGAACCTCGCCAGAACCTTGCTTTTAGTTTTAAAGTAACACATCCTATTCGGCGACATATATGATGCACATATCGAAATTTATAGACAGTTATATATGTGAACAACAAGTGAAACTTGTAATTTCTGCTATGTAACTTGGGCTTATTTCTTCGACTGATCTCCATATTTTATTATGTGATGTTGGTAACGAACGCTGGTTCGTCACTGGGAATGGATACACAATATAAGGACCTCTGCATATCCAAGGGTTCCGTGGTGTAGTGGTTATCACGTCTGCTTAACACGCAGAAGGCCGCGAGTTCGAGCCTCGCCGGAACCTGTAGTTTTGCATTTTATGCAAATGGACGAAAACATGCGCACTTTCACAGAGACTCTTTGATCTGAGAGCATGTTAGTCCAGTGGACGGTGGTAAAATTATCTTTCATAGTCAAACCAGTTTAAAGAGTCAAGTATTTACAGTAAATATCCATCTAACCATACAGGTTCTGTGGTGTAGTGGTTATCACGTCTGCTTCACACGCAGAAGGTCGCGAGTTCGAACCTCGCCAGAACCTCTTTTCTTCCTTTTATGATTTAGGGATTACAACTGCCTCTTGTGTAGAATGCTTTTATCATTATTACTTGACGATTGCAAGCTATGCACCTGATTAATCTTGGGACGAAATCAAATATGTCATTTTGGGTAGTACTAGTGGGGTAAGTGTAAGGTCGATATCCTTCTTAAACAGTGTTAAGTGAATAGTCTCATGGAGTGTAGCCTTACAATTTGTGTAGCTTTCCGAACGGTTCTGTGGTGTAGTGGTTATCACGTCTGCTTTACACGCAGAAGGTCGCGAGTTCGAACCTCGCCAGAACCTTGCTTTTAGTTTTAAAGTAACACATCCTATTCGGCGACATATATGATGCACATATCGAAATTTATAGACAGTTATATATGTGAACAACAAGTGAAACTTGTAATTTCTGCTATGTAACTTGGGCTTATTTCTTCGACTGATCTCCATATTTTATTATGTGATGTTGGTAACGAACGCTGGTTCGTCACTGGGAATGGATACACAATATAAGGACCTCTGCATATCCAAGGGTTCCGTGGTGTAGTGGTTATCACGTCTGCTTAACACGCAGAAGGCCGCGAGTTCGAGCCTCGCCGGAACCTGTAGTTTTGCATTTTATGCAAATGGACGAAAACATGCGCACTTTCACAGAGACTCTTTGATCTGAGAGCATGTTAGTCCAGTGGACGGTGGTAAAATTATCTTTCATAGTCAAACCAGTTTAAAGAGTCAAGTATTTACAGTAAATATCCATCTAACCATACAGGTTCTGTGGTGTAGTGGTTATCACGTCTGCTTCACACGCAGAAGGTCGCGAGTTCGAACCTCGCCAGAACCTCTTTTCTTCCTTTTATGATTTAGGGATTACAACTGCCTCTTGTGTAGAATGCTTTTATCATTATTACTTGACGATTGCAAGCTATGCACCTGATTAATCTTGGGACGAAATCAAATATGTCATTTTGGGTAGTACTAGTGGGGTAAGTGTAAGGTCGATATCCTTCTTAAACAGTGTTAAGTGAATAGTCTCATGGAGTGTAGCCTTACAATTTGTGTAGCTTTCCGAACGGTTCTGTGGTGTAGTGGTTATCACGTCTGCTTTACACGCAGAAGGTCGCGAGTTCGAACCTCGCCAGAACCTTGCTTTTAGTTTTAAAGTAACACATCCTATTCGGCGACATATATGATGCACATATCGAAATTTATAGACAGTTATATATGTGAACAACAAGTGAAACTTGTAATTTCTGCTATGTAACTTGGGCTTATTTCTTCGACTGATCTCCATATTTTATTATGTGATGTTGGTAACGAACGCTGGTTCGTCACTGGGAATGGATACACAATATAAGGACCTCTGCATATCCAAGGGTTCCGTGGTGTAGTGGTTATCACGTCTGCTTAACACGCAGAAGGCCGCGAGTTCGAGCCTCGCCGGAACCTGTAGTTTTGCATTTTATGCAAATGGACGAAAACATGCGCACTTTCACAGAGACTCTTTGATCTGAGAGCATGTTAGTCCAGTGGACGGTGGTAAAATTATCTTTCATAGTCAAACCAGTTTAAAGAGTCAAGTATTTACAGTAAATATCCATCTAACCATACAGGTTCTGTGGTGTAGTGGTTATCACGTCTGCTTCACACGCAGAAGGTCGCGAGTTCGAACCTCGCCAGAACCTCTTTTCTTCCTTTTATGATTTAGGGATTACAACTGCCTCTTGTGTAGAATGCTTTTATCATTATTACTTGACGATTGCAAGCTATGCACCTGATTAATCTTGGGACGAAATCAAATATGTCATTTTGGGTAGTACTAGTGGGGTAAGTGTAAGGTCGATATCCTTCTTAAACAGTGTTAAGTGAATAGTCTCATGGAGTGTAGCCTTACAATTTGTGTAGCTTTCCGAACGGTTCTGTGGTGTAGTGGTTATCACGTCTGCTTTACACGCAGAAGGTCGCGAGTTCGAACCTCGCCAGAACCTTGCTTTTAGTTTTAAAGTAACACATCCTATTCGGCGACATATATGATGCACATATCGAAATTTATAGACAGTTATATATGTGAACAACAAGTGAAACTTGTAATTTCTGCTATGTAACTTGGGCTTATTTCTTCGACTGATCTCCATATTTTATTATGTGATGTTGGTAACGAACGCTGGTTCGTCACTGGGAATGGATACACAATATAAGGACCTCTGCATATCCAAGGGTTCCGTGGTGTAGTGGTTATCACGTCTGCTTAACACGCAGAAGGCCGCGAGTTCGAGCCTCGCCGGAACCTGTAGTTTTGCATTTTATGCAAATGGACGAAAACATGCGCACTTTCACAGAGACTCTTTGATCTGAGAGCATGTTAGTCCAGTGGACGGTGGTAAAATTATCTTTCATAGTCAAACCAGTTTAAAGAGTCAAGTATTTACAGTAAATATCCATCTAACCATACAGGTTCTGTGGTGTAGTGGTTATCACGTCTGCTTCACACGCAGAAGGTCGCGAGTTCGAACCTCGCCAGAACCTCTTTTCTTCCTTTTATGATTTAGGGATTACAACTGCCTCTTGTGTAGAATGCTTTTATCATTATTACTTGACGATTGCAAGCTATGCACCTGATTAATCTTGGGACGAAATCAAATATGTCATTTTGGGTAGTACTAGTGGGGTAAGTGTAAGGTCGATATCCTTCTTAAACAGTGTTAAGTGAATAGTCTCATGGAGTGTAGCCTTACAATTTGTGTAGCTTTCCGAACGGTTCTGTGGTGTAGTGGTTATCACGTCTGCTTTACACGCAGAAGGTCGCGAGTTCGAACCTCGCCAGAACCTTGCTTTTAGTTTTAAAGTAACACATCCTATTCGGCGACATATATGATGCACATATCGAAATTTATAGACAGTTATATATGTGAACAACAAGTGAAACTTGTAATTTCTGCTATGTAACTTGGGCTTATTTCTTCGACTGATCTCCATATTTTATTATGTGATGTTGGTAACGAACGCTGGTTCGTCACTGGGAATGGATACACAATATAAGGACCTCTGCATATCCAAGGGTTCCGTGGTGTAGTGGTTATCACGTCTGCTTAACACGCAGAAGGCCGCGAGTTCGAGCCTCGCCGGAACCTGTAGTTTTGCATTTTATGCAAATGGACGAAAACATGCGCACTTTCACAGAGACTCTTTGATCTGAGAGCATGTTAGTCCAGTGGACGGTGGTAAAATTATCTTTCATAGTCAAACCAGTTTAAAGAGTCAAGTATTTACAGTAAATATCCATCTAACCATACAGGTTCTGTGGTGTAGTGGTTATCACGTCTGCTTCACACGCAGAAGGTCGCGAGTTCGAACCTCGCCAGAACCTCTTTTCTTCCTTTTATGATTTAGGGATTACAACTGCCTCTTGTGTAGAATGCTTTTATCATTATTACTTGACGATTGCAAGCTATGCACCTGATTAATCTTGGGACGAAATCAAATATGTCATTTTGGGTAGTACTAGTGGGGTAAGTGTAAGGTCGATATCCTTCTTAAACAGTGTTAAGTGAATAGTCTCATGGAGTGTAGCCTTACAATTTGTGTAGCTTTCCGAACGGTTCTGTGGTGTAGTGGTTATCACGTCTGCTTTACACGCAGAAGGTCGCGAGTTCGAACCTCGCCAGAACCTTGCTTTTAGTTTTAAAGTAACACATCCTATTCGGCGACATATATGATGCACATATCGAAATTTATAGACAGTTATATATGTGAACAACAAGTGAAACTTGTAATTTCTGCTATGTAACTTGGGCTTATTTCTTCGACTGATCTCCATATTTTATTATGTGATGTTGGTAACGAACGCTGGTTCGTCACTGGGAATGGATACACAATATAAGGACCTCTGCATATCCAAGGGTTCCGTGGTGTAGTGGTTATCACGTCTGCTTAACACGCAGAAGGCCGCGAGTTCGAGCCTCGCCGGAACCTGTAGTTTTGCATTTTATGCAAATGGACGAAAACATGCGCACTTTCACAGAGACTCTTTGATCTGAGAGCATGTTAGTCCAGTGGACGGTGGTAAAATTATCTTTCATAGTCAAACCAGTTTAAAGAGTCAAGTATTTACAGTAAATATCCATCTAACCATACAGGTTCTGTGGTGTAGTGGTTATCACGTCTGCTTCACACGCAGAAGGTCGCGAGTTCGAACCTCGCCAGAACCTCTTTTCTTCCTTTTATGATTTAGGGATTACAACTGCCTCTTGTGTAGAATGCTTTTATCATTATTACTTGACGATTGCAAGCTATGCACCTGATTAATCTTGGGACGAAATCAAATATGTCATTTTGGGTAGTACTAGTGGGGTAAGTGTAAGGTCGATATCCTTCTTAAACAGTGTTAAGTGAATAGTCTCATGGAGTGTAGCCTTACAATTTGTGTAGCTTTCCGAACGGTTCTGTGGTGTAGTGGTTATCACGTCTGCTTTACACGCAGAAGGTCGCGAGTTCGAACCTCGCCAGAACCTTGCTTTTAGTTTTAAAGTAACACATCCTATTCGGCGACATATATGATGCACATATCGAAATTTATAGACAGTTATATATGTGAACAACAAGTGAAACTTGTAATTTCTGCTATGTAACTTGGGCTTATTTCTTCGACTGATCTCCATATTTTATTATGTGATGTTGGTAACGAACGCTGGTTCGTCACTGGGAATGGATACACAATATAAGGACCTCTGCATATCCAAGGGTTCCGTGGTGTAGTGGTTATCACGTCTGCTTAACACGCAGAAGGCCGCGAGTTCGAGCCTCGCCGGAACCTGTAGTTTTGCATTTTATGCAAATGGACGAAAACATGCGCACTTTCACAGAGACTCTTTGATCTGAGAGCATGTTAGTCCAGTGGACGGTGGTAAAATTATCTTTCATAGTCAAACCAGTTTAAAGAGTCAAGTATTTACAGTAAATATCCATCTAACCATACAGGTTCTGTGGTGTAGTGGTTATCACGTCTGCTTCACACGCAGAAGGTCGCGAGTTCGAACCTCGCCAGAACCTCTTTTCTTCCTTTTATGATTTAGGGATTACAACTGCCTCTTGTGTAGAATGCTTTTATCATTATTACTTGACGATTGCAAGCTATGCACCTGATTAATCTTGGGACGAAATCAAATATGTCATTTTGGGTAGTACTAGTGGGGTAAGTGTAAGGTCGATATCCTTCTTAAACAGTGTTAAGTGAATAGTCTCATGGAGTGTAGCCTTACAATTTGTGTAGCTTTCCGAACGGTTCTGTGGTGTAGTGGTTATCACGTCTGCTTTACACGCAGAAGGTCGCGAGTTCGAACCTCGCCAGAACCTTGCTTTTAGTTTTAAAGTAACACATCCTATTCGGCGACATATATGATGCACATATCGAAATTTATAGACAGTTATATATGTGAACAACAAGTGAAACTTGTAATTTCTGCTATGTAACTTGGGCTTATTTCTTCGACTGATCTCCATATTTTATTATGTGATGTTGGTAACGAACGCTGGTTCGTCACTGGGAATGGATACACAATATAAGGACCTCTGCATATCCAAGGGTTCCGTGGTGTAGTGGTTATCACGTCTGCTTAACACGCAGAAGGCCGCGAGTTCGAGCCTCGCCGGAACCTGTAGTTTTGCATTTTATGCAAATGGACGAAAACATGCGCACTTTCACAGAGACTCTTTGATCTGAGAGCATGTTAGTCCAGTGGACGGTGGTAAAATTATCTTTCATAGTCAAACCAGTTTAAAGAGTCAAGTATTTACAGTAAATATCCATCTAACCATACAGGTTCTGTGGTGTAGTGGTTATCACGTCTGCTTCACACGCAGAAGGTCGCGAGTTCGAACCTCGCCAGAACCTCTTTTCTTCCTTTTATGATTTAGGGATTACAACTGCCTCTTGTGTAGAATGCTTTTATCATTATTACTTGACGATTGCAAGCTATGCACCTGATTAATCTTGGGACGAAATCAAATATGTCATTTTGGGTAGTACTAGTGGGGTAAGTGTAAGGTCGATATCCTTCTTAAACAGTGTTAAGTGAATAGTCTCATGGAGTGTAGCCTTACAATTTGTGTAGCTTTCCGAACGGTTCTGTGGTGTAGTGGTTATCACGTCTGCTTTACACGCAGAAGGTCGCGAGTTCGAACCTCGCCAGAACCTTGCTTTTAGTTTTAAAGTAACACATCCTATTCGGCGACATATATGATGCACATATCGAAATTTATAGACAGTTATATATGTGAACAACAAGTGAAACTTGTAATTTCTGCTATGTAACTTGGGCTTATTTCTTCGACTGATCTCCATATTTTATTATGTGATGTTGGTAACGAACGCTGGTTCGTCACTGGGAATGGATACACAATATAAGGACCTCTGCATATCCAAGGGTTCCGTGGTGTAGTGGTTATCACGTCTGCTTAACACGCAGAAGGCCGCGAGTTCGAGCCTCGCCGGAACCTGTAGTTTTGCATTTTATGCAAATGGACGAAAACATGCGCACTTTCACAGAGACTCTTTGATCTGAGAGCATGTTAGTCCAGTGGACGGTGGTAAAATTATCTTTCATAGTCAAACCAGTTTAAAGAGTCAAGTATTTACAGTAAATATCCATCTAACCATACAGGTTCTGTGGTGTAGTGGTTATCACGTCTGCTTCACACGCAGAAGGTCGCGAGTTCGAACCTCGCCAGAACCTCTTTTCTTCCTTTTATGATTTAGGGATTACAACTGCCTCTTGTGTAGAATGCTTTTATCATTATTACTTGACGATTGCAAGCTATGCACCTGATTAATCTTGGGACGAAATCAAATATGTCATTTTGGGTAGTACTAGTGGGGTAAGTGTAAGGTCGATATCCTTCTTAAACAGTGTTAAGTGAATAGTCTCATGGAGTGTAGCCTTACAATTTGTGTAGCTTTCCGAACGGTTCTGTGGTGTAGTGGTTATCACGTCTGCTTTACACGCAGAAGGTCGCGAGTTCGAACCTCGCCAGAACCTTGCTTTTAGTTTTAAAGTAACACATCCTATTCGGCGACATATATGATGCACATATCGAAATTTATAGACAGTTATATATGTGAACAACAAGTGAAACTTGTAATTTCTGCTATGTAACTTGGGCTTATTTCTTCGACTGATCTCCATATTTTATTATGTGATGTTGGTAACGAACGCTGGTTCGTCACTGGGAATGGATACACAATATAAGGACCTCTGCATATCCAAGGGTTCCGTGGTGTAGTGGTTATCACGTCTGCTTAACACGCAGAAGGCCGCGAGTTCGAGCCTCGCCGGAACCTGTAGTTTTGCATTTTATGCAAATGGACGAAAACATGCGCACTTTCACAGAGACTCTTTGATCTGAGAGCATGTTAGTCCAGTGGACGGTGGTAAAATTATCTTTCATAGTCAAACCAGTTTAAAGAGTCAAGTATTTACAGTAAATATCCATCTAACCATACAGGTTCTGTGGTGTAGTGGTTATCACGTCTGCTTCACACGCAGAAGGTCGCGAGTTCGAACCTCGCCAGAACCTCTTTTCTTCCTTTTATGATTTAGGGATTACAACTGCCTCTTGTGTAGAATGCTTTTATCATTATTACTTGACGATTGCAAGCTATGCACCTGATTAATCTTGGGACGAAATCAAATATGTCATTTTGGGTAGTACTAGTGGGGTAAGTGTAAGGTCGATATCCTTCTTAAACAGTGTTAAGTGAATAGTCTCATGGAGTGTAGCCTTACAATTTGTGTAGCTTTCCGAACGGTTCTGTGGTGTAGTGGTTATCACGTCTGCTTTACACGCAGAAGGTCGCGAGTTCGAACCTCGCCAGAACCTTGCTTTTAGTTTTAAAGTAACACATCCTATTCGGCGACATATATGATGCACATATCGAAATTTATAGACAGTTATATATGTGAACAACAAGTGAAACTTGTAATTTCTGCTATGTAACTTGGGCTTATTTCTTCGACTGATCTCCATATTTTATTATGTGATGTTGGTAACGAACGCTGGTTCGTCACTGGGAATGGATACACAATATAAGGACCTCTGCATATCCAAGGGTTCCGTGGTGTAGTGGTTATCACGTCTGAGAGCGCCACCTAGGAGATTGCCGAGTGAAGACGTGTCTCACAGCTGCTCTCTTACCTTTGGATTTTTCGCTACGTATTTGGGATTTTCATGTTGGATTAACTATTCCTAGCATCATGTGATTCCCTGGATTGTTTCTCGGTGTTTGTGAATCTGCAGTTGTGTGCAGATTTCTGTTTGGAGAAATTCTATCGTTTGTGTGATTTGTGATTGTTCAATCCAAGATGGCCGACCGGCAATACAAGAAGGACTCTACAGTCGAAATTCTCGTCGGAGACAGGAAGCTTGTATCGGGTACGTTGCTAATACAAACTTTGCTGAAGTTTGTGTCAGATGTTTATGCTTGTGTGCCAAAGAACAACGACAGTTATGAGGTCACATTGCCCAACGTACAGGAGGCGCGAAAACTTGTTGAGAGTGAGGTGTTCATTCACAACAATAAACTGATTTCAAGACTATTAGTATCAGAGACCGTTGTTGTTTCCTTTATGCATCTTCCGGCCTACATTGAAGATGGAGAGATAAAGAAATATCTGGAATCAAAAGGCATTAAACTGGAAGGAGAAATAAAACATAGGATGATCAAAGGAACGAAAATATCAGATGGAACTCGATTTGTCCGTGTTAAATTTCCTGAAACATTAAAGTCTCTCCCTTACTCAGTGGGCTTTAACACCTGTGACGGATACAAGTACTTTCGGGTTATGCACAACAACCAGGTGAAAGTATGTTTTAGATGCAATGCCGCCGACCACGAAATGAAAGACTGCCCAAACACAAAATGCTTTAAGTGTAAGGGATACGGACACATGGCGAAGGACTGTGATCGTGTGTCTTGTGACATATGTGATGAGTATGGTGACAACTGTGATTGTTTTGTCGACAATGTAGAATCGGAAGAAAAGGATTTTCAAAAAGCATATAGTGACGCACACGACAAAGACTTTCCACCTCTGTCACGTGATAATGTGTCCGAGGACTCTCACTCCAGGAGAGGATCACGAGATTCATGTGCTGAGAACCCGACAGAACATACCACGGATCAACAAGCAACTCACAACGAGAAGCCCGTGAACCCGAACGATTCATCAACAGCCAAGGTTGATAGCGCCAATACTCATGGATGGAATGTTGCTAAACATAAATGGAACAGGAAAAGACAGAATCCAAGGTTAACCGAAAGTGCACTGAGAGAAAATGAACTGAAAAACAAGCTGAGAGAGAATAGGAAAGATGAACTAAAAAAGAAGAAAGAAGAGACAGTTAATGTGAAAAGAGACATCGTCGACTGTTCTGTGTAATGGATACATCAAACATATATCTTCTTATCATGATAATTTGCTCATGGAACGTTAATGGACTAAGGGACATACATAAAATGGACAGTGTATTTCAAACCGCGATGAACTCTAACGCTAATATAATATTTTTACAAGAAACTTTCTGGGATGATGATTTTATTGAACAGTATAAACACAAATGGCCCGGTAAGTTGTTTTATAACAATTGTTCTCAAGAGAAACGAAAAGGTGTAGCAATTTTATTTTCTTCCAATTGTTCATATGAACCCAATTTTGAAATGAGTGATAGTAGTAGGGAGGCCTGCATACTCCCAAATTTACTCCTAAATTTATTGATTGGCTATTGTTTGGCTATTTTCTTGGATATTTTAATTAGGATATTTTTTGGATATTTTTTAATTAGGGCTTGTATAGGATATTTATAGAGTGGACCGAAAATTCGGTCAAACTGACCTCATTTTATCCTTCACTGATGCTGAAATACAGTCAGTGTCGTATATATGGTTTGACCAATTTAATTGTTAATTGAATTGACCGATTTGTTTAAAATTCGGTCAGACTGATTTTCTCAGACATGACAGCGTACAAGTGTCCTTAGATGAACCTGTGAAAGGTTTAACTATAACAAACATGCGGCGATCCACTATGTTTACTCAGTAAACAATGACCGGATAATGGGATCCGAGGATACAATGACCTCCCCGAGTGTGACTCGCCCTCACATTTACACCCCTTGGAAGCCCTAACTTGCTTTGCATTTTCACAGTCTGTTTTAGCTTTGTAAAACACATGCGAACATAGACATTAGTTTTCTAAAATGTCCCCCTGAAAATAAATGTTGTTCTTATTCCATACATCTCTCATATATAATACAGGTAATTTGTTCAGTTATTTAAATGTTGTAAAAGAAAAATCACAGATATCTAACATATATAACATATCACTAGAATGTCAACACTTTGAATAAATTGGGATTTCAATGGAGTAACTACATAAAACGTGTTAATATTGTGTCAATCTGTTGATTGTCTTATTAAGGAAAACAAAAGCTTAATTATCATGAGCTTTCTTTTCACACTCCTTCACTTATATTCAATCTGAAATAAAAGACTTGCACTCAGTTTGTGTTGTAGCGGGAATTTGCCTCGCTGTTGACCACTTTAGATGTCCCACACGACAGAGGGGAGAGTTAATCCTCAACAAATAGGACAAGCTTTGGCTAAACAAACAAAGGCTCTCAGGGCGCGTGTCAGCTGTCTAGTGTGTGTTCATGTTTGAATGAACTTTAGAAAGCTAGAATAGAATAGAGGCCCTTTAAGATAATTTGGTTTACAACTTGCTCTATACACGGTCTGTTTTGGCTTTGTAAATGATTTTTTTTAGACATTAGTTTTCTAAAATCTTCCCCTGAAAATATATAATAGATAATAAATTGAAATAGAGACATCAACTATGTTTATGTCTGACCATCTGCAGTTGTCTTGAGTATTATTTACTTACTTAAATGATCATTGTATATCAAAGCAAGTTTACATAGACTTAATTCAATTTGTATTTGTTTTATTTGTATAAGATCTACCACTGCTTGAGTAGTGTTCCGTAGGTAAAATGATCTTTGGATTGTAAAAAGGATAAAATAAAAAAATAAAAGAGAGATTCATTCTTTCATTCATCATAATAAAAATTATATCTTTATAACCAAATGACAGAAAATAAATGAATATGAAATTATGAAATAAGAACTGTCAAAGTTCAGGTAAAACATCTAGATAGCTTTAGCATTGATATGTATGTATACAGTTAGCGGGAACATCTCTGAGCTGTTTGCTTACTTGAGTAAAACTACGGGGTCTCTGGCCTATTTCCAAGATGTGCTGAAAATTATCTATTTTTAGGTGACTTCATATCTGTTGCTAGGGCTGTTTTGATCATAATTAAGGCAAGTGACCCATTTTCTAATTGTATACCCCTCAATTTCTTGAAACAAACCAGTTTAAACCAGTTTTCAGATTTAGTATAAAAAACCTTGAAATTTTAATGTTACTTAAGTCCTATCTTTATTGCCATTGAAAAAGGTATGATCCAGCTGACAGCTAATCTCAGGCCGATTATTGTGAGACATCTTATCTAAGAAAATGTAAGTAATTATTTTATTATCATGAAAATACTATATCATGTTTTATCCAAAGGGACCATTGTTCTTTATTTTTACTTTTTTATTATTCACACCATGATGACAGTGAAGTGATTCAGTCTGGTGATGATAGCAAGGAACTACAAGCAACCATTAAAATTGAGTCGATAAATCATATGAAAACCGACTTCAAAAATAATAGTCATTTGGGCTCCATTTTTTTATTTGAAAGTGCCCTTTTTTTTGTTGGTTTAGGGTGACCATTAATTTGGTCTACCCCAAAGGTATTCCATTCTGAAATGTACAGAAAAAAAAATATTACTTAAAACATATGATATTATATGTAATAAACTTTTTCAATCTATTACTATATTTGTCAATTTAATTTTTGAGATAATCAATGACTTTAAAACCAAGTGTGAAACGTATGTTTATAATACAATAAAACCTCAGATATTTACTTACACAATAAGGAGGTTCTCCTTGAGGCTGGATAACTCCTCCTTTAGTTTATTCACCTCTGCCTTTAATGTATTCACCTCCTCCTGAATAGGGGTGACAAAGGGGGCTGGTTGGGACATCAATATAGTCCTATAAGCAAAACAGTTGTGACATAGGTAAAATACTCTGTATTTCCACATGACATCAAATGTTTTATAGTCAGTTAAGAGAAAACATCAACTTACAAGGGTGAGGCAGGTCTGACGGGTGTTGGCGCCACTAATAACACCTCAACTGATGGGGCCCCTTCAGTTGTGGCCACTGGCACTGTTGAAGGCGCCCTTGTTGCCATTGGTTGATGCTGCTAGAAAAACACACACACAAAAAAATTCATA
This sequence comes from Gibbula magus, assembly GCA_936450465.1. Classification (NCBI taxonomy): domain Eukaryota; kingdom Metazoa; phylum Mollusca; class Gastropoda; order Trochida; family Trochidae; genus Gibbula; species Gibbula magus. The sequence continues at coordinate 17,105,625 of OW388293.1, read as the reverse complement.
AATTTTCAGTCCTTTTTTTTTAAAACAATTTTAATGAGTTAGGTAATAAAACAATGAAAACACTTATTATAATTTTGTAAAACAATAAATAAAAAAAGGGAAAACATAAATGTATTACTTACCGTTTCTAGGTTTTCTAAAAACCTCATCAGCTCCAATTCATCCCTGTAACCAATACATGGGGTATATGTTACAGCGACAGTTAACACTATATGTAAAATATGACTTTGTAAAAAAAAATCTTACAATTCTTATTATAATAAATATGATAAGGTTTTACACACATTTCCTTTACAATCCTCATGAAATCCTTTGATAATACTTTAATTAACAAATACAGATAAAAATAACTTACACATCCATGAACCCATCCATGGCATTTTCATTGCTGAAAAAAAAAAATAAAGTCATGGAAAGGAATATTAACATATGTGTAGGATAATGCAAGAAATTTTGCAATTATACAAGGTATACTCACAAGTTGTTCATATTTTCTGGGGACTGTTAAAGAAGATGGTTTGCTGTATGTGGTTTGTCAAAGGAGACTGGGGAAGAGTTGACAGTGGGGATGGTTTTTATACAGGGTCATACATCGGTCATCTGTATCTTATTTGCTCACTCGTTCTGTACTAAATACAAAACCAGTTTGATATCTACCCGTCCCAGCCCTAATGCCCATGTAGTTTTCATAACATGATTTCTACAAAATATAGCTTCATGAAACATAGTAAGATTTTCTAAATGTGTTTGATTTGTGCTATTCATCAGATTATAAAATTAAATTATACTCTGATAGACATTGCAGTATTGTTTAATATACTTTCACCATTGTATTCATAATTAACTTCATTCTAACATATACATAATCTAAATCTCTCCCTTCCCATTCATCATTGAACCTGAAACATTTGCAATAAATAAAATCAAAAGATCTATATCTTTCTAATGCACATATGTACTGTTTTTATAAACACATGAGTAAACTTTTTTGATCAGATCATTCTAAAATTCTGATATAAATAGAAACACATATGACAATTCAGTGGAAAGTTGTGCACACAAGGCTGAAAGAGTTGTCTCCCTTCGTCATGTGGAATTTGCACTGTATCATTCAAGAGAGAAGAAATTGAGTGATTACTTTGAAACATAGCCCATGTCACTAAGGCTGTAGGAGTTGTCTCCCTTCATTTATAATTTACTTTTGTGTTATGTTGAAAACAATACGATTTGTCTCTTAAGTGAATGTTATTTATTTATTTATTTATTTATTTATTTATTTTTCTTATGCAGATGGACCATATTTTTAGAGAAGCTGTTTTGGCCAACTTGGATTCATTCACGACCAGTAATGAGTTAATTTTCTGGGTACAGTGCTTGGGCCTGGAAAAAGATGAAGCAGTGAATTTAAAACTGATTGAGCTGTTGTGTTTACCTGAAAATGAACAAACAGCCAATGAAGACATGGAAACAGAAGACTATGATGAACTTACCACACTATGTGTCCAGGATGGAGAATTCTTAGACAGTGATGTCCCTGGTCAAGAGATTCAAACTCAAGAACCAGATTTTCAAGGGGAAATTACATCTTTTAAGAGTGTGGACAACATGGAAACACAAGAGTATGATGAATTGACACAACTATGTATAAAAGATGGTGAATGGTCAGACAAGGGTAAAGGGTTGCCATGTCAATTTTGTGGAGAAACATTTCGCCGAGTCCCTCAACTGGCTAGACATCGTCAGCAGTGTCTCAAACGTCCACCACCAGTTATCCAACCATCAACATCAAAGGAACCAGAGTCTCAGACTTTACCAGGTCCTCTTAGAAGTAAAATGGCAAGAATGGATGATCTTTTTCAATCACCCATCAAAGAACCTTCAATGAAGAGGTCAGCCCCTTCACCATTATCACCACCAGAAATGCCATCTTCTTCCAAACGACTCAGACTGTCAAATGTGGAGATAGATGAGGTAATTAATGAGTTTTTTCAACCTGGCAGCAGTCTTCCTGAGCATTGGGAAGAAGTTGTAAGGGATTTTGATTTAGATCTTTTCAATCAAGAAGGGGGAGGAAATAGTGAAGAGGAACCAAATCAGGCAGAGCAAAACACAGATAAAGTTACTGACAAAGAGGGAGGTAATGATAAACCACCTTATGAGTTTAGATTAAGACGTGAGAGAACATTTGCCAAAAATGCTGCTGTAGAGAAGATCTATAATGTCAGGTTCAATGAAGAATTTAAGGGAACCAATCTTATCGATTTACATGATAGTCTTCATGACATGTTTGATGATGTATTGCAGAAAGCGCGAGGAGATTTAGAGGATAATGATCTTTGTCGTATTATTATCCGTCACGAGAATTTGGATACACCCGTAGTCGTAGCATTAAGACCTCTGAAAGAAATGAATTCGAAAGTCATATTGACACACATAGAAAATGTCATGCAATCCCATCAGGATCTGGCTCTCAATGACAGTTTTGATATAGACATTGGCATGATTGATATGCCCAAGGGCCGGGGAAGTGGTCATAATTTTTTTAATGTGAAAGAAAGTGTCAAAGAAAAACGCTCTATTGTGGAAATAAAAAATACAGACAATATGTGTTTGGCAAGATCTGTGGCGGTTTGTTTTGCAAAAAGTCACATGACCTCACAATCTGATTGGGAGGATCTTCTCAAGTCACATCCTTTAGACAAATGTCAGTGTTCACATACACGCCTCAGTTTACCTGATCAGAAAGTATCCCATATGGCTCATCTGGCTTTAGAACATCAGAAATGTCCCCAAAATCTGTATACCAATTTATATAAGCATGCAAAGCAACAAACCATCTTTGCTTCCATTCTTTCTGACAAAGCAAGTGTTTCAAAAGACAGGGCTGCTAGTTTATCAGATATACCTAAATTTGAAAAAGTGCTAGGATGTCAAATTTTGGTGGTCAGTGCAGAATTGGGCAATAAGTTTATGACAAAAGGTTATAATGATAACAGAAAGCAGTTGTTTGTGTATTTAGACAACCAACATTTCCATGCCATTCCGAACATTTCAGGCTTTTTTGGTAACAGTTACTTTTGTCATCACTGTCTCACACCATTCCAAAGAAAAGAGAAACATTCTTGTGAAAATTATTGCAGAGTTTGTAAAAGGCCATCTTGTAAAAAATTGGATAATCCAGTCAACTGTCCAGACTGTCACATGCAGTGCCGATCAGAAGCATGTTTTAAGGCCCATAAGAAAATGAAAAAAGATAACCTTCCTTCAGAATGTCAGACCTATTGGCGATGTCCACAATGTTTCAAAGTTTTGAATCGTGGGACAAAAGCAGAGCATGACTGCAATCAATACAAGTGTCAACCTTGTCAAAAGATGGTTGATTTCGGTCATCACTGTTATCACATTCCCCTTCAAATAGATAACAAACATAAGATAAAAAAAATCCTCATGTTTGACTTTGAATGCACTCAAGATGAAGTTACTACTTGTATAGATGGCTATGTTCCTTCCACTTGTTCACAATGTGGCCCCAAAGATGATTGCTCACACCATACAACATGTGCTAACTGTCATGAAGTTTGGTGTGGTCATCAGGAACACAAACCCAATTTTGTTATTGCTCAAACGGTGTGTGATATCTGTAAAGATAAACCTTTGAATAAGGGCGCCAAATGCAATAACTGTGGTTCTCGTTGTGTTCTATGTTCGAAATGGAACAAAAAATTCAAATGTTTCAAAACAGCACCATGTAATTCTTGTGGCCATAGAGAGGTGTTGTTCAAAGGCCCGAAAACTGCTGATCGTTTCTGTCACTGGCTGTTTTCAAAACAACATCACAATGCTTCAGTATTTGCTCATAACCTCAAAAGCTATGATGGGACATTCTTGATGAATTTTCTTATCAAAAACAGCATTATTCCTGACAAGATAGTATACAATGGGTCCAAACTGATGTATATGCATATTCCACGAGGGTTGAACATGCGTGTTCTGGACTCTCTCTCTTTCTTCAGTACAAGTTTGGCTAAGCTTCCAGAGATGTTTCATCTGGAAGAGTTAAAGAAAGGGTATTTCCCTCACTATTTCAATACTTCAGCCAACCAAACCTATGTAGGTTCAATCCCTGATCCCCCCTTCTATGGTGTAGATAGTATGTCCACCAAAGGCAGGGCTGATTTCCTCAAGTGGCATGCAGAACAAAAAGGCAAGGTCTTCAATTTTGCTCAAGAAATGGAAGACTATTGTAGGTCTGATGTTCAAATCTTGAGAGAAGCCCTCATGACCTTTAGACAATTGTTAATGTCTGTCACTGAAAAATCATACTGTGATGCACAGCAACAAAAGAGGAAAGAGCCTGGTATTGATCCTCTGGACTATGTCACCATTGCCAGTGTGTGTCATGGGGTATTCAAACACAAGTTCCTGACAGACTACATGCATGTCAAACTGCTATGGCAAGGTAAGATCACCTCTTGGCTTCCTGTCAAAGAAGATGCCCAAAGTCAGGAATGGGTTGAAATTGAACCTGGATCTTGGCGAACCCTTCAATCAATTCAAGATGCAGGGGGTGTGATACATGAGTCTGAAACTCTACCAAGTCCTATTGCAAAACTACCAGCCAATAGCTATACCAAAGACCAATACAGTAAATCCTCCATTCAGTGGTTAGAGTGGGTCAGTCATGAAGAAGGTATTTACATACAACATGCATTGAATGAGGGGGAATTTCAAATTCCTGGCACCAATTATAAAGCTGATGGCAGACATGGACATCGACTATGGGAGTACCAGGGTTGTATTTGGCATGGTTGCCCTACATGCTATCCCCATGACAGAGAGACCACAGTCTTACCTGGAACAAAACAGTCTATGAGTGAGCTATATGCTCTGACAATGAAACGAAATGCTGTTATCAAAGAAAAAGGTTATAAGCTGGTCACCATCTGGGAGCATGAGTTTCACCAACAGCTTAAAGTCAACCCTGACATGAAGACCTTTGTATCTTCTTTAGATCTTCAAGATCGACTCAATCCCAGAGATTCATTTTTTGGTGGACGTACAAATGCAACCAAATTGTACTATGAAGCTCAAGAGGATGAAGACATTCTTTACATGGATTTCACCTCCCTTTATCCCTGGGTCAACAAGTATGGTGAATATCCTATAGGTCATCCTCAAATTATCACAAGAGATTTCAAATCTTTGGGTGAATACTTTGGTTTGGCCAAAGTCAAGATTCTCCCCCCTCGGGGTCTGTACCATCCTGTCTTGCCTCATAAATCAAATGGCAAACTCAAATTTGCACTCTGTATGAGCTGTGCTGACCTTGAACAACAAACTCCTTGTCATCATTCTGACAAAGAGAGGTGTTTTGTAGGCACTTGGTGTATTCCAGAGTTGCTCAAGGCATTGGAAAAAGGTTATGAAATTGTTAAAATTTATGAAATTTATCATTGGGAGGAAACAACACAATATGACAAGACAACCAAATCAGGAGGACTGTTTGCTGACTACATCAACACTTTCTTGAAAATCAAGCAAGAGTCTTCTGATTGGCCTGCATGGTGTCAGACAGAACAAGATAAGGAAAAGTACATAGCCAATTATTTGGAGAATGAAGGTATTCAACTTGACCCTACCAAAATTCAGAAAAACCCAGGTTTAAGATCATTGGCGAAACTGGTTCTTAATTCGTTTTGGGGTCGCTATGCGATGCGATCCAATTTGACACAGACGAAATTTGTGTATTCTTCAAAATTGGAGGAATTTTATCAATTTTTGACTGACCAAAAAAAGACCCTTCAAAATTTTCACATTCTGAATGACAATGTAGCGCAGTTTCAATGGACTCATAATTCTGAATTCATTCCAGAAAGTGAGGCTACCAATATATTCATTGCTACCTTTACAACATGCTATGCCCGTCTGAAATTGTATTCAGTTTTAGATTTTCTGAAACAGCGTGTATTGTATTATGATACAGATTCTGTCTTGTTTGTTTCACAATCGGATGATGTTAATCCTCCATTAGGGGACTATCTTGGTGAATTGACAGATGAACTAGAAGGGGATCCTATTCAGATCTTTTGTTCAGGGGGGCCCAAAAATTATGCCTACCGTACAAAATCTGGCAAAGAAACATGTAAAGTCAGAGGTTTCACTTTGAATTACACCAACTCTCTATTGATAAACTTTGATTCTGTAAGGAAACTTGTTCTTTCCAAAAAGGAAATTTTGAATGACAAGACCCAATCAACAGAGAGAAAGATCTGTAGCATGACAAAATCGAAAAAAAGAAAACAACCACAAGTATTAGACATTGTAAATCCATCCAAGATTTCAAGAGATAAACTTTCAAATAAAATTTACAACAGATCAGAAACTAAAAAGTATCGTATTGTGTATACCAAAAGATCCATTCAAGAGGATTTAGATACTTTACCTTTTGGCTATTGAATTGACAACCACATGGTGTCATCACGAAAGCGAATGGAAGCCACAGGCAGCCACAGACAGCCATTTCAGGGCCACTTCAGGGCCATATGTTTATAGTCAGGGCCATATGTATGTAGTAAGGGCCACTTCAGGGCCATATGTTTATAGTCAGGGCCATTTCAGGGCCATATCGGGCCATATGTATGTAGTCAGGGCCATATGTTTATAGTCAGGGCCATATCAGGGCCATATGTATGTAGTAAGGGCCACTTCAGGGCCATATGTTTATAGTCAGGGCCATTTCAGGGCCATATCGGGGCCATATGTATGTAGTCAGGGCCATATGTTTATAGTCAGGGCCATATCAGGGCCATATGTATGTAGTAAGGGCCACTTCAGGGCCATATATTTATAGTCAGGGCCATTTCAGGGCCACTTCAGGGCCATATGTATATAGTCAGGGCCACTTCAGGGCCATATGTATATAATCAGGGCCATATCAGGGCCATATGTATATAGTCAGGGCCACTTTAGGGCCATATCAGGGCCATATGTATATAGTCAGGGCCACTTCAGGGCCATATCAGGGCCATATGTTTATAGTCAGGGCCACTTCAGGGCCATATCAGGGCCACTTCAGGGCCACTTCAGGGCCATATGTATATAGTCAGGGCCACTTCAGGGCCATATGTATATAATCAGGGCCATATCAGGGCCATATGTATGTAGTCAGGGCCTTTTCAGGGCCACCTCAGGGCCATATGTTTATAGTCAGGGCCATTTCAGGGCCATATGTTTATAGTCAGGGCCATATCAGGGCCATATGTATGTAGTAAGGGCCACTTCAGGGCCATATGTTTATAGTCAGGGCCATTTCAGGGCCATATCAGGGCCATATGTATGTAGTCAGGGCCATTTCAGGGTCATTACATGATTAACCATTAAGGAGTTAAGACATAGTATGGGTAGGATTAAGAAAGATTGTCCAGTACCAGGTTGTAAAGCTCGAAATTTATCAAGGCTTCCTAACCATCTGTCGCAAGTTCATAAGCTGAATTCTGACAAGAAACCTTGGTTGAAGAAAATAAAGAAACAAGGTATGACAGACGTGAGACCAAATACACCCAAGGCAGCTATGACTTGGAGTCCTGAAGCTGTGATTGATCCTACTAAACCTTGGTGGGAGACGCAGAGTCTGACACCTTTTGAACCCTGTTCTAGCATTTGTGTAGTTGGGCCCACGGGAGCAGGCAAAACATTTTTTGTGTATAAATTATTGCAAAATATACAGGGTATGTATATAAAAGACCCTCCAAAGAAGATTATGTATTGTTATGGTGTTTTCCAACCTCTTTTTGATGACATTGAACAAACTATTCCTAACATAGTGTTCCAACAGGGACTACCAACACAAGTTGAGATTGAAGAATTTACTTCTAATGGACAACATGGACTAATAATATTAGACGATATGATGAACCAGGTGATTGCTTCCAAAGATATGGAACTGTTATTTACACAAGGCTGTCATCATCGGAATCTGAGTGTGATATTTATTACACAGAACCTGTATGGCCAAGCTAAATCAGCTCGTACTATAGCTCTGAATACTTGGTATTTAGTTTTGTTTAAAAACGTGCGTGATGTCTCTCAGATAATGACTCTTGGAAGACAGTTATTTCCTGGACGTGCTGGTGTCTTAGTGGAAGCCTACACAGATGCTGTGAAAAAGCCTTATGGTTATATTGTAATTGATATGTCTCCACGAACTGATGATAAACTGAGACTGAAAACCAGAATTTTTCCAGGAGAAGTTCCTGTGGTGTATGAACCCAAGGTATAAAAACGTGTTTCACTTGATAGTTAATATCATATGTCAACATGAATAGCAACAGAGAAGTTGATGACTGCCATGTGTCTCTGGATATTCAATCTCCCTATGTGGGAAGACCCTCTTCATTGAAACGGATTATCATTTTTCTATGGTGTACTTGTTTTGATACTAACTATTGGATATACTCTTTCTCTACTATTGAGTGGAAGGAGTGTATTGTTGAATGGTCCTTTACCCATAGATTATATTGTGAATGGTTTCAATTACAGTACCCATGACTCATTGGTATAAATAGTAGTGTGAGTACTGTCGCCTTGTCAGAATGTCAAAGACAATCAAGAAGCAACTATCGTTTCTGGAATCTTTGGAGACACTTTCTCCAACACAAAGAAGACTTCTTCTAAAACATTTGACATCTGTTCAAGTCAAGACTATATGTGAAATAGTTACCAATCTACTACAGCCCCAGTTTCCTTTGCCAAAAACATATGAGGCACAACTCAAGAGACATAAACACTTCTTAAGACAATTATCCAATCTTAAACTACATTTGAGTAAGAAAAGAGAACTCATTCAAAAGAAAGGTTCTGTACTATTGCTTATTGTGAAAGCAACAATACCTTTCTTGAAGAAACATTATGCAGCATCTTAAGAAGACTGTATTGATTCCAATGGATAAATATGAACGTCTCATTCGTGGAAGTGGTCATGTGAAACAACATGACACTCCATTAGAATCAGGATATGAAGCTGACACTGAAGAAGAAGAGGATTCCTTGAATATAGACTTGATACTTACTGCTTTGCCTAAACCTTATCGCCAGAGGGGACAGGCGTTGTTACAGTTTATACTTGATGACCCTGAACATAGACTGTCATGGAATCGAAAAGGGAATCTCCTTAGTCAAGGCAAAGTCATACCTGGTAGTCACATTGCGGATTTACTAAAAGACTCACAATATCTTTATAAACGAATGCAGCCCAAAGGAATGACTGAATTTTATCAGGCTTTGAAAGAGATGAATGTACCACAAGGACTTATTGGAAATAGACAGAGATGGGAAATTGAAATGAACAATGAAATCACAATCCCTCCTAGGGTAAGGGACAGTACATCTCATTCGACTGTCAGAAATAAATTACCCTTGCTAAGTGAAAACTTGAAGACATCAAGAAGACCTCCTGGTATTCCTGAGAGAAAGGTGAAGTCAAAGAAGACTTACAAATGGATAACTTTGTAACATTAATGCTATTTTCTTATTGTAAAGTAGACTAGAGGAGTGTTCCTTGGCCTTTAGTACTACTCAAATGAAACGGAACAAATAAAATGTTTAAAGTTGTATACTCTTGTTTTTTTTTTCTTATCTGTAAATAAATAACACAGTGCTATACCTCCCAACCGTCCTTCTCCGATAGGGGACTTTTGTGGGCTAGCGAATTTAAGGTTGAGGTTGATTTTATTGGTATAATACAATAATGCCATGGTATATGGCCAATCAGAATAAAATATGGACATTGAACAGGTTACATAAAATCCCTGAAGGGGTAAAACATAACTCGAAACATTTTTTTAGCAAATTTATACATATACAAATCATTTAAAAGTCTGTTTGAAGTAAACTTTGATTGTATCTGATTTAAATTCAATCCTTTGGATTTCATCAAAATATAATACAAAGCATAGACTCCACAAGTATTACTCCTGACACTTTGAAGTACTTTAGTATTCCAAACAAAATGTAATGTATTTCTCTGGAGAAAGTTTGTAAATGTTCTTCTGTAATATCCAGGATGTTCTCCAAAGCTGTCAAAAAATTCTCCGTGATGAGGGTCTTGTAACCAAATAGCCACCCAATGTTTACCTTGGTCACTGGAATCTTGCGTATTGACAATGAATCCTTGGGGGTAGTGTGACACTATACTAGGTAACTGATCAGCACCAATAACTCTTACATGTTCAGTTTTAGAATTAGCCCTTAGAATACATCGTAGTTGTATAGAGTTCATGGTGATGTGTACACAACATTTCTTGCTTCATCCACTTCAATCATAAGATTATCCTCTGAGTAGACAAGACAGTTCACTGTCTCTGGAAGAGCTTGACTGAATTGAAGTTGAAGACGAATGTTTCCCCTTTTTATAAGATCCAGGTAGTCTTCCTTCATCTCACATGGTTCCAAAGTAAATTGATACAATGCATAGCCTCCCTTGAAATCCTCTCTATCCATATCCACCCCTACAGTTCCTCGTCCCTCAAAGAGCCTGGTGTAGGCGTCCATATATAATGAATTGGAAAGAGTAAGAGGTTGTCCGGGTAAGGATTCTCCATTCACATATAGTCCAATTGAACTCAAATTGTACATAGTGAAATTGAAAGGATTTTTGGTGTAATTTCCGTTTAAGGCTGTTGCTGACACTAGTGTTACCACGATCCTATTAGGGACCTTGTTTTGAAATAATTGGTCCACTGTATAATTTAGTTGCCCTTTAGCTAGAGACACAATCTTCACATCTCTTTTCGTAAAGGGGTATTTGGCTGTTCCATGAGCAAGGGCTCTGGCATGACTTGTGATTATAGATGTCTGAGGACGAATCTTGCATATCTTGAGATAGATATCTTCTATCTTTACCTTATAGTTAGGAGCAGTTTCGTTTGACATCAAACAGAAAGAAGGGGAACTACGAAACATTCTGATCTGTAGGTTCACACCATTCAGCAAATAACGATTGGTATCCATAAAATCTTCATAGAGTGGCCCTACTAAGTCCACAGATTTGCTTTGTTTGGTTAGTTTACTTCGTTCAAATAACCCTCTGTTATCTCCATTGGGAGTTTTTACATCCATGTGTCCTCTTGTATCTTTATAATGCAGTTGTGAATGCAACGTAGTATCATTGGTCCCATCTAAGAGCACTTTGATATAACTTTTGTAAGGATACAGATTTGTAGAGCTGGTAATCAATTTACCATTCAAGGATAAATCCATCTGTGAAAAAAGACTCTGAAGCCATAAATTCACAGGCCCTGTCTCTTCAATATCAGTGAGGGCAGTGTCATCCGCTTTGAGAATTTTAGCTTGAACATGGAGACGACTTTGTTTCATATCTATGTAGTCTATACCTTGACCAGATATATTGAACTCTATTGGACTCGAGTCTGATGTGATTTGAGAGGTAGGTCTGAAAATTACATAATAGAATTTCTCCACTGCAGCACATGTTGCAGGGTCTTTGAAAAGATCCAGTTCTTTTGTTTCTGCTTCTATAAACTGTGTTGTGGTATAGGAGGCCATTATTCCTGTCTATTCTTTCCAACGGTCTGACTTTCCCTGTTTTGGAAGAGACTTCTTCTTTTTGTGTGATGTGTTTTCTTTAACTTTCTTGTCAGAAATGACACACACTTTCTGTGCTCTCCTTTTTATAGCCCTTTCACGTTTCTCTTGAGCTTCTGCTTGCTCCACGACTTGTTGTGTAGGGGAGACAAAGTTAATTTTGGGTTGCTCAGAATAAGGCATGGCCAGTGCCTGTTCTTTTCGTTTCCTTTCTTCCAAAATTTTAGGCCATTCTGGATCATAAAGCTCCAGTGTTCTGTCAACAGACATGATGCCCTGTCGTTCCCCATTTCTCATGACAAAGTCATAGGGTTTCAATTTACCCTGGACTTGTAACATATAATAGCGAGTCCATTTCTCTGTGTCTGGCACAAATAATTTATACTGACTCATGGTGATGCGTCCTTCCTGAGTGTTCTGAAGCAAATGGGTTAAGCTTTATGTTGATCTTTTATATAGTTCTGACTAACCCGTAGCTCTGGCCCACACATTTGCCATGATCAAAGCTTCTTGTCTCACTTCATCCATATATTTCAAAATGAATACTATCAATGGTGTATTTTCAATTAAAAGTCGTTTTCGCACCTCATCTATGGTGACAGGGTCTGCCAAACGTGTTAGTATAGACAGATAGTTATTATTAGGATTGGGTTGAAGATATCTTCTTCTTTCAATTGGTGTTACAACAATTCTGCCATCTAATAATCGTCGAATAATGGAGATCAAGGCTAACATCTGTTCACCATTCATATCACTCAATTCGTGTATGGTATATTCATAGTCATGAAACAGAATTAGACTCTGCAGAAAATCATAATGTCTCAATATATAACGTGCCATGTTAGAACCATTTAGAACGTGGTTTCAAGTGAAGAGTCACTGTGACTGTGCCAGTTAAAAATGTAGCTGGTTGACCTTCTTCGTCAGTAATGTTGATATCAATGCTGGTGAGATCACGTACTTTGATGGGTACATATTGATATCTATTGAAAGTAAAGGATTTTCCATTGTTTAAACATAATCGTCTGAGTAAAGGCTCTTGATTTTCACCCACATAGGTTGAATCACAGATAGAAGAATGTACATATATTTCTTTGAACTTTGAACTTCTCCTGACATTGTTAATACTAATTTCGGTTAGAGCAATCATCCAAGAATGTTCAAAATGTAGTAGTTCATTCAATTGAACTCTAAAGCAATATGTCTTGTTGTCAGGGTATCTATCTTTACTGTCACTACTTCTTAAAATAATGTATTTTTCCATTATCACTTTTGAGATTTGATTTTAGGATTGGGAAGTAAATAGCCAAGACTACTACTCAATAATGCTGTCCATAAATTTGAATTCCCTTTGTCCAAAGACAAGTTCACTATACAAGTAATGACCACAATATAAATAATGATGATTTGAGAGAAAAATACTGTTTCGTTTTTGACCACTTTTCTTCCAAGTAAACTCCAGGATTCATTCGATCTACTGCGTGAAAGAGGTTGTGTCTCAATGGGATCTTCCATCCTTATGACTCTGAGTTATGAGCATATCCTCTTTTATAGGGTCTGATACTCTTTCATGTCTTTCTCAAGAATCCATGAATTGTATTTCTTGGGCCAATGTAACCATTTCACCAATACTTCTTTTTGTTTATTCCGGGTTCTCTTTTTAACAATATCTTGAATTCTGTAATCTTGATCTGGATTCTCTGTCACGAATTGCAATTCAGCAGCATAAAATGAACCTTCAATAGGATCACCTCCCCAATCTTTCAGTTTGTACAAATCATTGTCTTGAGACCAATAGCGTCGGGTAATGGTAAATATTTCACCACTCCATTTTTCCTGATATTCTCTATCGAATATTCCTTTCAAATGACTTGTTCGAACTGTATCTCCAACTTTGAATGTGAATTTTCTTTTTGCATTCTTCCTGGGTGGTTTCTGTTGCTTGGTTTTGATCAAATACTGTGATAACCTCACTTCTCCTTCATTATGCCTATTAACACTACCAGGAGCTTGTCCCAGCATACGATGAATTGAACTGTTATAACTTTTCACAATTTTAGATATGATATCAGTGTATCTGTATGTAACGTTTTTCAGCATATATCGATACAAACGCATTTTAAGAGTTTTTATCACTCTCTCAGCAAATGGAGATTTCGTCTCATTGAGTGTAAACAGCTGTGTTACCTTGTGTTTTTTTAAAAAAGCTTTGACCCATTGATTCTTAAATTCTGAACCCATATCAGATTGAACGATAACAGGGCGACGCACTTGTGTTTCCCACAATTTTGTCAAGGCTTTCACTACTTCTTGACCTTTTGTTGACTGTAGTGTACAGATCCAAAGATAGCGGGAAAATAAATCAATGATAACCAGTACATATTTTACACCATTATTATATTTAGCTAATGAAACCATATTCATCAAATCGGCTTGCCAGTGACTATCTATACCTTCCACAACATATGTATTTCTTGGAAACTTTCGTCTCACTTGATGTGTCATTGTGTATGTTTCCTGACCTTTCAGCCATTTCTTGATTCGATGTAAACCGATCTTAAGCCGACCATTAGCTTTCACAGCTTCGTATAACTTCTTGGGTCCGGCATAACTACCAGCATGTTTTGGATCATAATAAATCTTGCTCAAGTACTCTTCCCAAGCTGTCATGATGAGTAAATGATCCCATCCTATATCATTCACTCTATTTATATATCTACAAAAAAGAAGACCAACACAAGAAAAATACATACAATATGTTTATTACAATATCATGATATACCAATCACACTGTTGAACCAAGGTAACATGTTTTGCCAGTAGTATCACTCTTTTGGTTTAGTTGTCCTACCATTCTAAGATAGTGACAATCAGGGGACCTTTTCCCGTGTTCTACCCAGGGATCATCCGTAGACATCCATCCCTTAAGACGAATATTACATTCGAAACATACACACAAGTCTCCTCTGTTCTGGTAAACAAGTCCTGCATGAGCCATATCTTCAGCACTCTGCTTCATTTGAATTGGCCAGTTCTTAAAAGATTCAAGTCTTTCCACAAACAAACTCCAGTCACATTTAGGTTGCAATGCACAGCAGTCAGTAAAAAACGTCTCATCAGGACATCCACACACATCCATAGTATCAGAGCGACTAAAAACACGTCTGTACAGTTCTGAGTCTAATGAAAGAATAACCTCCTACGGTCAGGATTACACCAAAAAAAAATACAAAAAATACCAGTTCATGTACAATAAGTTTATACCCTATTGGATCTGGGATACATGTCCGTTTTCCATATTACCCCTACCATACGTAAATAGTCGCAGTCTGGGGACCACTTTTCGTGTTCCACCCAGGGGTCATCAATAGACATCCAGTCTTTGAGACGAATACCACATTTAAAACAAATACACGAGTCACCACGGTTCAGATAATAGAGTCCTGCTTGAGCCAAATCTCTGGGTTTTTGTTTCATTTGCAAAGGCCAGCCCTTGAAAGAATCAAGTCGCTTCTCAAATGATGTCCAGTTAGAATTTACTGAAAATCCACTGCAATCAGCAACAACAGTCTCATACCCAAAGGAATCCATGCTATAAGAGCGATTGTATAAAAACACGTCTTAACAGTTCAAAGTCTAGAACTATACTGAACTTCACCAGTTGATATAGTCACTGAGAACACCTGTACACTGTCATGTCTGAGAAAATCAGTTTGACCGAATTTCGGTCAACTCAATTAATTTAAGACTATACAGGCCCATTCCAAAAAATATCCTATACAAGCCCAATAAAAAAAGTCACTGAGAACACCTGTGCTACAGGTCTGGACATGTCTGAGAAAATCAGTTTGACCGAATTTTCGGTCCACTCTATAAATATCCTATACAAGCCCTAATTAAAAAAATATCCAAAAAAATATCCAAATTAAAATATCCAAGAAAATAGCCAAACAATAGCCAATCAATAAATTTAGGAGTAAATTTGGGAGTATGCAGGCCTCCCTACTACTAGTGATAAGAATGGTAGATTACTTAAAGTAACTTTTAATATTGATGATGAAATATATTCATGTATTAACGTATATGCACCTAATGTTGTTACTGAAAGAATTGTTTTTTATGATGAATTTAAGACATATTTAACGGGAGATCGAATGATTGTCCCGGGGGATTTTAATGAATTATTGGATTCTTTTCTTGATAGAAATGTTAATATTAAAACATTTAATTCTACAAGCAGTCATAAATTGTGTGATATTGTCAATGATTACAATCTATGTGATATTTGGAGATATAGAAATCCTGACAGGAGGGAATTTACTCGAAAACGATTAGTAAATGGAGTTTGTAAACAAAGCCGAATAGATTTCACCTTAATTTCAAATTCATTAATTCCTTTTGCATCACATGCCTTTATTCAATACACATCTCTAAGTGACCACTCCATTAATTTTGTTAAATTTGATTTTTCGAAAGTTGAACGTGGACCTGGCATGTGGGTCATCAATAATCAAATTCTGTCAGATTCTGTATATTCAAATACCATCATGGATTTGATCAATGAAAACTTATCATGTCCTATGTATTTATGTGAACCACTGTTATGGTGGGATAATCTAAAATACAAATTTAAAAAATGTAGTATTATGTTCTCTTGTAAAAAGAGAAAACAAGATAAAGCACAACATTTTGATTTACAGCGCAGGTTACGATTAGAATATGAAAAACTTTCTAAAAATCCATCACGTGATATAACACTTATTCAAAATTTAGAAACAGAATTAGAAACATTTGAAAAATGCAGGTGTGATGGTGCAGTTTTAAGGTCTAAAGCGCAATGGGCTTTAGAATCAGATAAAAATACTTCTTTCTTTTTAAATTTGGAAAAGGCAAAAAAGGAATCTAATTGCATTAAATCATTTATTACTGATAAAGGCATTACAAATAAAACTGAAGATATTTTAGATCATGCTTTTAAATTCTATTCCGAGCTGTATAAAGCAGAGGATTTAGATAATAATAAGCAGGACGAGTTATTAGATTTGATACAAGATGTCCTCTCAGAGGAAGATAAGACAGTGCTTGATAGTAACATCAATCAAGATGAGCTCACTACAGCTATAAACGCAATGAAGCGTCGTAAAAGTCCAGGTAACGATGGACTCACTGTCGAATTTTATGTTCATTTTTGGGATGTTTTAAAACCTATTTTTGTTCATATTGTTAATAATGTTTTTAATGAAAAGCAATTATCACGCTCAATGAAAAAAGGAGTAATTAGTTTATTTTATAAAAAGAGAGGAGATAAAAAGGATATCAAGAATTTTCGGCCGATTTCACTTTTAAATGTTGATTGTAAATTAATTTCAAAAGTTCTCGCTTCAAGGTTGAAGCTTGTTTTGGAAACTGTCATCTCCTCTGAGCAAACTTGTGGCATACCAGGACGTGATATTGCTGATAATATTCATTCTTTAAGAGATGTTATTGATTTATCTGATAATTTAGATGAAGCCTATATCATATGTTTAGATCAAGAAAAGGCTTTTGATCGAGTATCTCAATCCTTTATTATAAAGGTTCTTGAGAAAATGAATTTTGGTGATTATTTTATTTCATGGATCAAAATACTTTATTCTGGTTTACTTAGTAGTGTTAAAATAAATGGTCATTTGACACCATATTTCCCTGTAACTAGGTCGGTCCGCCAAGGCGACCCACTTAGCAGCTTACTATTTGTCATTGTTAGTCAATCACTGAATCAGCTTATCAAAGCTAACGCAGCCATTAATCCTATTGTTATTGACGGTAGTCGTGAATCATTGCTGTATCAGCACGCTGATGACGCTACTGTCACGGTTTGTAATAAGCAATCTGTTGTTGCCACATTTAAATCTTTAGATTATTACTGCTCAGCTACAGGAGCTAAGATTAATTTAAAGATAATAGAATCTCTCTGTTTTTTCTCTGGCAATTCTTTTATTCATATAGACAATACTTTAAACTAAACAAAACACATAAGATTATTTCGAAGCGTCAACTACTTACTAAGATATGGCCATTCAAAGTGAGTAAAATTGGCCAGCTGATTATCCCAATCCTTAAACAGTCTGCCGGGCCGCCGTTAGCTTTCGTTAGCGATGTGACGTCATACACAGGAGTTGCTTAATGAAATCCTTAGGCGATTTCTCGATTTTCGTCGATAATTCGTTTAAAACATAATAAGAACGTTTCGACATTACAAGTTTCCGATAGAATGGGTATCTGTGCGTCCGTTGGGAGTAATTTCGGAGTTTTTGGAGTATTTTTCGATATTCAATCGCTGATTTTAGATTTGTTCTTTTCCCAATCGGGTGGAGTGTTAGGTTATCTCATAGGCTACAATAGGGTTTGAAATGAATAACTGACAATTCAAAAATAAAAAAATACCATGCAATTTTTTTAGATTATAACGTCATTATTAAATTGAGTTAATTGTTTTTGTTGTGCTTGATTTTGTGTTTGAAGAGGCGTATCGTTTCAAATCTACTGCATCATTATTTCTCATGGTGACTTTATATTGCTAATAGAATAGTTGCATTATAACTAAGGAAATCATATCATTTTCATCATTGTTACTGGTTTACACATTTTTTAGATATAAATATTCGGGCTATCTTTAAATCTATAGTCATGTACATTTACAATTACTTAGATTCGGTGTAATACCACTGACCTAACATAAACATTCATTAGATTATAGCATTGCATGAGCCTTACTAAAAATCATCAGACTTTCTCATTTTCCTAGCATGATATAAAACAGGCCTTGCATTGTATATTGCATGTATTGTTTGGTGGTCAAATCATGTTTTTTTTTAAAATAAAATAATGTTTAAATCACATCGGATAAACATATGGAAAATGAATCTTTCCCATTTTCAAATGAAAGAATTGGAACTATAGAACCTTGATCAACTCTCCATGGCCTTGTGTTGTTTGGTTTGCAATTTAAAAAATATTACTCAGGCTATAGTTCAGTCGTGTAAATTTCCCCTCTTATTTAATGTGTAGTTAGTTATTTAAGTTAGAGTGTCAATAACGCAACTACATCACTTATTACATATCGTTACATTGATAAACAAAAATATGGAAAATATATTTTTCTATTTCGCAAATGGACGAATGTGAAAATAAAAATTATTCAACATACCCATGAGTCAATGAATGTTAACATCGTTATAATTTGTATGAAATGTGTAATATATCTCTGTGACGTTTTAACATCTTCATCATATGACATGCGTGCCGCCGCCATTTTGGGCAATGATAAGAATTGTTTCAAAACACATTGCAGAATTACGGGTCCAGCAATGGTCGCATCACGTATTAAACAGTGTTAACATCTGCTGCAATTTGTAGTACGTTTTACGGGGCGTGTATATATGAATGTAATTGTGTTGGACAACGGTAAATATGTTATTTAAGCAGTTATGTAAGGCTAATTCTAGTGGATTCTGTCAATAGACGCCAAGCGACTCCTGTGTATTACGTCACAAGGCTTAGCACGCAGCATTCGCTTTCGCCTAAAGTTTTACGAGGCGTAATTGAGCGGCGTTCTAAAAAGGCCTTATAAAAGGTGTTTATTGGTTGAATTGACATATATCAAGTGGAATCCTCGTCATCTATGAATATGCTTGATTAAAAACCGAAAAGTGATATGGTCGAGGTTTGTGGATCTTTAACCAAATCTGAAGTGTTAGCATTGGGGAGATTCAATCACAATATTACTTCAAATTTCGACCTTCCTATAACAGTGAAACATGACTGCCTCAAAATTCTTGGGATTTATTTGGGTCCGGATAAAGTGGCTTGTGAAAGCCTAAATTGGAAATGTAAATTAAATAAAATTAAATCTTTGCTTGGCTTATGGTCACAAAGGAGGCTAACACTTCAGGGTAAATCTATAATTGTAAATACATTTATGCTATCAAAATTATGGTATAGTATTTATGTTTTACCTGTTCCAGAATGGTTCATTCGTGAACTAGATTCATGTATATCTAATTTTATTTGGTCAGGTAAAAAAGCACTTATAAAGCGCACTACAACAATAGGGCACTGCATAGAAGGTGGTTTATCTCTTCCAAATTTAAAGTTCAAAATTCATGCTTTTCGTTTAAAATTAGTAAATAAAATGTTTGATTGTAATTACACAGCATTATGGAAACAATCTGCTATGTTGTTTTTCCAAAAATATCTCAATTTGGGGCTCAGAGAAAATATTTTTCATATTGTTTATAATGAGGCCAATCTTAAGAAGATCAACCCATTCTATGCAGAAGTTCTCCGTGCTTGGGATGAAATCACGTGCTCTCAACGAGAGCTCGTGACTAATCCCGAGCACATCATGCACCAACCCCTGTTCCACAATCCACACGTGCGGTATCAGGGGAAGGTGTTGTATTTCAAGTTTTTAATTGATAGTGGTATTTGTACATTAGCAGATATTTGCTATGAAGTTGTACCAGGTTTTTTAAAAGCTTCAGCTATCTCCGAAATTGTTTGTAATAATGAATGTGATGTTTCTATTACACACATAAGGTGTGCTTTTTTCATTATTTTAAAATCCTTACCAAAGGAATGGTTTCAACATATATGCTCATACCCATCAATTACTAAATCTTTAAAAGATGTTTCAATTATCACTGATAATGGCACTATTTTATCCCATCAATTAAATGTAAAATTTTGTTATTCACATTTGAGTGTTAAACATTTTGTAAAACCAACTTCAATAACCTTTTGGGAGCAATTTGATTTAGACATTAACTGGTCTAAAGTGTGGAAATCCGTTTTTCATAAAGATAAATCTTCTGAGCAAAAGGATCTTGATTTTAAAATTTGTCATAATATTGTATATACTAATATAAAAATGTATAAGTATGGCAAATCTGACACAGATTTATGTCCGGTGTGTACAGATGAAA
This sequence comes from Gibbula magus, assembly GCA_936450465.1. Taxonomy (NCBI): domain Eukaryota; kingdom Metazoa; phylum Mollusca; class Gastropoda; order Trochida; family Trochidae; genus Gibbula; species Gibbula magus. The sequence goes on along the minus strand of OW388293.1, from coordinate 17,085,058 downwards.
AGGAAGATATGTTTCACATGTTTGTATTTTGTGATGAATTATATGATACTGTAAATATTTTTAGAGACTTGTTCACGAATATATTTCGTGACAAAGGCTACTCACTCAATAACTTAATGTGTTGGCTTATGTTTGGATTTCAATCTACTGAAGCAGGTATAAGCTACGATTGTATAAATATTTTGTTATCTATATACAGGACGTGTGTTTTTAAAAGAAGAGCTATATCCTCAATGCAAAGTGAAAACTTAAATTTGGCTATCTTTTTCAAAAACAGTGTAAAACTTTATTTCAAATTGCTTTGGTTCTATCATCGTAAAAACAATCTACCTATGGTATTTATAAACAAATATGTAACTCCCTTAAACATAATATCCATTGGCAACAATGAGGAAATTGTTCTTAAACATCCACTTTGTTAATACTCGCCTATCATTCATATATCGTGTTAATAATTTCCATGAATGTGAGAATGTGTATGTCCAAGGACTCAAACCTTTTAAAATTGTACATTATTTAATACCTTTTAACCTGTATATACTTCTGTGAATAAACCATTATCAAAGAAAAAAAAAAAAAATCACGTCTGCTTAACACGCAGAAGGCCGCGAGTTCGAGCCTCGCCGGAACCTGTAGTTTTGCATTTTATGCAAATGGACGAAAACATGCGCACTTTCACAGAGACTCTTTGATCTGAGAGCATGTTAGTCCAGTGGACGGTGGTAAAATTATCTTTCATAGTCAAACCAGTTTAAAGAGTCAAGTATTTACAGTAAATATCCATCTAACCATACAGGTTCTGTGGTGTAGTGGTTATCACGTCTGCTTTACACGCAGAAGGTCGCGAGTTCGAACCTCGCCAGAACCTCTTTTCTTCCTTTTATGATTTAGGGATTACAACTGCCTCTTGTGTAGAATGCTTTTATCATTATTACTTGACGATTGCAAGCTATGCACCTGATTAATCTTGGGACGAAATCAAATATGTCATTTTGGGTAGTACTAGTGGGGTAAGTGTAAGGTCGATATCCTTCTTAAACAGTGTTAAGTGAATAGTCTCATGGAGTGTAGCCTTACAATTTGTGTAGCTTTCCGAACGGTTCTGTGGTGTAGTGGTTATCACGTCTGCTTTACACGCAGAAGGTCGCGAGTTCGAACCTCGCCAGAACCTTGCTTTTAGTTTTAAAGTAACACATCCTATTCGGCGACATATATGATGCACATATCGAAATTTATAGACAGTTATATATGTGAACAACAAGTGAAACTTGTAATTTCTGCTATGTAACTTGGGCTTATTTCTTCGACTGATCTCCATATTTTATTATGTGATGTTGGTAACGAACGCTGGTTCGTCACTGGGAATGGATACACAATATAAGGACCTCTGCATATCCAAGGGTTCCGTGGTGTAGTGGTTATCACGTCTGCTTAACACGCAGAAGGCCGCGAGTTCGAGCCTCGCCGGAACCTGTAGTTTTGCATTTTATGCAAATGGACGAAAACATGCGCACTTTCACAGAGACTCTTTGATCTGAGAGCATGTTAGTCCAGTGGACGGTGGTAAAATTATCTTTCATAGTCAAACCAGTTTAAAGAGTCAAGTATTTACAGTAAATATCCATCTAACCATACAGGTTCTGTGGTGTAGTGGTTATCACGTCTGCTTCACACGCAGAAGGTCGCGAGTTCGAACCTCGCCAGAACCTCTTTTCTTCCTTTTATGATTTAGGGATTACAACTGCCTCTTGTGTAGAATGCTTTTATCATTATTACTTGACGATTGCAAGCTATGCACCTGATTAATCTTGGGACGAAATCAAATATGTCATTTTGGGTAGTACTAGTGGGGTAAGTGTAAGGTCGATATCCTTCTTAAACAGTGTTAAGTGAATAGTCTCATGGAGTGTAGCCTTACAATTTGTGTAGCTTTCCGAACGGTTCTGTGGTGTAGTGGTTATCACGTCTGCTTTACACGCAGAAGGTCGCGAGTTCGAACCTCGCCAGAACCTTGCTTTTAGTTTTAAAGTAACACATCCTATTCGGCGACATATATGATGCACATATCGAAATTTATAGACAGTTATATATGTGAACAACAAGTGAAACTTGTAATTTCTGCTATGTAACTTGGGCTTATTTCTTCGACTGATCTCCATATTTTATTATGTGATGTTGGTAACGAACGCTGGTTCGTCACTGGGAATGGATACACAATATAAGGACCTCTGCATATCCAAGGGTTCCGTGGTGTAGTGGTTATCACGTCTGCTTAACACGCAGAAGGCCGCGAGTTCGAGCCTCGCCGGAACCTGTAGTTTTGCATTTTATGCAAATGGACGAAAACATGCGCACTTTCACAGAGACTCTTTGATCTGAGAGCATGTTAGTCCAGTGGACGGTGGTAAAATTATCTTTCATAGTCAAACCAGTTTAAAGAGTCAAGTATTTACAGTAAATATCCATCTAACCATACAGGTTCTGTGGTGTAGTGGTTATCACGTCTGCTTCACACGCAGAAGGTCGCGAGTTCGAACCTCGCCAGAACCTCTTTTCTTCCTTTTATGATTTAGGGATTACAACTGCCTCTTGTGTAGAATGCTTTTATCATTATTACTTGACGATTGCAAGCTATGCACCTGATTAATCTTGGGACGAAATCAAATATGTCATTTTGGGTAGTACTAGTGGGGTAAGTGTAAGGTCGATATCCTTCTTAAACAGTGTTAAGTGAATAGTCTCATGGAGTGTAGCCTTACAATTTGTGTAGCTTTCCGAACGGTTCTGTGGTGTAGTGGTTATCACGTCTGCTTTACACGCAGAAGGTCGCGAGTTCGAACCTCGCCAGAACCTTGCTTTTAGTTTTAAAGTAACACATCCTATTCGGCGACATATATGATGCACATATCGAAATTTATAGACAGTTATATATGTGAACAACAAGTGAAACTTGTAATTTCTGCTATGTAACTTGGGCTTATTTCTTCGACTGATCTCCATATTTTATTATGTGATGTTGGTAACGAACGCTGGTTCGTCACTGGGAATGGATACACAATATAAGGACCTCTGCATATCCAAGGGTTCCGTGGTGTAGTGGTTATCACGTCTGCTTAACACGCAGAAGGCCGCGAGTTCGAGCCTCGCCGGAACCTGTAGTTTTGCATTTTATGCAAATGGACGAAAACATGCGCACTTTCACAGAGACTCTTTGATCTGAGAGCATGTTAGTCCAGTGGACGGTGGTAAAATTATCTTTCATAGTCAAACCAGTTTAAAGAGTCAAGTATTTACAGTAAATATCCATCCAACCATACAGGTTCTGTGGTGTAGTGGTTATCACGTCTGCTTCACACGCAGAAGGTCGCGAGTTCGAACCTCGCCAGAACCTCTTTTCTTCCTTTTATGATTTAGGGATTACAACTGCCTCTTGTGTAGAATGCTTTTATCATTATTACTTGACGATTGCAAGCTATGCACCTGATTAATCTTGGGACGAAATCAAATATGTCATTTTGGGTAGTACTAGTGGGGTAAGTGTAAGGTCGATATCCTTCTTAAACAGTGTTAAGTGAATAGTCTCATGGAGTGTAGCCTTACAATTTGTGTAGCTTTCCGAACGGTTCTGTGGTGTAGTGGTTATCACGTCTGCTTTACACGCAGAAGGTCGCGAGTTCGAACCTCGCCAGAACCTTGCTTTTAGTTTTAAAGTAACACATCCTATTCGGCGACATATATGATGCACATATCGAAATTTATAGACAGTTATATATGTGAACAACAAGTGAAACTTGTAATTTCTGCTATGTAACTTGGGCTTATTTCTTCGACTGATCTCCATATTTTATTATGTGATGTTGGTAACGAACGCTGGTTCGTCACTGGGAATGGATACACAATATAAGGACCTCTGCATATCCAAGGGTTCCGTGGTGTAGTGGTTATCACGTCTGCTTAACACGCAGAAGGCCGCGAGTTCGAGCCTCGCCGGAACCTGTAGTTTTGCATTTTATGCAAATGGACGAAAACATGCGCACTTTCACAGAGACTCTTTGATCTGAGAGCATGTTAGTCCAGTGGACGGTGGTAAAATTATCTTTCATAGTCAAACCAGTTTAAAGAGTCAAGTATTTACAGTAAATATCCATCTAACCATACAGGTTCTGTGGTGTAGTGGTTATCACGTCTGCTTCACACGCAGAAGGTCGCGAGTTCGAACCTCGCCAGAACCTCTTTTCTTCCTTTTATGATTTAGGGATTACAACTGCCTCTTGTGTAGAATGCTTTTATCATTATTACTTGACGATTGCAAGCTATGCACCTGATTAATCTTGGGACGAAATCAAATATGTCATTTTGGGTAGTACTAGTGGGGTAAGTGTAAGGTCGATATCCTTCTTAAACAGTGTTAAGTGAATAGTCTCATGGAGTGTAGCCTTACAATTTGTGTAGCTTTCCGAACGGTTCTGTGGTGTAGTGGTTATCACGTCTGCTTTACACGCAGAAGGTCGCGAGTTCGAACCTCGCCAGAACCTTGCTTTTAGTTTTAAAGTAACACATCCTATTCGGCGACATATATGATGCACATATCGAAATTTATAGACAGTTATATATGTGAACAACAAGTGAAACTTGTAATTTCTGCTATGTAACTTGGGCTTATTTCTTCGACTGATCTCCATATTTTATTATGTGATGTTGGTAACGAACGCTGGTTCGTCACTGGGAATGGATACACAATATAAGGACCTCTGCATATCCAAGGGTTCCGTGGTGTAGTGGTTATCACGTCTGCTTAACACGCAGAAGGCCGCGAGTTCGAGCCTCGCCGGAACCTGTAGTTTTGCATTTTATGCAAATGGACGAAAACATGCGCACTTTCACAGAGACTCTTTGATCTGAGAGCATGTTAGTCCAGTGGACGGTGGTAAAATTATCTTTCATAGTCAAACCAGTTTAAAGAGTCAAGTATTTACAGTAAATATCCATCTAACCATACAGGTTCTGTGGTGTAGTGGTTATCACGTCTGCTTCACACGCAGAAGGTCGCGAGTTCGAACCTCGCCAGAACCTCTTTTCTTCCTTTTATGATTTAGGGATTACAACTGCCTCTTGTGTAGAATGCTTTTATCATTATTACTTGACGATTGCAAGCTATGCACCTGATTAATCTTGGGACGAAATCAAATATGTCATTTTGGGTAGTACTAGTGGGGTAAGTGTAAGGTCGATATCCTTCTTAAACAGTGTTAAGTGAATAGTCTCATGGAGTGTAGCCTTACAATTTGTGTAGCTTTCCGAACGGTTCTGTGGTGTAGTGGTTATCACGTCTGCTTTACACGCAGAAGGTCGCGAGTTCGAACCTCGCCAGAACCTTGCTTTTAGTTTTAAAGTAACACATCCTATTCGGCGACATATATGATGCACATATCGAAATTTATAGACAGTTATATATGTGAACAACAAGTGAAACTTGTAATTTCTGCTATGTAACTTGGGCTTATTTCTTCGACTGATCTCCATATTTTATTATGTGATGTTGGTAACGAACGCTGGTTCGTCACTGGGAATGGATACACAATATAAGGACCTCTGCATATCCAAGGGTTCCGTGGTGTAGTGGTTATCACGTCTGCTTAACACGCAGAAGGCCGCGAGTTCGAGCCTCGCCGGAACCTGTAGTTTTGCATTTTATGCAAATGGACGAAAACATGCGCACTTTCACAGAGACTCTTTGATCTGAGAGCATGTTAGTCCAGTGGACGGTGGTAAAATTATCTTTCATAGTCAAACCAGTTTAAAGAGTCAAGTATTTACAGTAAATATCCATCTAACCATACAGGTTCTGTGGTGTAGTGGTTATCACGTCTGCTTCACACGCAGAAGGTCGCGAGTTCGAACCTCGCCAGAACCTCTTTTCTTCCTTTTATGATTTAGGGATTACAACTGCCTCTTGTGTAGAATGCTTTTATCATTATTACTTGACGATTGCAAGCTATGCACCTGATTAATCTTGGGACGAAATCAAATATGTCATTTTGGGTAGTACTAGTGGGGTAAGTGTAAGGTCGATATCCTTCTTAAACAGTGTTAAGTGAATAGTCTCATGGAGTGTAGCCTTACAATTTGTGTAGCTTTCCGAACGGTTCTGTGGTGTAGTGGTTATCACGTCTGCTTTACACGCAGAAGGTCGCGAGTTCGAACCTCGCCAGAACCTTGCTTTTAGTTTTAAAGTAACACATCCTATTCGGCGACATATATGATGCACATATCGAAATTTATAGACAGTTATATATGTGAACAACAAGTGAAACTTGTAATTTCTGCTATGTAACTTGGGCTTATTTCTTCGACTGATCTCCATATTTTATTATGTGATGTTGGTAACGAACGCTGGTTCGTCACTGGGAATTGATACACAATATAAGGACCTCTGCATATCCAAGGGTTCCGTGGTGTAGTGGTTATCACGTCTGCTTAACACGCAGAAGGCCGCGAGTTCGAGCCTCGCCGGAACCTGTAGTTTTGCATTTTATGCAAATGGACGAAAACATGCGCACTTTCACAGAGACTCTTTGATCTGAGAGCATGTTAGTCCAGTGGACGGTGGTAAAATTATCTTTCATAGTCAAACCAGTTTAAAGAGTCAAGTATTTACAGTAAATATCCATCTAACCATACAGGTTCTGTGGTGTAGTGGTTATCACGTCTGCTTCACACGCAGAAGGTCGCGAGTTCGAACCTCGCCAGAACCTCTTTTCTTCCTTTTATGATTTAGGGATTACAACTGCCTCTTGTGTAGAATGCTTTTATCATTATTACTTGACGATTGCAAGCTATGCACCTGATTAATCTTGGGACGAAATCAAATATGTCATTTTGGGTAGTACTAGTGGGGTAAGTGTAAGGTCGATATCCTTCTTAAACAGTGTTAAGTGAATAGTCTCATGGAGTGTAGCCTTACAATTTGTGTAGCTTTCCGAACGGTTCTGTGGTGTAGTGGTTATCACGTCTGCTTTACACGCAGAAGGTCGCGAGTTCGAACCTCGCCAGAACCTTGCTTTTAGTTTTAAAGTAACACATCCTATTCGGCGACATATATGATGCACATATCGAAATTTATAGACAGTTATATATGTGAACAACAAGTGAAACTTGTAATTTCTGCTATGTAACTTGGGCTTATTTCTTCGACTGATCTCCATATTTTATTATGTGATGTTGGTAACGAACGCTGGTTCGTCACTGGGAATGGATACACAATATAAGGACCTCTGCATATCCAAGGGTTCCGTGGTGTAGTGGTTATCACGTCTGCTTAACACGCAGAAGGCCGCGAGTTCGAGCCTCGCCGGAACCTGTAGTTTTGCATTTTATGCAAATGGACGAAAACATGCGCACTTTCACAGAGACTCTTTGATCTGAGAGCATGTTAGTCCAGTGGACGGTGGTAAAATTATCTTTCATAGTCAAACCAGTTTAAAGAGTCAAGTATTTACAGTAAATATCCATCTAACCATACAGGTTCTGTGGTGTAGTGGTTATCACGTCTGCTTCACACGCAGAAGGTCGCGAGTTCGAACCTCGCCAGAACCTCTTTTCTTCCTTTTATGATTTAGGGATTACAACTGCCTCTTGTGTAGAATGCTTTTATCATTATTACTTGACGATTGCAAGCTATGCACCTGATTAATCTTGGGACGAAATCAAATATGTCATTTTGGGTAGTACTAGTGGGGTAAGTGTAAGGTCGATATCCTTCTTAAACAGTGTTAAGTGAATAGTCTCATGGAGTGTAGCCTTACAATTTGTGTAGCTTTCCGAACGGTTCTGTGGTGTAGTGGTTATCACGTCTGCTTTACACGCAGAAGGTCGCGAGTTCGAACCTCGCCAGAACCTTGCTTTTAGTTTTAAAGTAACACATCCTATTCGGCGACATATATGATGCACATATCGAAATTTATAGACAGTTATATATGTGAACAACAAGTGAAACTTGTAATTTCTGCTATGTAACTTGGGCTTATTTCTTCGACTGATCTCCATATTTTATTATGTGATGTTGGTAACGAACGCTGGTTCGTCACTGGGAATGGATACACAATATAAGGACCTCTGCATATCCAAGGGTTCCGTGGTGTAGTGGTTATCACGTCTGCTTAACACGCAGAAGGCCGCGAGTTCGAGCCTCGCCGGAACCTGTAGTTTTGCATTTTATGCAAATGGACGAAAACATGCGCACTTTCACAGAGACTCTTTGATCTGAGAGCATGTTAGTCCAGTGGACGGTGGTAAAATTATCTTTCATAGTCAAACCAGTTTAAAGAGTCAAGTATTTACAGTAAATATCCATCTAACCATACAGGTTCTGTGGTGTAGTGGTTATCACGTCTGCTTCACACGCAGAAGGTCGCGAGTTCGAACCTCGCCAGAACCTCTTTTCTTCCTTTTATGATTTAGGGATTACAACTGCCTCTTGTGTAGAATGCTTTTATCATTATTACTTGACGATTGCAAGCTATGCACCTGATTAATCTTGGGACGAAATCAAATATGTCATTTTGGGTAGTACTAGTGGGGTAAGTGTAAGGTCGATATCCTTCTTAAACAGTGTTAAGTGAATAGTCTCATGGAGTGTAGCCTTACAATTTGTGTAGCTTTCCGAACGGTTCTGTGGTGTAGTGGTTATCACGTCTGCTTTACACGCAGAAGGTCGCGAGTTCGAACCTCGCCAGAACCTTGCTTTTAGTTTTAAAGTAACACATCCTATTCGGCGACATATATGATGCACATATCGAAATTTATAGACAGTTATATATGTGAACAACAAGTGAAACTTGTAATTTCTGCTATGTAACTTGGGCTTATTTCTTCGACTGATCTCCATATTTTATTATGTGATGTTGGTAACGAACGCTGGTTCGTCACTGGGAATGGATACACAATATAAGGACCTCTGCATATCCAAGGGTTCCGTGGTGTAGTGGTTATCACGTCTGCTTAACACGCAGAAGGCCGCGAGTTCGAGCCTCGCCGGAACCTGTAGTTTTGCATTTTATGCAAATGGACGAAAACATGCGCACTTTCACAGAGACTCTTTGATCTGAGAGCATGTTAGTCCAGTGGACGGTGGTAAAATTATCTTTCATAGTCAAACCAGTTTAAAGAGTCAAGTATTTACAGTAAATATCCATCTAACCATACAGGTTCTGTGGTGTAGTGGTTATCACGTCTGCTTCACACGCAGAAGGTCGCGAGTTCGAACCTCGCCAGAACCTCTTTTCTTCCTTTTATGATTTAGGGATTACAACTGCCTCTTGTGTAGAATGCTTTTATCATTATTACTTGACGATTGCAAGCTATGCACCTGATTAATCTTGGGACGAAATCAAATATGTCATTTTGGGTAGTACTAGTGGGGTAAGTGTAAGGTCGATATCCTTCTTAAACAGTGTTAAGTGAATAGTCTCATGGAGACAATTTGTGTAGCTTTCCGAACGGTTCTGTGGTGTAGTGGTTATCACGTCTGCTTTACACGCAGAAGGTCGCGAGTTCGAACCTCGCCAGAACCTTGCTTTTAGTTTTAAAGTAACACATCCTATTCGGCGACATATATGATGCACATATCGAAATTTATAGACAGTTATATATGTGAACAACAAGTGAAACTTGTAATTTCTGCTATGTAACTTGGGCTTATTTCTTCGACTGATCTCCATATTTTATTATGTGATGTTGGTAACGAACGCTGGTTCGTCACTGGGAATGGATACACAATATAAGGACCTCTGCATATCCAAGGGTTCCGTGGTGTAGTGGTTATCACGTCTGCTTAACACGCAGAAGGCCGCGAGTTCGAGCCTCGCCGGAACCTGTAGTTTTGCATTTTATGCAAATGGACGAAAACATGCGCACTTTCACAGAGACTCTTTGATCTGAGAGCATGTTAGTCCAGTGGACGGTGGTAAAATTATCTTTCATAGTCAAACCAGTTTAAAGAGTCAAGTATTTACAGTAAATATCCATCTAACCATACAGGTTCTGTGGTGTAGTGGTTATCACGTCTGCTTCACACGCAGAAGGTCGCGAGTTCGAACCTCGCCAGAACCTCTTTTCTTCCTTTTATGATTTAGGGATTACAACTGCCTCTTGTGTAGAATGCTTTTATCATTATTACTTGACGATTGCAAGCTATGCACCTGATTAATCTTGGGACGAAATCAAATATGTCATTTTGGGTAGTACTAGTGGGGTAAGTGTAAGGTCGATATCCTTCTTAAACAGTGTTAAGTGAATAGTCTCATGGAGTGTAGCCTTACAATTTGTGTAGCTTTCCGAACGGTTCTGTGGTGTAGTGGTTATCACGTCTGCTTTACACGCAGAAGGTCGCGAGTTCGAACCTCGCCAGAACCTTGCTTTTAGTTTTAAAGTAACACATCCTATTCGGCGACATATATGATGCACATATCGAAATTTATAGACAGTTATATATGTGAACAACAAGTGAAACTTGTAATTTCTGCTATGTAACTTGGGCTTATTTCTTCGACTGATCTCCATATTTTATTATGTGATGTTGGTAACGAACGCTGGTTCGTCACTGGGAATGGATACACAATATAAGGACCTCTGCATATCCAAGGGTTCCGTGGTGTAGTGGTTATCACGTCTGCTTAACACGCAGAAGGCCGCGAGTTCGAGCCTCGCCGGAACCTGTAGTTTTGCATTTTATGCAAATGGACGAAAACATGCGCACTTTCACAGAGACTCTTTGATCTGAGAGCATGTTAGTCCAGTGGACGGTGGTAAAATTATCTTTCATAGTCAAACCAGTTTAAAGAGTCAAGTATTTACAGTAAATATCCATCTAACCATACAGGTTCTGTGGTGTGGTGGTTATCACGTCTGCTTCACACGCAGAAGGTCGCGAGTTCGAACCTCGCCAGAACCTCTTTTCTTCCTTTTATGATTTAGGGATTACAACTGCCTCTTGTGTAGAATGCTTTTATCATTATTACTTGACGATTGCAAGCTATGCACCTGATTAATCTTGGGACGAAATCAAATATGTCATTTTGGGTAGTACTAGTGGGGTAAGTGTAAGGTCGATATCCTTCTTAAACAGTGTTAAGTGAATAGTCTCATGGAGTGTAGCCTTACAATTTGTGTAGCTTTCCGAACGGTTCTGTGGTGTAGTGGTTATCACGTCTGCTTTACACGCAGAAGGTCGCGAGTTCGAACCTCGCCAGAACCTTGCTTTTAGTTTTAAAGTAACACATCCTATTCGGCGACATATATGATGCACATATCGAAATTTATAGACAGTTATATATGTGAACAACAAGTGAAACTTGTAATTTCTGCTATGTAACTTGGGCTTATTTCTTCGACTGATCTCCATATTTTATTATGTGATGTTGGTAACGAACGCTGGTTCGTCACTGGGAATGGATACACAATATAAGGACCTCTGCATATCCAAGGGTTCCGTGGTGTAGTGGTTATCACGTCTGCTTAACACGCAGAAGGCCGCGAGTTCGAGCCTCGCCGGAACCTGTAGTTTTGCATTTTATGCAAATGGACGAAAACATGCGCACTTTCACAGAGACTCTTTGATCTGAGAGCATGTTAGTCCAGTGGACGGTGGTAAAATTATCTTTCATAGTCAAACCAGTTTAAAGAGTCAAGTATTTACAGTAAATATCCATCTAACCATACAGGTTCTGTGGTGTAGTGGTTATCACGTCTGCTTCACACGCAGAAGGTCGCGAGTTCGAACCTCGCCAGAACCTCTTTTCTTCCTTTTATGATTTAGGGATTACAACTGCCTCTTGTGTAGAATGCTTTTATCATTATTACTTGACGATTGCAAGCTATGCACCTGATTAATCTTGGGACGAAATCAAATATGTCATTTTGGGTAGTACTAGTGGGGTAAGTGTAAGGTCGATATCCTTCTTAAACAGTGTTAAGTGAATAGTCTCATGGAGTGTAGCCTTACAATTTGTGTAGCTTTCCGAACGGTTCTGTGGTGTAGTGGTTATCACGTCTGCTTTACACGCAGAAGGTCGCGAGTTCGAACCTCGCCAGAACTCAGATTGCAAGCTATGCACCTGATTAATCTTGGGACGAAATCAAATATGTCATTTTGGGTAGTACTAGTGGGGTAAGTGTAAGGTCGATATCCTTCTTAAACAGTGTTAAGTGAATAGTCTCATGGAGTGTAGCCTTACAATTTGTTTAGCTTTCCGAACGGTTCTGTGGTGTAGTGGTTATCACGTCTGCTTTACACGCAGAAGGTCGCGAGTTCGAACCTCGCCAGAACCTTGCTTTTAGTTTTAAAGTAACACATCCTATTCGGCGACATATATGATGCACATATCGAAATTTATAGACAGTTATATATGTGAACAACAAGTGAAACTTGTAATTTCTGCTATGTAACTTGGGCTTATTTCTTCGACTGATCTCCATATTTTATTATGTGATGTTGGTAACGAACGCTGGTTCGTCACTGGGAATGGATACACAATATAAGGACTTCTGCATATCCAAGGGTTCCGTGGTGTAGTGGTTATCACGTCTGCTTAACACGCAGAAGGCCGCGAGTTCGAGCCTCGCCGGAACCTGTAGTTTTGCATTTTATGCAAATGGACGAAAACATGCGCACTTTCACAGAGACTCTTTGATCTGAGAGCATGTTAGTCCAGTGGACGGTGGTAAAATTATCTTTCATAGTCAAACCAGTTTAAAGAGTCAAGTATTTACAGTAAATATCCATCTAACCATACAGGTTCTGTGGTGTAGTGGTTATCACGTCTGCTTCACACGCAGAAGGTCGCGAGTTCGAACCTCGCCAGAACCTCTTTTCTTCCTTTTATGATTTAGGGATTACAACTGCCTCTTGTGTAGAATGCTTTTATCATTATTACTTGACGATTGCAAGCTATGCACCTGATTAATCTTGGGACGAAATCAAATATGTCATTTTGGGTAGTACTAGTGGGGTAAGTGTAAGGTCGATATCCTTCTTAAACAGTGTTAAGTGAATAGTCTCATGGAGTGTAGCCTTACAATTTGTGTAGCTTTCCGAACGGTTCTGTGGTGTAGTGGTTATCACGTCTGCTTTACACGCAGAAGGTCGCGAGTTCGAACCTCGCCAGAACCTTGCTTTTAGTTTTAAAGTAACACATCCTATTCGGCGACATATATGATGCACATATCGAAATTTATAGACAGTTATATATGTGAACAACAAGTGAAACTTGTAATTTCTGCTATGTAACTTGGGCTTATTTCTTCGACTGATCTCCATATTTTATTATGTGATGTTGGTAACGAACGCTGGTTCGTCACTGGGAATGGATACACAATATAAGGACTTCTGCATATCCAAGGGTTCCGTGGTGTAGTGGTTATCACGTCTGCTTAACACGCAGAAGGCCGCGAGTTCGAGCCTCGCCGGAACCTGTAGTTTTGCATTTTATGCAAATGGACGAAAACATGCGCACTTTCACAGAGACTCTTTGATCTGAGAGCATGTTAGTCCAGTGGACGGTGGTAAAATTATCTTTCATAGTCAAACCAGTTTAAAGAGTCAAGTATTTACAGTAAATATCCATCTAACCATACAGGTTCTGTGGTGTAGTGGTTATCACGTCTGCTTCACACGCAGAAGGTCGCGAGTTCGAACCTCGCCAGAACCTCTTTTCTTCCTTTTATGATTTAGGGATTACAACTGCCTCTTGTGTAGAATGCTTTTATCATTATTACTTGACGATTGCAAGCTATGCACCTGATTAATCTTGGGACGAAATCAAATATGTCATTTTGGGTAGTACTAGTGGGGTAAGTGTAAGGTCGATATCCTTCTTAAACAGTGTTAAGTGAATAGTCTCATGGAGTGTAGCCTTACAATTTGTGTAGCTTTCCGAACGGTTCTGTGGTGTAGTGGTTATCACGTCTGCTTTACACGCAGAAGGTCGCGAGTTCGAACCTCGCCAGAACCTTGCTTTTAGTTTTAAAGTAACACATCCTATTCGGCGACATATATGATGCACATATCGAAATTTATAGACAGTTATATATGTGAACAACAAGTGAAACTTGTAATTTCTGCTATGTAACTTGGGCTTATTTCTTCGACTGATCTCCATATTTTATTATGTGATGTTGGTAACGAACGCTGGTTCGTCACTGGGAATGGATACACAATATAAGGACTTCTGCATATCCAAGGGTTCCGTGGTGTAGTGGTTATCACGTCTGCTTAACACGCAGAAGGCCGCGAGTTCGAGCCTCGCCGGAACCTGTAGTTTTGCATTTTATGCAAATGGACGAAAACATGCGCACTTTCACAGAGACTCTTTGATCTGAGAGCATGTTAGTCCAGTGGACGGTGGTAAAATTATCTTTCATAGTCAAACCAGTTTAAAGAGTCAAGTATTTACAGTAAATATCCATCTAACCATACAGGTTCTGTGGTGTAGTGGTTATCACGTCTGCTTCACACGCAGAAGGTCGCGAGTTCGAACCTCGCCAGAACCTCTTTTCTTCCTTTTATGATTTAGGGATTACAACTGCCTCTTGTGTAGAATGCTTTTATCATTATTACTTGACGATTGCAAGCTATGCACCTGATTAATCTTGGGACGAAATCAAATATGTCATTTTGGGTAGTACTAGTGGGGTAAGTGTAAGGTCGATATCCTTCTTAAACAGTGTTAAGTGAATAGTCTCATGGAGTGTAGCCTTACAATTTGTGTAGCTTTCCGAACGGTTCTGTGGTGTAGTGGTTATCACGTCTGCTTTACACGCAGAAGGTTGCGAGTTCGAACCTCGCCAGAACCTTGCTTTTAGTTTTAAAGTAACACATCCTATTCGGCGACATATATGATGCACATATCGAAATTTATAGACAGTTATATATGTGAACAACAAGTGAAACTTGTAATTTCTGCTATGTAACTTGGGCTTATTTCTTCGACTGATCTCCATATTTTATTATGTGATGTTGGTAACGAACGCTGGTTCGTCACTGGGAATGGATACACAATATAAGGACAGTGTAGCCTTACAATTTGTGTAGCTTTCCGAACGTCTGTGGTGTAGTGGTTATCACGTCTGCTTTACACGCAGAAGGTCGCGAGTTCGAACCTCGCCAGAACCTTGCTTTTAGTTTTAAAGTAACACATCCTATTCGGCGACATATATGATGCACATATCGAAATTTATAGACAGTTATATATGTGAACAACAAGTGAAACTTGTAATTTCTGCTATGTAACTTGGGCTTATTTCTTCGACTGATCTCCATATTTTATTATGTGATGTTGGTAACGAACGCTGGTTCGTCACTGGGAATGGATACACAATATAAGGACTTCTGCATATCCAAGGGTTCCGTGGTGTAGTGGTTATCACGTCTGCTTAACACGCAGAAGGCCGCGAGTTCGAGCCTCGCCGGAACCTGTAGTTTTGCATTTTATGCAAATGGACGAAAACATGCGCACTTTCACAGAGACTCTTTGATCTGAGAGCATGTTAGTCCAGTGGACGGTGGTAAAATTATCTTTCATAGTCAAACCAGTTTAAAGAGTCAAGTATTTACAGTAAATATCCATCTAACCATACAGGTTCTGTGGTGTAGTGGTTATCACGTCTGCTTCACACGCAGAAGGTCGCGAGTTCGAACCTCGCCAGAACCTCTTTTCTTCCTTTTATGATTTAGGGATTACAACTGCCTCTTGTGTAGAATGCTTTTATCATTATTACTTGACGATTGCAAGCTATGCACCTGATTAATCTTGGGACGAAATCAAATATGTCATTTTGGGTAGTACTAGTGGGGTAAGTGTAAGGTCGATATCCTTCTTAAAGGAGAATGTTGAAGAAAAACTTTGTTTTAACATGTTTAACAGTATTGTTTAAGACAAAGTGTGTCAAAAAAAATATTAAAATGCGACATTTTATGTAGAAACGTTGATAAAACGTTTTCGGTGCGAGTCGTTTTTCCGGAAATCCCCGAGAGTTAATCAGGCTGGCAGCAGTCACGTGATATGATGTCAAAGATGCTCTCCCGCGCGCTGAGGCAGTGTATTTTCTACGTTCGTAGTGTTGTTATGGCTTTCTCGGATAGCGTTGATTTTAAACCATCTGACATAAATAACATCAGTCCTTATCAGTATGAACCTATTGTGAATCAACATTGAGTTGAACACCAGGAATCAAGTGAGGATGAGCTATCAGAAGTAAACAGTGAGAGAGTTGGAAATACAGATACGTAGGGACTGGCAAACTCTTACGTTACAATTTCACAATAAGTAGTGGATTATGCCGTACATTAAATAGTTAGTGTCTTCATGTAGATAAAATGAGTGTCAACAACCTTTATTTAGTTAATCAAAATATGTTACAACAAATTATACTGCTTTATTCGTATATATACTGTACCGCTGAAGTAACCAGTTGCACAGGACAAAATGAACCATCTTGATTCTCGATTATTCAAATCATGTTTGCTTTAAAAAGGTTTTGATTTTAATAATTATTATTGTTTAGATCTAACGTACAAACCACTGTTCAATCCTAATCAAGTAAGATAGACAGCAAGATCTACACATAGCTATGTGAGAGATTTGGTAGTCACGAAAACCGGACTAACACGATAATAAGGGGTTCATACACGTTGGATCGACAATTTCAGTTTGCGGATTACAAATGGGCAAAATATTGTCGATCCCGCGTGTATGGCACCTCTCCAAATCGAGAAAAGTCGATTGGCTTAGGGGGATTAACGCAAGGATAATCCTGACCCTTATGGAAACAGTTGTCGACAGTAGGTAGACATCAAGTAGACACCTATGTTTTCTTATATTATAGTCTCTCGTCACCCTATTTGGGTGGCTCATATTTTCTCCTGTACTCTTACATGTATATATTAATTCCTGTATTAAACATGTGAGGTGCGACTTAAAAAATAACATGTCTGTCTGTCACATTGAAAACTACAAACATAAGAATATACAGGGATATAACATTTATTATTTTGTTTTATGAAATACATATAATGTATTTGCATTGTCGGGTTACATGTAACATGTACAAGTATATGATAAAAATCATCAAATAGACGTCGCCGAGACATGTAGACATATACATGTACATACTACACTATGCATACATATACATACATGGCGCAATTCAGATGAGGGGTAGCCCCAATATGAGTTGAAATGGGACGTTTTAATAACTTATCATTAGCTGAAAGAGTATTTTAATTGTTTTCGTAAAGCTGTTAAAGATCAGTGCCATCTTCTACTTAATTGTCCACATTATACAGACCTTAGACAAGAAATTGTATCTATAGTGTGGAAATATGTCAACAGTGTGTGTCTCTATTATTTTACTTTAGTTTTTATAAAGTTTAATTGATTGTATAGTCCATTTTAATGTATTCATATTTTATCTTGTATTTTATATATTGTAGTCTCTCATAACCCTCAACGGTTGGCTCTTAACCTATGTTGGATTTTATATGTGGTCTGTCTTTCAAAATTTGAATATATTTTAGGGTAAAATTGATATCATAAATGAATTCATATCAAAATGTGAAGTGTGTTCTGTGACTGACTAGCTGATGTCGACTACTAAAACAACACGCTGGGATTAAAGCGCTGGGGCTAATCCATTGTATAAATACACCTTACACTGTAAAAATGGTGTTTAGGATGTAAACATAATACTAAGCGCGTATCTTGTCCTGTTTTTTTTACACGTTTAGACCCCTAAACACGTTTAGCTACATGAATGTGTTTAGGAATGTGTTTAGCAACTAATCACGTTTAGCTACATAAACACGTTTAATAATGTGCTTAACAACTAAACACATTCCTTTACACATTCATGTAGCTAAACGTGTTTAGGGGTCTAAACGTGTAAAAAAAACAGGACAAGATACGCGCTTAGTATTATGTTTAGGATTAAGTTTAGCTTTCAACCAAAACAAAACCATACAATCCAACACGCCTGAAAATGAAAGCATTGCAAATGTACAAAATATTTAAATCAATGAAGACCAATTGTATATCATGTAAATTAAAATGCTAGATCAAATCACCAAAGGCTGTTGAAAACAGTTACAAGTTTCAATGTTACACAGTCATCGCCAAAATATTCTACTACTAATGTAGTACTACTACTGAAAAGTATATCAAACAAGACATAAATTTGGTCTGCATTAACCCCTTTTAAGAAAATAATGACTCAAAATAGGAATTCCTCGAAAAGGTTTATTAAAAATAATATTATAAATAAAATAGCCATATACACCAAGAAAACTCCTCCAAATTACCAAATATTGTATTTATAAGATAATCATTATTCTCATAATATACATGGATAAAAGGTATCTAAAAATAAAATATATGCCTTGACATTGTTCACTTGGCAGTTAAATTGTCAGACACAAATATTTTAAAATTGGTTTAATTTTAGAATCAAGGCAATATAGCGACATTGTTTAACAAATGATTTTCTGTACATGAATTAATAACTAAATAAATCCTTTAAAATAGGTTCGGGTGCTTTCTGGATTTTTTCCAACATAACATTTTCACAACAAGTATTTTGTAGTTTACTCCCTTTAAAACATCTGTATTACATCCAAGGATTTGGAAGGTATTTGAGATTCAGGAAGGTCGTTTGTAAACTGCATTTTATTTCCTTTGGCATCCTTCACCTGTAACATGAATGAAGAAACGTTTAGTTTACCGCCGTAAATACATGACAAAAAATAACATATTTTATGAACATATCGTGTCTCCTGAAAACAGTTTTATAAAGGAAGTAAAGTGAACATGTCATTGAGTTAACTCATTTGGGTATATACAAATGGTTGTACAAAATTAACTGACATCAAATCCAGTGATGAAATCAGTTAAAATAAACTTTAATGTATTTTAGTGGGACTTCAACGTTTTGTAATAGCTGATTCTGTCAGTTCTTGTTTCTTACAAAAAGGGCAAAAATTAGTCTAAAATTACCAAAGCATATTTATACAATAGTTGGTCTTTATAATGAAAAGTAATAGTCTATATATTACTTAAATACAGTTCATTTGTGAAAGTCTTTACATAAAGGAATTTAGTTTAATATTTACTCACCACAACTGAGTGAATGCTTACAGTTTCTCCTATTTCTCCATCACAGCATCTTTCTTGTCAAGGCAGAATGTCATAAGGAAAACTTCTTCTCCAACTGCATACCATAGATACATCTAAATATACTGGTCAGGTCCTAAATGAGCCTATGAGCATCAACCAAGTATTTAATGAACATATTGTCATATGCTTCTTTCAGAACTTATTTAGTAAATACAATTGTTAAACGTCTATACCCTTATTACACATCTTAATTCAAGTAATTCAACACAAACAGTTACACTAATCAAACCTCACTACACTGGAATGTGATAGTAACATGTGGTTTATGGATATTACTTTATTTTAGATCTATAAACATTATCACAACCCTCATATATATCATTTATATAAATAACAAATGTTACTTAAATATTTATGTTACTGTTGGTGCTAAGCATATAATAAACGTACGTTAAATGACTTGTTACAAACTCCATAGACAAATGAAAACAACATAGAAAGAAATCGGACGACGTTGTGAAATCTCAAATGAACCTACCTTACGAAGTCTTGTAATTGTGTCGTTCAGGGAACATAGAGACATATATTCTTAGTAGCATCAACTTTTGGCTTCATGTGCACTTCGAATGACCAGAAACGTGTGCATCAACAACGTGTAAATAGACAAGAGGATGCTGGCGAAATATGGCGGCCACAGGGATACACATCTGTTCTTAATTAACTCTCCCGCCCAAACTGACCAATGTAATCCGACCCATTGGGGAAATTCTCAAACATGTTTAGGAAAGTATTTAGCCACTGGTAATATGTCTGCCTAAACACGTTTAGAAATGTGTTTAAAAGCTATTCATGTTTTAATAACAGATGTAATATCGTTCTTGTGTTTAGCTATTAAGCACTATCCTAAACATGTATAGCATTAAACATGTAACGGTGGTGTTTAATTGCTAAACGCGATTTTTACAGTGTACATCAAAGCATGCCGCTTGTCGATCCGGCGTGTATTCCCGAATTAAAATTGTCGATCCCACGTGTATCCACCTAATAAGGAACTCCGATATTAGAAGCCTGTAATAACGTAGTGTAAAGCCCTGTTTATACGGCGAAATTTGCAGTGCACATATGCAATATTGCTTATGGTAGTAATATTCGCCTGTTAGTAAAAGTAAATTTACTATGCGTTCATGCGTGTTTAATTTCTGTGTAAGAAAATAGGATTCCAACTCTTTTAATAAATGAATAGGGAATTTCTAAAATATGTCAATTAATATGTATTAGATGTAAACTAAATAAATGACATTAATTTAAATCTTTCAACATTGGTTTGACTTTGTCGCCCTAATTAAAATGAAAATCGAAATTTCGGATAGATTTCGAAGTTCATCGCGTGCAAGAAGGAGATTATCCTATAAAGAGAATTTGAAAAACAATATTAAGAATTTCTAAAGTTCTCTAATATATTTTTTCAACCGATGTGAAATCACTATGTCTGTAAACGACGAACTGTTAAAAGAATAGTTAAAATAACATATTCACTCACGGTAGTAAACAATTGCAACCGTCGCTGACTAGGTGAAAATTTGCTTACGGTAGTAAAATATACATTTTTGCAAATGCATCCTTACGGCGAATTTTGCTCATATGAGCAAATTTTAATATGTGTTACGATTTACTCAAATGCAAACGCTTGCCGTATAAACAGGGCTTACTAGCTTACTATTAACCGAGTTGGGGGGGGGGGTGTCTTTGAGTCACTTTCTACGTTTGCTTTCTTCTATATATATGTAGCTAGTTCTGCCTTGCAGACAGTAATTATTTGAACTTGAGTTGCTAGACAGTTACGTGTTCTCCTATCACAAGTACACAAACCAACACCCACAAGGATTGAACACTGAAACTTATTATTTTTTTCAATAATCATTTGTTGTGATATTGTGAACATATACAATCAGTGGAAATGCATTTTTAGTAAATATATTAAAAAAAGGGATCCAACATAGAGGTAGGAAGGGTTAAAAAGTTGGGGCAAGATTTAGGATTTAGTAAGTGGGGGTGGTGGGGTGTAATATAAGCGACAGAAATCATTTTAGCGTTGAATATCACTATAGTTTTCAAATGATTTATAACCAGGACATATTTTGTGTGTGTCTGACAATGCCATTTGAGCTGCCACGTTGGCCATATTAAATTGAAATTACCGGTAATCTAATACAGTTATTAGCCAATGACAAATAATTATACAACTGTGTACCAAGTTTCACAGTCAAAGCACGGCCTACACATCCCCATCCTCGTTGGTACCCAGGGTTTTATATATGCTCCGTTATTCTCCGCTGGAGCATATATACAATTCTGGGTAACCGAGGATGACACATCCCATAAGAAGGCATTATAAGTTATATCCGTATAAAGGACTGTTAATTACGAGTACTCTAAGACTAGCTATCACTTACTTATAAAACTGTTTTAATATAACGGATCAAAATGCTCTGAACATAGTGAGACAGATTCCGACGGTTTTCGGTCCTTCTTTCCTCTTTGACACTATTCAAACCTTTCGCCACGCTGCATCCGTCTTTTCACTTCAAAATTAAAAATATGTAAACTTCTGTCCAGACTTTGATTAATTACTGCACACCAACGTTGCCCAGTATACCATATCAAGTACAAAACTACCCGAAATCAACGTTTTCAACCGATTCTTCATCTACTGTAATGCTTTTCCTTTCACTGCGCTAAGGACCAACGCGGGCCGTAGAGCATCTCTGACGTCACAGCCTCAACCTGCCGAAGGCTACCGGCAAATATGCATACGCGCACAGGCAACAGTAGGCGCGTCTGTTATATCGCGTAATTAGTAATTAAACACGGCTTTCCTTATTATTTTCGGGGGAATATGTTTTTTTAAAGTATATTTTACTATAACAGAATATAAATCTTTACAAATATTCTCCTTTAAACAGTGTTAAGTGAATAGTCTCATGGAGTGTAGCCTTACAATTTGTGTAGCTTTCCGAACGGTTCTGTGGTGTAGTGGTTATCACGTCTGCTTTACACGCAGAAGGTCGCGAGTTCGAACCTCGCCAGAACCTTGCTTTTAGTTTTAAAGTAACACATCCTATTCGGCGACATATATGATGCACATATCGAAATTTATAGACAGTTATATATGTGAACAACAAGTGAAACTTGTAATTTCTGCTATGTAACTTGGGTGTATTTCTTCGACTGATCTCCATATTTTATTATGTGATGTTGGTAACGAACGCTGGTTCGTCACTGGGAATGGATACACAATATAAGGACTTCTGCATATCCAAGGGTTCCGTAGTGTAGTGGTTATCACGTCTGCTTAACACGCAGAAGGCCGCGAGTTCGAGCCTCGCCGGAACCTGTAGTTTTGCATTTTATGCAAATGGACGAAAACATGCGCACTTTCACAGAGACTCTTTGATCTGAGAGCATGTTAGTCCAGTGGACGGTGGTAAAATTATCTTTCATAGTCAAACCAGTTTAAAGAGTCAAGTATTTACAGTAAATATCCATCTAACCATACAGGTTCTGTGGTGTAGTGGTTATCACGGGCCTCCCTTGGATGCATGGTGGCATGTTGTGTTGATTGTATCTCGGAGATATTTTCAAGATATTTTCACATTTCGCTGTTGGATTTGGGACTGATATTACTCTTGAAAGTGTTGAATATGCTTCGGCATGTTTACATCGGTATAGTTGGTGTTTGTGAACTGTATTAATCTATATTCAGTGGTTTATTTGTGATTGTTTACACCTGCATAATGGCCGACCTACGTGGCGGGAAGAGTGTCACCCGGATTTTTAGAAGAGACTCGTCTGTCAGAGTTTGTGTGGGAAATATTCGGAACGTGAGGAGCAAGGATCTATGCGAGGCTGTGGAAGAGATATGTGGAGAGGACTCGGTTCTTGGGATTGTTCCCATAGGAAGTGAGGAATATGAAGTAACTTTGAAAAACGATGACATGGTTGATTTTGTTACAGACGGATTATCAGTATGTGGTGAGTCGTTTGATGTTCGATCATTGAAAAGGAAGAATGAACTTGTTGTTTCCTTGATGCACTTGTTGACGTACATTAGTGATGATGACATCACCAAAACGCTAGAAAAA
Source organism: Gibbula magus (assembly GCA_936450465.1). Taxonomy (NCBI): domain Eukaryota; kingdom Metazoa; phylum Mollusca; class Gastropoda; order Trochida; family Trochidae; genus Gibbula; species Gibbula magus. The sequence continues at coordinate 17,061,753 of OW388293.1, read as the reverse complement.
TATAATGTGGAGGTAATTTCCTTCAGGAGACATTATTATCGTGGTTCGAATGGCGTGGCTGATGGAACACGTGTCTGTTTAGTCAAGACATTGCCAGGGTTTGTTTCCTTTCCATACAAAATAAGGTTTCAAACTAGAGAAGGTGCGATGTTTTTTTACGTTAAACATGACAATATGGTAAAAACGTGCAATTTCTGCCGTAGTGCCGACCATCTTATAAAGGATTGTCCATCTGTTGTCTGTCTCAGATGCAACAAGAAGGGACATTTACAAACTATGTGTGACGCCAAAAGGTGTATAGATTGTACAAAGTTTGAGTGTCATTGTCATCTTCTGGACCAGGATGTGGAGGATGATTTGGAAAGGAAGGAGGATGAGATAAATCTTGATATGGGGGAAAAAGACTTCCCTCCCCTGGATTCGCGCACTGGAGAGTTCAACTTCTTCTATCAGGAACCAAAGACAGATGCACCGAAAGATGTTAAAGTAGTTGAAGTGAGTGAAGTGCCAGTTGAAGTAAGCGAAAATAAGGATGGTGAAAGTGATGTAGATGAGGTCTTATGTGACGATCATGAGAAAGAAGACGGGAAAATGGAGAATGGAGCATCTCAGGAGAAATAAAATCAGAAGGAACAGGATGAAGATAGAGAAGAGGCAAACATTGCTTCTTCTATGAGGAAGTTCAGATTTCAAGGGAGAAAGGGAAGGAAACGTCTCACAGGGATATCTGAAAAATCTCTGAAGAAAATGAGAAACATTGAAAAGGAGACAATCTCGGACAATAATGGAAGTGAAAATGGATCTTAATGTTTACTTCATAATCATGCTAGTTCTTTCGTGGAATGTCAATGGACTTAGAGACATATGCAAAATGAAAAATGTGTTTAGCTCTGCAATTGAGTCTCATGCCAACTTGGTATGTTTACAAGAGACGTTTTGGGACAATGCTTTTATAGAAAGATATAAACATTTATGGGATGGGGACATTGTATATGCTAATTGTGAGAAGGAACACAGGAAAGGCGTGGCGATCCTGGTACCGAGAAATATGCCATATGTGATTGACATACAACACAGGGATAATGATGGGAGAATATTGAAAATTAGTGTGAAGCATAATGAAGGGACTTGTGATGTTATCAATGTATACATGCCAAATAGACTGGAGGAAAGACTTGTGCTGTTGAATGGTTTAGAATCACTAATTACTAACCCATGTACCTTTTTAACAGGTGACTTTAATGAACTGATAGATCCAACCATGGATAAAAGTGCTTCTGTGAAAACCTTCTGTGCAAGAGGAAGTGAAGCCATCCATAACTTTATGTTCAAAAATAGTTTATGTGACATTTGGAGGTACCGGAATCCCGATAAAAGGGAGTTTACAAGACAGCAATTTAAACAAGGAATCTTAAAACAATCTAGAATTGATTTAATTCTTGTTTCAAGATGTATCATTGTGTATGTTGTCAAGTGTTATATCAAATTGACCACGATGAGCGATCATAATATGGTTTTCTTAAAACTGGATTTTAATAGAGTTGAGAGAGGTCCAGGTGTCTGGATTTTTAATAATTCGTTACTCAACGATACCGAGTTTGTTTGTAACATGAGATCATTTATTTTGAAGGATGTAGAATGCCCCCTTTTTGTCTTAGAACCTCTAATGTGGTGGGATAATTTTAAAGCAAAGATAAAGAGAATATCTATCAACTTTGCAAAGGATAAGAGTAAGAATGAGAAACGAGAATTGTTTCATCTGCAAAATTCTCTTAGGAAGGAATATGGAAGAGCGTCTAAAAGTGTTAATTTTGATTATACTCATATAATGGAATTGGAGTTACAATTACAGGATTATGAATCCAAAAGGTGTAGAGGAGCTATTCTAAGATCCAAAGCTGAATGGGCTCTTGATTCGGATAAATGTTCCAGCTTTTTCTTGAATTTGGAGAAATCCAGACAAGAAACCAATGCCATAAGAACCTTAAATAATGGCGTTACAAATGTCACTGATACCAAGGACATTTTGGATTGTTGTTATGATTTTTATTCTGAGCTTTACACAGCTGAAGAGGTGGATATGGAGTGCCAGAACAAGTTACTGGACTTGCTTGATCATAGAATTGAGGACAATTATAGGAATGATTGTGATGCCCCAATTCTCTTGGAGGAGCTAAGTATGGCATTAAAGGGAATGAAGAGGAATAAATCCCCTGGTGTCGATGGTATAACAGTAGAGTTTTATCATAAATTTTGGGATTTGGTAGGCCCTATTTTCCATAAGGTCGTTCTTTGTATTCAGGACAATGGTGAGGTGTCCAGGTCTATGAAAAAGGGTGTTATCAGCTTATTTTACAAGAAAAAGGGTGATAAGCTGGAGTTGAAAAATTATCGCCCAATTTCATTGTTGTGTGTTGATTATAAAATTCTTTCCAAAATGCTGGCTAATCGCTTTAAAAAGGTATTGCCCATGGTTATTTCATCTGAGCAGTCATCAACAGTTCCTGGAAGGTCTATACATGACAATGTATTGAATGTTGCAGCAGTTATTGATTGGGTGGAGGATAAACAGAGTGAAGGCTATATCATAAAGTTAGACCAGGAGAAGGCATTTGACAGAGTTTCACATGATTTTATTTACAGAGTCTTAGATAGACTTGGGTTTGGTGGGAGATTTGTCTCCTTGATTCGGTTGTTGTACAAGGATATAAGGAGCACTATTAAGTGTAATGGTCATTTATCTGCTTATTTTCCTCTCACAAGATCTGTCAGGCAAGGTTGTCCAATATCTCCTATGTTATACTGCATGGTGGCTGAGCCTTTAAATCGCATTGTTAAGGCTGCTTTAAATCCTTATAGTATTATCATTGATCACGGTTGTCGTTCTCTTTTATATCAGCATGCTGATGATACAACTGGTACAGTGTCTAGCATAGAAGGAGTAGACAATATGTTTAAAGTTGTGGATGTTTACTGCAAGGGTTCTGGGTCCAAGGTCAATCTTGCTAAATCCGAGGTATTAGTTCTAGGAAGAGCAAGACATCAAGTACTTCATCTCAAAATTCCTGTCAAAGTTGTAGAGGATGCAGTGGAAGTTTTAGGAATTTATCTTGGTCCTAATAAAGCTTTATGTGAAACTTTGAATTGGTTCAAAAAGGTTTCTAAAATACAGTGTTTATTGGGATTATGGAGTAAGAGAAATCTTACATTACAAGGTAAATCAGTTGTTTTAAATTCTCTAATAGTATCAAGGCTATGGTATTTGCTCTATGTTCAGCCCTTACCAGCTAAATTTGAGGTGGAATTGAGGTTGGCATTTAAGCGCTTTCTCTGGCCAAATGGATGTGTTGGTATAAAATCAAATACAACAGTTGGTAAATGTGAAGTTGGTGGTTTGAACATCCCTGATATCAATCTCAAGAAAATGTCCATGCGCTTAAAACTTCTTCGGTCCTTGGTGGATTCCATTAATCGCAGTGTTTGGAAGGATGTGTTGTGGTACTTTTTGGCAAAGTACAAAGGGATGAATCTCAATCTTGGCATTTTTTATTAATATATGATGATGTCAATCTTAGTTTATTACCTCCCTTTTGTAGGGAAATGCTGCTTGCATGGGATAGGTTAAATGCTAAGAAGAGGGTACAAACTGGTTCACTTGAGGAGATTTTATGTCAGCCTCTTTTTCACAATCCTAATATTGTTATCAACAATAAGGTGTTGAATTTTGAGTGCTTCATTCATGCTGGTATTGTATGTATTTCTGACATTTGTTTTGAAGTTATTCCTAAGTTTCTAACTGCCACTAGTATTGTGGAAATGGTGTTGGAGGTATTCCCTGACAAATCTGTGGATTTGATCAAAGACATGTATAATGTTGTGATGTTTTCCATTCCAAAAGAGTGGAAAAAACTGATATTAACATCTCTACCTGGGAAAGATGTTAAATGTACACTTATATATTGCATTAATGAAAGCGATACTTGTCCAGTTGAGCAATTAACAGTTAAAAGTTGTTATACTCATTTTGTTGGTATTGTCTTTGAGCCCCCATCTGCATGTAGCAAATGGGAGGATATTGTTAATATCATTGATTGGCCTACTGTTTGGGGCAATGTGTTCAGAGCTGATATCACATCTGAATGCAGGGATTTGGATTTTAAAATTGTACACCGGTTAATTTACACCAAAGAGAAATTATTTAAAATCGGTTTAACCGATGATGATGTGTGCCCAGTTTGTAAGGATAAAATGGAAGATATATTGCATATTTTTGTAAGTTGTTCTAAACTGGTTGACCTCATCAAAATAATTAATATTATTCTTGAAGAGGAATGTCAGAACACTGGTTATTCTACTTTAGAATTGTATATATGGCTTACATTAGGATATTTGCCAAAAATAGCTGCTGGTAGAAATTCTTTTATTGACTTGGTGTTGTCTGTATATAGATTGGCTGTTTGCAAAAGAAGAAATGTGGCTATGCGAACAAACAATGTATTAAATGTATGTATGCTTTTTAAAAAGATGCTTCACAACAATACAAACTTAATTAAATTCAATTATGATGTTAAAAAACAATCTGTTAATTTCATCAGGAATTATGTAATGTGTACTCCATTTCTGCAAATGGATGGTGAGAAATGTGTACTCAAATCACCTCTAGCATAATCAATTGTATTTTCAATTACCAACTCCAACTGTGATATTTTAAATCATTGTTTCTTTTTTGTTAATATGTAAATATATGTACCTTGTCTTTATTGAATAAAAGATAAAAAAAATCACGTCTGCTTCACACGCAGAAGGTCGCGAGTTCGAACCTCGCCAGAACCTCTTTTCTTCCTTTTATGATTTAGGGATTACAACTGCCTCTTGTGTGGAATGCTTTTATCATTATTACTTGACGATTGCAAGCTATGCACCTGATTAATCTTGGGACGAAATCAAATATGTCATTTTGGGTAGTACTAGTGGGGTAAGTGTAAGGTCGATATCCTTCTTAAACAGTGTTAAGTGAATAGTCTCATGGAGTGTAGCCTTACAATTTGTGTAGCTTTCCGAACGGTTCTGTGGTGTAGTGGTTATCACGTCTGCTTTACCCGCAGAAGGTCGCGAGTTCGAACCTCGCCAGAACCTTGCTTTTAGTTTTAAAGTAACACATCCTATTCGGCGACATATATGATGCACATATCGAAATTTATAGACAGTTATATATGTGAACAACAAGTGAAACTTGTAATTTCTGCTATGTAACTTGGGCTTATTTCTTCGACTGATCTCCATATTTTATTATGTGATGTTGGTAACGAACGCTGGTTCGTCACTGGGAATGGATACACAATATAAGGACTTCTGCATATCCAAGGGTTCCGTGGTGTAGTGGTTATCACGTCTGCTTAACACGCAGAAGGCCGCGAGTTCGAGCCTCGCCGGAACCTGTAGTTTCATTTTATGCAAATGGACGAAAACATGCGCACTTTCACAGAGACTCTTTGATCTGAGAGCATGTTAGTCCAGTGGACGGTGGTAAAATTATCTTTCATAGTCAAACCAGTTTAAAGAGTCAAGTATTTACAGTAAATATCCATCTAACCATACAGGTTCTGTGGTGTAGTGGTTATCACGTCTGCTTCACACGCAGAAGGTCGCGAGTTCGAACCTCGCAAGAACCTCTTTTCTTCCTTTTATGATTTAGGGATTACAACTGCCTCTTGTGTAGAATGCTTTTATCATTATTACTTGACATTTGCAAGCTATGCACCTGATTAATCTTGGGACGAAATCAAATATGTCATTTTGGGTAGTACTAGTGGGGTAAGTGTAAGGTCGATATCCTTCTTAAACAGTGTTAAGTGAATAGTCTCATGGAGTGTAGCCTTACAATTTGTGTAGCTTTCCGAACGGTTCTGTGGTGTAGTGGTTATCACGTCTGCTTTACACGCAGAAGGTCGCGAGTTCGAACCTCGCCAGAACCTTGCTTTTAGTTTTAAAGTAACACATCCTATTCGGCGACATATATGATGCACATATCGAAATTTATAGACAGTTATATATGTGAACAACAAGTGAAACTTGTAATTTCTGCTATGTAACTTGGGCTTATTTCTTCGACTGATCTCCATATTTTATTATGTGATGTTGGTAACGAACGCTGGTTCGTCACTGGGAATGGATACACAATATAAGGACTTCCGCTTATCCAAGGGTTCCGTGGTGTAGTGGTTATCACGTCTGCTTAACACGCAGAAGGCCGCGAGTTCGAGCCTCGCCGGAACCTGTAGTTTTGCATTTTATGCAAATGGACGAAAACATGCGCACTTTCACAGAGACTCTTTGATCTGAGAGCATGTTAGTCCAGTGGACGGTGGTAAAATTATCTTTCATAGTCAAACCAGTTTAAAGAGTCAAGTATTTACAGTAAATATCCATCTAACCATACAGGTTCTGTGGTGTAGTGGTTATCACGTCTGCTTCACACGCAGAAGGTCTCGAGTTCGAACCTCGCCAGAACCTCTTTTCTTCCTTTTATGATTTAGGGATTACAACTGCCTCTTGTGTAGAATGCTTTTATCATTATTACTTGACGATTGCAAGCTATGCACCTGATTAATCTTGGGACGAAATCAAATATGTCATTTTGGGTAGTACTAGTGGGGTAAGTGTAAGGTCGATATCCTTCTTAAACAGTGTTAAGTGAATAGTCTCATGGAGTGTAGCCTTACAATTTGTGTAGCTTTCCGAACGGTTCTGTGGTGTAGTGGTTATCACGTCTGCTTTACACGTAGAAGGTCGCGAGTTCGAACCTCGCCAGAACCTTGCTTTTAGTTTTAAAGTAACACATCCTATTCGGCGACATATATGATGCACATATCGAAATTTATAGACAGTTATATATGTGAACAACAAGTGAAACTTGTAATTTCTGCTATGTAACTTGGGCTTATTTCTTCGACTGATCTCCATATTTTATTATGTGATGTTGGTAACGAACGCTGGTTCGTCACTGGGAATGGATACACAATATAAGGACTTCTGCATATCCAAGGGTTCCGTGGTGTAGTGGTTATCACGTCTGCTTAACACGCAGAAGGCCGCGAGTTCGAGCCTCGCCGGAACCTGTAGTTTTGCATTTTATGCAAATGGACGAAAACATGCGCACTTTCACAGAGACTCTTTGATCTGAGAGCATGTTAGTCCAGTGGACGGTGGTAAAATTATCTTTCATAGTCAAACCAGTTTAAAGAGTCAAGTATTTACAGTAAATATCCATCTAACCATACAGGTTCTGTGGTGTAGTGGTTATCACGTCTGCTTCACACGCAGAAGGTCGCGAGTTCGAACCTCGCCAGAACCTCTTTTCTTCCTTTTATGATTTAGGGATTACAACTGCCTCTTGTGTAGAATGCTTTTATCATTATTACTTGACGATTGCAAGCTATGCACCTGATTAATCTTGGGACGAAATCAAATATGTCATTTTGGGTAGTACTAGTGGGGTAAGTGTAAGGTCGATATCCTTCTTAAACAGTGTTAAGTGAATAGTCTCATGGAGTGTAGCCTTACAATTTGTGTAGCTTTCCGAACGGTTCTGTGGTGTAGTGGTTATCACGTCTGCTTTACACGCAGAAGGTCGCGAGTTCGAACCTCGCCAGAACCTTGCTTTTAGTTTTAAAGTAACACATCCTATTCGGCGACATATATGATGCACATATCGAAATTTATAGACAGTTATATATGTGAACAACAAGTGAAACTTGTAATTTCTGCTATGTAACTTGGGCTTATTTCTTCGACTGATCTCCATATTTTATTATGTGATGTTGGTAACGAACGCTGGTTCGTCACTGGGAATGGATACACAATATAAGGACTTCTGCATATCCAAGGGTTCCGTGGTGTAGTGGTTATCACGTCTGCTTAACACGCAGAAGGCCGCGAGTTCGAGCCTCGCCGGAACCTGTAGTTTTGCATTTTATGCAAATGGACGAAAACATACGCACTTTCACAGAGACTCTTTGATCTGAGAGCATGTTAGTCCAGTGGACGGTGGTAAAATCATCTTTCATAGTCAAACCAGTTTAAAGAGTCAAGTATTTACAGTAAATATCCATCTAACCATACAGGTTCTGTGGTGTAGTGGTTATCACGTCTGCTTCACGCGCAGAAGGTCGCGAGTTCGAACCTCGCCAGAACCTCTTTTCTTCCTTTTATGATTTAGGGATAACAACTGCCTCTTGTGTAGAATGCTTTTATCATTATTACTTGACGATTGCAAGCTATGCACCTGATTAATCTTGGGACGAAATCAAATATGTCATTTTGGGTAGTACTAGTGGGGTAAGTGTAAGGTCGATATCCTTCTTAAACAGTGTTAAGTGAATAGTCTCATGGAGTGTAGCCTTACAATTTGTGTAGCTTTCCGAACGGTTCTGTGGTGTAGTGGTTATCACGTCTGCTTTACACGCAGAAGGTCGCGAGTTCGAACCTCGCCAGAACCTTGCTTTTAGTTTTAAAGTAACACATCCTATTCGGCGACATATATGATGCACATATCGAAATTTATAGACAGTTATATATGTGAACAACAAGTGAAACTTGTAATTTCTGCTATGTAACTTGGGCTTATTTCTTCGACTGATCTCCATATTTTATTATGTGATGTTGGTAACGAACGCTGGTTCGTCACTGGGAATGGATACACAATATAAGGACTTCTGCATATCCAAGGGTTCCGTGGTGTAGTGGTTATCACGTCTGCTTAACACGCAGAAGGCCGCGAGTTCGAGCCTCGCCGGAACCTGTAGTTTTGCATTTTATGCAAATGGACGAAAACATGCGCACTTTCACAGAGACTCTTTGATCTGAGAGCATGTTAGTCCAGTGGACGGTGGTAAAATTATCTTTCATAGTCAAACCAGTTTAAAGAGTCAAGTATTTACAGTAAATATCCATCTAACCATACAGGTTCTGTGGTGTAGTGGTTATCACGTCTGCTTCACACGCAGAAGGTCGCGAGTTCGAACCTCGCCAGAACCTCTTTTCTTCCTTTTATGATTTAGGGATAACAACTGCCTCTTGTGTAGAATGCTTTTATCATTATTACTTGACGATTGCAAGCTATGCACCTGATTAATCTTGGGACGAAATCAAATATGTCATTTTGGGTAGTACTAGTGGGGTAAGTGTAAGGTCGATATCCTTCTTAAACAGTGTTAAGTGAATAGTCTCATGGAGTGTAGCCTTACAATTTGTGTAGCTTTCCGAACGGTTCTGTGGTGTAGTGGTTATCACGTCTGCTTTACACGCAGAAGGTCGCGAGTTCGAACCTCGCCAGAACCTTGCTTTTAGTTTTAAAGTAACACATCCTATTCGGCGACATATATGATGCACATATCGAAATTTATAGACAGTTATATATGTGAACAACAAGTGAAACTTGTAATTTCTGCTATGTAACTTGGGCTTATTTCTTCGACTGATCTCCATATTTTATTATGTGATGTTGGTAACGAACGCTGGTTCGTCACTGGGAATGGATACACAATATAAGGACTTCCGCATATCCAAGGGTTCCGTGGTGTAGTGGTTATCACGTCTGCTTAACACGCAGAAGGCCGCGAGTTCGAGCCTCGCCGGAACTTGTAGTTTTGCATTTTATGCAAATGGACGAAAACATGCGCACTTTCACAGAGACTCTTTGATCTGAGAGCATGTTAGTCCAGTGGACGGTGGTAAAATTATCTTTCATAGTCAAACCAGTTTAAAGAGTCAAGTATTTACAGTAAATATCCATCTAACCATACAGGTTCTGTGGTGTAGTGGTTATCACGTCTGCTTCACACGCAGAAGGTCGCGAGTTCGAACCTCGCCAGAACCTCTTTTCTTCCTTTTATGATTTAGGGATTACAACTGCCTCTTGTGTAGAATGCTTTTATCATTATTACTTGACATTTGCAAGCTATGCACCTGATTAATCTTGGGACGAAATCAAATATGTCATTTTGGGTAGTACTAGTGGGGTAAGTGTAAGGTCGATATCCTTCTTAAACAGTGTTAAGTGAATAGTCTCATGGAGTGTAGCCTTACAATTTGTGTAGCTTTCCGAACGGTTCTGTGGTGTAGTGGTTATCACGTCTGCTTTACACGCAGAAGGTCGCGAGTTCGAACCTCGCCAGAACCTTGCTTTTAGTTTTAAAGTAACACATCCTATTCGGCGACATATATGATGCACATATCGAAATTTATAGACAGTTATATATGTGAACAACAAGTGAAACTTGTAATTTCTGCTATGTAACTTGGGCTTATTTCTTCGACTGATCTCCATATTTTATTATGTGATGTTGGTAACGAACGCTGGTTCGTCACTGGGAATGGATACACAATATAAGGACTTCTGCATATCCAAGGGTTCCGTGGTGTAGTGGTTATCACGCCTGCTTTCATTGTATATGCTAATTGTGAGAAGGAACACAGGAAAGGCGTGGCGATCCTGGTACCGAGAAATATGCCATATGTGATTGACATACAACACAGGGATAATGATGGGAGAATATTGAAAATTAGTGTTAAGCATAATGAAGGGACTTGTGATGTTATCAATGTATACATGCCAAATAGACTGGAGGAAAGACTTGTGCTGTTGAATGGTTTAGAATCACTAATTACTAACCCATGTACCTTTTTAACAGGTGACTTTAATGAACTGATAGATCCAACCATGGATAAAAGTGCTTCTGTGAAAACCTTCTGTGCAAGAGGAAGTGAAGCCATCCATAACTTTATGTTCAAAAATAGTTTATGTGACATTTCTAGGTACCGGAATCCCGATAAAAGGGAGTTTACAAGACAGCAATTTAAACAAGGAATCTTAAAACAATCTAGAATTGATTTAATTCTTGTTTCAAGATGTATCATTGTGTATGTTGTCAAGTGTTATATCAAATTGACCACGATGAGCGATCATAATATGGTTTTCTTAAAACTGGATTTTAATAGAGTTGAGAGAGGTCCAGGTGTCTGGATTTTTAATAATTCGTTACTCAACGATACCGAGTTTGTTTGTAACATGAGATCATTTATTTTGAAGGATGTAGAATGCCCCCTTTTTGTCTTAGAACCTCTAATGTGGTGGGATAATTTTAAAGCAAAGATAAAGAGAATATCTATCAACTTTGCAAAGGATAAGAGTAAGAATGAGAAACGAGAATTGTTTCATCTGCAAAATTCTCTTAGGAAGGAATATGGAAGAGCGTCTAAAAGTGTTAATTTTGATTATACTCATATAATGGAATTGGAGTTACAATTACAGGATTATGAATCCAAAAGGTGTAGAGGAGCTATTCTAAGATCCAAAGCTGAATGGGCTCTTGATTCGGATAAATGTTCCAGCTTTTTCTTGAATTTGGAGAAATCCAGACAAGAAACCAATGCCATAAGAACCTTAAATAATGGCGTTACAAATGTCACTGATACCAAGGACATTTTGGATTGTTGTTATGATTTTTATTCTGAGCTTTACACAGCTGAAGAGGTGGATATGGAGTGCCAGAACAAGTTACTGGACTTGCTTGATCATAGAATTGAGGACAATTATAGGAATGATTGTGATGCCCCAATTCTCTTGGAGGAGCTAAGTATGGCATTAAAGGGAATGAAGAGGAATAAATCCCCTGGTGTCGATGGTATAACAGTAGAGTTTTATCATAAATTTTGGGATTTGGTAGGCCCTATTTTCCATAAGGTCGTTCTTTGTATTCAGGACAATGGTGAGGTGTCCAGGTCTATGAAAAAGGGTGTTATCAGCTTATTTTACAAGAAAAAGGGTGATAAGCTGGAGTTGAAAAATTATCGCCCAATTTCATTGTTGTGTGTTGATTATAAAATTCTTTCCAAAATGCTGGCTAATCGCTTTAAAAAGGTATTGCCCATGGTTATTTCATCTGAGCAGTCATCAACAGTTCCTGGAAGGTCTATACATGACAATGTATTGAATGTTGCAGCAGTTATTGATTGGGTGGAGGATAAACAGAGTGAAGGCTATATCATAAAGTTAGACCAGGAGAAGGCATTTGACAGAGTTTCACATGATTTTATTTACAGAGTCTTAGATAGACTTGGGTTTGGTGGGAGATTTGTCTCCTTGATTCGGTTGTTGTACAAGGATATAAGGAGCACTATTAAGTGTAATGGTCATTTATCTGCTTATTTTCCTCTCACAAGATCTGTCAGGCAAGGTTGTCCAATATCTCCTATGTTATACTGCATGGTGGCTGAGCCTTTAAATCGCATTGTTAAGGCTGCTTTAAATCCTTATAGTATTATCATTGATCACGGTTGTCGTTCTCTTTTATATCAGCATGCTGATGATACAACTGGTACAGTGTCTAGCATAGAAGGAGTAGACAATATGTTTAAAGTTGTGGATGTTTACTGCAAGGGTTCTGGGTCCAAGGTCAATCTTGCTAAATCCGAGGTATTAGTTCTAGGAAGAGCAAGACATCAAGTACTTCATCTCAAAATTCCTGTCAAAGTTGTAGAGGATGCAGTGGAAGTTTTAGGAATTTATCTTGGTCCTAATAAAGCTTTATGTGAAACTTTGAATTGGTTCAAAAAGGTTTCTAAAATACAGTGTTTATTGGGATTATGGAGTAAGAGAAATCTTACATTACAAGGTAAATCAGTTGTTTTAAATTCTCTAATAGTATCAAGGCTATGGTATTTGCTCTATGTTCAGCCCTTACCAGCTAAATTTGAGGTGGAATTGAGGTTGGCATTTAAGCGCTTTCTCTGGCCAAATGGATGTGTTGGTATAAAATCAAATACAACAGTTGGTAAATGTGAAGTTGGTGGTTTGAACATCCCTGATATCAATCTCAAGAAAATGTCCATGCGCTTAAAACTTCTTCGGTCCTTGGTGGATTCCATTAATCGCAGTGTTTGGAAGGATGTGTTGTGGTACTTTTTGGCAAAGTACAAAGGGATGAATCTCAATCTTGGCATTTTTTAATAATATATGATGATGTCAATCTTAGTTTATTACCTCCCTTTTGTAGGGAAATGCTCCTTGCATGGGATAGGTTAAATGCTAAGAAGAGGGTACAAACTGGTTCACTTGAGGAGATTTTATGTCAGCCTCTTTTTCACAATCCTAATATTGTTATCAACAATAAGGTGTTGAATTTTGAGTGCTTCATTCATGCTGGTATTGTATGTATTTCTGACATTTGTTTTGAAGTTATTCCTAAGTTTCTAACTGCCACTAGTATTGTGGAAATGGTGTTGGAGGTATTCCCTGACAAATCTGTGGATTTGATCAAAGACATGTATAATGTTGTGATGTTTTCCATTCCAAAAGAGTGGAAAAAACTGATATTAACATCTCTACCTGAGAAAGATGTTAAATGTACACTTAGATATTGCATTAATGAAAGCGATACCTGTCCAGTTGAGCAATTAACAGTTAAAAGTTGTTATACTCATTTTGTTGGTATTGTCTTTGAGCCCCCATCTGCATGTAGAAAATGGGAGGATATTGTTAATATCATTGATTGGCCTACTGTTTGGGGCAATGTGTTCAGAGCTGACATTACATCTGAATGCAGGGATTTGGATTTTAAAATTGCACACCGGTTAATTTACACCAAAGAGAAATTATTTAAAATCGGTTTAACCGATGATGATGTGTGCCCAGTTTGTAAGGATAAAATGGAAGATATATTGCATATTTTTGTAAGTTGTTCTAAACTGGTTGACCTCATCAAAATAATTAATATTATTCTTGAAGAGGAATGTCAGAACACTGGTTATTCTACTTTAGAATTGTATATATGGCTTACATTAGGATATTTGCCAAAAATAGCTGCTGGTAGAAATTCTGTTATTGACTTGGTGTTGTCTGTATATAGATTGGCTGTTTGCAAAAGAAGAAATGTGGCTATGCGAACAAACAATGTATTAAATGTATGTATGCTTTTTAAAAAGATGCTTCACAACAATACAAACTTAATTAAATTCAATTATGATGTTAAAAAACAATCTGTTAATTTCATCAGGAATTATGTAATGTGTACTACATTTCTGCAAATGGATGGTGAGAAATGTGTACTCAAATCACCTCTAGCATAATCAATTGTATTTTCAATTACCAACTCCAACTGTGATATTTTAAATCATTGTTTCTTTTTTGTTAATATGTAAATATATGTACCTTGTCTTTATTGAATAAAAGATAAAAAAAAAAATCACGCCTGCTTAACACGCAGAAGGCCGCGAGTTCGAGCCTCGCCGGAACCTGTAGTTTTGCATTTTATGCAAATGGACGAAAACATGCGCACTTTCACAGAGACTCTTTGATCTGAGAGCATGTTAGTCCAGTGGACGGTGGTAAAATTATCTTTCATAGTCAAACCAGTTTAAAGAGTCAAGTATTTACAGTAAATATCCATCTAACCATACAGGTTCTGTGGTGTAGTGGTTATCACGTCTGCTTAACACGCAGAAGGCCGCGAGTTCGAACCTCGCCGGGACCTCTTTTCTTCCTTTTATGATTTAGGGATTACAACTGCCTCTTGTGTGGAATGCTTTTATCATTATTACTTGACGATTGCAAGCTATGCACCTGATTAATCTTGGGACGAAATCAAATATGTCATTTTGGGTAGTACTAGTGGGGTAAGTGTAAGGTCGATATCCTTCTTAAACAGTGTTAAGTGAATAGTCTCATGGAGTGTAGCCTTACAATTTGTGTAGCTTTCTGAACGGTTCTGTGGTGTAGTGGTTATCACGTCTGCTTTACACGCAGAAGGTCGCGAGTTCGAACCTCGCCAGAACCCCTGCTTTTAGTTTTAAAGTAACACATCCTATTCGGCGACATATATGATGCACATATCGAAATTTATAGACAGTTATATATGTGAACAACAAGTGAAACTTGTAATTTCTGCTATGTAACTTGGGCTTATTTCTTCGACTGATCTCCATATTTTATTATGTGATGTTGGTAACGAACGCTGGTTCGTCACTGGGAATGGATACACAATATAAGGACTTCTGCATATCCAAGGGTTCCGTGGTGTAGTGGTTATCACGTCTTCTTTACACGCAGAAGGCCGCGAGTTCGAGCCTCGCCGGAACCTGTAGTTTTGCATTTTATACAAATGGACGAAAACATGCGCACTTTCACAGAGACTCTTTGATCTGAGAGCATGTTAGTCCAGTGGTAACATTATCTTTCATAGTCAAACCAGTTTAAAGAGTCAAGTATTTACAGCAAATATCCATCTAACTATACAGGTTCTGTGGTGTAGTGGTTATCACGTGGCCTCCCTTGATTTGCATGGTGGTAGGCGTGTTTATGTTATGCTCCTGTAATTCATCGTGTTGTTGATTTATTTCAAGCGAATTTACTCTTGAAAACTCTGCTTATATGTTGCATGTGATATATTTTTATCCCTTCCATAATATATTAATTTGGAGGTAGTGCACTTTCGTGCACTTTAGTGCACATCTATCCTTCGTGATGGAGGACAGTGAAGTTGACAATCAACAAAATGGCGACCACGTGAGCGGCAAAACTCACTTTCTTCACAGGACATATGCAAAAGATGCAACCATTAGGATTGAGACCGGCTTTGACAAGGTAACTGCTACAGACATTATTGATCAAATTGAGATTGATTTTGGTGAAAATTCTGTCTATGCATGTGTCCCACGTGGGTTTTTTTATGAAGTGACTCTGTTTGACATTGACACTGCTAGGATAGCGGCTGAAGGCATTCAAATCAAAGGCACTTTATTCAACAGCAAAGTTGTTTCGGATAAGTCTGTCGTTGTGTCTTTTATTCATTTGACTCCATATGTAGAAGATAAACAGATACATCATACATATAATACATTTATCATTATGATTGTTAAAAATACATTTTCATCAGATTAAGCATTTTAACAAGGTCAAACTTCTCAACAGTCTTAAGTTTTAGATTGTAGCCATTTCAACATTAAAAGTCTCTAAATAATAGTTTTATTTTATATTCAAAGTT
Source organism: Gibbula magus (assembly GCA_936450465.1). Lineage (NCBI taxonomy): Eukaryota > Metazoa > Mollusca > Gastropoda > Trochida > Trochidae > Gibbula > Gibbula magus. Next base: position 17,045,713 of record OW388293.1, on the reverse strand, counting down.
CTTTCATCAAAACCATATTGATAAGAATTCATTTAAAAGTCAAAATAATGACCAAGCAACATTTATTTTTTCTTCTATGAAAGTAAATTTCTAAAAATTAAGAATTTCAAATAAACAAAATCAATAGATATTCTATTCGATATTTCTAAACATATTTTGGAAAATTGATCAGGCGACGTCTGTTACGACGTAAGTTGTAATAAACGCGGTAAGATGTTATAACTGCGGTAAATTGTAATAAAAACGCGGTAAGATGTAATACTGCGGTGAATTGTAATAAAAACGCGGTAAAATGTAATAAAGTTTACTGCGGTAAATTGTAATAAGGGGGTGCGGTAAAATGTTACTAAAAAGTGCGGTAAAATGTAATACATAATGCGGTAAAATGTAATAACCATACATCTAATTTTTAGCTGCCATGAATGCCGAATTTGGGTCATTCATTGAACATATACATATGTATTTTTTGAATGAGAGTATTATTATAAGTATTATTGCATATTACAATCATAAGTTCTCCAAAATTGACAGACGAACTGTTTTGATTAAACCTCCGCCTTACATGGGAGTATACAGGGTTTATTCTGTCAATCTGTCTGAAACTTTACATATGTATTTCAAATTTACTGGAGTGGTGCCTCTTGATATTTTCAGATTTCTGAAAATTTTATTATTTTTGTTTGTTTTCATGAAAAAACGAGAATTTGACTCTGTTCACGTTTACAGAGAGATAGGTTGTTTCCTGAGAAGAGATTGATAACCATTCATCATATCTTTCTGAAACCTATTCATGTCGTGTATTATCCACTAACATAATTAAAAAGTCTATCATCATTTATATCAAAGATCGATTATACATGCTAATAAAGCACTCTGAGTTAATAGGGAACCGTTTGGATATTTTATCTTCTGATGACCCTTGTGTTTGTTTGAGTTTCTATGGAAACGAAACAGTGACTTTATGTGTATAATGGAAGAATATATATTCCATTGTTTTGCAGAATCGCTGAAACTATCATATGTTTCACTTCATTAAACTGTATTCATATTCATACCCACAGATTTACATTTTGCAAGTTTTTGAATTTTGAGGTTACGGTAATCATATTGTCTTGAACTGTTAAAGTATAAGGTTCCATGTAACATGTTCGTAACTTCCGGTGTCATGAAGTGTTACCATTCCAACAAAATGAGCCTAGGGTATATGACGCTTAAAATAATTTAATTCCATATCTAATTGATAGCGGAAACTTTTGAAGTTGAAATTATTTTCTGCTAGTACCTTTGCTCTATTCTGGCAAGCCAAACTCTCGATAGACATTTTAAAACATAAATAATTATTTGTGTATGTGTGTGATTGTGTGCGTGTTTGTGCGTGCGTATGTGTGTTATTATTAGGGTTTAATGTCATTTTCAAAATGATTTCACTTATGTCATGATGGCTAGTATCATTGCACAACATCCCAGGGTGGAAATGCGTCAATTGGGAGACGTTTACATATGTGCGTGTGTGCCTGTGTGTGTGTTGAATTCAAATGTTAATTCATTTAGAAAACTAGCGCCGTCGTTCAAATATTTTCTATTTTTCTTGAGGTTATTGTGTAAAACTGTTATTGGCACACATGTTTGGTCAATATTTTGCTTAAAGGAGCTGTAGCATGTTTTTTGCCAATTTTATTCTTTCCTTTTTACCATTTATATTACAAATTTATGCAATTTATAATTACTTTAGAGGGTAATAGTTCTCATTACATGAACCATCTATCCGTAGTCGCAGAAATTTGTGTAGTGGTCATAATGAAAACCACTGGCGGACTTTTCAAGGTGAACACCTTTGACTGGCCGCCAAGTACAAAATGATTCCCAAAGCTTTAAAAAAGATGTGCACAAGTTTTTTAACTTTAATATTGCGAAGAAAAATGGTGTTTTCGAATGGCAGAGAAATTGCAGAGAAAAACACGTGCTACCCTTTAAACTGTGGAAATAGCATATAGATATCACGTAGTCTCTTTTCTGATAAATCGATTTTATTGCAGTAGTTAGCATTTGGTTGGCGAAAGCATATGCCTCCGTCACACAAAAGAAGTTCCTACTACGTTCTTTTCCTTCCAAAAAATGTTGTAAAACGGCCTCGAACGGGACAGAGACAGCTAACTGTTATGAAGAAGTTTTCAAATACGATAGACAATTCTTACTTCGCCCATGTCGTCCTTACTCCGTCCTCTAATAGTTGGTACCATGTTTTGATTGAACAAAATTGCCCGTTCATCTCGTGCTCAAAACGTTTTACTTCAGTCCAACGCCGTAATCAGTCAGTTTATATGCGTTCTCAACCAAACCTATCTCGTTCTTAATATGCCCACATTCTTGCATTGATATTTCCGTTTTCAGTTTTAATTTGAATTTTTTTTGTTATATTGTGGACAAAGAATTTTGTCCATTAAAATCTCTTGCCTCAAACCAAACAATAAGATAACAAAGGAAAGGATATATATATGTTTTGTGGATAATTTGTTCCCAATCCGTTTATTATAAATATTATATGTTTAACCAAAGAACTCTGCACACGTGTACCTGTACTGTTTCTCTGTTTCCATCCAAAGGTTGTAGAAAACCATCAGTCAGCATATAAACAGATTGTTCATGTTTCACTTGTTAAACTAAATGGAATTATATCCGTCCCTTCATAATTTCTCAAACGTACTACGAACGAATAGAACATAACGAGGACCAATTGCGAACTTTAAGAACTGTGTAGGAACGTAGTACCAACTCCTTAAAGGGGCTGTAACACGTTTTATTTGCTAAAATAAGTTCATGTCATGAATTTTTAAAATAATGTCGCCAATTGAAAAACACTCTTCTTAACACAAATATTAAAGTCTGAAAACTTCTCCACATGCTTTTTAAAACTATTGGAATTCAGTTCTGCATTTTTCGGCCATTTCAAGTTGTTGACATTAAAATGGCCGCCAGTAGTTTTCATTATAACCGCAACATAATTGTCTGCGACTACGGATAACTGGTTTGTGTAGTGAGAAGTTTTACCATCTAAAGTGGTAAAATTATTAAACTTTAATCGTAAACCGCAGATTTTGAAAAATACATTGAACGGTGCAATGTTATATGTATTATCATAAAGTATGTAGGTAAGACACATTCATCATGTAACTGATAATATAAGATACCCACATATATAAAGATTTACACAAGAATTTTACAAAGAATTCTACAAGATGTTCGAGATTAATATGCAGCAGACGCATACGATTGGTACCACTAATAGTACTGTATTTTTAAGTAGTAAATACTTAAGAATTCGTTTCAGAAGTAACAAGTGCGATATTAGTTTATGAAAGCGAAGAGTAGTCCTAACAAGAGCACATACGAAAGTAAGACATACAAGGGTGACTAACGAGAGTAGCACCGACACTTGTAGCAAATACAAGAGTACCAAAAAGAAGTATATAGAAAAGTAGTACATATTTAGAGAATGACCAACGAGGTAAGAGTGATTACGGGAAATATCACACGAGTCTAAACAATGTTCAGCCACGAGCTTTAGCGAGTGGCTCTGAACATTGTTTTGACGAGTGGATATTTCCCGTAATCACTCGTACCGAGTTGGTTATTCTATATATTACCCATTATGTAATTAAATTGATCAAGTACGCTTGATTTTTACATATTAATGTCAGTGGAAGGTCGTCCTGAACAACACGTCGCCACAGTAACATTGTTACGTCATAAGAGAATTCGTCACGTCAGACCATTGTTTCATGACGTCATAGTCATTCTTTCTACGGATAACCGACCAATCAACATTGAGAATCACTTGAAAGCACATGTGCAAATATCAAAAAAGTAATCACCCGTGTCTCCTCACCCGTATGGGTAATATTATAGAGTTCCACCATTTCTGATGTTTTTTTTCTCGAAATTTTATAAATTTACCTATTGTTAGAAAATAATTACATAGTATGTGTTTAGTTTGCAATCAGGATTAAATAGTTTTGCTGCAGCATGCTCTATACATCCGAAGATCATACTATCATACTCCTCTTAACAATGTGCACCTGTTCACAACACGCCAAAGTAATGACGTTGCAGATGTCGACATGGTGATAAAAAGATTGCACAAATAAAATCAACCGACAGTAGCAGTGTTTTTGGGCGTGGTTCGGGGGTGCGGGTGTGTGAGGGTGGGGCAGCAATTATGGCCAATTGATTGTCTTATCAATTATCGTTTCAATATAACATTACTAAGACCATCATAAATTATATGTTATCAGATTATTCATCTCTAAGATTCATGTAGGCGTTTCTTTTGGCCGGTTGTGTACAAAGGCAGATTTGCACATGGTAATGATAGCATGTTCTCACGTGCTGTTATATTCAAAATATTATTGTCAGAGTTGCGAGCAGAACAAATTCATGACACACAAAATTCGAAAATTTGTATAAATTATGCAAATAAGACAAACCGAAACAAACAAACAGCACATCTGCAAATCATAGTGATTAAATTTGTAAAGTTTAGAAACATATCATCAATTAGTATCAGAGCTGTTAGTGAAACAAAATCAGACGGACGAATTGTCAGACGGACATTTTGATTGGTGAATTTTACTTTCATCAACATCAACTTCTATAAAAGAAAATATTACAATTTACCGCACATCGTATTACAATTTACCGCACCTTTCATCGAAACATTTTACCGCACCCCCTATTACAATTTACCGCAGTAAACTTTATTACATTTTACCGCGTTTTTATTACAATTTACCGCAGTATTACATCTTACCGCGTTTTTATTACAATTTACCGCAGTTATTACATCTTATCGCGTTTATTACAACTTACGTCGTAACAGACGTCACTCGTGGTCAGTAAAGGAAATAATTCGTTAGTATTTAGGCTAGTTAGGCTGTGCAAAGGTCGTTATTCCGATGATATTCCCAAAGGTCGTCGTCCCCTCCGTCTTTCGAAAAGCGTCGAAATGTGTCTCTATCCATTGTTTGAAAGATTGGAAAGAGCCCTCCTTCCTTTTGGAAAACATGCCTATCCCCTAGTAGAATGAGCGATCCTTTCTCCAGTGAAGGAAAATGGTTTTGATGTCAACATATCAAGTTATACATTATACATGAATATACTCCATAACTATCTTGTTATTCGAAAATATATAGACAACAGATGAGAGGTTACATTAAATCATGAAATCCATCCATCATTCCATCATAGTGTTTGAATTGTTCGTGTGACAAGCCATCGGTATCCCGCACCAAGGCAATACTGAAAACCCAATATTATAACTGGTGTTTCAGTAAAGAAAAACATTACATCCTTTGCCTGATCTAACTCTTAAAGCGCTTTTGAAATTCTCAATGGCAGATGTCCCTTTGTTTCTGTTGTATGTGTATACAATAGTTTTTCTTGATAATATCAATATATTGAACAAGGGGTATTCACTGTAATATTTTCAGTATTATATTCATATCACAATCTATTTGTTTGAAATTTCTTTTTAAATATATAATTATCGTTGTGGTTTTAAGCATGATATATCGATTCACATATTTTCTATATGAATTATCGAATGCATGATCGTTTTAGTCAAAACCACAATAGCGAATTTATTGACTGTTTTCAGCATTGCTAGGCAGATTAACCGGTAAGATTATATTTATTTGAACATACTCATTGATTAATTGAGAGATACAAGCCGTTTGTTAGCAATGTACATATGAATAACCCTGTTCTTTTGAATACCGTATTTCACATGTAAGTTATACATAATGGATTCTAATAATAGCTGGTCTCCAGAAGATGCAGAAGTAAAAGAATTGACGAACATTGGATTTACAGTCGTCTACTGGATCAAATACGGTACGGTTAATGTTTTGATTCACACAACAATGGAATGTTATATTTCATAGCACTTTATTTCAGTGACCTCTATTTTGCCTGAAGTCTGATTTTTTCGCTTCTAATATCAGGTAATATATTATTTAATTATTGCTTATGTCTCAAATCAATGTTGTAAAATATATAAAAGTGATCTATTTATATTTATGATGTAATAAATAACAAGCTTCTTAAAATTATGTGTGAAACAGATCAATGTAGTTCATTGAATATTTTCTTTCCTCAGCAGAATAAACCATGTTTTCTAAGCGACAACAAAAGTTCTTGTTGATGTTGGTGTTGGCGGTTTCAACAATGCTTGGATTTTGGTGTTCTCATTATGTTTTGGAAGAACGTGGTATGTGTTACCGTGTCTCTGGTCCTGTATTTATTACCATGTCTCTTCGATCGTGTCTTTCGAATTATCTCTCTCTTGTCCCATTTCTTTGTCTGTTTTTTCCCGTTTCTCTATCCTTGTCTCTCTTACCCTGTACCTCTGATTTTGGTTTCCCTTTTTCTGACTCTCTGACTCTCTGACTCTCTAACCCAGTCTCTGTAACCAAGTCTCTCTAACCCAGTCTCTGTAACCAAGTCTCTCCCCTCTCTACATGTGGTAAGAAATTGCATTTATTTTACATTACACATTATCATTTCTAGTGTTTTTCAAATTCTTGCTTTCAGTGAAAGTAGCAGTAACTTCAACAGAAAAAGTCAAGATTTCAGTGAACCCAGATATTCGGAAGGGAGATGAGATGTTTGCAGAGACAAGCAGAGGTGTCCGCCAACTTCTTGGAAGTAAACGAGATGATTATTTAGTAAGTAAATACAACACTTATATATAATTCCCTTTCAATGAATTTGATGTGTATATTCAACATATTTGATATATTATTTCGATTTGATTTATATTGTAAGATTTACATTGGCTGGGAATTGACTAGTCTACTTAGACTTATAGAGTACATAGACTTTAGCCTCGGTCCCAACTCCCAACCCACCGTACGTTTTTTTGTCCGTACGTTTTTTTTTGGGGGCCACGTTTCTGAAAAACGTGGGGAGGATGTGGAAAACGCAGGGAGGGAGCAAAATCAACGCACGTCGAACGCAAGGTGTAAGTACGTTGCCCGCACGAAATGCCTGCGACGTGCAACGTACGTTTCGCACGTGGTAAGTGCGTTGTGCTTACAACGTACTTACACCTTGCGTGTGACGTACTATTGCCACGTTATCGTACGGATGCCGTACTTACATGTGCTGCACACGCACGATGTCATTACTTACACGCACGGTGTAATGCGTGCAAGTACAATGAACTTAAGTTTTTCAGGCCGATTTCTGGCACCCAGGTGGTAGGGGTATAGGGCGCGACCAGACGTTCTCTCTCAGAGCTGCTGCCTCAAGATGCCGCCCATTCAACTCAGAGACTCCCGCTTCCTATGCTGCAAGATGACTGCGCATAATGACTGCAGAAATCAGTGCGCACAACGTACGTTGTAATTGCGGAGCACGTGCTTACTCGGCACTGGCAACGTGAGTGTTGCATGCTCATTTGTTAGTTGAACTGGGGAAGTGTCGAGTAAGCACGGACGATGCACTGACGACGCACTTGCAACGTGCGGAGCACGCACGTACTAAGTGCGTCGTCTGTGGAGTATGTGTCAATGTGAAAAACTTAAAACACTCACAGAGTCCGTGCGTTGTGCGTAGAGTGCAAGCATGGCAGTTGTAAGTGTGGAAAATACGCAGCTCGCACGCAGCGAAAGTTCTGCATGCACTAAAAGCGCTACGGCGTGTCTGCGTGCTCCCAAATCACAACGTACAGCTACCACTATTTTACCCACGTTTATGCACGTAGACAGCACGCACTTGCAAGAACGGCGGGTTGTGACCGCCGCTTTATAGATGTTTCTTGCCTTACAAGGTAATTGCATTGATTCAACTTTCAAGCCCCCTTTTTTAAGTAGGCATCATTGAAAATGATAGCGCAATTACAGTGGACCAACCATAGTTACTTCATTAAATAATTATATTCTCCCTCATGTAAGTATCTGAATCTTTGATTAGTCAACATGACTTAATTATCCCTCGACAAGCATTCAAGAATAGATGTCATAAAATATGGTCAAAATCGTTTCATTAAAATGGGATGTCAAATTGACAATTCCTCCGTTTTAAATTTCTGAAATCGTTCCATAAATTACTTGTATACGGCTTTTTAAAAAACCGCCGAATTTAGCCCCGGCGACCAGAATGAAAATCAGCGGGGGTGTGGTCCCTGAAGCGATCACTCCTGTGATGTCATTATCAGAGATAGTCATAATTCAACGTAATTTCGCAACATTTTGATTGTTGATTTCACTAACAAATCTTCAATAAAACAACTTAAACTTTCTGTATATCGAATGTTTGGATATCCAACTAGGGAATTCCGCAGATGACAATTACATAATTACTGCATAAATATGTGTTTTTGGCGATTTAACACATCTCATGAATTCATCTAGCGGCAGTGATAATCATCATTAATTAATTAATGAGGTTCCATGGAGCAGGTCACAGACGACCCCTCGTATGTGGTTAAACAGTCACGCCTCAATGGTTCTTTTCAAAATGTTTCGCGGCGGTAATTGCGGCATTGTTAAAATGGGTAAATTAAAATCGTCTTAATAACCAATTGCAAGTGTATATTGTCTCGATTTTATGCTCAATTGATTCAGGTAATAATCTGTCATTCTTGAGAAAAATGGGTCTTTAAGCGCGAATCGGCGCGATCTTGTATTTGGCAGCAAATGTCGGTACCTACAAATTGGAATAATTCAAGAATTCAATTCATTAATGGATTCTGATAATGTTTTACATGAACAGTGGCAGTAACATTTGTTACCATGCCATTTTATTCTTGTCAGTGGAATATATTTTAACTCAAAAACTAAATTCTCATATCTTAGCCAAAATTTCTCCTTTTGTTCTTTGTTCGGCATGGGGACCTGCATGTGAAGCTTGTCAGCACGGGCTTCACATTGTTTTCAAGTTCACATTGAGTTATGTATACCATCCATCAAACGTTTAGACTCACTAGCGTTAACTGAGTCATTGGAATAGTTGTATTCAGATAGCATCCTCTCTCATTTGGGTACAATGTGAATTCTCGACTCAAAACCACTGTCAGTTGTTTTGGATTCTGTTGTCGAATGCAGCAGTAGCACTTGGCTTGACGAGAATCTAGTAATACCTTTTAAAACAAAATGCACCATGTCAGTGATCCCTGACTTCGGAAGCACCTGCTCCAGTCACTATTCAAATACACATTCTTATTAACTTTGACAAAACTGTTTATCCTTTGCTGACCTTTGTTTTGAATTTCATGTATTTGCAGGATGATGAAGTGCAGACAGTTCTAAAGAAAAGACGTGATCACGTACGAGCAAGCTGTTCACAGATAAAGAAGAAAGATTCAACCGCTGAACAAGTCTCTAGACGGTTGGCTTTTTATAGAAACTTGGATACGTTGTATTGTCCAGTGGCTAAAGTGGCGAGTAAGTTCTGGTCCAGAATGTTACATGTTATGAATACGAACGACCATATTTCACCTTTTGAGTTTGGTTCGGCGGATTCTATTAAACTCGCAATGGAAGCTCAGTATTTCGCTCGGGATGACAGAAACACCTTCATACAGAAAGTCGTAAATGATTCGTTTTCGTTCATGTTTGCAAGGAATCCATATAAAAGAATTTTCTCATCTTATTTAGATAAATTTTTCAGCCCCAACAACTTGTATTGGGGCTATGCTAAAAGAAACATCAAGTCTGTTCATAAAACAATGAGTAAATGCGGCAGTGACCTGACGTTTAGCGAGCTGGTCAGGTTTCTCATATCCAGGCGTCCAGAAACTTATGACCAACATTTCAAACCAATTTCATTTAGTTGCGACGTATGTAATTTTGAATATGATGTCATAGGAAAAGTTGAGACATTCAAAGACGATGTTTATTACATAATGAATCAAGTGTCCAACACCAAAAAGGTATATTTCAAAGATTTTGCACAGGAAAACAGCATCCACTATATTATATTCAATGCTAAACGAACATTTTCAATGAGAAGCCGCTTGCTTCGATGTGTCACACAGCAAATTATATATTTACGACTCTGGCGACAGTTACAGATATCTGGGTTGATAGAAAAACATAACAACTTTCCTCTGTCACCTGAAGAAAGCCAACGTCTCAATCTGACTTCACTGACAAACTTGCTGCTGGACGCGTATCAAAGAAGTACTTCCGGGGCAAGGTCAAACAGCAGAGAAGCCTATCTACAAGCATACAGAGATGTTCCCTTAGAGGACCTGGAGAAACTGAGGCTGAAGTACTTGAAGGACTTTATGTTGTTTGACTACGAGAGTAGGCCAAAGGAGCTGTTTGAAAGAAATGATTCTGTGTCTAATGAAAATGGTAGTTTTTATTATTTTGATATATTAAACGAAACGGTATAACCATATTATGCGTATTTAACATTTAAAGATGAAATAGAGTAAATGATGTTTCACAATGATTCACTTCTTATGCTATAATATTCTAAAGCTCAATGATGCATACATATCAAACACACTTTAACCCATCCTTCTTCTTTATACATGAGTTTTCATGTTATTTGATAAGCACATGTGTAGGCCTAGATGGAACTAAAGCACATTTTGAAAACAAATTTATTGTGATAGTCAGCAGTATAATAGTGGTGCTATAATCGTTATTCGTTTTTTAAGACATTAGACATTTGAAGATACGAGATGGGATTGGTAGGTAGAGTATTTCAAATAGATAGTCATGTAACTCAGTGATATTTGGCAAACTGCTAGAAAATCAACAATGCCTGAAATCAGAAATGAGGAAGGTTTGGTTCGATGAGTGTCAAGCTTTTAACACCTGATCAAAAGTGGTGAAGGAACACTATGTCATTGGTCCAGCTGCTCGTGAGATTTAACTCCAAAAGACTTCAATCTGTTGTCACCACTTAACAAATCTCTTTCCGATAGGTTGTCCAATTATCTTGTCAATGTTGTCAATGTCAATGTCAATGTTGTCAATGTTGTCAATGTCAATGTCAATGTTTCCCTTTCTGTACGAGTCTTGCTACGATGTATCATGTAATGCGATTTCTATTCATATAATATATGGGTGCTAATTCCAAAAAATTGAATTTACATTACCAAAACTTTTGAATAATGTAATTTGTACCTGTTTATGAGACACTTTTAAAACAATAAAAAATCCTGTGATCTTGTGTTATCAATTTATCTGAATGGGCGAACCTGACAAAATCAAAACTGTATATACAATACAATAAACTATAAAACTATACCTTAACATAGGGGTTAGTGTTCCTACTACATACAGTTGTTGCAGAACAAAAACTGTGTGGTATTAAGAAACTAATTTCTAAAAATGCAATTTGGACAAAGCTTTACAAGAACATCATTAATACAAAAATATACTTCATCTCTTCCAACTAAATTCAAGATTCAACTATATTATACAGAAATATGTGAAATGAGTTTAAATGAAATAAAAAAAAATGAAGAAATACTGACACAATATATGTTATACAACAGCGACATTTGGATTGGTAAAAAACTACGTGTACTTAAACTTCCAGGGAAAAGAATGTAAACACCTCAGTTGGTTTCGATTGATTTAATATTTAAAAGAAATCAGATGCAGTTGACTAGTGTACGATACATTAATGCTTATCTGCAGTAATGAAATGAATGAACTGGTGACTGGTTAAATTTCAGTTAAAATATCATTGTTTGATGAAGATATGTTGATGAACAGTTGTGTATCATCAACATTTATGGAAAGAAATTTAAAATTTAAATTTTATTTTTTTTTAAATTAAAAACAAATTGTAGAAGTATTCTTTGACTGTTGATAAAACACCTGTACTTTTCAATTTTAGATTATGACATCGAACACTTGAGATATTTGCAATTTAAAATCATTCATATGATAAAAATAACAGAGGTGAGTACTTTCTTTTGCCTGGCAGTTTACATAAAAAAATGATAATGCGTGAGATTGTTCATCTATTTTTTACAAGATGCTAAAAACTTACATTCTGTAATAGACATTTAACTTGGATAAAATTGTACTCAATTTATGTGTTTGAAGTTATTCGAATGTTTTTATTTCTCATACGTTGTATACCAGACACGCATTCTTATGATGACAAATGTACATAAACTGATCAAATACAAACCTTAAACTGGACCCAAACTAGGTCTAAGAAGAAAGCATGTGTTTGCTTTAGAATTCTGAATATCAGCGTTGTTGTAATTTTACAATTATAAAAGTATATGCGTTTAACTAGATGAAAACAACATGATCACGTTGTCCTTATTTCACAAACATTACATATACAATAATCAGCATCCTTTGTTGTGAACAGTCAGAGGTCAAAGATCGAGTTCACACCAGTGTACGTGACCTTGTTTATTATGCCTTAGATGTTTGTGTATGGACTAATTTCAGTTTGAGATATGCATTGTCAAATCTTTATTTTTAATATCTCCCTGTTTCAATTGCTAGTTGGATGAGCACCTGAAACGTCAAACTGCATTTCGAAAGTTCCTTATATCTAACCAACTCAAATAATATTCTCTGTATATGTGTGTTTTAAAGATTTTATAGTAAAACTACTAAGTGATAGCGATGTAATCCATTCTTGTCTAAATATATCTTTCAGTCCAAAACCAATAGTATCTAATAACTCACGAACGTTGGATGCTAAATTTGCCTTTCCTCTCTTATCATACAGAATCACCATATCATGAAATTGCTTTGGGTATTAATTAGAGGGTATATCTAAGAGACGTGTCCAAAATGTTATCATTCTAGCTTTGGCAAATATATGAACTGGGAATCTGCCTAGCTCTCTATGCTTGCCTTCACTCCCAGAAATTCTTACAGGTATAAAAGTGTATCTTTTCAATGATATCATAATGTTTAAATCCCCATACCTGATCCATACAATAATATAGGAAGAATTTTTTAGTCACATATTTTGAAAATGATTTGCAATCAATATTCCCAAGTTCATAAATACTTTTGAGAACATCAATTAGCACCTTTTTGCCTTTTGTGGAACAATATTTTGCATGATCTGAAACGCATAAGCGATTTGAAAAGTATACTACAAGATATTTATATGATTTTGTTACATAAAGCGGCTGACCACTTTTCCATTTTACCTCCGTTTTTCAATACTATAACTTCAACATGTTATAATATGTTGACAGTTAATTTTCTAATTCATTTATATGCCACTGTAACTCAATGACACTTGTAGAAAATCAAACCATATCGTCGGCAAACATAAATAAGAACAATTCTGTAAGGGTGTAACTAGATGCCATGAGAACCACTACTTTGAATAATCAAGGCAAATTCATCTATAAATATTGAAAACAGGAACGGGCTTAAAATACATCCTTATTTAAAGCCAGAATTGCAGGTAAAAGAATCTGAATTATCATGGTTAAGTCTGATACGAACTTACGACATTATCATAACTATTACTGAGCAATGTATTCAACTTAGGGATTATGCCATGTTTCTCCATTACCTCCCAAAGTTTTACTCTCTGTATCGAGTCAATAAACAGGAAATATAGTTTATTACCTTTTGTACCAAGACACTTCTGAACTATCGAATGCAATATAAAAAATATTGTCTACTGTGCTATATCCAGCCCTAAAGCCCGACAGAGATTCGTCTATTTTATCTAGTGTATCAGCCCAGAAGGTTATAAACGAATAATTTTCCTTATATTCTTAGCAGATTTATACCTCTATAATTATCTACATTATTTACGTCTGCGCATTTATGGATTGGGATAATAATTCCAGCTGTTCAAGACGATGGAAATTTGCCGCTCTCTAAGATTACGTTAAATTACGTATGCATATGTCGAGAACCCCAAATATTGTAAGATGTATTGTTACACAACAATAGAAGATTAGTTCACATTTGAAAATATATTAATTTATATTGCTTCTCCCGTTGTATTAAGTACTTGTAAAGACTCCTTCATGTGGAAGGTTTTCTTGCTGTAGAGCCATCATACGAAATGTATTTAAAAGTATATTACGACAATATGGTTCCTGGCCATATCTCTGGTGTCTCATGTCCGGTTACTTTTATACCACTCGATTTTCTCATGTATGGAAATGGCGAGAGTGTGGCAATATCCGAGTTACAGGTGCTTTGGAACAAAAATATAAGGATAAAAATATAAAAAATTGGTTCCATGAAATCACTTTTATCTCTTTCTTGAAACATTACTAGTTTTATAAATGTGTATTGAGCATGAACAATATATATTGGGTTATGCCATGACAAAGACCTTTTACATGTATTATTCAGGTTCCCCTCTATAAGTCACAAGTGCTTTAATTGATGAAAGATACAAATCATTACTTGCTCGTATGCCCTTTTTGTTCACAACAACGATCATTTTTACAATCCTATATCTATACTGTTTATATTCTATCGGATCAAAGGTCGACTGATATGCCACATGGTCACTTTCGGGATTAATTAAAAGAGGATTTCAATTTAACAAATACCAGACTTTGAATTTCTGAAATTTCATATGGCCTATTAATTACATTGACTATAACCCATTCACTGAAGTCATTGAAGCGTATCTGCCCGGTTTGGTGTCACACCTGCGCTTGGATATCTGTGTACATGACATTTCAAAGTGGTTTAGCACGTTTTTAACATACTTATATTCATCAAAACAACTCATATCTTCTTCGATATATCAAATTCTTAGATATCTAACTGGCTACTTTCGCAAAGGACAATTGCGTGATTATTGAATAAACATGTGATTTAGTCAATTTCAAATACCAAATGATCTGATGTAATTGAAGTGACAATTCATTACAAAGCTAATTAACGTGGTACGGCGCACGGTTTACTTGAAAATGCGTAGCAGGCGAACAGGTGGCCAATCTGATAGTCACCCTTCAGTGCATTTGCCGGATTAAATTGAAGCTTACACAAACCGGGTTATAAAAGTTGTTTAATACTTATTCTACCATGACATTTTAAAATCCTTGTTTTTGATTGGTTTATTTTATGGTCGAACGGAGGTTCGAACACGATTTTTGTGAACGGCAATTTTCCGCGTTTGGATACATGATGACGTAAGATTCTAGGCCAAACTATGTCATTGGTAAACATGGGTAAATCAGTTATCTTCACTTTACGGTTTCCATCATGTTTTCATGTATCTGTTTTGGAAAATAATTCTAATTTGGACCGATGTTTTAAACAGTGAAACAGTGAAGACCGCGATAAGCCGTGAACGAACCGGTTTCGGTTGGGATACAATGACGTCATAAACTCAATCAGTAATGACGTCACAGGAAATGATCGCGTCAATTTGACAAGTGGTGGAGGAAAGCTTTGAAGGCGGAGAAACCTTAAGATTTACAAAGCTAACATAGATTCAATACCTTTTTTTATCATTCGAAGTCTCACTCTGACGCGTTCGGCTCCGAATGATAAAAATCGGTATCGAATCTACGTTAGACTCACAAAAAGTTAAAAACACAGTAGGTTTATCTCCGTAAGTTTATTTTGTCTCGATTTCATGCTCATTTCATTCCGATTTATAATCTTTATAATCTCTCATTCTTTACAAAAATGCAATACAGTTGAATTTTAACCAATTACCGACACCAAACGATGTAAAACTTCTGAAAAATAATGCCAAATATTTTAAACGCACTTTTCGTGTAATATATAATGCTGCGTCACCTGTGCATGTGCTAGATATGGGTATTTTTGTTATTTTTTACTCTTAGTAATTTGGCCTTATAAATTGAATAAAACTCCTCTTCAAGCATGCCGAATCATTGTCTTTCATTAGTTGAACAGTCGTTGCGGGAGTGAACTGAGTTATTATTTCGATTTGCTTGGGCAATATGTAAATATGTAAGCATATTTTTCCAGCGATCTAGTTGGTCCAGAGGCGATCAAGTGACCGTCAATAGAATAGCACACTGACTGAAAGTTGTATTCCCTTGAGTAACTAAATGTAGACTTGATGACGTCAAACTGTTGTTTCACACCGTCATGCTAATGTTATTTGGACGTAGTCTTAACTGTTTAAACAACCAACCCATTTTTACTGTATTTTATCGTTTTACTTTTTTCTTTGTCAAAAAACAAAATAGAATATTGTGAATTCAGCCAATACTTGTTTCTATTGAACAGAGAAATAATATTGACATCAGACTTCTTCTTCTCAGATTATAATAGATACTGTTGCTATAACTATAAGGTTGATATGTCATACAGTCTTGTGCATGTAGTATTTATAATGTTTCTTATAGGATCAAGTCTTATACAAAGGCAAAAAGTATGTTTTGGTTGATGCTCCACATTCCAAACTAATCTGCTTTGGTACTTCTGGTTACATATTCCTCCCAACTAATTGACACTCAAACAATATTCTGGGGTTTTTTTGTTTCGGTTTTTCCGTGTTTTTTTTATTATTTCTTATTGTTATTTGCGTTTTTAATTTATTTGTTTTACTACAGAAGTAATACATTCACATTCAAATGAATGGCCGTCAATCAGCATTCACTTCGGAGAACATGTATAGCATTCTATTGGATTTAAATAACAATATTTACAACTATTATAAGAACAACAGAGACTGAACGGTTAGTGACTTGATTTATGACATTGGTTTGGTTCAAATATGGGAATAGTCTTATTGCATTGGCAAGTTTGTATATAGCGCTTGGTTATTATAACTAATAATGTACTATATACTGGATCACCAATGAGGAAAGTGAATTTATTTAGGTCTACCTTTAGAGAAGACCTACTTTTATACCAGATCATTAGTTCAGATCACAGTTTGAACTCTTCCACATGATCGACAAAATATACAGATGTTCTCCTCTGTAAATCCTATTTTCAAAAGTAGTGATTTCGTTGGTGTGATAAGATGAATGAACTGTTATTTGAAGTTTCGTGTCTAACTGTCCTGTGCACATGTTCATGTTATTTTAAAGCATTGAGATAAGTGATTGTCTGATATGTGTCCATCCAACGGAGAGTTCAATTTACAAGTAAGGTCTGGAAGTGAACAAATATCGTCGTAATTATGAACAAGTTTACACAGAAATGTACAATCTTGGCCTGATATCTTGTCTATTAAAATGTTACAATTAAGACTATCATTGGCTTTGTTAGTCGGGTTACATGAAGAAAGCATAATGCATTCTACGTGTCCGGTGTCAGTCAATAGGTCTCAAATATATTTTATTCTACTTAGACACAGTCGTCCGATGACTTGGCACTGCAGTGTTTATTATACTCGTTTGTCGATAGAGGAAAACAGTGTCCCTTTTGTATGACTTAAATGTTATAGGGCTTTGAAGTACTCGGTGACAGTTGTCCTATTATCTATGGGTATGCAGTCGTTTTTCTTACTTGTATAAATATATGGCATGCAGTTTTGTTTTCAGTATTATATTCATATCACAATGTATTTGTTTGGTTTATGTTTATTGAATATTATCATTGAGTCTTCAGGAATAATACTTTGTTTCACAAACTGTCAAAATGATATATCAAATCTAATCATGTGTTCGACTAAAGAACAATGACGAAATTTGACTGTTAGCCAG
Source organism: Gibbula magus (assembly GCA_936450465.1). NCBI lineage: Eukaryota > Metazoa > Mollusca > Gastropoda > Trochida > Trochidae > Gibbula > Gibbula magus. Next base: position 17,028,093 of record OW388293.1, on the reverse strand, counting down.
ATGTTAGTCCATCGATTTTGCCAACGGAAGATTTTATTCATTGAAAATTAGACATTAATTCATCAAGAGAGATCGAAGTACACATGATTAAACCTGTTTTAAGTAAAATGCACATATATCATGTACTAGTGTTTATTAGTAGAAAATATTGTTAAATTTGCTTTATTTAGTTGTACAATAGGTGTATTTTTAAAATGTAAAAAAATGCTCAAATGCTGCAAAAACCAAAGTCATTCTATTATAAATACTTTCAAGTTAAAACGACCATGTGTTCTATATATTTGCTAAATAAGGATTTTTGTTATTCTTGGAATCGTTTTTGATGACTATAACCTAACAAGTATCGTTGTGTCTTTAGACATAATTCTTTGTTCTACATACTGCCAATATGATTTATAGAAACTAAGGATGTGTTACGCTAAAGAACAATGGCCATATTTGTGACTGTTTTCAGTACTGCTTGCCAGATGTGGTTTAATCGATTTTGCAAGTGGGAAATATTATTCATTGGAAAACTCTCATTGGTTCATCAATAGATACAAATCGTTTTTCATTAATAAAACCCGTTGCATAGAAAATTCATTGACTGCTATATTCCACATTTTACTATCCATAATATATTCTACTAATCGAAAAAAAGAAAAAGAGTCAGTGAATGTTGGAATTGTGGTTGTCCACTGCATCGAAGGCGTTATATGTTTTACACGACCAAAATTACAGAAAGTCATATTTGATACCAATTTATCTCACTGGACGGTCCTGTGCTGAAACATTGCAAGTCTGACTTGTTCTGTTTCCTATTGCAGGTGACATAGCAATTAGATAATTTGTTTTATTGCTTTAAAATATCACAAACATATTTGTTTTCATCCTTATGTTTCTACTTGTTGCTGAGTTGTAGAAACATACCATCTAATTCATGTTTATAATTGTTATAATTTGATTATTTTAACTTTTTAATGTTACAAACAAATTAAATGTGAATATTAATTTTGTAGGTATTTGAATTGTTCTTTGGTGATGATAATTGAAGAATCTATTTTTTTATGATAAACAACGAACTTCTAAAAGCTGGGTAAACATGTTTAAACTATATGAAAAGTGCTCAAATTCTGTCGGTAGAATAGTATTGAATATCATATTTTATTTCCATTAGCAGTAAAAAACATGTCTTCTAAGCGGCAACGAAAGTTCTTGTTGATGGTCTTGGCGTTTTCTGCAATGTTTGGATTCTGGTATTTTCGATCCAATATTTTGGAAGAACATGGTATGTGTTAGTGTATATCTGATCCTATATTTTTTAATATGTCTCATCAATCATTTTTATCATACTCTGTCTCTCTTGCCCCGTCTCTGTAAAATGGCTATGTTTATTCGTGTTCCTTTGACTCTGTCTCGCTTTTACGGTTTCTCTGATTTTTGTCTCTCTTTTCTCACTCTCTCACACTCTCACTCTCTGACTCTTTCTCTGTGACCCTGACTCTCTGACTCTTTCTCTGTGACCCTGACTCTCTGTCTCTCTGAATCTTTCTCTGTGTCCCTGACTCTCTGACTCTCTGAATCTTTCTCTGTGTCCCTCACTCTCTGACTCTCTGACTCTTTCTCTGTGATCCTGACCCTCTGTCTCTCTGAATCTTTCTCTGTGACCCTGACCCTCTGTCTCTCTGAATCTTTCTCGCTGACCCTGACTCTCTGTCTCTCTGAATCTTTCTCTGTGACCCTGACTCTCTGACTCTCTGACTCTTTATCTGTGACCCTGACCCTCTGTCTCTCTGAATCTTTCTCTGTGACACTGACCCTCTGACTCTCTGACTCTTTCTCTGTGACCCTGACTCTCTGACTCTCTGACTCTCTGACTATTTCTCTTTGACCCTGACCCTCTGACTCTTTGACTCTTTCTCTGTGACCCTGACTCTCTGACTCTCTGACTCTCTGATTCTCTGACTATTTCTCTGTGACCCTGAATCGCTGACTTTTTCCCCGTGACCCTGTCTCTCTGACTCTCTGACTCTTTCTCTGTGACGCTGACTCTCTGACTCTCTGACTCTTTCTCTGTGACCCTGACTCTCTGACTCTCTGATTCTCTGACTATTTCTCTGTGACCCTGAATCTCTGACTCTCTGAGTCTTTCTCTGTGACCCTGACTCTCTGACACTCTGACTCTCTTACTCTTTCTCTGTGACCCTGACTCTCTGACTCTCTGACTCTCTGACTCTCTGACTCCCTGACTCTTTCTCTGTGACCCTGACCCTCTGTCTCTCTGACTCTTTCTCTGTGACCCTGACCCTCTGACTCTCTGAATCTTTCTCTGTGACACTGACCCTCTGACTCTCTGACTCTTTCTCTGTGACCCTGACTCTCTGACTCTCTGACTCTCTGACTATTTCTCTGTGACCCTGAATCGCTGACATTTTCTCCGTACCCTGACTCTAGATCTCTGACTCTTTCTCTGTGACCCTGACTTTCTGACTCTCTGACTCTTTCTCTGTGACCCTGACTCTCTGACTCTCTGACTCTTTCTCTGGGACCCTGACCCTCTGACCCTCTGACTCTCTGAATCGTTCTCTGTGACCCTGACCCTCTGACTCTCTTACTCTTTCTCTGTGACCCTGACCCTCTGACTCTCTGACTCTTTCTCTATGACCCTGACTCTCCAAGTTGATATTGTTGGAATTGAATGCATGGTTCCTGTTTATGATTCTATGTCTGCTTCAATGACAGTTTACTAATGTCAATAACGTCTTATAATTCTATTGTTACTTCAGTTTGCTTGGGACGTAGAGTCTAAGCCACTTGCATGCAAGAAGTATTTGATCAAGACTGAAGGTTTTGCCTCAAATTGTCTATTAAAGGGCACGTTTAGAGATGTTCATCATGCAGACCGGGTGTTCATTATGAGTACATGGTTTAGCTGTGAACACCTGTTATGAGTATATTTATTTGTAAATCTATGGGAAGATAATTCGTAAAATAGCATTTTTCAACACGAGCAAATCGCAAATACTTTCAATGAAATGTGAGATCGAACCTGAAACCTTACAGTTTCTGGTCAAGTGAACTAACCATTACACAACGGGCACCAGATAAGATGGGAAATACATTTTTATCACCAAATGAATAGTGTTCTTTTATTTGCTTGGATTAAAATTGTCATTAGATTGTGAACAAGCAATATATTTTAAATCTTAAACTGGAGTGAAAAATGTTGAAAACATATTGACACCGGCCTTGCGGTCTTCTGTATTGGCTTGTACATTTCAGTGTGCTGCACGTGCATCACGACTCGATGTTTGTGTGAGCTGTCTGATAGGGACACTGTTTTTTTAACAAGGACAACTGGCGTTTTGACTCCATATTTTTAACTTACGAACGAAATTTACACTAAAAGTGTTTACATTCTGTATGTGATTGATGTAGCGTTGAGTTAGTGTGTAAAATAGTTACCGACCTCGACGTCGGCTTCAAGTGAAACATGAACGGCTTCAGTGTTTATGATCCTCGAGGGTTCATCTAATTTGAACACCCGGTCTCAGTCGGTAACTATTACTGATAATTTAGCGCTCATTGTCAAAAGGACTGGTTAATTTCTTACAATCAAGAGATTTTACACTTAAAGATGGCCACCAAGACATTTGTGTGAATTTTGACGGTTGTGGTATTTAATAGTTGAGTATCATATTTATTTAGGTTTAACCGTTTCATCCAATAGGAGCTGGAACCATCACATTGAAAATGTTTTCAAGAAGACATCTAAAATGATTTGGTTATTTCGGATATTAAAGTGTCTACTTAACAGGACGGCTTTGTCAGAAATATATATTGTGTTTATAAGACCACAATCCGAGTTTGCATGTGAGGTATGGGATTTTAGTAACTTGACTGAACATGATTTTTTAAAACTTGAAGTGACCAGCATAGTTATTGATCTGTATGAAACGGGTTGGATTTACTTTCCGAGAGAATGAGGAGATGTAACTTGACATCGCTTTATAAATGGCAGACAGGTCATGCTCCAGCTTCTCTTCAGGATGTACCTCCATCTTTAGTAGACAACTGGACATTCTAAAATTCTGAAATTCTGAAATCTGAACTTTAGCCAACCTTGTACATGATTGAAGTACTAAACATCATACTTTATTCCAGCATCAATTAATTATGGAATAGTGTTCTCTCAGCAATCAGGAATTTGTATTCTCTTTCATCATTTTAGTCTAACATTATTGCACCTGTAAACTCTCTCTTTCTCTCTCTCTCTCTCTCTCTCTCTCTCTCTCTCTCTCTCTCTCTCTCTCTCTCTCTCTCTCTCTCTCTCTCTCTCTCTCTCTCTCTCTCTCTCTCTCTCTCTCTCTCTCTCTCTCTCTCTCTCTCTATAATATATAAATAAAAATGAGTCGTTAGGTAAGGTTATTTATAGAAAAGAGTAAACATCAGATGGGTTTGACTGGATCAATCTTCTTTAATACGATGAGCTCATTTCGACCAGTATATCGGTCTTTTCAAGTTTGTAATGTACACCTCCCTGAGGATAAAGTTGAAATATGTAAATAGAATACTTCAGATGACACTTGCTGTAAATATCATTTTCATGATGACTGCATGAATGTTTACAAGTCTTTTCAACACTGTAAAATTGAACCACAATCATTTCAACTTCAATCTTAACTTCTTGTTTTTCAGTGAGACCAGCAACAGCCATTGAAACTAAAGTCAACATTTCAGTGAAACCAACTATTCGGAAGCCAAATGATATGTTTGCAGAAACAAGTAGGGATATCCGCAAACTTCTTGGAAGTAAACGCGAAGGTTATTTAGTAAGTAAATATTACATGACGTCATATAATAATTGGATTATCTTTCAATACCACTCTGGTATATAGAGGTTATCATAGAAATGTGTTTTAGGATGGTCATTAATCTACATTGGGAATAAACATTGTATTTTGGCTAGTCTTTATTCCTGATGCAGAATATTTACAATCCCAAAACATCCGAGCACGATAACGTTCATCTTCCCACGGCAAGGTGAAAACGTATAGAAATAAATTCTATGCATTTTTTACCTTGCCCTCAACAGCCCAGATAACAGTGTAACGAAGCAGCGACATCTATTGTGATCACGAGTTATGCCCCTTACCAGCTGCTTACATACAGCCAATGAAATCACCGTTTACATTCGGTACTGCAGAAGCGATAATTCTAAAATTGTTATTTTTAGAAACATACGTTGGGTAAACGTTTCTTCTTGTAAATTGCAATACTCGTCGTTTAGTACTTAAATACATGAACATATATCATCATAAACATGCTTATTAAATAAGAAGACCAAATGCGAGCCAGGAAGTGTTATTAGTTGATTGTTAAGTTTATAACGGAGACATATGTAGTTCATATGCAAATGAGAAATACCCACGTTCAAACAAAGTTAAAAGATTTGAATACAAATCGTCGCATTGAATAAGAATATTTCAATTAGTATAACGTGCTAATTGTAACATTTATAAATAAGAGTTATTAAGAGTTATAGGCACAGTTTATCAAGCAAGAAATCAAATCACAGTTTTTAAAAACGTTATACAACCTGTATTTTCGGTATGTAGTTCAGTATTAAATAATTGAGATTGTTAAATCGAAATACCATGATGCCACACGCGTTATTTTGTATTTTGTAAAAAAAGATTAGTTTCATTCAAACTCAACACTTGATTTGTTCGATTTCGGAGTGAATAACATGTGCTAGTTATTTTTTTTATAGCTTATATGACTTTTTAAAGACTATGACAACCAACTAAATTGAATCACTCAACCTACTTCCAGCTGCAATGTTGTGAAATTAACAAACGATACCTGATAACATGCGCAAAATCATACGCGAAATTTATGAATATATCCAGTTTGGCAGTTATCAAACAGTAACATCGTAACAGTGGGTCCACTCCATGTGCCAACTTTATGGCTTTTGAAGCTGTCCGCTTCGACGTTTTGATTATCGATTACAGGTTTATGAAAGCGAATTGTAATTATTTTATTGCATCAATTGAAAGTTTATACAATTCCGGGACTGATCAAAATACTGTCAAAAAGTGTGCTACAGTTTGCGACCCAAAATAAGCGGAGAATTTGGACGAATTAGAAAAGGTGTTTTCCAGTCTAAATATAGAAGTTCATATTGCAAGCTTTTTTCTGATTGGCCTATCGGATTAGCCTGCAGTACGCTAAAATCTTAGCGCAGAAAAAGCGGGCCGTGAGGTCAAGGGCGGAGGGAGATGATTTGAAAATCTTCTCGTTACGCCCGTGACGTTGTGAAGATGGATAACGTTTTTCTCGCACAATTCTATTGTTCATTAATTTTGCGTTAAAATGCTGGGCAACAGTAATTTCAAAATTGAGGTTCTCTTCAAATGCGCGCATTGATGTATGCAAATGAACAGTGTGATTACTCTCACGGTTAATTGACACAAAATAATTTCTCCTAAATGTTGCTTTCAGTTAACGTAATTTTTATTTAATCATGACCTAATTTTTCCAAATGTTGAAAAGTTTTAAACAGAAAATATTTAACGTTTCGACGATAGATTCGAAAATGCGTTGTTTTCCCTTAGTGCAATCGCTTCGGCGATTCTGTCCTACTTGGGGATGCCATTTTCCCTGTGTATGTTGCAGTTTTCAGAGAAGACTTTAAAAACAACAATCATATACTCTCTTTTGCCAGTCAGTATATACATAAGATAAGTTGTATGCTGTTTGCGGGTAACACGATACCATATATGTGTACCATCTTTGTACCAGTGTCCTGTATCGTATTATTATGTTAGTTTGGCAAGCAGGGTACAGAGAATGGGTTCAAAAGGAAAACTGCCTGCCAGACAATCATTAACACTATTTTTCTGTTGGGAAAGTAAAAGAAAATACTTTAGACAACACTTGCTGTAGATATTATCTTAATACTTGATACGCGTACTTCGACTCATTACAAGTCTTTTCAAAAGTAGTTGATTTCACACAGCATTGTAGGTAGTATATATACAGCTTGTTGCTTTCAGAGGAGGATGAAAATTTATTGTAACTAACATTACTGGATGTTTCATCTGTTTGTGAGAAAGTTGTGAAATTCCACTCATCTGAAATGTTAGCTATAGCAAAACATGGGTTTGATACGTGCAGTTTTATGGAATGGGATATTTATTGTGACAGATTCACGGTCCTTACAGGTCACATCTAATGATCTGATCATCTGAGTTGCTCAAACTGTTTTGCATCACTGACTTGGGGACATTTCTGGCACATTTCTTCTGCGTTCCCAATATTGTCTTCTGCAGAATTAATAATGGTCTTCCATTTTCAGGAGCTCAAGATTCCAAATGAAGAATATAAGCATATCATTTATTTTCTTTTTTCCTCACAATATCAAACAATGATATAATCAGAAGTTTCAAAAATGGCTACAGAATGGAAAGAAAGTGTTATTGATACCTTTTTGGAGTGTTTGTTAGAGGATCGGTGTTGCAGAACATTATCTTCATGGTGGTATTATTTAAGATTGTAACACAGCGACCGACCGAGCGAAGGCCAGTAGGACATTGTACTAAATCCTTCTTAAGACGATTTGAAAATAAGTTGGTTGCTGTAGCAACCTGAAATATTTTATATGCAATATAGATGAGATATGTATAGCATATACAAACATATGTTACTCTCAATTGGTAAATATAGCTCTTCTTGTCACTTAAAAAGGATGCAAAACAATATTTACAAAAACAATGATTCTTATTAAATAACACATTTGATGAAAATTAGTATTGACTGTTTCAAATATAGTTTTAACACGTAAAAAGTCGTAAAAAGTAAAATTACTTTTCCTTAGTGAATAGTGTATTTGTCCTTGTACTGTCCATCATGAAGCGATTGTATGAACTGATTCATTCAAAAGAACACTTAGTCTTTATAGGCAATGAGACGTAATAGTGCTTGATGTTTCTGAATAAAAAGTGCTTATCATCCATGTTTGTAATTCACGCACAGGACTTATGCACGATTCGTACATTTCATACACCTAGGACAAATATAGAAAATCAGTGCTCACAGTGCCGATGATGACGTCAGTGTCCCTTACATTTATCAAATGGAAATGAGCAAAGATTTTGTTTTAATTGTGGTTGAAAGAATGTTTCCCAAATTTGTTGACAATTCAATTAAAGATACATCCATTGTGTTATTGGGGGTCAAATATGCCAAACGTTATAAATGGTCTTATTTTATCGAGAAGTACCAACTGTTACCGAAAACTACCATTTTTATGATACTCGGCTTAGTATATTGACGATATGAAGGTAAAAGTATCGATTTCTGATCGAAAACCGGACAATACACAGCGTATGGCGCGCGCCAATGCGTCAAATATAATTATGGAATCTTATTGAAACCAGAGCAAATAACAAATTTGAGTTGATAATGTTTAATAGATCATATAACCACTGTGCATGTAAATAGGACTTGCACTTTTGGTTTCTGCACATACATAATGATGTTACTCGATTTTAATTGGAAACTAGTAATTATGATATGTCTGGCGATTGGGGATAAATATGCAAGCTGATTGAATTTGTCTGTATTGTAAACAGCACATGTGGTGTGTTTGAACATATTAAAGCCAAATAAAGTTTAATGAAACACAATGGATGCACCTTTAAGGAGAGATGGGACCCAGAAATCCAACTCGCTTACGGTAACATTTTGTGACAACATATTATTGTAGTGAATAAGTCTTAAAATAAATGGATATATATTATATATTACGCTTATCCATACACTAACAGAAAGTGCTTCAATTTACCGTAACGCCTTTTTAAAGGTCATTTTACGATATGCCACATAACGTTTATCGTTACCTTTATTCGCGATAAATATGTTACTCCGTATATTATTCCAATTACATACCTATCTCAAGCTAGTGATGAATTTAAATTGCCTTGTATGATTAACTGATATTTGTTCTTCCAATACGCAGTCTTACATTGATAGTGTATTCAATAATAATAATAATATGACAGACCATCAAAATTACACTTGAATTTATCAAAACTGCTGTGACGTCAGGTTTTAAAGTTTTTGTATGTTATTTAAAAAATTACGTTAAAATGATTAAAAACGTTTGGTGACCCCTTATTATTATTCCTGAATAAGTCATACTAAAATTTTAGCAATATCTAAATTACAGTCAAGCCGCCATAATCCGGCCAATGATAATCCGAATTTCGCAGTTTCCGAACGGTAGGAAGATGTAACCAAACTAATCTCTTTAGTAGTCCGAACATTTCACTATCCGAACGTTTTTGATGAAAAACGGAAGCGTTCGGATCATCGTGGCCTGACTGTATATGTGTAAGTGAAAAATCCTGTTGAATATGCGAAAAACGATTATAAAATTGCCGTTCTTATTTAAAAAGTGCTTAAGTAAATTTTGTTTCCCTTTGCATCTTTGACCTTTGTCATTAATTTTCAAAATATATACTTGCTATGTATTCATGTATGTGATTTAATTGTATCTGAAAGGATTCAGAGTTTATTCGTTGAATGCAAGCACTTCATTTAAATAGGTGAAATCGGTAAAAATTAGCACAATTTGGTGACAGGGGTATTACTAATAATGCTGATAACTCTTTAAATCATTTGGTGACCCGCAAATTTTGTTTCTGTTTTGGATGAAAAACATAATGAATTTGCTATTTTGAAAAAATAAGCGAATTCTAAAATATTTTATTTTATCATCACATCTCTCCTTAATCACATTATCTGTTGAATTGTCTGACAATTCATACTCTTCCGTAATTCTGCAGTGGTATGTTCATACAAAGGTCTATACATTGATGTAGCTTTTACTATTATGAAACTTTTTTCTTTCATGAATGTAGAAAGCAGCGGTATATGAGTGGACAGTGCTCACTAATTCAATTGTTATTTTCGGATGATTATTAATAAATCAAGAAATTTCATCTTATAAGTCAAACCTGTACTAAAGTCAAAAGCATTTTACCTCAAAACCAACGAGAAAGGGATGTACTAACCCATGATCCGTGAGAAAAATTGGGAATAACACCTTGTCATTTATCAGTCTATGTATCTGTCTGCATGTTTGTAATTTTTTCTCCGCTCCATCCGCAACAGTTGTCAGTGTTTATCCAAAACAAGAGAAGAAAACATCTTCTATAAAACATTCAAAACGCTTCAGTAAATTGTTCACCCGATCTTTTAACATTACAAACAACTGACTTCTATACAGATTGTATACCAAATTAAAATAATGATCTCATTCTCACTATTGCTTTGCTTTATACTTGGGATTGAGTAATAGGTCAATCAGCCAATGATAGCATTGCTGACCAATTAACACAATGATTGGGTTAAGATATGACCCTCTTTAAGTCGGTTGTGCATTGTCTACTTCAGGCCAATGTAAGTTTCCTAAGATCCTGATGTCAAATCTTTTTAGGAGTAAAACATTTTATTTCTGCAAAATTGTTTATCTCTTGTTGACCTGTGATTTTAATCCTATATTAACTAAATTTGCAGGATGATGAAGTGAAGACAATTCTAAAGAAAAGACGCGATCATGTACAAGCAACCTGCTCACAGATCAAGAAGAAAGAATCCACCGCTGAACAAGTTGCTAAAGGGTCAGCTTTTTATAGAAATGTGGATACGTTGTATTGCAGAGTGGCTAAAGCGGCGAGTAAGTTCTGGACCAGAATGTTACATGTAGTGAATACGAACCACCATACTTCACCATACGAATTTCGTAAGGCAGGTTATTTGAAACTTGCGACGGCAGTTCAGACCCTAGCACGGAATGACAGGGACACATTTGTAAAGAAAGTGGTAAATGATTCCTTTTCTTTCATGTTTGCAAGGAATCCTTATAAAAGAATATTCTCATCTTATTTAGATAAATTTATGAGCCCAAACAGTCAGCATTGGGGCGCAGCTCGGCAAATAATAAAGTCTGTCCGTAAATCAAGCAGTAAATGTGGCAGTGACCTGACGTTTAGCGAACTGGTCAAGTTTCTAATATCCAGGCGACCAAAAAGGTATGACCGCCATTTCAAACCAGTTTCAGTTATCTGTGACGTGTGTAATTTTGAATTTGATGTGATCGGTAAAGTTGAGTCATTCAAAGACGATGTATTTTACATATTGAATCAAATTTCCAACACCAAAAAGGTATATTTCAAAGATTTTGCACAGGAAAACAGCATCCACTATATTATATTCAATGCTAAACGAACATTTTCAATGAGGAGCCGCTTGCTTCGATGTGTCACACAGCAAATTATATATTTACGACTGTGGCGACAGTTACAGATGTCTGGGTTGATAGAAAAACATTACAACTATCCTCTGTCACCTGAAGAAAGCCAACGTCTCAATCTGACTTCACTAACAAACTTGCTGCTAGACGCGTATCAAAGAAGTACTTCCGGGGCAAGGTCAAACAGCAGAGAAGCCTACCTACAAGCATACAGAGAGGTTCCCTTAGAGGACCTGGAGAAACTGAGGCTGAAGTACTTGAAGGACTTTATGTTGTTTGACTACGAGAGTAGGCCAAAGGAGCTGTTTGAAAGAAATGATTCTGTGTCTAATGAAAATGGTAGTTTTTATTATTTTGATATATTAAACGAAACGGTATAACCATATCATGCGTATTTAACGTTTTAAGATGAATTAGAGTAAATGATGTTTTAAAATGATTCACTTCTTATGCTTATTCTAAAGCTCAATGATGCATACATATCAAACACACACCAACCCATCCTTCTTCTATATTTAAATGAGTTTTCATGTTATTTGATAAGCACAAGTGTAGGCCTAGATGGAAATAAAGCACATTTTGAAAACAAATTTATTGTGTAACATGGTTATATTTGGGATAACACTACCTTCAATTTTACATTCAATACCTCTCTGATAGACGTAAATTTGGCACAGCTCCCTAGACTGAATGCATTAGAGAGGTATTGAATGTAAAATTAGCTTAACTATCGATTGTTGGACCTCGATTTTTGTCGAGGCGAAATTGTCGTGTGGTAAGCTGTTGGTACAGTCAATGCTGGCGATAGTTGCCTTACTCTGAGGGCGTGGGTTTGAATCCCGCATGGGACTCGGCCCGAACAAGTACAAGAATTTGTACTATTGAATCAAGTGTTATCCCAAATATAACCATGTTATATTTCCTCACTATCTAAATGGCGAGTATTTCTAATAAAAATTTATTGTGATTGTCAGCAGTATAATAGTGATGCTATAATCGTTATTCGTTTTTTTAAGACATTCGACATTTGAAGATACGAGATGGGATTGGTAGGTAGAGTATTTCAAATAGATAGTCATGTAACTCAGTGATATTTGGCAAACTGCTAGAAAATCAACAATGCCTGAAATGAGAAATGAGGAAGGTTCGGTTCGATGAGTGTCAAGCTTTTAACACCTGATCAAAAGTGGTGAAGGAACACTTTGTCATTGGTCCAGCTGATCTAACTCCAACAGACTTCAATCTGTTATCAACACTGAACAAATCTCTTTCCGACAGGTTGTCCAATTATCTTGTCAATGTTGTCAATGTCAATGTCAATGTTTCCCTTTCTGTGCGAGTCTCGCTACGATGTATGTCATGTAATGCGATTTCTATTCATATAATATATGGGTGCTAATTCCAAAAATTTAATTTACATGGACAAAACTTTTGAATAATTTAAATTGTACCTGTTTAGGAGTCACTTTTAAAACAATAAATATCCTGTGATCTTGTGTTATAAATTTATCTGGATGGGCGAACCTGACAAAATTAAAACTATATATTCAATACAATAAACTATAAAACTATACCTAAACATAAGGGTTTGTGTTCCTACCACATACAGTTATTGCAGAACAAAAACTGAGTGGTATTAAGAAACTTATTTCTAACAATGCAATTTGGACAAAGCTTTACAAGAACATCATCAACACTAAAACGTATTTCATCTCTTCCAACTAAATTCAAGATTCAACTAAATTATACAGATATATGTGTAATGAGTTTGAATGAAACAAAAAAAGATGAAGAAATACTGACAAAATATATGTTATACAACAGCGACATTTGGATTGGTAAGGAAACTACGTGTACTTAAACTTCCAGGGAAGAGAAAGTAAACACCTCAGTTGGTTTCGATTTATTTAATATTTAAAAGAAATCAGATGCATTTGACTTGTGTGCGATACATTAATACTTATCTGAAGTAATTTGAATGAATAAATTGGTGACTGGTTACATTTCAGTTAAATTATCTTTGTTTGATGAAGACAGGGGTAAGAAATGAAAATTACACCAAATATGGACAATTGACAAATAATGTAAATATGTGTAGAATCAGGCACATTTATTAATTTTCACATAGAATATGTATTTTATGTCGATGAAGAGTTGTGTATCATCAACATTTTTGGAAAGAAATTTAAAATTTAAAATTTGTAGAAGTATTCTTTGACTCCTGACTAAACACCTGTACTTTTCAATTTTTTTCAATTTCAATGCCTGGCAATTGCAAAAAAGGATAATGATAATGCGTGAGATTGTTCATCTATTTACAAGATGCTTAACACTTACATTCTGTAATAAACATTTAACTTGGATAAAATTGTACTCATTTTATGTGTTTGTTGTTATTCGAATGTTTTTATTTCTCATACGTTATATACCAGACACGCATTCTTAAGATGACAATTGTACATAAACTGATCACATAAAAACATTAAACTGGACCCAAACTAGGTCTAAGAAGAAAGCATGTGTTTGGTTTAGCATTTTGAAATATCAGCGTTGTTGTAATTTTACAATTATAAAAGTATATGCGTTTAACTAGATGAGAACAACATGATCACTTTGTCCTTATTTCACAAACATTACATATACAATAATCAGCATCCTTTGTTGTGAACAGTCAGAGGTCAAAGATCGGGTTCACACCAGTGTAAGTGACCTTGTTTATTATGCCATAGATGTTTGTGTATGGACTAATTTTAGTTTGAGATATGCATGTGTCAATTCTTTATTTCTAATACTTTGAGGCCACAGGCCTAAATACAAAAACGTACAAAAGATTCACATGAATACAAACACAGAAAACACCTTAACAGGGATCACATCATCGTAAGTTGTCATTTGAACATACTCGTATTAAACAATAAACATTCACTTCTGATATAAACATATTATACATATCACATCATAACTGAGAATTTCGAGGTAACATGCCATGGTTGATTAAAGTTGATACCGTTAGAATTAGAAAAGTAATGTCATTATTTAAAAGCAAAGTGAATTTCAACCTGTTTGGATGTACATCGTAATATTTAGGAATATTATGTGTTCTCAGGTCAGTATACAAAGGACACTTTAAAGAAAATGATATTCGTCTTCCACACAAGATGACACAATTTACAAATTCTATTTTCTAATGCTATAATGTAATATCTCCCTTTCTCAATTGCTAGTTGGATGAGCACCTGAAACGTGAAACTGCATTTCGAAATTTCCTTATGCCTGAGTCACACCAAGGTAGTTCTCACTACGTTCTACTCCGTCCAAAAAATATTGTAGAACGGCCTCGAACGGGATAGAAACGAGTAACTTTTGTTTCCTGTATATCAAACAACGACCCCAGTACCTTCACAAACAGTTCTCAGAACGTCCATCTAGTCTTTACGCCGTTCTCAGACAGTTGGTACCACGTTTAGATTGTATAATATTGACCGTTCACCTCGATTTCACAACGTTCTCAGCCAGTCCAATTCCGTCCTAAGTCGTTCTTGACTAGACCTATCTCGTTCTTAATACGCACAATACCGTTCTAACTCGTTTTAAGACAGTTCTCTCCGTTTTCACTCCGTCCTCATTCCGTTCTCAGTGCGTGCTCGTCACGTCCTGCCTCGTTTTTTATAAATACCCAGAAAGTTCTTGTCCGTTCTCATTGCCTTTCTGAACTTCAAGGTGAAAAAATCATGCCTCCCAGGAAGAAGAAGTGTATTCAGAAGAAGATGGTTCAAAGAAAACCAAATACAATATCTTCAACCCCTGTAGAAGTCATAGCGACCGAGTCTTCTGTTCCCGAGAGAGCAGTATCCCCTGCACCTTCGGAATCTTCTGTGACACAGTCTGAGACTAACATGTCTGAGACCGCAAAGACCAAATTCCACTGTTGTTCTGCTTCCATCAAAAACTGTAGAAACCCTACATTAAACATACTGAGAGCAGTAACTCTGTTCATGGTTCTCTGGTCATTAATATAACCAAAGTGATAAACGTATTAACACGCCTGTATTTATATCAGTTCATTCGCATCGTACTGCCAACGTCATAAGAACTGTGTAGAGATTTCGCAAACGTACTAACAACGAGTAGAACGCAATGACAACCTATGCGAACTTTTATAACTGTGTAGGAGCGTACTAAGAACTCAATCGAAACAATTTAATTTATTTACACATATTTGGACGTTAGAGCAACTGACTATGGTCGTACTGCGGTCGAGTTCGATCTGACTGAGGACGTCATGGACTGGGTGGAAACTGTGCACAAACGTATTGCAATCGCGTCCCGACTGCACAACGTTCTTACTCGTCCTTAGTAGGTTCGCAATACGGCAATTCCGTTCTTAGTACGGCAATCCCGTTTTTACTACGTTCCTACTCCGTCCAAATTTAGAACGGGGAGAACGTTGGACATGTTCAACGTTCTGGAGCACCATTCCGTTCTTACCCAGTTCGAGCCCGTCCATAAAGTTTGTAAACAGTTGCCATTACGTCCACTCCGTTTGTGCACAGTTCGAGCACAGTTCAAGCCCGTTTTCCAAAAAAACAAGAACGTAGTGAGAACGGGTTTGGTGTGATGGGGGTATTATATCGAACCAACTCAAATAATTTTCTCTGTATATGTGTGTTTTTAACATTTTATAGTAAAACTACTAAGTGATAGCCATGTAGCCCATTCTTGTGTAAATATATCTTTCAGTCCAAAACCAATAGTATCTAATAACTCACGAACGTTGGATGCTAAATTTGCCTTTCCTCTCTTATCATACAGAATCATCATTATCATGAAATTGCTTTGGGTATCTATTAGAGGGCATATCTAAGAGACGTGTCCAAAATTTTATCATTCTAGCTTTGGCAAATATATGAACTGGGAATCTGCCTAGCTCTCCATGCTTGCCTTCACTCCCAGAAATTCTTACAGGTATCAAAGTGTATCTTTTCAATAATATCATAATGTTTAAATCCCCATATCTGATCCATACAATAATATAGGAAATTTGTTTTAGTCGAATAGTTTGAAAATGATTTGCAATCAGTATTCACAAGTTCATAAATACTTTTGAGAACATCAATAAGCACCTTTTTGCCTTTTGTGGAACAATATTTTGCATGATCTGAAACGCATAAGCGATTTGAAAAGAACACTCCGAGATATTTATATGATTTTGTTACATAAACCGGCTGATCTTTAAAACACCACTTTTCCATTTTACCTCCGTTTTTCAATACTATAACTTTAACATGTTATAACATGTTGACAGTCATTTTTCTAATTCATTTATATGCCACTGTAACTCAATGACACTTGTAGAAAATCAAACCATATTATCGGCAAACATTAATACAAACAATTCTGTAAGGGTGTAACTAGATGCCATGAGAACCACTACTTTAAATAATCAAAGCAAATTCATCTATAAACATTGAAAACAGGAATGGGCTTAAAATACATCCTTGTCTTAAGCCAGAATTGCAGGTAAAAGAATCTGAAATATAATGGTTATGCCTGATACAAACGTTGACATTATCATAACTATTACTGAGCAATGTATTCATCTTAGGGATTATGCCATGTTTCTCCACTACCTCCCAAAGTTTTACACTCTGTATCGAGTCAATGAACAGGACATATAGTTTATTACCTTTTGTACCAAGACCCTTCTGAACTATCGAATGCAATATAACAACTATTGTCTACTTTGCTATATCCCACCCTAAAGCCCGACAGAGATTCGTCTATTTTATCTAGTGTATCAGCCCAGAATGTTAGTCTCTTGTTAATGATATCAACGAATAATTTTTCTTATATACTTATATGCCGCATTTATGGATCTGGATAATAATTCCAGCAGTCCAAGATGATGGAAATTTGCCACTCTCTAAGATTACGTTAAATTACGTATGCATGTGTCGAGAACCACCAATATTGTAAAATGTATTGTTACACAACAAGAGAAGATCAGTTCACATTTGAAAATATATTAATTTTCAGGAAAAAACTCATTTTGTTGATGGTTCTCAATACTTATATTGCTTCTCCCGTTGTATTAAGTACTCGTGTAGACTCCTTTATGTGGAAGGTTATCTTGCTGTAGAGCCATCATACGAAATGTTTTTAAAAGTATATTACGATAATATGGTTCCTGGCCATATCTCTGGTGTCTCATGTCCGGTTACTTTTATACCACTCTCGATTTTCTTATGTATGGAAATGATGAGAGTATGGCAATGTCACAAGTTATAGTCCGTTTGTCGTGAAAACGTACCGATGAATTTCAAGTTTAACAGAAAAGTGAATTTAATACGATGAAATGAAAATTACAAACCCTCATAGTTTTACCCCGTCAATTTGACATTCAATTTTCAGAATTTTCTGTAACTTAGGAAAAAAGTTGTTTAACAAACGATCATAGTTTGAAGTGGCTGTTATTGGTTTGTATGACAAGGGGGTATGCGCTGTGTTTGGAAGTGTTCACAAATACACGTGAATTGCGTGATCAACGTTAACATAGAATACCGTAGTCTCTTTATCAATTTGATCATCGCAATACTGGTTGAAGAGAGAAATTATAGGCATAAGCTTCCGGGTTCGTTATATACACATGCTACCATACAATAACTTATCTCTCATTGTATTTATTAAATCCTTTTAGACATAGAAATAAGTGATGTTTTGTCATTAGCTCAAACGATAAACCAGTCTTATAGTAAATATGGCCAAATGAAAATCTCACAAGAAAGGGTCGTCTCAAAACCTAGAAATCTTGAATCTAGGTGGATGTCAAAGCGAATGAGTATGAAACCATAATATAAATTACTTTCAATTAATATTTCCATCAATTTATTTAGAAGAGAAGGATATTTATGGATTATCAACTTCTTATTTATTTGAGACGTCGATGATATATGCATATATTCACTGAAGTCACTGAAGCGTATCTGAGGGGTTTGATGTCACTCTTGCGCTTGGATATTCGTGTACATGGCATTTCAAAGTGGTTTAGCACGTCTTTAACATACTTATATTCATCAAATAACTCAAATCTTCTTCGATATATCAAATTGAATTAAATTGAAGCTAACCCAAACCGGGTTATAAAAGTTATCTAATACTTAATATAAAGTTTATTTTGTCTTGATTTTATGCTCATTTGATTCCGATTTATAATGTTTATAATCTGTCATTATTAACAAAAATGCATTACAGTTGAATTTTAACCAATTACCCACACCAAACGATGTAAAACTTCTGAAAAATCATTTCAACGTAGTCCTAACTGTTTAAACAACATAACATTTTTTACTGTATTTTATAGTTTTACTTTTTTTCTTTGTCAAAAAACAAAATAGAATATTGTGAATTCAGTCAATACCTGTTTCTATTGAAAAGAGAAATAATATGGACATCAGACTTAATTCTTCTTCTCAGATTATAATATATGATATCACTAGTGGATGTGCAAACTACAAGGTTGATATGTCATACAGTGTTGTGCATGTAGTATTTATAATGTTTCTTATAGGATCAAGTCTTATACGAAGGCAAAAAGTATGTTTTGGTTGATGCTCCATATTCCAGACTAATCTGCTTTGGTACTTCTGGTTACATATTCCTCCCAACTAATTGACACTCAAACAATATTCCGTTTTCTTTTGTTTCGGTTTTTCCGTATTGTTTTTTTTATTATTTCTTATTGTTTTGTTTTTTAAAAATTTTATTTGCCTTTTATTTTTATTTTTTTTTACTACAGAAGTAATACATTAACATTAAAATGAATGGCCATCAATCAGCATTCACTTCGGAGAACATGTACAGCATTCTATTGGAACTAAATAACAGTATTTACAACTATTATAAGAACAACAGAGATAGAGAAACCAGAGGAGAGGAAAATAGTAAGTCTAAACGGTTAGTGACTTGATCTATGACATTGATTTGGTTCAAATATGGGAATAGTCTTATTGCATTGGCAAGTTTGTATATAGTGCTTGGTTATTATAACTAATTATGTAATATATACTGGATCACCAATAAGGATAGTGAATTTATTTAGGTCTACCTTTAGAGAAGACCTACTTTTATACCAGATCATTAGTTCAGATCACAGTTTGAACTCTTCCACATGATCGACAAAATATACAGAGGTTCTCCTCTGTAAATCCTATTTTCAAAAGTAGTGATTTCGTTGGTGTGATAAGATGGATGAAGTGTTATTTGAAGTTTCGTGTCTAACTGTCCTGTGCACATGTTCATGTTGTTTTAAAGCATTGAGATAAGTGATTGTCTGATATGTGTGCATCCAACGGAGAGTAAGGTCTGGAAGTGAACAAATATCATCGTAATTATGAACAAGTTTACAAAGAAATGTACAATCTTGGCCTGATATCTTGTCTATTAAAATGTTACAATTAAGACTATCATTGGTTTTGTTAGTCGGGTTACATGAAGAAAGCATAATGTATTCTATGTGTCCGGCGTCAGTCAATAGGTCTCAAATAAAATATTTTTCTACTTAGACACAGTCATCCGATGACTAGGCACTGCAGTGTTTATTATACTCGTTTTTCGATAGAGGAAAACAGTGTCCCTGTTGTATGACTTAAATGTTATAGGGCTTTGAAATACTCGGTGACAGTTGTCCTATTATCTATGAGTATGCAATGGTTTTTCTTACTTTTATCAATATATGGCATGCAGTTTTGTTTTCAGTATTATATTCATATCACAATGTATTTGTTTGGTTTATGTTTATTGAATATTATCATTGAGTCTTCAGGAATAATACTTTGTTTCACATACTGTCAAAATGATATTACAAATCTAAGGATGTGTTCGACTAAAGAACAATGACGAAATTTGACTGTTAACCAGATGTGGGTCCATCGATTTTGCAAGCGGAAGATTTTATTCATTGGAAAATAGTCATTGATTGATCGAGAGATATCCAAGTACACACGATTTAACCTGTTGTAAGTAGAATGCACATACATCATGTACTATTGTTTATTAGTAGAATATATTGTTAAATTTGCTTTATTTAGTTGTACAATGGGTGTATTTTTAAAATGTAAACAAATGCTCAAATGCTGCCAAAACCAAAGTCATTCTATTAAAAATACTTTCAAGTTAATATATATTTATGTAATTTTGCTAAATAATGGTTTTATTGTAATTCTTGAAATCGTTTTTGATGACTATAACCTTAAGTATCGTTGTGTCTTTAGACATAATGCTTTGTTCAACATACTGTTAATATGATTTATAGAAACTAAGGATATGTTACACTAAAGAACAATGGCCATATTTGTGACTGTTTTCAGTAGTGCTTGCCAGATGTGGTTTAATCGATTGTGCAAGTGGGAAATATTATTCATTGGAAAACTCTCATTGGTTCATCGATAGATACAAATCGTTTTTCATTAATGTACACATAATTAAACCTGTTGCAAAGAAAATTCATTGACTGCTATATTCCACATTTTACTATCCATAGTAGATTCTAATAATCGAGAAAAAAAAGAAAAAGAGTCAGTGAATGTTGGAATTGTGGTTGTCCACTGCATCGAAGGCGTTATATGTTTTACACGACCAAAATTACAGAAAGTCATATTTGATACCAATTTATCTCACTGGACGGTCTTGTGCTGAAACATTGTCTGACTATTTCTGCTTCTAATTGCAGGTAAAATACCAATTAGATAATTTGTTTATTGCTTTAAAATATCACCAAAATAGTTTTTTTTTTCATCATGATGTTTCTACTTGTTTTTGAGTTGTAGTAAAATACCATCAAATACATGTTTATCTTTGTTACAATTTGATTATTTTAACTTTCTAATGTTACAAAATTAAAGGTGAATATTTATAGGTATTTGAATTGTTCCTTGGTGATGATAATTGAAAAAATCTTTTTTTTATGATAAATAACTAACTTCTAAAAGCTAGGTTAACATGTTTAAACTATATGAAAAGTGCTTAAATTCTGACTTTACAGTAATCTGTCTGAAGAGTAGTATTTAATATCATATTTTCTTACCATAAGCAGTAAAAAGCATGTCTTTCAAGCGGCAACAAAAGTCCTTGTTGATGGTCTTGGCGTTTTCTGCAATGTGTGGATTCTGGTATTTTCAATCCAATATTTTGGAAGAACATGGTATGTGTTAGTGTATATCTGATCCTGTATCTCTGACTCTTTCTCTGTGACCCTGACTCATTTACTCTCTGACTCTTTCTCTGTGACCCTGACCCTCTGATTCTCTGACTCTCTGACTCTCTGCCTCTTTCTCTGTGACCCTGACACTCGGACTGTCTGACTCTCTGACTCTTTCTCTGTGATCCTGACTATCTGACTCTCTGACTCTTTCTCTGTGACCCTGACTCTTTCACGTTCTGCCTCTTTCTCTGTGACCCTGACCCTCTGATTCTCTGACTCTCTGACTCTGTGACTCTTTCTCTGTGACCCTGACACTCTTGACTTTCTGATCCTTTTCTCTATGACTCTTTCTCTCTGACTCTCTGCCTCTTTCTCTGTGACCCTGACTCTTTCACTCTCTGACTCTTTCTCTGTGACCCTGACTCATTTACTCTCTGACTCTTTCTCTGTGACCCTGACCCTCTGATTCTCTGACCCTCTGCCTCTTTCTCTGTGATCCTGACTCTCTGACTCTCTGCCTCTTTCTCTGTGACCCTGACTCTCTGACTGTCTTACTCTTTCTCTGTGACCCTGACTCTCTTGACTCTCTGCCTCTTTCTCTGTGACCCCGACTCTTTCACGCTCTGACTCTTTCTCTGTGACCCTGACTCTCTGACTCTCTTACCCTTTCTCTGTGACCCTGACTCTCTGACTCTGTGACTCTTTCTCGGTGACCCTGACTCTCTGACTCTCTGCCTCTTTCTCTGTGACCCTGACTCTTTCACTCTTTGCCTCTTTCTCTGACCCTGACCCTCTGACTCTCTGACTCTCTGACTCTCTGCCTCTTTCTCTGTGACCCTGACTCTCGGACTGTCTGACTGTCTGACTCTTTCTCTGTGACCCTGAATTTTTTCACTGTCTGCCTCTTTCTCTGTGACCCTCTGTGACCCTCTGACTCTCTGACTCTCTGACTCCTTGACCTTTCTCTGTGACCCTGAATCTCTTGACTCTCCGATCCTTTTCTCTATGACCCTGACTCTCTGACTCTCTGCCTCTTTCTCTGTGACCCTGACTCATTTACTCTCTGACTCTTTCTCTGTGACCCTGACCCTCTGATTCTCTGACTCTCTGCCTCTTTCTCTGTGATCCTGACTCTCTGACTCTCTGCCTCTTTCTCTGTGTCCCTCACTCTCTGACTCTCTGACTCTTTCTCTGTGACCCTGACTCTCTTGACTCTCTGCCTCTTTCTCTGTGACCCCGACTTTTTCACGCTCTGACTCTTTCTCTGTGACCCTGACTCTTTGACTCTCTGACTCTTTTTCTGTGACCCTGACTCTCTGACTCTGTGACTCTTTCTCGGTGACCCTGACTCTCTGACTCTCTGCCTCTTTCTCTGTGACCCTGACCCTCTGACTCTCTGACTCTCTGACTCTCTGACTCCTTGACCTTTCTCTGTGACCCTGACTCTCTTGATTCTCTGACTCTTTCTCTGTGACCCTGACTCTTTCACTCTCTGACTCTTTCTCTGTGACCCTGACTCATTTACTCTCTGACTCTTTCTCTGACTCTCGGACTGTCTGACTCTCTGACTCTTTCTCTGTTACCTGACTCTTTCACGCTTTGACTCTTTCTCTGTGACCCTGACTCTTTCACTGTCTGACTCTTTCACTCTCTGACTCTTTCTCTGTGACCCTGACTCTCTGCCTCTTTCTCCGTGACCCTGACCCTCAGACTCTCTGACTCTCTGACTCTTTCTCTGTGACCCTGACCCTCTGATTCTCTGACTCTCTGCCTCTTTCTCTGTGATCCTGACTCTCTGACTCTTTCTCCGTTACCCTGACTCTCTGACTCTCTGACTCTCTGACTCTCTGACTCCTTCTCTGTGATCCTGACCCTCTGACCATGTCTCTCTTTCCAGAACAGGAGCGTGGTGGGAAAGTTTGTGAGTTTCTGGGAAATAAATAAAGTATCAAGAACAAGTTCAAACTCAAAGAGAAAAGAGACACAGAATTTAACGAAATATGGAACCACGTGTTCAAGATTTTTGAACAGTGACAAAAACGTACTTTTCAAGTTCCTATGTAATGAGAAAGAAACTATGTCCAAGTTGCTATTGTTGTCAATATCGCCTTATAATTCTATTGTTACTTCAGCTTGTTGGGGACGTAGAGTCTAAGCCAGGCCCTTTTTGTCCATGTTTCACTTGCATGCAAGAAGTATTTGATCAAGACTTCAGATTTTGCTTCAAATTATCTATTAAAATGCACGTTTAGAGGTGTTCATCATGAAGACCGGGTGTTCATTATGAGTACATGGTTTAGCTGTGAACACCTGTTATGAGTATATTTATTTGTAAATCCAAGGGAAGATAATTCGTAAAATAGCATTTTTCGACACAAGCAAATCGCAAATACTTTCAATGAAATCTGAGATCGAACCTGAAACCTGACAGTGTCTGGTCAAGTGAACTAATCATTACACCACGGGCACCAGATGACATGGGATTAACATTTTTATCACCAAATGAGTAGTGTTCTTTGATTTGCTTGGATTAAAATTTTCATAAGATTGTGAACCAGCAATATATTTTAAATCTTATTCTGGAGTGCAAAATGTTGAAAACATTATGAAAGTGTGTTATATTTAATGTAAACTGGCGATATTGACACTGGCCTTGCGGCCTGTATTGGCTTGTACGTGTCAGTGTGGTGCACGTGCATCACGACTCGCTCATGTTTGTGTTTATAAGAACACAATCCGAGAAATCATGTGAGGTATGGGATTTTATTAACTTGACTGAACACGATTTTTTAAAACTTGAAGTGACCAGCAGAGTTATTGGTCTGTATGAAATGGGGTGGGAATTACTTTCCGAGAGAATGAGGAGATGCAAATTGACGTAACTTTATAAATGGCAGAAAGGTCATGCTCCAGCTTCTCTTCAGGATGTACCTCCATCTTTAGTAGACAACTGGACATTCTGAAATTCTAATAACTTTAGCAAACCTCGTAGATGATTGAAGTACTCAACATCATACTTTATTCCAGCATCAATCAATAATGGAATAATGTTCCCTCAGCAATCAGGAATTCTTGTTCTCTTTCATCATTATAGTCTAACCCCTCTCTCTCTCTCTCTCTCTCTCTCTCTCTCTCTCTCTCTCCCTCTCTCTCTCTCTCTCTCTCTCTCTCTCTTTCTCTCTCTCTCTATCTCTCTCTCTCTCTCTCTCTCTCTCTCTCTCTCTCTCTCTCTATATATATATATATATATATATATATATATATATATATATATTGACTGGACGCGTCGCATTTCGACTTGTTTTACAAGTCTTTTAACACTGTAAAATTGAACCACAATAATTTCAACTTCAATCTTCAAACTTCTTGTTTTTCAGTGAGACCAGCAACAGCCATTGACACTAAAGTCAACATTTCAGTGAAACCAAATATTCGGAAGCCAAATGATATGTTTGCAGAAACAAGCAGAGATATCCGTAAACTTCTTGGAAGTAAACGCGATGATTATTTAGTAAGTAAATGTTACCTGACGTCATATAATAATTGGATTATCTTTCAATACCACTCTGGTATATAGAAGTTTTCATAGAAATGTATTTTGGGATGGTCAATAATCTACATTGGGAATAAACATTGTATTTTGGCTAGTCTTTATTCCCGATGCAGAATATTTACAATCCCAAAACATCAGAGCATGATAACGTTTCTCTCTCACAATTCTATTGTTCATTAATTTTGCGTTAAAATGCTTGACAACAGTGATTTCAAAATTGAAGTTCCCTTCATATGCGCGCATTGCTGTATGCAAATGAACAGTGTGATTACTCTCACGGTTAATTGACACAAAATAATTTCTCCTACATGTTGCTTTCAGTTAACATAATTTTTATTTCATCATGACCTATTTTTTCCAAATGATGAAAAGTTTTAAACAGAAAATATTTAACGTTTCCACGATAGATTCGAAAATGCGTTTTCCCTTAGTGCAATCGCTTCAGCGAGTCTGTCCAACTTAGGGATGCCGTTTTCCCTGTGTATGTTGCAGTTTTAGGAGAAAACTTTAAAAACAACAATCATATACTCTCTTTTGCCAGTCAGTATATAAACTCACGGGCAAAAGAAACGTCACCACATTTTGAAAACAGTATAAAATGAAATATTGATGTCGGAGAAAATAGATTTTGTATGTATTTGGTAGCCACATGTTTTCTTAAGAAATATTCACAATTTCATACATCAGAGTATGCAATTTTTATTTTTACATCTGTTCAAATTGACATGGGGTGCTAAAATCGTTTTTTAAAGATGTTTTTGGCCCACAATATTTAGTATTTAAGTTTAAAACATTGAAAAAGTAGAAATTTAATTAACTTAAGATATCCTCGACATAAATAACCTTCTTTGATTTAAATTTGTTGACGCGTCTTAACTGTAGGACGTCTCAAAACAAGCCAAAACTGGCTTTTTGAGGCTTCTATCTCGTCTAGTTAAGGAGATTCCAAAACGACCATTTCTTAAAACTTGTGTTTCTCAGAGTTATGAATAGATAATGTTTTGAAAATTCATATTTAGTATTGTTGGGTTCTGAAGACATGGTGTAACGCTGTTTCAGTCGCATTTATCGCCCGATGATTGAAATATCTTATATTTTGTATGGGGACGTTTCTTTTGCCTGTGAGTTTACATAAGATAAGTTGTATGCTGTTTGCGGGTAACACGATACCATATATCTGTACCATTATTGTACCAGTGTCCTGTATCGTATTATTATTATGTTAGTTTGGCAAGCAGGGTACAGAGAATGGCTTCAAAAGGAAAACTGTCTGTCAGACAATCAATAAACACTATTTTTCTGTTGTAAAAGTAAAAGAAAATACTTTAGACAACACTTGCTGTAGATATTATCTTAATACTTGATACGCGTACTTCGACTCATTACAAGTCTTTTCAAAAGTAGTTGACTTCACACAGAATTGTAGGTAGTATATATACAGCTTGTTTAAGGAAGTAACAATGTACAATTGGCATTGATTGATTTGTAGAGGACAAGTGGTTTGTTTGGATAGCACATAATGTCCACAAGGGGGTTAGGCCTGAAGTACATAATTAGGACATCTTCGTTCACCGTTCAGACATTACTCATTGAAATTGCACTATAGACACTGAAGCCAGGTATGTAATTTTCGAGAGTATAATATTTCTTGCCTTTTGAAAAGCAGCTTTTTATACAGTCAAGTTGACTAAGAAGTGTTTTTCTCAAGTTGCTTTCAGAGGAGGATGAAAATGTATTCTAACTAACATTACTGGATGTTTCATCTGTTTGTGAGAAAGTTGTGAAATTCACACTCATCTGAAATGTTAGTTATAGCAAAACTTTGGTTTCATACTACAACTTTATGGAATGGGATATTTCTTGTGACAGATTCACTGTCCTTAAAAGGTCACATCTAATGATGCTCAAACTATTTTGCATCACTGACTTGGGGAAAATTCTGGCACATTTCTTCTGCGTTCCCAATATTGTCTTCTGCAGAATTAATAATGGTCTTCCATTTTCAGGAGCTCAAGATTCCAAATGAAGAATATAAGTGTATTATTTATTTTCTTTTTTCCTCACAATATCAAACAATATATTCAGAGGTTTTAAGAAATGACATACAGAATGGAAAACAAGTGTTATAAGATTGATACCTCTTTGGTGTTTGTTAGAGGATCGAGGTTGCAGAACATTCTCTTCATGGTTGTATTATGTAAGATTGTAACACAGCGACCGACCAGTAGGACATTGTACTAAATCCTTCTTAAGACGATTTGAAAATAAGTTGGTTGCTGTAGCAACCTGAAATATTTTTTATGCAATATTGATGAGATATGTATAGCATATACAAACATATGTTACTCTCAATTGGTAAATATAGCTCTTCTTGTCACTTAAAAAGGATGCAAAAAAAATATTTACAAAAACAATGATTCTTATTAAATAACACATTTAATGAAAATTAGTATTGACTGTTTCAAATATAGTTTTAACACGTAAAAAGTCGTAAAAAGTAAAATTACTTTTCCTTAGTGAATAGTGTATTTGTCCTTGTACTGTCCATCATGAAGCGATTGTATGAACTGATTCATTCAAAAGAACACTTAGTCTTTATAGGCAATGAGACGTAATCGTGCTTGATGTTTCTGAATAAAAAGTACTTATCATCCATGTTTGTAATTCAAGCACAGCGCTTATGCACGATTCGTACATTTCATACACCTAGGACAAATATAGAAATCAGTGCTCACAGTGCCGGTGATGACGTCAGTGTCCCTAACATTTATCATATGGAAATGAGCAAAAATTTGTTTTAATTGTGTTTGAAAGAATGTTTCCCAAATTTGTTGACAGGTACATCCATTGTGTTGTTGGGGGTCAAATATGCCAAACGTTATAAATGGTCTTATTTTATCGAGAAGTACCAACTGTTACCGAAAACTACCATTTTTATGATACTCGGCTTAGTATATTGACGATATGAACGTAAAAGTATCGATTTCTGATCGAAAACCGGACAATACACAGCGTATGGCGCACGCCAATGCGTCAAACGTTATTTTGGAATCTTATTTAAACCAGAGCAAATAACAAATTTGAGTTGATAATGTTCAATAGATCATATAACCACTGTGCATGTAAATAGGACTTGCACTTTTGGTTTCTGCACATGCATAATGATGTTACTCGATTTTAATTGGAAACAAGTAATTATGATATGTCTGGCGATTGGGGATAAATATGCAAGCTGATTGAATTTGTTTGTATTGTAAAAAGCACATGTGGTGTGTTGGAACATATTAAAGCCAAATAAAGTTTAATGAAACACAATGGATGCACCTTTAAGGAGAGATGGGACCCAGAAATCCAACTCGCTTACGGTAACATTTTGTGACAACATATTATTGTAGTGAATAAGTCTTAAAATATATGGATTTCGTTGTTTGGGGCATACGCTTATCCATACACTAACAGAAAGTGCTTAAATTTACCGTAACGCCTTTTTAAAGGTCATTTTAAGATATGCCGCATAACGTTTACCGTTACCTTTATTCGCGATAAATATGTTACTCCATATATTATTCCAATTACATACCTATCTCAAGCTAGTGATGAATTTAAATTGCCTTGTATGATTAACTGATATTTGTTCTTCCAATACGCAGTCTTACATTGATAGTGTATTCAATAATAATAATAATATGACAGACCATGAAAATTACACTTGAATTTATCAAAACTGCTGTGACGTCAGGTTATAAAGTTTTTGTATGTTATTTAAAAAATGAAGTTAAAATGATTAAAAACGTTTGGTGACCCCTTATTATTATTCCTGAATAAGTCATACTAAAATTTTAGCAATATCTAAATTACAGTCAAGCCGCCATAATCCGGGCAACGATAATCCGAATTTCGCAGTTTCTGAACGGTAGGAAGATGTAAAAAAACTAATCTCCTTAGTAGTCCGAACATTTCACTATCCGAACGTTTTTGATGAAAAACGGAAGCGTTCGGATCATCGTGGCCTGACTGTATATGTGTTAAAAAGTAAATTTTGTTTCCCTTTGCATCTTTGACCTTTGTCATTAATTTTCAAAATATATACTTGCTATGTATTCATGTATGTGATTTAATTGTATCTGAAAGGATTCAGAGTTTATTCGTTGAATGCAAGCACTTCATTTAAATAGGTGAAATCGGTAAAAATTAGCACAATTTGGTGACAGGGGTATAACTAATAATGCTGATAACTCTTTAAATCATTTGGTGACCCGCAAATTTTGTTTCTTTTTTGGATGAAAAACATAATGAATTTGCTATTTTGAAAAAATAAGCAAATTCTAAAATATTTTATTTTATCATCACATCTCTCCTTAATCACATTATCTGTTGAATTGTCTGACAATTCATACTCTTCCGTAATTCTGCAGTGGTATGTTCATACAAAGGTCTATACATTGATGTAGCTTTTACTATTATGAAACTTTTTTCTTTCACGAATGTAGAAAGCAGCGGTATATGAGTGGACAGTGCTCACTAATTCAATTGTTATTTTCGGATGATTATTAATAAATCAAGAAATTTCATCTTATAAGTCAAATCTGTACTAAAGTCAAAAGCATTTTACCTCAAAACCAACGAGAAAGGGATGTACTAACCCATGATCCGTGAGAAAAATTGGGAATAACACCTTGTCATTTATCAGTCTATGTATCTGTCTGCATGTTTGTAATTTTTTCTCCGCTCCATCCGCAACAGTTGTCAGTGTTTATCCAAAACAAGAGAAGAAAACATCTTCTATAAAACATTAAAACGCTTCAGTAAATTGTTCACCCGATCTTTTAACATTACAAACAACTGACTTCTATACAGATTGTATACCAAATTAAAATAATGATCTCATTCTCACTATTACTTTGCTTTATAATTGGGATTGAGTAATAGGTCAATCAGCCAATGATAGCATTGCTGACCAATTAACACAATGATTGGGTTAAGATATGACCCTCTGTCTTTTGAGTCGGTTGTGCATTGTCTACCTCAGGCCAATGTCAGTTTCCTTAGATCCTGATGTCAAATTTTTTTAGGAGTTTAACATTTTATTTCTGCAAAATTGTTTATCTCTTGTTGACCTGTGATTTTAATCCTATATTAACTAAATTTGCAGGATGATGAAGTGAAGACAATTCTAAAGAAAAGACGCGATCATGTACAAGCAACCTGCTCACAGATCAAGAAGAAAGAATCCACCGCTGAACAAGTTGCTAAAGGGTTAGCTTTTTATAGAAATGTGGATACGTTGTATTGCAGATCGGCTATAGCGGGGGGTAAGTTCTGGACCAGAATGTTACATGTTGTGAATACGAACCACCATACTTCACCATACGAATTTGGTAAGGCGGGTTCTTTTAAACTTGCAAAGGCAGCTCAGACCCTAGCACGGAATGACAGGGACACATTTG
This sequence comes from Gibbula magus, assembly GCA_936450465.1. Lineage (NCBI taxonomy): Eukaryota > Metazoa > Mollusca > Gastropoda > Trochida > Trochidae > Gibbula > Gibbula magus. Next base: position 16,997,593 of record OW388293.1, on the reverse strand, counting down.
TAAAGAAAGTGGTAAATGATTCCTTTTCTTTCATGTTTGCAAGGAATCCTTATAAAAGAATATTCTCATCTTATTTAGATAAATTTATGAGCCCAAACAGTCATTATTGGGGCAAAGCTCGACAAATAATAAAGTCTGTCCGTAAATCAAGAAGTAAATGTGGCAGTGACCTGATGTTTAGCGAACTCGTCAAGTTTCTCATATCCAAGCGTCCAGAAACTTATGATCGCCATTTCAAACCAGTTTCAGTTTTCTGTGACGTGTGTAATTTTGAATTTGAAGTGATCGGTAAAGTTGAGTCATTCAAAGACGATGTATTTTACATATTGAATCAAATTTCCAACACCAAAAAGGTATATTTCAAAGATTTTGCACAGGAAAACAGCATCCACTATATTATATTCAATGCTGAAAGAACATTTTCAATGAGGAGCCGCTTGCTTCGATGTGTCACACAGCAAAATATATATTTACGACTCTGGCGACAGTTACAGATGTCTGGATTGATAGAAAAAGATTACAGCTTTCCTCTGTCACCTGAAGAAAGCCAACGTCTCAATCTGACTTCACTAACAAACTTGCTGCTGGACGCGTATCAAAGAAGTACTTCCGGGGCAAGGTCAAACAGCAGAGAAGCCTACCTACAAGCATACAGAGAGGTTCCCTTAGAGGACCTGGAGAAACTGAGGCTGAAGTACTTGAAGGACTTCATGTTGTTTGACTACGAGAGTAGGCCAAAGGAGCTGTTTGAAAGAGATGATTCTTTGTCAAATGAAAATGATAGTTTTGATTATTTTGATATACTGAACATTTACTGACAGCATAATCATTTGGGCGAATTTAGCGTATTTGTGTTGTAAAAAGAAATAAAGTAGATGATGTTTAACTCTAATCAACTTCTTATGTTTATTCTAAAGCATGCATTTTAACGTTTTAACCCATCCTTTTTTCTTTATGGATTGTTTACAGAAACCATTTTTGACCTTCATGTTATATAGTAATCTCTGTAGAAAATGAAATATCTTTTGAAAACATGATTATTGAGCTTGTCAGCAGAACAAAAAGGGTGCTATAATCGTCTTTAATGTCATTATTCGTTTACTAATCCATGTTTTGAGTGATAATATGACAAAAAGTGAAATATAACTATGCATTTATTTACTGAGCCAATGATAAATACATTCGGAAGAATCTAGGATGTTCATGCTGCACTTATTCTGTACTATTACATTATCATGAAATATATATAGGATATCTAACAATAATTTTTTTGTTTTTTGTTTGTTATAAAAGATAAGAACAGAGGAACAGCATCTCAGTCGATAATATTGTGACGTTAAATAATTATGATATTCTATAATAAGTGATGTTTGGTATCTCGAAAATGCATTGCAAAAGTCATTCTGAATGAAGCATAAATTCTCCCAGATCGAGGACGGGAGATAAGAGTTATCCACCCTTTGAGGATTGTTACGTCATGGCGGCCGCTATTTGCATATTTCTCTTCATAAAATTGTGTAAACAAGTAAAAACAACCTCCTAAAAAGTAGGTTTTGGATAAATTTTACTTTTGAAATGCCTTTCGTTTCTGTTAATTATCATCAAGTGAGTATAATATTACTTTGCATCCTACAAATACATACATAAAACATTTATAAAGCGCTAAAACCAGTACACTGCTTTGAAGCGCTATAATGAGGACATGACAACGCCTGAAAGTCGATCAAAAGCTATGGAAAATAAATGAGTTTTAAGTCCAGATTTGAATTTAAAAGTTCATCAAAATCTCTGAGGTTTTGAGGAAGTTGGTACCAAAGTGTAGGGCCGACATACTGAAGGCAAGGTCACCAAAGGCGTGAGTTCTGGATGGAAGTACATGCAGGAAGTTTTTCAGGGAGGATCTGAGGTTTCGTCTTGATTGCACGAGAGAAGAACACATGTTACTATACCAGAAAAAATGACATAATCATTTCCGGTGTTTCCGCCATTTTGGATGACGTCAAGGAGGGGCTCAGGTGACCTTTAGGTCACCTTGGAATGTATGGTCATTGGATCTATTATGAAAAATTTTAAATTCCTGTGATTATGTCATTTTGAATGACATCAGGGGGCTCAGGTGACATTTAGACCTTTATGGAATATTAGGCCATGGGATCTATTATGACACAAATTTGATTCCTGTTTTTCTACCATTTTGAATGACAATAGTCATTTCATGGAGATCTTCCTGCCATGTTTGAATGACGTCAGTCATTCAAATATATCTTCCCATCAATGAAATCCCTCCATTTTTGTTGTCATCAGCAATTCATATTTTTTATCTGTCATATTTGACTGATGTCCACAGTTCATAGATTGAACTTAAGGGACAATGGATTTGACAGTTGTCATTAATACAAGTGTCTTATAAGTTTTAACTATTTTGATTAAGAGCTTACTTAATGTTTTAAAAATGAAAATTAGTGGGATTAAGGGTTTTGAATTCTATCCATACTAATTCATCTTAATACTACAATATTTTACAGAATTGTATAAAATTGCCTGATGATAAACAAACTGAGATTTCATTGACCAGTGGTCAGTAACTGTAGAAATGCCGACGGATGTGAACAGGATATAACATCTCAAGTACTCCTTCAGTTTGACCAGTCCCTATACTAAGCAGGAAGTTAGCATGAGCTTTCTTTACGTGCATAAACATCAACATTGATTCAATATTTAATCTGAAATAAAAGACTTGCATTCAGTCTGCGCTATTCTAGAAAAGAGTTTGTAGACTGTCTACATATTGGGGAACACATATTGACCACAATATGATAATAAAACAATAAAAATCAACATTTGTCTTAAAAACTGAGATTGACCCAGAACATGTTTTAAAAGTGTGGAATATTGTAATGTTTTACTCCTATGTTAGTGACATGAAAGGGACAAAAAGCTTGATATGATAATATCAAAGTGAAGGACAATAATCAAGTCTATCATTTACCAAACTGAATGAATTTAGCTGCTTACAAACCCGTGGGGAGGGCAACACTGACACACTGAATACCCAGTAGCCATTTCCTTAATTACATAAGGCGTTCTTATGCGCCCAGATAAGAATGTGGCACAAGATTCATATAAATGAGCATACTTATAATACCCTAGACTTTGCACAAGTTTGCTTAAAGTCTGAATACCATTTTCTTAGAATAGCGATATGGTTTATTCTAAAACATTCAATTAATACATTTACTCTAACATTTCTAGAAAAAATGTCACTTTATGGGGGTGGTTACGCAATCGATATGAGATAAACATGATACTGATAAAATGAATGAGATATTGTTATGAGAGTAAGGTCTAAACATTTCTGACAATACAATCATTTTTCATTAGACATCTATCATGTTTTCATTAAGATGAGAAACAAGATGCAATCAACATATAAACCTAAAAGTGGGCATTTCCTGTCTGTGGTAAATTGTTTAGACAGGTGGCCTTTTGGCCCGTCACAAACATTATCAACCAATAAACTTAAGTAGGAACATCCTGTTTTTGGGTAAAAATATGACAGACAGGGAGCTGGACTAGATAACCTAAAATGGGCACAAACTCTGACAGGCAGGTAACCTTTTCACCTGTCACAACAGATATCCTAAAGTAGCCACATCCTGTATCACAGAAAAATTGAGTCAGTATACCTTTAGATCCTATCAAAAACACCTATAAAAGCCCATGCTTTCCCACAATGTCCATTTGTAAATCGCAGAATTTTTAATTATATCGTATTAATTACCACATTTTATCAATTATGTTAAATAATTTGTTTCCATATATTTTATAATACACGGTGGTGTAAAATATTTGGTATCAAATATAATATTTATTTACTGTGTACATCACAAGTTGAAGCTACCAGCTTCTTAATGAATTTTCATCTTACAATTAAAATGTGTGAGAAAGAACGGTCATCATCAATGACATATTTGTTGAGGAGATAATGAGGCAGTCGAGTGTTCACTCAAAGAGGTGATCATCCTATTCAAACCAACAGTATAGTTGTCAAGTAGTTAATGAGAGCCAATTAGTAACCAGGCCATAAGCCTGTGTATGGGTGAAACGCCACTTCACACTTGAGTGATTCTCACTACTTTCAATAGATATCAATATGTATCCATCAAAGTACGTGATCTCACCAGCATTGATATCAACATTACTGACAAAGAAGGTCAACCAGCTACATTTTTAACTGGTACAGTCACAGTGACTCTTCGATTGAAACCACTTTCTAGATGGTTCTAACATGGCACGTTATATATTGAGACATTATGATTTTCTACAGAGTCTAATTCTGTTTCATGACTATGAATATACCATACAAGAATTGAGTGATATGAATTGTGAGCAGATGTTAGCCTTGATCTCCATTATTTAACGATTATTAGATGGCAGAATTGTTGTAACACCAAATGAAAGAAGAAGATATCTTCAACCAGATCCTTATAATAACTATCTGTCTATACTAACACGTTTGGCGGACCCTGTACTACATGTAACAAGTCCAGGGTAAACTGAAACCATATAGTTTTGTGACAAGAGGTGGTGAACGGCAGGGCATCATGTCAGTTGATAGAACACTGGAGCTTTATGATCCAGAATGGCCTAAAATTTTGGAAGAAAGGAAACGAAAAGAACAAGCACTGGCCATGTCTTATTCTGAGCAACCCAAAATCAACTTTGTCTCTCCAACCCAACAAGTCGTGGAGCAAGCCCAAGCTCAGGAAAAAAGAGAACAGGCAAATTTAAAACGGTTAAAGAAAATCAAAGTGAGGTCCAAGAAAACGAATGAAAACAAGTTGTTTAACCATTTACAAGTGATATAAAATGCCCAAATGAAGGAACTTCTATTTATTTGGATATCAAACACTGAGCTGTCAAAATGTACTCCTGTCCAGTGTGTTTCAAGACATATTCTAGGCCAGATAGTCTAAAGCGTCATATGACTATCAAACATGAACAACTACCACCACCACCACCACCACCACCACCACAACAACAACAACAACACCACTCACACCACCACCACCACCACCACCACCACCACAACAACAACAACAACAACCACCACCACCACCACAACAACAACAACCACCGCAAGAGGTTCCATTACGTCACCCCTTCACCATGACCGTTTCCGTTTTGGAAAGCCTCAAGATTAAACCTTACCCTCAATGGATCGTATGGCTTTATCGTCGCTGGCAGCCTCTTTACGATGACATTCTACAATCCGAGTAGCCTCCTGTAGAGTTTGTTCAAAGCATTCCCATAGATTTGGACCAAGACTACTTTTTTGACACAGGTGTAAGAAATGTCATTGTTCTTGATGATTTGATGTCAACGGCTAGTAAAGATCCCAAAATAACTGACTTGTTTACAGAAGGTTCCCATCATCGCAACCTCTCTGTTATCGCTATCAACCAAAACTTATTTTTCACCAAAAACCCAACGCAGAGACGGAATTCGCATTATTTAATATTGTTTAACAATCCAGTAGACCAACCATCCATCATGACCTTAGGTCGTCAAATGTATCCAACACGATCTCACCTTTTCATGCAAAAATTTGAAGAGGCTACGAGTATACCCTATGGCCATCTTTTGATCGATTTAAAACCTGATACACCAGCAGACGAAAGACTTCGTCCTAATGGCTGTAAAGTGAGTAGTTGGAAAACCATCCTCATATAGAGTCTACCCTCCGAAGCGTCCAGACGTGTACCGAAAATCTCTGCGATATGCCTTCTTGTGATAGTTGTGGAATAGTCTTCCAATCTACTACGGACTTCATGAAACACAGAAAAACCTGGTGTCCTGGGAATGAATGTTCTATCCATGGTCCACATCCTGGAATTGCCAATGAGCCAACAAAACTAAAGTTTGATGATGCCTTTCCCCAAAAGAAATCTCTAGAAAGCTGTTGTTATTGTGGACAGGTGTTTCTAAATAGTATTTGTTTACAGAAACATCTCCACGATAAGCAATGCCCAGAAGTGGAAAAGGATAATGAAAATGAAGGTGATGATGACATTGACACTTTTACCAAAGGTATCCAGAAACAAAATCAACAAGTTAATCTCGAAAAGCAAGGTATAATACAAATGTATAAACGTGCATGCGAGATCAATAACGACTTTTTGGATGAAAAGAGACAACTTTATTTGAAAAGAGGTCTGTCTGAAGAAATGATAGATGACAAACTGAAGAAGTTAAAATGGAGAGCTTTTAAAGAAATGTATGCGAGATTTTTTACCCATCTGTATCATTTGCAGTGGGGGCCAATGACATAAGGAATATTGAAGGAGGCGCAAGACACTAATGATATATATCACAGTGTGTTTTCCAAACTGTGCAAATATAAATATTGGGTAGAAGACTTGATCGAAGATGATGATGACATGATGTCTGTTGAAGAGAGTGAAATATCGGAGGATGAAGAAGTTCAGTAGACAAATTCACACTTGTACAGGCGGCAACAGGATGATTCTCCGCCCTGTTGTCACCTTAATAGACGGGGACAATAAAAAATTAATATGGACAATGAAATGTTGTGTTTTCTTTGTTAAAGATATATTGCCCAGGAAGCCAATTAAATATAAATAGCATAACATTCATATTCCGGCACAGGAATAGGTGCAGACATCTAGTTGTGTGTGTGTGCAGCAATATGTAGGATACTTGGACAAGATACTGCATTGGTGCTATACAATTGATAACATGAAATGAATGAATTTGGGGATCCATTGGAATTATGTTAGTAAGAGGAAATAAAGGTTTATTTCTTTCTCTATAAATTTCTGAAAATATCAGTTAATCAAACATTTCCTTTGTTAATAATAAATTTGTGTCGACAGCAATGTTTACATTATTTCATCAATGTTTGGTGGAAAAGTTAAATGTTAGATTGGCCAAGGACACTTGCTAATTGGGTAGCAAGGTATGTCCTGTATACATGTATATAGTCAGGACAGCGCAACTTCAAATAATCAGCATATATATTTGTTACAAGCTGAAGGCTTCAGGCAATAACTAGTAAGCTTAATGGATGAGACACATCAATCACACGATACCTTGAGCACTTCAACGACACACAGACACACAAGCAGTCAAGTGAAACTAATTGACTCTAATTAAATACTTGAGTACTTGAGTGACCACGGGTTTGTAAGCAGCTAAATGGCAAATGATAGACTTGATTATTGTCCTTCACTTTGATATTATCATATCAAGCTTTTTGTCCCCCCCCCCCCCCCCCCCCCGAAAAAAAAACTCCTTTTGAATGAATGTATTCTACAAATAAATCTACAAATAAAGCTACAAATGGTTTGTCATAGGGTATATTCTATCCTTCATTCATGTCACTAACATAGGAGTAAAACATTACATTATTCCACACTTTTAAAACATGTTCTGGGTCATTCTCAGTTTTTAAGACAAATGTTGATTTTTATTGTTTTATTATCATATTGTGGTCAGTTTGTGTTCCCCAATATGTAGACAGTCTACAACCTCTTTTCTAGAATAGCGCAGACTGTATGCAAGTCTTTTATTTCAGATTAAATACTGAATCAATGTTGATGTGTATGCACGTAAAGAAAGCTCATGCTAACTTCCTGCTTAGTATAGGGACTGGTCAAACTGAAGGAGTCCTTGAGATGTTATATCCTGTTCACATCCGTCGGCATTTCTACAGTTACTGACCACTGGTCAATGAAATCTCAGTTTGTTTATCATCAGGCAATTTTATACAATTCTGTAAAATCTTGTAGTATGAAGATTCTTATGGATAGAATTCAAAACCCTTTATCCCACTAATTTTCATTTTTAAAACATTAAGTAAGCTCTTAATCAAAATAGTTAAAACTTATAAGACACTTGTATTAATGACAACTGTCAAATCCATTGTCCCTTAAGTTCAATCTATGAACTGTTGACATCAGTCAAATATGACAGATAAAAAATATGAATTGCTGATGACAACAAAAATGGAGGGATTTCATTGATGGGAAGATATATTTGAATGACTGACGTCATTCAAACATGGCAGGAAGATCTCCATGAAATGACTATTGTCATTCAAAATGGTAGAAAAACAGGAATCAAATTTGTGTCATAATAGATCCCATGGCCTAATATTCCATAAAGGTCTAAAGGTCACCTGAGCCCCCTGATGTCATTCAAAATGACATAATCACAGGAATTAAAAAATTGTCATAATAGATTCCATGACCATACATTCCAAGGTGACCTAAAGGTCACCTGAGCCCCTCCTTGACGTCATCCAAAATGGCGGAAACACCGGATATGATTATGTCATTTTTTCTGGTATAGTAACATACTCGCATGTTCTTCTCACGAGGCCTTGAAGATATTCTGGAGGTTGATGTTTGAGGCATTTGAATACAAGAAGGAGAAGTTTAAACTGGATTCTAAATCTGACAGGAAACCAATGTAGTTTCTGTAAAACAAGGGTGATATGTTCATGACGCTTGACACCAGAGACTACACGAGCTGCGCAGTTCTGAACTCTCTGCAGGGATTGAAAGCAGTGGGATGGCAAACCATACAAGAGGGTGTTGCAGTAATCCATTCGTGATAGCACATATGCATTGACCAGGATCATAGTAATATCTTCAGTGATGTATTTTCTAAAGAGGCTAATATTGCGGATATGAAAATAGGATGTCTTGAAGACCATCTTGATGTGAGATTCAAAGGACATTGTGGTATCAAACAATACTCCAAGATTCCTGACTTGATTGCTGGGAACAATGGCATGTCCGTCAATGTGGAAGTCAGGAAGTGAGAGTGACTTTGAAATTCCACATGGTGTGATGACGAGTAGCTCTGTCTTATCTCCATTTAGCTTGAGATAATGAGAGGTCATCCATTTCTTGATGCAGTCGATGCATTTCTCAAGCACCGAGAAGGTGTTAAAGACAGATGATCTATCTCGTGGCCGGAAGGAAAGATACAGCTGTGTGTCGTTCGTGAGGTGAAATATGAGGTTGAAGTTTCTGATGACGTCACCAAGAGGCGACGTGTATATTGTAAACAAGATGGGTCCTAAAACTGACCCCTTGAGTAGACATGGCTCTGAACAATGTTCCTCAATAACATCAAACTGCTTTCTGTCTGATAGGTATGACTCCATCCATTTCAACGCAACTCCCTCAATCCCGATCCTGTGTTTAAAAGTATTAAGCAGCATTGAATGATCCACGGTGTCAAATGCCGCTGAGAGGTCGAGAAGTACAAGTATAGCAGCTCCATCGTTGTCAACGGCTTGGAGGATGTCATTGTGTACCTTGACAAGAGCTGTTTCATTGCTATGAACAGCACGATACGCTGATTGCAGTGGTTCTAATTGGTGATGTGTAGAAATGTGGTCCCTCGGATGGCTAGCAACAACATGTTCCAGTAGCTTAGACAAAGAAGTCAAATTAGATACCGGGCGGTATTTTTTTAACAATTCACTATCAAGTGTAGACTTTTTCAATAGAGGTGTGACCAATGCTTCTCTAAAGGAACAAGGCACGTGTCCTTCACGAAGCGAAGCATTATAATGTTTGTAGCTAGTGGCACTGTCACTCTGGAACAGGACTTTCACAACCACGTTGGAATTATATCAAGACTGCAAGACTTGTTAGGACTTCCTGTTATGAGTTTTAGTACGTCTGACTCATTTGTTGGTGTAAATGTGTCCAGGATGATATCTTCAGCAAGAGTACTCATGTGGCTCTAGGTGTTTAGTGAATGAAAGTTCGAGCGGATGGTTTCAATTTTCTGAGTGAAAAAGTCTGTGAACATTTCGCAGAGGCTAGCTCTTATGAACAAGTAGGTAACTTTTTATGGTCTTGTTTAAACAGAATTCTGTTGGCTGTATTGAAAACTTCCTTTGCACGAGTATTCCTGAGACTGAGAATGGCGTTTCGTTGTCATACTCAAAAGATAAAGCCATCTAAAACTCTTGCAGCATTCTCACATGTGTGCTTATTAGCTCTGCTCTACTCATGATATAGTTGTTTATCATTAATGTCAATCATTGTGGTGAGAACGATTTCATGAATTCACTGAAGAATGAGATTAATAATGAGTGTTGTCTGAATTCATGAAGTAATTCACGTTCATTTTCTGAATGAATAAAAACGTCTAGGCAGTGTTAAAGTTCATCATTAGCCAATCAAATCCATTTACAAAGTATCACGTGGGTATTAAATGTATATCGGCCATATGACTGTTTTACGTTCATGATGAAAAGAAACGTCTGCAGATAAAAGTCAAGTGTACTATATGCATATGTAATTGCATTAAGTGCAATATAAATATATATACAAATATTTTATCTGCATTTGACTTTCGTTGCTAAGCAACAGCAAAGGGGATAGTCATAATCAGTGTGTCTAGTTTGTTTTTTTGTTTTTTTCTTTCTTATAATTGTTTGTTTAGTGTCATGCTACCGGTGATAGGACGTCTGAGCTGACACTAGAATCTCTCTCATATTCTGATTTTTACTCCACCAAATTAATTCCACTTTAAACCCTTTCATTTGTTTAAAAAAAATAATATGTGTTTTGTACATGCATATGACAGCTCCATCAAGAAATGCAGTTAAACCCCGTTTATCAATTTGATTACAGTTGAAAATCGTCCGAATAGCAAGTCGTGCGGTTAAACGAATCATCATCTGCATAGAAATAAATATGAAAAGATTTCACCGTTGCCTGGTTTCCGGACACAGGGTCCGGTTAAACGAGGTCTGACTGTAGTACTTTGATGAATGTCACGTGTGTTATGTTGTTTTCCATTTTATATTGAGAAGCTGGGGAGGAGGTGTAGCTATGTTAAAACCGAATGAGCAATGTGGTTCGACTATCAGTACCAACACAGGGTACAAACAGAATTTAAATTTGGCACCTGTAGCCCGTCAGTATTTCAGGGATTTATTGTATAAGATTGAAGATCTAATATCCCGTTCGCATGTATCGATTTACTCACTTGAGTATATTTACTCACGTAAGTAAATATACTCACGTGAGTATTTAGTGCATGCGAACGCAATTACTCACCTAAGTAAATTTACTCCAGGAGCAATTTGCACCTAGTCAAGGGGTCGTGCAGAAGTATATTTACTCATGAGCAAATTTGTTTACAGGAGTAAATTGGTCATGCCATCGCATTTTTAGCTCTTTAAACGGCTTCTTCTCAAAAACCATTTGATAAAGAAAGGAGGAGGAGGAGGGTAGTATGCAGTTATATCTTTGCAGGAACTGTGATACTTGGACAACCAATTTTTCAGGGCTAATATTGTGAATTATGTTACTTAGACTCTGAAACAAATATGAAAAGATTATTGAAAAGGAACCTCTTCTTCGGAAAATCCCATTTCTTACAGTCTCCTTTTCATTATTTAATAAAATGGTGATATTTTCAGGATAAACATTTGAGTTTGAGTGTAAGACTGAATTGAGAACAATATATGTCATTCTTCAACATCAAACAAGATAAACCCTGATGAGCTACAGAGCCCGTGACTCTATTTTTCTTCAGGTTTTAGAAAATCCGTAAGTTTAAGAACAAAAAAATAAAGAAATACTCCCCCTTGTTGTCAATGTCATGCGAACGCTTAGTAATTTTGCTTTTACTCACATGAGTATATTTACTTATGAGCAAATTTGCCCATAGGAGTAAAGTTAGTGCATGCGAACAGGGTATAAGATATCATGTGATACATTGTTAACATTTATGGTGCTACTGTGCCTGTTGGGGGTTTCAACTCCAAGGTTCTAATACTTTTTTTCAAATTTTGACTTTGTGTCGTTTCCGAAGCATACCTTAAAAACTAAATTTATATGATTTGGATACTTCAAATTTGGTATTGAAGTAACCTATATGGCTGTTATGCTGTTATGCCTTTTAGTGGTCTCAACTCCATGGTTTGAATAATTTCTGAAATTTTGACCAAAAACGGTCAGATTCTTTGGCTTTGTGTCGTTTTGAAGCATAACTAAAAACTAGAAATTTCAAATTTGGATGTTACCTATATGGTATTGATGTGCCTTTTATTGTTGTCAATCATTGAAAAGCTTTAAATGAGGGATAATCATGTGACGTAATTGTTACAATTTTACAAATCTCTGTAAAACCTGAAAACAGCGGGCTAAACGTTAAAGTAAATGAGAAATGGCAATACCTAGATTTATCATATATCTATCAATGATATGGGCTGTTTTGCATATGTGATAGAGGTCAGAACACCGCACCCATATTGCTGCCCGGTCCGCAAATCCATATCAGCCATATCAGCCCGGTCCGCAAATCCATATCAATATCAGCCCGGGTGACGTTAGGTCAGAGTGATCTCCCTTTGCTAACATGCGTGAACACAGTAAAGTCACAAGCGAAGCAGTGTCAGAGTAACTAGTTCATTTGAATCCTTTCAGAGTACCCTCCAAACAAAGATGTTGTTGACATTTTATTAAATAAAATATACTTTTAATTTGAATAGGAGGCACGACTCACATAATTTTAAAAGAAAATTTACCCCCAAAGTATACATTTTCGCATAACAACAAGTTATTATTATTTCTGTAAATATTTTGTCATGTTTTAGAAAAAAAAGTATGATATATGATAAAAAGGTTACAACATGTAATTGTTCATACCATACCCCATATCAGCCCTCGACCCATATCAGCCTTCTGGCCTGCGGCCCTCGGGCTGATATGGGGGTCTCGGGCTGATATGGGGTATGGTATGAAAAATGACATGTTATAACCTCTAAATATACTACACACCAAATTTATTGTGGCAATATGCTGTCAATTTAAGAGTAATGGAAAGTAAGCGAGCTTTAAATTGTCTTTTCAAGAGGTTTTAACATGAACTGCTTGTAAAATGCTGGATATTCTTCAAAATATCAGATAGTAAATTACTACAGATCACCACAGATGGCTGTGAAAACCTACAGTATGAACAGGAGAGCTTCAACACTAATACGTTCTAGACCTCCGAGAGGCTTACAGTATACTCGCGGGAAAACCTGTGAGAAGCAAGGATGAGGAACACGGTACTGAATGATCACGGCCAGACTATGGTATAGTCGGCAAAGATCAAAGAGTTTTCGCTTGAAATCATGTATAAAAGCAAGGAGGTGAGGCAGCCAATAAAATATAAAATATACAAGAAAACAAAAAGAAAAAAAGATGTCATTACAAAACCTACACTGGTGGTAGACAACTTGTAACTACTTGCATGGGTGCGTCCATGACTGAGGATGAAGAGAAGAATTGATAAAGGAAATAAAGAAAATCGAAAATCGTAACCGTATCACTATTTTGTGCAATCGAAAACAAAGTTTGTTTATGTATCCATGTGCACCATATTGTGTTATGTTAATTAGGCAAGCTCTCTAAAATCGACGATAGTAATGGTTGGTGTCACTTGGTGAGCGGTATATGAAACGCCCCCACAATAATGTGATTTACAATTTACCTAGATTAATTACAATTTACCTACCCCAGGCTGCGGTAGAAAATCCGAACTCTTAACATAAATATAGATTAAAAAAAGAACCAGAGTTTATTCAGTATCACACCACATAGCAGAAATAAGAACGCATCTTCATTAAGAATCACTGGGCGATTAACATAGATAAATAACTAATAAAGAGCATGAAACCAAATATGGTGGCGCCTTATTAAACATTTCATTAAAAAGACAAGTGTTTGCCACTAACATGGCAATGTCCCCCGCCGTTAACACTGAGTTTAGTAGGACACATCATTTGGTCAAGTGTCATAGTCACCTTAAAAATAAGGTCAAGGTCACCAAAATCGACTGGTGTCTGTGTCATCCCCAATGTAGACTGACACCAAATTTGACAACTTTGGGTGCTTTGGTTATTGGGTTATATGAGATATTGCGTTAACAAGGGTTCGAAAAGTGGTCAAAGCATTGTTGTGACCTTGAAAATATGGCCAAGGTCACCAAAATTGACTGGTGTCTGCGTCATCCCCCAATGTAGCCTGGAACCAAATTTAAAGACTTTGGGTCCATCCAGTCATGATATATCGCGTTAACAAAAGTTTGAAAAGTGGTGAAAGTGTTGTGGTGACCTTGAAAATATGGTCAAGGTCACCAAAATTGACTGGTGTCTGAGTCATCCCCCAATGAAGCCTAGCACCAAATTTGAAGACTTTGGGTCCATCCAGTTATGATATATCGCGTTAACAAGAGTTCCAACAGTGGTCAAAGATAGATAGATATTCTTTATTTCCTCCGAAATCGAATATACAATAAGTTTTGCCATCGTGGCAAACACGTATATACAGGTTACAGAGTGGCTAAGTTACAACATATATTTCAAGGGAGGCAGCCAGGTTTTTACAGATTTTGCTATCAGTTTGATACAACGAAACCACGTTTCTTGATCAAGCTGTTGAACATATACATTTGATTGACCACCAAGCATAAACGACACAAATTGGTCTTCATCATTCCATAGATTTACAAATGTATCAACATCAAGCATGTCAACAGGTGAGTCGATCAAATGGTTTCTACCGTTTTGTGTGAGTGAACAATGAAGTAATACATGTTTTACAATATCATAGGCAACAGTGCAACATTCACACATATGAGACTGAATACAAAGTGTACTAATACGTAAAAGAGCAGCAATATCATTAAAGCTTTCAGGCATTTTATAGCAAGCAAACCACAATCTGTGAACGTTTCTGGGATATATTATGATACTATATCTTTCGAGATTTAGTCTCAAATTCATCACAGATGATATATATGAATCTTCAGCTTTAAGTATTCTCTCTTTTACTAGTACAGACCACTCAGACTTCGTGATGAATGAGGATTTGTTTACATAATCATGTACTTGCAGATCTAAATCATACATAGTAACACGATTTAACATGTGGAATACTGCCGATGACTTGCAATAACGATTCCTCTCCAATAATGGTGTATTGGGTTCATCCAGTCATTATATATCGTTGAAAAGTGGTGAAAGTGTCGTGGTGACCTTGAAAATATGGTCAAGGTCACCAAAATTGACTGGTGTCTGCGTCACCCCCCAATGTAGCCTTCAACCAAATTTAAAGACTTTGGGTCCATCCAGTCATGATATATCGCGTTAACAAAAGTTTGAAAAGTGGTGAAAGTGTTGTGGTGACCTTGAAAATATGGTCAAGGTCACCAAAATTGACTGGTGTCTGAGTCATCCCCCAATTAAGCCTAGCACCAAATTTGAAGACTTTGGGTCCATCCAGTTATGATATATCGCGTTAACAAGAGTTCCAACAGTGGTCAAAGATAGATAGATATTCTTTATTTCCTCCGAAATCGAATATACAATAAGTTTTGCCATCGTGGCAAACACGTATATACAGGTTACAGAGTGGCTAAGTTACAACATATATTTCAAGGGAGGCAGCCAGGTTTTTACAGATTTTGCTATCAGTTTGATACAACGAAACCACGTTTCTTGATCAAGCTGTTGAACATATACATTTGATTGACCACCAAGCATAAACGACACAAATTGGTCTTCATCATTCCATAGATTTACAAATGTATCAACATCAAGCATGTCAACAGGTGAGTCGATCAAATGGTTTCTACCGTTTTGTGTGAGTGAACAATGAAGTAATACATGTTTTACAATATCATAGGCAACAGTGCAACATTCACACATATGAGACTGAATACAAAGTGTACTAATACGTAAAAGAGCAGCAATATCATTAAAGCTTTCAGGCATTTTATAGCAAGCAAACCACAATCTGTGAACGTTTCTGGGATATATTATGATACTATATCTTTCGAGATTTAGTCTCAAATTCATCACAGATGATATATATGAATCTTCAGCTTTAAGTATTCTCTCTTTTACTAGTACAGACCACTCAGACTTCGTGATGAATGAGGATTTGTTTACATAATCATGTACTTGCAGATCTAAATCATACATAGTAACAAGATTTAACATGTGGAATACTGCCGATGACTTGCAATAACGATTCCTCTCCAATAATGGTGTATTGGGTTCATCCAGTCATTATATATCGTTGAAAAGTGGTGAAAGTGTCGTGGTGACCTTGAAAATATGGTCAAGGTCACCAAAATTGACTGGTGTCTGCGTCATCCCCCAATGTAGCCTTCAACCAAATTTAAAGACTTTGGGTCCATCCAGTCATGATATATCGCGTTAACAAAAGTTTGAAAAGTGGTGAAAGTGTTGTGGTGACCTTGAAAATATGGTCAAGGTCACCAAAATTGACTGGTGTCTGAGTCATCCCCTAATGTAGCCTAGAACCAAATTTGAAGACTTTGGGTCCATCCAGTTATAATATATATATTATATCGTTAACAAAAGTTTGAAAAGTGGTGAAAGTGTTGTGGTGACCTTGAAAATAAGGTCATGGTCACCAAAATCGACTGGTGTCTGTGTCTTCCCCCATTGTAGGCTAAAACCAAATTTGAAAACTCTTTATACAACGCTTCATGAGATATCGCGTTAACAAAAGTTTGAAAATTGGTGAAAGTGTCGTGTTGATCTTGAAAATAAGGTCAAGGTCACCAAAATCGACTTATGTCTGCGTCTTCCCACAATGGAGGTTGACATCTAATTTGAAGACTTTGGACAAAACGCTTCATGAGATATCGCGTTAATAAGAAATGTGACGTACGGACGGACGTACGTACGGACGCCGCTGAATACACAGTCCCCCGTTCCGCGTTGCGGCGGGGGACAAAAAGGTCGTTAAGATCATTTCCTCCTGTTTAACGATAACACATTATTTGTAAATTAAACATTATGAGTGAATATTTCACAATCAAACTATAGTCAAAAGTTTTGTGTGTAACGATGGCTATCAATTTATTCGAACAGACATATTGAAGAAGTTAGTTCTGACATTGACAATGTCGAAATACCAATGAAGTCTTCTGTGGATACAACAAAAGTGTTAATTCCGGAATTAGTAAGTTCCTAAATTGAACCTCAAGTTGTTGCCACCTCTCTCTTGGTATTTAACCTCTGGCTTACCGGAAATACAGTCATGCAAGTTTGGAAAGACGCCTCTGTAGTCAAAATCCAGGATCAACTTGAAACAGTAACCAACATATTCCACATATACATAGAAACATCAAAACTATCTACTTATGTATGTTTTGTTGACAGACGTTATGGAATTTACTGCAACATTACTTTGAGATCAATTCAATCTATGTATCAGGATGTACAATGGTCAGTCAAGGTGAATACTGACAAAGTGATTGGTTCGATGTAACTGTTGGGGTCAAGCAAGGCTGTTGTTTTTCACCGACCCTTTTTTCTATATATTTCAATTACTTCTCAAATGCATTTAGTGAATTTCAATGTGGAATAGACATCAACTCTTACACATTCTTTGTTAACAGTGATGATATTGTTCACACTTCGCCAGATTGTGTACATCAATGGTCTAACAACTTTAAGGCCGGGATTCCATGTGTACGGAGTGTGTACTGCGTAATGCGTAGTACGTAATGCGTATTTAACACTTTGCACTAAAATAGTAGTAGTTGATTCCATGAACACGTAATACGTAAAGCGTGGTGCGCAGATCGTAGTACGTGTTCCCCGGGACACTCACAAGGGTGTCCGAATACGCAATACGCGTCTATACGGATACCAAAAGTGGGGATTCCCCTGGGGTTTTCCTATCACAGACCATGTGGTTTTCCAAACAAACTGCACGTGTCGACATGTCTCGCAACTTTATACCCGACTCAATTCTTGAGAACTTGAAAATCCATTTCTTTATGATGCCTCAAGGAAGGATCATAAAGATGCCCTTAAAACCAGCAACATCTACTTTTTTTTCTTCTTTAAATAACAATATAAAAATCCAACAATTAGCAAAATATCTTCTTCAATCTCAAGTTCTCTCTGTAGACCCTTGTTATTCGACATAGCCATTTTGTGTCCATATACAAAAAGGTCAAATTGGATAATCACGCTGCAATGTGTATACGTTATTCACGCACTCATTGAAACTGCCAATACGCATCACGACTTATGCAACACGCATAACACACGAATACGAACACATGGAATTCCAGCTTAACAGTGAAAAGAGACAAAACAAGCATTATGCATTGAAAACATAATCGACTCCTGGACGTTATATTCAATTCAAATGTTGAAATGTGGATACTACTCATTGTAAATAATTAAATATCTTGGAATGTGGATTAATGAACATTAATAATTGTGACTACAAAAAAACCACATAAATACGGAAGGCTTCAAACAAAGGATACCTGAATCGAATTGATGAATGGATAGAAACATGACAAGTTTCGTTTAATCTGAATAAAACAGGGTCTATTCTTTTACCAAACATGTCAAATGCCAAATCTAACCATGAACGTTATTGACTGGGTTCGCAGTCAAAGGCAAGAATGCATGCATGTCAAACCAAAGTTCATATCATGTTCGACATCAACAATTCAAATGACTAACTGCAACTACAGCTGTAAATTCCACATGAGCATTTTGAATTTATGAGGTCGCAGAAAAAATATCAAAGAAATTAAAGTCATCACCCGCTTTAGACATGAAATGTCTTTCAAACAGCTCCTTTGGCCTACTCTCGTAGTCAAACAACATGAAGTCCTTCATGTATTTCAGCCTCAGTTTCTCCAGGTCCTCTAAGGGAACCTCTCTGTATGCTTGTAGGTAGGCTTCTCTGCTGTTTGACCTTGCCCCGGAAGTACTTCTTTGATACGCGTCCAGCAGCAAGTTTGTTAGTGAAGACAGATTGAGACGTTGGCTCTCTTCAGGTGACAGAGGAAATTTGTAATGTTTTTCTATCAACCCAGATATCTGAAACTGTCGCCAGAGTCGCAGATATATATCCTGATGCGAGTCACATTTGAGTAAGTTATCAAGCATTTTGAATGTTCGTTCAGCATGAAATATAATGTAATAGATATCATTCTGCTGTGCAAAATCTTTAATTATTATCTTTTTAGCATTTGGAATCAGATTCAATATGTAATAAACATCGTCTTTGAATGTTTCCACTTTTCCAAACACATTATATTTGACGTTGCATATATCACACAAGATGGAAACTGGTTTGAAATGTACATCTAATCCTTCAGGTTCTCTGAACGTGAGGGTTTTTACCAGTTCACTGAATTTTAAATCGTTTCCACAAGTGTTATTTCTATTACGAAGATTGTATATCATTTTGGCTGCACGTTGCCTATACATGTTGTTTGGACTCAAATATTTATCAACGTTAGTTGCGAAAATTCTTTTGTAAGGATCTCTGGCAAAAATGAAAGAAAATGAATCGTTGAGAACAGTTTGTACATAGTTCTTCTTTTGATCCAAAGTCATATTTATCACTTGATCTCTTAGCCGTAGCTTCCGAACATTGCCGATCTCAAAGGGTGAACTGTAGTTGTCTGTATTCAAGACATGCAGCATCCTGGTCCAGAACTTACTTGCTACCTTAGGGACTGGACAATACATGGTGCTGACATTTTTGTAAAAGACAAACTGTTTCTCTGCCAAATCAATTTTCAAGTTTTCTTTCTTCATCAACGAACAGGTGGCTTGGACTTGTTCCCTTCTCTTCTTTAACCTTTCCTCCACGTTCACACCCTGTTAATATGATTGAGAACAGCAAATCATTCAACAGCGGTAAAATGTAACAAATCCTCTCACATTGTCAAGTGCTGGGTTACCTACATTAAGGAATTGGTATTGTTATTTATAGGGGTCGATTCCTAGATTGTGAAGACCTGTATGCGTGTTTTTGTTGAATTTACAGAGTTTGAGTGTTGATTCCTTGGTTATAAGAAGCTTCAACTTGTTTTCATGTTCAACCTAAGACAAACAATGGGGTCTTTTCCTAGATTGTGGCGGGCTTTCAACTCGTCTTTCTGCATAACGTGTGGGTAAAGTGTGTCGGATTTCCAGTTAAATTTATGTTCAACTAATGGAACATAGTTCCTAGATTGTGAATGTTTGTTCATATGTGTTTGTTTAACTACTGGAGCACAGGGTCGAGGTTCCTAGATTGTGAAGGCTTTCGATCCGTATTTAAAAATGAAGTGTAATGTGTTTCTTTGTATGTATAGAGGCGTAAACTTTGATTCCTAAACTGTGAATGGCTTTCAACTCATGTTTCTCTACAAATTAAGAGATATATGGGTCGATATCTAGATTGTGAAGCACATTCAATACGTAGTTCTATTCAACTTATAGGCTATAGTGGTCAATTTATAGATACCAAAGGGTAGTGATTCGTATGTAGTCATTAAAGCACCTTGCAGTCCAGGAATCGACCCCTATAATCCATAATTTAGTAAGAAATGTGTAAACATTCCTAATTTTCTATAGACATTCCTATGCTCAATAAATTGAACAGAAACACGAGTTGAAAGCCCTTCGCAAATAAGAAAATAAAGTCCATACACCATCAGCTGAAAGTAGGGAATTTCAACCCTCACAATCTAGAAATCGACCCTCTATACTCCTTAATAATCAGAAACCTTCACAATCTAGGAATTGACACCTATATTCTTCTAATTGAATATAAACACACACATAGGAAGCTTTTCACAATTTAATACCCCCTACCCCGTACGTTACAATACCTCCCAACTTACATCCTAGATTGTGATCATAACAAGATTGTGAGGGTATCACAATCTGCAGATTGTATAAACAATATAGAAATAATGAAATATTCCCAGATTGTGAGCCCTCAATCTGCAGATGACGATACACCCTAGATACTTCGTAACAACTCCACCTGGTGGCAATCTTGATCTGCCCTCTACCAGACTCATGATCCCAACCAACGCTCTCTGGTGAGATACGCTTCATAAATATAACCTTGTAAACACAACGGACACTCTAAAGCAAAGTCTCACGTATGTTCTCACATGTATTTCATTTTCGTACAGTATTGGCTAAAAGTAGCTAAGTTGGCTTAGTACTAGATAAGTCATTGTTTAGAGAAAAAATGTTGAGAACAGTATCTTGTAATCGAGAACCTGTGAACACCAAGTAGCAAGAAATCTTATATAAGATCAAATTAAATTGACAATATGCCTCGTTGAGGAGGCACATCTTGTCCTATTTAAAGGGGCAGTAGCACGTTTTTTCGCTGAAATAAGTCGATGAAATGTATTTGAAAAATAATCTCACACAATAGTAAAAAAGTCTTCTCTCTTCGGAAAATCAAGTTAAAAAATTAATGTACATGGTTTCATAAAGGCACGGACATCGTTTTTATCATTCAAAATTAATAAAATTCTTGCTTTATCGACAACATCGTTATTACCACTACGGATAATTGGTTTGTGTAATAAGATGGTTTAACCTCTAAAGTAAATATAAATGACATAAACTATCATTATAAAAGGGGAATTTGAAAAAATAAAATTTGCAAAAAACGTGCTACTGCCCCTTTAATGTTGCATGATCACTTCTAATAGCATTTACTCACCAAATTATCATCTGTTCTATTTCCAAGGATTTTCCTAACAACTCTGTTTGTCTGAGAGAACAAGTCAACATAAGCTGATAAGTTTGGATTCAAGGACACTTTTATATGAGTCGCTGTTGCGTCTGTGGGTTTCACTGAAAATACGAACAGAGAAACATACAGAAAACCAATAATGCAAAAACGAATGAAATAAAGCCACGCAGTTCGTCATGTATCCTACTAAACTGACGGGCAAAAGAGAGTATAACACTAACTTAATTTCGATTAATTCTATATTTTAAAGAAATGAGATGCATTATGACACGATAAAATAACACCCTTCGGCAGTAGTTTGAATGACTTAATTGGTGACTGTTTTATTTGTTATTAAAATAACATTATTTAAAGTAGACCCCGACCATGTTCAAAATGTTGTAAATATGTGCAGGACGAGTCACATTTATTGATTTTCACATACAGTATGGGGTATTTGTCGATGAACAGTTGTGTTTTATCAAAATTAATTTGGAGGAATTTCAAAATTTGAATTTTAAATTATAGTTAAAACATTTTAAATCCGCTTAGACTGATTTAATATTTTGGACTAATTTTCCCAAGGCAGTTTTTTAATATGACGTCGAAAACTCGAGATATTCGACTTTCAAAATTATACATATGATAAATACAACTGAGTGATATACTTTCTTTTGCCCGTCCGTGTATTTTGGCAAAATCAGTGCAGTATCATTTTCACCAAAGCAAGGTTAAGTGTTGTACACAAATTGATACAAAATAGTAATTGATTTTGAAATGTAATAAAGGAAATATTAAAGTTACACAACTGCAAATATCATGTGTTTGTTACGGTCATATGTTTGTTCATATTGATATCATTTCAGTAATATTTCAAGGAAAGATTTAAGAGGGAATACAACAGAAACACTTACGATATTTCTTCCAACTACTCTGAGACCTTGAATACCAGAATCCAAGGATAACGAATATCACCAAGACCATCCTCAGAGCACCTTTAAGATGTCTAAAGGAATCCATTATCTATTGTCCTTAAACAAACATTTTAAATATTTCATCTTTGTCATGTCAGAGTTTGGAATGTTAACACATCCATATAAAACCATACAAAGGGTTTCTTGAAACGAAAACACAGATGGAATCGGTTTATTTTTAAAATTTTACACGTCATCGTGTTCTAAAAGCAATGCAACAAGGCCGTGGAGAAGATTTTTTCAGAGGCCTTGCAAATACTCAACAACTTCAAAACGAAATAACGTTAAGACAGATACTGTTTATTCACACGATTTGAACACAGTTGAAAATCATCGGAATATGCGAATCATGCGGTTATCTTAAATAGACATGAACGAGACAACGAAACTTATAAGGTATTGATATGATTATTTAATAAATAACTATCAGTTCACAGTTCAAACAATTATCCGTTGCACTTGAAAATCGTGCAAAAATCCGAGTTTCCGGATATACTTGATCACGATAAGGGGGTGGGTAAGTTTTGCAATATCACTTAATACGTTTCCAAGTGAAAGCAAGAAAAATAGAGCCATGGCCTCTGTAGCTCATCAGGAGATAATAAGTGGGGTATGTTATGGAGTGGACTTTATAGCAATGGTCAGATAATGGAATGTAGTAATAAGAATCTAGGTAGTGAAACGATTAAAGCAGTTTAAAAATATTTTGTTACCATAACTTTGCCAATCTGCTATATATATATGTGTTGAAAGAGCAACACAAAGCTTGGAAATAAATTGCTGGTATCAAACATATAATAATGTGGTGGAGAGATCATACTATTTTTTAAGATCGTACACACATTATATAATAATGAATATACCGGGTACAATTCTTTGCATACAATTCACCACTGTAAGCTATTGCAATAATGGCCTGGGGCTGTAGAAGAAAATGAAAAAAACCTTTTTAGGTCATGACCCCTGTTAATTATTATCAAAATTGGTTACACATAAATCAACATTCGTTATGAATATCATACACCTTTGCATTATATTGTTTTAATTCTTAATTGCATTATGGCAATACCAACATTTATTACATAATGAATAGGAGCCTCAGTTTTTGAAAATCCCATTTCTCATAGGCTCCATTTCAATACTTAATAAATTGGTGAATTTTTTTTAGTAAATTCTTTTTCACCATTTCTTATAGGCTCCTTTTCAATATTTGATAAAATGGTGATATTCTATGAATAAATTATTTTTCAGAGTCAGTGGAACACTAAAGCAGTCTCACGCACAGTCTATGATAACACAGTGCTGCACAGTAGTTTGAAGTAACCTGAAACCTCTGTGTAACTATCAGTTTTCATTCTTCTGCCAGGAAGAGGTCAACACAATGCAATTACATAACATGCAGACACTGGACTCACAGCCAGTTAAATTTATATGTTAGATGCAGTTTTTCCTACAATTAATTATTTTTCTGTACTGGAGAAGATGATGAAAATAGGTGTGATGTCACAATCTCATATAGCTACTTCTTTTATAGTCCTATGTTATCACCAGTCATCACTAGTCATATTCAGTTCACATATCTCATGTAAAATGAAAAAAATTAATTCCTCTTCAAGTTATTCCTTCAAAGGGTATTCAATAGTTCTCATTTCAAATAGATTCACATTAAACATGTCCATGATGTAGACATCTATCTCATTTCTTGTTCCTATTGAATAAAATTAACTGCAAAGTTAATAGAAAACTAAATCAGTTATAAAGTATAAAATATGATATAAATAAGGTATACCAAATTGACTCGTACTGGAAATTCTAAATAATTAATTAATTAATTCTCCAAATAATTACACAATATCATGAGATATTAAAAAACTCCATTATTTACTCTTAAATTACAAAGAACATAATATGAGGTTTAATAAAAGATTCTGTATTAAGTCTTTAGAATACTTTTAGACTTGTGTACCTTTATCAGCAAATTCACTTGCAAAATACAAATAATTACTCATATGTGAAATGTGAGACAAAGATAAAATATGACTTATAATTTTTGTTAGACCTCCAATTCTAAGTTTTTAATTCTAAATATCTCTTTTTCATCAGACATATTATATTCTCAAAGCACATGTTAGAACTCTCACATCAGAAAGATGAAATGCCTTTAACTCAGCTGTTTTCTTTAAAATTACCTCCCTTACCTAATTACTGATTGAAGTGCACATATAATCTCAGAAAGAGGCTGTAAACTGAAATAGGCTTTTAGGTTATGATCTCTGTGACCCATATTTGGGGTCACAGACTCACCAAATTTACTATTTAGAATCCCTTACAGCCAAGGAGTCTGTACATAAAATTTCAGCTCGCTTGAGCCATTGGGACTGGAGATGAAGATGAAAATAGCATTTTAGGTCATTGCCTCTGTGACCCAATATTTGGAGTCTCACTGTCACCAAATTTACAATTTAGAATCCCCTTCAGTCAAGGAGTATGTACATAAAATTTCAGCTCTCTACGTTCATTGGGACTGGAGAAGATGATGAAAATAGTTTTTTTTAGGTAATGACCCCTGTGAGCCACACTTGGGGTCACAGGGTCACCAAATCTACAATTTAGAATCCCTTTCAGCCAAGGAGTCTGTACATAAAATTTCAGCTCTCTGGAGTCATTGGTTCTGGAGAAGAAGATGAAAATAGCTTTTAAGGTTATGACCCCTGTGACCCACATTTGGGGTCACAGGGTCACCAAATTTACAATTTAGTATCCCCTTCAGCCAAGGAGTCTGTACATTAAATTTCAGCTCTCTGGAGTCATTGGTTCTGGAGAAGAAGTCGAAAAAGCGAAAAGTTTACGGACGGACGGACGGACGCCATCCCATGCCATAAGCCCATCGGGCCTTTCAGGCCAGATGAGCTAAAAATGAGGTCATCCAACTTTGTGACACGTGACTCCATCTTGGATCGTGTATACTCGCTTAGCGAGACAGCTCCAAAGTGGTCACGCGTGTACATTGTATTCGCGAGTACGCGCGAACTCGTTTTCGTTTAGGAGCGGGTACTCGCGAATACTCGCGAATACTCGCGGTTTTGAACACGCCTCTGAATACCTGTAGAGCTGCCAATATCCGTCTTCGTAACATTCGCAAGATAAGAAGATTCCTAGATACTGATGCTACTAAACTGTTCGTCCACTCGAAACTTTTGTCAGTCTCTGCTGAACAGATCAGGGAATATTCAGTCTCCAACTAGTTCAGAATCGTGCAGCCAGAATCATCACGAGAACTATAAACCAAGCAGAACTTTGAACTCAGAACTGGTTACAACGAAGACGAGTCAAGATCCTCAATCCTCTTTGTCTCAAAATAACTTTCCCATCTACATGAGAGAATTCATCGAAGAGTACCAATCCTCTACGTCTCCCAGAACGGAATAAGTTGCCTAATCCTGTGACTAGAACCTTTCATGGCATGAGTTACAGTGACAGCCCCAATCCGTGTGGACCAATTCCTCTACAACTCATATGTATAGAGAAGCCTCATCTTTACGAACACACTTTAAAACTTGTCTGTTCTTAAGTCAAGATTTATTTGCGCGCCTTTGAAAAGCTAAAAGCTGGGAAGCCCGTTAGATACACTTAAAAATTTTATCTAATATAATAGTTAAAAAAATAGAGCCATGGGCTCTGTAGCTCATCAGAGTTTATTTTGTTTGATGATGAAGACAGAAATATGTTGTCTCAATATAATGTACGATCCCTAACCCTGACAAATCTTATTCTTGAAATTGAGAGAGAGAGCACTCAGCAAGGTCAACACACAGCAGATTATGCAGTATTCTGACCCCTTGGCTCTGGTTACAAGCCAGTTGTGTTTTTTGTGTTTTACCGCCAAATTATGTAATAGACTCTTGCTTGCACTAAACACTGGCAGCACTGATCTAACTGTATAAGGCTTAAAGAGAACAGGCAATGTGATGAATCTCATGGTACATAGTACAATTTAGAATCACCTTGTCTAAACAATCTCGGTTCTAAGCCTTGTCATCCAAACATCTAAACATTCTGAACAAAATATTCCTTCTAGTTTGTTCTGGATGAACACAGGATTTTAGGTAATGGCCTGCGAGGCCCTATTTGGGGCCACTGGGTCACCAAATCTACAATTTAGAATCTCCATTGGCTAAAGACTCTTTACACAACATGACAACCTTCTAGGTCTTTTCGTTCTGGAGAAGAAGATGATTTTAATCTTATCTTATCATTTCATCACCAGTCATATGCAGTTCACATATCTCATGTAAAATAAAAGAATTCTTAACTCCTCTTCAATTTAGTCCTTTATGACTTGTCACAATTTTCAGTTCATAGGCTATTCAATAGTTCTCATTTCACATTGATTTCATCAATTTGACTAACATGTCCACAATGTAGATTGTTATCTAAAGTTGACATATATTTCAAATCATTGTGATTGAAGTGTCATAAAATATCAGTTCAAAATTCATTTTCAAAGTTTTTTTTTAGGCTGTGGCCCATATTTGGGGTCACAGGGTCACCAAATTTACAAGTTTGAATCCCCATTGGCTAAAGAGTTTGCATACAATATTACAGCCTTCTAGATCTTTTTGTTCCGGAGAAAAAGATGAAAACAGGATTTTAGGTAATGGCCTGTGAGGCCCTTATTTGGGGCCACAGCTTCACCAAATCTACAATTTAGAATCTCCATTAGCTAAAGACTCATTACACAACATGACAACCTTCTAGGTCTTTTCGTTCTGGAGAAGAAGATGAAAATAATCTTATCTTATCATTTCATCACCAGTCATATGCAGTTCACATATCTCATGTAAAATAAAAGAATTCTTAACTCCTCTTCAATTTAGTCCTTTATGACTTGTCACAATTTTCAGTTCATAGGCTATTCAATAGTTCTCATTTCACATTGATTACATCAATTTGACAAACATGTCCACAATGTAGATTGTTATCTTAAGTCGACATACATTTCAAATAAAGTGAATGAAGTGCACATAAAATATCAGTTCAAAATTCATTTTCAAAGGTTTTTTAGGCTGTGGCCCATATTTGGGGTCACAGGGTCACCAAATTTACAAGTTAGAATCCCCATTGGCTAAAGAGTTTGCATACAATATCACAGCCTTCTAGATCTTTTTGTTCCGGAGAAAAAGATGAAAACAGGATTTTAGGTAATGGCCTGTGAGGCCCTTATTTGGGGTCACAGGGTCACCAAATCTACAATTTAGAATCCCCATTGGCCAAGGAGTTTGTACATATAATTTCAGCTCTCTGGAGTCATTGGTTCTGGAGAAGAAGATGAAAATAGCTTTTTAGGTTATGACCCCTGTGGCCCTTATTTGGGGTCACAGGGTCACCAAATCTACAATTTAGAATCCCCATTTGCCAAGGAGTCTGTACATCAAATTTCAGCTCTCTGGAGTCATTGGTTCTGGAGAAGAAGATGAAAATAGCTTTTTAGGTTATGACCCCTGTGGCCCTTATTTGGGGTCACAGGGTCACCAAATCTACAATTTAGAATCCCCATTTGCCAAGGAGTCTGTACATCAAATTTCAGCTCTCTGGAGTCATTGGTTCTGGAGAAGAAGTCGAAAAAGTGAAAAGTTTACGGACGGACGCAATCCCATGCCATAAGCCCATCGGGCCTTTCAGGCCTGATGAGCTAATAATTTTTTTTATAACGAACGGATTTTTTTACATGAATAAGTGAAGTACAGTGAGTAAAAACGTAATTAAGCATCCCCCTCCCTCCCCCCAAACCCCTCTCAAATAATCAAATACAATTATGGACCATTGACAACGTTTCTTTCTGGTTGACAAGCTTTGTAAAGCCACAGTCAAGAGATTTGCACATGTGACCGTTTCTTCTACATAATGTAGTTAGATTACCTTGATTTTCCACTTATGTGTGTGTTTCGCGATTTGGTGCTAAGTAGTAGAAATCTTCACTTGAAAATATAAGAGATAAAGCGATAAAAAAAATATTCACTTTTCAAATACGAAATTCTAATAACAATGATCATATCAAGAGTGGTCATATCTGATTGTCAGAACCACAAAATGTGGTTAAATTATTGAACTCTTTTGAACAGCTCATTGAATTACAACATATGTTGTCCTCTACAGTGATAAAGTCACATTACCGTGGAGGAGAAGCATAATTGATGTTGTAATGCTTGACTGAACCCTATCTCGACTGTAAACTATTGTAATCAATGGTTTCATATGGAGATTGACAAGCGCAACTGCAATCCGAAAGTTTATTCATTTACATTCAGATGTCTAACCAAATGACATAAATAAATTACAAAAGCGTAATACATTGCAAAATTTGAATGACAGTCTTTTGATTACAAAGCCAAATGAGCACCATACAACTTCCGCGGCAAGAGAAAACTCGCGCCAATTTCAATAACTGGCTTAGTCAAACGTTGCTGCATTTCCTAAACTTATCTGCGCCACCACAGCAGAGAGCACTTTGCAGTTCACTGCTCTAGCAAAGAGAAGGAAAGAAAATTAGCCAGTGATGAAAACTGGCGCTATATATGAGTTGTGAGGAAGGTTGCCTATGTTCACATGTACAAGGATCACTCTCGCACGTTGCATGTGTTCGTCACTTCAAACTTTGGCATGATGAAATAGACGGAAGGGGATCAATGTTTTAAATTCCAATTTCCTTAATTTCTGAAGTTTTTTTTATTTTTATATCGACTTAGCGAGAAATATTTCATTGCATGTACAGATTTAATATAACAATTCATAATGTTATTCAATCTCATTTTCATATGAACTTTACATGGAATTTTTAATGATTGGCGCAGGAAAATGGGGAATTAAGACAACGAAATAATTTCTTTTGGTTCGTTTGAACATTTGCCCTTAAATTTTCGGAAATCATATTATTAGCATTTGAAAAAAATGATTATATATATACATATATATGAGTCCTTCGAATATCATTTTAGCAATTCAAAAATGGATATTAAAATGTTTACCTACGCTATTTCTTGACAGCTGGGAAGAGTGAAGACACGTCCTTGCATGGCTTGTCTCAAGAAGATCAATCAGGTTGCAACACATTGCTATTAACAGGCGCACCGTCGCTACACCTGTCTCTCGTAATGGCTGCTAAATATGTTTATTTTTATCCCCACACTGCATAATGTAGGGGGGTGACTAAACCTTTCTTCCCGTGAACAAACATTGTTTTTACATAGGTATATATGTATATACGTATACAGGTACTAGGATATTAACACTGCAGGCCCCTGAAGGTTGTGATTTCGGCCGTTATGGTAGTATTTTAAGTTTAATGATAGCGATCAATTGACATATGCACACTGACAGGAACACGTGCCACCACGTATTTACAAGTCCCTCTAATGCTACCCAATATCCTTTTCTCATTTAGTTTATTCATTCATATAAGTGTCAAACCATGACACCTAACATAAATTTTAAATACATCAATCAGATTTTGAAGAAATTACTCCGTTGATTCAGCTTCGCACGTTTTTCTGATGACTTTCAACATTTTCTGTTTTAACATCAGAGAGTTATGCGAGTGACAGGTGCTAACGGTAAGGAAGGTAATGAACACTGGTCTGATGTTATCAGCGATACACAGCGATTCATATATATATATATGATGTAGTAGAATTTTTCATTACCTGTGCACCGTAATTTGACATCTGGTTTGAGTCGTCAATCAATACATATATTTATTCCACATGAATAAGCTTAACAGTTGGACAATACTTGTTGCTTGCTTTGGTTCTAAAGAACGCTATCAAACTTACTATGCAAGGGAGAGTGTGTACTTTACTTTACTTTACTAGATCAGTGCCATTTGTTATTCTGAATGTTCTAGAATCGAGTTGTTACAACAGAACTGTGATGCATACTTTTGAATACATGTTGGATAGTCAGAAATCAGATGCCGTTTTGTTTATTAATTCCAAAGTGATTAAATGCGATCATTTATTCGTATTAATTGTTTATAAAATATACCATATGTGTCATATTGCAGGTAACTCTAGAATTTGTTTTAGACATGACCGATAGTGTGGTATGGAACTGAAGTTAACATCTGGATGAATATGACAATCTATACCGGTTTGTAAGGTGTATATGAACTAAACCATTCATATTTTTACAGTAACATATTTGACTATGGAAGTTATTGAGTATCATATAGAATTCTGACATTGTTGTCCTGCATAAAGAGACAAAATCAACATTGAAGTTGCGATGCGTGTTTGATGTTACCATGCATGGCTAAACGCAAGCAGGTACATTGTAATGGTGAATTGAACACTTCAGATCGATTATATTAAGCATAAAGGTGTGTAAAATGTGTATTGCTGGTTTCATACAATGTGTGTAATATATGACAGTACTAACAAAATATTGCATTAGAGTGAGTGAGTTATTGTTTAACGCCGCTTCGGCAGTACTGCAGCCATTAGCGGCGACATATTGCATTAGATGTTTTCTCATACATGCACATGGGAATTAAGTGACAACAGACTATTTTCAAAATGAAAGCTGAACAATATAAGTAATAGGGATAGTATACGATGGTCGTGGGTGATAACATGATTTATTCTTGTTTAAACATGTTTTGTTTTTTTATAACGGGGAATTTCATCAGAATTGATCCACCATACAACTTTGCTGTTGTTGAGATCAACAAAACTAGATCCAGATAAGTTTCTTTCTGGTTGAAAAACTGATGTCTCAAGATAACAAATCACCAACAAAGTTTGTCAGTAGTGTCACTCGTGAAACTATCACTTTCTCACCCCATTAGATGATATAAAAAGATAGCCATGGGCTCTGTAGCTCATCAGGAATTGTATTGTTTGATGTAGAATACCAAAATTAATTATTTTAATATAATGCACAATCCCTTGCCCTGAAAAATCTCGGTCTTCAAATTATCAGTGCATAATGAAAACATTACTTGACCCTAAATTTGATAAAATTGGTTGTCCAAGTATCACAATTCCTGCAAAGTCGTAGAAAAGGTGATTCCATTAAAATGGAATAAACATATTCCCCATCAAACAAAATTGTATAAAATTTGGAGAGAAACAATACAACTCTCTTCTGAAGTAAGTACACCTTATTTATGAATCCTACTTAAAAGTAAAACATTATTCACAAAAACCTGAGACCCACTGGAACACACTGAAGTATTTTAATGAAATTCACCGATCTAAGTCTCTATTCATCAAAGATAATATTGTAAAATAAATAGCCTTCTACCATTACTGGTTCTTGAGGTGAAAAACACAACTTTAAATTGCACCCCTGCCACGACCTTTCTTCAGAGTTAGCTAATGATATTTACAAATCTGAATGTCCTTCTCTCAAAGATCTTATACCCAAAATTTGAACTTCATAGCATAGCTGGTTCTTGAGAAGTCGTTTAAAGATTTTAGGGTGCTCCCCCCTGCCACACACATATTTGATTGGGGGTCAAGTCAAAATGAACAAACTTGAAACTACATGTAACAAAGTTGTTTTTCTTATGGCAACCTGTTTCACAGAAGTTGTTAAGAGGTTTTAGGGAAAGTGCCTGCCTCGTCCATATTTGAGGGACTGGGAGGGTTCGAGACCAAATGAAGAATCCTTTATTTCCTAGGTGCAAGGTACCTCCCAACAAAATTTCAGCTTTAGGCATAGAGTTCTGCAGAAGAATTTGAAAATGTGACACCTGACTCTGGCCATTCCATAATGAGATGAAATTTTTTTTTCAAAACACTGTAATGTCACTAATGTGCATCACCTGCTAATGCTATGAAAGATCATTCTAATGTGAAACAAATATATCCAACTTCATTTCTCTTTTTTGAGTTGATACAAAATAAACAAGTGTTTGCCACTAACATGGCAATGTCCCCCGCCGGTGACATTGAGTTAGTAAGACACATCATTGGAGCTACTTGGGTTCATGATATATCGTGTTAATAAGAGTTCTAAAAGTGGTCAAAGTGTTGTGGTGACCTTGAAAATAAGGTCAAGGTCACCAAATCGACTGGCGTCTGTGTCATCCTCCAATGTAGACTGACACCAAATTTTAAAACATTTGGTCCAAACGGTTATAATAAATGGTGATAACAAGAGTTCGAAAAGTGGTCAAAGTGTTGTAGTGACTTTGAAAATAAGGTCAAGGTCACCAAAATCCCCTGGTGTCTTCGTCATCCCCCAGTTTAGACTGACACCAAATTTGAAGACTTTGAGTCCAACTGGTAAAGATATATATCGCGTTAACAAGAGTTAGAAAAGTGCTCAAAGTGTTGCAGTGACCTTGAAAATAAGGTCAAGGTCACCAAAATAAACTGGTGTCTGTGTCTTTCCCCAATGTAGGCTGACAACTAATTTGAAGACTTTGGATGCAATGTTTCATGAGATATCGCCTTAACAAGAGTTCAAAGAGTGGTCAAAGTGTCGTGGTGACCTTGAAAATAAGGCCAAGGTCACCAAAAGTGACTGGTGTCTGCGTCTTCCCACAATGTAGGCAGAAACCAAATTTGAAGACTTTGGATGCAACGCTTCATGAGATATTGCGTAAACAAGAGTTCAAAAAGTGGTCAAAGTGTCGTGGTGACCTTGAAAATAAGGCCAAGGTCACCAAAAGTGACTGGTGTCTGCGTCTTCCCACAATGTAGGCAGAAACCAAATTTGAAGACTTTGGATGCAACGCTTCATGAGATATCGCGTAAACAATAAATGTGAGGTACGGACGTACGGACGTACGGACGGACGCCGCTGAATACATAGTCCCCCGTTCCGCGTTGCGGCGGGGGACAACAATATTCATTTCAATTAACATTTTTGTTTAAATAAGCGTATACGGTTTTTACTTTTAAGTTTAAACATTAAAACCAGAAGCAATATTACACTTTTGTAACACATCTTTTGTCATTTTTATCAACTACACACTCTCAACAACATAACCAATCTGACAATTTACTACATGGCCACCAAAAGGATATGTGTTGAGAAATAACACAAGAAGACATCAACTGTCATTCTTTTACAATAGGTTTACAATAAAAAAACATTGCAAATTGTGAATCCTATGACGTAAGAAAGTCCCTAATAACTTTATATTTAACTAGCTTTTTTATTTAAGTTTGTGATGAATTTCAGCAGGCTCATAACTAAAGCTGTGAAGATATACATTAAATACAGTGATACTTTATTATCATTGTTGATCTTATTTTGTTGTTTTCACTGAAAACAATTCAATCGAGTTCTGAGATATCGTGTGAAATATTTCTGCATTGACACACCTCCACAATAGTAGGTGTGGAAGCTGTCTGTGTGGAGTTGGTGATCTGTCTGGGTAAGGGAGGTTACTCATCACTGCTGCAGTAACAAACATTTCCCGAAATGTTATATTACTTAACACAGGGCAGGTTTCATAGCAGTTGACAGAAGAGTACATCTCTGTATCTATAGTATTGGTGAGCTGTAAGGATACAAGTCAGTTCAAAATAGAAAACAGAGATCTTAAGAAACCTCAACAAATACAATTTATTATCTTTCTGGAAAGGCACCTGATTTTCTCTTTTGCAAAAGAAACCGGACATGGGCAGCAGAAACTGGTATGAGCTCGGTAACGACTGGTTTGACCTGGCCTGGTTTGAACTGGATCTTCATCAAACTGGAGAGATCTGTCAGTGCTTGCTGACATTGCTGGAGACCCTGGAACACAGATGTGAACGTTTAACACCGTATCCTTCTATACATCAATCCATTGATTCCACTCTTACTCAATGTACCGGTAATGTAACGTCCTCATGAACAGTTATACAAAACAGGTAAGGCTTTCTTGGTGGAATTTGGACTTCAACTGACTAAAAGTCATGTGCTTCAACGTATTCAGAAATATTACAAGCAATTATCACTAAGGAGACATCTTCCCCAGTTGCAAATTATCACACAAAATAATGTCAAGATCACCAAAATCTAATCATCTTGTTGTCTTCCCAAGGAGAAGTTTTTTATGGGGATAATTAGGCAGAGATAATTACCTCAGCAAGTACCTCCTTAACTGATGGATCAGCTTTTGATCTCTGTTTCATTACCTGGAAATAAGAATTGTGATAATAGAAGTTAAAGGTAAGTGTTTATAACATAAATATTCTTAAAGATGCATCCATTATGTTTAATAAATTTATTTGGTTTTAATATATATATGAACGTACCAGATATGCTGTTCAGTTCAAATAATTTCACTCCACTTACAATTCATCCCCAATCGTCAAATATATCCTAATTACTAGTTACAATTAAAATTGAGCAACATCATATATACATGTGCAGAAACCGAAACTACATCTCCCATTCACATGTATAGTAGTCATATGACCTATTGAACATTGACAGCCTAAATTTGACTTTTTTTCTTCTGTAAATAACTTTCCAAAATCATGTTTGACTAATTGACAGGTGTCAGTCTCTACAACTTTTATCATTTATCATCACTACACTGACTATCATCAAAATGTTAATATTTGGCAACAGTCAGTATTTCTCAAAACAAAAAAACACACCATCTATAACGTTTGCCATATCTGAACCCAACAACGATGGATGTACCTTTAAAATTCATTAGGACACAACAAACTACCTCTCTCCAATAATGGAAGAAACAGTTATTTTGGAATGCAATTCTTTGTGCTGATGAAATGACATTATGATTGAAATAATTGCAGACTAGTACCTTACCATTCTTACTTACTTACCATACTATCTTCTGCAGAAAAGCCAATCAGTTTTGTAAGGACCTGTAAAAGATGACAAAATAAATCAGAATGAAACTCACAACCAATAAAATCAGAACAATCCAATGGATCATCTTTGCTTATTCTTGACCAATACTAAAACTCAAGATTTAAGGGTACCATGAATGATCTTTGAAAGACCATAAGAAAGACCACAAGCCCCTATTACCGACAATGCAAAACCATCACTTAATACCACATTTCACTTATTTCAATTAATTCATTATTCCTAAAATACACATAAAGCATTAAATAATTCACTATTCTCACATTCATATTTGTTCTTAAGAATTATAGATACACAATTGTTTTGGGGAGAAACTACTTAAGCAGTAGTTTAGAACAGTTCAAAAATAAAACAATAAAACACCAATGCAAAATGTGTGCTTACACTGTTGGACAAGTCTACATCGAGAGAAGCTGTACCATCATTTATCTTGCAAGCAAGACTCCACAACCTCCCTTGGTTGCTGGTTAGTTTACTGGTAAGGGTAGAAATATATCCCTGGAAAAAACAAATGCAATAATCAATTGATAAAATGATGACAAGAAATTAATATTTTATTACATAATACATTATTACATAATGTTAATGTTTATCGAATTGTGATAATACAATTACTTGGGTGCCAATCCACAAAGCAATAATTAATTACAATCAACTTTAATTCATCTGGATAAACTTGTACCAAAATTTGAAATTTAAACCACTTCCTATGTGTCATTTCTGCATTTGAAATGGCTTATGAACATGATTGAGATATTATGACATTTGTGTACCAAACTATAGCGGAATATTTTTGTTAGTTATCTTTTGTAAATACTTAATATAGCTTTATTTTTTACATTCTACTTCTAATGGCCGTCTAAACAGTAGGGCCAAAGTGGAGAGCAGTTAATGTTTATGAGCTTCAATCAACAAAACAAAGCAGCTATCCTGGATATAATGACACTAAGATTTTGACAAATAATGAAACAAATATAAGGTAGGTTTGTTCAAAATATACCTGTAGATGCAATTGACTTTTCTCACAAATAAATATAGGAGCCATCAAAATTTAACCAAATTTATTTTGTTGTTGTTTATAATTATTTGCTCAAAATAATGCAAAGCAGGAAAGTTTATCTTTTGGGAAACATAAAACAATTACAGTATTCTAAAGCTTTATAACATATTAATCACAAATTACCTTGACAATTACTTCACTGAACTGTGTGGCAGATTTATTTCCAAGAACTGTCGACAAATATGTAAAAGGTTGAACCACTTGGGTCTCAGTTGAATGTTGTGGACTTCTTGAAGTGTCCTGTGCACCTCCAAGAAACCGATCCATTCGGGCCTGACCTCTATTCTTCTGGGCACTCCCTCTTCCTCCAGATCCATGAATATTTACTGTAATGGTACAGTTATCAAACTGCATCATTGCACTTTTAACAGGTTTGTTGAAACTAGTTTTTACTTGAAGGCTTGTACTTGGCAGACTGTTTGGCCTCTGGTTGTTGTTACTATTGTTTGTGTTACTGTTGATACTTGTGTTAGTGTTTGTTGCAGGGCTGAATGGATGGATTACTGCTTTGGGTACTGTCAAACCTTGATGAGACCCTTCACTTCCAAAGGATCGATTTGCAGAAGAATTTTGATTTTGTAAATTCTGAGGATTTTCAGTTTTCATCATTTTTGCAGGCTTAGGGTTTCCCACTGGTTCGAAATCAAAATCATCGTCAAAGTCATCATCAAATTCATTAATTGATGACCTACGAGATAATTGATTGGAACCCACAGAACTATGAGAAGTGAAAGTTTTCTTCTTGTTTGACACCACAGAGGTAAAGGAAGTGGAAGGACTATTTCTGGAACTGGTTGTAGCCGAACCATTTAGTCTTTCATGGTTCGATCTATCTCGTGCAGAGCTATTTTGGCTTGGAGGTTCATTTTTCATTTGCTGCTCTACTGAGTGCACATCAAAATCATCATCAAAATCATCCATAAAGTCATCCTCTCTCACACCACTGCCAGTCTGTTGGTGACATGTCCTTGACAAAGGAGGAGGTAATTGTCTCTGACTGATAGTTTCCTGTTTGATCTGCCTGTTAGAGTTACCACCCCTAGGTGCTTGGGGCACTTCATTATCCATGTCTGCCATAAGTGCATCATAGTCAAAATCATCCTCAAACTGAAAAAAGAATCAATAATATTTTCAGTAATAATTAAAACTCAAGTAAAATATTAGCTTTTGTCAGATACTACGCTTCAGTTGCAGTAAAATAATGTTATTTTAAGGAATATAAAAAATGTTCATTCACTATTGTTTGGAGTGTATGCTTACTCTTTCATCGGGTGGAATGTGATGAAGGATAAAGGATAAATCGTATACTCTGAAACGCCATGTATGTTCACTACAAAGAGGTTGTTATCAAAAAATATTGTTTATCACTTCTGAAGGCATAATAGGGTACATAATATTTTGTCTTGTCATCAGTTCGATATTCAAACTTACATCTGGGTCAACAGTTTCTTGTTTGACATCTGTCCGGTTATTGTTGTTCCCTGAAATGGTAAAGAATGTTCTTAGTATTAAGTTATTAATTAGTATGAATGAACAAAAAGAATTAAAATACATCACATAATTATTATTTTTTGTAACATTGTATCCTCTGATAACATATCGCAACAAAAATGTAAACATTAGCAAATATTAAATAAATAATGGTTCAACATATCCATAATGATTAAAGCATATTCCTGGGTCAGACGGTTACAGTCTAAAGATGACACTATGATTGAGAGGGAAAAGATTGGTTGGAATAGGAATGATTTTAAACATTGGTAAAAGACCTTGAATATTTAACCTGGGCCTAGATTTTCTAAGCTCTCTTAGCGCTATGATAGTCGCAAGCCAACATTCATGAAAGGTACTTACAACTATCTTAGTACTTGGAGAGCTTCAGAAAATCTAGGCCCTGAGTCCTTATTCTGGAACTGCTTGTATCCCTAAGTGTTCTTAACTTTAATCTAAACCTAAGTGTTACGAATGGGCATAAGGAGTTCATAAGGCTGAGAACATTTTGAGAATAAGTCTGAGTGTAGTCTCCCTGAGGAAGTTTTTAACATTGACCAAAGTTGATAGGTAACCATCGCTAGGCAACAAGACATACATATTTCGATTTAGACGAGAGACACTGTTTACCTGGATAAGGAGGTTGTGCTGTATTTCTGTTCTGCGTCGTCTGGCTTAGTGGTTCTCGCTTAACCCTTAACATGCGGGTCCCGGAATTATCCGGGCGGGCTATAAGCGATTCGTAGGTACTCCAGTACGGATCCCGGATCGCTTACTTAGAATAATTCACGCCTGTCTATGTACTGGGCTAGCCTCCATACCGGGTCCCGAGTCGATTGTTTCCGCGACTCGCTGCATGAGAATGGCTGTATTTATGCCTCGCAGCCCGCAATGAGAATAAAACTTTCTTCAGTGTCTGGTCAGAACGTCCAGCAAAATTCACACCAATTTGCGTGTGCATTGTTGACCCGTAACGCATCGATAATTAGCTTTACAAAAGGCCAATTTTGTCCTGCTTCGCTCCGATGGCTACACTGCCCGGCG
This sequence comes from Gibbula magus, assembly GCA_936450465.1. Classification (NCBI taxonomy): domain Eukaryota; kingdom Metazoa; phylum Mollusca; class Gastropoda; order Trochida; family Trochidae; genus Gibbula; species Gibbula magus. The sequence continues at coordinate 16,958,600 of OW388293.1, read as the reverse complement.
GCTAATTAGCACCTAAGTGTCTGCACTGCCCCGGGGTGAGATAGGCCCGTACAGGCTTATCTGTCTCGCATCCCGCCACATGGGCAGATAGCCTATGCTTATCTGTCTCGCATCTCGCCACATGGGCAGATAGCTTCTAATTACGGGAAGATATTGCGATAAGCTACCTTTCTCTCGCACTTCGTATCATATGAACCAATTGGTTGTTTTCATTTTTTTTATACCAAAATAAAGAGGAAAGAATGGCCTTTATTCCCATATAAAAATCGCAATTGCGCTAACATAACTGAAAATACAGCAATCGCACAGAGATAGCCGACTTTCGCACTTTTGAATTTTGATACATGTGGCGCATTTACCCCAACATGCCTCGGCGCTCTATTTCTAAGAAACTACTTGGGATATTTTCATAATTTTTTTATCAGTATATAGATAAAAGAATTGTCTTCAATTCCATATAAAATACGTGTATTTTCGGCAATAACTTTTGATGCGCCAGGTGTCGCGCAGAAGGTGATATTCGGCTTTGAATAAGTGGCGCTCTTAGCATATACCATCATTACGGGCTTTATAACTTGTGAACCGCAAGTCCGATTTTTATAATTTTTACATCATTGTAAAGAGAAAAACATTGTCTTCAATTCCATGTATAATGCGCATGTTTTCGGGAAGAACTCTGCATGCGCAAAGCGCCGCGCCAAAAGGTATAATTTTCGCACTTCATAACTTTTGAACCGCAAGTCCGATTTTTATAATTTTTACATCATTGTAAAGAGAAAAACATTGTCTTTAATTCCAGATATAATGCGCATGTTTTTGGGAAGAACTATGCATGCGCGAAGAGCCGCAATATTGATGTACGCATAAGTGAAGAAGTATGATAATATATAACTAAAATACTGTTCTTTAGATACGCAAATATAGAGCTTTATAAACGATGAACAACTGTCATGACGGAATTTTGTTTCCAGTTTTGGAAAAAAAATTATAACATAAAAGCGAAAATATATTTGAGTACGGGACCCGCCGCTCGGGGAAAAGCCTTTTCGTGGGAATATTTTCTCAGGAAAATATTTCACTTTTCGGAGTTTCTAAAAATGCGTGAACATTTTTGTTACTGATGCCATTTGCGAAAGGTTTTTATTTCTAAAATTCAAATGCGAGGGCGCACCTTTCCAAACCATTTGAATTGAATTTATTATTTTATCTTTTACATTATTGAATAAAAGACGTTTCATTCAATAAGATTTGAAGAATTATTTATATGTGTAGCGGACTGAACTGAGCAGATGGAGAATTTGATTCCTCACCACTTTTATTACCAAAGTTCTTTTGTATCACAATTACTTTTTTAGGTATTAGTTTTTTCGTGAGCAGGGGAATTTCCGACGGGATTCGCCATGACATAATGAGAAAAAATTCCCATGAACATGGGCGTGGTCCGTCATCTTCGGGACCGACCCACAAGTATAAATATCTACCGGGGGGTGCGCGGACCCCCCCGCTTTTGGTCGCCACCCCCCAAACTTTTTGTGCAAATTATTTTTTTGTTTCTACTTTGAAATAAAGGTTCGTGTCATTCCGAGGTATGAAGGTTTCTGCTATATATGTCGAGAGGGCATGGGAACCCATTCCCAATAGAATCCGGGGTTCGTCCCATAGGATTGTGCCTCGGAGTCTCTCGTTCTCAAAAGAGAACATGGGAAACCTGTCCCGCGATTGAATCCGGGGTCCGCCGCGGAAGACGGGGACGGGAATTCCCGGAGAGCATGGGAGTATGCTCCCATGGGTCCGGGCTCCGCCTCGAGAGACCGCTCCTTGGATGCTCTGCTTCTCGAAAAGAGAAGTCATTCGGCAACTGACAACCCGAGCTTCCCTGACATAGTAGTTTATTTTCCGGGCCTCGCGCCCGGTGCTACACGTCGCCGAGGAAATCAGAAAATGGTCCGTTTGACATATGCGTCGGAAAAATCGGCGCGATGTCAGAAGCCGTCGGCGCCGTCGGCGCTTGCGGCGCAGTCGTCCTAGATGCGCCGGGAGGTTCTGAAACTGGCAAATGAACGTCCATGAAGCTCACATTCATTATCTCTGTATGTTTATTGTCTCTAATCACATGTTATATGTTGCATACATCTAACGCATTTTCAATCATTTACAGGTTGAAGCAGAATGCTGCGCGGACGTGGACGCAAGGCCCTGCGACGGCCTAGGGCCTTGCATACTAGGACACGCAGCTTTGAAGCCGTTTCAAGCGACGACGACTTCATCAACGAGATCCATGCTGATGAAGCCTCTGATATGGAGTCAACTGACAGTGATGGTAGCAGTGGTTTAGACAGTGATGATGCATATGATCGGGACACTGTAATAGATAGTGAACATGGTGACACAGATGCTCTGAGTGATATAGAGACAGAGATTGCCAGAAAGATTCTAGCCGCCGGTAATTCCACCGAAGAAGACTTTAGTGGTTTTGAGGAGGAGTTTGCCGAAATACCACAATATAATCATGATAATTCACAGACGTTTGATGAGTGGGTGGATGGTCCGCGGCCACGTGTAAACTTGCCTTTCACTGGTCAAACTGGGTTGCGCCAGTTCATAGAACTTCCTGAGAACCCTGAACCTATTGACTTTTTCAATTTGTTTATACATAATGATGACTATGAGGATATGGCAACGGAAACCAATAGATATTTCAAACAAGCAATGGAGGACAAAATTCTAAGACCCCGTTCAAGAATGCAACAGTGGCAAGACACTAATGCAGAAGAGATGAAGGTATTTGTAGCCATGACAATTGCCATGTCATTGGTTGTGCAGAGAAACTTTGCTGATTACTGGTCAACAAGTGATGTTACCTCAACGCCTTTCTTCGCCAAGTGCATGCCCCGAGACAGGTTTTGGCTTCTTATAACCTACCTACACTTGGCTGACAACAGGAGGATGCCGGGCCGTAACACCCCGTGCTTTTCACCAATAAATAAACTGGGACACTTGTATAACCGGATAGTTCACCGTTTTTCAAGAGTGTATAAACCGCATCAAAACATTTCAGTCGACGAGGGCATGGTGCCCTGGAAAGGTAACTTATCTTTCAAAGTTTATCTTCCCGACAAGCCTAAGAAGTATGGGATAAAGGCTTTCATGTTGTGTGACTCGCACAACGGATACGTTTGCAAGTTCAAACTCTACACTGGAAAAACGAATGAACCGGTTTCTGAAGGTGGCAAAACTTATGATGTAGTCATGGACTTGGTGAACGACTACGTTGGACAGGGGCATCACATCTTTATGGACAACTACTATTCGTCCACAAATCTGTACATAAATTTGTGGGAGCGGGGAATAGGTGCCACGGGGACGTTGAGAGCCAATCGAAAGGGACTTCCTGATTCAGTCAAGAAACCTAAAAAGAAAGCCAAGCAAGGGGACATGACAGTTTCTCACAACCATGGCCTACTCGTTCTTCGCTACGAAGATAGAAAATCAGTGCTTCTCATGTCTACTGTTGAAGATACACAACTTGAACAAACAGGGAAGAAGAACCGGGCGACAGGGGAACCAGTTCTCAAGCCGCGCATTGTAACAACGTACAACAAGTACATGGGAGGTGTTGATCGGGCCGACCAGATGTTGTCGTACACGCCGTTCCGAGTGAAGACCCTGAAGTGGTGGAAACGGGTTTGGTTTCACGTTCTCAACGTTGCCATGTTGAACTCTTACATCGTTTATAAAGAATATAGCAAAGATAAACCTCTAAAAACAAGTCGGGAATACAGGAAGGCTTTGGCGCAACATATAGTAACATTTGCGGACAAGGAACAAGTTCCATCACTTTGCAGACGTCCCCGTGGTCGGCCGAGCACGAGCGACGAGAGTGTCACTCGTCTTCATGGACGTCACTTTCCGACGAAGATTGAGCCTGTCGGAAGGAAGAAAAACGTCACAAGGATGTGTGTGGTATGCTCTAAGGCAAAACGCGCCGTCCTCGCAAAACAGATTGAAGAAGGCAATGGGCCAGCAAGGAAGAAAAAACGAGTAGGCAGAGAGTCTTCTTATGAATGTACAGATTGTAATGTTTCTCTGTGCGCCGCACCATGCTTCAAACTGTACCACACCGCCACTGACTATTCCAGGGCTTACATCACTGCCACGGAAAAAGAAAGAAATGAAGAAGGGAATGAAGAAGAAGAAAATTGAAAGTAAAGAGAGCCGAAGTGTGGACTAGTATATACACATTATATACATACCTTGTTAGGTCCCTAAAGCTGTTCTGCGCACAACCGCAGGTAAATATTGTGTATATTTGTACATAAATGCATTGTAATTTCATTGTAATACATGTCATTGCAAATAAAATATTCTTTATTTTATCAAAGAGACAGAGAAAGTGAATGCGAGCTTTCATTGGAAGTTCAGCCAGAACCGCATCATAAAAAAACACCCATAAATGCTGAACCGGGTGGCCGATTTTCATAAAACTTACATGGGGTAAAGAGGAAAGATTCGGCTTTGATTCAATATAAAATGTATACATGCGCACGAAAAACTAAAGTTGCGGCACGTGCCCCGATATGCGCGATAGTCAAAAAGTTGCCTCAAAGTACCGAGGGTACCTTCATTTGGCCCGCTATAGCTTCCGAACGAAGTTGCGCATTTTTTTTCTTTTTACATCATCGTAAAGAGCAATAAATTGTCTTCAATTCCATGTATCATATGTATATGCGCAGCGAAAAATAAACATGCGGCAAATGATGCGCCAGATGTCGCAAAAAGTTAGTTTTTCAAAAATGAATTTTCTAAGTACTGGGGGTGCCTTCCTTACGCTCTTCATATATTGCGAACCATTTGACGTATTCCAATAATGTTTATATCATTGTAAAGAGGAATAAATTGTCTTCAAGTACATACGTGTTTCGCATGCGCGCGAAATAATTTACGATTTTATAAAGCTGGAAATAAAGACAAACTTTACACCGCGCAACATGTATTGCGTTCGCCGCGGTGATTAGTGTATGCTGTGCTCATTAGTACCCATTAGTTCCACGCGCGCTCGGCTCTGGCACCCTCGAGGAGGTCTCGAGGAGGTCTCGAGGAGGTAACGGTACTGTAATTAGCACAGTCCCGGGGGGACCAAGCAGTGCCAGTAACTTGGTGCGCGTCGGGACCATTCACGTGGTACTGTCGGGGTAGCGTCACTCTCCTTTGGTTGGTTATATTTTCTGAACCATAAGTCGTATTCTAATAATTTTTACGTCATTGTAAAGAGGAATAAACTATCTACAAGCACATATAAATTTCGCAATATGCGCGCTCAGGAGTTTTGATTTCATGAAGCTGGAAATAAAGACAAACTTTAGATGACAATAGAATTATAACCATAGGTCGCATTCTAATATTTTTTATATCATTGTAAAGACAAACATCTGGTCTTCAAGTCCATATAAAAATTTCAGTAGCGCGCTCCAAATTCATGATGTTATAAGGCCCGAATTAAAGACAATCTTTACAAAGTAATAGAAAAGTAAAGAAAAATCGTAAAAAAATAATTCAAAGATGCGGGTATAAAGCAACCATTTGTGTACGGGTGCCGCGACTTGAATTTGTATTCAACGCCCGTATATAGCCCGTATTCGCCATGTAGATGCGGTATATTTCGTAAAAACGGTACCGGAATCGCCGCCTGGAAATTCCGCCAGCAGAGCTCGTTAGTGCCTAAGCTCAAACTACTGCTGCGAGCTGCGAGCCTGTAAATTCCGCCACAGGGGCTAAAAAGGGTAAAATATATATACGCAACGTAAGGGTTAATGTGTTCACGCTTTATAGAAGGTGCTCCAGAAGATTGATGTACATCCATAAACTTTTTCTTGTTTTCGCCTGTTGTGAGCATTCTTCCTGATAACTCCTGCCTCTCACTCTTTCCATTGTTTGCCTGACATTCTTGCCTGAAAAATATTTATATATATAACAGAATATTCACTGAAGATTGGATTTTTCTAATCTCGATGGCTATTTAGCACATAGTACTTACATGGCTGAAGTAAGCACTGCTACTGGTGTGTTGGTCTCCATCAAACTATCCACCTCCCCTCCAAGGATCTGCACATTATTGGGCCCAAGCATCAGCATACCCAGTCGACACAACACTGGGCCCCTTATCAGCATCTGGTACATATTCAGAAACTTGTACTGAGGATAAAGGTCAGCCTATCAAATTGCAGTCCTATAGGAGTATGTAGGATAAACTGACAGGTTGGTACAGGCTTCCCGTTAAAATATTATGAATGAATAATTTTACCCAAATGTGAATGCTTTACTATTGTACTCTTATTCACTACTTCTTGTTACCTATGTTGAACCCATGGAAACTTGACTTTATATCCATACAATACATGCCATGTTACATGTACTCAAATATGGGAACAAATAAAAAAAAAAAATATAAAAAAATATTATGAATGATTGTATAGAATAAATAAGTATCTGTAGAAAATCAATTTCAGCAAAACAAACTGTTTAATTTTTTAAATTTCATTTTGAGTGCAGAACTGTTTATACATTAACTGAAGAATAATGATTTAGTCAAAAGTCCAACCATAGCCAATTTGCCCTCATCAAATAAAAGCTTTTCACCAAATTCATCTACTTATATAATGTACTGAGCATGACCAGCACACTAGTGACACCTATCACTAGAAGTCACTTGATTGGTCACTACAGTATAGTACTCTGTACTCACCAAGGTAACATTTCTGTGATTCAACCATAGCAGAATTGTTTACCACCTAGTGTTACAGTAGGCAGTGTGAAGCCTTACCTTGGTGCCAGGTGTAATGAATGGTACGAGAGCAGGTACATGTTTGTACTCCATCGCCTTCACATCCTGCACACCGTCCGTCAGCTTTAATAGGATCATTCGACTTGGTTTCGGCTCCCACTACAAGCAACCAGTATGAAACACTTAGTTTAAATAAATATTGTTTTAAATTTTCTACTGAGGTGAGGTGACGTGAGTTGGGGTTTAACGCCGCTTTCAAGAGTATTTCACTAATATCGCTGCTGCTAGTATTATGGCAGGGAGAAAGCCAGCAACGCCATGTGGCTTTGCATTGTGGTGAAACCTGCGAGCATCGGCTGGAACTAGCGAACCATGGGTGGTACTACGCTGAAATTCAGTGTAACATTGCACCCAAACCTTACTGTGTGTAGAACAGTTCTCTACTGCAGACAAAGTTGCCATGCCGCTGGAGGGATTCGAACCCCGGACCTCTTGATCCGAAGCCGAACGGGCTAACCACTGCGCAATGACGTTCCCAATTTTCTACTGAAGAGATCATAATGATAACACTTTAATTACATTTTGTATTATGCAATTCTGACTGGAACCACCTCAATACTTACTATTGAACACTTCTCAATTATTCTCTACATATTACAGCAGGATACAAGATTAGAGTCATTTTCATAAATGTATTTTCTTGTCCAAACTAAAAAAAAAGTACTTTGTTATTTTTATATGTAATTTATGTTGTGATGAACTAGTATGAAATGAAGTTTTAGGAGTGAATTTGTACAGTTATGCCAAATATTTACTTTAAAAAAATGTATTTATAATAGTGTCATTTAGCTGAAAATAGCTTATTCGATAGTGAGTTTTGATATTGGAAGCAAGAAACTACCAGGTAGTTTATGTTATCATGGCAATCCTTTTCTAAAACTGGTTTTGTTTCTCATCTTGATGATTTTGATCACTTACTGCTGGTTGCTTTGGTTCATCTGCCGATACGAGTGCATTTGGATTCTCTGTTCCTTTAAACTTCTGTGTCTGGGAGTAAAATGAGCATCCGACATCTAAAGCTGAATCAATCTGTGAAACAAACAAGAGTTATCATGAAACAGGTGAGGTGAGTCGGGGTTTAACGCCGCTTTCAAGAGTATTTCACTTATATCGCCTGCTAGTATTATGGCAGGGAGAAAGCCCCCAACGCCACGTGGCTATGCACTGCGGTGAAACCTGCGAGCATCGGCTGGAACTAGCGAACCATATGTGGTACTACGCTGAAAATCAGTGTAGCATTGCACCCAAACCTTACTGCGTGTAGTACAGTTCTCTACTGCAGACAAAGTTGCCGTGCCCCTGGCGGGATTCGAACCCTGGACCTCTTGATCCGAAGCCGAACGCGCTAACCACTGCGCTATCCCGCCCCCTATCATGAAACAGAAGCCAACGTGTAGGAATTTCCATTTGATTTAATATATTTTTTGGTATTATTTAACTCTCATGTGTTTTCAGTAGAAATATAATTTCAAATATGATATGAGAGGAAAGTCACTGATGAAGATAAGACCAAAATCTTTGTCACAAACTGGATTGAATTACCTTAATACAAATTATTTGAAATCAAAATCATACAAATAAACACCTGTACAGCAAATGCTCCATTTATTTCCACCTTCCTGCTGTCTGATATTACAGTGGGTAAACTTGCAGTCCTTAATTCTCTCAGATCTGACATCAGCCATTGCTCATACACCTGCTTCTTCAATGCTTCTATAGAAACAGAAACACCCTGAAACAGTCCATTAAATTATCTAATTCTCACTCGGCCAATTCATATCTGTTTTAGTACAGCAAAATCACATAGCATATGTTTTGATTTCTGCTTTATATTTAGTTCATTTTTAGAAACATTTGTAAGTATCGTCAACCAGTTCATGTTTTCATCAAGAGGTAGAAATTTCATACAATTCCAACTTTTCTAAAAATATATTTAGAAAAAATGAAATAAAAAATATAAGAAAGAATGTGGTTTTGAAATAATTTCGGTACATGAAATTGGTAAAATATATATGACTGACAACAACACATGAACTTTTTTAAAGCTTTTGATAGGCACAAGTTTATAGAATAGTATTAGCAAGTGTGATGCAATGATTGACATGCAAGTTACTATAACTCTTTACAAAGACGTCTCTCACCTGATTTTCTTCTTGTATCCACTCCACACACGCTTCCAGCCAGTCATCTGGTACTCGGATTGAGTACGTAGAACTCAACCAGTTTCTCAGGATACTGACAAAGTTAGTCATTCCACTAGTCTGGAGAAAATAAAAACATCTTTCTTCAAGTAAAATCTCATTACAATGCTTAAATGCAACAAAATTGTCTCATGTATTTAGTCATAAGTGTATCTGATATTAGGGGTTACTGGATTTAAAAAATAGCCTTGTCTAGCTGCCCTTCACTAGGCTATGCAATGAAGGCTTAAAGTGATTGTCTCATTTGGCAATTTGTTTCATTTATAATCATGCAAACATGAACATCATAAACGTTATGCTCAAGCAGAGTAAAATATCAGAATTTTTATTATTTCTAGAGCAACAAATGGCCATTGTTATAATATACATTATAATATATTGGTTCTCCCAGTCTAAAAATAAACAGATCGTTTAGAACAGATGGTTTACTACAAATCACTATAATGAGCAACTGAACTGCACCACAGTCTAACAACTTATTATCTATTTCTCTTTCTTACTTAGTCATAAATGCTGAATGCTGCATATTTCCAGAAGATATTCTTTGTGCTCTACATTGCAATGTGAAATGAGGCAAAGAGGCAGATCGAACAAAAGAGGATAAGGGGCCTGTTTGAAATTCAATATATGCAACAACAAAAATTATGAAAAAATATTGCAAATGTCAGCAGAAAGATTGTTTGTATTATCTCTCCAGTAGGTATTGTAGATATACTCATCCATCTATTACGATGACATTGTGACACTTTCAGTTTCTTTTGTTGTGATTATCTCAGGTTGGCAAGGCAAATATTTTTTGGGTATTACAGTACTAAGCCAAAAGTTTTGCAAGAATCGTCGTTTTTCCATAACATCCCATGTTATTTTAGTGTAGCAAAAACAATTTTCATAATCATGACAGTGAACAGAAACTTAGCATGTTTGTAATTTAACATCTTGAGATTATGTTTATAATGTTCAACTTCATTAAGTTTGAGCATGGTTTTGGATAGCGGTAAAATGACTGGGTATATTACTGTATTATCACTTCCCTATTGCAACCATTATGTAACCAGACCTGAAGGGCAGAGAAAATAGAAATACAACCTTGTCAATATATGCACTGCCACAAATACAACAGAAGTAAATGTAGAGAGTGACTCAGAGTGTATTCACTTCATTTATTGTTTCTTTTGGAAAATTTACAAGATATAACACTGTTTGTAGTAGGTGAAAGTTTTGAGAATGATGCTTATTGACCAAAATAGTGACAAATTACTGAAAATTGACAAAAGTCATAACAAACAAGACATCATAAAACATTTGGTCTCTCTCACATACAAAATGTCAAAGGAAATCAATATACTTCTACTACTAGGGGTGAAACGGTTCACATGACACCTACAGTAGTTGAACCATGGTATTTTGCTTTCGGTTCGATACACGGTACATCAATGTGATTTTTCGGTATATATATATACCATATAAATATACCGGTAACTTAATTAAACAATAATGTTAGTGAGTGAGTGAGTTATTGTTTAACGCCGCTTCGGCAGTATTGCAGCCATTAGCGGCGACAATAATGTTAGTAACTCAGATGTAATTATATTTTCGGTTGTACACTTTTAAAATCAAAAGATTTCCACATCCCACAAACTTATTTTCAAGAAAAAGCATGTGATTTGTTATGTTTTTAGGTAAAGTTTTAGTTATGTAAAACTGATTTTAATATTTACGTAAAGTTGTCTCCCTTAGACCATCCCAGCTTCACTTTGCACGCTAGGTAGAGTTACCTCCCTTGATACAGAGGGCGTTACAAAGCACGCTACGGCAGAAAGCAAGCAGCAGTTGAGCAGAGCGCGACCGCTGTCGCAACAAGTTTCAATTTACCCGGCTCTTCCCTCCCAGTTGTATTACTGGCTTGTGGATCATGCACTCTCAGTCTCGCAATCATGACTTTTAGATGCGTTACTTGGGCCGATACCTTATATGCTATGGAAATATTTTACATTATTATATTAATGTAACCTTTTGTAAGTAACTGCATGCTGACATTGTATTTGATCAGATGTTTCTTCCAGCCTTTTATTTTTATTAAAACTGCCAATTCTCTTATTGCTTGTTATTCTCAATTTGTGATGTTTGAAGTAGAAGTTAAATTCATATATTGAAAGACATTCTTGGTTTTGTACCGAACCGAAAATGTACCAAACTGAGGGTCCTGTACCGCAATACGTACCAAACCGAAGTCCAAGCGTACCGTTTCACCCCTATCTACTACCATCTACTAGTCCTTTCATCAACTTCTGAAAACACTTTTAACAATTATAATATTCGTAAAATTGAAAATGTATGATGCAGTCAAACTCGACTGGCTGCGTATCTTTAGCCTACATTTGTTGATCTATGAACATAATGGGGGTAGTCCTTTGATTACTTCCAGCATAAATGCACTTAGCATTTCTACTTTAAAATTTGCATTAATATTCATTATTCAAAGCCTAATTTTGTTTCTTGGCATAAACTTTTCGCTTGTGAGATATTTATCTGTTAATATCTCTCAGGTGCGTACAGTAGCTTTACCCGACAGCACTAAGTAATCTGCTTTGTAACTGTACAGTAGTCAAATCAATGTACGCTTCTCATCATCTAAACTAAATGACCTTCAGGAAACTCATTCCAAATTGTTCGTTACCTTTCTGTTTATCTATCTGAATGGTTACGTATCTGAATCAGTGAACAGCGTTGCGTTTTACGGAAGACTGTCAAAACATACTTCTGCAGATTCCCCCCCGTCAAGGGGACCACATCGTGAATATGATATTTATGCACTTTTAATGTTTTAACTTTCTCGGAACTTTTCTTATAAGTACTTCAAATCATTGAAAAAGCAAAATAATATTTAAAGTAAATTCTAAATCATATAATACATAAAAATTATAATAAATGTTATCAAATTAATTATCTAAATCTGAGGTTCAACGAAAGCTCCCTATGTACACAGAAACTGATGACGTTTCAAACAAACTGAAAAGTAAGACCGTAGCGGTAATTTCAAACTGAAACTTTTACATTTTCTCTCTTGAAATGGGAGTAAATGTGTCACAAGAACAGAATCAAACTTCAATGTTAGCTAAATTGAAAAACTTCCAATTGCCTCGAAAGAATCGTGATCATGGTTCGTCTGAGAAGAAAGGTTTGTATATGTGGGCCTACTCTGTTTAAGAAATAAAGTTCGCTGTACCCCAATGTGTTTTGTAATAAAGTATAGTTTTGCCCTGAACTATTATAGTTAAAGTACGAGGACGGTAGTCCGAGTACTTTGACGTTATAATAGTTCAGGGCAAAACTATACTTTATTACAAAACACATTGGGGTACAGCGAACTTTATTACTTTTCTAAGATAACCCATAACACAACATTCTGCTTTGAGTAATTTTGCAAGAAAAATAGAGTTTACTTCCTTAATATTAATAATCCATGATCAGGGCCAACTGACGAGCCGTGCGACAACAGCGACTATGACGTCATTGTTCTGTTGTGACGTCATAGTGGTTCCTGGGGTTGCCTAATGCGGATTTCGTCGTTTTGGTTCAAGTACAAATGTAGCTTAACATTTTAGACTAATTCGGATACAAAAGAACACATTCCTTGAATAATTAGTATAACAACGCTACCGTTGTTTTAGGACATTATCATTTGCAGGAAAACACGGTCTTTTCAACTGCCCTCTTTCGTTGGGTTACCATGGGCACACGTGACTACGAGGGGAGCGGAAACGTCATTCAATTGTTACGTCATCTCAAAAACTATACCTTTATCGTCTGATAAAGTACTTTTATTTCGATTGTTCCACCCGCTAGGCATCTTAGAAAACTCAGTATAAACATCATCTCTCTCTCTCTATATATATATATCCGTACTGCAGGTCGGTAGTGCAGTAGTGACCAAATGTTACCACAAACTCTAATAAGACCTTGGCCATTTCATTATAATAAAGTTCATAGTTTGAATTAATTCAGAAACAACTATTGTATTCTTTTGGATACTAAACATGATCCATGTACAGTGTTGTTCCTGAAGGGGGTCCTGCATGGGGACATTTGCCCACCTTTTTGGCTTGGTGTCCCTAAAATTTGGAGCAGTAGGATACATTTACCATTGCAAAGGGTCTCACTTGTTCAGAATTGGCCAAAATGACTCCCTCATCAGATCACCTAGGAATGTTACACTGCATGTATTGTCTGAATGATCACTGTTTCAGAATAATAAGTCATCAATATAAATTTATTACATCTATGTCATAAAGCCCCATTGAAGTCTAAAATGTGTACTTATTTATTACAAGTGCACTCTACATACAATTTGTTGAAATGGTTGTCATCACTGCTTAGACCGCACAGCATGCCATTTTAAACTATAAACTGCTGAGTTGCAGGTAGAGCCCTAATCACTGCTAGACCAAGAGCAAAACCTCTGTTCCCCCAAATGCTCTATCTTGTACTAAGCTACAGACTAGATCTAATTATTATATGGAGTTGCTGGTAGAGTCGGTCAACTTATTCTAGTCCAGCAATTCTAGACTAAAGAAAGCGAGTACACAATTTTCAAGCAGTTAAAATTATTTAATAATAATTTGGACAACAAAACCTATTTTAATCACTATTGCCATTTTTTGAAAACTTATCTTATCCAATGTTCCTCTAATTGCAGGGTTGAGAGAGGAAGAGATTAAGAAATATCTGACTGAGAATCCAGACTTCCTAGATAGAATTCTGCAAGATACAAAAACAGCCAGTATTCATGATGGCGAATCAACTCAACAAAGCAGCATGCTCCATGTTCCAGTCAAAGTAGCAAGAAAGAAAAGTAAACCACTGGGAGGTAAGTCATAATGTTTATGTGTTCCTCAAATTATAGTCAATCATTAAATCATGTTGGTATTACAGCTTAAATTTAATACTTAAAGAATGTCATGTTCTCTCATTTGTAATATATCTGAAATATAACTGACTTCTTTTTTTTCGAAAATAGAACATATTTCCAATTGTAGTACCGTAATAGAAAAAGAATATGATTATTATTTCAGATGATTGTCACAATAAATATAACAGTCATTTTATTATAAATTTGTATGAATCCATGTAATGTTTAGTGTTACCTTGAGGAATTTCTTTTATTATGTTATACAGTAGAACACGAATATACCGGAAGCTTAAACAAGGATATAGAAAACAAATTGAAATTTATTAGCTCCTTCAAAAGCACTATGATTAAAATAATATGTGTATAGTAAACAACAGATACTGCAAACTAAATTCTTTGGTCCCTTAGAGTTAGTTATATATCCGTGTTCTACTGTATTATAGTAAGAATAAAGCTAATTTAAAAAGAAGAACACCTAACTCTCTTTTATTTTAATTTCAGCACAAGAGGCTTCATGTACATTTCTTTCCTTGAAAACAAAGGTAAACATTGGTTTGGACTGATTCTGTCGGTTGATACTACAGAATTTCCTTTCATTTTGTAAATGACATGAAAAACAAGACTTGATATTTGTTTATGATGCAGTACAGTACAATAAACAATTTTGGCATTTGTTTGTCTCAATCCTGTTTTCCAAGATAATTTGGTTGAACTTTTCACATATGAGAAAGATCTGTTTTCATTTGCTATTGATATATAGTACACAGGGATTTGTCTGAAGTCCCAAACACAGCTGAATCTGTTGGAAGGCAAGAAAAACGATGTCAGTGAGATTCTGGATGAAGCAGCCTGCATCCTTGCAAAGTGTGAGTGCAGCATGTTTAGTCTTTTGTCAACCTTAAAGTTGAAACATCTGTTTCCATTCTTAAGCAAGGACGACGTAAAATAATGTTTAAACTTAATGTAAACGTACTGTCAAAGATTTACATCACAGAATTTTAAACACTGACAGTGATTGGGAAAGGCAGGGGCCATGGGCCAAATTTGCACATTGAATGAAAAAATGACCCATTAAAATTTGAACTTTTACTATTGCTACAAAGGGGAATGGCCCATTTAAATTCTGAAAATGACTAAAAGCCTTAACTGACTGATATGACCTGTCCTTTTTACTTGCAGCGACAGATGCAGATGGATTTGCATTATATCTTCCCCAACACAATGAAACTGTAAGTTAACAATGTGCCAGATATATATTCATTGGATTAAGGAATTGATTCAGATTGAGATAAGCATGGTCAAATTCTATTATAATAAAGCTGTCACATGTTTCTTTGAGTTTAGCAGGGATGTCATATTAGTGACAATTTAGTGTCACCGTTTAATAGTTTATCCAGATCTTGGAGTTGTATGTTACTCTCTCTATCTAATAAATTACAATTTGAACATAAATGGCAAATCATTAACTTATTGTTAATAAAATCAATTCAATACAGGGGGAAGGGGTCATTTGGTACAGTGTCATGCAGTCTGATTAAAATATTGACTCAAACACTACTTATACATAATATTGTTCTGTGTATCAAGATGTAAAATTGAAATTCTTTGTTTTACTTTCAGGAACTGGAATATTACTTTGATGGAAGAAAGTAAGAAGTAAACATTTTTAAATATACTTAACTGCCTTAATTGAACTCCGAAGTTGAAATATAAATAAGCATTTACAGTTACCATAAATATATTGTAATTGGCTTCTTTTTTTTTTTCCTTCTAAGGATCTTTTTGGCTTTATCTATGTTCAGTCTTCTTTGTTCAGATTACAGTAATGAAACTTTGCTTTATTTTCAAGAACACCGTATGGACCTATATGCAAGGGGTCAACAGTTGCAGCTAGTGCAGCACTTGATAAGAAAACCATATTGGTGGAAAATTTGCCTCAGGTACCATTTAATGTATTTAATAAATAAAGTAACCTCAACCATCATGTGTTTTACACATCTATAACAGATCAGGGCAAAATGTTACGTCCCATCAAGGTATAACTCGGGCCATCTCTATCAGTGGCTAATTGAGGCCTTGCTGCATTTATAAGCTTTTCTGTACCAGTGTAGCAGCTTGTTGCCGCTTGACTTGGTAGTGAAATCAGAAATCTTTGGCACTTAAAAGGCGACAAAATGCAGCAATATTTCCTATTGAAAGGTATAAAATTGCAGGTTGTGCATGCAAGTTACAATGCTCTTGATGTGCAAGAACATTGGTTAGGCTGTATTACAGGTGAATGTTACTGTTTTAGAATCTACTGTACTGTATCTTTTTGAGAAAAGTTCAGCGAAGCATTTCATCTAAAATACAATGGTCAACTGCATATATAAGTGTAAAACGTGGAAAATAAAGTTAATTCAATATATTGCAATAATATTCAGACTGTATTTGTCAATATATTTGTCTGAGTTTTTTGTCGTAATATACAATTTAATTGAATATGAAGCTGTAATTGTTATTAATGTGACCAATGACAGGACAGCCGGTACCCTAAAGGAGTAGGTCGGGGAGAAACGTCAGTCCACTGCACCCTCTGCATTCCCCTGGTCCTACCGTCTGATGATCTGCTAGGTAAGATGCAGCTCAACTATAAGAGAAACACATGAACTTACACTGTCTTTAAATGTAGTCACCAAGCACTTTCCATTCAACTTCAAGAGCTAACTGAGCGTTTGTAGATGGGATCTAGATGAATAACTTAGCAAGTACTGAAAGATATTTCAAGTAATTCACGACTTTACTTAATTTTTCTATTTTCTTTATTAAAATCCTCATGAAATATTTCAGTCAAGTAGGCAAACATTTTAATTTCAGGAACTTACTCTGAAACACCTCAGACTTGATTTAATTTCACATATTTATTATTTAGCTTACATTCTTTAGTAAGACCATAGCATATTATTAGGTGTGCTGACAAGGTGGTTAATGTAAAAAATAATTGTCTTAACTTGATAAAGCATTATTTTCATTTTCTTAAAATGAATTTAACTTATAAGTATGTCTTTATCTCATTTTCTTGTTTTAGGTGTGGTTGAATTAACAAAAGAAGGAATGAAAGAATCATTCACAGAACAAGATGTGCAGGTAAATATACAAGGTCTTACTCTAGCGGTGTTCACAGAATATCTGTCTGAAGGGAACGTAAGTTACTTTCAGTCATTAATTATTCTCTTTCACGTTTCAAACTGATATATGTCTTCAGAACAATAATGTCGGGTCAGGTTGCTATCACATTGAGAGGGATGAGTTTGTAATTTCTCTCTTGGTGTGTTTCAGCTTACCAATGCTATGTTGAGTTGGCTCGTGTCTTCACTGCATCAATTGAAGGTAAGAAATTTAAATAATCTCTGCAGTCTTCACGATTATACAGTTGCAAATTTATACATACATCAGAATACATCATTATACATCAGAATAAATGTTTTGGAATAATGATTCTAATGTAGATAGCTTTAACCTTTAGCCTGCTGAAAATTCTGAGGATGGATATACATTGAAATTTTCCCAGAGGGGAAGGGGATGGAGTTGGGCTGGGTTCAGGGGCCCCCAGCAGTTTGATGGATCCCCTGGGTGACTCCCCACCCCCATTTCAAAGTTCCTGGATCTGCCCAATTATCACTGCACTAAATTATCTATTGTAGAAACTCTTTTCTGTTATTTTTTTTTCTGTGTAATATCACCGAGTCATTTTAATAGTTTACAGGATAGGAATAGTCAAAAATGTGAATTATCATATTTATATCAATTGAAAATAAACTCATAAATGTAAGTTTCTTTACAGATGAACAGAATTTTGCTGACCCAGTCCAAGCTGAATGATTTCCTGTTGGATACAACCAAGTACGAGTTGCTTTCTCTGAATTCATCCATTATCATTATTTCAGATTGATTGATTTTTAAATTGTTGACAAATTAGAATAGGACAAAACCTCTCATTTCAAAAGATGACACATATTCAACAACTCCAAATGTTTTCAGGGTGCTGTTTGATGACATGATAAGCATTGATGCCCTCATACAGAATATCATGGTGAGTAAAACTGTCGTGAAACTCTGGTTGTGAGAAAAGTTAGAAGGTTGGAAAGTTAACCCATTGACTTCTAATTAATGACTCTATTAACTAAGCTCTTTAATATTGACAGTTCCTGGAATACTTATAATTTTAATCCTGCCATAAGTATAAAATATTTTCCAATATTTAATAAATTTTTTATATTGTTTCCTTCAGTTCTACACCAAAGACCTAGTACGCGCTGACCGCTGTGCACTCTTCCTGGTGGATGAAGAGAAACATGAGCTGTTTGCTGACTACTTCGATGAAGGAATCATCGAGGATGGAAAACCAGTTTTCACCAAGAAGTCACAGATCAGGTGTGGTGAAAGTTGACACTTTCAGTTTTGTCATAATGTCTTGACATTTTGTTTGCAATTGGCAAAATTTACACCCTGGGTAACCTACCGGGTAATTAAAAAGATCAGTATATAATTATAATTTCTACATATTACCAACAAGGTGAGTTTGACATAAAGACTTTATATGATCTAACTTTGACATTATTTATTTTCTGTTTCAGATTCCCAGCAGGCAGGGGTATTGCAGGACATGTGGCCAAAACAGGAGAAGTTCTCAACATTCCTGAAGCTTATGCAGACTCTAGATTCAACAGGTATCATTTCATCGTTGGAAGTTTTACATGATGATATAATTGTTGTGCAAATTACTTTTCAATTTTGCTTAGATATTTTGCAAAATTACAAACAAAAGTATTGTTTCCAATGTACTTCCCATTTGCATTATTATGTCGCAAGGTCATCACTCTGCACTGTACATGACATTACAAGTATCCAATCAAATCGCACACAGGGTTCAACCAGGCAGTTATCAGATTTCATGCCTAGTTTAGGAATCCAGTATTATCTATTATTGTTTCAGAGACGTGGATAAGCAGACAGGCTACACAACTAAGAACATCTTGTGCATGCCAATCAGTAGCAAAGGAAAAGTCATTGGTGTCGTACAGCTGATCAACAGTCTCACCGACGATCATTTCACTAAAGCAGGTATACTTTTGTCTTGCTGACAGACCTGCTGTCTTCATTTTAGGGACTCATTTATAATAATGAATCAACAGTCCCGATGTGTCATACAAACTATTATTAACACTTATGGAACTGATGATGCTGATCAAGTGAAATAAATTTTACAGGTGATCAAACTTTTGTTTCAGTCTGTAGTTTAAATGAAATTTGAGATTTTTAAAGCAATTTTGTATTGATTTTAAATTCTATGAGAATTAACAGTCAAAGTAGCAGTCAACAAACTGATGTTTATCATTCCAGATGAAGAAGCTTTCAAAATGTTTGCTGTTTACTGTGCTCTGGCTCTTCATTACTCAAAGGTAAACTTACATTTAGATTGATATGTAGACGATACTTGACATTTATTATCAAATCCCATGTCATGTCTCTCGGTTAACTCTGTTCATGCTAACTCCTTAGGGGAAAGCTTCTTTACTCCGAAACCGTTTAAGATAGGATAACCAAATTTGTTGTGTCGCTTGAGGATATCACTACCTTGATAAAGTTCGAAATGAGAAGACCTGTATTGTTTTGTTTTGCTCTATGTTACTCTGTTTATGGTATCTCCAATGGTCATGGCTTTTGTATTTGTATGGCGGATCCAGAGTGGGAGGGGCTGGAGTTGGGCGGGGCTATATTCAGCCAGTACCTGTCATTTGAAACACTTTCAACATTACCAGTACATTAATAGTTGAGTCGGTAGAGCCTCCCATCATCACCTGGAAGGTCAGGGTTTGATGTCTGACTATGTCATACCAAAAGACATAAAAGATAGGATCTCTTATATATTATCTTGTCTCTGCTCCAGCTGTACAGTCTCCTGAAGCAACAGCAGAGTCAGTACAAGGTGGCCATGGACGTGCTGGAGTTCCACTTCGTGTCCCACGATGAAGAGGTCAAACAACTCATGGCTAAACCCTACCCTGATGAAGGGGAAATTCCACCTGTACTCTACAAGTGAGTTGTTTTATGTTTCTGTAGTAGCCTGCTCACATCCAACCCATATTTATGTTGGAACAATAACAGCCATATACCAAACATTCCTGGATCTGCCTATGTTATGCCATGATGTGATCTGCATTGTATCTTTCAGGTTTAACTTCTATGCAGAAGACTATGAGAAGAAGCTACCACATCTATTTCTGCATATGCTTGATGATCTCTTTGGACAGACTGTGTAAGTGTAGTTTTGAATTTGGTTCCGGCACATTCTCTCTCCTTTGTGGTTTCTCAACATCTTACCATGTGACTTCTGTTACAGCTCAACAGTTTGGTTTTTATTTAACCAATCAGGATTGTTTGCATTGTAATTTGTAATCATTTGATATTGCTACATTGTATTTTACTGGCGTGAATTTTAAGAATTCACGACGAATTTATGATAAATGAAACCATCATTGGAATGTTTTTTTTAGATGAAATAATTCATAGTGATATCACTGTTGTTCTTATGGACGGTCAAGAAGTGTAAACTCAACTCTAGGAAGTCTTCTTTGAACATTTTAAGGTTTCTTTGTAATGGGTACAACAAAATATCTTTAGATTTGTGTTAATACGAGTGATGTTAATTCAAAGGTTTGACATCAACAAGTTGTGCCGGTTCATACTGACAGTGAAGAAGAATTATCGGCCGGTGTTGTACCACAACTGGAAACATGGCTTCCATGTGGCCCACAGTCTCTACTGCATGATCAAGGAAAACCCAAATATCTTCTCTCAGAAAGAGGTACATTTCTGCATGAATCAACCATGAATGTTCTGCTAATGTTTCAGCTAAGATGATGTATTATTTCATTCCATCTTCAAGGGGCAGTAGCTTGTTTTTTGCAAATTTTTCCCATTTATAATAATAGTTTATGTCATTGTTATTTAGTTTAGAGGGTAAACCATCTTATTACACCCCCGCTACGAAGTAAGCGGGGGTATATAACGGTCATTCCGTCCGTCCGTCCGGTCAATTTTCTCAAAAACCATCAATGGTACATCAACCAAGCCCTTGAATCCGAAATTGAACTTTGTACCAAAAGAGCTGTGATGCTCCAATGGGGACAAGTTGTCTCGGCAACTATTACATCTAGGTGAATGAAATTTTACATGTAGGTAGTCCAGATGATACTCATCGAGTTCACAGTCCAGTTCCGAAATATTATTTTTTACGAAGTTATGAAACCCTTGAATCTGTAATTGAACTTGGTACAAATTACCGGTGCTCTAATGGGAAAAATTAAGTTACCTGAAAAATATAATATTTGGACAATATTATGATGCTTGAAGCTGTTTTTTAAACATAGTAACCTTCACATCTATAATTCTCAATGGACAGATAGCGGATGGCGGGGGTATGTGTGCCAAGCTCAATTTTTTCTTGTTACACAAACCAATTATATGTAGTGGTTATAACGGTGTTGCGTATAAAGAAAAAAGTGCATGGCGGCGATTTTATTGTGAACACATTTTATTATTTGGAATGATAAAAACAATTCCCATGGTTTCACGGAACCATGTACACTCATTTTTTAACTTTATTTTCAGAAGAGAGAAGGTTGTTTTCCTATTGAACATTATTTTTAAATCCATTTCATTGACTTATTACAGCGTGTTAACGTGTTTTCTGCCCCTTTAAAGTGTAGGAGAGGTAATATGTGAAAGCTGCTCCATGGAAAATGGAGCCATAGATAAGAGAAATTGAGCTTTTGACTTGAAATCTATAGTATTCTAAAATGAACAAACAATTCTTTCCAGTTGCATATGCAAACACTAAAATGAGCTGGGTTATAATGGCTGTATATCAGTACCGAATCAATAAATCTATATCTATAAATATATATGTCAAATTGTTGACATCTTCAACAAGCATTTTCGAAGCCTGCTGCTTTTCTTAAACAAAGATGAAAAGGACATTCGATATGTCATCCTTCACTCTAGTCCTGCTTGCATAGGAAGTGCTGTTGATGTGTTCTTGTGTGGCAGGCAATGGGACTGGTGATAGCAGGAGTGTGCCATGACTTGGACCACCGCGGCTACAACAATGCGTTCTTCACCAAGCTGCAGCTCCCAATGGCTGCCCTGTACAGCACATCAGTCATGGAGCAGCACCACTACAAGATGACGGTCATGATCCTTCAGGTACCAAACAGGATTCATTAAAATGGGATGTCAATTTGACAATTGCTTGATTTTAAATTTCTGAAATCGGTCCATAAATTACTTATATACGACTTTTAAAAAAACGCCCCGGTCAACAGAATGAAAGTCTGCGAGGGTATGGCCCCTGAAGATATGACTTCTGTGACGTCACTGGAGTAATGTCATTATCGGCGATAGTCATAATTCAACATAATTTCGCAACATTTTAGATTTTTTATATATCAAATGTTTAGATATCCAACTAGGTAATTCCACAGATGACAATTATATAATTATTGCATAAACATGTGTTTTGGGTGATTTAACACACCTCATAAATTCATCTAGCGGCAGTGATAATCATTATAAATTAATTAATGAAGCTCCGCCGAGCGGGTCACAGGCGATCCCTCGTCTGTTGTTAATCAGTCACGCCTCAGTGACTCTTTTCAAAAACGTTTTGCGGCGGTAATTCGGGATTGTTAAAATGAGTAATTTAAAATCGTCTTAACGATTAATTGCAAGTGTATATTGTCTCGATATTATGCTCAATTGATTCCGATATACAATAAACGTAGAGGTAATCATTTGTCATTCTTGAGAAAAATGCATTTCACCAGATCTTTAAGTTTCTTCCTTTGCTATCATCCTGCTTAGGCACAGGTCTTCCAGGTCGCTCAGTGGCAATATAGTCATGGTGGCCATCATGGGCCTGGAAACACAATCGACATCCTGGAAAATTAGGAACGGTTATCCTCAATCCAGGAATCTAGCACATGCAGAACTGTTGTCATTGGTCAACTAACTATTATTTAGTTTGAGAACAGATTGCTCCATGAGTGTATCTGTACTGTATTTCCTCTACTGAGTACCGGTGATAAATAGAGGATATTTGGTTTTTCTTGACTAATACCATGTTTATCTCAACATGTGATGTAGAAAGTTAATATTTTCCCGAGTGGCATAGCCACGAGTGATAATATTTAAATTTTCTACCTCACAAGATGAGATAAACATGGTATTATTAGAAGAAATATGGTATCCACTACCCTAATATAATACTCTGGGTCTAATAACTCTCATTATGATATTTTTGTTCATAAGCAATTAGCTAGTAATGAGACCTATAGGACCACTATGACCGAAATAACATGTTGGAAGTACAGATATGACAAGATGTTACAAAAATAGAGCCATGGCCTCTGTAGCTCATCAGGGTTTATATTGTTTAATGATGAAGACTGAAATAGATTTTAAGGTCATGGCTTGAGGCCTTTATTTGGGGCACAACATCTACAATTTAAAATCCCCATTAGCTAAAAAGTCTGCACACAATATTACAGCCTTCTAGGTACATTTGTTCTGGAGAAGATGAAAATAGGTTTTAAGGTCATGACCTGAGAGGCCTTTATTTGGGGCCCCAGGCCAGGATCACCAAATCTACAATTTAGAATCCCCATTAACCAAGGAGTCTGTACACAACTTTTCAGCTCTCTAGACCTTTTGGAACTGGAGAAGAAGATGAAAATAGGTTTTTAAGGATGTGACCCCTGTAACCCCATTTGGGGTCACAGGGTCACGAAATCTACAATTTAGAATCCCCATTGGCCAAGGAGTCTGCACATTTTAGTCCTTTATGACTTGTCACAACTTTCAGGTCATAGGCTATTCAATAGTTCTCATTTCACATGGATAACATCAATTTGACAAACATGTCCACAATGTAGATTGTTATCTCAAGTCAACATACATTTCAAATAAAGTCATTGAAGTAGTCATAAAATATCAGTTCAAAATTCATTTTCAAAGGTTTTTTAGGCTGTGGCCAATATTTGGGGTCACAGAATCACCAAATTTACAAGTTAGAATCCCCATTGGCTAAAGAGTTTGCATACAATATTACAACAGAGTTTGCATACAATATTACAGCGTTCTAGATCTTTTTGTTCCGGAGAAAAAGATGAAAACATAATTTTAGGTAATGGCCTGTGAGGCACTTAATCTACAATTTAGAATCTCCATTGGCTAAAGACTCATTACACAACATGACGACCTTCTAGGTCTTTTCGTTCTGGAGAGGAAGATGAAAATAATCTTATCTTATCATTTCATCACCAGTCATATGCAGTTCACATATCTCATGTAAAATAATAGAATTCTTAACCGTCTTCAATTTAGTCCTTTATGACTTGTCACAATTTTCAGTTCATAGGCTATTCAATAGTTCTCATTTCACATTGATAACATCAATTTGACAAACATGTCCACAATGTAGATTGTTATCTCAAGTCAACATACATTTCAAATAAAGTCATTGAAGTAGTCATAAAATATCAGTTCAAAATTCATTTTCAAAGGTTTTTTAGGCTGTGGCCCATATTTGTGGTCACAGAGTCACCAAATTTACAAGTTAGAATCCCCATTGGCTTAAGAGTTTGCATACAATATCACAGCCTTCTAGGTCTTTTTGTTCCGGAGAAAAAGATGAAAACAGGATTTTAGATAATGGCCTGTGAGGCCCTTATTTTGGGACACAGGGTCACCAAATCTACAATTTAGAATCCCCATTAGCCAAGGAATCTGTACATATAATGACAATCTTCTAGATCTTTTCGTTCTGGAGAGGAAGATGAAAATAATCTTATCTTATCATTTCATCACCAGTCATATGCAGTTCATATATCTCATGTAAAATAATAGAATTCTTAACTCCTCTTCAATTAAGTCCTTTATGACTTGTCAAAATTTTCAGTTCATAGGCTATTCAATAGTTCTCATTTCACATTGATGACATCAATTTGACAAACATGTCCACAATGTAGATTGTTATCTCAAGTCGACTTATATTTCAAATAAAGTGATTGAAGTAGTCATAAAATATCAGTTCAAACTTCATTTTCAAAGGTTTTTTAGGCTGTGGCCCATATTTGTGGTCACAGGGTCACCAAATTTACAAGTTAGAATCCCCATTTACTAAAGAGTTTGCATACAATATCACAGCCTTCTAGGTCTTTTTGTTCCGGAGAAAAAGATGAAAACAGGATTTTAGGTAATGGCCTGTGAGGCCCTTATTTGGGGTCACAGGGTCACCAAATCTACAATTTAGAATCCCCATTAGCCAAGGAATCTGTACATATAATTTCAGCTCTTTGGAGTCATTGGTTCTGGAGAAGAAGATGAAAATAGCTTTTTAGGTTATGACCCCTGGGGCCCTTATTTGGGGTCACAGGGTCACCAAATCTACAATTTAGAATCCCCATTGGCCAAGGAGTCTGTACATAAAATTTCAGATCTCTGGAGTCATTGGTTCTGGAGAAGAAGATGAAAATAGCTTTATAGGTTAAGACCCCTGGGGCCCGTATTTGGGGTCACAGGGTCACCAAATCTACAATTTAGAATCCCCATGGGCCAAGGACTCTGTACATAAAATTTCAGTTCTCTCGATTCATTGGTTCTGGAGAAGAAGTCGAAAAAGTGAAAAGTTTACGGACGGACGGACGGACGGACGGACGACATCCCATGCCATAAGCCCATCGGGCCTTTCAGGCCTGATGAGCTAAAAATTATGATTTCTATCTTGTTTTTGTTGATTAAGTAACATCCATTTGTTCAAAATGTTTTACATTATTTATCAATAAACATTCAATCTTTGAACTAATGGACTCAGTCCAAGTCCACCAGAAAGTACTTTTATCAATAAGATCAAAGCCATGATAAGATACATACCAGCGTGTGAACGTGGGAGTCAGATGCACTAACAATCTGGCCAGCTAGCTAAATGTGTACCGGTAAGTATTTCACTAATGCATGTCTACATACACTCTCCTCCTCACTCCTAATATGTTATGTCGCTTGATAATAGATGAAAAAGGTACTGTAACTTATTATGTAAACATATTTTCCTCGTGATCTGATTGGCCATGGCTATTAACTTAGGCTTATTGACTCCAGCCAAAGTCCGACCAAAATTGACTTGAGTTACTAAATATCAACTTAATGATGTCAAACAGTTGTTTTATGACATCATGCTATTGTCATTGCGACATCATTTGACCGTAGTCCTAATAGATCAAAGGATATTACCTTTTTGGACTGTGTTTTATTTTTTTCCTTTCTTTTCTGTATTAATCTGCATGATAAAACAATTTTGGACTGGTGAATTTGGTCAATTCTTGTTTTTATGGACCCAAAAAACAATATTGCCTGCAGACTTCATCCTTGGTCAATATTGTTTTCTCGGGTCCATAAAATTATGTTTTGACCTTATCACCAGTCTATAAATAGTATTTATTTATATAATATCATTTAAATAAACTGGTATTCTATGTTTTCATTTATTTCAGAGCGAGGGACATGACATCTTCTCATTCATGACAGCAGAGGAGTACAAGGACATGCTGGAAGTCATTCGGAAGGCAATCCTCGCAACAGACTTGGCCCTCTACTTTCCAAACCAGAAAAATCTCAGTACTTTGGTGAAAGAGAATAAGTTTTCTATGGAGAATGAGAAAATGAGGCAAGTTTATTTTCAGAAACAATATACAATTTTAGACTTCAGTTCAGGTGAATCAAATGGTTTATCGACCTCGGAACAGTTATATAATATAATTTTCCGAGGTCGATAAACCATTTGATTCACCGATAACTGGAGTCAATAATTGTTTCATTATACGATTCATGAAAGTGTCAATTTAAAAAAAAAATCAAAATTCAAATTTCTTTTTTAAAAAAGGTTTATTTTTAAAATGTTTACTTGTAAACCTAAAATTAATGACAAGATAATCTTTGATTGAACAACAAAAAATTTATTCTTAAACAGCTGAACATGAACATGAAACATTATTGGCACATTTTGGGGATACAACTAATGTAACTCGCTGACCTCCTCGCAGTGGTGATCTATTTTTAGCTCCAGGTCATTGGATCGTTACGTCGACCTCCCGTGACATTTCCCGCAGACAACATAACGTTTGATCATTGTCAATGACCATCCGTCTCAGCCAATCAGAAAACAGACCACTTGTCCATCATATAATAAAAAGTTTTATTGACCTTTTGTTAATATTTCTAATATTAAATAATTGTAAAGGAAATTATTCAGAATTTAGTTATAGCTTGACTGAATCTTTTGTAAAAGCTCAGCCAATGTTTTCCTGAGCTGTATTTACAGAACTAAAGTTTTATGGCAAAGCAGCTGACATATCGACTTAAAGGTCGTGAGGTCATCAAGCATGTCATCAAGAAGTGACGTCATTGTAACAGAGTTATATAGAGGATATCTGTCTTTTCTTGACTAATACCATGTTTATCTCATTGAGTGTGGTAGAAAGTTTATATTTTCATGAGTGGCGCATATATATATATACCTTTTCTACCTCACGAGATGAGATAAACTTGGTATTTGTCAAGAATTGACGGATATTCTATTCATTATATAATATTATCCATGTAATTACGTCCAAAAAGGATCGTTTTCACGCTGAGCGGCCGCTAGGAACAACCCGTCAACACAGTGACACTGTGACGTCATAAGCCAATTCGCCGCGTGAGACCATTGTTTTATGACGTCAAATTATATCAGTCACCGTTCGCAGGGAAAATATAAGTTATTTTCACTGTAGCTTGATAGACAGTTTATTTCACTGATAAATCCCAGTATTTCACATGCTCGTCATATAATAAATTGAGTTATCTTGTGCTGCAGGGACCAGTGTAAATCTCTGATGATGACCGGAGCTGATTTGTGTGCGGTAACCAAGCCGTGGAACACACAACAGCAAACAGTGGAGTACATTTATGAAGAGTTCTATTTCCAGGCAAGATAATCTAATCTAAAGAATCTTTGTGTGTTACAGTTGACTGGAGATAGGCTTCACCAGGAAGCTATGAACAGATTTTCTCTCTGCAATTACCATATGTGTGTAATGCTATTAAAACCAGCATTTAACCCATTTGATTTACCTAACATGTCAATGCTCGTAATCATTAATGTCAAATTTAAATACCGTAGTCTGATAGAATATTAACTGTCAATTAAAAAACCACTAATTTCACCAGATATTTAAGAGACCCTGCCTGCAACCTTATTGTGTCTGTGTTTATACGGTAATTAAGAGTTTTCCTCAAGTTAGCTATCTGACATCACTTGCAGGACTGTCAGGTTTCTCAGAGCAGTTAATTTGCAACAATTATGACACATGTGTAATAGTGTATTCATTTAAACCTATTCTCACCTTGGTAAGACTTAAAGGTTGCGGTTAGAAACAAAACTGAGTATTTTCCAATGCTTGATAATCAACTGTCAAGTTTATTTTTAATAGTAAAGCAGAAATTCTGCTCATCTAAATTGCTTTTCACATGTTATTCGAAAAAATACACATTTTGAAATAAATACACTTCTAAGAAATGCCCATGAAATAAAACCTGAAAGCGTTTCAACAAAGCAATCTTGGACTTTCAGTTAAACTGTCTTGCACAGATCATAGACAAATCCAGAAAATTTCAAAATGAGTTCTATTGAAAGTGGAGGAATGGCCTTGGGGGGTCCATCAAATATACATTTCTCAACATTAAAACAACATCAGAGAGTAAAATTATGTTATGTTCCTTTTCTTCAATTTGACAGTCTACCAACAATAATTATTTGGTTCACAAATTTATTTTTGAAACCAACATTTTGTCGCATTACCTACCAACTTTTTATTCCCCATGAAACAGCTCATTTTGACATCTTACACTAATGAAGGTTTTGTTGATTGCAGGGTGATGAAGAGAAGAAGAGAGGATTTGAACCCATACCTATGATGGATCGAGATCGCAAGGATGAAATGCCCAAGCAACAGGTATTATTTTGTTACTGTTTTAGTGAATGCTAATAATGTTGATTCCCGCGGATTTGCCGGGGAGTGGGGGATATACTGTGCGTCCTCCATTCACCACAGTTTTGTGATTTTGACCTCATTTCAGGATTTTGCCATTTTACCGTTGTAAGTGGGATGTGTCAAGAACCTGTCACTGGATGTTAAGCTTGTCAGAGGGATATCTCAAGAAGCATTCATTGGATTCTCTTCATATCTTGCACCAATGTTCTTCTTGGAATCATAGGAATCCAATAGTTTAATTGATTTATTTAGAATATATGACAATACAATACTGAAATAATAGACAATGACAGATCATTAAACCCGGCTCTTTTGGTATTTCAGGTTGGTTTCATCCAGTTTATCTGTCAGCCCCTGTACACGACACTGAGTCAGATTTTACCTGGCACCAAGCCGCTCCTGGATGGAACAAAGTGAGTAAACTGTACTCTGAGAAACTCAATTTTGCTTTGCCAAACATTACCCAAATAAACTTTTGTAATTATATGGTTTGTTTCAATACTCAAATCATGGGGCATTTCAGTCGACCTTTCAAGAACATCCATGCGAGTGGTATTAAAATATACATCTAATTTGTTATCGGATTAATCAATTGTTTTCCTTTGCTAGTTTTTCGAATCTAAATGTAAAACAGCTCTGGGTATGTATTGCTGCATTTCTAGAAGCAAAACAAACCTAAAGAAACTGTTTCATCCTATCTTAGCATGATGGCAGTGTTAAAGTGTGTATCAATGTGACAGCGAGAGCATGTGATTTCACTCTACCGGTGATTCATGAGTTTGTTACAGGTTAAGTTTTTTGCTCCGTTGAATAGTTAAATCACGATAAATTAAAAATAGAGCCATGGGCTCTGTAGCTCATCAGGATTTGATTTATTATCTAAGGTTGAATATCTAAGTTATCTCAAGTAATACATTGTTAACAAGCAAAAAATAGGTTTTTAGATCATGACCCCTGTGACCTGTATTTGGAGTCACAGGGTCACCAATCCTACAATTAAGAATCACCTTTGACCAAAGAGTCCCTACACAACTTTTCAGCTCTCTAGACCTTTTGGAACTGGAGAAGAAGATGAAAATAAGTTTTTGGGGTTGTGACCTCTGTGACCCCATTTGGGGTCACGGGGTCACGAAATCTACAATTTAGAATCCCCATTGGCCAAGGAATCTGCACACAACTTTTCAGCTCTCTAGACCTTTTGGAACTGGAGAAGAAGATGAAAATAGGTTTTTAAAGATGTGACCCCTGTGACCCCATTTGGGGTCATGGGGTAACAAATCTACAATTTAGAATCCCCATGGGCCAAGGAGTCTGCACACAACTTTTCAGCTCTCTAGACCTTTTGGAACTGGAGAAGAAGATGAAAATAGGTTTTTAAGGATGTGACCCCATTGACCCCATTTGGGGTCACAGGGTCACGAAATCTACAATTTAGAATCCCCATTGGCCAAGGAGTATGCACAAAACTTTTCAGCTCTCTAGACCTTTCGGAACTGGAGAAGAAGATGAAAATAGGTTTTTAAGGATGTGACCCCTGTGACCCCATTTGGGGTTACCTGGGTCACGAAATCTACAATTGAGAATTCCCACTGGCCAAGGAGTATGCACACAACTTTTCAGCTCTCTAAACCTTTTGGAACTGGAGAAGAAGATGAAAATAGGTTTTCAAGGATGTGACCCCTGAGACCCCATTTGAGGTCACGGGGTCACAAAATCTACAATTTAGAATCCCAATTACCCAAGGAGTCTGCACACAACTTTTCAGCTCTCTAGAACTTTTGGGACTGGAGAAGAAGATTAAAATAGGTTTCTAAGGATGTGACCCCTGTAACCCCATTTGGGGTCATGGGGTCACGAAATCTACAATTTAGAATCCCCATTGGCCAAGGAGTATGCACACAACTTTTCAGCTCTCTAGACCTTTTGGAACTGGAGAAGATGAAAATAGGTTTTTAAGGATGTGACCCCTGTAACCCCATTCGGGGTCATGGGGTCACGAAATCTATAATTTAGAATCCCCATTGGCCAAGGAGTATGCACACAACTTTTCAGCTCTCTAGACCTTTTGGAACTGGAGAAGAAGATTAAAATAGGTTTTTGAAGGATGTGACCCCTGTGACCCCATTTGAGGTCACGGGGTCACGAAATCTACAATTTAGAATCCCCATTACCCAAGTAGTCTGCACACAACTTTTCAGCTCTCTAGATGTTTTGGAACTGGAGAAGAAGATGAAAATAGGTTTCTAAGGATGTGACCCCTGTGACCCCATTTGGGGTCATGGGGTCACCAATCCTACAATTAAGAATCACCTTTGACCAAAGAGTCCCTACACAACTTTTCAGCTCTCTAGACCTTTTGGAACTTGAGAAGAAGATGATAATAGGTTTTTAAAGATGTGACCCCTGTGACCCCATTTGGGGTCACGGGGTCACAAAATCTACAATTTAGAATCCCCATTGGCCAAGTCATTGGTTCTGGAGAAGAAGTCGAAAAAGCGAAAAGTTTACGGATGGACGGACGGATGGACGGACGCCGGACACCATGCCATGCCATAAGCCCATCGGGCCTTTCAGGCCTGATGAGCTAAAAATATATCAGTCATAAAACATACTGCTAAAATATATCAGATCAATATAGATACATGGTAAAGCTATTATACAAGTTCAAGTCTTAAACCCTTTATACTTAAAATACTTTGTAAAATTATGTCAAGAAATATTTGTCGTTTGAAAATTGTGATGGACGTATAAACAAGGTTAAATAAGAAAAGCTTGACATCAGCACCATTTCATTTAAAAACCAAACATAGAAGAGAAACATAATCTAACGTTTATCATCTACTGCAGTTCCAACTTGACGAATTGGAAGCAGGTTGTTGAGGAGAGCCAACAGAAGAAAAAGGAAGAAGAGGAAAAGGAAGAAGAACAGAAAAAGCAGGCAGAAGATGACAAAAAGGAAAACTGATTTCTGTAAATGACAGCAGTATTAACAAAAAAAAAGGTTTTTACCCAGCCTTTTATTTCAGCTAAGGATGTGTGCCTTATATGAAACCTCTGGAATTATGTTGTTTTTCCATGCATACCTGTGGAATAACAATACATTGTTGTCATTCCTACAGGCTAGCCATACTGCTAGGATATGTTTTTCAGATCGGGGCAATATGAATAAATCTCTGTGTTAAAATGTTTATTCAAGAACACCACTCTTACAGCAGCTAAGTTCATCAAAGCAATGAAAGTATTCACACAGTTATTGTAACAGATCTAGACGCAGGTATGTAAATGGTTGTAATGGTTTTGTGGGAGAATACACTACAAGCTTAGTAATGATTGGATGGAGATTTATTCTTAAGAGTTTATAACTGTGATATACATTTGCATAAATTATGTTTGTGGATATTGGTATGAATAAACATAGTTATTTTTTAAGTTATGCATAATATTTATTGAATGAAGCTGAATGATGAACAGAAGTTTTGATTTGGAGATTGTTATCAAATGGACTGCTTTGTTAAATGAATGTTTCCAGGCATGTGAAGTTGCACAAACTGAAATTATTTAACAATTCTAATCAAACTCATTCATCATATCTGTGATACAATGATACACATTGATGTTACTGTTTTGTAAATTTATCGTTATACAATTCTTATTTATTGTACTAATTCTTATTTTTTGACGATTTTATTCTAAGTTTGTTGTGTTCTTTGATTTGTTTATATATGCGTTTCAATGTACTTTTCCTTCTTTTATTGCAATATGGTGTAACTTAATTAATATACTAAATTATTTGTTGTTATTTCAGTCCTATGAAGGACAGTTAAATCTCAGGTGATCTTTGTGATATTTGTTATTGTGTATCTGTATCCACAGCAATATTTCCGTCCTGTTTACCATTGTTGAATTATTAAAGATTGTGTTACTAAAAGTGTGTTCTATATTGGGATGAGATCCATCTGTGTCGTAGTAGTAGTAGTTGTTGGTGTATCAATTCAGTATGAACTGTTCTGTTCTGCTTTGACATTGTATCGAGCAGGCAAAATGTTAGTTCATTAGATCATAGTTATAAAATACCCATGCTGAAACTTTTCATTATGAATCTGGGACTTCATCTTCAAAACCAGTTTTCACTAACATACGGTTGAAGATTCCTCTTTGGTCCAACGGTAGCCAACTTCCCGTGTAAGTCATACTTCTAACCAGTCTCCAAACTGTGCTAGCGTAGCGGTTCACATTATAAAGTTCAGGTGCAACATGCTGCTATGCTAGCCTAGAAAAGTTAACAAAATGCAGCAAGGTTTAAATTATCAGCGGTGGAGACTGGAGCGTGTTATGATTTACAAGGGAAGTTGAACAGTAGCATACTTCAATATATCAAAGGGGCATCAGTTGTAGATTTGTGGAGACAAAATTGAGAACCTCCTTTGCATTTACTGAAGTAGCATAACTGTTTTTATTCCTGTTTAAAGCCAAATAAAACATTTTTTTTCTATATAAAATACCACTCACATGTAATGATATGGGGGATGTTAAACAAGCTGCTACATTTGACTTTTATCCCCAAAAAAAGTTACTCAGTCCAAGCTCAAAGCCATCACATTGGAGAGGCGAATTTGGGTTTAACGCCGCTTTCATGATTATTTCACTTATATTGCGGCTGCTAGTATTATGGCAGGGAGAAAGCCCGCAATGCAAGCATCGGCTGGAACTAGCGAACCATGGGTGGTACTACGCTGACATTCAGTGTAGAATTGCACCCAAACCTTACTGCATGTAGAACAGTTCTCTACTGCAGACAAAATTGCTGTGCCCCTGGCGGGATTCGCATTTGGAGAAACCACAAGCTTCAATTACTTGCATTTAAAGTAACACTAGATTGGAACAAGGATGTTTAAGTGAACAGAAAAAATAGCATATATAATATGATTTATTTCTCACAAACAAAGACATGATGCACAAAATGTGTTTTCCAGTTGTGCTAAAGTGAATATATATAATTATTGTTTCCGTTCCAGTTTACATTTTCAGGCAAGAAATATTCTATATATATCATTCCAAAATTGTTAGCACATCACAGGATTGTTAATGGATGAAGTACTTGTATTGAGACTAAACCTACTAATTAGTATAATGTACAGTAATAGTTGAGCTGAAATGAAAATTTTGAAGCTTTTAATCAGCTGATTGAGAGTCAGAACATTGACTTTTCTACAAAGCGAACCTAAAACAACAGTTACATACACATTTTACAATTACAAAAGCTTGCTGGTATTTTTATATGTACAACAACCAATCACCACTCAGATATATGGTTAGTTTCCATGGTATCCAGCATGTACCGCATCCATATCTACACTTCTTTATCCAATCATCACTGTCAAAGCTTGATTCCAAAATTTCCGAAAATTTGGAGAGAAACAAATTAAAATGCTTTAATCATTATAATTAGACTGAATATTTGTACCTGAATTTTGTGTGAAAAAAATCTTGTTTTTAATTTATTAGAACTTGAATTCAATTCTTCTTTACATACAAACATGAAAATTGTTCAATGGCTGAACAAGATTCATCACTTCATAGCTTTTCCCTCACATACAAATGTATCAAAATATAAATTCATTTTTAAAAACAAAATCTGTAACAGACGCTTAACAAACAAAAGACTTGCTGACCATTACAGTTCAACCACAAAAATATTTCCACATCTCTAAATCTCAGCTTCAGAATTCTTGATAAAATTTGCTTCATTTTCTCATACGATACTTCCAAATCTGGTACTTACACAATCAAGTTTATATTAAGAATCTACTGAAAAAGTCATATAAACCAATTTAGTTCTTGAAAAAGCTTTTCTTGTTTTTTCCTTTCTAGTCTTTTAGAAAAATCAACACATTGTGATAACTCGCTTATTGTCACATAGTTAAATCTTCATCGTGAAGTAAAAAATAGAGCCATGGGCTCTGTAGCTCATCAGGATTTCATTGATTTACTATCTAAAGTTGAATAGTTTAAGTTATTTAAGTTATTGTTTACAAGCAAAAGATAGGTTCTTAGATCATGACCACTGTGACCCCATTTGGGGTCACGGGGTCACATAATCTACAATTTAGAATCCCCATTGGCCAAGGAGTCTGCACACAACTTTTCAGCTCTCTAGACTTTTTAGAACTGGAGAAGAAGATGAAAATAGGTTTTTAAGGATGTGTCCCCTGTGACCCCATTTCGGGTCACGGGGTCACGAAATCTACAATTTAGAATCCCCATTGGCCAAGGAGTCTGCACACAACTTTTCAGCTCTCTAGACCTTTTGGAACTGGAGAAGAAGATGAAAATAGGTTTTTAAGGATGTGACCCCATTTGGGGTCATGGGGTCACAAAATCTACAATTTAGAATCCCCATTGGCCAAGGAGTCTGCACACAACTTTTCAGCTCTCTAGACCTTTTGGAACTGGAGAAGAAGATGAAAATAGGTTTTTAAGGATGTGCCCCCTGTGACCCCATTTGGGGTCATGGGGTCATGGGGTCGCGAAATCTACAATTTAGAATCCCCATTGGCCAAGGAGTCTGCACACAACTTTTCAGCTCTCTAGACCTTTTGGAACTGGAGAAGAAGATGAAAATAGGTTTTTAAGGATGTGACCCCTGTGACCCCATTTGGGGTCATGGGGTCACAAAATCTACAATTTAGAATCCCCATTGACCAAGGAGTCTGCACACAACTTTTCAGCTCTCTAGACCTTTAGGAACTGGAGAAGAAGATGAAAATAGGTTTATAAGGATGTGACCCCTGTGACCCCATTTGGGGTCATGGGGTCACGAAATCTACAATTCAGAATCCCCATTGGCCAAGGAGTCTGCACACAACTTTTCAGCTCTCTAGACCTTTTGGAACTGAAGAAGAAGATGAAAATAGGTTTTTAAGGATGTGACCCCTGTGACCCCATTTGGGGTCATGGGGTCGCGAAATCTACAATTTAGAATCCCCATTGGCCAAGGAGTCTGCACACAACTTTTCAGCTCTCTAGACCTTTTGGAACTGAAGAAGAAGATGAAAATAGGTTTTTAAGGATGTGACCCCTGTGACCCCATTTGGGGTCATGGGGTCGCGAAATCTACAATTTAGAATCCCCATTGGCCAAGGAGTCTGCACACAACTTTTCAGCTCTCTAGACCTTTTGGAACTGAAGAAGAAGATGAAAATAGGTTTATAAGGATGTGACCCCTGTGACCCCATTTGGGGTCATGGGGTCGCGAAATCTACAATTTAGAATCCCCATTGGCCAAGGAGTCTGCACACAACTTTTCAGCTCTCTAGACCTTTTGGAACTGAAGAAGAAGATGAAAATAGGTTTATAAGGATGTGACCCCTGTGACCCCATTTGGGGTCATGGGGTCGCGAAATCTACAATTCAGAATCCCCATTGGCCAAGGAGTCTGCACACAACTTTTCAGCTCTCTAGACCTTTTGGAACTGGAGAAGAAGATGAAAATAGGTTTTTAAGGATGTGACCCCTGTGACCCCATTTGGGGTCACGGGGTCACGAAATCTACAATTTAGAATCCCCATTGGCCAAGGAGTCTGCACACAACTTTTCAGCTCTGTGGAATCATTGGTTCTGGAGAAGAAGTCGAAAAAGCGAAAAGTTTACGGATGGACGGATGGACGGATGGACGGACGCCGGACAACATGCCATGCCATAAGCCCATCGGGCCTTTCAGGCCTGATGAGCTAAAAATACAACCTATTTACTGAATAAAGTTCCAATATCAGCTTGTATTGCATCTTGACAAAAACTTTGCATGCTATTTGAAGTATAAAAGGGGATTTCATAAGTATTGTTTGAGTCAAAGGAAAAGATGGTAGATATGATTTCTAGATAACTACTTTTCAAGCAACTTTTTTATCTTAGGATTGTTACAAGGCAGAAAATGAATTTTAAAGGTACATCCATTGTGTTGTTTGGGGTCACATATTGCAAACGTTATAAATAGTGTTACTTTATCGAGAAGTACCGACTGTTACCGAAAAATACCATTTTAATGATATTAGACTAAGCATATTGGCGTTATGAAGGTAAAAGTGATTTCTGATCGAAAACCGGAATATGCACAGCGTGTGGCGCGCGTCAATGAGACAAACGTAATTTTGGAATCTTATTTATAACAGACAAAAAGACAAATTTGAGTTGATAATGTTTAATAGGTAATATAACTACTGTGCATGTAAATGGGACGTGCAGTTTCGGTTTCTGCACATGCATAATGATGTTACTCAATTTTAATTGGAAACCAGTAATTGTGATATATTTGGCGATTGGGGATAAATATGCAAGCTGAGAGAATTTATTTGTATTTTAAACAGTACATGTGGTGAGTTGGAACGTATTAAAGCCAAATAAAATTTTATGAAACAAAATGGATGCACCTTTAATACAATAAGTTTTGATGTGTTGTTTACTAATCACAAATATAAAATACTGCAATGTATAGAAACCACAAACAATTTTGACAAAAAAAGATAAAGAAAAAGTGAAAATTAAATCCAAATGTGGATAGATAAATTCATTGATGTCACAGAAAAATTAACAATAAAAGTAAAAGGTAAATAAATTTTTTAATTCACCTCTTTTAAACAGTTATCTTCTAGTCTTATCTTCATCACAGTAACAACATTTTCCAAGGGTTTCTTTATCGCCAGAGCCTCTTTTCATTTGCTATGAGCATGAACACAGTTGTCACATTACAGATAGTTTTTAACGTCAGCATGTTTTCTGATAGTATAGTTAGTTTAGTTCTATACTACATGAGTAAACACATACTACAATTCTTTACTCCTTGAGGTAAGAATGTAAAACAACACATGGCCTTCAAAATCTTTCAATCATTTCTACATCGCCAAGACAAGAAATAGCTGAATCACAATTTATAACATCCATATTGAAAAATACATAAAAGCTATTATCTTTGACCGAGCAATTGCAAAAGATGAACTAAGTATTCCAAATGAATCTGGAGTTGGCTGTTATTCTAAAAAGGCTTTAGTCATATCTTGATGGTTTCATTTCACTTGACACGAGTTGTTTTGAATGAGGCAAACCAATATGGAGGGGCGACGAATTGGAGCTTTATGTTGGTCGAATCTTGCCTGGAATATAGTTCTTATCAATTACTGGCTCTTGGAGAAACATATGTAGGCACTTCTCATTCTGAGCCAGCGGGTGCCCAGCCACTCTGCAAACAGAAATGTCAGTACGTTAATGATTCATTATATCAGAATGTGAGA
Organism: Gibbula magus; assembly: GCA_936450465.1. Lineage (NCBI taxonomy): Eukaryota > Metazoa > Mollusca > Gastropoda > Trochida > Trochidae > Gibbula > Gibbula magus. The sequence goes on along the minus strand of OW388293.1, from coordinate 16,920,237 downwards.
TGACTTTAACTAAATGAATAGACATTTTTGCATTGTATAAAAACTTGTTTAGGTTTTGTAAATGTCATTTGAACATTTTCAAAGGTAACATATTATAAGGTTGAAAATGGCCATGATGTAACTGTGATTGTCTACCATTACAAAAGCGATAGAATATTGTGACCCCTTTTGCAACACTAAGAGATAAAAAAAACTGATGTCAAATGTGTATAAACGATCAATGAAATACCTTTTGCCAGTCACTCAAAAATAAGCAAATGTACATAACAACGATGTATAGATAAAACATACATGTACCCTCTTTGGGGAGGGCTGATGGACTGTGCCGCGACAAAACACATATATATAACACTTCTGTTGAAAATGAGACACAAGCATATTTAATTTGTCTTTTCCTTAGATTATTAAATTAGATCATTTTAATTGTTGTGTATTCTTTTCCCAAAAATCAGGGATCGACACTTGCACTTGTCCGCTGGCCCGAGGCCAGTGAAAATTCAGAAGGGCTAGTGAAATTTGTTTGTATCACTACAGATTAACATAGTAAAGATTTCCAGCAAGCTTCTACCCCTGCAAAGACGTTACTCTCTTCAGATTTTCTATCGTAACCTCTGTTACACACAGGCAATATTTCAATATTCTCGTATATTCCCCAGGGGATGCAGGTGTGAAACACAGGTCACATCATTTTTGTCCAATCAAACGCACAGAAAAAGCAATTCTAGTCATTTCAAAAGTTAGAAAATGCTCTGTATGAAACAACATGGCTGATTGCACAACTAACTTAACGTGCAACCAATAAGGATTATCGTCTCTAGCCGAGAAAGTGCTTGATATGTAACAGAGGTTACGATAGAAAATCTGAAGGGAGTAACCTCCGTGGATGTCATGTGGCATTACTTAAGAAATAGAAGACAAGTTTGCATGCTCTCTCGTAAAATAAAACAGCAGGGAGCAACCGAGTGTTTTATGCTCCATGCTATTATTTATTCTACAATAAAGCATTATAAGTTTTCTATTTCTTATATGATATGCCCTTTAAAGGCGCTGTAGCACATTTTTGCAAATTTTATTTTTTCAAATTTCTTATTTATAATGATAGTTTATGTCATTTATATTTACTTTAGAGGGTAAAACATCTTATTACACAAACCTGTTATCCGTAGTGGTAATAACAGCGTTGCGTATAAAGCCAAAATTGCATGGCGGCCATTTTATTGTGAACACATTTTATTATTTCGAATGACAAAAACGATCCCCATGGCTTTACGGAACTATGTACACTCATTTGTAACTTGATTTTCCGAAGAGAGAAGGGTGTTTTACTATTGTTGACATGATTTTTCAAATACATTTCATCGACTTATTTGAGCGAAAAAACGTGCTACAGCGCCTTTAACAATTACTTGTTTTATATAAAAAAAACTAAGAGATATGATGTTATTTGAATAAACTATTTTTTGAAAATATTAATGCCTCCCATCGCAGAGCACATTCACTAGCAATTGAACAATCAAACTGACGTATATATGACATCATTTGCTTAGAGACGCTCTAACTGACGTCTTAAATCACATGCTTGTTTTATTGTTTCATAAAGCATGCCGTTAGTCCAATCGACTGCCTTTGTTTTATTGCCATGTGTATCTTATATAAATTATTAACCTGGTACTCACTTGTTTATAAATAACTCTAAACCCTTCCGCCTCTCCTCAATGAATTCCTCTTCAAATATTCCATCATCACCTCGGAAAGGTAATTGCCTCTTCAGTGCTTTTCCTGGGAGTGGGGGCACCACAATCTATAAGAAAACATAGGTATCATAGTATTATAGATAGAACTTTGATATCAATTATTCAATATCAAATAATAAATTTTTAGTCATTCAAGTTATCATATAATCAGAAAGCATTGATTTGAAATATTTTCAGACTGGGCGGTAGAAACAAAGCCCAGTGGCAAACATGTTTATTGAGTCTCTGAATGCTGTAGGACCAAAAGAGCCATTGGCTCTGTAGCTCATCATTTATTTAAGAAATAGAAGACGAGTTGGCATACTTTATCGTTGTATAAAACATAGCAGAGAGCATAAAACACAAAGGGCGCTGGTTGTATAAACTATTTTTGAAAATATTAATGCCTCCCGTCGTTGAACCCATTCACTAGCATTGAACAATCAAAGTGCAGGGATAAATTTACCTGCGAGTCCTGCTTCATTTACTCACAAAATTTGAAAAGGACTCATAGAAATTTAAACTGGGAGTCCCTGAGATGCAAGATTTTTATTTATACTAATAGGATTACTATGGAGGGACTCGCTTTTATTTTCTTGGACACATAAGAGCTTATGATAGTACGTCCCTGTACTCTAAAAGTCATATTTGTAGATTAATCACTGAAAGTGATGTTAAATATGACATCATTTGCTAAGTGACGCTCTAACTGACGTCTAAAATCACGAGCTTGTTTTATTGCCGTTGGTATCTTATATAGGTGTATAAATATGCAATGAATCTTCACCAAATATTATAATCTGCTGGATTCTAGTCCTTTTACTTCAGAGTCATTTGTTAAATTTGGTTTTTCCAAATTCCATCAAGCATAAATTGTATATATCCTTCAGATTGTGGAAGATGTCCTTCTGAAATAGTTGATAGTTCACAAGAAAAGACAAGATCTTATCATTTCATGGTAATATTTGAACTAATGTGTAGAATCTGTAATTTCACTCCACAATAAAACAGTTATCTTATGAAGAGCAATGTGTTTTTTAATTACTTTAAAACTAATAACCACTTACTTTACTGTCACGTTCCAGTTCATTTCTTAACCACTCGAAGTCACTGTACCGACGTCTTACACTGGACTCTTTCAATTTAAATACTGGTAAGTTTGTCTGAAAAGAGGATGACAGTTAAACAGAATATTGCATTCATAAGAAAAGGAAGAGATTATGACATAAAAATCAGTGAGCTAAACATAACATATAATATACCAATTTATTACCTACGGGGGCAATCATATCGGGGTTCATATTTTTCATACGATGCCCTAGGGCAACATATCACTTTTTGTCATGGTGACGTGACGTCATAAACAATTATATGACGTCACGTTTCGTCTATGACGTTGCGTTCTAAATGCGCGACGGCGGGTCGCCAGCCTATGGTTGAAAGTGGATTGAAGTGTGTTTTCATTAATTTCACGACTTCGGTAATAAACACTCGTGCCTGAATATTGGTATATCCCCCATTCTCGCTCGGGAAATACTAATATTCAGGCACTCGTGTCATAAACATAGTATGACATAGACACTCATATAATATCCTCTATAAATTCTCTTGTGTAAAAGACCAAGCTCACATTTTACAGCAACTCCTTTGCGGCCTCATTACCCCTCCATCTATTTTAAAGGATACTTTTACAACACTGACAAACCAGAACAGCTACAATTTACATTAGTTTTAATGTCAAAATAACGATAGAAAGAGACTGAATTAATAGTAGTAAAGAATGAATATTCAACAAAAGTCTTATTAAAACCAACCTTATTCCGAGGAATAGAATTTGTAAAATAATGCATCTAACGGGATACGAACTGGTTCTGTAGATTCCTCGCTACAATATCTGAGGACACCCCGTATAGGCGTGTGTTCCGTAACAATATAACACAGACAAAACCCAGTCAAATAGCTGACCAATTACATCATAGTTTTTAAACAGTCGCCGTTTTTAAAGCATTCAGAACAGACAAAAGGATAGTTGTTTGGAGTTATCTGCCCCTAGCTTCTCGCTTCGAAAGCTTTTGTTGGATGTCTTGTAATTAGTTAATTGAATTGCGTCAGAACTTCATGCATAAGGGCTGTTATCAGATTGTTTTGCGAGGAAATCTCCGAACAATATGAGTTTGTATCTCGGTAGATGTAGATGCAATTTTTATTCCTCATATCATTTTACAGAAATGACATGTGACAATTAATGCACAGTACAGGCATAGCTGATATCATTTCATTTCTTGAGTAGAATTTGTCTGTGAAAGGTAAGTTAGGTAACTATAGCCATAAAAAATAAAAGATCATAAATAGTAAAAATACCAATAAACACTCAAATTTTAAAAAGTGATGAGAATAAAAAAAAAATTTTTTTAATGATAAGATCATGCTGGTAACACCTGTCACATTGATAGTTGAAATACAGATACTAGATGTAAGTAGTATATCGTCACTGACAGATTGAATCAATCATCAAACACTTACCTATATACAAACCCAACTACCTAGAGCCTTGGAGGAGGAGTATAAATTACAATTCTCCAGTCCGTGACTTCTAAAAGTATTCATGCACCTGTATATCAAACATATCACTTCCGATTTACAGTGTGTCTCTTTAGGGAAAGGGGGTGGAGCCGAACACGCATCGGTGATATTTCACGAAAATATCCCTTGTAATACACCATGATCGCTTACGGCGTGATGCGGGAAGCCAGCCCAATATACTGGCCACCCGATAATTGAAATAGAATTTCTTATCCTTGGTGGTTTTTTAAAGAAATAAAGCACTTTATGTCGACTATCGGGGACCAACTTCCGTCATCAACCAAAAATTGACAGACAATGAAGACTCCGGTTTCCTTACCCTCAAACGCATTTCATAGTCAGTGTATCGCTTTTTTGCAAGTCCATGGGTTTGGGGACTGCATACATCAATTTCTAAAAAGTTGGCTGGTGGTGAATATGCATCCTCAAGCGTTTGTTTCTTAGAACTTATACGAGCAGTCGCATTCGGAGGGGTCGTCATTTTCGCCTGCTACGCATTATCTAGTGACATCACCACTTTGTGAGTACTAGTGTGTTCTATTAATAGTAAAACATATGGGAGGTAACTCTCATATTGAGTAATGGGGTGAACTAGATCTAAGTAATAAATACATAATCACAGGTTCGAGTCCATTTTGGGGGGAAAGATAATAATAATAAAAATCTTCTAATTTTTAAAACTAAAATGTTTTATTTCGTCTAATTGCCTCAATCTTTTTGTCATATATGTTTTATCAATTTATTATTATGTTAATCAAGATATGACTATATGACCCCATAATTATATTACATTAATTTGATACAGATATAACATAGAACCCATTATATTATATTTTCGTTTTAGCATTTGTTGCCGTCCAGTAAAGATGTTTGATATTTTTCTACAGTTTCTAGTGCGTATGTATACCTCGATATGTTTCATAACAAGTGAAACACTTTACATCGTTTAATATCCTACGTTTGACACTTGTGCTCTGTCTGTTACTAACAGCAAAATGATGGTAAATTTGTGTTGTTTGGGATCACATATGCTAAACGTTATAAATTGTATTTTTTTATCGAGAATTATAAACTGACTGTTGCCGAAAATTGCCATTTTGTTAGCCGGCTCAGTTTACCGACGATATAAAAGTAAAATTATCGATTTCTGGTCGAAAACCGACAATGCACTGCGTGTGGCGCGCGTCAAATAGTCAAACGTAATTTTGGAAACTTATTTACAACAGACAAAAAGAAAACTTTAAGTTGATTATGGTTAATATGTCTTACAACTACTGTGCATGTAAATGGAACGTAGTTTCGGTTTCTGCACAAGTATAATAACGTTGTTTGATTTTAATTGGAAACTAGTAATTATCATATATTTGGCGATTGGGGATGAATATGCAGGTTAGGTGAAATTATTTTAACTGATATTAGCAAATATTGTATGTTGGCATGTATTAAAGGCAAATACAATTTTATGAAACACAATGGATGCACGTTTAAATTACATGAAACCGGTGTAAAATCGTTGCAAATAGTTTTTTCTTTCATTATGTTCAGTGAGTATGAGTGAAAAGAATGACCGGGGTATTTTAGTGAAACAAATTTTAATAATCTATATCTACAAATTGTAATATATATAATTGGATATCACAACATTTCTGTTGGGGGACCCTTGGGCAAATATATTGACCAATCACATTTTTATAATAAGTTATAACCAAGGAATATATAAATAAAATAAGCTTTATCTCTGCTGACCTAAATTTCAACCACCTCGTCAGTTCTTTGAAATACCATTATCAATTAGAAAAGCAATTTTTTCGGATAAAGATCCTGCCTTTCAAAGGAAATGTTCTGGTCTATTTTAATGATGAAAAGCTGAGTACCTCTCTTAGCACTTTTCCACTTTCTGCACCATCTATTTACCTATCTCCTATCATTTCTACTATATCTGTCTATTTTGTTATTGTTAACTTTACTATTAACACATGGAAAAGACCTGCAATTTTGCCTTGTCGACAATATACCATGTACCGTTTTTCTGCAATAAAAAAAAGAAAGAAGAAGTCAACAAAATGTCTACAATAAATCCTGTGACTTTTGATGATAATGAAATAGAAAGAGTAACGGCGTGAAATATAGATATTTGGGTACTGTCTTAGATTCGAAACTTACTTGGAATGAAAACACTGACAACATTTATAAGAAAGGACATCAACGATTGCATTTTCCGTGAAAGTTAAACTATTTTAAAATAGATCAAACTATTTTGAGATTATTTTACTAAACGTTTATTCAGAGTGTGGGAACATTTAATTTTTTGAGTTGGTACGGAAACCAGTCTGTTCAAAATAAAAAATAAACTCACAAAAAAAAACACCGCTTCAAAAATTATTGGAAGTATCGGCAGTTTTATGAGCAGCAACTTTCCAAAAAAGCAAATAAAATTGACTCGACTCACATACTTTTTTCGGAATATTCTTCACTGCCATCTGTAGTGTAAGCAGACTGCGTGTGCCGACGAGTAGAACAAACAGGTTCGTTATCATTTGTTCTGAATAGTACATACGAGGGGCGTTCAATAAGTGTTGCAAGCGGGGCATTGGTGTTTACATAAACAGTGTCAGCTTATAGCAGGTGTTACTATAGTCAAAACATAACATTGACACATGTCAAAACAATTTCTAGAAATAACAATTATTTAGATATAATAGCTGCGCTGACCTAGGGGTCTCCATAATCATGGATTCTCTCAAACATGAACAACGCGCTGTGATCAAGTTCCTTACTAAAGAGGGATGCAAAGCTACAGAAATACATAATCGTACGTGTAATGTGATGGGTAAGGATGCTCCTAACTTTTCAACAGTTTGTCGCTGGTCTCTTCAGTTCAAGCGGGACAGGGAGTCCTTAGACGATGACCCACGGTCAGGCAGGCCATCTGAAGTCACCCGACGGAAGTTATTGTCGCTATCGAAAGACGAATTTTAGCTGACCGCCGTGTTAAAGTTTCAGAACTGTCTTTGGAATTCCAGATATCATTTGGAAGTGTTGAAAAAATAATTCATGACCATCTTGGTATGTCCAAGGTATCTGCAAGATGGGTACCCAGAAATCTCACAGCACAAGATCGCCAGAAAAGAACCGAAAGTTGCATGGAGCTCCTGGATCGGTTTAATGCGGATGAAGCCAGGTTTTTGTCTCGTCTGGTGACAGGTGACGAAACCTGGATCCACCACTGGGACCCGGAAACTAAACTGGAATCCAAGCAATGGAAGCACCCGAGTTCACCGCCTCCCCTGAAGTTTCGCACTCAACCATCAGCTGGCAAGGTTATGGCGACAATCTTTTGGGATGCAAAAGGCATATTATTAATTGATTACTTGCCAACCAAAACTACAATGAATGGTCAATATTATGCCAACCTAATGCAAGAATTGCGAAAGACAATTCGACAGAAACGCCGTGGAATGTTGACACGTGGTGTTCTGATTTTGCATGACAACGCTCCAGTCCACAAGTCAAGAGTTGCACAGGCCGCTATACGTGATTGTGGATTCGAACAGCTTAACCACCCACCCTACAGCCCAGACCTAGCCCCCAGTGACTACTTCCTGTTCAGAAACCTGAAATCCGCCCTACGTGGAAGGCACTTCCGGGATGACGAAGACGTCAAAGCTGCCACAGAGGCATTGTTAGGGGGGCAAACGGAAGACTTCTACAAAAGCGGCATCAAAAGTCTTAAAGAGAAATGGAATAAGTGTATTGAGGTGAAGGGTAACTATATTGAAAAATAAAAGTAAAAAATTGACTACGCGAGTTGGTTTTATATTGAAGTTGCAACACTTATTGAACGCCCCTCATATATGCCTTTCATGGAAAAAAATTGGAAAGATTTTAATGATAATTTTGACACAAGTGTATATAATGCTTATATTGTTTTATGGCTGATTTATGTTTTCATACTGGAGAACTGTAGTAGGTGTAATGTAAATTTACCACGGGATTATAAAGAATTATCTTGTCTTATCTAATGTCATTTGATATCCTGCTTTTCGTGCACTTTGCAACTTGAGAAACAAAATTGATGCACGAGTTATCTTGAATTAGTTGATTTTATTCATGTCTTATGTTTTGAAAAATATATATTATAAAATAATCAAGTTAACCGTGGGATTCGAACCACTCATTTATTGACTCAAAACGTTGTTTTTGATACATTCCCTTTATTTGGGCATGGCTTTAATGTTCTTTTCCATCTCGAATCTGTCAAACGTTCGTCTTCTGTCGAGCTAAGCCGATCTTATGCGATTGGCGTGTAAGGCAGGGGCAGGTAACTCCCCTCAACTGTCTTGATATGTTTCGTCAAACATGAAAGGTCTGCTGCGTCTGAATGTTCATTTTCGTGTTCTCTCACCAAGGTTTTTATCGTCTCATTATGGTACATCAGCTGCTAGTTCAGGTAATAAAGAGATTTATTTATCCATGATACTGCGATTGTCTTTTATGTTAATGACAACACCCTTTCTAAGCCAGTTCATTCAAGGACAAAATAAATGTTGAAATGACGACTCAGCCAATGTCACTCACTCACAGCCAGTGTAGATTATAACATTATTTAAGTTTTGTATCCCAACTGATCTGACAGCGAATGAGTTTCATTTAATGTACTTATGTAAATGTTTTGATGTTTTATTTTCTATATTTTTGGATGGTATTTACTGGAAAATCGAGCATTCTCTTCCCACAGAGTTTACTACCTTCAGAATTTCTATCGTAAACAAGATAGATGATCTGAAGGAAGTAACCTCTGTAGGAAGAGAATGTCAAAACAATATGTTCATCAATGTTTACACTGATCTACAGTATTTTTATTTTCTGTAGAGAAAAATTTATCCACAGAAATATAAAATAAATTATAAGTGAATGTATGCTAAATGTATGAATGAAAGGAAATGTAATATATATGCTTGATAATGGTATACGGATCTATACTGAAACATCGCCATTGTGAAATAAAGAAGTTGAACATCCATAAATTCCTTGTCTTTCTGAATGAAACCATCCTCGGTTACCCATGGTTTTATATATCATATGCTCCGTTACTCTCCACTATATCACCCATGGGAAATTTCATCAGAGAAATCTGTACTCAAATTACCTGCCCTTGGCCGGCGTGAGCTACGCAGCTTGGGCCTGCGAACCAATGACAATTCATATCACTTAGTTGCAAAATACGCAAGGTCATTTTGTTAGCCATCCGTCACCGGTTATCTCCTTTGACCATTTCCGTCTTATCGTATTGAGTATTTTCTTTGGTTACTGACTTCGTCAAGCCGGCCAAGGGCGGGTAATTTGAGTACAGATTCTCCTGATAAGGTTTCCCATGGGTGATATAGTGGAGAGTAACGGAGCATATATAAAACCATGGGTAACCGAGGATGGAATGAAACATGTTTGTAAGTACCACAGATAAAAAATTATAGATAATAATATAGTAATAAAATAATAATAATAAAACTTTATGTGAAAATAACTTCACAGAGAAAAAGCCAAAACTCAATACAACATTCAAAGGCTATGATGGACCACTTGAAGCCTACTTGTCCAAGATAGAAACAGGAGAGCTGAGGCATGATGCTCATCAAAAGGAAATTGTGACTTCACTGCAAGAGCTGCACCTGAATCTACAAAGCTACAGGCCACAACCGCAAAATGACTCCTGGTTCAAGGTACTTTGCATGTGCATTTTACAATTTATAGATATTCATATTGCTTTGGTTTAATGCTTTTGAAAACTATAAATCACAATGCTTTTCAGAAGATTCTGTCATAATAGCTTTTCCTCTTGCAGTCTCTGAATACAAAACACATAGAAATTTTCACCAGAATAGCAATAGCTACTATAACAAAAGAGCAAGACTCAAGTTTTCAGCAAACTATGAACAGATTTAGATTAATCATGATACTTTAATATTTTGTTTCAGGAATAATTGATTTAACATGCTTGATCTTATTTCAGTCACTTGGGTTCGGCAACCAAAGGACAATATCACCTCCAAAGGGTCTGTACTTATTTGGAAGTGTTGGTGAGTAGCAAACAAAGAAACCATTATTTCTAAGCGATATATGATATAAAGTATCCAGATTTTAAAGACCTAGTTTTGATTGAGATATGACACTTTATAGTTTATGATTTTGTGAATAAGTAATATCATCTTTCCAAGTAATTAGATTCTGTCATAATATGAGTGCAATATAGGTTGGCTCATTTCAAAGTAAAACACATATAATTTAACCTTTGAAATATGAGCTATTGTTTAATCCTTGATCTAAGGCAAAATTAAATGAAATATATATAGTAAGCATTTAAAATGGAATTTTTCAGAATTTGTGTTCAGAGAACAATTATGCACACTGTTTGATTTTATTTCAGGCTGTGGCAAAACGATGCTGATGGATATGTTCTTCCAGACTTGTTCAGTTCGTAGGAAACAACGTGTTCACTTCCACAAGTTCATGTTAGATGTTCACAGAAGTATGTATTCCATGATGGCAAGGTTCATATGATGTAATGCTATATATTATGTGATATATTTCTTTTGAATGGTCACAGCACAGTGCTGCACAGAAAAAAAACTTCACTTTCATAATAAAGTTTCATTCCTAGTCTAATTCACGCTAAGATTCAAATCTACAATGGTGTAGTAGTACATACCAATTTCTAATTCTACAATAACACAAGCCACTAACAGCAAAATACCCTTTCAGATATGTCAGGTTAAATCACCTTCCCAAGCATATGAAATAAAACCACCCAGGCAATCAGATATATTGAAATGTCTTTACATTAGCTGGGAAGGATTTTGTATTATGCCAAAATTAAATGTTTGAGTATTTTTCATACAATACACAATGAAGCTCACCAAATCTCTTTTAGGAATTCATGAACTGAAAAAGAGTCAACCCAAACAGCGGAACATGAAGAAATCCTACGACCCCATCTCTCCCATTGCAGACCAGATCAGTGAAGAAACATGGCTGCTGTGCTTTGATGAGTTCCAGGTGACAGACATCGCAGATGCCATGATTCTCAAACTTCTCTTTACTCAGCTCTTTGAAAATGGAGTAGTTGTCGTGGCAACTTCAAATAGACCCCCAGATGGTAAGTTCTGATCATGTGTTCATCGATCCAAATCCCATCCGGAGCATACCAGTAACTTGAAAACTATACTACTTAAAACTTCATATGTGGTATTGAAGTAACATATGGGATGGTGTTATGTCTTTTAGGGCAACTTTCTGGGCAGAGCGTGAGAAACTATACATAACTTTACATTTAGTATTGACGTTATGTGGTTGTACCTTTTAGGGGATCAACTCAAAATTTCACAATTTTGTTTTAAAATTCCAAGCTTGGTATGGAAGTTATCAGTGTGATGGTGTTGTTGCCTTAAGGTCAAAGTAATTGTCATCAGTCAATTATTATAATGCTATTTGAAGGCAGTCACACTACAGTACACCACAGTATATGAGCTGTGCTCACATTTGCTTTGTTCTGTTGGCCATTTTTAGTTTACCACACTTTTTTTATTTATTATCTTCATTAGACTTTCATATTGTAATGTCAACTTTGAGTACTGTAGATTATGAATGGCGTATTTAAAGAGATCATGTCAGAAAAACAGATTTATAAAACAAATCAAGTCTTGAAAGGAATAAGCATATATTTTAAAACGTCTTTCTAAAATCAAGAAATGTTGCTTTTCTAGAATGTAAACAAATATTTTTATACCCCCGCTACGACGTAGTCGGGGGTATAAAGTGCTCCACGTGTCCGTTCATGCGTCCGTCCATCCATCCGACCGAAATCGTTTTCAGAGCATATCTCAATAACTGTTTGACTTGGAAACTTAAAATTTGGTATTGAAGTAACCTATATGGTGCTGTGATGCCCTTTAGGGGTCCCAAGGTCCAAATAATATCTGAAATTTTGACCCAAAAAAATGGTTTAACTCTTTGTCATTTGTGTCATTTCTGGGGCATAACTAAAACAAAACTTGAAAACTTTACTTTGGATGTTGCCGATATGGTATTGTTGTGCCTTTCATTGGTTTAAACTCCACGGTTCAAATAATTAAGGGGGCGGGATAGCGCAGTGGTTAGCGCGTTCGGCTTCGGATCAAGAGGTCCGGGGTTCGAATCCCGCCAGGGGCACGGCAACTTTGTCTGCAGTAGAGAACTGTTCTACACGCAGTAAGGTTTGGGTGCAATGCTACACTGAATTTCAGTGCAGTACCACCCATGGTTCGCTAGTTCCAGCCGATGCTCGCAGGTTTCACTGCAATTCATAGCCACATGGCGTTGCGGGCTTTCTCCCTGCCGTAATACTAGCAGCCGCGATATAAGTGAAAAAGCGGCGTTAAACCCCAACTCACTCACTCACTCACTCAAATAATTAAAAAAATATTTTCTTTAAAAACAATCATTGTTATTCATTGACATGATTGACTAGATTATGTTTTCCATTTTATTTATACTGTATGAAGGGCGATCAAACTACAGGCGGGGGTATGTGAGCTGCGCTCACTTTTGCCTTGTTTTATAAAATGATTTAGCCGGTTTGTGGTTGTGAGTTTCCCATCATCTTGGTTCGTATGAATTGAATCATATAATACTGCAGGGTTCGAAATTAGCACTAGTCCGGTAGCCAAAGGCTAGTGGAAAAGAAGCTTGGCTAGTAGAGTGTAAAAACTGGTAGTCCGAAGGACTAGTTAAAATTTGAGGTGAAATGATCATGGAGATGTATTTGGCTAGCGAATATAAGTCTGGACTAGTACTTTTAGAAATGCACTAGTCCGAATGGCTACCGCATTGAAAAGGTTAATTTCTACCCCTGTACTGCCATGGAATTGCTTAGCTTGTTCTGAAGATATAACATCCAAATCATCAGTCTGCTATTGTTTCAGATCTATATAAGAATGGGCTACAAAGAGGAAACTTTGTACCTTTCATTGGAATCTTAAAGGTATATATCCTCATTTGATCAATCTGTATTATTAAACCCCCGACCTAAAAAGGTCGGGGGTATATAGTAATACCAATTATTCCGTCCGTCCAAAGACAATTTTTGTCCGATCGATTACAGAAAAACTATTCATCTCATCATTTTCAAATTTGGTACATGTTTTCTTCACCAATAGGAGAGGTGCAGCGCGAAATGTAAACCGAATTGGTGACTTTTTGAATTTTTGGCGATTTTTTTAAGTTTTTAACTTAGTCAAATTCTGAGCATTTTTGTCCGATCGATAACAGAAAAACTATTCATCTCATCCTTTTCAAATTTGGCACATGTCTTCTTCACAACTAGGAGAGGTGCATGGCAAAATGTAACACGATTTGGTGAATTTTTGAATTTTTGTCGATTTTTGGTATTTTTTTACCTCGTCATCAGGGATGCAGATTCAAATTTTTGCCAGTCGGACATTTCATCTTTGACCCAAAAAGACGAACCCGGAAGTAAAATTGTTTTTATGAATAAAGTATCAGAAAGTATTACTATTTGTTGGTTCTTCATTCATTGCATACTATTAAACATAACACGAAAGCAATTAACGATAACTATTAATTTATCATTAACATGCATAAAATTGTTCATAATTTAAAATCAATGTTTACCAACTACGATTTACCGACAGTGCTAGTTTGAGCGAGTTTACACAAGCGAGTTTACAAGCGAATTTGCGTCAAGATGAACGAGAACATTCTAATAATTTAATTGCACATAGTTCATCAAAAGTTCAAATCAAGGACCAAATGATATATACCTTCTAAATAATCATTTTAAATTCAAAGGAACTCGTTTTCAATAGCGATATAATTTACGTAAACTCACAACTCGGCAGAGCACGTGGTCCAACTATTTTCCATACGACTATTTCCTATTCAAGATGTAGTTACGAATTTGAACTTATTCTAATAAGATTACTTTTATATTTTATTTGGAGACATATTTCGCAATTGTAAATTAATAATTATAGAATAAAAAGAACTAATGTAAACGCAAAAGAAATTGGAGTTTTTAAATTAGCGTACCTCTTTATAACGTGTGTCGTCATGTAAATGCGATCGCGTGTTCGTAGCGTCATACAAACGGTGTTTGACTACATAACGTCTTGTGAAATAATATTGCTAATTATTCGTTTTTGATAGGTTTATTTATTTTGAATTTGTATAATAGCTTTACCATACATCGATATTGATCTATCATATTTTGTTACAATATGTTACCTATGTTTTATGAACGAGATATTATTAAATTTATCGAGATTCAAAGTAGCAAAATCTTAATCTGTAACAAATTCATGAATCACCGGTACACTGAAGCCACACGTTCATGCAATGTTTATCTTTGACAAAATTTGTTTACAATGCGATTTTAATGAAATCTTTTTCGTAAATAATGTTGTGAAATGGGTCATATCTTTCAGTCACTAAATGACACTGGAAATTTCAATTAAATATCAAACAGTAAGTGTTTTTTCTGCCGACAATTATAATTTACTGAAGATAATGACGATTGACGTCATGCCTCGTGCTGTGAAGAATAAATGTGACTTCTTGACTGGATCAACATATTTCAATTTCATAAACAATTATGACCGACACAATCAGGGCCGTTTGCCTTTATTTAATATGCTTGTAAGTTTAGTTTTCCTTTTATTTTCTGCAATCGGTCAACTGATGTCCGATAGGTCAATTTTCCATTCGGTCAAACTGGATTTACAATCGGACATGTCCGGCAAATAGACTGATTTCTGCATCCCTGCTCGTCATATTCAGAGCTAGAATGAATGAAGCTACTTCTGTGTTGTGATTTGTTGACTTTATCATTTTCTTTATCATGTAGCTTTCATCATAAGCTACTTCTGTGTTCTTGTTGATTTTACTATTTTATATTTCCACTGGTTATATTTTTGGAAAAGTTATATTTTCTTTCCTTTCAGTCATAAACTGCTGTATATCCCTCACTGTGCTTACAGGGGTGTGCTTCCATGTACCTGTTGTTTCAAGTCACTCGAGTGAATCATTATGATGGATTAATTTCCAAATAAAGTTGAAATCAGTGGTAATGACAGTAGTGTATTATGTTACCCCTACCTTTTCAAGTTACTATTATTCCTACTTTTACTTAAACCACCTTTTTTACATGAAGAGACTTGTTCTACCCTGTTCACAAACAGTTTAATCTTAGCAATTACATTTCATAGCTTATCAATCCTTAGGTGTGCAGACACCTCTCTCTTTAAGTAAAATAAAAATGTCAAATTTGAACAGTCGGGGGTATTAGTGAGCCACGCTCACTTTTTTGTTTGTTGCCTTTACAAACTTTGTTATGTGGTTTTATTGTTTCCTTCTGACCGAGCAGAAAGGCAGTAGTGCAGTCATTTGTTACTGATAAAAGCCTATGAGTTACTAGTACTGATAAAAACATCTTTTCTCTTAACTCCCATGAAATTCATGATAAGTGATTATGAAAGGAATCATTGTATTTGTCCTGCCTCTGTTGTATCTTGTATATACACGCTAGTGTCAAAATGTGTTGTACTTGTAGTCTACAGTTTTAGTCAGTTTGATAATTTAGACTTCTCTTCAATTTCTTATTTCAATAAAGCCTTTAATAGTCTTTAATAGTCTTTAATCAAGAATTCTAACTTATAAGTGTCATGCTGTCCTTTTCACTGAAGGCTGTGTATGGTTTGAATATGTAAAATAACGTAACTTGTTCGTTTGATTAGAAATATATTATTAATCTTGCTAGATTTAATAAAACTTGAAATTGATTGATTGGAGGTAACTAAAACCGAACTGAGATATGTTGGGTTTTATTTTCAGAATTTCTGTCAGGTTTTGTGTTTAGACTCCCGTATTGATTACCGCTTAATGAGCCTTCCAGCCGAGGAACAGATATACTTTGTGTAAGTGTTTGGTTTCCCATGTTTTTTATCTTTTCTTTTTTTAGGAGACAGTACATTGTGTTTATATTTGTGCTGAATGGTGGGTATATTCAGTGACATAAAAAGTGGAAAAATCGGCCATTTTAATTTGTATTGTATGGCTATATTATTTGCACCAAACCAAGTTGAATGCATGACAAGATTGTATTTGTATTATTGCAAGTAATAGGACACTATCTGGAGCCCTGAAAGCTGAAAGATTATAAAAGGATGAACACTTTGCTCTGCAGGAAGTCTGAGTGTGATGCACAGAAGGAAGTAGACAGAGTGTTTGAAGATCTGAGGAAGAATCAAAATGCCAGTGAGGTTTTGCAGTCTTTAAATAAAACTTTGTCAGCTAAACTTTTCTTTTTCAAGGAATATGTGTGTATCAACATATATTTGGGGCCTTGAATACATATCTATCAAGAATAGCTAACTGAATGCACTCAGAGTATATTGTGTTTGTCATGTTGAGGTGAAGTAATCAAACAATTTAGTTCAATTAATTTGCATTTATTATCATTCCATCTCACTGATGTACATTATTTAAGGGCACCCAGACTGTTTCTCATTTCCCTCAAAGAGTGCTTATGTCTCATGAACATCAATTATCTCAATTAAGAATACCCAGAATCAAGTCTTTGAAAGGTAAATAGAAGTTGAATAATAGCAACTTCTTTGTTGATTTTTGGTAAACAACTTCTTTGTTATTTTTTGGGTGAACAACTTCTTTGATAATTTTTTGGATAATAACTTTTTGCTATTTTCTGGATAACATCTTTTCTACTGTGAACAATAAAGACATTGTTATCCAGAATTCTTGTTTTCTCTATAATACCCAGACTGTGTCTCATATCCCTCAACCACTGCTCACCTCCCATAAACATAAATTAAGGATACCCAAATGGAATAACATGCAGAATTCAAATTTGTTTGGAACTTATCTTTCAGTTATTCGTCCCCGTACTCTTCGTATATTGGGTCGAGATTTGAAGTTACCGATCACTTGTGGAAGAGTACTTGATACAAACTTTTCCCAACTGTGTTCCAAAGTAGGTATTATTTCATTTATATTTTATTGTTTAGTGAAAGGCTTATTCTGTAAAACAATTAATAGTGAGAAGTAAAATGAGATTTAGTCACTAAAAGTTATTAAAGATGTCTGTGGCTTTTTTTTCATTAGATTAAAAAGCAGTTTTGATGAAACAAGATTTGTTTTACTGTGAAGTGAAAAGAAACTTATTATTCAAGGAGCTCTGTGAAATATTTCTGATTTTAGTTTCAATTTGCAAACCAATTGATCATTGTAAGCAATTTTTCTTATTATTTATTTAGGCTTAATGTGTATTTACACAATCCCAGAGAATTGAGGCATGTTCATTGCGGTCATACACATCATAACTCATTACAACACCAAATACAATGTTTATTTTAGTGGGAAAATTATTTGATTGTTACATTAATTAAGTAATCAGTATTCAATTTTATAGTCTGGAGTACAGTTTTCTTGTATAAATAGTTCTTTAGTTTATTCTTTGTTTAGGCTTTAGGTGCAATTGACTATCTGCAAATCAGTCAGGAGTTTGATGTTGTCATCATTCGTGATATTCCCACGATGACTCTGAGAAACAAGTCGGAAGCAAGGAGGTTCATCACTCTGATTGACACGTTCTATGACAATAAGGTAAGTACTGCAGCAGGACATCCATGTACTGTAGTGTACTGGAAGATCCGTGTCTATATCAACAGCTGTTGAAAAGTTGGAGTTGTTTCCCCTTGTTGAGTTCCCAGTACTGAAGGACAGAACAGTGCATGAGGATAATCTGAGAAATGGTTGTTGAGAAACAGAAGTTGAGGCTTGAAATTAAGAATTGAGGTTCTGACAAAAATTGTTTATCTAATATTTATTTTGTAGAACCATCTTTTACCATATTTCATATAAGTAATTTTATTAATTACTATTTTATTATTATTTAAGATCTGATGAGCTACAGAGCTAATGGCTCTATTTTTCTCAAGTACTTAAATGTATACCTGTGATAAAATCTCCTATAAAATGTACATTTTGAATTTTATTTATTTTATTGTTTAAATCCTGATGAGCTACAGAGTCAATGGCTCTATTTTTATTGTTATTCAGGTGAAAATTGTTTGTTCTGCTGAATCCGAACCAAAGCAGCTGTTTGCAACTGGGTCTCTGAACCAGCATGATGAGCATGCTAACAGGACCTTGATGGACGATTTAGGTATTAGAGCTGTAAGTAGACAATTGGAGTTGGGTTCTCCTCTGTATTCATTAATTAAATCCTTGCATTGAAAAACAATCTCTTTTAGAAGTTTCAATGAAACTGTAGAAGAATAATACGGTAGGTTATTAGATTCGTTCATGACGTCACGTCACTGGGTGTGATTTTTTTCTTGGGGAAACTTTGTTTTGGAACCTTGATGTTTTTCCACTAAATGGTAATTAACATTGATATCTAATCTGATACAGGATTCCGAGATTGCTAATTCAAGTATATTCACTGGCGAGGAAGAGTTGTTTGCCTTTGATCGGACCGTGTCTCGACTGACAGAGATGCAGACGGAGGACTACTGGAATCAGGACAGAACTGTTCAGATGGTGCATCATGGGATGGAAGCAGAGCATGATGGGAAGATACAAGACCATGATAGGAAACCTGAATTCGAAATGGAACAGAAAGCCAGAGAAAGTTTATGATGATATATTGCGTTAGAAAAATATCATTTTATACCAGATATTATTGAGTATTTATTAAGGTATGAACTATGGTATGAGTGATAATTATTAGGTTTTCAAGACCTATTGTTCTTATCCTGATACTTTAGGTTTTCAAGACAAAGTCATGAAGACCTATTGTTATTATCATGATGTTTTTATTATCCCTATATAATTTACGGCTGCTTCCGTACTAAATAGAATAACTCAAATACTATTCACTGGATTCTTTTCTTATTTTGCATGTGGGTTCATCTTTGGAAGAGTAATGTTCCTACAGAGGTTTAATTCAAAAGAAAAATACGTTTCACTAATGCAGAACTCCATGTGTCAACTTCTTCTTGCTTCTAAGGTGCATATTATGGTGAAAAGAAGAATTTCACTTTTATAGTTGTATTACTTTAATATAAATATTTTAGCATGTATTTTTATTTATATGTAAATTACTTTGTACTTTTATATCATACATCATAGTATGTCTAAATATGTGAATGTATGTATGTATGTGTGCATGTATGTTTGTTTTGTTTTTGTTTTATTGATGTACTTCCTGTGTGTGTGTGTGTGTGTATGTGTGTCTGTGTGTGTGTGTGCGTGCGCGCGCGCGCGTGAGTACCTGATATCGTTTGATGTGTGATAGGTAAATTTAGCTGTATGTCTGTTTGTGTGCGTGTGCTTGAATGATATGTAATTCATTGTGCAATGTATGTAATTATCTATTTTAGATTATTCCTTGATTTTATGCTATTAATGTGATATGAAATGATTTTAGTGTCTCATAGGCCATATGGCCGGGTGCTTTTTAATACTTTATGTATATTTGTACTGCATTATATTGTAAAAGTACGTGACACTTAAATAAACATTTTCTCTCTCTCTCTCTCTCTTTATGACCATCACCTTCATTTCAAGGTCACACAATACTTTGTTATTTTACCCTTGTCAGCGAGATATCTCAAGAACCATTCACTGGATTCTCTTCATATCTTACACATAGCTTTTCCAAGGAAAGACAAATGGCTGATGAGGTTTTGGTGACCTTGACATTATTCTCAAGGTCACAGTGGAAGTTTGGATTTTTCGACATGTTAATGTACATGTAAAGCTTGTCAGCGGGATATCTCAAAAAACATTCACCAGAATTTAATTTTATCTTACACAAAGCACCTCCCAGTGAAGACTGATTATATAGGTTTTAACCTTGACATTATTCTGAAGGTCACAGCAGAACTTTGAGTTTGTCGACATGTTAAGCTTGTCAGGGG
Organism: Gibbula magus; assembly: GCA_936450465.1. Lineage (NCBI taxonomy): Eukaryota > Metazoa > Mollusca > Gastropoda > Trochida > Trochidae > Gibbula > Gibbula magus. Next base: position 16,899,929 of record OW388293.1, on the reverse strand, counting down.
AATCGATATCACAAGAACTGTTCATTGGATTCTCATCATTACCTACACCAGTGGTTCTTTTAGGGAAAAATCAGGGCCCAGTTTATTTTGTTGATCTTGACATTATTTTTCAATTTTGAAGTATTAATTTGCGGCGGGGGATCATGTCACCTTAGTGACAACTACTTGTTATTATTATTTTACCCTTTTTTGTCCACAGGATTCCCACTTAACCACTGGACAGATTTTAAAATTTCCAATTTTATAAAGGACAAATTTTTGCCTCTTGTTCAAAGGTGCATTACTCTGTAGGAAATGAAGGTCACAGTTACAGATTAGATCATTGGGGTTCAATTAATTGGTGACTTTTTGATTTTCTGAGGGGTATTTTTTGTTTGAAAACTACTACTTAAGACAGAGACATGATTAATAGCTCATTTTAAAGCAGAGAAGCTGATTAATTAAAGGATATTAAGTCAGACAAGGAGTTCAAGTTCAGAGCTCTTAAAGTTCTAAGTATTGACATGTCAATCCCAGTTTTATATGGAATTGCCATTTTATCACAAAAAGTTTGATTGTTAGAAAAAGACTGGAATTGAGGTTTATCTGTTGAATGTGTTATGATTGTACAGTGAATGAATATTGGCATAAATGTAGAATGGAGAAGACAGAAGTAAGCATAGTGTAGAGATGATTATTGATGAGTTAGTTTACTTATAACAATGACATATTTTGACAGTACAGCATAATACTTGGAATTTAAATATTTATATATCCCTTATATTCCTTGAAATTATGTAATCTTTGTATTTTATTATGTAAAATATGTGATTAGCAAGAAATCATTTTATTTCCAAAGCATCTACTCTGTGTGAATGTTGCCAGTGTTAAGTTACTTCTTATGGAAAATTACATAACTATGCAACTACATTCATATGTATAATTGTACTGAATACTGGTTGTTGAAATAAAGTTAGAATTTAGTGCATATTTATACACACCAATTTTTGCAGTAAGTTATACAGTAAAATATTGTATAAATATTGTATACAGTCAAACACTGCTGCTTTCCTTCCGATATAATTACCTGATTTCTTGACTTCCATTTAGGTTGGTATATTCATGTAATACTGTACATTAAAAGAAGTTTTCGTGTGTAATGGTTTGTGTTACCCAAAGCATTGACAATTTATTCTCATAAGACCCTTGAAATCTGCTGTAATTTATGGTGATTAGAACCTTATTAAGCAACTTCTCTTTTCAGGTACGGTAGCATCTTTAATAAACCCTCTATTTAGCAGCTCCGACTAAGTCGGAGCTGCTATCAGTTTTTGCGCAGTTTCCGCCGCCGCGTTTTGTATTGGCTAAAACTTTTTTCCTAGAAGGTTTTGAGAACTCATATACATAACTTCTTACTTATGCCCCTGGGGAATTTTTTTGACATGTTCATATTCAAGGTCAAAGGTCAAAGGTCAAGGTCATGAGTTCTGAAATCGATAAAAAAAATCCTTGTAAACACAATAACTTGAAAAATATTTGTGCTATCAGGCTCTTATTTGGTGTATATCAACTATGGAGAAAGGCAAAGATTTGAAAAGGTTTTCGCTAACATCCGTCAAAGGTCAAGGTCACAGCGAGGGCACGACTTAAGCATGCTTTTGCGAAAATGTCTTATTTCAACTATTAACACTTTGAATCATTTAATGATTGTTATACACAATGAAAAGTGATCACTGATTGTGTGACCTTGAATTTTAAAGGTCAAGGTCACGAGATAGGGTCAAGGTCACCAGTTCTGAAATCACTAAATAACTTTTTTCCATGAAGGTATCAACACCTCATATATATAGCTTCTTTCTTGTACACCTGGGGAAATATTTTGACATGCTCACATTCAAGGTCAAAGGTCAAGGTCATGAGTTCTGAAATCACTACAAAAATCCTTGTAAACACGATAACTTCAACAACTTCTGTGCTATCAGGCCCTAACTTGGTATATGTCAACTATGGAGAAAGACCAAGATTTGAAAACGGTTTTGCTCAAATCTGGCAAAGGTCAAGGTCACAGTAAGGTCACAACTTAAGCGTGCTATTGTGAATATGCCTTATGTTAACAATGAACACTGCATGATTGTTATACACAATGAAAAGTAATCATTGACGGTGTGACCTTGAAGGTCAAAGTTCAAGGTCATGAGATATTGGTTAAGGCCATATTAATCTTTTGATCCAATTTTGAAATCAGAAATAGGTTTTAAGAACAAAGTTGTGAAAAGTGTCCCGCAAACGCTCTTCTAGTTTATACTCAGGTTCTTGTTAGTGTGTGCATTGTTACTGTATGTGTTTGTTATTTTATCTTTCAGGTATTCACGACCATATTATTTTTGATGTTCTTTTATTCTCTATAGGGAACCATTTGAGTTCTTTTTTAAATATCATTTTATTATTTGAATTGTTATTTGAGTTTTAAACATTGTCAATAAACCTGCTCCAAGATAAGAGGTACTATGTTAGAAGAATGGTGGATGTAAGTATGTGTTTGCCTTGTTGCTGTATGTGTTTGTAGATTACCTTTTAGTCTATATAGAGAATGATTTGATTAGTACTTATGGTTGTCCTTATATATTGAGTTTTCCACCACAGATTGCACATATTGTATATAAAAATGTATAGTAAGTTGAAAATGAGTGTAAATGATAAAGTAATTAAGTTATCAATTTAATTAAAATCATATTGGAAGTAACACTTACCTTGCTCTGTTCTTAATATGAGTACTGCTCGGCAAGGATCATGTCTTGTGACCTTTCTCGGCCGCATCATACCAAAAGACGTTAAAAGATGGGAGTTCTTGCTTCCTTGCTTGGCATTAATAGCTTTTGTAAGGTCAGTTTTGACAAAGTTTCCAATGGATGTATCTCTTAATGTTTCTCTCTGTTATACCTCTCAGAAACAGAATGACACATGAAAATGCGGAAAAAAAGACTTTGGTTATTATGAAACATTCTTCAACATCGGGATGAAATAAAAGTCCTTGTTTGTTCAAATGAGTTGTTTTTTTATGTGTTACAACCCTAAGTTGATGCTTTTCAACACTACAAAACAAATTATCTTCAATAAGACCTTATTTGACCTTTCTATATTGTAAAGTACAGTATTTGGTTGATATACATTTCAACATATCCAGAGTTATCAAGGAGATTATTTTTTTTATTAATTTCTATAATGTAGGGGTAAACATAAAATATACACCCACTCAAAAGTTATGCACAGCCAAGTTTAAAAGTTGTCCCCAAAACACAACATTGAAGGAAAATGTTAAGTAGTGTCAAAACGGTGTTCTGTAAAAACACATGAATATGTTATGCTCATTTACTTGCATTCACTGTAGTGTCAGTCAGAATTTGTGTCAGTGAATGGTGGGGAAATCATTGGTATGAATGATACTACTTTTTCATGTAGAGATCTTTGGAAACAACTTAAGATTAACTATAGGGTCATCAGTCATCTAATATGGAAGAATATGACTACTAGGAATGTTAAAGATAGAAAACCAACTGAAAGACTTGTGATGATACTACTCGTTTGACGGGACCAGAGATGGACAAGTCTGAGGCAGGACTCAACTTTAATGCTGTAGAATATAGGATATAGAGCCACAAGGAACTATAAGCAAAACATCATGGACTTTGGGTTAAAACCATGAAACGTGTCCCATAGATGGCATGAACCCTACTGATTATTTTGGGATGTTGATCCATGTCGGCAGCCTGTCCTAGTGGTTGCCAATTAATTAAAATACAGAGAACTTTGGAAACTATACATTGAAGAATAATGGTTTTGGTGTCTGCATGTGTCTATAGTTCTGATCTCAACAAAGCCAGTGGAGACAAAAGAATGTAAGATACTGTTTATTTTGAATGCACTGTTTGCTGTTATAATCACTCATCCTTCTTTCAGAAAACTCGCCGCTAATGGCTGCAATACTGCCGAAGCGGCGTTAAACAATAACTCACTCACTCTTTCAGAAAAACACGCAGGCAAGTTTTGATGATTATCTACTGCATGGCATCTTACCAGTGGAGAATCCAGTGCATGGCATGCAAACAGTGATGCATCTTTCAAGGCTTTATTTGTCCAGTCAATCTATGATGTAACCTCCAAAAAACCCAGAACAAGCGTTATTAGATTAGCATAGATTCTGCTGGGACGCACATTACCAGCTATTAGAGGCAGTTTGTGAAATTATCTGCCCTTGGCTCATTAAAGATACATCCATTGTGTTTCATAAAAATGTATTTAGATGAAATGTGTGCCAACATTCGATATGTGCTGATTTCAGTTAAAATAGTTTCATTCAACTTCCATATTCATCTCCAATCGCCAAATATATCATAATTACTAGTTTCTAATTAAAATTGAGCAACATCATTATACATGTACAGAAACTGAAACTACACCTGCCATTTACATGCAAGGACGTTATAGGCCCTATTAAACATTATCAAGCTAAAGCTGTCAGTTTGTCTGGTGTAAATACGTTTCCAAAATTACGTTTGACTAATTGGCGCGCGCCACACGTGGTACATTGTCCGGTTTTCGATCAGAAATCGACACTTTTACTTTTATATCGTTGGTTTACTGAGTCGACTATCATAAAAATGCCAATTTTCGGCAACAGTCATTACTTCTCGAAAGATTAACATCATTTATAACATTTGGCAAATGTGACCCACAACAACACAATGGATGTACCTTTAAGTCAAATTGGAGCTGGCCAGCGTTACGCTTGAGCTGTGCTCCAACTCTCTGCACAGTCACTGCAGGAGGTTGGACCTTAATTGTTGCGTCACTGAGGCTAAGTAAACACATATGGGTATTGCGAACCAGATAAACTGAGCTGATGGTTCTCGGTCAGTAGTCAGTGGTCAGTAGTATGTCCTATAGAACTGAGCTGAAAATATTCAAATGACGACTAGCCCAGTCTAGAAAATTATATCAAGTCTAGCTTCCTCAGTTCTAATCAAGGCACCTTTAGGTGTGATAAAAGTACACTAAAATTTAGTCTATTGAATTTAATAATTACCCTTAGAATATCATTCTTGGGATTATATTTCTTTAAGATTCGCTGTATTAAAAAGCTATTATGTTATAAATAATCATGGGGCATTACTAGATTTGAGGGACTCTTCTTTTAAAAAGAACAATATAATCCACATGTTTAAAACTATGAAACTAACAGTCAAACTTATGTGAAACACATCTTGAGTATGTAAACTACTGCCATATTGACATTGACGTATTGATACCCTTATACGTAATACCATTTTTCGATGTGTAATATTAAAATACACTTGTGTACAAAATACAAAACTGTTTATTAAATGTAGTTACAGTTATTTATTCATAAATACTACTTTTTAACTATTTTTTAAACACAAAACGCTAAAAGACTGAAATGTTTATAAACACTTAATTAAGCTTAAACCCTTAATTTTGATATATACGATTATTCTTCACTAATATGAGAAAAGTTTAACAATATCGATGAGGACACGCAACCAATCATGGTCGTTCCATGCATGCTGCTTCGAATTCATGTTCTTTCTTCTATTGAAAGCTAGACACGTGGTGACCACATGTGTGAGCATAAACTGAATCTGAGTAATGATGACAGTATAGTCCTAATCCATGACTATAAAACGTCTTTGAAACAGTTTAAGTGATTTTTCAGCAAGTCTAGACAAACTGAACACACAAATTAATGAAACTGAAATCTTATAGAAGTAAAATCACGGGATGAAGTTTAGTAATCATTAAATTTCATGGACAAAAGGCAATATATATAGGTATACTATTTTGTATGCTAAATGACATCACGATAAAACATTTTAAAAAACTATGGCCATGTAAGAAAAGAATAAACGTATACATGCACTTACCTAAATATAAAATATTTATTTGTATTCATATGACTTCTTTCTACATTAATCGTCTAACGACAATTATATAATGGGTATCTCTACTCATTTCTATCTAATACGTGGATATTTAATCATTTATTATTTCAAGATGTAATTCAATAATATAAAATGTAAAGCTTGTTCTATTTTAAACCATTCTTTTATGGTTAAAGTATGTAAACGTTGCATATACAATGCATCAAATGTGGAACGAACAAGTGATAATATTCTAAACGCTAAAAATACCATGGAATTCCCATCTGCTTAAATAATTGTGTGATAATGCATTTCCCTATTTGGAGAAAGATTAAACTTGATGTTACATTATACATGACCAGGTCTCTTATTAAACTATTAAGTTCAGTTTCTAGATAATAGAAACTAAACTAGAGGTTATAGTTAATGAGTATGACAATGTATATTGATCTCCAGTATCTGTACCTGCAAAGGGCTTACACGGACGTGCAATTTCTATTTCTGTGAATCTCCAAAATTTCAATTTTCTGTAATTTGTTTTTCAATATCAGCTCAAACTAATGATGAATGATCTGCATTGCTTATAAACGTATTTATTTATTAATATCGAAAACGTATAGCTATCTCTATGGGCATAACACATACTGAAGGAGAAACTTGTGACAAATATGCTAACACTAATAAAGTATAATCCAAGCAGTGCTGAAACTACTTTTCGAACTTTATCTAGAAAGACATCCTCAAACAAAGTCGACCATTTCAAGATTACATTACAAGACAAACATCATTAAAGACCGCCCACTGTTGCGTGTTACCGATATTAAGACACATAGTCAGGATCAGCGAAGCATGACAACGAATAATTCAGATTTTCCCTATTTTCAAATGTTCCAGGAACAATGGCTATAAGTTTTAAATTGGTTTAAATTACATATCCTTAGAGGACATTTTATCATCTTTGCAACGCAGACCTTGAATTTGCTAACACATTATTAGAAATGTATGATTTGGTCCGCGAAAAACAGTCTTTTCAACAAGTTTTTATCAAGATATACATGTTTATAAGGGCCGAAATATAAATGAATATGCCATTGGAAAATCAGTTCGGGAACAATCACATTTTACGCCATATTAAAACGAAAAATATCTTCCGAAAGAGCATAGTTTGGTCTTCACAACTGAGACCTTGAATTTTAGTTACGCTTACGGATTCTTTAGTTATAAAGATGTCTCTCTACAGTAATCACCTACAATAGCTATGACTCGTTAAAGGGGATTCTCGCGCATGCGCAGAAGGGGGTGAGTATAATAGCTGGTAATGTCAACTGTTAAACTCATTTTGGTCCTTGTAAAAGGTACAGACAATCAAAGCAAAGACAAAATCATTGTGGCGTTTGTTGTGGTTTAGAATAAAGAGAACTTAACATGTCAAATTGATACATGTTGAAGATACTCTGGAACCAGGTTGTTCTAATCAGACTGGCAATCCAACTAACTGGAAAATATGTATACTTTGCCAGACAAAATTCAGAGACCTTTCCAACCAAGTCAACAAGACATGATTTTGTGCAGTGTACAAATTTGGAGCTGAAAATGTTCTCCAATTTCAAGAACCAAATGCCATGCCCCCAGCCTCAGCACTTATAAAAAAAAACTACATGGAAATGATGCATCATGGCACAAGTCTTGTAGGAATAAGATAAATATTGCCAAGCCTATGAGAGCATGCAAGAAAAAAAGCGTTACAGGAGCCATGTCGGGTGAAAACAAGAAGATCCAGTTCTGAGCACCAGCAATATGAGCAAGCAAAGGACACATGCATCTTTTGTGACTGGGTCTGCTGGCCTTCATCGAACTTCTACATTGATGTTAATTTCAAGAACATGTACAACAGAACTTTGTGAACACACCTCCTGGAGACTTGGTGGCTATTGCTGTCAAGTATCATGTCAAATGCTTAGCAAAACGGTACAAAGAGGCCCAGCTCTCAGGGAAGGGCTTGACAGAAAGTTCACCAGAACATGGCATAGCTGAACAAGTCACATTTAAAAAAACCTGCAGAGAGTCAGTTGAAGCCATACATGTTTTCCGTATGGGATACTCAAGAATTTGTTCATATCTAGGCTACAGAAACTCGCAGTGAGTGATGTTCAAGTTCCTACCACAGTACTTAAGAATTGGATCGTGGCTGGCATCCCAGACCTAAGGTGTCATACTGAGGGCAGGTAGGTTATACTTGCTTATGATCAGGAGATTGGAGCAGCTCATAAGCAAGCATACACTGAAGAGTTTGATTCTGAGGCACTGGCTCCAGCAAAGGTATCTAAAATCATACAACGTGATCTCTTTAAATTGAAGGAGACTTTTGATGGACGATTACCAGTTGACTCTCAGGAGAGAGCTTTGCTGTGCATTAGTGAATATAATGTTTGATAGGCGCAATATTAAAGAGCATTCTGTTGAAGACAAGCCGATGCCCTCTGCAAACCAACCTATCACACGTCCTATTGTGTCCAACAGTTGGATATGTTACAAATATCAGTCTTTATCAAGCACAACGTAAGAAATCCCTTCACAGTGCCGGCAGTCTATAATATTGACCACAATCCAAGTTCAAACATCAAATAATTACTTTCATGGGACAGGCATATAAGCAAATAATATTACTTCCTTATCATGTGATGAATGAGGATTCACAGATGAGACACAGCATTCAGGCACTTCCAGTAGTTTGCACTAATGTATCATCAGTGGCTTTGACCAGAGCTGATCCTGTTGTTCCTCACATAACTGGACCAGTCACCCCTGTGTACCCTATTCCAACTCTAGACTGGCAAAAAAAGCGTTGGTTGGAGCGGGTGAGGGAACAATTGAATAAACCTGAGCTAGACAAAGCTAATTTTTATTTTCTCTTTTGGACTGCTTACTATGCTTCATTGCAGCAGGCTCTAATAGTTCCTATATGACTTGAGTTGTACTCCCAGATGTCACTGATGCACTCCTGTTACTTGACGATGTTCCATCAAGTATCCCTGACAACACCTTTGCTTTGTTGGAAAAATATGTTGTTCTAAATTATGACAAAACATGTGGACTGTCCAAGGTTAATGAGGTAAAGCAGCATTTCTATGCAAGACCATTCCGTAACTATAATTATCTAAATTAGTTTTAAAGTCATTTAAAGCTTTATTTGTACCTGAAGAAATATATTAATGATATAATATAATATATTTATCGTGACACAAGAAAGCTGTCCACGCATTACACGACACAAGAGGAATAAGATACGAACGAGTTGAGACAAGTTCACGAATAAATTGGCACGCACTGGAGTTCGTGAAGTAATAACCAAACATTTGGTTAGTTCTTTACAGATTGGTACGCACTCGTGAACAGTTAACGAATTATTCACGCCGGTTTGCGATGAAGATACACATTGTCAAGAATTAATGAGTGCCAATGTGGATTCGAAAATCGTGCAAGTGTAAACGCACCTTAAAGGGGTAGTAGCACATTTTTCGCTCAAGTCGATGAAACGTATTTGAAAAATAATATCATCAAAAGTGAAATACCCTTCTCTCTTAAAAGAAATGAGTGTACATGGTTCGGTAAAGCCATATGAATCGTTTCTGTAATTGCACTTTCATATAATTGCTCCCGATTCTCTTATCATTTGAAATTTATTTATTTTGAAACAAAACATGTCTCTAATAAGCAAAAGAACAATATTCTCCCATCACTCTTTCTTGTGTATTACGCAAGTTGTTAGGATGTAGCTTTTCACAATCAAATACTTGTTCAAACGTTGCATACCTAGGTACAAGGTACCTCCCCACAAAGTTGTGAAACCTTATGAGCTGCAGATACATCATTATTTGAATGGATCGCTGTCAACCATCACTGTGAAAACTAGAACAATCGACGCGGAAAGAAATATTAAACTTGATATTTTCAAAACAAACGACTATATGACCAACTTTATAACGACCAAGCGGCCACCTGCCACCCAAAACAACAAATGCACTTACAGGGGGTTCAGTCAGATAAAATAAATGATGAAAGTTGTTTAGTTTTGACCTTTTTTAAATACAGTTTCGCTCTAATGAAATGTGGCGTTTTGGAGGTTTTTTTTTATATCATGTAGATTTTTAATCCATCATCATGAGAAGATAAACACAAATGGACTTGGGAAGATAAAAATAACCAAAAACAACTGTGTATAAACATACATATTTAATATCTCTATATAATAACTACATTTATCAACCTACCAGCCATATAACGTGATACTTGAAACGACCTTTCTAAACCGGTACGAGGGACGAGGGACTTACAACCTTGTAATTTCCTCCAGGAGGGTTTACACATACACTGGTAAACACTGTTAGAAGGAATTATAATGATTGTAAACCCTGATATATTTGTTAAGATGACGGCTTGAAAGTAAAGATCTGAAGAAACTAACTTAGACTAATTTTGAAAAATTTCATAAGTTTACGACAGAATATGTACAGCAAATTTTTTTTGCAGAAAGTGCGTCTCGAACCCGTATCCACTATCACCTGCAGTTACTGAGTCAGCGCCTCTGGCTACTGCGCTAAGGGGGCAGACGAGATATCATGGTACAAAAGAAACTCATATAGCGCGGCTGACATCATCCAGGGATCCTCAATATAACGCCAGGGATACTCAATATAACGAGATAACACGTAAAAAGCCTGTTTTACACTTAAAAACGGTTGGTAATATTGATAACCCATTCTACCTCGGATATGGTACGGTTGTAGACCCTGATAGTCAGGAAAAACCCTCGGATGCTTCGCATCCTCGGGTTTTTCCTTCCTATCAGGGTCCACAACCGTACCATATCCTCGGTATCACGGGTTATCCATATAATAAACTCATGTACTACGCAGTAAGATCACACATTTTAGTCGAAAACAATATTGTTTATACAGTTATTGTCCAACGATGTCAGTTGATGCCTCTCATATTCCACATATATATTTTCTGTTTTCATGAATAGTAAGGTAATTATTACTGGTTGAAGATCATTACTGTATAAGTGTTGTTATGTTCTCACACGTATTAGTGTGTTGGTCCGCTAAGCCCAGTTGTTTTTTCAACTTCATAAGGGCCATTAGTCTGCGTTCCTTCTCCCTCCTCGCTTCAGCCAGTTTGTTGAGGGGCACCTGCTTGATGAGTTCGCGTTCAATATTCTCGATTATCTCCCCTTTCAGTTGCACCGGTGGACCAAAGCTCTGCTGCACTCTGTGTATCATGGCGCCATAGCGTTCACAGTAGCTGCCGAAACCTATGCGGTGATATGTAAAGAATTGTTGGTTATTTCCATCACTGAAAACACTCACATCATTATTGGTTCGAAAAATGAATTATTGTTTATCAGGCAAATTCATTATGGACAACTCTTGGACGTACTAATATTGTTCGAACATTTGAGAAACCGAAAATGTCCGTCAAAATGGTTTTGGAGATATATAGCACACCAACCTGTTAATGAATTCGAAGATTTATGGTAAGATCAATTCCTCCTACAACTATGATGTACGTATTCCTACCTTCAGCATTGAGATGGGCTGTCTGGAAGGGTCCCATAAAGGCGTACCTCCTCCCTAGTCCAGCTGACAGCATCTTGTCCACCCCATCCACGTCCAGCACCTTGTCCTGGGGTCAGTGATGTGGAATGTATTTATCATTAGCGCTTCATTGATTAAATACAATAACTTCAAATTCTCAAGAATGGACACCACATTAAATTAGATGTATGGCTTTAGAGTATTTGTGGATGGAGCGTTCGTTTATAATGATATTTCAGTGCACCTTCATCAGTCAGTCAACAGGTGTCCTGCTGTCACGTTGTCATTGAATCGATATGACGTCATCATTAGAAGGTCACTTGGACATAATACCTTGGATTAGCCAGATTACTGCCGAAGATTTGCTTTATATCTAATAATAACGTAATGGACAAATGAATCAAAACTATTTTAAGACCTTTTCTCAGACAATCACCAGATTCGAATCTTTCAAAGCTAGACTTTAGAATTATCTATTTCAAAATGCTTATCAAGACTGACTTTCCTACTTCCCTTTGCGACATGCATTGTTCGTCGACAATACGCTTCATAAATTGACTAAATATTGTTATTAATAATTCAAATCATATGATTTTGAACTATTCCAGTCTACCTTGACAAGCCTCAGGCACTCCGCAATGATAGCAAACTGCATCCTATTGAGCACAAAGCCGGCTATCTCCTTCTTTAAGACGAGTGGCGCTTGTCCTATGTCCCTCATCAGCTTCTGAGCAGCCATCATTGTTTGTGGAGTTGTCCAAGGAGCTGGTACTAGCTCCACAGCTCGCGTGTAGAACGGCGGATTTGTCTGTACAAATACAAACATATAAAGCGGATACAAGTATTCTATATAAGTATACACGCATTGTTTGAGTGATCAATGATGTCATTTGAATTTCAGCAGCATGATATTAAGAGTACAGATTCGTTGATTGAAGGGAGGAGGTGTGACCACTGTTGTGAACCTTGTGAACTGTACGATTTTGGTCTGGACACAGGTTGTTGTTCCTAATGATAGAAAATGGTCATTTCACAACGATGAGAGGCTGCTCTTACATTCCATCGTGTTCTAGAAAGAACCTTTAACACACCATCGTTTTGATGGAACATGTTAAAAATCATCCACAGGTCAAACATGCATGTTTCAATATTTTCCATTGACATTGTTGTATACACGAGTAAAATGCATGCGTTAAAATCCTTTTTCAGATTGCATACGTCTTACCGGATGGACGACAAGAAAATTGCCCTTATTTTCTAGGTCATGTGACAGGACAGAAGGCAGGAAGGAGCTGGTGGAGCTGGCCAGGATTGTAGAGTTGTCTGCCCCTTGGTCGATCTTTGCAAACACTTCCTGTTTCAGGGTCAGGTTCTCTGGTATGCATTCCTGGACAGGTGGAGCAAACACATAAATCTCTTACATTTTAACTTTCTTGCAAATTCTTGCACAATAGTTTTTAGATTTTATTGTAGCTGACTCGTGGAACATAGATATACATCTACATCTACGATACATGTTTTAACTTACTTAATACAGACATCATGTTGAGACATAATTATGGTTAATTCTTAATATGAACGAAACGAATAATATCAATTACTTACAGTTAGTGACGTTCATGTCACATAGCCCTTGTCTGGTCACAGTGTTGTTTTATTATATCCATACTATTATTTTATTACCGTTGTTCCCCAGTGAATCTTGGATTTCAAAATCAGAAATTTTATCAACTTATATCTGAAATTTAAATTCCTATATTTTCCTACTTTGTCAACCTCAGTTCTCACAATGCTCACCTGCACCCACAACGCGCCGAGTATTGCCTCCTGAAGACTGTCGGCTGTCCGGATCCTCTCCAGTTGTTGGACGGCGGTCAATGTCCCCCTCAACAGGTGCCCCTTCTCCAGGACATGCAGCTGCTCCTTCACGATGTCCAGAGCTCTGGTCAGGGCAGCAGAGTCCGAGTCGTACAAGGACACCTGGTAGCCTGCACTGGCGAACAGCAGTGTCCAGCTGCTGCCGATCTGACCACTGGAAGGAAACATACAATATACAGACGGGCCTTGTGGTACAGACCTTTTCTATGATCAAGATATTTCGGCATCCCGGCCGGATAAAAATGAGGCAGAACAATACCCGGTTGTTAACTCTGATATTTAGAAAATTACATTTGGAATCATTCATGTAGACGTTTTTATGATTTTTTTTATTTGATCATGAGATGTAAATGTTTCACTAGGGCTGTAAGAAGGTGCACTGTGAAAGCCTGATTGTCTTTATTTGGACGGTCTTTTAAGGACCGTGTACCTATCATCACACGTCCATGTTACCTTTCAGTTGGAGGCCTCGTCACTTGGAAAAAAAGGTCCTTCACTAAGACATTAAATTTTGATGTGAAATCAAGGCCGTGTTCAAGAGAGGTTTCAAAGTAATCGCTCAATTAGCGATTACTTTTAAACCTCTCTTGAACGCGATTGCTCAATATAGCGCTACGTAGCAAAGCGAGCGAACTTTGAGGTTTTGCACCGTGTCGTTCAGGAGAGAATGAGCGCTAGTGTTCATTGTAAAGACGTTTGTTCACACTCTCAACGCTGTTAACCATCTCAGATAGGTTTTCATGCCTATGCCATGTCAATAACTTCTTCCTGAATTAAACTATTGTCAAGTGAAATATGTGCTCCTTCCAAAGTGCTTGTAAACTCTTCAAACTAAGTTATTGACTAACTTAAACAAATAAAACACAATTCAAATGATTGTAAGATTTTAATTTCTGTTTCTTGCAGAATTATTTCCATGTACACGCATCAAACACGACAAAGTAAGTAATCTTGAATCATCGGTATTCTAACACCAATCATTTCTCCATTGAGAACTTCATATTCATGAGTTCACAGAATGGTTACACTACGCATCTGCTTTGTGAATGTCTTCCTCGTCTAATTCCTTAATCATACGTGACAGCGCCACCAAGCGGTCGTCTCGCCATTTCCGTTTGGATTGAAGTTGATCAAGGGGACAGAACTCCTCCAGATCAGCAAGCATCTTCTGTACTGTCTCTCCTGTCATCAATTCTGGTGGTTTGAAACTCGTCTGTATTCCATATACAGCATCTCCATATTTTTCACACAGATCAACAAACCCTGTAATGATGTAAGAATAAGGATATATTGACATATCCATCACATAGTTAGGAAGATGGGGTGAACACACGTATTAATACAAAATTCTACACAAAGTCATTGTAATTTATCAAAATACAACATGCCAGTTACGATAATTCATAATAACCCCGAGGATAATGGTATATTGTCCTTAATAATAAAATGTTACTACCCCGGCTTACAGTTAAGTTGTGCTCTATAAAAAAAAAACTATGTTTGTCACATTTTACAGGAAGAACGGTACAAATGCAATGTTTACCTTCAGCGTTCATATGCTCTATCTGGAAGAGTCCATAGAAAGCATACCACATCCCAAGGCCTTCTGTCATTCCTGTCTCTACAGCACCAACGTCACAGTATCCGTTCTGGTTGGAGAAGACACATAGAATTACAATCAATCATATCCGAAAATGCATTTTATTGACATTCTCTATTGAAAATTATAAAAACAAGTGTTTGCCACTAACATGGCAATGTCCCCCGCCGGTGACATTGAGCTAGTAAGACACATCATTGGAGCTACTTGGGTTCATGATATATCGTGTTAATAAGAGTTCTAAAAGTGGTCAAAGTGTTGTGGTGACCTTGAAAATAAGGTCAAGGTCACCAAATCGACTGGCGTCCGTGTCATCCTCCAATGTAGACTGACACCAAATTTGAAAACATTTGGTCCAACCGGTCATAATAAATGGTGATAACAAGAGTTCGAAAAGTGGTCAAAGTGTTGTAGTGACTTTGAAAATAAGGTCAAGGTCACCAAAATCCCCTGGTATCAGCGTCATCCCCCAGTATAGACTGACACCAAATTTGAAGACTTTGAGTCCAACTGGTAAAGATATATATCGCGTTAACAAGAGTTAGAAAAGGGCTCAAAGTGTTGCGGTGACCTTGAAAATAAGGTCAAGGTCACCAAAAGTGACTGGTGTCTGCGTCTTCCCACAATGTAGGCAGAAACCAAATTTGAAGACTTTGGATGCAACGCTTCATGAGATATCGCGTAAACAAGAGTTCAAAAAGTGGTCAAAGTGTCGTGGTGACCTTGAAAATAAGGCCACGGTCACCAAAAGTGACTGGTGTCTGCGTCTTCCCACAATGTAGGCAGAAACCAAATTTGAAGACTTTGGATGCAACGCTTCATGAGATATCGCGTAAACAAGAGTTCAAAAAGTGGTCAAAGTGTCGTGGTGACCTTGAAAATAAGACCAAGGTCACCAAAATTGACTGGTGTCTGCGTCTTCCCACAATGTAGGCAGACATGAAATTTGAAGACTTTGGATGCAACGCTTCATAAGATATCGCGTAAACAAGAAATGTGACGTACGTACGGACGGACGCCGCTGAATACATAGTCCCCCGTTCCGCGTTGCGGCGGGGGACAATAACCAACAGTCTGGATGTCAAGTATTTTGTTTCGAATAAAGTTGGATTTATTAACAATTAAGATAATTGATGCACAGGGCTTTGTATTGCTGAAACAAAACAGTTCCTAGGTCCAATACTTCGATATGATACACTCTATACTAATAAATAAAGAAAGGGATGCAACGCGAATTTTACCCCCTGCCCGAACAAGTACACATTTCAAAATGTTACCACACATTTTACACGTAATACATACTATATAATTAAAGCACAGTGATTTCTCTTTCGATTAAGACAAACATCAACAAAACCGGTGCATTATTTCTCAGGTTATGATACTTGAAACACAATTTTTTGCTCGTCAACCTTGAGTGGGCCAAAATGGTGTCTCGGAAATACATCGATAAATATCGAGGAAAAAGTCGATATTTCAATCCTAGCAAAAGCAATCAATCTCGAAAAGGGTTTTCTATTATCACTTTACATCCCTGATACATTTGACAAACTTAAATCGTCCGTGGTACCTTACCGTAGCAACTTTATTGCAACGTTATAGTAAGCCACATCCACCATCTTGGAGGAAGTGACCTACATTTCCAACTACAGATACGGACTGAATTAAAAGCATTCAGCTGATTGATATAAATAAAAATTTAGCCAATCAGCTTAGAGCTGTTAATTCAGTGAGTTGGAAATGTAGGTCACCATACGTCACTTCCTCCAATATGGTGGAGGTGGCTCGAAGATTTGCTCGAAGTTACTATAACGTTGCAATAAAGTTGTTACGGTAAGATACCACAGACGATTTAAGTATGTCAAATGTAACAGGGATGTAAAGTGATAGGAGAAAACTCTTTTCGAGATTGATTGCTTTTGCGAGGAATGAAATATCGACTTTTTGCTCGATT
Organism: Gibbula magus; assembly: GCA_936450465.1. Lineage (NCBI taxonomy): Eukaryota > Metazoa > Mollusca > Gastropoda > Trochida > Trochidae > Gibbula > Gibbula magus. The sequence continues at coordinate 16,882,985 of OW388293.1, read as the reverse complement.
TTTATCGATGTATTTCTGAGACACCATTTTGGCCCGCTCAAGTTTGATGAGAAAAAAAATCGTGTTTGGAGTGTCATAGCTTGAAAAATAATGCACCGATTTTGTTGATGTTTGTTTTAATCGGAAGAGAAATCACTTTGCTTTAACTCTGTAGTATGTATTACATGTAAAATGTGTGGTAACATTTTGAAATGTGGACTTGTTTGTTAAAACTCACGTTGCATCCCTTTCTTTATTTATTAGTATAGGGTGTATCATATCGAAGTATTGGACCTAGGAACTGTTTTGTTTCAGCAATACAAACCCCTGTGAATTGATGCAAGTTTTGTGATTAATTTGTTTACATAATTTCAACGGTTTACAATGTTGCTATTTGATATGTTGAAGAAAGAACTGCTGACGAAGTGAAGTTTGACAATGGCAGAAATTCAGCAGAAATTCAATAATCCGATTCATTATTATTATACTTTGCTGGTAATAACCTCAAGTCGATTATGGGTAATGTTCGTGTAATTTTCAAACTCCCAATTTCGGATTTTGATTGCTTTACGTTACGTTATGTTACGTTACGTTACGTTACGTTATTTTACGTTACGTTACGTTACGTTACGTTATCTGAAATAGTGTGAGCTGTATTTGATATATCCGGATTGTTGACAATCATTTTTCCTCTCTCAAGGTAATGTAACAGAAAGTAACTTGACATATACAAAGTTTCTCATACATGTCTCTGAATGGCAGCCCGGAGATGAAATGACGATTCATATATACGTTCAGGTATAAAAGACTCTTCATTCTTAATTCCTGTCCAACGACCCCTGTCAATGTAAGACCACACACTGGAATGGCGAGGATTATAGGGGTTGATCCTGCCATGATCAGGTGGTGTCACTTACGGATGGCGGGAGCAGTTGGACTCGGTGGCGAAGGTACACTTTTGAGGGAGTATGGGATATTTTAAACTTAAACTGATATAAAATGGAACCTAACAGTATATATAGGAGTAGATACAATGAATGTCAAGCAATGAAACTATAAAATGGAGTAACTTCAAAGAAACAATGGTGTGTAACTACCGTCATTACGAATTAACAAGACAGGAGATTACTTAGCTAAATAAACATAACGGTTGATTATGGCATATTATATTGTTCATTGTGAACGTAGACAATAGATGTCAATAGGAGTTGTAGTCATTATGTTTATAAACAATAAGCTATGACAGTACCTTGATTAGCTCGTAGGCTGCTGCCTGCACGGCAAATTGAATTCTGCCCAAAGCGAAGCCATCACGTTCCTTCAGGAAGACAACGGGCACCTGTCCTATTTCCTCCATGATATCTCTACACCTGACAGTCGCATCAGGATCAGTCCAGGGAGCAGGCACTATCTCCACCACTGGCACGTAGAACGGCGGGTTAGCCTGTACAACAAAACTATGTTTATATCTTTGCATGCAGGTATTCGTCATTTGAATAGATGTCTCATTTGACAGTACCTATTTTAATGTTCATATATACATTTTGTGCACCTCATTCTTACCATAAATTCGACCATAAACCAAATAGCTTCACTTACAAATATTTTTTTGCAGTGATCATTTCTAGCTAATGTGGTCACGGCTATAAGTGACTGTACATAATGCTTCCTATTTCATGACCAATTAGAAGTCCAGGCCCATACAGATTGCTCCTGTATCATGGTTATGGACGAAGTGGAACCCTTGTACTTACCGGATGTGCTACAGTAAAGCGCCCCCTGTTGTGGAGATGATCAGAGAGAAGGGAGGGCATCATAGCGCTAGTGGAACTGCCCAGTACTGCAGCCGGGTCCATCACCTCGCTCACTGCCTTCAGTACATTCCTCTTCAGTTCTTTCACCTCTGGGACACATTCCTGTAAGTAAAATGGAGAAGATTTAGGAAATAGTGATGACGATTTCCCTCTCATAAAAAGCTGCAGCTACTGAATTTAGACAGACCCGGTTATAACAGATTCCAATAACAGCTCCAAAGCGCATTCTACCATGACATTTTAAAATCCTTGATTTTGATTGGTTTATTTTATGGTCGAACGGAGGTTCGAACACGATTTTTGGGACAGGTGATTTACCGTGTTTGAATACACGATGACGTAAATATTCAAGGCCAAACTAGATCTAGATTCTATGCCATTGAAATATGCGTAAATCAGTTGACTTCGCTTTTGCTGTTTTAATCATGTTTTCTTTCTACGCAGTTTAATCTTTATATCTGTTTGGGAAATAATTTCTTATTTGGACCGATGTTTTTAACAGTGAAACTACAGAAGCGACCGTCAACCGATAAGCCGAGAGAACCGGTTTACGTTTGAATACAATGACGTCATAAGCTCAATCAGTTATGACCTCACAGGGAATGGTCGCGTAATATTTGATAAGTCGTAGAGGAATGAATTTCAAACCGGCGAAACGTTTAAGGTTCTATTTGATTAAAATTTAGTTTATCACTTAATCGTCATATTTGAATATGAATGAATTTTTAATTTCTCTGTTTATTCATTTTCTACTGCATCGAAAACAACAGATATGTGATGCGTCATACCTGAAGAGAATAGATTTAACCGATTACTGCATACTTAGTTCACTTCCGCAGTGTCAAAGAAACATGTTAAAAATTCACTGATAACTCGTCATGGTAGAATGGAGATAAACCTTTAACATTTAACGTTTTGTGATTGTAACATAGATTCGATACCTTTTTTTGTCATTTGAAGCCTCACGTTGACGCGTTCGGCTCCGAATGATAAAAATCGGTATTGAATCTCCGTTAGACTCACAAAAAGTTAAAAACACAGAAGGTTTATCTCCTAAGTAACATTCATGGTTGTATACAGTAGTATATAGCCACAATGGTGTTGTGAACCTTTCCTAGCAGTAACAGTCGTGATATACGTGAAAACCCAATCACCGCATCTCATGACAAGTGACTTTATTATACTGCAAACTAACGATGCCATTGTGTTTTGGGCGAGAAATGATTGAGTGACATGTTTGGATATCCCTGTCTTACTTGTATATAGACTGCACCAGTAACCGCGTCCTTTAAAGAGCTGGAAGTCGATATCCTCGAGATTTGTTCTTCTGCGGAGAGGGTTCCTCTAGAAAGACCTTGTTCAGAGAGGTGTCGGAGTTGGGATTCGATCTCGGAAAGAGCTGCCTCTAGTTGAGCACTGTCTGTATCGTACAGCACCACCCTGTACCCGCCACATGCAAACAGCATGGCCCAACTTCTCCCTATCAAACCGCTGGTGGGAAGAAACGAGACGCAAATTGCTATACGCGAACCAACTGTCGAACAATTTCAAACCTTAAGTTTTCTCATATTTTTTCATTGGATCAAACGTCATTGTCACGAAACTTTCAATTGATCAGAGCGTTTCAGTTACTTAATGAGAGCATAAGCCATAGGTCTACTTATCCTAAGATCATTACCTTCCTATTATAGCGATCTTCTCATCTTTTAGTTCGGTTCTCTTTTCTTTAACCAGGCCATCCGCCATTGTGTTGTGATGTATATCCCACGGTGTGTGCGTGTATAATCACAATCAGCTATGACGTATATATGTCAGGTCACATCTCTAATTAAAGAAGGCAAGACACAATTGACCTATGATTATACATGCACGTTATCTTGCATTCTTGATAACAGCCAATAGCCTAGCTTCTAATAATTATCAAGACCAGGGCAACACATGTTCGCAAGTGACTTTCATATGAAAAACATAATCCTATGGGTACTTTTTAATAATTGATTTATACCATGAAGTTATAACAAACGGGAAACATAGTGTCCAAATGTTCCCAGATCTGATAGAAATGTTTATACTTCTATTTGCCGATGATATTGTCCTTATTTCAGAAACAGTAAGTGGGCTACAAAACCAGTTAAATATTTTAGAGCATTACTCTAAAACATATAAATTAACTGTTAATTTGGATAAAACAAATATTGTAATTTTCAGAAAAGGAGGGCCGGTAGCATCTAAAGAAAAATGGTTTCATGATAATCAGCCCGTGATCGAAAGTAACGAGTATAAATATTTGGGATTTATGCTTAATACAACAGTAAATTTTAAGAAATCTCGTGAAGATTTAGCATAAGAGCAAGGAAAGCTTTAATCAATTTGCTAACAATTATGCATAATTTTGGTTTGTTGACGTCTAAGATATATTTTAACCTTTTAGATTGTCAATTACAACCAATTTTACTTTATCGATCAGAAATATGGGGATTCCAACGTTTTGAATGCATCAAAAAGGTACATCTGTTAGCGTGTAAAAAGTTCCTTTGTGTCGGTCAGTCGACCCCAACATGTATGGTAAATGGGGAATGTGGGAGATACGTGTTATACATTAATGCTTATGGTATATGTTTGAAATTTTGGTTAAAAATAATACGTATGCATGAATATAGACTACCTAAGAAGGCGTACAACATGCTTGTTCAGTTAGATGATTTAGGTAAAGTAAAATGGGCATCCCTTGTTCGAAATCTTTTGTTTTCTCATGGTTATGGTTTTGTTTGGTTGAGCCAGGCTGTTGGTAATATAAACCTTTTCATGTATCAATTTCGAGGAACAGCATTTGATATGTTAAATCAAGATTGGCAGTCGACATTAGATAATAGCTCAAAAGACAAAAGCAATAGAATATGTCCATTGTGTAAAGTATCCGTTGAAGACGCAATCCATTTTCTATTTGTTTGTCAATCTTACGACGATTTACGGAAAAAGTTTATCCCAGATTGTTATCTTCCAAGCCTCCTATTTTAGCATTTAAACAAATCCTTTCTTCTGATAACAATAACAGCATTCTTAGACTTGCACAATATGTTACCTATGCCATATCTCATCGAGATGATAAGTTAAAATCAATCACCTTTGTATCCGTTTAATTTGTTATTGAACTGTTGATTAATAATGCATGTAACTCAAATGTATATGGGCCGGAGGCCTAGAATACAATAAAGAATTTTAGCTTTTTTTTTAGACAAAGTAGTTACGATTGATTCAGTATTTTAATGATTCGTCAGATTTAATTTGTGTTGTCAGATTCATTGAAATACCTGGGTACATATAAGAAACGCCATATTGCAGGAACCCACACCATGGCCTTCAACATCACGCGAAGGTCACACAGTGGTCGTCGACAGTGCCGAAACAATTATTTTATACTGATTATATCATCTCCTATAATGTGTCAAGTTTGCCATATAAGCTTATCTTCAAATCATATCAATGTTAAATATTTTGATAATTTCATTAGATTGATATTTTCATATTGAAAAAAGGAGGTCTGTATAATGTTATTTCTCTAAAGATTTTTTTTAATTGCATAAATTTATGTTTCATTCTTATTGAACCGAAGCTTGTTGATACGGCTCCATTGCTTCAGTTCTGTGTATTTTATAAAGGTTCAATAAAAAGCCATATATCATTGACTGAAAACTTTACAAGTCAACACATTAAACATAAAACTAGCAGAATGCCACATAGTCAATAAGTTTTCCAACGTTGGTGCAAGGTTTAAAGAGCCATTGAGTATTTTTTATACTATTATATTTGATTTTCAGATAATTAATTGATTGTATCCTCCTTATCAGCCATTGGCCTCTACACTGCATTTTCAACACTTCAGGTTTTGAAGCAGGTAAGCCAAATGCGGAGATTAATGGAAAGTTCCAAAAGATAAGGGTCCATATAGGGTTGTTCTTTATATTCAACTTTTGATGAATCAATTTGGGTAGCAGTCCATGTTTGATAAAATTTACTATTTAAGGACTCGTTTAATAGATGACTTTAAAACAGACTGGTAAAAGTTTAAGTGTAGAGTGTGTGATTATGTCATTATATTGTCATCTACTACAGTATGCTTTATTGTCAACATAAGCAAATACACTATTTTTTGTAAAGAATGCGATGATGTAATCCAAAAACAATTAAATAAAAATTCGGATTAAATTTATCCATGTATATACACAAAGCTTTAAAGAGCCATCAGGGATGTTAGTGTTTCAAATACAAAATTATTTGTGAAAATATACTTAAAACGTCAATCGCTAGAGAAATATTTTATCTTCAACATGACAGGTGATAAATAATTTTGATATCATGACAATGTAATGAAATTTCCTTTCAAACGGTGGCACATCTACGAGTAACGCGCGTCAAGGGTATCTGACGTCATATAAACAGAATTCCCTTTATTGCATAAAACGTACTACACAGTAGCAAGCTTTTCCGAAGCATAAAGGGTCGTCTTTAGCGCAAGTCGCCATAGCAACCCACGTACTGCACGTGTTGCACGTGTTTCTCTTGGAAGTTGGCTACCCTTGTCAAACATTACTGAATGTGAAGATTGTTTTAAAACACTAATTTTAAATTACCTGAGAACATACAAATTATTGCCTGTTTAATGTACTTTTTATTGAGCTAAGAGCAGCAAATTATGACAAATATATTCTCATTGATTATAAAATTCAAGCAAAATGCCTAGTTGGGAAAAACATTCATTCAAATATCTGTAGAAAATACACAATTAAGTGAAATGGTTAATAAATAACTGCCAAAAATTATATATTTCGATTTCTTTCATTGCTCATAAAGTTAATTTTTCTTTCGTGTCTTTGTATACAGTGTGTGAGCTAGACCACAATGCTTTGCACTTGAAAATAATAGACTTGATCTACATGTAGACTGGAAAACACCTTTACTAATTAGTGCACGAAGCCGGCTATCTCCTTGTCCTATGTCCCTCATCAGCTTTTGAGCAGCCATCATTGTTTGTCGGGTTGTCCAAGGAGCTGGTACTAGCTTCACAGCTCGCGTGTAGAACGGTAGATTCCCAGAAAGGCACCACAGTGAGAATGGTAATTTTCTTTATGAAGTATATACATTAATTGTGTGTAAAGTATGTTCATTGAAATGACGTTTGTTCAAAATTCTCAACGCTGTTAACCATCTCAAATAGGTGTTCATACCCATGCCATGCAAACAACTTCATCCTGAATTATTAGTCAAGTGAAAAATGTCCTACTTCCATATGGAAGGGGATTTGTGCCAAAAATGTAGACATGTTGACTTGTAACTTGTAAAGTGTAACATGTCTTTCTCAACCATACAAGTCTCGAAAAGACAAGTCCAACCATGCAAAACTAACATTTTAATTCTGTCAATCGTAACTTCGCATTCTCAACTTTACAAAGTTGAAATGTAATTCTAGAAATCGTCAAATTCGAAAAGTCAACTTGTCATTTTTAATTATTAAATCTAAATAATATACAGACTTACGTTTGACAAATGAAAAATGGAAAATGAAGAGTTGCAAAGTCAGCTTTGTAAAACCGACTTTAGCATTTCGAGACTGACATGACTTGCATAGTTGCGAATGCAATGTTTCAAATTACATCTCTACATGAATTCGCATTGACCATATTTGGAAGTTTCCCGAACATTGCCGATGTTTTCCGAGGACGAGAGGCATTTGCGAAAAAACTAGACCTCCCTTGCCGCTGTCCCAGATTGGGAATCCCTTAGTCTATTTTGAGCCCAACGCTGGACGAATTGACCACGCCCCCTGAAAATCAAGGAACGTAACTCTTTTTATGTCCTACAAACAAACGCACGTTGTCAGTTCACGGAGCGCTACTGTCATTTACATTCCGTTTGATAGTGTCGCTTAGTAATTAAATGCCAAACGAAAATACCAATTGAAAATTAATTCTTAAGTATTCTAATTATTACTTCAATAAATTTTAAGAAATTTGACAAACAATTATTTTTTTTGCAACGCAAAACGAATGCGGAGGTAATGTAAATGTGGGACGACACTGACAGACATAAAGGATCGCATAGCTTGATTGGCATTGATGCTATGATAAATGTTTCCGATCCGTTATCATAAAACTTCTTTCACTTACATATAAAACTGCAGATTTACAAACCATATATAGACATCCTACACCCGAAAAAATTAATTACTTTCTGTGCGTTCATTTACACATTATCTTCTCTCAGTTCAATCACGTCAACATTCACTTTTTTATACTCCAATTTTACGTGTATTCAGTAAAGTCTTTTGCATTCAGAAATGAATATCCAAGTTTTGATAAAGAAAATCCTGATATTGAAGTATATAAACGTTAGTGGGGAAGAAATTGAAAGAAATACATAAGCCAGTGTTGATAACTTTACTATTAATTTTAAAATATGTTAAATGTACCACAAAGCAATGATCTAAATCAGGGAACTTCATTATACTTGTTTAAAAATTTTTTTAAATGCATTGCACTTTAATTATAACTGAAAACTGTTCTGAGTGTCAATACGTATCATTATTACAGACAAATAATCAAGGGGAAATGTTCTTTAGCTGAGTTGAATTTATCTCTTTTAATTAGTTTACAAACTTTTCTCAACTTGTTTAAATTATTTATTGGTTTTGAATATGTTAATTTATCTATTTTCATTTACTTATCAAGCAAACTATATTTTTAGTATTTGAAGCAGTGAAAAGAGTATTGTTGTGGGACAGAAATATATTTGTCCATGATTCATATGTCCATTAATTCTATATAAAGAATCAAATTACTGAATTCAAGTATTAAATGTAAATCATAAGCCTAGTTCAGTTGTTTCACACTTTAAACAATAAACATTCAACTTCTACATGCAATATTTTCAATATGAACATAATTATGAATAAAGAATGCAAACTGAAAATAGAATTGCATCACTGGTAATTTCAAAACTATAATTGCACTGTTGAATTTAAAAATTGAATCGACTGTAACATATACAGGATATAAAAAAAAATATAAATAAAACGTACAATTTCACTAAAATGGTCATTCATGAATACATTGAAATGCATATTGTTGTATTGTATAAAGATAATAGTTCCGATAATTTATGTTTTACAACAATATGTCTCCCCTAAACATACGTCTTTGCCGTGTCTATTAACACTTTTGTTTGTTAGTCTTTAATGTAACAAACTCATTGTAGTAGAAATATATATCAAATTATTAATTTAAAAGTTCAAAGAAAAGAAATGTTCAGTCAATTATTGTGGTGTCAAGGAAAAACACAACACAATCCGGCTAGAAAGTTGCAGAATGGGCTTCTTTATACACATATTTCAAGGATTAGTGTGTTTGAAAAGTCCAGAAACTGTACTAAGAGTGTGACATTTTAGATGTTCAGTATATATTTATAAATAGAGCAATCTACACAAGAGAGCTGCTGAAAATGAAAATAGGTCATTCAAATATTTGTTCTTTCTGTAAATCTGAACCAGAAAGTTTCCAATATGTATTCATAAATGTAATCACGTAAATGAATTTTGGGGGAATCGAAAGTTCCATGAACAATCGTCTTTTATCGCCCAAAACTGGCTCCCTAAGTAGATTGTGCTTGTGCTTGTGTGAGATCATGCGATATCTACATTGTAGGTAACGCTAAAATCAAATCTTCATAATCCTATTATATAATCAGTTAATGACAGTTAATTTGTAACTTTAATGAACTCGTGTTGATATATTTGATATCAGAAGACACGTGGGTGAAATTCTCGATATATACTCTGATATTATCATATCATTACAGTACCTCCAACAAATTAAAATATCCATAGAAAGTGTTGTAAATATTGTCAAGGATGTATATAATGTTGCAAACATTATTCGCTCGTATATTAAAAACAACGCCTTCTTTCCATGCGAAATTTTGAAAAGTTACAAATATTTACCATCATGTATTTATTTTAGAAATGTCGATTAATCATCTAACAAAAATCGAATGTGAAAAAATGTCCCGACCAACTGTTTTTTTTGTGTTATTAATTTTTTTAACAAAAGACGCAATGTTTTCTTTATACCCAATTGATACAGAGTGTCTTACTTGTGAAAGCATTAAACATGTCGTTTTATATATATATATTATGCCAACTCTTTATACACGTATAGCTATCATTATATCCGAGTTTAAACTATGCAATCCTGTATACCCTTTTACAATCAAATGCAAAAAAATCACCCTTCTGGGTCACAAGAAAATGTACGATTTATTACCTGACTCACACATTTTGATAAACTAACTTACTATCATAAATGGGAATACGTCACGTCGATTCGAAATACACTGATCTGGATTGGGAGTGTTTTAGCTTATATATATAAAACTGCATGTAGCAAGAAAGGTTTTACTCCAACTATCTTGTATATTACATTGTATATTGGGGGTGTCGAGGGGGTCCGGACCCTCTTTCAAAAATGTTTTCATGGCGAAAAAAATTGGAGGTCATGATTACACAATGTGTATGCAACTTTCTAATATGTGTTAGTAGTTGCTAATAGATGCTTGCCAAGGGAGAAGTCATTGTTGAACATTGTGTTTATCGGATCAGGATTATTCGTTCCTTTCCGCTAATTTCCGTAATATTCCAAATATGGTAAATGCAAAATCATGTAGAGATGTGATTTGAAACATTGCAATCGTAACTATGTAAGTCGTGTCAGTCTCGAAATGCTAAAGTCCGTTTTACAAAGCCGACTTTGCAACTCCTCATTTTCCATTTTTCATTAGTCAAACGTAAGTTGTAACATTACACAATGTGTATATTATTTAGATTTAATAATTAAAAATAGAGCCATGGGCTCTGTAGCTCATCATGATTTGCTTTATTATCTAAGGTTGGATATCTAAGTTATCTCAAGTAATACATTGTTAACAAGCAAAAAATAGGTTTTTAGATCATGACCCGTGACCTGTATTTGGAGTCACAGGGTCACCAATCCTACAATTAAGAATCACCTTTGACCAAAGAGTCTCTACACAACTTTTCAGCTCTCTAGACCTTTTGGAACTGGAGAAGAAGACGAAAATAGTTTTTTTGGGTTGTGACCTCTGTGACCCCATTTGGGGTCACGGGGTCACGAAATCTACAATTTAGAATCCCCATAGGCCAAGGAGTGTGCACACAACTTTTCAGCTCTCTAGACCTTTAAAATTGGAACTGGAGAAGAAGATGAAAATAGGTTTTTAAGGATGTGACCCCATTGACCCCAAATGGGGTCACAGGGTCACGAAATCTACAATTTAGAATCCCCATTGGCCAAGGAGTATGCAAACAATTTTTCAGCTCTCTAGACCTTTTGGAACTTGAGAAGAAGATGAAAATAGGTTTTTAAGGATGTGACCCCTGTGACCACATTTGGGGTCACGGGGTCACGAAATCTACAATTTAGAATCCCCATTGGCCAAGGAGTATGCACACAACTTTTCAGCTCTCTAGAACTTTTGGAACTGGAGAAAAAGACGAAAATAGGTTTTTTGGGTTGTGACCTCTATGACCCCATTTGGGGTCACGCGGTCACGAAATTTACAATTTAGAATCCCCATTGGCCAAGGAGTCTGCACACAACTTTTCAGCTCTCTAGACCTTTTGGAACTTGAGACGAATATGATAATAGGTTTCTAAGGATGTGACCCCTGTAACCCCATTTGGGGTCATGGGGTCACGAAATCTACAATTTAGAATCCCCATTGGTCAAGGAGTATGCACACAACTTTTCAGCTCTCTAGACCTTTTGGAACTGGAGAAGAAGATGAAAATAGGTTTTAAAGGATGTGACCCCTGTGACCCCATTTGAGGTCATGGGGTCACGAAATCAACAATTTAGAATCCCCATTGGCCAAGGAGTCTGCACACAACGTTTAAGCTCTCTAGAACTTTTGGAACTGGAGAAAAAGATGAAAATAGGTTTTTAAGGATGTGACCCCATGGGGTCACAAAATATACAATTTAGAATCCCCATTACCCAAGGAGTCTGCACACAACTTTTCAGCTCTCTAGAACCTTTGGAACTGAAGAAGAAGATGAAAATAGGTTTCTAAGGATGTGACCCCTGTGACCCCATTTGGAGTCATGGGGTCACGAGATCTACAATTTAGAATCCCCATGGGCCAAGGAGTCTGCACACAATTGTTCAGCTCTCTAGACCTTTTAGAACTGGAGAAGAAGATGAAAATCGGTTTTTAAGGATGTGACCCCTGTGACCCCTGTGACCCCATTTTGGGTCATGGGGTCACGAAATCTACAATTTAGAATCCCCATTGGCCAAGGAATCTGCACATAAAATTTCAGCTCTGTGGAGTCATTGGTTCTGGAGAAGAAGTCGAAAAAGCGGATGGACAGACGGATGGACGGACGCCGGACACCATGCCATGCCATAAGCCCATCGGGCCTTTCAGGCCTGATGAGCTAAAAATGACAAGTTGACTTTTCGACTTTGACGATTTCTAGAATTACATTTCAACTTTGTAAAGTTGAGAATAGAAGGTTAAGCTTGACAGGATTAAAATGTTAGTTTTGCATTGTTGGACTTGTCTTTTCGAGACTTGTATGGTTGAGAACGACATGTTACACTTTACAAGTTACAAGTCAACATGTCTTCATTTTTGGCACAAATCCCCTTCCATTCTTCCAAAGCGCTTGTAAACTCTACAAACTAAGTTATTGAGTAACTTGAAAAAATAAAACGCAATTCAAATAATTGTAAGACCTTTATTTCTGTTTCATTGCAGAATTAGTCCATGTACACGTTACAAACACGACATAGCGAGTAATCTTGAATCATCGGATTTCTAACACCAATCATTACTCCATTGAGAACTTCATATTCATGAGTTCACAAAATGGTTACACTACGTATCTGTTTTGTGAATGTCTTCCTCGTCTAATTCCTTAATCAGACGTGACAGCGCCACCAAGCGGTCGTCTCGCCATTTCCGTTTGGATTGAAGTTGATCAAGGGGACAGAACTCCTCCAGATCAGCAAACATCTTCTGTACTGTCTCTCCCGTCATCAATTCTGGTGGTTCGAAACTCGTCTGTATCCCATATACAGCATCTCCATATTTTTCACACAGATCAACAAACCCTGTAATGATGTAAGAATAAGGACATATTGAACTCGTGCGAATTTGTGCATAACCCTCGCTCTCGCTCGGGCAATACAAAAATTCACACTCGCTTCGTAAAAGTCATATGACACACTTCCTCGGGTAATAATCTCTATTTATCAAATGTCATTATCCCACGCATTATCATTTGAGTTAATACTGAAAGAGCCCATGTTGATATTTAGGTCGCAGACAGTATAAGAACAACTATGCATGTCACACTTAACAGGAGGAAAAGTACGAAGTCAGTGTTTACCTTCAGCGTTCATATGCTCTACTTGGAAGAGCCCATAGAAAGCATACCACATCCCCAGTCCTTCTGCCATTCCTGTCTCTACAGCATCAACGTCACAGTATCCGTTCTGGTGCAGACACATAGAATTACAATCAGTCATATCCGTGTGTGTCTTTTAAGGACATTTTCAATAAGTATATAAATAACCTACTTCATTGATGTCCAGTACACCGTCTTTGCTTCGAATAAAGATCGAGCTATTAACAATTAAGATAATTGATACAAGTTTTTTTGGATTAATTTGTATACACAATTTCAATGCTTCTCAATATTTCTATTTGATATGTTAAAGAAAGAACTGCTGACGACGTATAGATTGAACTACAGCAAAGATTCAATAATCCGATTCTAATGACAGTTTGCTGGTAATATCCTCAAGTCGATTTTGGATAATGTTCACGTAATTTTCAAACTTCAAATTTTGGATTTTGGTTCCTTCACGTTGCGTTATCTGAAATAGTGTGAGCTGTATTTGATAATTCCAGATGGTTAACATTCCTCTTTACCCTTTCAAGGTAATGAAACAGAGAGTAACGCATACACAGTTTCTCATACATGGCTCCGAATGGGAGCCCGAAAATGAAATGACGATTTGGATGAAGGTTGACCCCTGTCAATGTAAGACCACACACTGGAATGGCGAGGATCATAAGGGTTGATCCTGCCATGGTCAGGTGGTGTGACTTACCGAGGGCGTTAGCAGTTGGACTCGATGATGAAAGTACAGTTTTGAGGGAGTATGGGATATTTTAAACTTAAACTTGATTTAAAATCGAATCTAACAATAAAATAGGGAATAGATACAACATGCATGCCAAGTAATGAAGCTGTAAAATGGAGGGCTAAGTAACGTTCAAAAACAATGAAGAGTAACTACCGTCATTTAGAATTAACAAGACTCATGACTGGAGGTTAATTAGCTTAATTAACATAACGGTTGATAATGGCATATAATATTGCTCATTGTGAACCTAGACAATAGATGTCTATACGAATGAATTAAAAATGACAGAGTCGTAGGCATTATGTTTATAAACAATAAGCTATGACAGTACCTTGATTAGCTCGTAAGCTGCTGCCTGCACAGCTAACTGAATCCTGCCCAAAGCGAAGCCATCACGTTCCTTCAGAAAGACAACGGGCACCTGTCCTATTTCCTCCATGATATCTCTACACCTGACAGTCGCATCAGGATCAGTCCAGGGGGCCGGCACTATCTCCACCACTGGCACGTAGAACGGCGGGTTAGCCTGTACAACAAAACTATTTTCCTGCCTTTACATGCAAACGTTGTTGTAATATATTTAATTATATAACAGCGCTATGGTGTTCTCATTTGTATAGATGATGATATCAATCAATGTTTTAATCTTTCATCTGACAGTATACATCTCATTCTTACTATAAAATTCAATTCGACCATTAATCAAATAGGTACGCTTACAAAGATTTTTTTTGTTGCAGTTATCATTTCTAGCTAATGTGGTCACGGCTATAATTGACTTACTTAATGCTTCCTATTTCAGGACCAATTAGAACTCCCATACAGAATTATCCTGTAGGCCTATCATGGTTATGGACGAAGTGGAACCCTTGTACTTACCGGATGTGCTACAGTAAAGCGCCCCCTGTTGTCGAGATGATCAGAGAGAAGGGTGGGCATCATAGCGCTAGTGGAACTGCCCAGTACTGCAGCCGGGTCCATCGCCTTGCTCACTGCCTTCAGTACATTCCTCTTCAGTTCTTTCACCTCTGGGACACATTCCTGTTAGTAGAATGGGGAAAGTTTATTGCCAATAGTGATGATGATTTTATTATTAACAAAAGCTGCAGCTACTGAATTTAGAAAGACCCGGTTATATTTTATAAAAGATTCCACTAACGGCTCAAAGGCGCAGTAACATTCATGGTTGCATAGCACTACATAGCCACAATGGTTTTGTGAACCTTTCCTAGCAGTAGCAGTCGTGATATACGTGAAAACCCAATCACTAAAGATGCCATTTTCTTTTGGACGAGAAATGATTGAGTGACATGTTTGGATATCCCTTTCTTACCTGTATATAAACTGAACCAGTAACCGCGTCCTTTAAAGAGCTGGAAGTCGATATCCTCGAGATTTGTTCTTCTGCGGTGAGGGTTCCTCTAGAAAGACCTTGTTCAGAGAGGTGTCGGAGTTGGGATTCGTTCTCGGAAAGAGCTGCCTCTAGTTGAGCACTGTCTGTATCGTACAGCACCACCCTGTACCCGCCACATGCAAACAGCATGGCCCAACTTCTCCCTATCAAACCGCTGGTGGGAAGAAACGAGACGCAAATTGCTATACGCGAACCAACTGTCGAACAATTTCAACCCTTAAGTCATTTTTCTCATCTTCTTTCATAGTCCTTATTTTAGGATCAAACGTCATTGTCACGAAACTTTCGATTCAGCGGAGCGTTTCGATTACGAGGGGTCTGTCGCCAACTTGGATTTTTTGCATTATGTGAAATGAAAACATACTATATTGTACCTAATTTTAAAAATTTTTTAATAACAAAGACATATACTGATAGAGTATTAATATAGTAACACATAACGTGTCATAAAACTAATAAACAATTTGTTGTTGTGCTGTAGCGAAATTTCGTAAAGGTTAATGTCCGAGTAACACTCCATTCCTTAAAATAATGGAGCCAAGGCCCGAAGGGCCGAGTCCCATTATTTTTAAGGAATGGAGATTTACGGGTCATTAACCTACTTAAATTACACTCAAAGGAATGCTCTTTTTTTTAAAAATACTTTAAATAAAGAAATTAAATTTCTCCTTAAAATTATGATGTGATATGTAACTGTCCATTACTGAAAAATAACGGAGTGAATGAACAATAAGATGACATCATAAGTGTAATTTAACCCACTCGCTGCGCCTATCTCATTGTTTTTATTTTCAGCAAATGTGCGCTTGTTTTTATCAAGTTGTGAAATATAAAGTCATCAAAATATTACCTTCATAAGTATCTTTCAATTTGACTGTATTTTAATCATGTATTAATAATATATATGTGTAAACAGGAATATCCTCACGGATTTCGTTCCAACAAAAAATACCCCGATAGAACCCTACTTTTAATGAGATCATAGGCCTACTTATCCTAAGAAAATTACCTTCCAATTATAGCAACCTTCTCATCTTTCAGTTCGGTTCTCTTTTCCTGACCCAGGCCATCCGCCATTGTGTTGTGTTGTATATCCACAGTGCGTGTATGGTCACAGTATCGGCTTGGACATATATATGTCAGGTCACATCTGACCGATGATTATACATGCACGTTATCTTGCATTCTTGATGACCGCCAATCGGGCAATAGCCTAGCATCTAAGTGTTATCAGAACCAGGGCAACACATGTTCGCAAGTGACTTTCATATGAAAACATAATCCTATGAGTACTTTTGAGACAAAGAAGATACAGTCGATTCAGTATTTTAATGAGTCATCAGATTTTATTTGTGTTGTCAGATTCATTGAAATACCTGGGTACATATAAGAAACGCCATATTGCAGGAACCCACACCATGGCCTTCAACATCACACGAAGGTCACCCAGTGGTCGTCGACAGTGCCAAAATAATTTTGTGACACCAAAACTGAACATGTTCTGAACTGTGACCTTGAAGTTTACCTCAAAGACAGTGAGCCCTTATTCCATACCTGTCGCCAGTATGGCATCCATTCCACAGTATCCGTATGGGTTGGAAATGAAGACACACAGAATAACAATCATTCTTGCATATTTTAAGACAAGTAGCGGTGAAAATAAATAGTAAAAAACAGCAAACTTTCTGGAGAGTTTGTCGGTAAAAATACCGAATAGTCGCCCTTGACATTGATTATAATATCATCTGGTATAATGTGTCAATTTTGCCGTACCTCCTAATGATATCAATGTTAAATATTTTAATAAGTTTATTAGATTGATATTTTAATATCGAAAAAGGAGGTCTGTTTAATGTTATTTTTTTAAACATAATTTTTTCAATTGAAGAAATTTATATTTCAATCTTGTTGAACTGAAGGTAGGTTTTGTTGTATTTCTCTTTCTTAAAATTGTTAAGTTATTTTCATTATGTCCAGTACTTGGTGAGAGTTAAACAATTCCCATAGTTATACATCGTAAGTTTCACTTTCTAGAATCAAAATACTTTGAGATAGTATCATACCCATGTGCTTTCATTTCATTTCAAATGTTAAATAATGGAATAGATAAACGTGAGACATAGAAACGAGATGTGTTGGTGCTAGCAAGATGATCCCGAATGTACATCCGCTAGTTCTTCATACAAATCTTCGTTATCACTAGACTAACTTGTTCAAAGCGAGATCTTATTGCTAGAATCATAGTCTGACATAGCGGAAAATGGTCAGTGACAGACAAACACACGAAGTTACGCTATAGAATTAACACTTCAAAATGATACAAAGAAAAGACAATGGCGGTAGATTTACGTTGGGATCCACTCGGCATTATCGGAGACTAAACAGACTGAACACGGTATTATCCCATAGTGGCCCACGAGTAGATTACGTAATGAGCAGACCGATGGGCCACTGTGGGATAGCTCGTTAATGAGGTGTGATAGCCCGGCCCACTACGGGAGAGGTTGTTAGTTGTGAAAACATACTAATGAAGGTGTTAAGGGTGATTAACCAGGTGAGCAATAGATCAGAGAAGGTGTTAATGATGAGTAGTGGGGTTATTATGTGGTAGGAAGTTAACTGTTAGACATTGAGAAGGAAGGAAATAGGCTACGGTAAGTTTGGTAAGTAGTTTGTCTTAGAGGATGCCTGTTCCACTTTGGACAATCTCTGTGGAGGAGGTTACAAGAACTTGGACTTTCAAGTGCCTACCGAGACAACTCATCAGATATCTGTCGATGTGTAATGATGCCATGTAAATAAATGATGCTGCCTAATTTTCTTACTTCTTGTTATTTTTTCCATAAGTAGTAAGTAGTCTTATCAATGGTTAATCACTTGACACCTCTTAACAAGGTAATCACTCCTGTTAATTAAGGCAATCAAACCTATGTGGGCCACTATGGGTCAGCTCAATTGTCCGCGGCCCACTCTGGGAGAGCTCGTTAAGCGTGTGAAAATACCCGGCCCACTATGGGATGGGCCACAGTGGGACTAAACCACTGAACACATGTGTACAACAGCCAAAGTTAATTAACGACTGAGCAGAATATGCCGACATTGTTTCTAATAACTTTGATCACTTTGAGGCTGTTTAGACAAGTGAAATCAGCGAAAACTACGTCACGGCTATACGAGTGTATAATGTAAACAATAACATTAGCCAGATAATTAATTTTTGTTAGGGCACGACTCCTGAGTAACACGTCACACCTCCGCTAGCAGCTGATTGGCTAATGAAACGGCGGCTGTGTTAGTGAGGTATTTTAAAAAAAAGTTTTTTCTTCTATTTTGGGGTGGATATATTATCCAATACTTTTGTGTCTTGTGTTTTGTTATTCTTTACTGCTGTCAGAATCATTTCCGCGAAACCTACTACCCTGAGGTTAGAATATCTTTAAAATGAAAGATGAAATAATTTCAGAAATATAATTAATGGTGGTCTCCGCGTTATGCTGAAACACTAATTAATATGTAAGTCAATAGAAATCGTGGGAAAACTGTGATTCGAGTCAATAACATTCATGAAAAACACGACCGCTAGTTCCGGTCGGGATTCATTTCTGACATGACAACTTCAGAAATTTAAATATATTATTATGTAGAAATGGTGCAACTTCATAATGCTATAATATTGCTCAACTGTTCCTTATAGTTTTTACGAAATCTCATTTCTTATGCATGAGATGCAATGTCTCGGGTCTCGAGTCGAGTCATACTTTAATTTGTCGGGTAACTTCTGCGCACCCTAATTTGTCAGTATCAAACTTGTCAGTATCAAACTTGAAACTTCTGTCCCTTTTCAGTAACAGTGTCACGCAAGCACATTAATTAGTTCAAATGATTGTTCTGTTATCTATAGGTATTATATGTGTACGAAATGTTCTTTGGTTTCTGAATTTGATTCAAAACTCTTAATAAATGATGAACCAATATTTTTTTTATGAATTGTTGTATTTCTCAAATTTGAAATACTACAAATTGCATTGAAAAAGATGATTTATGTTTGATTTCATATCAATACTGAATATGACTTGTTATAGCAAACATTTTGGTTTAGAAAGAACTTTTTATTTGCGTTATGCTTTCAACACCCGGTTTCATAATGCGGAGGAGCCTATAATACCTTTGTACGGAGATTTTCAATGTTTGGTAAATGCCTCATGATCGTGCAATAATAATAATACTTTATTGCCTTTTCAGGAATTTGCTTTACATCAACAACAATAATTTGACACCATCATTTGTATCGAATTTTATTGAAGTATTTCCTTGTAACGTGTTTTTTTAAACATATTAATTGTTCAAAATTAAATCTAAGATGTAAGATGCAAGACGGCTGTCACTTAAACATATTGACCTTTAAACTACAGCAGGGACCTTATATAGATATAATGTCCCTGACTACAGTAAGGAATCTAGAAGAGCTAGCATATTTTCGTTAGCGGCTAGAAAGGAAACAACATTAGGAGAGTTGCCTCCCTTTCGACCTTCAAAGTCGCTTGAAAGTGACAAAACACACTGTTCTTTTTACAACGCTGCAGCTTGGTTAAGCTTCCCAGACATGATTGCGTCTTCGTGTAGACTTGCAAGGGCATCCAGTGGTCCAAAAAATGTAAGTTTATTTTCTGAGATATGTTTCCAAGACGAAAACAATCTGAAAAGAGGACGTGACTGAGATTGATCGGTTTTCGATCACCACACATGAACAGGTTCAGGATACCCTATATGGGATATGGGCTCAACTTTGTTATTATACCCAAGTATGGGTATTAAAATCACCCTCTAAGAGCGTGAAAACCCGTAATTTCGCCACCGCGCTTGTCTTGATCACTGGCGCATCATGATATGTGGTTTTCCTGATTCCCACACGTTCCCGTAACCTTCCCAGTAGACCGAAACCTCTGTCGTCCGAATGCTCTACCTCACACGGCGAGCCGCATACAGGGGTTGCAGGTAGAGCCTCTCGACCTACCTTCCCAGCTACAGTCAAATATGCGTTGGACCTAGGTCGAGAGGCTCTACCTGCAACCCCACTGGATAGCAGGTAGAGAGCGACTATGGTTAAAACAGGGATACAGTACTGTATGCATCGTTTTTGCTATGTTGCGGTTAATATTTCGCATGCCGCACACATATTCTAATTATGCTTTATCGATTGGAATCACTTGCAAGAATTGTTTTCACCTATTTATAATGTCGACATCGCTTGTTTATTTTCTTTATTCGGCCGCGAAATCTCTTAGCATCGCGACCGACTGAAACATCAACAAATGCCGCCATCTTGTGTACCGGGTGTTTGCATCGACCAATCAAATTGCGTCAAACGATTCTAAAAATAGATACAGCGTGGAGTTAATTTATTCATGGTGACCTCGCATGTTGACGATGTTGGGAGACCAAGCAAGTGAGGGAGATCTTACGTAAATTCTTCTCGAAATGTTGAAGGGGAGAAACTCTGAGAAATGGAAATATAATGTTAAGAAGAAATACATTCTACTTACTGTTTGTTTTCCAAGAAATCAATACAATTATGTACATCTGTAGCATCCGATAACATATGTTTCCTTTTAAAAATTACAGCAATTAGAAACGCCAAAAGATAAAACTATCTTCACCGATAAAGCTTTATAAATAAATGTGGATACAAAATGTGGTTATTTTTCAAAATGCAAGAAAATTATGAAGGAAATCGGATTGTGTACACAAAAGATACAAGTCAACATTCATCAAAATTCACGGCTAGATACGCTAATTCAATATCAGTTTGATTAACATTGCGTACGGCAAAAGTATGTTAAGACAATCATAATTCATAATGTATCATAATAGTATACCATTGTATTTATAATCAGGTACGATATAAGAAGATAAAAACAACATATGCTGCAATCTACTAGTATCACGGCGTTGCACGAATAATTTTAATAAATTAAACGTGATTCTTACTGTTGCCAATTATTGCAGAACGTTTTGAAATAAACTTACCTAAACTTACATAATATTACGTTATCCCTCCGTTGATTAGCAGAGATGCTTTCCGATCTATGGGAAAAAATCGTAAAGCAAATTGGCAGTCAGATAACTTATAAACTTATTTTTTAAACCCATTTTGTATTGTCGTGCGAAATTAATTGTTCGCAAAGTAAGTTTTATTTCAGTAATTTTATATTTTATTTATTTTTGTAAGATCTCTTTTTATTGCAATTTGCTAAAGATACGGCTTCATATTGAATACATCTAAACATATTAATAATGCTGACGAGTTTAACAGAAAGATACTTGAGTGATGTAAATGCGATATGTGCGGCAGCCATGTTATCGTGCATATCAGCTTGGTATTCATAAGATATACGTGCTCATTAAAGCATATCAGCTTGGTATTCGTAAGATATACGTTCTCATTTTTAATGAGCTATTCTCTAAATAAATTTTGGAAATTAAAGTAAATCATATTCTAAAAATAATTTAAGCTTTAAAAGAAAAAAAGCATATTATATGATTTTGGAAAACTATGTGACCACACAAGGTAATGGTTATGCAAAAGCCATAAGAAAGAGATATGTCGGACTGACAATGATGTAAAATACGACCGTGGGAACAAATATTTTTTCTTTAAAAGGCTGGAATAAAACAAATATGATGAAGTAATTTCCACTATAGAGTGTAAAATATCACCTTAGTGTCAAATTAATTTTACCCCGTATTACACCAAATAGTTACGCTCGTATTTTATAAGCGTCGATTACTGAGCACTTCGCGCGATGTATAAAATCGGTTATATTTTGTCAGCATATACTAACAAATGATTTGTATTGATCAACAACACCTTACAGTGATTTTGATGGAAATTTTGATAACAGGTCAAATGTCCTGAAGATGACTAAAGTGACAGGTCATTTTAAAAAAGTATAGGTCACACTCTACAAGTCAGTAACATTACGGTCGGCTGAAGAAGGGGAACAAATACAATACAGTATCAGTTTATTGTCTTTTTACCAGAAAGGAAACTTTTCATTCCAACACCTAATTTTATACACTTTCATTTAATACATGTAGTGATGTACCAAATTATAATGTATATTCAATATATTTATTTATACTGCCATCTAAAATCACATCATGTGCTTTGTACATTATTTTTAATATACTTCTAATATTGAATGAATCAACTTTCTGTTTCAGTCACTTCAATTTTATTTTTTTTAAAACATAAAAATTATTATGTGTATAATTAATTAATTATATAAACATTATTAGACTGACGATTTCAATCTTCAATATTAGTTCTCTCAATTTAAGTTGATATATTTTTTTAAGTACATTTAATGTTTGAAGTTTTTTCAAAACAAGAAAACTTATTGATTTTTAATTGTGATTAATTGACATAACAATGTTCCTGCCCTGAATTTGTTGTTCTAAATAGAAATAGAAAATTTTACAGATTCCCTGTCTTCAATAAAAGGAATGAGCACATGGTCTGTATCAAATGTCGCAAAAGGACTTTTGTCAACATATTCACTGACAATTCCCATCTATTAGATTATATATGTTTAAATAATAATTTCCCCGGTTATCAACACTAAATAAGTTTAAACAGATGTCAAAATAAAGTAAACACAGACCGCGAGAAAACCGGCTGAAGAGCCTGTCATTTGTAAACAAATGCCGATAACTGGTTACAGATACGCGCACGTTTGCGCTATATGATAAACATCATTAGACAGCGCCTAGTTGAGAGGGAGAACAAGAGTAACCTCCCTTTCGTTTTGGTTAGCGTTTCCGAGAATTTTGATGGACTGATATTGTTTTATCGGCAGTTTTGGCAATTGACATTTAAATATATATTTAGATACGTAAATAAATGAGTTAAAGACAGTTGAAAGGCAATTTTAGTTGACAGATGTATCATGAAATTTATCGGTCCTTTGACCAAGCTAGCAGAGTATTTATCGGTCATTTATGGAATGAATCGGACTATGAGTGACCGATGACCGACGCCAATCTGAATCCCTGCCTTATCGTAACAAAAAGATTTTGCGATTTAATGTTACATGGATATAAAATTATTCTTCGGCATAGGATCGACTACAATACAACAGTTTGTCCCGTTTGGACCACTTGCATGCACGTCTTCTAGACTACATGTCGGCACATGGACAGTCTATTCATTACGGGACTAGCCAGTAGCCAAGGCATTTAATGAACAGTATCAACTAATCAATAAATTACATTGTCAATTAATCAAACTGCTGAAGAGTAACAACCATATTTATAAATATTTTATTTTACAATGTTCACAAATAATAATGGCAAATTCAAATTCGTCCCCACTCTCCGACATCGCAAGAAGCCAGGTGACGCTAAATTTATTCACAGTGACCTCGCTAGTGATCAGGGTCGTTTCTGATTGGCTGGCGCTTTCCAAAATGGCAGCGCCCAACGTTGTTTCGACAAGTGCCGAGGAGTGAAATGTTTACCTTGAATTGTAAAACAGAACAGCGTTGATAGAACAATATTAAGTTATGAAATATTTTAAAATATTATCAAGTAGTGATCCTCGGCATTTTAAGCAAACTGTCACATCAAATTCAAAACATCAGATTTCCACCCAGTTTTAACCATAGCAGTCTTCTGTCGTTAGTATGCGGCTCGCTGTGTGAGGTAGAGCATTCGGACGACAGAGGTTTCGGTCTACGTTGGACCATGACGAGGGGAGCTCCGCGAGCTAATTGCTTAGTTGCTAGTCCCTCTATAGAATGTCGCTGCCTTAAAGGAGGGTTCTATCGGGGTATTTTTTGTGGAAACAAAATTTGAGAGGATGTTCTCGTTTACACAAATATGACATAAATACATGATTAAAACACAGTAAAATTAAAATATATTAATGAAGTTAATATTTTGATGACTTTATATTTCACAACTTGATAAAAACAAGCTCATATTTCTTGAAAAATAAAAACAATGAAAACTGAAGCCACTCATCGGTGCTGCGAGTGGGGAAAACTTCGCTACAGACTAAACGCATATTGTTGATTCGTTTTATTATATGTTATGTGTTACTATGTGAATTTTCTATCATTGTATATGTTTGATTTTAAAAAAGTGTAAAATTGGTTTAAATATAGCGTGTTTTCACTTCACGTAATGCCAAGAATTCAATATGGCGGATGCTGCCGATAAATCAGTGATAGAACTTTCCCTTTAATTGAGTATCCAACATTTCTTTAGAGTAACCAAATAAATTGTACGCTGCTCAATCAAATCAATTGGGTATTTTACCTATTTTGACTAAAAGTTCAAAGGAATTGGTCATAAGACAGAGTGAGTACTGACTCTTACAAAGAAAATGAAACAAATAATTCTACAAGTTGGGACCCTACACCTTTCACACTATTCGTCTCATTCTTACACAATTAAAACTTTTCAAAATATGCAACATTTGTTTCTTATTTTGATCTCAATTTAAAGAGTATAAATTATAAGACCATTATCAATGAAATAAAAGGCTTTTCCATATTGATTAATAAGGTTTAAATACAAAAAGTATGCATGTATGAGGAAATTTTCTCTAAAGTTCTAGGAATTCTGGGGGATAAGGAGGTTTGTAAATTCAAAACCCATTACAGTGACCCCAAAATTTAAAGAACCCTAGAATTTAATATAAAAATGTTTATAACGTAATATAATGTAAATAAGACATGGTCACAATTTTGTCTAAAGGGAGATAACCCCAAAGCTTGACTGAGTACTACTTAAATACCATTTTCACTTTAAATATATTATAGACAAAATATGTTTTTGTATCATCAAACAACGTCTATTTTGATTAATTACAACAAAATAATAATGATACTATTCCTATAGACACATATTAAATTCCAATACACATGTATGACACTGTTACTGAAAATGGCCTTCAACTGGGAGTGTTCAGGAACAAGGTTTGTTGAACCTCTTTAAATGCTGATTCATCTGTTAATTATATATTCGATCTGTACTGTAATATGAGAGATGGTTCTAAAGACTTCCAAGTTGAATAATGTAACATATGAAAATATCTAACCTCTCATTCATTGCTTATGATTACCGGTACGCATATGTGTTCAAAGTAGCCATATCGGACATGGCCATAGTCCATGCTTAACCATAGATAATGTTACAAACAACTCAAACAGGATTTATTTTTCACTGAAACAGTAACAAGCTAGCCAGACTGATATGGTCGCCAATATAACTGGTTGCTTTGTAGGCCAGCGCAAACTACTTTGTGGTATATATTGAATGTAGAGAAGGAACGTTAGAAGCGTGATAATAAGTACTTCCATACCAGTTGATAACAGCAACGCGTTTGAGTGGTCACAGAGAACTGCTATTATAGCCCTTATTTTCAGATTTCAGTTACTGGAACCGATTACCAAGTACGCAAGTCAATCTTTGACATTACTTTGTTTACACATCAGACATCAACTTAATTGAGTATTTTCGAAAATGTAAGTGTACTTGTACGCAATAGAACTTAGAGGAATTGGGTTTTTACTGAAATTAATGCGTAATTTACGCAAATACGCAGCTTATCTATAGCTCTGAACATTGCAGTAACACATTCATATTTACTTATTTTGCATATTATTCCTAGTGCTCTACATACTTTTTATTTCAGTGGATCCTGGGCATTTTGCAAGGCTCTAACTATGCCACAGCTACAGAAGCAACATATCAAACAGAGGTAAAAAGAATTTACATACAAAATGTGAATAGAATTCACCAAAGTCAGTATGGAAAATATAAATGGTTGGTTTGAAATAACTTTATTTACCATTTGAGCTCCAAATAAAATTACAAAAAGTAAATGTTGTGTGACATTTCTTCAAAATAGACTAAGAGTGTATTAAACTTCATGACCTTTGTCATTTTACAAAGATTGATAAAGTAAAATAAAGTAAAACAAATTAAAATCAATGTGTTTAACCAGCTAAACCCTTTTCTAAGTGGTTGACTTACAAGAATCACATCTGAACTTGGGCAACTAAAGACACCAGGAATCTAACAACAATAGCATAAAATGTTGTAAAAAAACTGTAACCTCCATCCTGACTCTTTCATGTAAAAAACATATTGAGCTGTAATCTGTTCCTGCAGCAATACAAGCTGCACAAGCTGGAGCAGGGACCAGCCACGTCTGTCACCTTGACCAGGGAAGATGGCATGAAGATGTACAGACAGATGCAGGTTGTTAGGCGGATGGAAACTGTTGCAGGCAATTTGTACAAATCCAAGGAGGTCAGGGGCTTCTGTCACCTCTACTCAGGACAGGTAATGTGACTTGCAAGTGTTCACCAATGACAGATCCTTATCACAACATTATAGCGTCATCATTTTTCACTGGCATAGTTAGCTTCAGGATATGAATAAAAAGGTCATCTTGAGTTTTTTTGCATTGACTCTGATTTGAGTGAATTGTTTTTAAAGAAAGGAGCAGATGTTTGAGTATGGTTTGATGATTTCTGCAGTTAATCAGTATTATATATGAGGGTAGATAATCAGTTCTAGCTATTCTTTCAAAATGTTTACTGCCTATCATAGAATCCGGAACAACTTCAATGAACTTAAGATTTCTTTGCAAGAGTGCATAATTGCTTCAGTGTAGATGCTAACAATTTGTTAGTATCGACACTAAAATGATGCAACCTTTGCTGGTGTCATCAATATAAATCCTCCACTTCAATATAAATCTTCCACATCAATAAAGCAATCAGAATCTAATGACTTCTGATTGCATTAATGACTTATCACTATGTTTGTATGACAAATCCTCATGTTTCAAAGACATACCGGTACTCATGTACTTCTATTCTATGTTTGAATTTCCTCATAGTTAAAAAACATAAAGTCAAAAATATTTACTTTGCAATTTATTAATGTGTATATATGTATAATGTATATATAAGACTTAAAGTACACCCTGCTTTTTTTTAACTATCCCCCTGATATGAAAATTATTATCCACAAATCTTGCTTTTCTCTTGCATTTACTTCTTAATGCCCTTCAACAAATGTTCAAAGATTGCAAGTGAATGTCCCATATCTGCAGGAGGCAGTGTGTGTGGGTATGGAGAACGCTATAACTCCAGAAGATGCAGTGATTACAGCATACAGAGCTCATGGCTGGACCTACATGAGGGGCGTGCCTGTAATTGGAGTTCTTGCAGAGCTCACAGGTATGTTCTTAATTATATTGGGCTTTAAATTTACAGGTAAAAGAATTTCTACATAACACTTGAGATAATTTGACTTTACGCACAGGTTATAAATTGACACTGTTCTGCTGACCCAAGCTGGTGAAAGAATATGATGAAAGAATATGTGCATACATATATTGTTTAGTTCAAATAAGGAGACAATTTGATGGTGTAGTTATATTTTGAAAATTTGTTTTAACTTGTTTGGTCTTGAGCTCTTGCTTAATTTTGATCACTGAGCCAGAATCTTAAAAAAAAACACCTAAACATTTTGGCAGCAACTTACATAGCATGTCATAACTTTTCTGTGGTGATGTAGGTAGCTGTCTTCAGAGTGCTCTCTGCTATGCTAGAACGGGAAAGTTATGGAAATTCTGTAAGACTTAAATTAGCCATTTTTAGCTCATCAGGCCTGAAAGGCCCGATGGGCTTATGGCATGGGATGGCGTCCGTCCATCCGTCCGTCCGTCCGTCCTTTTCACTTTTTCGACTTCTTCTCCAGAACCAATGAATCTAGAGATCTGAAATTTTATGTACAGACTCCTTGGTCAATGGGGATTCTAAATTGTAGATTTGGTGATCAAGTGATCAAGGGCCTCATAGGCCATAACCTAAAAACCTATTTTCATCTTCTTCTCCAGAATGAAAAGACCTAGAAGAGTGAAATGTTGTGTACAGACTCTTTAGCCAATGGAGATTCTAAATTGTAGATTAGGTGACCCTGTGACCCCAAATAAGGGCCTCACAGGCCATTACCTAAAATCTTATTTTCATCTTCTTCTCCAGAATGAAAAGACCTAGAAGAGTGAAATGTTGTGTACAGACTCTTTAGCCAATGGAGATTCTAAATTGTAGATTAGGTGACCCTGTAACCCCAAATAAGGACCTCACAGGCCATTACCTAAAATCCTGTTTTCATCGTTTTCTCCGGAACAAAAAGACCTAGAAGGCTGTAATATTGTATGCAAACTCTTTAGCCAATGGGGACTCTAACTTGTAAATTTGGTGACCCTGTGACCCCAAATATGGGACACAGCCTAAAAAAAACCCTTTGAAAATGAATTTTGAACTGATATTTTATGACACTTCACTAACTTTGTCGACTTGCGATAACCATCTACATTGTGGACATGTTTGTCAAATTGATGTAATCAATGTGAAATGAGAACTATTGAATAACCTATGAACTGAAAATTGTGACAAGCGACAAAGGATTAAATTGAAGAGGAGTGAAGAATTCTTTTATTTTAGATGATTTATGTGAACTGCATATGACTGGTTATGAAATGATAAGATAAGATTATTTACATCTTTTTCTCCAGAACTAAAAGACCTAGAAGGCTGTCATGTTGTGTAAAGAGTCTTTAGCCAATGGGGATTCTAACTTGTAAATTTGGTGACCCTGTGACCCCAAATATGGGACACAGCCTAAAAAAAACCTTTGAAAATGAATTTTGTACTGATATTTTATGACACTTCACTCACTATATACTTGAAATATATGTCGACTTGAGATAACCATCTACATTGTGGACATGTTTGTCAAATTGATGTAATCAATTATGTGAAATGAGAACTATTGAATAGCCTATGAACTGAAAATTGTGGATATTATAAAAAGAAAGGTCCTCACAGTTCAAAACATAAAAACTATTTTCATCTTCTTCTCCAGAACAAACTAGAAGGAATATTGCGTTCAGAATGTTTAGATGTTTGGATGAAAAGGCTTAGAACCATTAAAATTGTGCAGAGATTATTTAGCCAAGGGGATTCTAAATTGTACTATGTACCATGGGATTCATCACATTCCCTGTTCTCTCTAAGCCTTATACAGTTAGATCACTGCTGCCAGTGTTTAGTGCAAACCAGAGTCTATTACATAATTTGGCGGTAAACCACAAAAAACACAGCTGGCCAAGGGGTCAGAATATTGCATAATCTCGTGTGTGGTGACCTTGCTGAGTGCTCTCTCTCAATTTCAAGACTAAGATGTGTCAGGGTTAGGGATTGTGCTTTATATTGAGACAATCATCATCATCAAACAAAATAAACCCTGATGAGCTACAGAGCCCATGGCTCTATTTTTTTAGTTCTATATAGTCTTTTATATTTGCATTTTAGGCAGAGTCACGGGCTGTGCCAATGGTAAAGGCGGCTCTATGCACATGTATGCACACAATTTCTATGGGGGAAATGGAATTGTTGGAGCTCAGGTATGTTTCCTCATCTTCAATTGAATCAAAATGATGTAAGCCTTTTAATTTGGGCTTGATGTTCCTTATACATCATTCCTTAGATAATCATTGTCCAAAGTGTTAAGTTTTGCAGTAAGAATGTATAACCAAATTATGGATGGACATGGGTTCTTTATTTAATGGAGTACTTACATGAATGTAACGAAATATCAAATTACATAAATTTAACACTGTGCCCTCAGAATTAATGTGATTATTTAACACAACAAGTTAACATAAACTAAATATTAGAACTAAAATGTTTGGTGATTTAAGAAGCAATTGTTTAGCGGACAGACCATGGTTACAAACAGATGTGTGTTCCAGGTCCCACTAGGCGCTGGTATTGGTTTTGCTCTCAAGTATCAGGGCAAGAAGAATGTGTGTATTACTCTGTATGGAGACGGTGCTGCTAATCAGGGCCAGCTGTTCGAGGCCTACAACATTGCCAAGCTGTGGAACATACCGGCCATCTTTGTGTGTGAGAACAACGGCTACGGCATGGGAACTAGTGTGGACCGAGCTTCAGCATCCACTGCCTACTACACACGTGGGGACTACATTCCTGGGCTCTGGGTAGGTGTAATTTATGTGTGACATTATTCATAGTGTTACCTATTCTTTTTCAGTGTGGGGATCTTTTAAGTTTTTAGCAGCCTCCGCAACATAATCTGGGTAAAGAGGGAACTGTTTTAAATGTATTGAGGTTTTATTGTAATTATTCAATGTAATTTTGTGCAATAATTTGTTTGTTCCTGTAAGGTTTTTATTAAGTCCCCCGAAAATATTTTCAGAAGACATAATGTTTTCACCTCTGTCCGTTATTCCATTATTCCGAAATGCTTTCTTTTCCGGGCCATATCACAAAAAACGTTCAATATTTTTTCACGAAACTTGGTATGTGGTTAGACCTAGTGGTGGAGTGGTGCCTTTTGCTATTTTGGTTATTCTGAATTTTTAAAATTTTTTCTGGTTTCCATGGAAACAATTTCAACTTAGTGCAAATTGGGGGTAGGGACCTTTTTCCGGCCTCTATTTCAAAATCTATCTAGTATTTCTTTACGAAACTTGGTATGTGGTTAGACCTAGTGGTGGAGTGGTGCCTTTTGCTATTTTGGGTATTATGAATTTGTTTTTTTTCTTTTGTCCATGGAATCAATTTGAACTTAGTGCATATTGGTGCATATTGGGGGTAGGGACCTTTTCCGGCCTCTATCTCCAAAACAGTTCAATATTTTTTCACCAAACTTTGTATTTGCTTAGACCTAGTGATAGAGTGGTGCCTTTTGCTACTTTGTGTATTCTGAATTTTTTATTTCTCGTTTTCCATGGACACAATTTTAACTTAGTGCAAATTGGGGGTAGGGACCTGCCTGATTAATTACCATCTATTTTCTTTCTTTTTTTATGTGCAGTTGATTTATGCTTAAAGAGTAACCTTTTTCGATTAAAGTAAAGTTTGTTTTTTTTCCTCTTGCATTGTTAAGTAAGGGTTAGATGATTAGTTTTGGTTGAAAATTGGAGTGGGGGACATCACAGTGCATCACATGCACATATTTCTAGTTCCTCAATAATACTAGCTATGCAATAGACTAAGAAGTGAACTATTTTAAAAAAAAGGTTGATAAATCATAATCAATCTAGCTCACTTCAGCTTTCTTAAACTATGCAAGATATGAATTAGAAGAGTCATTTGGTCAGTGTTAACTAAAGACTACCTTTACCTACTAAGTGATAAATGCTGTGTAACCCTAGATTGACGGTATGGATGTGCTGGCTATGAGAGAAGGTACAAGGTTTGCCAAGGAGTACGCCCTGAAGAACGGACCTATCCTCCTTGAGGCTGTCACATACAGATACGGAGGGCACAGTATGAGCGACCCAGGAACTAGGTACGTCATCCTAATTAGATACTTTATGGATTAATTATTTGTTGCTCAGCAGCCTCCAAAAGCCGATAAAGGAATAACTGTGTGCCCTTTTTAGCTCATCAGGCCTGAAAGCCCTGATGGGCTTATGGCATGGGATGGCGTCCGTCCATCCGTCCGTCCGTAAACTTTTCACTTTTTCGACTTCTTCTCCAGAACCAATGACTCTAGAGAGCTGAAATTTTATGTACAGACTCCTTGACTGACGGGGATTCTAAATTGTAGATTTGGTAACCCTGTGACCCCAAATAAGGGCCACAGGGGTCACAACCTAAAAAGCATTTTTCATCTTTTTCTCCAGTCCCAAAAGCTCTAGAAAGCTGAAATATTATGTACAGACTCTTTGGCCAATGGGGATTCTAAATTGTAGATTTGGTGATCTTGTGACCCCAAATATGAATCACAGGGGTAACCACTTAAAACAGCTGTTTTAATGAGCTGTGAAGATAATGAGATTTTATGTGCACTTCATATGTCAGCTTAAGAGTAATACTACATTATGGACATGTTTGATGTAATCAATGTGAAATAAGAACTATTGAATAGCCTGTGAACTGAATATTGTGACAGGATGCATAGGAAAAAATTTAAAAAGGGTTAAGAAATGTTTTATTTAACATTAGATATGTGAACTAAATATGACTGGTGATGAAGTAAGATAAGACTATTTAAACTAGCTACATGAGTTTGTGATACCACATCAATAAAGATGGGGAAAACAAAATTTAAAATATATAATTTACTGGCTGTGAGTCCAGGGTCTGCATGTTGTGTAATTGCAGGTGTTGACCTGGGGAGTGACCACTCCCTGGCAGAGATGCAAACAGCAGCTAATACACAGAGGTTTCAGGTTACTTCTCTGCTGTGTTACTGATTTAGTCTTACACTCAGATGCTCAATAGAATTTATTAATTAAACATTGAAAAAGAGCCTGTGAGAAACAGGATCTTTAGAAACAAATAGGGGCTTTTTCATTATGTAATAAATGTTGATAATTCCAGAATAAAAATAAGAAGTAAAACAATAAACTGCAAAGGTCTACATTATTTATAATGAATATGGATTAATGTGTAACCAATTTTGATAATAAATTTGATGACTGGGCAATTACTTATTATGTGATATCTTAATCTTTTCCTAAGGGATAATTAATAACATGATTCCTGATGAGCTTCAGAGCCAGAAGCCAGAGCCAGAAGTCCAATGTAAAATCTATCAAGAGGTTTTATTAGTTAATGTTCAGTGTTAGACTTGTATCTGCTTACTAGCCAGTTGGTGGTTGAATTGAAACTGGGCCAACTGCAAAAGTGGGCAGTAAGTCTTTTGAGCATTTTTTATTAGCAGCTGCTATCAATTTTTGTGCAGTTTCTATCGCCACCGCCGCCGCTATAGCTATAACTTTTTTCCTAGAAGGTTTTGAGAACTCATATACATAACTTCTTACTTATGCCCCTGGGGAATTGTTTGACATGTTCATATTCAAGGTCAAAGGTCAAGGTCACGAGTTCTGAAATTGCCAAAAAATCCTTGTAAAAACGATAACTTGAAAAGTATTTGTGCTATCAGGCTCTTATTCGGTGTATATCAACTATGGAGAAAGGCCAAGATTTGAAAAGGTTTTCACTAACATCCGTCAAAGGTCAAGGTCATAGCAAGGTCACAACTTAAGCATGCTTTTGCGAAAATGTCTTATTTCAACTATTAACACTTTGAATCATTACATGATTGTGATACACAATGAACAGTGATCACTGATTGTGTGACCTTGAATTTTAAAGGCCAAGGTCACGAGATAGGGTCATGGTCACCAGTTCTGAAATCACTAAATAACTTTTTTCCAAGAGGGTATTAACACCTCATATCCATAGCTTCTTTCTTTTACACCTAGGGGATTATTTTGACATGCCCACATTCAAGGTCAAAGGTCAAGGTCATGAGTTCTGAAATCACTAAAAAAAAATCCTTGTAAACACGATAACTTCAAAAACGTTTGTGCTATCAGGCCCTTACTTGGTATATTTCGACTGTGGAGAAAGACCGATATTTGAAAAGGTTTTCACTAAAATCTGTCGAAGGTCAAGGTCACAGCGAGGTCACAACTTAAAGGAGGTCTATGCGGGTTAATTAAAACGATCCACGAGTAATTACCACCCCAGCGTGCCGAGCCGGAAATCTCAATTAGCGTTCTGTCTACTCAACGTAGCTTTCTTTGCGCATTTTACTCGCTCCTAATCTTCTCGCGTCTAATCCCTCTTCCGTTTGCTCAACCGGCGTAACCGAGACGAGTATCTACAGAATAAATCGAGCTCGTAATAATGGCGTTATTTACCTTTTTGCGTTGTGTTAATAATAATAATAATTAGCACATATGAACCAAGTTTCTATGTGGATATAGTGATATACTGATATGAGCTTGTATTTATCACAATGCAGACCATTTCCCTTTTCTATTATTGATATCAAACTCATGTGTATCGCAAAATAAAGGAAATATCAAAATGGTTCGCTTATCTGATATTTAACTACATTAAACCTATTTCACCCCAAGACATAAAAAGTTAGAGTAGGGCAAACTGACCGAAGCTTGGACACTGATCCGATTCGAATATTATGAAAGACTGTATAATAAATAATAATCTTTAAAATGTCAATTTCAGCAAATCAAAATATTGGATATAAAGTATTTTACTCGATTTTACATAGATATTTCAGAATTGCTTTAGATTAACCAAAAAAAGAAGGTTTTAGTTGCGTATATCATTTCGGACAAGATTTACCTTACTTCGGACCCTCCTACCTAATGTTCTGTCGAATGTAGGAAAAAAAGTAACAGGAAAAAAAGTAACAGGGAAAAAAAGTAACGGATAAAAAGTAACAGGAAAAAAAGTAACACTTGTTATATAAAGAAACACTTTAGAAGGAAATTGAGTTTGAATTATACTAGGATTAGTGTTGATAATCTTGTCATTAAAGAGGATTATCACACATAACATCACATTTAACATCAAAGGTACAGGAAGGAAACAGTTAATACCAAGGTAATTATGTTGTTTTAAGTAACAAGTGTCTTGTAGCTTATTACTTAAAACAACATAATTACATTGGTATTAACTGTTTCCTTCTCACCTACTCAATTATATCGACATAATACTCTCCCTTAATTGATCATTTGGACTGGCCTCACTCATTTACTTAATAATTAATCAGGCCACACTTCAAGGTGCTTCCCGTACAAACAATGCATGTGAGGGATGGAACAATAAGTTCTACAACCTGGTCGGCCATCAACATCCTTCAGTTTGGAAGACCATACAGTGGTTCCAAAAAGACCAGGCCTTGACCAAAACCATGACACAGCAGGCCGCCTATGGTGTTATGCCCAAGACCAGAAGGAAGAAGAACATGGAAGCCCTCCAACGTAGACTGAAGGCACTGTGTACTCAGTACATTGAATGCAACACATCAATCTCAGACTTCTTGACAGGCATCGGTCAGAACATCAGACTGAACAAAAACATCTGAACATATCTATTTCTGTAAATAATCTATGTCATAATGTGAAATACTCATGAAATAAAAAACAAAACAAAAAACTGTTACTTTTTTTCCTGTTACTTTTTTTCCTAGCAAAAACTGGCATGCGTCAGTGGTTTAAACTATTCACGAAACTGATTCTTTATATCCCTAAACAAATGGATAATAGTCCAGGAACAATAAAATATCCCTAGTTAAACTGCTTGAAGTACTTTGTCATTTATTGAGAGCATGCTTTCCTAAGCTAACTAACGCATGCTTCGTTAGAAAAAAAATGACGTCACAATAAACTTGTTGTCATATGTGATATGTAATATTTCTACATATTTCCATAGTTTTCCGCGGTCATTTAAAACTTTACATGTGGTTACAAAGAAAATGTAATATTGTCCGAACCTTGGTCAAACTGTCCGAACAAAGGTAATTTTGAAATAATATCATAATATCAATACTGAATCACATTATCGCATTTAAAGTACGAATATTCAATTTAATTGTAATGAATAGATGTTTCTACTGGTATATTCATATAATTTAATACATTCTGGAGCTTCCTGTATGTTCTAAACTGTGCGTGAACATTTACATGAAAACAAATATTTCTTTCTTTCATGAAACCGTTAATTGAACCTCACGCAATGGCTAGTTTTGATAAAAAAATATATCAAACTTTTAATAATTCATCAAAAGAAAATACAAATAAAACATATTAAAAAGGAACATTTGGAAACAAACAGATTGCATTTATTGCAGATATTATTGCATCAGCTGCAAGTAAAAGTCTTCAAAGTTCGGGCGACTTCTGCAGCTGGCGACTTCGGTCAGTTTGCCCTATGTGTAAATCAATTATTTTAAAAAGTGGTAAAAATGAAAATATCACCTAAAGACTTCATTACAGGGACATATCAATGCTAATTGGATGCTAATTGAAAGGTATCTGGCTCAGGCTGCAGGGTAATTCATGATATGATCATAATCTGCGACGTTACATAATTGTGGTATTTGGTAGTGTCAGTGGAGACGACAACCGCAGGTGTCTGCCAATATACAGGAAATGCTGCTGACATAACAGACAATGTGTATTGAACACTGTTATTTGTACATAGACTCAAGTAGAACTCTATGGATGAAACTTCAAAGCATTATATGTTAGCTTTCTATTGCGAAATCGTATTTCAATTGTCTCCAGCATGGCTAGGCAATTTGTGGATTGCAAAGTTTCTCTGCACGTTATATACACTACTGACTGGATAAATGACACACGACTTCGTGTCAATATATCGACATTTAATTTGTTATAGGAAGGTTTCTGTGAACTGTATATAAACAATTCAATGACTGTTCAGCAATACATTTATAAAACATTATGTATTCAACATTGTATTTGTATATTTATTGACAGAGTATATATGTCCAAGTTGGGGTTAATATATTTCAGGATTAAAACATCACTATCAATAAATATATCTCTATGGAATAATTTCTAAATTCTACTGTTTTCGTCCAGAATGTATGATGTACATTCATAGAGACTGAGTGACATGAAAAATGCTGGGTTTTTTTTTTTTACAATAATGAAGTTGTTACCTAAAAGACTTGTTTTACATGTTTTATGAGTTGAAATACAACTTTTACATATATTTAACTAGAAAGGTTTCTTCAATGAAATATCTGTCAGTCCTTACGAAAATAGTTTTGCTTTATGGAGAATACAAACAAGTACTAAATGAATAAATAGTAATACATGTTAATATTTTCTTATTGTGATCGTTTTGAGTTTTCCCCCCACACATCTAAAGTCCGATAATCCCAGTGTAGTGCCCTTGGGGATCAAGGAATCGATCCCAGTTTGCCTACAAGACAACTCTGGAAAAATCGTCTGTGCTTGGTCCAAGACGTCCAAACCTCTGCAACACAATTAAATCATCTGTGGGCTTGGTGTCTGTAGGCTGCGTTGTCTCGAACCTGGTCATGGACCATGAAGTCGTTTTAGGTGGCGATGGCGGGGTCCAAAACAAGAACGAGAATGAAACAGCCAATCAAAGATCGCGTGTGAAAAGGGGGAATCCCCTGTCAATTATAACATGACCACTCGAGAGGTCTGCGCCCAGTCGTAGTCACGTGACCATGTTTCCGGCACGTAACACGCTCGTCAGCAGTAGTCTAATCAGGCGTCATAGACCTCCTTTAAGCATGCATTTGTAAACATCCCTTATTTCAACTATTAACACTTTGAATCATTATGTGATTGTTATACACAATGAAAAGTGATCATTGACTGTGTGACCTTGAAGATCAAAGGTCAAGGTCACGAGATAGGGTCATGATGACCAGTTCTGAAATCACTAAATAATTTTTTTCCAAGAAGGTATTAACACCTCATATACATAGCTTTTTTCTTATAAACCTGGTGAATGATTTTGACATGTTCACATTCAAAGATCAAAGGTCAAGGTCTTTAATTCTGAAATCACCACAACAATCCTTGTAAACACAATAAATTCAAACATTTTTTTGCTGTCAGGCTCTTATTTGGTATATATCAACTATGGAGAAAGACCAAGATTTGAAAACATTTTCGCTAAAATCTGTCAACAGTCAAGGTCACAGTGAGGTCACATTGTGATTATGCCTTATGTTAACTATGAACACTTTGAGTCATTGCATAATTGTTATACACAATGAAAAGTAATCACTGATGGTGTGACCTTGATGGTCAAAGGTCAAGGTCATGAGATATTGGTTAAGGCCATGTTAATCCTTTGATCCAATTATGAAAACAGAAATAGGTTTTAAGAACAAACTTGTGAAAAGTGACCCCAGTGATGATTCAACTTGTTAGAATGACTTGAATAATGAAAAAAAATTGTCAAAAAAGATTCCCAATTTATTTATGCTGACGAGAAGGCGGAAGAGGGAAAGGCGAGACCCAAAGTTTCGGGGCTGCTTTGCTTTTGCGGTGTCCCGCAAACGCTCATCTAGTTTTGAATAAATTAAGTATTTACACAATCTTGTCAAAGTTTTGGAAAGACTGGCTAATGTTTCAAACGACAAACCCCACTGCCAGTACTGACTAAAATGTATTTTATGAAGTACTATTGACACCCATTGTTGTAATCAAGGGAGATAACTCTGTGAGATTTATACAGTGAAAAAGATTTAGTTTCAAAGGCATTTCTTTTTGTCACTTTCTATATTTTTACAAAATAATTAGAAATATGTAGTAATCTATTCATGGTTACATTGGTCAACAGGTTAAAAATGTTGTTTCCAAATGCTATTCAAATTACAAACTGTGTTGATAGCATTTGACTTGTGCTCACTTGTGTTTTGTTGAATATTTTAACACTGAGTTTTGTTTTTCTCCAACCATTCAGCTACCGAGACCGATCTGAGATTCAAGAGGTGAGAGAGAAGCGCGACCCCATCACAAACTTCAGAGAGAGGCTGATAGATTCCCAACTGGCCACCGCAGAAGAGCTGAAGGTGAGAGCTCAATATGTCAATAATGTCAACCTTTCTTATTACGTTACCATAAAGCATCAATCTGAATGCACTCAATACTTCATCTTTTTTTGATTGGCTGCTTAGTTATAAGATATACCTTTCATTATGTACAGTAAATGGTGGAGTCTTAGAGAGCCATCACAGATGTTAATGAAAATATCAAAATTTTTCCAAAAATCTATCTCCGTGAAATAAATACACTTAATTATTCCCTAATTTTTCGAACTTAAAATAAGCCGAGAAATTGCATTAATTAGTAAAGGGGTTTTCCAGTCTAAATATAGATCCAGTCTATTATTTTCAAGCGCAAAGCATTATGGTCTAGCTCACACACAGTAAACAAAGACACGAAAGAATTAAAAATAAATATGAACAATGAAAGAAATCGAAATATATAATTTTTTGACGGTTATTTATTTACCATTTCATTTAATTATGTATTTGCTACAGATTTTGGAATAATTGTTTTACCCAACTAGGTATTTTTCTTGAATTTTATAATTAATGAGAGTAAAAATTTGTCATAATTTGCTGGTCTTATCTCAATAAAACAACATTAAACAGGAAATAAGTTGTATATTCTCAGGACATTAAGAAACATAGTTTGTAAAGCAATCGTCACATTCAGTAATGTGTGACAAGGGTACTTTGCAAGAGAGACACGTGCAGCACGTGCATCACATGGGTTGTTATGGCGACTTGCGCTAGAGACGAGCCTTCACGCTTCGGAAGCACTTGCTGTTTGTGTAGTACGTATTACGCAAAAAAGGGGACTCTGTTTATGTACGCCGTAGCGCGCGCTAGTCGAAGTGATACTTCTCTTTGAAACCAAATTGCAATACATTGTCTTGATATGAAAATTATTTAACATATGCCATGTTGTAGATAAAAGTTTTCTCTGGCGAATGACGTTAAAAGTATATTTTCCACAAATTTGAAACACTAACATCCGTGATGGCTCTGTAAGAAGAGCCATGTATATATGTTCTCAAATGTCACAAATATTTTGGAGTTAAAATAAACTTTTTCAAAGCAAACCAATCAGAACATTATACTAGCCCGGCAATTTTTTCACTGGTCTAACGGATTAGTTCTAATTTCGAACCCTACATAAACAAAGCACACAAGTCTTGGTCGCAAGGCTACTCTCTAAAGTATGTGATATGAATACTATTCATTGTGTAGTAAATAGAGTGGAGTATTATGGAGAGCCTTGCATGTGCTCCTGTGCATAGCTCAGTTGACCACTATCAGCGAAATTCAGCAACAATGGGCGCGCCTCGCCCCATGGGTGGGTTACCCATTAAATCGCTGCATAAACTGAGAGTTTGAAGGGTCATTTCCGGCCCCACTCTGAGACATGAGTCTTGTGGTGTCTCCCTGGGTAAGTGATTTAGTTCAAAGTGTGCCTCTGTCCACCCAGCAGTAACTGGGTACCTGGTATGATACGATGGTAGTCTGAATTTGAACCTTGAGCACATGACAGGTGACTGGTTGTATTCTCCTCAGGGAGTGTTCTGTACTCGTTGACCAGGGGTAATATGTCCGACGCTTCATGAGCAGATATGACTTCATGGAGGTAGTGTATTATAAATATCCACATTTAGTACATTTTTAGCTCATCAGGCCTGAAAGGCCCGATGGGCTTATGGCATGGGATGTCGTCCGTCCGTCCGTAAACTTTTCACTTTTTCGACTTCTTCTCCAGAACCAATGAATCGAGAGAACTGAAATTTTATGTACAGAGTCCTTGGCCCATGGGGATTCTAAATTGTAGATTTGGTGACCCTGTGACCCCAAATAAGGGCCCCAGGGGTCATAACCTAAAAAGCTATTTTCATCTTCTTCTCCAGAACCAATGACTCCAGAGAGCTGAAATTATATGAACAGATTCCTTGGCTAATGGGGATTCTAAATTGTAGATTTGGTGACCCTGTGACCCCAAATAAGGGCCTCACAGGCCATTACCTAAAATCCTGTTTTCATCTTTTATCCGGAACAAAAAGACCTAGAAGGCTGTGATATGCTATGCAAACTCTTTAGTAAATGGGGATTCTAACTTGTAAATTTGGTGACCCTGTGACCACAAATATGGGCCACAGCCTAAAAAACCTTTGAAAATGAAGTTTGAACTGATATTTTATGACTACTTCAATCACTTTATTTGAAATATAAGTCGACTTGAGATAACAATCTACATGGACATGTTTGTCAAATTGATGTCATCAATGTGAAATGAGAACTATTGAATAGCCTATGAACTGAAAATTTTGACAAGTCATAAAGGACTAAATTGAAGAGGAGTTAAGAATTCTATTATTTTACATGAGATATATGAACTGCATATGACTGGTGATGAAATGATAAGATAAGATTATTTTCATCTTCCTCTCCAGAACGAAAAGATCTAGAAGATTGTCATTATATGTACAGATTCCTTGGCTAATGGGGATTCTAAATTGTAGATTTGGTGACCCTGTGTCCCAAAATAAGGGCCTCACAGGCCATTATCTAAAATCCTGTTTTCATCTTTTTCTCCGAAACAAAAAGACCTAGAAGGCTGTAATATTGTATGCAAACTCTTAAGCCAATGGGGATTCTAACTTGTAAATTTGGTGACCCTGTGACCACAAATATGGGCCACAGCCTAAAAAACCTTTGAAAATGAATTTGAACTGATATTTTATGACTACTTCAATTACTTTATTTGAAATGTATGTTGACTTGAGATAACAATCTACATTGTGGACATGTTTGTCAAATTGATGTTATCAATGTGAAATGAGAACTATTGAATAGCCTATGAACTGAAAATTGTGACAAGTCATAAAGGACTAAATTGAAGACGGTTAAGAATTCTATTATTTTACATGAGATATGTGAACTGCATATGACTGGTGATGAAATGATAAGATAAGATTATTTTCATCTTCCTCTCCAGAACGAAAAGACCTAGAAGGTCTTATGTTTTAGACTCTTTGGCCAATGGGGATTCTGAATTGTAGATTTGGTGATCTTGTGACCCCAAATATGGATCACAGGGGTAATCACTTAAAACAGCTGTGTTAATGAACTGTGAAGATAATGAGATTTTATGTGCACTTCATATGTCAGCTTAAGAGTAATACTACATTATGGACATGTTTGATGTAAACAATGTGAAATTAGAACTATTGAATAGCCTGTGAACTGAATATTGTGACAGGATGCATAGGAATTTTTTTTAAAAGGGTTAAGAAATGTTTTTTTT
Organism: Gibbula magus; assembly: GCA_936450465.1. Taxonomy (NCBI): domain Eukaryota; kingdom Metazoa; phylum Mollusca; class Gastropoda; order Trochida; family Trochidae; genus Gibbula; species Gibbula magus. The sequence continues at coordinate 16,840,817 of OW388293.1, read as the reverse complement.
ACATTAGATATGTGAACAAAATATGACTGGTGATGAAGTAAGATAAGACTATTAAAACTAGCTACATGAGTTTGTGATACCACATCTTCTTTTCCAATAAAGAAAAATAAATAAAGATGGGGAAAACAAAATTTAAAATATATAATTTACTGGCTGTGAGTCTAGAGTCTGCATGTTGCATAATTGCAGGTGTTGACCTGGGGAGTGCCCACTCTCTGGCAGAGATGCAACAGCAGCTAGCTAATACACGGAGGTTTCAGGTTACTTCTCTGCTGTGTTACTGATTTAGTCTTATACTCAGATGCTCAATAGAATTTATTAATTAAATATTGAAAAGGATCCTATGAAACTATGTGCCTATGAGAAACAGGATTTTTAGAAACAAATAGGGGCTCTTTTGCATTATGTAATAAATGTTGATAATTCTAGAATAAAAATAAGTAGTAAAACAAAATGCAAAGGTCTACATTATTTATAATGAATGTGGATTAATGTGTAACTTATTTTGATAATAACTTTTAAATTTGATGACTGGGCAATGACTTATTATGTGATATCTTAATCTTTACCTTAGAGATAATTAATAACATAATTCCTGATGAGCTTCAGAGCCAATGGCTCTATTTTTATATGATATACCGCTACATGTATATGTCTGTTCTGTGTATGTCTTTGCAGAAAGTGGACGGCGAGGTACGCAAGGAGGTAGAAGAAGCTGCAGCCAAAGCCAAGAGTGACCCTGAACTGCCACTACAAGAATTGTACAACCACATATATGCTGACCCACCCAAAGACATGAAGATTCGAGGCTGTGACCCTTCAATAATGGCCTCAACAGCATAGACAATATCAATGCTCATATGAAAGTGCAACATGGGAGACCTCCATCTTGAGATATTCTGATTGAATCTGTCTCTCCTGTGATTTTATAACATCATAACTTGTATGTCAGTATGTTCAAACATAAGGTGTTGTTTTGATCAGGAGGATGATAATCAGACATTCCAGGAAGAAACTGGAGGTGAACATAATCAATTTCGGAAATACAAGTTTAGGAATACTCATTTTTAAGACGGTCAAATTTTTTATGGATTTCTGAAATGAAAAACTATAAAGGTGAAAATTCTCAAAACCAATTCTCAATTTAGGTCATGATTTCCCAGTATTTGCAGCAAGCAACTTTTACACAATTATTATATTTAACATTTGGGATAACACTACCTTCAATGCTTGTGTGGTATGCTGTGGTCGGTGCTGGCGATAGTTGTCTCACTCTGTGGTTGTTGGTTCGAATCCTGCATGGGAACTGTCCCAAAAAAGTACCAGAATTTGTGGTATTGAAGGTGTTATCCCAAATGTAACAGTGTTAAATTTGTTCTCTATCTAAATGACTTGTATTTCGAACTATTTTATTGTTACAGTATATTGAATGAACTAGACAATTATGTAAGTCCTTTTATGTTTGAAGACACAGAGAGACTAACAAACTAACATGCTACAAAGAGAAAATATTTTAGTCAACAGTGCTATCAATGAAACGGCTAACATAAAATAGCCAAGAATTTACTTTGCAAAGTGCTATTATATATGAATGTGTGTAGAACCCTGTGAGTATTAACAAATGTCAGAGTGTCAGCATGTCATCCTCCATCACACAACATCTTTACATTTAGTGATGTATCGATATGTCAAACCTGCATGATGAATTTCGTAACTCTAAAGCAGATGATCAGAATATTGGACTTGATAATCCTACTTCACAGTTGATACCGATAACCTTATTACAGATTTATACATACTTTCCTGTGTTACAACTTACAGCTGGATAGATCTGAAAGGATAAAGAGACAACCTTTAACAACCAATAATTCACTGAAGTCAAGTGACGGATCAGTGTTGAAAGATATGCTTTTCTGATATATGGGTGAATTGAATGTGAACAAGGACAAGAAACTTCCAGTGGTTTTATTGAGTGGATATCGGTCCTCCAGCCACCGGACCTTGAAACTCCATCCATTTGTTAATATTTCAGGTTTTTCTATAAAAGGTTATTCCCGTTTCTCCGTAGAGGGATTTAAAGCTGAATGTAGAATCAAAGTTTACAGCAGTGATATGTCATATTTGTATAGGTGCACCGTGATCAAGTAAAATTGTAATAAAAAATATCTCAGATATCTGTGGTAAGAATTTAAAGAAATTAACACAGAAACACATTCATTCATAATTCATATTTTGATTTTAATGGTCAACATTTGTTTTTGTTTACAGAATTCAAGTCTCAATTTGTGTTGAGTGTGAATAAAATGGTTGTCGTTTTATTGTGGCAACAAAGTACAATTGTTAAAGAATAGTTGGGAGTGTCGAGAGATGACTGGTCTTTATAAACTTTGACATGTCTGTTTTTTTTGTTAAATATTTATGTGAAATAAAATGTGTTTTAAAATGAATGATATTTTTTAGTTTTATGACTGACCTATTTTTGACAATATTTAGTATAGCTAAATACAACAATCTAATACCTCAGAATTGTTCTGTGCTATTAAACCAGAAGAATGTCATTAACGAAGCTGGATCATTTCATCAAAGTCTGCAAAGAGTCCTCATGATACACTCACACTATTTACTTCCTGAAGATGTCCCAATGCTTGACCAAGGAACTGCAGAGTCACTTGAACACATATTGAGAGAAAAGAACATCTTGACCAATAAATTCCTGTTTCCAACGGTTTCAGTAATTCAGTTAGGAGTACTACAAAATTTGGATTGATATTGGAGACTGTTTGCTGAGATTTATAAACTTTGAATATACAAATGGTCAACTTTCAGTAACTCCAAAACGGGCCATAATTATTTGGATCCCAAAGGGTAACAAACCTAAGCATTAAAATAAGAACTTGCTCAATTCTTCGCAAAAACTTGCAATTGAATTAAAACTGTTGTGCGTTTTCTCATTAACGAAGATCCAACAGGTTTCATGGCAGAACGCTAATGGCTGCGACACTGATACTGAAGCGGCGTTGAGCAATAAATAACTCAGTGCATGAAGGTATATGGTAGAAAAAATCAGAACAATGTACTATGATTATTACTATGTTTAGCAGAGCATAACAATAACCCCAGGTCTTCTTTTGTCTATTGATTTGCCGTTGATGCCGTGTCTTGCTCGTATATTTATGAAGCATTGGAGTTCTTTGGTTTTGGAAAAGACATGCGGAAACCGCGTTAAACTTTCCATCACATTATCTTCCCCACAATTGAGAGAGGATGCAGACAAGGTGACCGTCTCTCCCAACATATGTTCCTCTTGTGCTCGGAGATTTTGGCATCTTATCAACACATAATGTGCATCACATTCAATAACATTGAGTATATTATTGATCAGTATGCGGATGATAGTGAATATCTGCTCCTCAAAATGTCGAAACAAAAGCTATACTATATGTTCATTGCCATTTCTGAGACTTTTGATTCGGTATGGAGAGCTGGACTAAGGCACAAAATGCTAAACGCTGGTGTTTCGGGGAGGTGTTTCACCCTTGGTTAAAAATGTACAGTGGTATCAAGTCAACAAATAACAATATCTCCCCCTTCCCCCCCGACCGAGATAGTTGTAACAACTCGTCACCTCCCGTGTTGTATTGCCACATTATATACATATGGTAGCGTTATTGTCTATCAAATAAAGTTTCGCTACTTCTGGATATTTCCGTTTATAAAATCCTGTTGTTTTGATGTCCAGTAGGACAAAACCCGGGGTGTGTTTTGCCCTCAGAGCACTATTGTTCAATATGCAAGAGGGAAAGGAATCCCCTGGCTCCTTGTCCAGATCTTTAACGGGGATTCAGAAATAAAAGATATTTTTTCAAAATATACAACTGACAGTTATAGCATCAGTTTACACCACCAGTGGCCTGCCTATTGCAAAGGACGTAGGTAGGCCTACATGTGATGTAACCCACTAAAGTAAGCATATATTCTAGGTCTATAATAGGTTCAACAGAATGTCAAATCTCGTCTAACCTCATCAAATCTGATTTACATGAGATTGACAAAATATACACGTAGCAATTCATAACCACTTTACTATAATGTAGTTGCTTTCACCGCGCTATACTCCACACCACAAAGGGTTATGCTCATAACGCACACCCAGGCACCTTGCTGGGAATGATAATATGCTTGTATAGCCTTTCATAATAAAGCCACATGAAATTATTCAGCTACATATTTTACAGATGTTTGCATCTCAAAATGACATTTAGTTTATTATGAAATTTTCACAAATGTCAACAGCAGATGGTAACGTTCAGTATCAGTCAGTACTTATCGATTACACAACTGACTGCTAAACACAAAGAAACCCATTTTAACAATCCGTCACGCTAGCTTCCTCTTACAATCCGAAATCCCCGTAACGACGACTTATTCAATTGGCGCGTATGTTATAACAGCATGTCGTTACGCATATAGAAAGAACCTGGACTAGATTCTCATGACAGTTGACGAGCTTATCGTACAGCAGGTTGGGGTGGGAACACGATACCCCTAGAAACATGGAGGGGCCTCAGAGTAAGAGGGAAATAATAGTGTTTGTTTTCAAGGTCATGTGCTTCTACCGCTCCGTTAATCACCGAGAATATAACGCAGAGACAATGTGAAATATAGTACGTTCCTCGAATGACATTGAATGACACATGCACACACAAATTAGAGAAAGGTGATCAAGTGCGACTATCTCACTTAAAAATACCTTCCAAAGAGACTGTCAAGAGAAATGCCATCTTTGTTGTAAGCAGACGATACTATGGACATGACTTTCCCGCCTGCAAAGTCAAGGAGATAGTTGACGAGCCTGTGCAAAGAGCACTTGATGGAAATGAACTTCAGAAATAACTAAAAACGCGTACACCAAATGGGGAATAGAGAAAGAGAGAAGAGAACGAGAGTTGTATAAAACAGAGGCGTGTATCGCTTAGAAACGGCGTTTGAAAGACAAAGAAGAAGAAGAAGAAGAAATTAGTTTATTAAAGTGTCACACTTTGCATTTGTACATAATGAGGCATAAAATTATCACAAAAATTAAAACGCAAAGTCCAGCCTATATAGGCCTATGATACACTATATATCATAAAAGATTCCATGTAAATAAATATGATTATTAAAATATGTGTGAAACAAGTAGACGCATACATACAGACACACCCACAAGTGCACACACATACACACACGCAGACACAAATATACATCTATAGACCCTACCCTATAACCTTTTATATAGACTAGGGTAGGGTCTATACAGGTATATGTCTTTAAAACGCTGTTTCTAAGCGATATAAACTGACTAGCAAAAGAAACCTAACACCTCAGTTGGTTTTATCATATATTTTCTATTCAATTACAAATATCTTATATTTTCGAAGTCGTACTCGAGTTCCCGGCTTCTGTTCGAGGCCAGCGTCTATCAATCTTTTGGTAATATAAATCAACCAACTAACACTTTTAAACATAATATAGAAGTGCGATCGTGACGGATTTTTTTAATATGAGTTTGTTTTTGGTGAATATGTATTGATTGTAATCTGATAGAAATGAATACGGAACCCTTGGTTAGTTTAGGGTCTTTAAATGATCCCGTATGAGGTTTTAACGCTGTGTAACAGAAACCTCGAGATGGAAATTATCTAAAGTCAGCATCACGTGTGCCCCCTATGTCTGTTGATTACTGCAGCACACCTGTCTGTCTGACTTTGTGCGAGTAACCCCACCACAGCTCTAGGAATAGTACGCCACTCCTCTACAACAGTACCGAATACATTATATTAAGGTTCTGGGGCTGTATTTGACGTTCTCGAACTCTGATCCAGAAAATTGTAGAGATGCTCTAAAAGATTAATGTGGGGACCTTTATGTGGCCAAGCAGAATCGTCAATTCTGGAGATACTGAATTGAAACTCGAGCGGCGTTGGGCCGGGCGTTATCTTGCTGGAACCAAAAGTTATGTCACAAGTTGTATATGACACTTTGATGGCCAATACAACTTAATCCCTGTAAAGAACACCAGTATGTCTGCCTGCAACACGTAAGAGTTGAGTTTTACCATCGTACATTGTACGTTATCCAGCTACACTGTAACAGAGCGGCCACATGCCGATCATACTGTTTGACGGCACACATGTTCATTACGTCGCCTCCAGACGCAAATCCGTCCATTTGCAAAGTTCAGGTTAAAGCGAGATTCATTGCTAAACATCGGGTAGCACCAATGTCGCAACAACCAAGATGGGCCCACGCCATTCACAGTCGTTTGTGTTGAGCTGTCCTCTGTTAGGGTCATAGCTAAAACGGAACCGTGGAAAAAAGGAACCAAAATGTATTGGCGAAAACGGAACCAAATTGGCGAAAACGGTACCACTTTTGTGTGGTGAAAACGGAACCATTGTTGACGAAAACGGAACCAAGGACAAGACAAAACGGAATCTGGGATTTGATGATTTATTCTTAGTAACTCATTTAATATTACTGACTTCCTAATATGCAATTTTAGGAATATAGGCATGGATATGTCAGTGTCACACGTCTGATTGGTTAACTGGTCGCAATCTTCACAGGGTATGGCATGTTGGCTTCTTCTTACTGTCTTGCTGCTCACCACACACATAGCAGCCATCATAAAACAGTTAATATCAAACAGAAATTTGCCAGTTTATACCCTTATTAAGATTGACACTAAGTAACGTGGAAGGAACGTGAGTTCATCTACTTTGACATCCAGTAATGACACTGAGTTACATGAGAATGATTGAGTTCATCTACTTTGACATCCAGTAATGACACTGAGTTACATGAGAGTAAATTAAGTTCAACTTCTTCGTCGCTATTGTCTTTAACTTTGATCCGCGCAAGTGACTATACCCCTATTTCACTACGAGCCGAATTGTCACGAATCATTACGAAAGAGAAAACTTTCACATTCGTGAACATTCGTAGACAATTTGTTCAAAAATGTTCGCGAATCAACTACGAATTTTCTCCACAGCGACAATAAAATGGGAAATTATTTAAATTAATATACCACAAAAGACAACTTACATTAAACTCAAGAAGTCGTGACCGTGACCTTTATCTTTGAAGGTTAGCATGTCAAAATAATTCACAGGGGGTGTCTTAAAACCTAGTTCTGATTTTAAAATTTGTTCATAGAGTGAATATGTCTTCAACCCATTACTCGTAGCCTTGACTTTTGACTTAAAGACACACAAAAGTCAGTCACACAATCAATTATCATTGTATAACAATCATGTACTGATTCAAAGTGTTAAACTGTTAAATAAGTCTTATTCGAAAACGCATGCTTAAGTCGTGGCATCATTCTGACCTTGATTTTGAAGGGATTTTAGCGAAAACCTGTTCAAATCTTGGCAATTCTCCATATGTTGATAAGAGCTCCATAGCGTGCTTACAAGGACTTTGGCGATTTCAGAACTTGTGACCTTGACCTTTGACCTTGAATGTGAACATGAAGTAATATGTACATGCCTTCTTAAAACCTTATTAGTAAAAAGTTATAGCTAAAACAAAACAAGCCGGCGGCGGTGGAAACTGCACATAAAGTGATAAATATGAAGATTGGTACATATCACAACAATATCACAATAAAAAAAATATTGAAAATATGTTAAATATAGGCCTACAATGAAAAATTAACACACATTTATTTATCGTATATTACACTTGTGATATTGTTATGATATTTTTAGGGATCTATCTCTCTGTTCCACAGCAGTTGTATCTATTGATGAGTTCTAATCCATAAATAAATCAGTATTTCTCGATACAAAATTATCACCGAGAACGTTTGACATATACGGCGCCAACAAAATACTTTAAAAATTGAAATTGGTTATACTCGTCGAGATCAAATTGTAGTCTCCCTCAGATGTTACTGTGTAGTTAGGGACTTGAAACCAAACCGTCAGATTTAAGAATATGTCAGTGAGATGGGCAGTACGTGTGGTGCGTACGTAGATTACTTCGACTTGCATATCCATATCCATACTGAATATACTCAGAGACCTTAAATTAAGCACCCCCTGTTATTTTGTACAATGCTTTAAAGTTCGAATTATTTCACAATCACAGAAGCTAATATTAGTATTTATAAGAATCGTCTACTTATCAGGTCTTTGAAGGGCATTTAGAAGTGGTATACATAAGAACATGAAGATTTTCTGGATAACAACTTCTTTAATGTGTAAATACACGACATACTCACTCCTTCATCAGGGGACATTCCATGAAAGCATTCGGAACAGACGAAAGGATAGCTGTTTGGAGTTCTCGCACCGAAAGCTTTTGTTGGACTCTTGTGATTGGTTAACTGAATTGCGTCAGAACATGGAAGTCTACGGACTGTTATCAGACGGTTTTTGCGAGGAAACCCCTGAACGATATGAGTTCGTATCCCGGTAGATGCACTATTTTTCAATTTTTATACTTTGGAAAACCGTCTATTTTAATCAGACTGGTAGATCGGGCCACTCGTTTTTTGGATTAGGTAATCCTTTTCATCACAGAATAATTGAGCAAATGAATGAATAAAATAATTAATAGGGAAAGTATAATTAAATTCTTATCAAATGCTGAGCCTATAATAATTCTGTCGGCCATATTGTTTGACGCCGGGGAACCAAGTGTGATACTCGTTGTCGTTCGCGATAAGTGGCAACTAAGCATGCATACTAATTACCCTGAATGAGTCAAAACGAACGCAGCCCGGATGTTGGAGTCCTTTGTTTGTTGTTTGCTTACCCTTAATCTTCCCCTCACTACTCTGTTTGACCAATGTACTTCTCGTCAGGTATGGCCACGTCTCGGGCACCTCAGTTGACATTTGAATATACTTTGAATTCTGCATACTTTTAAAGGGGCTGTAGCACGTTTTTTGCGAAATTATTTTTTTCAAATTTCCTATTTATAGTGATAGTTTGTGTCATTTAAATTTACCGTACTGCGGCTTTAGAGGGTAATCTTATAACACAAAGCAATTATCTTATCGACTTACGCGCTACATACTGACGATTTAATCTCTTTTTTTATATTCAGTGACACCTAAACTTTCGGGCTTAGTCGTTGTGAGTAGTGTTTCAGTTTCACGATTCGGTTATACATATGCGCCTTGCCATGTTGAATGCTGCATTTTATGTGACATGTCCACATGGCGCATGGCGAGAATGGAAGATATTGCCTGATGTCAGTATATTTATGATAAATATTTTTGTTTCCAGTCTTTTGCCTTTATCATATGCGTGTCCCGAAAGGGTAAATTGGTATCTCTTGCTTACATTGTGAATTACTAGTTGTATTTGAGATTGTTCAAAATATTAAAAAATTGTGTTAACTATTCATCGCCTGAAGACCACAATGAAAACGACTATCAGTTCCCTTATTTGAAAATATATTTAGAAATACATGCCATTTAGATAGTGAACAAATATAACATGGTTACATTTGGGATGACACTACCTGTGTTGATATGTTTAATATTAGAAGGCATTTGGGTGAGATTTTCTTTCCATATCTGATAGAGAGATTGAGAGAGAGGTGATATATAGAGAATCTCACCCAAGTGTCTTCTGATATCAAATATATCAACACGAGTTGATAAAAGTTACAAATATCCGAGGCTTGCCGAGGATATTTTTACTTTTATCAACGAATGTTGATATATTTGATATCAGAAGACACGGGGGTGAGATTCTATTTATCATCCAAAATCATTCTTCATTAGTTTTTAATAAAAAATGAAAATATCTGAACACAAAACTGCCAATTGGCTTCCAGTGCTGTGATGTCACAGCATTGTGACGTCATCGTGGTTATGACGTCATAGCATTGTGATGTCATTACTTGATGATACAAAATCATTGTGATGTCATGTAGCTGACGCCAACAGGGCATTGTTCAAAATCTACTGTCAAAACGATATCTACTAGGAGATATCGCTTGATCTCATACAAGCGATATCTCCTGTGGAACCCAGTTTTGGATGATAAATATCTTTTGATAATAAATGAGTTTTTGAAAGTGGTATTTTAAATGGAATACATTTGATACCAACGAGATGAACACAATAAAGTTTAGAACATATAGGATTCGTATGATTCAAACAACACATTTGAATGTGACTTTATTCACACGTAGTTGTAATTTCTCATCCAGTACCAGAAATCGGTCACTGTGTTTGATATGCCATTTATGAGTTACGTATTTTGTAAGATGTATTACATCGGTCAATGAATACTTATTGTTCATCACTTTGCTTAAGAGGAGAGGTCAATGATTTGCATGCAACGTTTGTAAGATATCTGAATACATACCACAACCATGCTATAATTTTAAATAAGAAATGTTTTTCACAATTTTTTGTTCAGGACATTCATATGTGTATACGTATGTGAGCCTGCAGTAAATCTTCCTAAGGCTATAATCGGAACGAAAAGAATTACACCGTTAGCCCCCTCTTTAAAAGACAACAGGATACATTTAACCATGCTGAACCCGGACACTAAATTAGCCACAGGGGTATACCTGTACTGGTTTGTAAACACAGGTTTGAAGGTGAAAACTCTTTTGAACTTTTACAGGTTTAAACCGACAATCTCAAAGGTCGTATTTTGAAAATTGAATGTTTCAACTCTAACCCGTTCATTCAATTCGCCTTACAATCACCATCGAGCTGTTATTGTTGATATATTGCCCCGCTTTTCTCGCATTGGTATTCAACACTTGAATACTTCTGATCTTGATGTATGTTCACAGCGAACGGTAAACTAGTCCCCGTCCTTGTGTTGTACTGCTCAGCGTGTGGATCAGACCGGGCGAGCCACCATGTCTACCCGAGATGTGTTCCAATGTGTTCTTCAAGTGATCCTGTGTGTTCTCCTGACATCTCTCGGCGTCCACAGCTACAACATCACATTTCTCCACACCAACGACGTACATGCTCGTATAGAACAGTTGAACAAGTATGGTGGACAGTGTTCTGAGGGGAACGCCGCCGAGGGAAAATGTTATGGGGGATTTGCGCGATTGAAGACGAAAATAAAGGAAATACGAGCGAGAGATGCCAACACGCTGCTACTTGATGGCGGGGATCAGTACAGCGGCACTCTCTGGTTCTATAAGTTTGGGGGACAAGGAGTCGGGGCCTTCATGAACCATCTAGGATACGATGCTATGGTGAGTACGGAGAAACAGATGTGTAGTAGATGTGTAGAGAGAGAGAGTCTCTATCATCAACTTGTGTTGATATGTTTAATATTGGAAAACATTTGGGTGAGACTTTCTTTCTAAATCTAATTCTAACGTTAGGGACGAATGCAAAATGTCCGACATATATACATTGCATAAGTGCAAATATACTTCGTATTCTGCAGTTAGCCTAAATGAAGTAAACGATACTTCAAGCTCGTCCTTTTCAAAGACATTCAACTAACACTTTGTGTAAACATGTTTGTGTTTTCACGTAAATAAATATGTGTCCTGTCTATGACCTTCAACTTATAATAAGACAATGAGTAAACATTAATATATTTAAACATAAATCAATTATAATTAAAATAATAACAGTATAATTATCACAATAATATTATATCTAATGTTTGTGTTGTAAAGTGTACCATTTTAGACATTTAGGTCTCATATGGCCGGGTGGTACGCTCTTTTATTGAATGTGTGTCGTGTTTTTAACGGATGCTGTACCACGTGACATAGTAATAAGATATCTTTTTATATAATGGGTGCACTACCCCATGTTACAGTGCATTCAATAGAAACACGCTGAACAAAAGTAAAGCTATGCTGTTTTTGTCATTTAACCTACTTTAAGCGATATATCACCCAAACTGAAACTGAACACGAAAAATATATAATAGTCTATTTATATAGCAAATATATCCATGCACACTGCATGCTCAAAGCGCTGACCTACTCCACGTCTTCACTCACTTATACTGAACTGAACTGAACTTTATTTATACTCAGGCCGCAGGCAGTGGCATATGAGGATACATTTTTACACTATATACATATATACATACAAACATACATACATCAATATATTTACATTGGTCATATATACAGGTACACAAAATGTTCAGGAATGATGTATTATAAATTATGATATACACTAATTAAGAATGAGAAAAAGATACATGATTAACTTGAAAAATTATAATTGAGGTTACAATTAGCGAAATTTTTTAAAAACACTTATAATTAAGTCACAGAACAGGGCTAGCCTTCTTAGTGTACCTATCTTTTGACTGTTAAATAGTGTCTTCATTTTAAGAAAATTTGGTCTGGTATAAAAATAGGGCTTTAAATATTTAATTCTTGTATTTGTAAAATGGGAACAGATAAATAAATAATGAAACTCATCACCAATGTCATTACAATTACAAAGTTTGCAAGTTCTATCATGCTTTGGGATATTATTCCAGCGGCCTGTTTCAATGGGTAAGTTATGGTTAGCTGTTATAAAATATAGTAATGCTCTTGAAAGTTTATCATCTAATATATCCAAATATCTACTAAACCGTAAATCTACATGAGATAAAGAGCTATAAATAATACCTTTGGATGATTGATCGACCGTAGAAAACCACACTTGCTTAAATGAATCTTCCAGCTCAAGTTTTAACTAAATATTTAAGTTTACTGAGATTTTCGAAGTTTTGGAAATTCCAAGTATAACTTAGTCCAATTTCGTCAAAAATGTTTTTAATATTCATAATCCATTTATGCTTACTTTTCCCAAGAAGAGTATCGTTAAAAGATTAAGGATAAGTTTTTCCAGTCAAACGTCGACCCCAAAATGAAATAATTCTTAATTTAATATTAATTGCAACTGGGTATCTACCAAATTCCCCGTATAACATAAAAGTTGGGGTACTTTTTCTTAAGGGCACTAATAGTTTAAGAAAATTTATGTGTACTTTTTCAAGTGATGTTACATTTTAAAATCCCCAAACCTCACAGCCATGCAACAGAATAGGCAATACCATGGAATCAAATAAACGCAGTTGTAATTTATATGTTAGATGCAGTTTTCGGCCCTTGCTGAGAACAAAATACATTGCTTTTGTTGCTTTTTCAGTAGCTTTTTCTTTCGTTAATGAAAATCTCCTGCTCTTTTGAAACTCTGTGCCTAAATATGTGTAGGACTGAACATTTTCCAGATTATTAGTTCCAATTTTGAATGGTATTTTATAATCTTTCCTCGATCCGCCAAATATTAATACTTTTGTTTGAGAAATATTGACATTAGTTTCCATGTGGAACAATAATTATTTAAAGAATCCAACATCTGTTGAAGATCGTTTGGATTTGAAGCCAAAAGCACTGCGTCATCTGCATATAATAGTATAAACATTTTGATAATATTATAACATATAACTGGACGGGACAATCAAGAATCCATTCTCTGTACGTTTATATTCAGTCTCATCCATACAGGTGTACTGTGAGTACACTCCTACGTGAAGAACATAATGCGTTAACATTTTCTCTGTCCTAATTCAGGATCTCTTCTGTTCTTGGTAATCTATTTCTTGACCTTTTTAAAAATATTTTGATAGTGTCACTTGGCTGAAAATACCGTGTCCCAAGATGAGTTTTCCATTTTATTAGGACAAAACAAGTTTTCAATTGACCAACAACCTTTATAAGAACAAATGTTCTTTAAAGGTACATCCATTTAGTTGTTTTGGGTCACATCTGCTAAACCTCATAGATTGTGTTATGTTATTCAGATGTACTGACTGTTGCCGAAAATTGCGATTTTGATCTTAGTCGACCCAGTATACCAACGATATTGAGGTAAAAGTGTCGATTTCTGATCGAAAACCGGACAATGCACCGCGTGTGGCGCGCATCAATTGGTCAAACGTAATTTTGGATACTTATTTACAATAGACTAAAAGAAAACTGTAAGTTGACAATGTTTAATAGATCTTATTACTACCGTGCATGTAAATGGAACGTGTAGTTTCGGTTTCTGCACAATTATTATAATGTTGCTCGATTTGAATTGGAAACTAGTTATTATTATATATTTGACAATTGGGGGTGACTATGCAAGTTGAGTGAAATTATTTGAACTGATATCATCAAATATCGTATATTGGCATGTATTAAAGCCAAATAAAATTTTATGAAACACAATGGATGCACTTTTCACATACATGTATACGAAATGAAGTGTCCTTACTGTAACCAGATTCAAAACATTAAAAAATGAAACCTACTCATGTCTATTGAGTAAGTCTATATCTGCATTTTGTCATTTAACTAGGCCCCTCTAATGTCATATTGGCGTGATTTGATTCAAAGTATTGTAGCGAGTCTTATGTCAACATTCTTAGTACGTTTAAATAAAATAAACTATTAATGAAACATTTGATATTTGCTCATAGATGTTGTTTCCTTCTTTAACCACATGCTATTAGAAGAATTGATCGTATTATGCAATAGCTCATTCGAAAAGCAACAGTATGGATATTTAAGTACCAGTATATGATATGACCATTTAACAAAAAAACTATGAGAAAAATAAATGAAACTATTTTATCACAATATACCCTTTTGATTTTATATAGCATTCAAATAATTTTGAAGAATAAGAAACAATTATGATAACATAAGGGGAAAATGTGACAAGATCTTATATGTATTTATTTATAACGAATCATATGGAAAACAGGCACTTAAACATCTTTGTCTGATGCGTAATACAAATTTTTTTCAAAGCACACGTCAATCATTTTGCAAATGACGTAATGAGTCAATGACGATTACAAAATATCTATCAAACGTAGGTATTTGACGAACACGGCGAAACGCAGTGCTGATACCTAGAAGTAATTTTCACAATAAGCTTTGAGATTGTGATAAAAGTATACTTCAAAACATAGTTTTGTGTTGAATCAAGAATTAGATTCTAAGCAAATCGTGAGTAGTATATGTCAGAGACGTGATCTACACACTGGAGGAGTAGAAAGCAGGCGTGTTATCTGATGGCGGATGTGGACACACAGAGGACCAGACACTGAATTAACAGCTAGCCTGTATGCCCCGGGCATAAACACCACGTACCCCAGCATACCTATTCTAGTCGGTCAACATAGACGAGGAATGCTACTCTAACAGGTGTTTAGACATACGTAGTTAGATAAATATCTTAAAGCCCCTGTAGCACGTTTTTCTTACTGAAATAAAGTGATCTCACGAAAAGGTAAATAAGTGTTACCAATGGCTATATAATACTCCTGAATCAATAAAAAAGAGTTCAAAACGAATGTGCATTGTTCGGTAAAGCCATGCGAATCCATTTCCCTTCGAACGGTCATTGAAGGTGTTCACATTAAAATGGCCACTCGAAGGTAGTTCAAGTGATCTGACTGATATAGCGATACCTAAAGACTCAGGTTATGTCAGTAACATTCTATGTGGTAGACGACACCTGCAGGATCCGACTTCGTTGTTGACTTGGGTCTGCCAGTTGCCTGTAATATGTTCTGAAGGGTGGTGCCTCTTTGGAACGTGACGTCAATGTTGGCTTAATGCTTGAAGAGGCGTCGTATATGGTGGCTAGTAGGTCCAATGTAGGGTATGTTGATGGTGAACGGGGCAGTTTGTTGACGGGTAGGCTTAGTCTCAGGGATGAGGGTCTTGTGGATGGTCTGGCTGACGAAGGATGCAGGGTATTCATTGTTGTGGACGAATACTTGTCTCAGGTGATTTAGCTCGGTGTTAAGGGATGCAGTTGTGGAGCAGATGCTCTTGGCTCGTCTCGTCAGTGTGGCAATTATTCCTCTTTTGACTTGGATTGGGTGGCTGGAAACATGAAGGTATTGGTCCGTATGGGTCGGCTTGCGGTATACACTGGTGAGGAGGCTATGGTTATCCCTCTGGACTAGGACATCGAGGAAGGGACCACACCAAACTCCACTCAGACCACACCATCAAATGGGACAACATCACCATCATGGAAAGAAACCAGACGAATTACAAAGCCCGAAAATTACTTGAAGTCATCCACATCAAGAAGATAGGCCCCTCTCTCAACAGGGATGAAGGATAATTCATCCCCAGAGGCTATCACCATTTGCTAAAGTAATCAATGTTATTTAATGCAGTCAATATGTCCATTTCAAAATCTATGATACTGTGCTTTCCATTTTCACTTTGTAATCACCACCTCCTCGTCATGTACATCAATCTCATCTACTGTATCAATTTTACTTTACCATATAAATTAATCTCATCTGTTGTATCAACTCATCTATTCCATGTACATCAATCTCTTCTATTGTATAAACATTCACCTGGCTTCCAATCACCTCCCTAATCCTTCATGCAGTCTCTGTACATCACATAACTGGCTTCCACTAAATTAGCTATTCAACCATTGTCCATCAACTCTATTTATTGTATAAACAACTCATCTCCAATCTCTTGTAAAAACAATTCATGTATATAACCTAGCTGTTTCCCAACTTGTGTACCACTTGCTTGACAACGACATTAGAATGTCGAAACGCCGCTTTCAAAGAATAAAGAAGTTGTATATCTATAAAATCGTCTCTATTCTTCATAACATCAACTTCTAGAATGCCAATCAAACAAGAAACACTAGTGTGCAAAACAAATATACATGGGCAATTTATTTAGTTACGAACATCGTTGCAGCGCTAGAAAATACAAATACAAATATTGTCGCAAGCGACGATAAAAGGATTCAGCGCATAAATGATTCAATTATTTGAAATATAACGAAAGGGCTGAATCCTTAATAAACACGCCAATAACAAAAAGGATTCAGCAAAATTGCTGAATCCTTAACTTGTTTACGTGTGCAAAAATCAACAAAAAGATAAACGGCAAAGCACCGAATTACTTATGTAACCTCGTGTGAACACATTACTCATTTATATGAAATGACTCATTATAGTACATTATAGTACAAAAATGCTGAAAACGTAGCAATTTTACGATATGTTTTCGATTATGCCCCACTATGCCAGTTTCTTTGTTAGGGGATTAATTAAGAATTAACGAGGCAACAAGTGCGGATTAATTAGGATTAATTAAGGGACTGCCAGAGGATTAAAATACAGTTCACTGAAAGACAGTGTGATTCAATATTTTATTCAGTTTTACATTCATATATATTATTATATATAAATACATTTTATATATCAGTAATCAGTCAGTAATAAACATTTTCATGTAAAATGTACATCATTTTCCATCATTTTCATGGAATATTTATTAAAACATTAACATTATCTATTCATTACAAACTCATATATCCACTTACGAATACTTCACAAAATTTACAATAATATATTACAAACCCACTAAGTGGGAGACAGCATCTCCGTATTTGACAACGGTGTAGTAGCCTTCGTGAAGGCGCCGCTCCTCTGTTACCAGTCTCTCTTCCAGCTCAGAATCATGGATTTGTTGTCGTCTTCTGAGTGTAGGAGGAAGTATTCGCCGCTTGTTGTCTTCTGGTACTCTTCGGGTAGGTTGATGTTGGTCCTCAACAAGTAGCCTTACAGCATCTCCAATGTATACTTTCTCCTTCCTGGTCCTAATTCTAAACTTATGTCCTCTGTACACTAAATTCTCGCCACCACGAGCATTTGGAATGAAGCTAACATCTACCTGAACGATTGCCATTTTGTGATATCTGACATAGGACAGTGGTCCCATATATGCGTAGTTTCCAATAATAAAGTGCTCATTATCATGGTTAGTATAAAAGTTCACATGCCATATGATGAACACAGTTCACATATCACCTGGCACCAACTGGCACACTTAATTAAGTCAATCAGTGTCGTTAATTATAATCCGATATTCGTTAACTAGTCAGGGATTAGAAACTGGCATATCGGGGCGACCCCATGTTTTCCTCTTCATCATCGCTTCTTGTAGATTTGATAACAATTGAATTATTACAAATGTGAGCTTTAGATACATTGGTTTGTAATATACTGGAGCATCTTTGCTTCATTTCTGGCCTGTTCATCTGCCAGCATCAAGAACTTGGCATCTCAAAGATGTTGGGACGTGCTTTCCAACAACTTTTTTAAGGCCGCTCATGTCTTTTGGGCTCGAGTGAACTCGTGTTCATAGGATTTCTACCTCAACCCCAAGGTCGAACTTGGGGGACTACCCTGACAGAAAGCCTCGTGTATCGTCGCTTGGTGGGACAATAGGGCACGTCACGTGTACTCGGGGGGGGGGGGGGGGGGGGGGGGGGGGGGGGGGGGGGGGGGCAAATGTAAAGAAATCTAGACAGTCTAAGTAAATAGGGTAAAGGCTTTGGTCGACGAGTGGTATATATTAGCTGTGTCACCATGCAGGCGATATGTAGATATAATACAAATGGTATATACAATTTTTGCCCTTTAATCTTGCCTCGCGAAAAGGTGTCCTTACTGTAACCAGATCCAAACCATGAAAAAAAGAAACCTACTCAAGTCTGTTGAGTAAGTCTATACCTGCCTTTTTTCATTTAACAAGGCCCCTCTAATGTCATATTGGCATGATTTGATTCAAAGTATTGTAGTCAGTTTTATGTCTACATTCTTAGTACGTTTAAATAAAATAAACTATTAATGAAACATTTGATATTTGCTCATAGATGTTGTTTCCTTCTTTAACCACATGTTATTAGAAGAATTGATCGTATTTTGCAATAGCTCATTCGAAAAGCAACAGTATGGATATTTAAGTACCAGTATATGATATGACCATTTAACAAAAAAAACTATGAGAAAAATAAATGAAACTATTTTATCACAATATACCTTTGCTTTTAAATAACATTCAAATAATTTTGAAGAATTACCAACAACTATAATATCATACCGGGAAAATGTGACAAGATCTTTGTATGTATGTATTTATGTATAACGAATGATATGGTTACCCCTTTAAAGGAAAACAGGCACTTTATATAACATCTTCGTCTGATGCGTGATACAAATTGTTTTCAAGGCATACGTCAATCATTTTGCAAATGACGTAACGAGTCAATGACGATTACAAAACGTAGGTATTTGACGAACACGGCGAAACGCAGTGCTGATACCTAGAAGTAATTTTCACAATAAGCTTTGAGATTTTGATAAAAGTGTACTTCAAAACATAGTTTTGTGTTGAATCAAGAATTAGATTCTAAGCAAATCGTGAGTAGTATATGTCAGAGACGTGATCTACACACTGGAGGAGTAGAAAGCAGACAGACAGACAGACAGACAGACAGACAGAATATTTTATTTGAGTCTCACTCGTTGTACATTAAAAATATGTAAAATATGTAAAATATACACACCGACCAGTCGCTCGGCGACTTATGAGAGACTATTTACATAGAAATGTCATCAATACAATTAAACAATGTTAAAAGATACAGCAAATAACACTAATATATACATAAATCATCCATATAAAATATCACGTTTTTTAACTAAAATGTCATGGCAGGTTTTGGCAATGCTAGAAGTTAATTCGGGGGATGCAAAAACAAAAACTAGCATCTCGCAATAAGACAAATTATAAAAATTGTTATTGATACGAGAGCATTTATTTAACAAATTCTCACGTTGACTTGTTAAAATTGGGCATTGGAATAAAACATGTACTTCGTACTCTATCGTGTTGGAACAATTAAAACAAAGTCTCTGATAGTGTGGGATATTTTCATAGCGGCCAGTTTCTATTCGGATCGGAGCCACTCCACATCGAAACTTAGCTAAAGCACTTTTGTGACTTCGGGGAATAGGGCATTTTACATAATGTTCAGGTTCATAGTTGGATTTAAAAAGCTTGTAGTGTTGTAAATTGTTTTCAAGGCATACGTCAATCATTTTGAAAATGACGTAACGAGTCAATGACGATTACAAAATATCTATCAAACGTAGGTATTTGACAAACACGATGAAACGCAGTGCTGATACCTAGAAGTAATTTTCGCAATAAGCTTTGAGATTTTGATAAAAGTGTACTTCAAAACATAGTTTTATGTTGAATCAAGAATTAGATTCTAAGCAAATCGTGAGTAGTATATGTCAGAGACGTGATCTACACACTGGAGGAGTAGAAAGCAGGCGTGTTATCTGATGACGGATGTGGACACACAGAGGACTAGACACTGAATTAACAGCTAGCTTTTATGCCTCGGGCATAAATACCACATACTTCAGCATACCTATTCTAGTCGGTCAACATAGACGAGGGATGCTACTCTAACAGGTGTTTAGACATACGTATTTAGATAAATATCTTAAAGTCCCTGTAGCACGTTTTTCTTACTGAAATAAAGTGATCTCACGAAAAGGAAAATAAGTGTTACCAATATATAATACTGGCTATATAATACTCCTGAATCAATAAAAAAAAGAGTTCAAAACGAATGTGCACTGTTCGGTAAACCATGCGAGTCCATTTCCCTTCGAACGGTCATTGAAGGTGTTCACATTAAAATGGCCACTCGAAGGTAGTTCAAGTGATCTGACTGATATAGCGATACCTTACGACTCAGAGTAGAGTTTTAAATATGGTGACATGATTGAATGACCAACCATATTGCTGTCTGAACTCTCACAAAAGACCTGCATATCTACCTCTCATACTGACTACAAATGTTATTTTTCTTTATATGTAGTAGTAGATTTTCCCGTCCTGTTACACCTCTTATTGATAGGATTTGTCGCCACTGTAATGTTTTCTATGCGCAAATCACAATATACTTTTAAGTACTTACATACATCATTACAATATATCAAAACCACAATATTGTGATTTGCACATAGAAAACATGCATATCATTTCCTCTAACACGTTTATAGCTCTAGCAATGAGTAATGAAAGTATAATCAAATAAAGGATAGACAATATAATTCCTACTAACATGGTTATAACACTAGTGTACAAAAACAATATACATGGGCAATTTATTTAGTTACGAACATTGTTGCAGCGCTAGAAAATACAAATACAAATATTGTCGCAAGCGACGATAAAAGGATTCAGCGCATAAATGATTCAATTATTTGAAATATAACGAATGAAGACATCTTTCGAATGTTATTGAGCATCTTTTAAAACAAGTTGCAAGTTTCTAGCATATCCCTAGAACTATTGGTACCCAATAAGTACTTGACAAAATGATAGAAATGTAAAGAAAATCAAAATGACGACTAAACCACGTAAGCTACAACTTCGTCATGATTTACTTATTTGTGCGTATTGTATTTGCGCATCTTTTGAAAAAGGTTTCAAGTCTCTGTGTGGAGTTTTACAGTTTTCCTCATGTTAATGTTTTGCTCTATTATGACCGGAAATGACTGTTCGCGAGCGATTTTATTATTGATTCATAAAGACCATAGCCCAAACTTACTCTCCTGAAAAAATCATAAAATTTGATGGGTAGGTATTTGAGTTATGTCCCCTTGAACTTTGCATTTTTCAATAATTGCCAGATTTTGAGTGCACACCGTGCAAAAAGTATTAGTAGTTCGCGGCTGCTATAAGCAAACTATAATACACACTGTCTCTGCTACATCGTGTGTACATATGAGCTTTGTAATGCTGGTTTCTTCAGAGGAGATGATTGTCAAAGGTGCATGGGGTCGGGAAATTTTCAAAAGGGCGAAAAATCAATATGGCGGCTAAACCATGTGACTTACGAATTAGCAATGATTTACATTTTCAGTTGCATTGCCATTGCGCATCTTTTAAAAAATGTCTCAAGTCTCTAAGGGCATTTTGATAATTTTTCCCATGTTAAAAATTGACATTTGGATTCGACCTGGACCTCTAATAGCGTGACCAAATTGGCCCAAAACCTTCGCAGTTCTATTCCACATTAAGGGCTATCAGAATGTAAAATTTGGTTGCATTTGCTTCAGCCGTTTTGGCTGAATCTTGCGGACAGATATCTTGAAATTATTTTTAAAAATATAGTCACAAGTGACGATAAAAGGATTCAGCGCATATTTGATTTATTTCCTAATAAGTACATCATATCAGCAGTCATTCTTGAAAGTTACACGAAGATCTGTAAAAGCATTTAGCTACATCAGCTGTCCATCATTTGTTTACAGTACAAAATGAAAGTCGAAATTGATCAAGATAGAATGCTTATAGGTCATTGGTTATGTTTATTATCAAACTAATTATACATTCCCCATTAAGAACAATTCTTTCCCATTCTGACGAGGTATTAAACAACGTGCTACGATTTGCATTATTGAACTATGAGAAAACAAAGACACACTACAAACGCGATTTCTCATATTTTTAGAAATTGGAAGCTTATATGTGGCCGGAAATGACTGTACGCGAGCGATTTTATTATTGATGCATAAAGACCTTAGTCCAATCTTACTCTCCTGAAAAAATCATAAAATTCGATGGGTATATATTTGAGTTATGTCCCCTTGAAATTTGCATTTTTCAAAAATTACCAGATTTCGACTGCCCACTGTGCAAAAAGTATTAGTAATTTGCGGCTTCAATGAGCAAATTATAATATACAATGCTTCAGCTACATTGTGAGAAAATTCAATTGTGTCTAAATTCAAAATGGCGGCTAAACCACGTGACTTACGAATACGCCATGATTTACTTTTTTACTCGTATTGTTGTTGAAAAAGTTTCAAGTCTCTAAGTGTATTTTAAAAATGTTGTTCATGTTAAAAATCGAAATTTAGAATCGAACTGGAACTTTAATGGATGTTACGATTGGGCCCAAAAGCTTATTCTTGCGATTCCAGGGCAAGGGCTACGGGGCTGCAAAATTTGGATGCACTTGCTTCAGTCGTTTTTGCTAAAAAGATGGTCAAAATATTTTGAAATAATAATAAAACACGCCAATCTCAATAAGGATTCAGCCCCAAAGGGCAAATGTAAAGAAATCTAGACAGTCTAAGTAAATAGGGTAAGGCTTTGGTCGACGAGTGGTATATATTAGCTGTGTCACCATGCAGGCGATATGTATATATGATACAAATGGTATATAAAATTTTTGCCCTTTAATCTTGCCTCGCGAAAAGGTGTCCTTACTGTAACCAGATCCAAACCATGAAAAAATGAAACCTACTCAAGTCTGTTGAGTAAGTCTTTACCTGCCTTTTTTCATTTAACAAGGCCCCTCTAATGTCATATTGCCATGATTTGATTCAAAGTATTGTAGTCAGTTTTATGTCTACAATTCTTTGTACGTTTAAATAAAATAAACTATTAATGAAACATTTGATATTTGCTCATAGATGTTGTTTCCTTCTTTAACCACATGTTATTAGAAGAATTGATCGTATTTTGCAATAGCTCATTCGAAAAGCAACAGTATGGATATTTAAGTACCAGTATATGATATGACCCTTTTTAAAAAAACTATGAGAAAAATAAATGAAACTATTTTATCACAATATACCTTTGCTTTTAAATAAAATTCAAATAATTTTGAAGAATTACCAACAACTATAATATCATACCGGGAAAATGTGACAAGATCTTTGTATGTATGTATTTATGTATAACGAATGATATGGTTACCCCTTTAAAGGAAAACAGGCACTTTATATAACATCTTCGTCTGATGCGTGATACAAATTGTTTTCAAGGCATACGTCAATCATTTTGCAAATGACGTAACGAGTCAATGACGATTACAAAACGTAGGTATTTGACGAACACAGCGAAACGCAGTGCTGATACCTAGAAGTAATTTTCACAATAAGCTTTGAGATTTTGATAAAAGTGTACTTCAAAACATAGTTTTGTGTTGAATCAAGAATTAGATTCTAAGCAAATCGTGAGTAGTATATGTAAGAGACGTGATCTACACACTGGAGGAGTAGAAAGCAGACAGACAGACAGACAGACAGACAGAATATTTTATTTGAGTCTCACTCGTTGTACATTAAAAATATGTAAAATATGTAAAATATACACACCGACCAGTCGCTCGGCGACTTATGAGAGACTATTTACATAGAAATGTCATCAATACAATTAAACAATGTTAAAAGATACAGCAAATAACACTAATATATACATAAATCATCCATATAAAATACCACGTTTTTTAACTAAAATGTCATGGCAGGTTTTGGCAATGATAAAAGTTAATTCGGGGGATGCAAAAACAAAAACTAGCATCTCGCAATAAGACAAATTATAAAAATTGTTATTGATACGAGAGCATTTATATAACAAATTCTCACGTTGACTTGTAAAAATTGGGCATTGGAATAAAACATGTACTTCGTCCTCTATCGTGTTGGAACAATTAAAACAAAGTCTCTGATAGTGTGGGATATTTTCATAGCGGCCAGTTTCTATTCGGATCGGAGCCACTCCACATCGAAACTTAGCTAAAGCACTTTTGTGACTTCGGGGAATAGGGCATTTTACATAATGTTCAGGTTCGTAGTTGGATTTAAAAAGCTTGTAGTGTTGTAAATTGTTTTCAAGGCATACGTCAATCATTTTGAAAATGACGTAACGAGTCAATGTCGATTACAAAATATCTATCAAACGTAGGTATTTGACGAACACGGTGAAACGCAGTGCTGATACCTAGAATTATTTTCGCAATAAGCTTTGAGATTTTGATAAAAGTGTACTTCAAAACATAGTTTTATGTTGAATCAAGAATTAGATTCCAAGCAAATCGTGAGTAGTATATGTCAGAGATGTGATCTATACACTGGAGGAGTAGAAAGCAGACGTGTTATCTGATGGCGGATGTGGACACACAGAGGACTAGACACTGAATTAACAGCTAGCTTTTATGCCTCGGGCAAAAATACCACCTACCCCAGCATACCTATGCTAGTCGGTCAACATAGACTAGGGATGCTACTACTATGAAATAAGGTGATCTCACGAAAAGGAAAATAAGTGTTACCAATATATAATACTGGCTATATAATACTCATGAATCAATAAAAAAAAGAGTTCAAAACGAATGTGCACTGTTCGGTAAACCATGCGAGTCCATTTCCCTTCGAACGGTCATTGAAGGTGTTCACATTAAAATGGCCACTCGAAGGTAGTTCAAGTGATCTGACTGATATAGCGATACCTTACGACTCAGAGTAGAGTTTTAAATATGGTGCCATGATTGAATGACCAACAATATTGCTGTCTGAACTCTCACAAAAGACCTGCATATCTATCTCTCATACTGACTACAAATGTTATTTTTCTTTTTATGTAGTAGTAGATTTTCCCGTCCTGTTACACCTCTTATTGATAGGATTTGTGTAATTTTTTCTATGCGCAAATCACAATATACTTATAAGTACTTACATACATCATTACAATATATCAAAACCACAATATTGTGATTTGCACATAGAAAACATGCATATCATTTCCTCTAACACTTTTATAGCTCTAGCAATAAGTAATGAAAGTATAATCAAATAAAGGATAGACAATATAATTCCTACTAACATGGTTATAACACTAGTGTACAAAAACAATATACATGGGCAATTTATTTAGTTACGAACATCGTTGCAGCGCTAGAAAATACAAATACAACTAGTTAACGTGTGCAAAAATCAACAAAAAGATAAACGGCAAAGCACCGAATTACTTATGTAACCTCGTGTGTACACACTATTCCTTTATATGAAATGACGCATTATAGTACAAAAATGCTGAAAACATAGCAATTTTACGATATGTTTTCCTCTTCATCATCGCTTCTTGTAAATTTGCTAACATTTTAATTATTACAAATGTGAGCTTTAGATACATTGGTTTGTAATATACTGGAGCATCTTTGCTTCATTTCTGGCCTGTTCATCTGCCAGCATCAAGAACTTGGCCATCTCAAAGATGTTGGGACGTGCTTTCTAACAACTTTTTTAAGGTCGCACATGTCTTTTGGGCTCGAGTGAACTCGGGTTCATAGGATTTCTACCTCAACCCCAAGGTCGAACTTGGGGGACTACCCTGACAGAAAGCCTCGTGTATCGTCGCTTGGTGGGACAATAGGGCACGTCACGTGTACTCGGGGAGGGGGACAAATGTAAAGAAATCTAGACAGTCTAAGTAAATAGGGTAAGGCTTTGGTCGACGAGTGGTATATATTAGCTGTGTCACCATGCAGGCGATATGTATATATGATACAAATGGTATATACAATTTTTGCCCTTTAATCTTGCCTCGCGAAAAGGTGTCCTTACTGTAACCAGATCCAAACCATGAAAAAATGAAACCTACTCAAGTCTGTTGAGTAAGTCTATACCTGCCTTTTTTCATTTAACAAGGCCCCTCTAATGTCATATTGGCATGATTTGATTCAAAGTATTGTAGTCAGTTTTATGTCTACATTCTTAGTACGTTTAAATAAAATAAACTATTAATGAAAATTTTATAGTTGCTCATAGATGTTGTTTCCTTCTTAAACCACATATTATTAGAAGAATTGATCGTATTATGCAATAGCTCATTCGAAAAGCAACAGTATGGATATTTAAGTACCAGTATATAATATGACCATTTTATAAAAAAAACTATGAGAAATATTTATCACAATATACCCTTTTGCTTTTAAATAACATTCAAATAATTTTGAAGAATTACCAACAAATATGATAACATAACGGGAAAATGTGACAAGATCTTTGTATGTATGTATGTATGTATAACGAATGAAATGGTTACCCCTTTAAAGGAAAACAGGCACTTTAACATTTTCGTCTGATGGTGATACAAATTGTTTTCAAGGCATACGTCAATCATTTTGCAAATGACGTAACGAGTCAATGACGATTACAAAACGTAGGTATTTGACGAACACGGTGAAACGCAGTGCTGATACCTAGAATTATTTTCGCAATAAGCTTTGAGATTTTGATAAAAGTGTACTTCAAAACATAGTTTTATGTTGAATCAAGAATTAGATTCCAAGCAAATCGTGAGTAGTATATGTCAGAGATGTGATCTATACACTGGAGGAGTAGAAAGCAGACGTGTTATCTGATGGCGGATGTGGACACACAGAGGACTAGACACTGAATTAACAGCTAGCTTTTATGCCTCGGGCAAAAATACCACCTACCCCAGCATACCTATGCTAGTCGGTCAACATAGACTAGGGATGCTACTACTATGAAATAAGGTGATCTCACGAAAAGGAAAATAAGTGTTACCAATATATAATACTGGCTATATAATACTCATGAATCAATAAAAAAAAGAGTTCAAAACGAATGTGCACTGTTCGGTAAACCATGCGAGTCCATTTCCCTTCGAACGGTCATTGAAGGTGTTCACATTAAAATGGCCACTCGAAGGTAGTTCAAGTGATCTGACTGATATAGCGATACCTTACGACTCAGAGTAGAGTTTTAAATATGGTGCCATGATTGAATGACCAACCATATTGCTGTCTGAACTCTCACAAAAGACCTGCATATCTATCTCTCATACTGACTACAAATGTTATTTTTCTTTTTATGTAGTAGTAGATTTTCCCGTCCTGTTACACCTCTTATTGATAGGATTTGTGTAATTTTTTCTATGCGCAAATCACAATATACTTATAAGTACTTACATACATCATTACAATATATCAAAACCACAATATTGTGATTTGCACATAGAAAACATGCATATCATTTCCTCTAACACTTTTATAGCTCTAGCAATAAGTAATGAAAGTATAATCAAATAAAGGATAGACAATATAATTCCTACTAACATGGTTATAACACTAGTGTACAAAAACAATATACATGGGCAATTTATTTAGTTACGAACATCGTTGCAGCGCTAGAAAATACAAATACAACTAGTTAACGTGTGCAAAACTCAACAAAAAGATAAACGGCAAAGCACCGAATTACTTATGTAACCTCGTGTGTACACACTATTCCTTTATATGAAATGACGCATTATAGTACAAAAATGCTGAAAACATAGCAATTTTACGATATGTTTTCCTCTTCATCATCGCTTCTTGTAGATTTGCTAACATTTTAATTATTACAAATGTGAGCTTTAGATACATTGGTTTGTAATATACTGGAGCAACTTTGCTTCATTTCTGGCCTGTTCATCTGCCAGCATCAAGAACTTGGCCATCTCAAAGATGTTGGGACGTGCTTTCTAACAACTTTTTTAAGGTCGCACATGTCTTTTGGGCTCGACTGAACTCGGGTTCATAGGATTTCTACCTCAACCCCAAGGTCGAACTTGGGGGACTACCCTGACAGAAAGCCTCGTGTATCGTCGCTTGGTGGGACAATAGGGCACGTCACGTGTACTCGGGGAGGGGGGCAAATGTAAAGAAATCTAGACAGTCTAAGTAAATAGGGTAAAGGCTTTGGTCGACGAGTGGTATATATTAGCTGTGTCACCATGCAGGCGATATGTATATATGATACAAATGGTATATACAATTTTTGCCCTTTAATCTTGCCTCGCGAAAAGGTGTCCTTACTGTAACCAGATCCAAACCATGAAAAAATGAAACCTACTCAAGTCTGTTGAGTAAGTCTATACCTGCCTTTTTTCATTTAACAAGGCCCCTCTAATGTCATATTGGCATGATTTGATTCAAAGTATTGTAGTCAGTTTTATTTCTACATTCTTAGTACGTTTAAATAAAATAAACTATTAATGAAAATTTTATATTTGCTCATAGATGTTGTTTCCTTCTTAAACCATATATTATTAGAAGAATTGATCGTATTATGCAATAGCTCATTCGAAAAGCAACAGTATGGATATTTAAGTACCAGTATATAATATGACCATTTTAAAAAAAAAACTATGAGAAATATTTATCACAATATACCCTTTTGCTTTTAAATAACATTCACAAAATTTTGAAGAATTACCAACAAATATGATAACATAACGGGAAAATGTGACAAGATCTTTGTATGTATGTATGTATGTATAACGAATGAAATGGTTACCCCTTTAAAGGAATCAGGCACTTTAACATCTTCGTCTGATGCGTGATACAAATTGTTTTCAAGGCATACGTCAATCATTTTGCAAATGACGTAACGAGTCAATGACGATTACAAAACGTAGGTATTTGACGAACACGGTGAAACGCAGTGCTGATACCAAGAAGTAATTTTCGCAATAAGCTTTGAGATTTTGATAAAAGTGTACTTCAAAACATAGTTTTGTGTTGAATCAAAAATTAGATTCTAAGCAAATCGTGAGTAGTCTATTTCAGAGACGTGATCTACACACTGGAGGAGTAGAAAGCAGGCGTGTTTTCTGATGGCGGATGTGGACACACAGAGGACTAGACACTGCATTAACAGCTAGCTTGTATGCCTCGGGCATAAACACCATGTACCCCAGCACACCTATTCTAGTCGGTCAACATAGACGAGGGATGCTACTCTAACAGGTGTTTAGACATACGTTTAGATAAATATCTTAAAGCCCCTGTAGCACGTTTTTCTTACTGAAATTAAGTGATCTCACGAAAAGGTAAATAAGTGTTACCAATGGCTATATAATACTCCTGAATCAATAAACAAGAGTTCAAAACGAATGTGCATTGCTCGGTAAAGCCGTGCGAGTCCATTTCCCTTCGAACGGTCATTGAAGGTGTTCACATTAAAATGGCCACTCGAAGGTAGTTCAAGTGATCTGACTGATATAGCGATACCTAAAGACTCAGATTACGTCAGTCACATTCTATGTGGTAGACGACACCTGCAGGATCCGACTTCGTTGTTGACTTGGGTCTGCCAGTGGCCTGCAATATGTTCTGAAGGGTGGTGCCTCTTTGGAACGTGACGTCAATATTGGCTTGATGCTTGAAGAGGCGTCGTATCTGGTGGCTAGTAGGTCCAATGTAGGGTATGTTGATGGTGAACGGGGCAGTTTGATGTCGGGGAGGATTAGTCTCAGGGATGAGGGTCTTGTGGATGGTCTGGCTGACGAAGGATGCAGGGTAATCATTGTTGTGGACGAATACTTGTCTCGGGTGATTTAGCTCGGTGTTAAGGGATGCAGTTGTGGAGCAGATGCTCTTGGCTCGTCTCGTCAGTTTGGCAATTATTCCTCTTTTGACTTGGATTGGGTGGCTGGAGGAAACATGAAGGTATTGGTCCGTATGGGTTGGCTTGCGGTATACACTGGTGAGGAGGCTATGGTTATCCCTCTGGACTAGGACATCGAGGAAGGGACCACACCAAACTCCACTCAGACCACACCATCAAATGGGACAACATCACCATCATGGAAAGAAACCAGACGAATTACAAAGCCCGAAAATTACTTGAAGCCATCCACATCAAGAAGATAGGCCCCTCTCTCAACAGAGATGAAGGATAATTCATCCCCAGAGGCTATCACCATTTACTAAAGTAATCACTGTTATTTAATGCAGTCAATATGTCCATTTCAAAATCTATGATACTGTGCTTTCCATTTTCACTTTGTAATCACCACCTCCTCGTCATGTACATCAATCTCATCTACTGTATCAATTTTACTTTACCATATAAATTAATCTCATCTGTTGTATCAACTCATCTATTCCATGTACATCAATCTCTTCTATTGTATAAACATTCACCTGGCTTCCAATCACCTCCCTAATCCTTCATGCAGTCTCTGTATTTATTGTATAAACAACTCATCTCCAATCTCTTGTAAAAACAATTCATGTATATAACCTAGCTGTTTCCCAACTTGTGTACCACTTGCTTGACAACGACATTAGAATGTCGAAACGTCGCTTTCAAAGAATAAAGAAGTTGTATATCTATAAAATCGTCTCCATTCTTCATAACATCAACTTCTAGAATGCCAATCAAACAAGAAACACTAGTGTGCAAAACAAATATACATGGGCAATTTATTTAGTTACGAACATCGTTGCAGTGCTAGAAAATACAAATACAAATATAGTCGCAAGCGACGATAAAAGAATTCAGCGCATAAATGATTCAATTATTTGAAATATAATGAATGAAGACATCTTTCGAATGTTATTGAGCATCTTTTAAAGCAAGTTGCAAGTTTCTAGCATATCCCTAGAACTATTGGTACCCAATAAGTACTTGATAAAATGATAGAAATGTAAAGAAAATCAAAATGACGACTAAACCACGTAAGCTACAACTTCGTCATGATTTACTTATTTGCTCGTATTGTATTTGCGCATCTTTAGAAAAAGTTTTCAAGTCTCTATGTGGAGTTTTACAGTTTTCCTCATGATAAAGTTTTGCTCTATTATGACCGGAAATGACTGTTCGCGAGCGATTTTATTATTGATTCATAAAGACCATAGCCCAAACTTACTCTCCTGAAAAAATCATAAAATTCGATGGGTAGGTATTTGAGTTTTGTCCCCTTTAACTTTGCATCTTTCAAAAATTGTCAGATTTTGAGTGCACACCGTGCAAAAAGTATTAGTAGTTCGCGGCTGCTATAAGCAAACTATAATACACAATGTCTCTGCTACATCGTGTGTACATATGAGCTTTGTAATGCTGGTATCTTCAGAGGAGATGATTGTCAAAGGTGCATGGGGTCGGGAAATTTTCAAAAGGGCGAAAAGTCAATATGGCAGCTAAACCATGTGACTTACGAATTAGCAATGATTTACATTTTCAGTTGCATTGCCATTGCGCATCTTTTAAAAAATGTCTCAAGTCTCTAAGGGCATTTTGATAATTTTTCCCATGTTAAAAATTGACATTTGGATTCGACCTGGACCTCTAATGGCGTGACCGAATTGGCCCAAAACCTTCGCAGTTCTATTCCACATAAAGGGCTATCAGTATGTAAAATTTGGTTGCATTTTCTTCAGTCGTTTTGGCTGAATCTTGCGGACAGATATCTTGAAATAATAAAAAAAAATATAGTCACAAGTGACGATAAAAGGATTCAGCGCATATTTGATTAATTTCCTAATAAGTACATCATATCAGCAGTCATTCTTGAAAGTTACACAAAGATCTGTAAAAGCATTTATCTACAGCAGCCTCTACCTGTCCATCATATAAAACGAAAGTAGGATTTAC
Organism: Gibbula magus; assembly: GCA_936450465.1. Lineage (NCBI taxonomy): Eukaryota > Metazoa > Mollusca > Gastropoda > Trochida > Trochidae > Gibbula > Gibbula magus. Next base: position 16,808,709 of record OW388293.1, on the reverse strand, counting down.
TACCTTTGTTTACAGTACAAAATGAAAGTCGAAATTGATCAAGATAGAATGCTTAAAGGCCATTGGTTATGTTTATTATCAAATTAATTATACATTCCCCATTAAGAACAATTCTTTCCCATTCTGACGAGGTATTAAACAACGTGCTACGATTTTGCATTATTGAACTATGAGAAAACAAAGACACACTACAAACGCGATTTCTGATATTTTTAGAAATTGGAAGCTTAATTGTGGCCGGAAATGACTGTTCGCGAGCGATTTTATTATTGATTCATAAAGACCTTAGTCCAATCTTACTCTTCTGAAAAAATCATAAAATTCGATGGGTAGGTATTTGAGTTATGTCCCCTTGAAATTTGCATTTTTCAAAAATTACCAGATTTCGACTGCCCACTGTGCAAAAAGTATTAGTAATTGGCGGCTGCAATGAGCAAATTATAATATACAATGCTTCAGCTACATTATGTGAAAATATTAGCTTTCTAATGCTGGTATCTTCAGAGGAGAAGATTGTCAAAGGTGCATGGGATCGGGAAATTGTAAAAACTGTCTAAATTCAAAATGGCGGCTCAAACCACGTGACTTACGAATTCGCAATGATTTCCTTTTTTACTCGTATTGTTTTTGTGCATATTTTTAAGTTTCAAGTCTCTAAGTGCATTGTAAAAAAATTTTCCATTTTAAAAATCGAAATTTAGAATCGAACTGGACCTTAAATGGATGTTACGATTGGGCCCAAAAGCTTATTCTTGCGATTCCAGGGCAAGGGCTACGGGGCTGCAAAATTTGGATGCATTTGCTTCAGTCGTTTTTGCTAAAAAGGTGGTCAAAGTATTTTGAAATAATAATAAAACACGCCAATCTCAATAAGGATTCAGCCCCAAAGGGCTGAATCCTTAATAAACACGCCAATAACAAAATTGCTGAATCCTTAACTTGTTTACGTGTGCAAAAATCAACAAAAAGATAAACGGCAAAGCACCGAAGTACTTATGTAACCTCGTGTGTACACATTACTCATTTATATGAAATGACTCATTTTAGTACATTAAAGTACATTATAGTACAAAAATGCTGAAAACGTAGCAATTTTACGATATGTTTTCCTCTTCATCATCGCTCCTTGTAGGTTTGATAACAATTAAATTATTACAAATGTGAGCTTTTGATACATTGGTTTGTAATATACTGGAGCATGTTTGCTTCATTTCTGGCCTGTTCATCTGCCAGCATCAATAACTTGGCCATCTCAAAGATGTTGGGACGTGCTTTCTAACAACTTTTTTAAGGCCGCTCATGTATTTTGGGCTCGACTGAACTCGTGTTCATAGGATTTCTACCTCAACCCCAAGGTCGAACTCGGGGGACTACCCCGATAGAAAGCCTCGTGTATCGTCGCTTGGTGGGACAATAGGGCGGGTCACATGTACTCGAGGAGGGAGTAAATGTAAAGAAATCTAGACCGTCAAATAATAGACAAGTAAATAGGGTAAAGGCTTTGGTCGACGAGTGGTATATATTAGCCGTGTCACCATGCAGGCGATATGTAGATATAATACAAATGGTGTATACAAAATATCAGCTATACTCTATATCTATATCTATATCTATATCTATATCTATATCTATATCGTCGAATATATTGTATATGGTTTAAACATATTTTTATTTCAAAAAGAAAACGGGATTGGCAAACAAGCAAATAATGCTTATGTTAATGCCGCTCCCTAACAAAATACAGTTAAATCAAAGTGACGTACACATGGACAGGTCATTACACATAGAATATACAAAGACAAAATTGTAACAATGATTTTTGAAACTATAGCAATCTAAGACTCAGGCACACTTTTTAATAAAATGATATAAAAATAAGGATAGTCCAGCACGGCAAGATCAAATTAAATTTTTTAATCGTGTTATGTGAAACCTGAAAATCTCTTTGATATAACGATATAATGGTGTCCTGACTTCAGTATTTCTTCGTTTACATGTTTTGATGAGCCTGGATGTCCATAGAAAAATGAAGACAAGTTAAACCATTTTTTGAAATAGAATGCATCGGCTCTTATGTCACTGAACGTGGGACAATTAAAAAAGAAACGAAGAGCATCTTCAGTGTGATACCCGCAATTACATTCAGAGCTATTTGAAATAAATCTATTAAACTTATCTCGGTTCAGATCGCTACACCCAAGCCGAAGATGTGAGTGAATAATTTGGTAAAATCTAGACCCATCGAAGATGTCGAAATAAAAAACTGTGTTGTTTTGTTCTTTAAGTTTGTTCTTGAATTCCCATATAGTATTAGCATTTACTATATCTTGTGGAAGAGAATTCCAAATATGTATCGTATCTGGGATAACAGATTTAGAATAAAGAGTTGTGTTGCATTTGATAGTTTGAAGATGAGAAGTATTTCTCAGTTCATATTCAGTTAGAGAAGATACATTTGGTGGGACAAGTAATCCGGAACTAATCTATTGACCATCTTATAAAAAAGATATAATTTCTGACGGCGGCGTCTACTCTCTAATGAGAAAATATTTGTTTCAGAGTATAGTTTCTCGTGACTTGTGCCGCGCACAGGCCCGCAAATAGTTCTGATTGCATCTAAGTTTAGCTTTTCTAGAAGAAGTGATTGTTCTTTCTTGCAATTATCCCAAACATGGCAGGAGTAGTCGAAAATTGGTAAGATAAATGATTTATACATTGTTTGCAAAGTTTTTCTGTTGAGACGGTATTTAACGCTCCTTAAGCAGTTTGTCATTGGACTAGCTTTTTGGATGATGTTATCATGCCATGCCACATGCAGTCCTTTTGAAGAGTTAATCCTAAATGTTTATGCGGTGAAACATCATCTATGTTGGTGTTAGCCATAGATAGAACAGGATTTATTTTTTGAGAAAGCTTACGAGTTAATTGAATTGAAACTGTCTTGTTGGGATTAAAATCAACTTGCCATAATTTAGCCCATTCAGATATTACTGCTAAATCATTGTTCAGACAACGAACAGCTACTGTTTGATCGTTTATAACAACGTAAAGTGACGTGTCATCAGCAAATAGTTGAATGTTACTGTTAATATCATCTACAATATCGTTTATATAAACTAAGAACAGAAGTGGTCCAACTACGGAACCCTGCGGGACGCCGGCTTTAACTGGTTGTAATTTCGAACTGTACCCATTTATTACAACGCGTTGTCTTCTTTTGTCGAGCTAGCTTTCAAACCATAAAAGAAGTTTTCCGCCGATACCATATGCTTTCAACTTTTGGATTAATCCCCTGTGCCATACTTTATCGAAAGCTTTGCTTATATCACAGAAAACTGCTCTTATTTCCTTCGCTTTATCTAGTTCTTTAGCAATGGAATCATAGAGATATGTCAATTGGTTTGAGGGAGAGTCTCCTGGAATAAATCCGGATTGAAGATTTGTTAGTAAGTTGTTATCTCTAAGATAGTTGAAAACATATTTGAAGACACATTTTTCAAAGACCTTACCTAAACAACTTGTTAACGCTACTGGTCTATAGTTATTACACTCATTTATATCACCTTTCTTATGAATAGGTATTACGGAAGCTACTTTCCAGGGGTCCGGGAAAGTAGACAAATTTAATGACGTATTAAAGATTTCAGTCAATGGCTTTGATACAACTTCTGCTGTGAGTTTTAATAGTCTATTAGCGATTCCATCGTGTCCGGTTGCTTTAGTAACATCAACAGAAAGTAGAATATCTTTGACTTCTTTGAAATTCACAATGATTGAGGATAATTTTTTATTTGTTTTCGTCCGTATTTCCGGTAATATTTGGTCAGGATTATCAACAACAGCCTGCATACAGAAGAAATCATTTATAATTGTTACTATATCTGGTAGATTATCAACAACTACATTTTCATGTTTGATAGGCGGGAATATCGTGTTGTTTCTCGTGCATTTTAAGTAGTTTTTTACGAGACGCCACCAAAGCTTACTGCCATACGCGTCGTTTATTTTACTGTCGATTTTAGAAATATGCTTTTTCTTTGCTGTGCGAACAACTGATACAACTTTATTTCTGAGATGACGAAACTTTACCCAGTCCGAGGGTCGATTTATCCTTTTGGCGGTCGAGTGTGCACGGTTACGTTTGCGTATCGATTTACGTACTTCGCCAGACATCCACAGAGGATCATTTGGTCTTATTGTAATTATTTCGTTTGGTATATATGCTTATCACATATATCTACGAAGGTATTTGAAAACATCCTTGCTACTTCGTCGACTGTGTCGTGTTTCAAAACGTCTTCCCAGTGAAACAAAGATAAATCTTCAATAAGGTTGTATTTGTCAATCATATTATAATTATATATCTTGTATATCTCATCGAGTGAAGTAGAAATGTTATTCCTATGTAAATATATTATGATTTCGACTTCACTAAAAGAGATATACATTATATCAGAGATTTAACCAATCACAAGTTATAATCCATAAATCACTTTGCCAAGAAGTCGGATCACAATATTTCAGCTTTTGTAGGTTTTTGATTCTGTAGAGAGGCAAGAATGGTTAAAGTCAAATTTTATCACTTGCTCCGAATTGTAATACCTGCTTCAAAATATTAATCAAATCTGTTCTAAATTATATTTGTTTGATATTAAAAAAAATATTATCGCGTTGCTCCAAATTGTAAACTGCAAACTGTAAATATAGATATAGAGTTTGATGTAGATGTAGATGGAGACGTTGATATAAATCTATCCAGTATCATTAGAAATCGCTTAAATTGCAAAGTTTGAAGTCGACAAGCTCCGGCATTTATACCAGTTTAACTTGCACCTTTCAAACCGTTAATAAGCCAGTGAACAAACACATTATGAAATCTATTTCTTAAATAATATCGTCGTAGTTGGATGGATACCGATGTATGTCAACTGTCCTACTCACAGAACTAAATGCGCGGCAGGGTTGAAGTGGTGCACACCTTTGATGACTAAGATTACTCGCCTTTTGATTAAATGGTCAATGTCATCATATAATGGCAATGAAAGCATCTTTCAAACGAGTCCAAGTCCGTGTATGTAACGTCATGACTAAGGGCAATAGTGGCATGCTATATAATTCACTTCTATGTCTGCACATTAACAGCCAGGCATTGTGTATTCGCTATATCTAGTGTTTCGGTAAGTTGCCATGCAGGTGCAAACGTCTGCTTATTGATGAGATATATGCAGATAGAAGCGTGCTGAGTATAGGGTAGCCACTTAACGGCCCCGAAACAGGTTTCTGGGTTTCGGGGCCGTTAAGTGGCTAAGTATAGGGTAGAGAGGGTGTGTGAGGGGGTAAGAAGGTTGGAAGAATCAGTTACTGCCCGGGCCTCAGAGCTTAAGGGTTACTTAGAAATAAGCTTAGGGATTGCAGCGGCTACTATTGGTATACAGCTGCGTACCGAAAGTTTGTTCATCTACATGGGAATCTTAGTGCAAATATCATGTAAACTGACGTTCATTGTAACATCAATAAAATTACATCACATACAATGAGAATGAATCATCATACATCTATGAGTGAAACAATCATTCTTAAACGTATCCTGTGATCGCCACGGCAGTGGTATATGTTTATTAAATTTGGCATAATGAAAAAGACAGAAGGGGTCAAATTTTGAAAATTCAAATTTCATTAATTTTCGAATAAATTTTTTCAGAATGACTAAATGAGAACAAATTCAACACAAATACATTGAATAAGTATAAGAGGAAGTTTAATGATGTATGTTAGACCCATTTTATCACTTACTGAATATTTCGCAGAAGAAAATGAAAACTGTAGTTTTGAAAAGATTGATTTCACTTCACAGAGCTGCCAAAATTATAACTGTTTATTAAGAGATATCAAATCAGATTATGTTATGGAACATTCAATTGTCTTTTTATAATGCGAAAATGTAAAATGATCGGTCTTGATTTCGCGTTGATACGATGTTTCAAAGACATGTCAAATTATATGATAGTTGCACCAAAATGCATCACCAGGTGAACAAACATTCGGTACGCAGCTTTAGAGTAGAGAAGATGGGATTACACATCAATGTGTTTGCTATGTAACTGTTTAAATGCAATAAAGGAATTTTGCCGTCAGTTTTAAAAATGTATAATTACTTAAGATTACGTTTTTAGATCTTCAACCTTTGATAATAAATCACACAAACCCTTATAGGTTACAGAGCCAATGACTTTGTTTTAGGTGTTTTTGTCCAAATGGATTCATATATAGGAAATGAAAATACATAAGCAATTCTCTTGTTTCAGATAAGATGTAATGACGAGAATGTAAGGATTTTATCTTTATTTTAGGTTTCGACAAATGACAAATGATCATGATTTCTTCGTTTACTCCCGTTTGCAAGCGCGACTTCGCTAAAAGTCCAGTTCACTTTATCATTAGTTATCTAAATATGTTCGTTATGAATGACAATAGACATTTAACACCAATTTAAATTTTCATATATGGAGTTTGTCAAAGTAAGAAATTGTCGAAAAACGGATATGCATCGCGTACCTGAAACGATGAAACATTCTCAACTTGCTGTTAAAATCTGTACAATTAATACTTCAGCAATTATGGACTTCAAGTAGGAATAAACATAGAATATTTATTAAACATTCTGACAATAAATGTAATCAGCTTCATTTTAATTACTAATGTTAAGGAGGTCATCGACATAATTACCACTTACCATGCTTGACATTAGCATCACCGTTGTACTAAAGACAATGCAATAGTCACAATCAAAGTTGACTTTACGCTCTCTTCAGGGCTATAACCATTGATACATTCGTTATCAATAGTGAGGGTGTTGTAAGTGTTATCATTTCTATCAACGTCATGAAGAACGTAAATATTACCATCAATGTAATTATTAGAGTCAATATCATTATTTGTCAAAATGACAAATGAAATCAGTATCATTAAGGATGATCATCTAAATGTCAACTTCAATGCCATTATCAATGTCACTGAAATTTATTATCAATGTCACTGAAATTCATTATCAATGTCACTGAAATTCATTATCAATGTCACTGAAATTCATTATCAATGTCACTGACAAGTAATTATCAGTGCCGTCGCATTCCATATTGTAGAACCATGACCATTAACAGCATCATAATGAATGCAAAACTTGCATATTTTGTACAAACAAAACCATGAAGCACACAGCACATCATCGTGGTGGCGACGATATAGAATATGTTTCAAACCCATTCCATGTTGGTTATTTTATTTATTTGATTTAAACATATTTTATTCATTTAAGAAAGGGATTAGGAACAAGTTATCCAACTTAGGTAACCTTCTCCGATTGCTCAAAGAACGTTTAAAGGAGATAGAGGAAAGTTCACAAAGGACGAAATGAAGAATGTCATACATCTGACACACTGCGCCTCTTTCCTTTCCTGCTTTTGCATGCTTCCAGTGTGCATTCCCTCGAAAGTCAATAGGTGACTGTACGGTCATTTAGACACCTGGCGGTGTTGCTGCCCTTGCTGACGATGCTTTCAGTTTATCTAGACATGTTGAATAAGGATCTAGACTGTATTAAAGGTTCTTATTGTTTCACAGTCATGGGTAGGACTAGCCTCCCCTAGCTACCTTTAGTCTGAAAATATCCATGTCAACCTCAAAGGGATGCAGATGGAACTCAATGAGTCGTTGCATTGAAACGTAGATTCCTTAAGTGAGACGACCGTAAAGGTTCCTGGTAACGTAGATTCCTTAAGTGAGGCGACCATAGAGGTTCCTGGTAACGTAGATTCCTTAGGTGAGGCGACCGAAGAGGTTCCTGGTAACATAGATTCCTTAAGTGAGGCGACCGTAGAGGTTCCCGGTAACATAGATTCTTAAGTGAGTCGACCGGTAAGGTTCCTGGTAACATAGATTCCTTAAGTGAGCCGACCGTTTTGGTTCCTGGTAACATAGATTCGTTAAGTGAGGCGACCGTTAAGGTTCCTGGTAACATATATTTCTTACGTGTGGCCACCGTAGAGGTTCCTGGTAACATAGATTCCTTAAGTGAGGCGACCGTTTAGTACCGTTCGGTTCAGATCACTACCTTCTCTGGACAGGTGTATGTTGAATCTGACCTGTAACCTTTATTTCCTTGGTGAATCCAACAATATTGAAATATTAACGAAGTCTTCCTACTCGCTTCGACTTGTGGGATATCAACTGGTAGAGGGCAGGACTCTCACCCGGGGGTCCCGGGTTCGATTCCCACTGGAGGATGGAGATCAATGATTTGATACTAGTTATTTGCATTCATGTATTTGTGATTCACGATGAACATCCAAACCCTTGGCAATTAACTCTGCTGGACATTGAATGAGTCTTTGTTGGGTTTAGTTTGCCATATATGTATATTCAAATACCTTCAGTAAAATGCTTCGGGCTGTTCTATTGGTCTATCTTGTTTACCGATCCCATTCATTTGCTTAACATACATCTATATTTAAAACATATCAAATGTTATAGAAAGTCTCTGTAAAAGGGACGGTGTGTTAAATTCAAAACCACAGTTATAAATAAGTTTCCAAAATTACGTTTGACTAATTGACGCGCGTCAATCGCGGTTCATTGTCAGGTTTTCAATCAGAAATCAGTATCTTAATTCAATTTACCTTCATATCATCACTTTCCTCTCCGACCATATTCAAAATGATTTTTTAAGCAACCATGACTACTTCTCAAATAACACCATTTATATGGTTTGACATATTTGACCCCCAACAACACAATGGATGCACATTCACAGGATACGTTTGAGAATGACTATTTTACTCAGATACGATGACTTAATGCCATTGCATGTGATGTAATTTCATTGACGTTACAATGAACGTCGAGTTACATGATATTTGCAAACTTTCGGTATGCAGCTGTACATATTCCCGGCTCTTGTAAAGTTATAAAAGGTTTTCATATTGGAGCGTACGGCTTGTTTACCGAGCCCATTAATGTGATATAAAGTATCTGTAAAGTGCGGAGCATCCCACTTTGATGAAAAAAAATTTAGTGTGTAAAGTTCAAAATCACTGGTTCATACTGTTGTTGTTTAACACTGTATGCATAATTCTCTGTATGTGATAGGGGAGACGCCTCTATACCAACCATCAACAGCTAGTGCACTGACAAGTGTGTAGTGTGTAAACATACTCGGCTTTACCTTACACTTGTGTATTCGTGAACACCCATCGCAGAGCAGCAATCCAATTACAAGGCCGCTTCTCCTCAATAGACTTTAACTTTTTTTATTCTCAGTACTGAAAAGGTCACAGACCTGTAGTGCATTAACAGTTCATATGGGTAGTTATAACAGGTTCATTTCTATAAGAATCTGTTTTCTTAAATACAATATATGTACATTTGCTAGATTCTGTAGTGATAATGCGTTTAATTATCTGTTAACTTTTTAATACTTGGGTATTTATAAAAGTATGGCTTTGGGTACTTAGTTCGTAATATAAAGTGTTATACATAGGGCAAATGAGAAGGAAATATAATTCATTCTCTTGAACATTATGGTCACATCATTTACATATTCTCTGTTCTCTTGTTATACCTAGATATCTACCAGTTTCAAGAAATAATTCATGGGAAGAGCAACGAAATCGTGTGAGAGGTATAGGAAACCTTTTCACGTCAACTTTAGCTAGATACTCTATGAAACATAAACCGGATTTCCATTGGTCGTAAAACTTAAGGATAGGCATGTATGTAACGAGGATCACATTCTTACAAATGTTGTTATACTGTTCAATGCAAAGAGCTAGTTACAGTGAGTGATGTTGTACTTAAAGATAAACGTTTTGTTTACAGATAAATATATACATAACTATCACTCTTTTAAACGGGTTTAACAAGAGCGATGTCCTTTAAACATATGTTTGTAGTAGATCTTTCATAGACCTTATGACAACGGCGTTTAGAACAATTTCAACCCCTTATACCGTATTTGCCGAGCTACATAGGCAAATCCTTTATTGTTCGTGCCTTCGACCATGTAAACGTTATTTTCTAAAACAGTTTTAAACTCTCCAAGTCGTTCTTCTCTCAAGCTATTGGTAACCACTGGAAGTTCAAATCCCTACTTGACAATGTCATGGAGATGTCAAAATATTAATTAATGCTTTAACGGAACTGTCATATATAGTTTATAGTATACTTTAGTAAATATAACTGTTTTAAACAAAAATACTTCGAGGGTATAGGATGCTACATTCTCTTTCCATAGAGGTTACTCGCGTCAGATTCCCGATCCTAAATCTGAAGAGAGTAACATCTGTGGAAGAGAATGAGAATGCGACTGAGGGACCGCATCTTCCCACGGCAAGGTGAAAACGTATAGAAATAAATTCTATGCATTTTTTACCTTGCCCTCAACAGCCCAGATAACAGTGTAACGAAGCAGCGACATCTATTGTGATCACGAGTTATGCCCCTTACCAGCTGCTTACATACAGCCAATGAAATCACCGTTTACATTCGGTACTGCAGAAGCGATAATTCTAAAATTGTTATTTTTAGAAACATACGTTGGGTAAACGTTTCTTCTTGTAAATTGCAATACTCGTCGTTTAGTACTTAAATACATGAACATATATCATCATAAACATGCTTATTAAATAAGAAGACCAAATGCGAGCCAGGAAGTGTTATTAGTTGATTGTTAAGTTTATAACGGAGACATATGTAGTTCATATGCAAATGAGAAATACCCACGTTCAAACAAAGTTAAAAGATTTGAATACAAATCGTCGCATTGAATAAGAATATTTCAATTAGTATAACGTGCTAATTGTAACATTTATAAATAAGAGTTATTAAGAGTTATAGGCACAGTTTATCAAGCAAGAAATCAAATCACAGTTTTTAAAAACGTTATACAACCTGTATTTTCGGTATGTAGTTCAGTATTAAATAATTGAGATTGTTAAATCGAAATACCATGATGCCACACGCGTTATTTTGTATTTTGTAAAAAAAGATTAGTTTCATTCAAACTCAACACTTGATTTGTTCGATTTCGGAGTGAATAACATGTGCTAGTTATTTTTTTTATAGCTTATATGACTTTTTAAAGACTATGACAACCAACTAAATTGAATCACTCAACCTACTTCCAGCTGCAATGTTGTGAAATTAACAAACGATACCTGATAACATGCGCAAAATCATACGCGAAATATGAATATATCCAGTTTGGCAGTTATCAAACAGTAACATCGTAACAGTGGGTCCACTCCATGTGCCAACTTTATGGCTTTTGAAGCTGTCCGCTTCGACGTTTTGATTATCGATTACAGGTTTATGAAAGCGAATTGTAATTATTTTATTGCATCAATTGAAAGTTTATACAATTCCGGGACTGATGAAAATACTGTCAAAAAGTGTGCTACAGTTTGCGACCCAAAATAAGCGGAGAATTTGGACGAATTAGAAAAGGTGTTTTCCAGTCTAAATATAGAAGTTCATATTGCAAGCTTTTTTCTGATTGGCCTATCGGATTAGCCTGCAGTATGCTAAAATCTTAGCGCAGAAAAAGCGGGCCGTGAGGTCAAGGGCGGAGGGAGATGATTTGAAAATCTTCTCGTTACGCCCGTGACGTTGTGAAGATGGAGGGACCGGGAAGCTCTGATTCCGCTACTGGACTTCACGGTCATACCACGCTATCAACTTGTTAATGCTTTGATAGGATTTCACTTACTAAAGTTAGCTACATGTACTTCAGGCTCTCGGTAACCACGAGTTCGACAAGGGACCAGAGGGCCTCATCCCGCTGCTGGACTCGGTCAACTTCACGGTGTTGTCGGCCAACATGGAGGTACTTCCGGAGTCGGGGCTGGCAGGGCGGGTGGAGAGGAGCAAGATCTTCACTGTGGGGGGAGAGAGGGTGGGTGTCATCGGATACACCACCCTCGAGACTCCCGATATATCTCAGTCGGGTGGGTGTCTTTATAGTGTTACTTACACTACACTTTATAGTGTTACTTAGTGTATAGTATTTGCTCTAGGGGCTTCGGTTTTTAAAGAAAAAATCAATTACGTCCATTGGAAATTTAGATTTCATTAGAAATATATGCCATTAAGATCGCGCAAATATGTATCAATGTTATGATTATATCACAGTATCTGAAATAGTACATTCTTGTACATTTCGGGGGGACGAGTCCCTAGCGATATTTAAAGTCAGAAGTGACATCAGAGGCAGACACTCATCGCCAGCACTTATTGCCTAAACAGGATCCACACCAACTCAGTTACTGTAAGGCGGTAAGGTATTGGGTCAGTCATGCTCGCCTCTGATGGGATTAACAGCCGCTGTCAACTTCTTGCAAAATTTCAATTTTCAAGCCTTATACAGAACTACTTAAAACTGATGAGCTACAGAGTCAATTGCTTTATTTTGTTTAATATCCCCAGGTCCGGACATAAGCTTCCGGGATGAGGTTGAAGTATTACAAGCAGAAGTGGATGCTCTGGAACGCCAGGGAATCAACAAGATTGTAGCACTGGGGCACTCTGGCTTTGAAGTGGACAAAAGGATCGCGGCCAATGTCCGAGGGATCGACATAGTCATTGGTGGACATGACAACACATTTCTGTACACAGGTAAGATTACTGCAGATTCAAGTAAATTGTATATATTCGGGGAGAGGTCATTTATGTGGGAGAGATTATATACATATTCATTATTCAGATGGATTCAGATGACACAATGTTGCAAATAAAGAGAAAGCGCTTCTGTTTTATGTCAATACCTAGGCGCAACAGGTTCCATGTCCATACTTTAAGAGCTCCTACAATATATCGTGTAAGATTGTCCCAATCTCATTAAAATCATATCTTTAAATTTATTTCTAAGGCTAGATGTATTTGGGTTGTCACTTATACAATATCTGACTGAATCCCGTGGAGCCCCGTGTCCACTTTCAGAAATTTGAAAGCATGCATTGTCAACGGGAAAGTAACAACTTCCGGCGAACACGGAGCTCTACGGGAGACCGTCAGATCTTGGATGAGTGACAACTTAAATGTTTAAAACTTAATCTTGCTTACGAATCAAAGATAGGATTTTAATTATGATGAGGATTGTCCATGAGGGGTTATGTGCTACATTAATATATATAGAAACAGTGGTGACTATAATAATTCTCCATTAAATGCTTCACATCTTAAATAAATCGTTTTATTTCAGGAGAGCCACCATCTAACGATGACCCGGAAGGAGAATATCCGCACGTGGTGACCCTAGATAGTGGCGCTAAAGTGCTGTGTGTACAGGACTATGCATACGGGAAGTACCTGGGTGACTTATCGGTGACTTTTGATGACAATGGTTTAGTCACTTCCTGGAACGGAAACCCCATTCTACTCGACAAGAACACGGAGCGAGGTATGCATTGGTAGAAATGAAAGCGAACGTTTTTTGAACCTAGCAAATGACGAAATGATTATAACAAAGCATCTTTGCGTGCAGTGGCTACAAGAGTAATATAAGGACAAGAAGATTTTTATGGATAACAACTTCTTTAATGTGAAAATACACGACGTTTCGGAGTATATACTGGACAACGACTTTTTTAATGTGAAAATACACGACGTTTAGGAGTATATGTATTTTCACATTAAAGAATGTCGTGTATTTTCACATTAAAAAAGTTGTTGTCCAGAAAATATTCCTGTTCTTATGGATACCACTTCTAAATGCCCTTCAAAGACCAGTGTAATTTATTCCACTTGATGAAGGAGTGAGTATATACTCCGAACATCTTCCTGTTCAGAGTAATATAGTTTCTAGTTTCAAAGAACGTCGAATATACATGCAAAATTATTATTAAAACAAGAACATGAACTAACATCATAAAAGTCGTAGTGTCATACTCCTCATATCCTATGATTAAGTCTGTATACAATGAAGTATGTAGGTATGATTTAGATGACGAATTTGTCGATGCCGAAGTTGTAGAAGCCGTAGGGAATTGTTTTAACCATTGCCTTTTAATTTTTATGATAATGAGGTAACGTTTCTATTCGTATTTATCGTGGGTCATCTCCTCGTCTTGATCCCTTGTTAGATAAGTATACTGCAGTTACGAAGTAATCGCGGGTACACTCCGTACTATTATAGTTGTCAGCTTTTGTAAGTCTCTTAATGCAAATTTTCTTACTTTTCCCCACTAATTATCTTTTAACTGTAGGACGTTATTTTGGCAGGAACACATCCCCAATACTATACAAGCTAACTCCATGAAACTTAATATACAGTTATATTTTGATTGATACAGATCCCGCCACCTTGCAGTTTTTGGCGCCCTTCAGAGAGCTGTTGTTGAACGAGACCTACACAGTGATAGGCAAAACACACGTCTTCCTCTCCGGCAACAAACCTGATTGCAGACTCAGCGAGTGTAACTTGGGTATGTACTGTGAGGCCTTTCAGTTATTTACTAAATTGGAGATTTTACAAGCGCTTCGTGCTGAGCTTATTTCGCACTTTGTAACTTTACAGAATATCGGTGGCGAAATTTCCTATAAGGTTAAAGGGAGGCGTATGTTGTTTTATTGTTGTTTTCAAGGTTTTAGAGTCGGAGGATACTTTTGGTATTCGTCTCACGTGTCTCAGTCTCATTTAAATCAGGTTTAACGTAACACTCGTACACTCGTTTCTGATCTGAACACTGCTTCAGGTCTTGAACACTGGTGAACACCTCACTCCAGCTGCAAAGTCAGAAAAGCTTCGGAACGAGAGTTGACATACGAAACACCACATTCAATGTCGGTCTCTTATTGGCTGAACTTATTGAATGTGAAAGTTCACAATGAAGGTCACCTAACATGACCTCTGTGGGGTAGTGCTCAGATCGACGAGCGAGATACAAATGTTACGTTTGATCTGATTTGAATGAGATGGAAAACGTGAAGGAAAGTAGTGTTGTGTAAATGGTTAATCCTTAAAATATTCATTTGACCATACTTATTCAACGTTATCAACAAGTAATTAAATTTCACCGAATTTTGAACGTTTATGAACGTAAAATATTTTCATTGTTTACTTGTTTATTGGGCACGTTGAACAGACAACAAACTTCTCATTCTCGTTCATGATTTTGCAATTATAGAATGTACATGAATTAAATTGTTTCATGACTGTAACTGAGTGATGCGCACATAAAATATATCACTAGTGTTCACGTAACGGCTTTTGACGTTCACATGTTCATGGGGTATCAGAAAAAATATCGTAAACCATCTGAATATTGCATCCCACACTGCGCTTCGAATACTAATTACGTCCGATCGGGTGGCAAGTGAAACCTTCTCAACCGAAAATAGTTCATATAATTATTAATTGACTGATTCATATTTTCAATATTACACGACTTCGGTGTATTAACATTTGAGTATATATGTGAGTCAAGTCAACTTGTTTGTGCCCAGGTAACCTGATTGCGGATAGTATGGTCAAACAGAACATCAGAGAGAGTGACGGTATCTACTGGAGTGATGTCTCTATCGCTATCGTCAACGCTGGGGGCATCAGAGCTTCTATAGAACAAGGTGAGGCAGACTTGTCTGTCATACATACAGACAGACAGACAGACAGACAGACAATAATTTATTAGGTCTCACCGCTGTATAGTACAAATAAAATCAGGGTCGCTATGAGAGACTGTGTAATGTTTGTTACATTTGCACTATAAAGATTAATTAAGACTGTGTATTAATTGTACTTGCAGCTCGCATGGCCTTGTAACTGAAACGAACCGTCACATTTGCTATAAACCATTCGGTAATGAATACAAGTGTCATACGAAATTGACCATAACAGTTCGAGCTTGTCATCAAGTATCATAGTTGCCGACGATGTAACGAGACGGTACATGAACTCGTCATGCTTACTTATTTACAATTGTATTTTAGAGTTTTCCGAGTCGAGCTGATTTTGCACTAATGTTCCCAAGAACCTTTAATAAAAGGACAAAAATACAAAAAAAACCGAAGAAGATTGGATGATTTTGAAGTCGAGCCAAAAATGGTTGAGATATTTTGAGATTTGACATGAAAATAATAACGATCCGCATGACAATAGATTGCACAGTTAATATAACGTTTTGACAGACTGTGAAACTTAAATCTAATTAAAATGAGATGGAAGGTAACTATCACCTTGCTTTGTTCTTGATCGGAGTACTGTTTGACAGGGGTCACGTGACCTTGTCTGTGACCTGTCAACTTCCTTTTGTACAATCAATCTCAAACGCGCATACACATCACAATCGTCCTAGGATTTCCTGGCACCGTCGCTAACTGACATATATGCGACATCACACTGGGTCAGTGAGCACAGAATATGACACAAATAAAAACAACATTGTTTGTTACGCTGGGTCTCCGTGGAACAGAATATGACAAAAACTAATGACGATGTGTTGTTACGTTGGCTCAGTGTCGAACAAAATATGACATTATACAATTGTAGACTGGCGATGAGGTAAATACCTGTTTTTTCATGGACCCAAGAAAACAATATTGACCAAGGACGTCAATATGCTTTTCTGTCGACGGTCACGTGATCGCCTCTCGACAAATCTGATCGCTGGAAAAATATGCTTACATAATAAAAAAAACCATAAAGACGATATTGTTGTTACGCTTTGTCAGTGGGGACAGCATATGACATAAAATAAAGACAACATTGTTGTTACGCTTGGTCTCTTTGGGACAGACTATGACACACAATGAAGACGATATTGTTGTTACGCTGGGTCTCTGTGGGACAGAATATGACACGAGATAAAGACAATATTGTTGTATACGCCAGGTCTCTGTGGGACAGGATATGACACAAAATAAAGATGATATTGATGATTACGCTGGGTCAGTGTGGGGTAGGATATGACACAAAATAAAGATGCTATTGATGTTTACGCTGGGTCAGTTTGGGGTAGGATATGACACAAAATAAAGATGATATTGATGTTTACGCTGGGACAGTGTGGGGTAGGATTTGACACAAAATAAAGACAATATTGTTGTATACGCCAGGTCTCTGTGGGACAGGATTTGACACAAAATAAAGACAATATTGTTGTATACGCCAGGTCTCTGTGGGACAGGATATGACACAAAATAAAGATGATATTGATGATTACGCTGGGTCAGTGTGGGGTAGGATATGACACAAAATAAAGATGATATTGATGTTTACCCTGGGTCAGTGTGGGGTGGGATATGACACAAAATAAAGATGATATTGATGATTACGTTGGGTCAGTGTGGGGTAGGATATGACACAAAATAAAGATGATATTGATGTTTACGCTGGGTCAGTGTGGGGTAGGATATGACACAAAATAAAGATGATATTGATGATTACGCTGGGTCAGTGTGGGGTAGGATATGACACAAATAAAGACGATATTGTTGTTACGCCAGGTCTCTGTGGGACAGGATATGACACAAAATAAAGATGATATTGATGATTACGCTGGGTCAGTGTGGGGTAGGATATGACACAAAATAAAGATGATATTGATGTTTACGCTGGGTCAGTTTGGGGTAGGATATGACACAAAATAAAGATGATATTGATGTTTACGCTGGGACAGTGTGGGGTAGGATATGACACAGAATAAAGACAATATTGTTGTATACGCCAGGTCTCTGTAGGACAGGATATGACACAAAATAAAGATGATATTGATGTTTACCCTGGGTCAGTGTGGGGTAGGAACTGGCACCAATGATGAAAGAGGATATTGTTGTTGCAGGTGCTATCACGCTGGGTCAGTGCGGGACAGTTATGCCCTTCAGCAACACGGTGGACATTGTGGAGCTGTATGGGAGACATCTCAAGTTGGCGCTGGAACACTCCGTGTCAGAGATGACTGAACCGGATGCTGACAAATTCGGTGGATTTCTCCAGGTCTCAGGTACTAACTTAAGTAGTTCATTTTAAACAATATTGGTTCTAGGTTGCTGGAGCAAACATTTTCCAGATTGATATGTTCTCTCTGTGCATGAATGCATGGGCTTAAGTATAATTTAGTAAGCTTTTGATAATATTGGTTACCATGTAATCAATACGATTTTGTATTCATCGATTTTGTATTCATCGATTTTGTATTCATCGATTTTGTATTCATCGTGGCCACTGATACCATTTACATGTTTTGGCAGGTCTAAAAATAGAGTACGACACTAATCGCCCAGTCGGCAGTCGGGTTAAAAGAGCACGTGCATTGTGCACGAAATGTGACATCCCTATGTATGAAGATATCAAGGATGATGCAATATACAAGGTCCTCACGTTTTCCTTTTTGGCTAATGGGGGCGACTTCTACTCTTCTATAAGGGACAACAAAATCAGACATCACCTATTAGGTAAGTCGCCATCATGTGTCATATATTTCTACACTTCTATAAGGGACAACAAAAACAGACATCACCTAATAGAGGTAAAGTGAACACCTATACTTTTTTCAAATTTGAATTTAGAAAGGAAGTTTGTTATAATGTTGTCAGCACTGTTCATACCGAAATAAACTTTATTCAAAAAGAACCATTTGTAATTTGATGCTTTGAAAATGTAAAAGCGCAAAATTAAGAACCCAAAATATTGCCAACAATTCATTCAGATCCTTGTTAATCGGTTGTTTGACAGTGTTGGTTCGTTTAAATTAAGGTTTTAAATCGAAACGTAATTGTTGGTGCTTACATTTATGGATTATATAGCGGCTATGGCAAACATGATGAGTATCTACATTACAAATCAGAACGTTATTCTTATTCAGTGTTTAAGAAAACAGAACGTCTTCTATTTTTTCTGTTTTTACACCTCAATGCCCACTAAATGTCTAAAATTAGACCTTTAACACCACCTGAGAGAAATTTATGCACTTATATTTTGTTCTCAACTACATGAGCCTATATTGTCGAAACAGTGTCAGTCATTATGCGTGATCTGATGCACCAAGTTCTGAGCTTTGTATCTGGGATACATAAATTTACGTGAGGCTGACCGGATATTTTAAACGATTTTATATATATTTTTTCAAGCGATTTTTGGGTGGGCTATGCATGTGGCTTACTTCAGCAGTATGTTAATATTTAAAGCTGGAGATTTATGGCTTATATTAAAGGAAAATATATTGGCCGTGATGTGGTATATGATATTGAGGGACAATATGATGACAACTTTCTGAAATTTTATCTCATACTGACATGGGGTGTTGACCTTGTTTCATCCTTTTACTATTTTGTATAGTATAAATGGCTTGATCATCGATTTCATGTGCTTACTAGTCGCCTATTTTTGACAATAAAAAACCCTAAGGGCGCGAACACAATGTGATATATTTCTATCAAAAAGCAGATATTTTGATATGTATTTAATTCTAATATCACAGTGCCAAGACGATAAAATCTACATTTGTATTTAATTTACAATAGACAATGTCTTTCAGTATATGCGACATTTTTGAATCTATCAATTTCAACCGCTAATTTATAAGTTATAACATCGAAATCTGGCAAATATATGTTTTATATATTGAAGGATGTCATAAGTTACTACGTAGCTCTCTACATTTAACAAAGAGTTGAATGCTTGTAGTAATGGCATCTATTAGTATCCAGAGATGGTTGCCAGGATTGGGATAAATTATCATCTAATATGTTTAAATAATTTAATAAATAATTTGTAGTTGCCATTTCCCTGACTTATCCAAACAATTCCGAAGCAATTTAAAAAAAGATAATTTAAGTTGCCCATGAATGTTCTCTCTATTAACACCAAGATTTCTTATAACGCTAATCCCCCAATAACAGTGATCGTTTATGGTGCACACAAGTGGAACCGTTCACTAGACTTTTTGAAAATCTTAGTATGAACATGAAATATGCATAAAGTAAATGTAAATCGTTATTTCTGTAAATAAGCAATTGCTTAAATTCGTCCTAAACGTACGTGTTTTGGGGCGATGTAAGTACCCTTTCTTTGCATTTGGTTCATCTCTGACAAGAACAAAACATGAATTGCAACTTTATTTTGCACTTATTTTGAATTCAAACCTAAGTTTCATAATGCATAATGATTGTATTGAAATATTTATGACAAGTCGTATATCTGGATAAACACAACGATCAATTTATGAATTGCGAGATACTGACACTTTCACATGAATCCTTTTCAAATTCAAGTTTGTATTCAGATACAGTGTCATGACTGTGCGTATTAACAGAACTAACTGTTTTATTATATGGGTATACAATTGTTTTCTTTTACTGTCAATAACCTTCCCTTGCAGGTAACCTTGACCTTGACATGTTTGTGGAGTACATAAGCCAGCATTCGCCCATCATTCAGGGAGAGGAAGAACGAATAATCTTCACCTTTACCGAACCCTGTGTTTGGCCATCCGGGTCTTCAACAGCGTCTCTCAGTCTTCTTCTCATAATCGCGAATTTGTTTCATATGCTGGCATAATTTGGTAAAGGCTAAATTAGCAAAAAGACCACAGGCGCCAAACTTTTGATATACATATAAGTTTCATACCTATCTATATAACAAATAAAAAAGGGGAGACTCTGTCCATCATCTTAGATTTCCGCTCCATGCTCACTCAATCGACAGAACTCTAACGTCATGTGGATGTATAGAATGGAAACCAGTTTATCTTTGGAAATTAATGTAAACTTACTATTGTTCTTTTTAATCTGTTCTTATAAACGTCTCTCTGGTTTCCACTATGAAAGATGTGTGTTATTTCCAACATAAGTGTAAATGCAATATAAGAATTAAATATTTTTCTATGTACATTGTTCACTCACCTTTAATATTGTATCGTACATTAGCCATATCGTGTTTACATCAGTTTCATATATCAACCCAGAATATCTCGTAAGAGGACCAATCTCTTACTCCAGCTCTTTGGTTAAAGGACGGGAAACAAGTTGAACTCATTACCAGAAAATGCACATTGAAGAAAAGTTAACGTGAAAATGACAGTACAGTACTGGAGCCTTGACTTGATCACCTGGGCAGGGCTATATTCCATGGCTATGCATCTGTTGGAGTTAAGTATTATTATTTGTTTAAAATATTTTGGTAAGAAAATAATATGTTTACAACCATCAAAATTCAACATGAACATGAAACAAGTGAGTCGTATTATAAGGAGAAAGCATTCAACCTCGGATATGGTAAGGTTGTAAACCCTGATAGGAAGGAAAAACCCGACGATGCGAAACATGTTTCCTCAAGTAATAATCGAGATAGTCTCTAATAATCTCTAAAAACGTTGACTATTTATACCTGCAAACGGATAATGCTGTTATTGTGCTATTCAGATCTTCGAATTCTGCGTTTAATTACAACAATAGCATTTGTTCTACATGTTTCTTTTTGTTCATGTTTCTGAAAAACATTTTGAAACATCAGAGTTATGATTTTTTCTTTAACCAGACTAGATAGGAAGGTGATAAATGTTTGTTTTTTTTGTTTGTTTTATGACGCCCTACAGCTACGATGAGTCAAGGAAATAAAGTTCAAAAAGATACATTTGGTCGACAACATTTTTTTATTAACTTAAATTCCTTATTTCATAATTGTTTAACTTAAATGCTACATTATGTAGCTTTTGAAATAGGTATTTTAGCACCCCATGTCTGTTTTCAAATACATTGAATTTAAGCATCACACCCTGATGACTTGTATGACTCGGTAGAAATTTGTTTAAAGCTTATTTTGCCGATTAGTGTTTCTATCCCCAGTCTCAGATAGAACAATGGGATACGTTCTCTCCTCAAATATCTGACGTCGATCCATCATGCTTCTTCGGTTCACAAACTGAAGATCAAAAGCAAGGTGTGACCAAATTATAATGACTATTCTGAAGCAACTAAAACTGGTAGAATTTTTAGATAAAATAACTATAATGAACCAAACAATCGTTAACAATAAACAATGAACCAAACAATCGTTAACAATAAACAATGAACCAAATAATCGTTAACAATAAACAATGAACTTCCCACGTTGATATAAACAGGTTTTTTTAATTTAGAAATACAAAGTCATTAGGTGTCGAATAACAGTTTAGCTTTGCTTATTCGTTTACCAACATACCCAAAACATTTAGCAAAGCCTATTACGTCATCATGTTTCAGTATTCAATTCAAACGTGTTTAGAAGCTGTTCTTTTTTTTTTTATCATCTCCAAATGGCTAGTAAGTGTTGCTTATTGATGACAAACATTGACAGATAAACATTCACTGTAAACATTTAACCCGACGATGTTGCAGTCATTATACAGTATCCATATGTCGAAGTTTAGTGGTCAGTTTCTGTCCATTGAGCAGTCGAGCAGTCTTATTTCACCTGCCAAAAACATACTGAAACACCATGGCGTCATTTAAATGACGTTGGAGGTAGGCTGGCACAAGCGGATATCGAACTCTATACTAGCGTCTGTTCTTGTATTGTCCAACATCCTTCAAACACAATATGTATTACAAAAACAGATTGACAAGGGAAATGTAGGCCCATAGGCGATCCTTATAATGTTGGCAATCCTTGACCTTTTCCGCCCATGTTCAAAGGTTGTTCACGTTGTTCTGGTGGAACTATTGGTGTTATTTTCCTACAGGAAACCTCAGAGTCAGCTGGCGCAGCCCTCTCTCTCATACTAAAGCTGGTCAATAACGAAATACTTGCCGTCCGATTCCGCTATAAATACCTTACTTGTCTAATAACTAGTTTAGATTACCAGCGTGTTACTCATCAATATTTTAGTATCTATTTTGTCAACCAGTGAAGTATTGTGGGTTGATTTTCTCATCCGGGTACTGTCGATATTGCTCTGTTTCAAGTCATTACATTGGCTGATTTTAGAACGTTATGAATCAATAGCGTATCAGACAATCAGGTGATCTGTAGCAGAATTGCGGATAAACATTGATAGGGCAGGATGTGTACTTGATGTTAAAGTGGCACTAGTGGTTTATAAGAATGCAGTAAAGGGGTAGTAGCACGTTTTTTTCGCTCAAATATGTCGATGGATGTCGCCAATTGTTTAGCACCTTTCTCGGAAAATCAAGTTTAAAAATGAGTGTACATAATTCAGTATAACCATGGGAATCGTTTTTGTGATTCAAAATAAAAAAGGGTGTTCACATTAAAATGGCCGCCATGCAAGATTTCCTTTGTACACAACAACATCATTACAACTACGGATAAATGACATAAACTATAATTATAAATGAGAAATTTGAAAAATAAAATTTGCCAAAAAACGTGCTACAGCCCCTTTAGGTGAAGATCAGCCTCTACATTTTCTCCACATTTCTGTAATGATATGAAACTAAACCTTGTATACGGTAGCGGCTGTGAAAGTGTTTATAACCAACCCCAACTCACCCGCTAGGCATTACCAACGCCAGTAGCTATCACTGGCTAAGTTAAGCCTTGCTGCATTTTAGCAACGTTTATGTACCAGCGTAGCAGCGTGTTGAACCCGGAAGTGGTAGGGCAATTTCGAAATTTCTTGCAGAGGAAAGGCAAGTAAATACAAATACAAGGCTTAAATTAGCCAACCTCCAGAAAATGTACAAAGCAATGAGTTGATTGAAATGATGAGCTTAGCACACCCCCCCCTCTATTCCAAAGAGTTTTTCAACCTGAAAGACATTGCAAATAACTTCATGAGAGAAAATTCTGATGAAGTACGTACTGTTCGCATTAAAGTTACAAGTATCATGTCTGACGTATCTAAATTGACAATGACAATAAACGCAACTGGCTCTTTATACTTTGTAAGAAGTAAAGACAGGATGTTTATTTTTGAAAAATTCTGATAGTGCAAGTGGATGTTTGAGTATAATAACGCATATGTGTAGACAAGTAGTGCAACGTTTACATTAAGTACATTTTGAGGATGAGTAAATTTAAGTTCGAGGCCGTACAGTATACAATATTAAGTATCTGAATAACAATTAATACAATGAAGTCCCCCCTCTCCCACTGAGCTTACAAATTCCAAACAACCAGTGTGGTAGTGTGTGTTTAGGTCGAGTTGCACTTTGGAAGAGTGCTCACCATTTGAGAAATGGAGCGACAATAACACATGTAAGACAAACGTAGTTTTATACGATATATATTATAATGAATGACTGTCTTGGTTTTTTCATTACCTTTACGGAAATGACTTCAAGTTCTTCAGTGAAAAGGAGAGTAGTTCCTGTTTGGTTTTACTATCAGTGAGAAACACGCCCCTGTAAAATTCAGAGTTAGGGTTATCAGAATAAATCGGATAAATCGGAATATACAGTAATATGCTTCGAATAATGAAAATATAAAAGTTCATATAAAAAGTTTCATTAGGAGAAGATAATTCTACGCAAAGGTTAAACAGTTATTCTTAACTAAGAGCATGATATTTGCTATGTATTATCGACAATGAATGCTCTG
The DNA here is from genome assembly GCA_936450465.1 of Gibbula magus. Taxonomy (NCBI): domain Eukaryota; kingdom Metazoa; phylum Mollusca; class Gastropoda; order Trochida; family Trochidae; genus Gibbula; species Gibbula magus. The sequence continues at coordinate 16,784,183 of OW388293.1, read as the reverse complement.
GAAAAATGCTATCCGGATATCGACCATGGACAAAGTTCTGCTCTAGAAACAATGCTATCCGGATATCGACCATGCGCAATATTTTGAATATTTGCTACAGTGTATTTGTAAAATTTTCATTTTGGTTATATGGTTGAAATAATGACCGCAGAGCGAGAGAACATCTGTGATAACGATCGAGTGGTACGCGAGATCATGGTTTTCACAGACATTCAAGAGGTCGAGGTCATTATTTCACATACACCGCATGGTTCATTCTCTTCCCACAGAAGTTACTCCCTTCAGATTTCCGATCCTAACCTCTGTAGTTTTTCGCTTGAAATCGACAGCAGAAGCAAAGTCCCCTAGCGGTGAAAAGCGAAATCTCATACTGTATCCCTGCTTCTTAACCAATGAAAACTCATCTTTCATTGGCCACGTCGATCGAGTGACATCAAAGATCTAGGCATTGTACTCTGAAGACTTTGCTCATTAGCATATGACATTCGAATATGTCTGATGTAAATAACACAATGAACTGTTTTTGGTATTTGTCTCTGATTTGGTCTTCTTTTTTTATAAGCATGTTTATGATCAATAGAAATAAAGATGAATTTTTTAAAAATAAAAATAAAAACATTTACAAGATTGTTTTTTGACAACATATACTGTTTAACTCGCCTTTCAGTCCATTACCAACTATCTATTGGCCTTAAGCGAAAGCCTTGGCTGCACGAACGCTGTTAATTTCATCTTATGATGCACGAACATCATGAATGTCATGTTACAAAACTGAGTCACGTGCTGCACACATCAAACGTTCGTGATTGTGAGGAGGTGGCCTGCTGGCGGTTCAACAAAATGAAGCGCTTCGTAGCGCTCATTGATCGCTCATGTAGCGCTCAATGAGCGCTTCTTCTCTCTTGAAAGACACAGTGCAAATTCCTCGAAGTTTGCTCGCCTTGCTACGTAGCGCTACATTGAGCAATCGCGTTCAAGAGAGGTTTAAAAGTAATAGCTAATTGAGCGATTACTTTGAAACCTCTCTTGAACACGGCCCTGATGTTTCAAAGTTGAAACAAAAGGACACATAATACGTGTTTCAAGGTCTGTTCGGAGCGAAATGAAGGTGAGTTACGTTGTATATGACACTATTTCATTTGATGTTTAACCGTTTTTGAGTTAAAATTAAATAGCTTAGACAAAGACTTAAAAGCATTTCCCCATCAACTGCAAGAAATAATTTCCTTAACCATTGTACCAATCCTCCAAAAACTAAACAAGCATACAGTTCTCTATAGAACCTCCCTTAGTTTAACTGACCTTGACCTCTGTTACATAAAAAGAAACCTGATCACCTATAGGGGATTCTCAATATTTATGCATGCATACGACCTATGACCTTTCGAAACGAAAACGAGGCTAAGGCCGCTTCCGTGTTCGCGTAATGGCTACATATCGGCTGTACGCGCCGCTTGTGTTTCGGTTTCTTTCGACTGGAACTGAATGAATAGGTTTGTTTATATCGTATTCCAACAATGCAAGATTTTAAAAAAAGCGTTTTTGACAATAAAATATGACAAAACTAATGGTAATTGTTTCAGGTTTAGCGGCAAACAACGTTTGTTGTGGATAGTTTTACTCGTGGCAAGTTCAAGAGTTTTCGTTTTGTCATCGGCTCGTAAACGGGATGATTTGAATGTCTTTTTTGGCTAATAATGTCCGTTTTTCGTAATCATTCCGCAAAATTGACCTCCATTAAATTTATAATAATCCCAAAGATGGGAACCTGTAATTAGTGGATCAATGACCGACGGCAGTAACTAAACCTCTCGAAGGTGCTGGCCCACTTCCATCCCCAAAATGAACACAATATTAATTGAAGCAAAGTGCAACTAGACCTATATATCTAAATTCGTTTCGACCTAATGATCAGAATATTTTCAAGAAAATTAGACATTCGAATAAATAATAAATATTCATTTAAATCAGGAACTAATATATATTATAAAACTAAAAATATATATTTATTAATCTATTATCATAATATTGTCAGTCATTTCCATGCATTGCATCAGTAGAGTCTACTAAAATTATTTACACATGTACTGCAGGACACATTAAATCATAACTATCAATTTTTTATGACCAGAAATATCTTAATTTTTTTTTTTAAAAGGCCTGAGTTATAAGCTACAATTAAACATAAGTTGATTTTTATGATTTATAGGTACTTTTTGATTATTTATTCATGCAGGACCTTGGGAGCAAAATTTAAAGCCGGCCAAACATTAAATAAGAAAATTATTATTTAAACCACTTACCTAGATATAGTTATTACCCAACAAAAATAACCAACAAAATATAAATGAAAAATAAATTAAAGGTGCATCCATTGTGTTTCATAACATTTTATTTGGCTTTAATACGTTCCAACACATCATATGTGCTGTTTACAATACAAACAAATTCACTCAACTTACATATTCATCTCCAATCGCCAAACATATCATAATTACTAGTTTCCAATTGAAATCGAGTAACGTCATTATGCATGTGCAGAAACCGAAAGTGCACGTCCTATTTACATGCACAGTAGTTATATGACCTATTGAACATTATCAACCCAAATTTGTTATTTTGTCAGTTTTAAATAAGATTCCAAAATAACGTTTGACTCATTGACGCGCGCCACACGCTGTGTATTGTCCGGTTTTCGATCAGAAATCGATACTTCTACCTTCATATCGTCAATATATTAAGAAAACTACCATTAAAATGGTAGTTTTCGATTACAGTTGGTACTTCTCGATGAAATAAGACCATCTATAACGTTTGCCATATTTGACCCCAATCAACACAATGGATGTACCTTTAATTGATGTTAATGTTTGGAAGTAACAAATACATGTCGTGCTGGATAATGATGAAATATAATGTGAAATACACATGTATATGCATGTTTCAATACACAATATATAAATGATAGATTGTGCTCAAGGAGGTGGTGGTCATGTTTGAGAAATATATGTATATCTCTTTTTTAAATACAAATAAAATTTAAATTAATTCAAATGTACATTATTTTTATTTTATTTATTAATTATTTTAAAACTTTTTAAAGATACACAATCCCACTGAATGCTTTCTATTCTGACTTATTATTCTAGAATAATTCATAATAAAAAAAGGGACCCTGATTGCAAATAGGTAGGTGGTACATATTACATAGGGTATTCAAATCTTCATGCCATGTGTGACATGGGGTATAATATCACATTAGCACTTGGAGATTGTTTCTTTATTTTGAAACGAATAGAATTCAGTAAATAAATTAAATTCATGTAATATAAAGTAAGCATGCAATATTTTTAAAAAATCAACTTTGAAGTACAGGGAATATAAAATTACATATCTCCTAATTTTTTAATTAGTCTCACTCCTTTTAGTTAATGTTTATTTTAATTCCAAAATTGCTAAAATATATTTATTACCACAGATCATAAGTTACAACTGTTTTTCAACTATTTATTTCCTGTTTTGTAAAGGGTTCCATCATTCATTTAATTGCTTTTGTGTACTGTTGTCAGCTTCTTAAATAAACTAAATACTATGTTTGTAGGTAGAAATCCTTTTCTTATGAAATATTTTGTTTAACATCTGTTAAATTTTCAAAGCTTATTCACATATCTACATGTGCTCACAAATTAGAATCCTCATCACATTGATAACATTGATTACTGACTGATCATTGATAACTTCCTCAAACTGTTAATTAAATAAAGCCATAATAGATTAATTGCTAAAGATGTTTATGTATTTCTTACATATAAATAAGAACGTTATGTTCATTGTTTAAAATTATTTTGCTACTGCAGACATACAAATGGCTTACTAAAAAAATATTTGTTAAAACTAGAACAGATATTTTGTATATATATTTGATTGAATTATAATATCTGTTTTACTGCTTCAACAAGAGAACGTAAAATAACCTGTACTAATTGGACTGTAATTGAAACTATATCCAAATAAACAATTTGAATCAATTTAGACTCCAAAATCGATTTGTTAAAAAACAAGAATTCGGTTTGTTTTCAGTGAGTTGCACTGAATGACCCCTTTGCAGTTCGTAGGCATGTCACAAGAGCTGACCGTTTAGCCGAATGATGGCTAAGATTTGAACAGTTTATTCCCACCCAGTGACTATATACAATGATTTCCTGGCATGCATGGGTAGTGTGTAAATTTTCATTCGTATTTGTTCAAGTTAGAGCACTGAAACAACAACGAGTTTGACAGATTTACAGTTCAAAATGACGGTAAACACAACGAGGAAATCCTACCGTAAATTATTCGAAAAACATCGCCTTGCATGTAAAATAGTATCCTGGGCGGTGGTAATTGAAGATAATCGACAGATGCATCGATCTTGAAAGTTTTCCTAGTGATTTTATCATTATTTTTAATAAAAGTAAGTGTTATTTAGAAGAGCTACCGAATTGTCAATGCTATGTGAATGGTACTTCCGGGTTTGGAAGCGGCCTTAGCCTCGTTTTCGATTTAGCGCACGCGGTTCCATATGCCTCATTAATATTCATGAGGCAATATTAAGAATCCCCTATTAAGTAACATTAAACATTACTCTATCTACTGCTCTTGTGCTGTGGACAACAGTGGGTCAAACCTGATCCTCCCCAACCTCCCCCTGTAGAATCTCTAGAATCCCCATTAGCCAAGGAGTCTTAACAGAACTGTTCAGCTCTCTAAACCTTTTGGAACTGTAGAAGAAGATGGAAATAGGTTCTTAATTTTGTGACCGCTGTTACCTCATTTGGGTATATGGGGTCGCGAAATCTACAATTCAGAATCCCCATTAGCCAAGGAGTCTGCAAACAACTTTTCAGTTCTCTTGACCTCTCGGAACTTGATGAAAATAGCTTTTTAAGGTTGTGACCCTCGCGACCCCATGAAATCTACAATTTAGAATCCCCATTGACCAAGGAGTCTTCACATACAATTTCAGCTCTGTAGAGCATTGGTTCTGGAGAAGAAGTCGAAAAAGCGAAAAGTGGACGGACGCAGCCGAACACTTTATATCCCCCGCTTCGTGCTACACGCGCGGCGGGGGATAACAAAAATATTTGTGTTAACATGTAATATAAAATCAAAATGATGGTAAATAAGTTGTGTGGATTCTGTCTCATGCTTCTTTCATGTACATGTATTTGCGATCTTTGATATTCTTTAAATCAGCTTATTTGTCATATTTTGTGTAAACTAAATGAAAATTTTGGCATGACAATACTGACTGAAAAAAGGATTTATAAAATGTCGAAAGTCACTAATAGAGGCAAAGGGTCATTTTGACCTGCAAGCCGAGGGTAATGTTTTCTATATGAGAACACTACCTACCCCATCTCTTTCCTCATTGTTATGTTAAAAAGGGAAAGGCATTGACAGTCGGTACAGGGACGGGTCGATTCCTTGGTCAATGATCTTTTAGCTCCTTCAAAGTGGTAGGTGGTAATGAGTTTCTCTCCATACACGAGAACTTGTGGTACATTATCTGGGGGAAAGTGACACATTCATTAACAGTATTGGCGAATCTTTGCATGAACAATATTTAAAGTGAGAAATTCAGGCAAAACTTGATAGTAAATTTCATTTACAGAGTGATCATGCAATTGCTTGAATACACTTTGTGTTTTCAAAAGGCAACTACATGTATGACTCCTCTGATTGTGTCCGCTAAAACAAAACATAAGTGGGCCTTGAATCTCTCAGCTCTTTTGAGAAAATGTATCAAAATTAATAACATTATTTATGATTTTCATATTCTCATAATATGAATAAGATACAATATTACGCGTTTCTCAACTTATGTCTCAGCGCTATACAATAAATTGAGAGTTCAAAGTTTCAGATTTCATTGTTGACAGAAACCACTCAATAACGAACTGTGCCTGATTTTGCTGAAGTTTATCCGATAATGTTTTGCTGATCTATGCAGGAATACGTTGATGACGCCCATAATTCAAGTAACCAAGACTAAAACATTACATATTTTTTACTATAGGAACTCCTATGATCAGATAATGAAAAGGAATTGCTCTGCAACGTGGCTGTGTTGTAGTTTTTAGAAGCCTTGCAAACTGCATACATGTCACATTTAGTAAATCTAGTTATATGATACCATAATATTTCGCCAGATATATATTTGGATACTTTTCTTCTTTAATCCAAACTTTTTAATTACACATTCACTACATGTACGTCAAGAAAGTACGGAAGCATCCTAGTGCCACAGTGAGAATTTTTCTATGTCCTAATAAGGAGATACTATCACCTAATTAGGAGATACTATCAAATAGGAGATACTATTTCCTAATTAGGACTTAGTTATCTCCTAATTAGGACTTAGATACTAACTCCTAATTAGGAGACACTTACTCGTAATAAGGAGATACTAACTCCTAATTAGGAGTTACTTATGTCCTTATTAGGCGATAGTTATGTCCTAATTATGCAATAATTAAGTCCTAATTAGGAGATAACTAAATCCTAATTAGGAGATACTTACTCCTAATAAGGAGATACTTACTCTTCATTAGGAGTTACTTATGACCTAATTTAATTGATAGTTATAGCGATAGTTATGTCCTAATTATACGATAATTAAGTCCTAATTAGGAGATAACTAAATCCTAATTAGGAGATACTTACTCCTATTTAGGAGATACTTACTCTTCATTAAGAGTTACTAATGTCCTAAGTAGGTGATAACTAAGTCCTAATTAGGAGTTACTTATGTCCTAATTGGGAGGTAGTATCTCCTAATTCTGAATTAAAATAAATATTACTGTGGCACTAGGATGCTACCGTATTCCGTAAGAAAGTCATGTAGTTTGAAACAGGAGAGCGGATAAAGATAATGAAGATATCTTTAAAGAAGTTGGTTACCTTGTATGTAGAAGGTAACCTGTGGAAATCTGCGCAGCACGGGACAATCAAGAGAACAAATCATCTTTCCACTGAACGAGAGGATGACGAGTTGATTCGTATTACTTAAATAATAAAGTTTTCTGCAAAATAAAACAATTTCTTGTTATAAGTTTATTCTTTAATCTATAGACATTAATCACCACGTTACTCGTAAAAGAAGCTTCTCGTGACCAGCGACTCTTTTTTAATGATATGTTAGAGGTACCTCGTGATATGTTAGTGGTACCTCGTGATGTTATTGGTACCTCATGTTATTGGTACCTCGTGATTGTTAGTGGTACCTCATGATGTTAGTGGTACCTCGTGATATGTTAGTGGTACCTCGTGATATATTAGTGGTACCTCGTGATATCTTAGTGGTACCTCGTGATATGTTAGTGGTACCTCGTGATTTGTTAGTGGTACCTCTTGATATGTTAGTGGTACCTCATGATATGTTAGCGGTACCTCGTGATTGTTAGTGGTACCTCATGATGTTAGTGGTACCTCGTGATATGTTAGTGCTACCTCATGATATATTAGTGATACCTCGTGATTGTTAGTGATACCTCATGATATGTTAGTGATACCTCGTGATGTTAGTGGTACCTCGTGATATGTTAGTGCTACCTCGTGATATATTAGTGGTACCTCGTGAAATGTCAGTGGTACCTCGTGATATGTTAGTGGTACCTCGTGATTTGTTAGTGGTACCTCTTGATATGTTAGTGGTACCTCGTGATATGTTAGTGGTACCTCGTGATGTTAGTTGTCACTCGTGATATGTTAGTGGTGCCTCGTGATGATAGCGGTACCTCGTGATATGTTAGTGGTACCTCGTGATATGTTAGTTGTACCTCGTGATATGTTAGTGGTGCCTCGTAATGATAGCGGTACCTCGTGATATGTTAGTGGTACCTCGTGATATGTTAGTGGTACCTCGTGATTTGTTAGTGGTACCTCGTGATATGTTAGTGGTACCTCGTGATTTGTTAGCGGTACCTCGTGATATGTTAGTGGTACCTCGTGATTTGTTAGTGGTACCTCATGATATGTTAGTGGTACCTCGTGATATGTTAGTGGTACCTCGTGATTTGTTAGTGGTACCTCGTGATATGTTAGTGGTACCTCGTGATATGTTATTGGTACCTCGTGATATGTTATTGGTGCCTCGTGATGATAGCGGTACCTCGTGATATGTTAGTGGTACCTCGTGATATGTTAGTGGTTCCCCGTGATATGTTAGTGGTACCTCGTGATATGGTAGTGGTATCTCATGATTTGTTAGTTTTACCTCGTGATATGTTAGTTGTGCCTCGTGATATGTTAGTGGTGCCTCGTGATGATAGCGGTACCTCGTGATATGTTAGTGGTACCTCGTGATATGTTAGTGCTACCTCGTGATATATTAGTGGTACCTCGTGATATGTTAGTGGTACCTCGTGATATGTTAGTGGTACCTCGTGATTTATTAGTGGTACCTCTTGATATGTTAGTGGTACCTCGTGATATGTTAGTGGTACCTCATGATATGTTAGTGGTACCTCGTGATATGTTAGTGGTACCTCGTGATATGTTAGTGGTTCCTTGTGCTATGTTAGTGGTACCTCGTGTTTTGTTAGTGGTACCTCGTGATATATTAGTGGTACCTCGTGATATGTTAGTGGTACCTCGTGATATGTTAGTGGTACCTCGTGATGTTAGTTGTACCTCGTGATATGTTAGTGGTACCTCGTGATGTTAGTTGTACCTCGTGATATGTTAGTGGTGCCTCGTGATGATAGCGGTACCTCGTGATATGTTAGTGGTACCTCGTGATATGTTAGTGGTACCTCGTGATTTGTTAGTGGTACCTCGTGATATGTTAGTGGTTCCTCGTGAATTGTTAGTGGTACCTCGTGATGTGTTAGTGGTACCTCGTGATTTGTTAGTGGTACCTCGTGATATGTTAGTGGTACCTCGTGATTTGTTAGTGGTACCTCGTGATATGCTAGTGGTACCTCGTGATTTGTTAGTGGTACCTCGTGATATGTTAGTGGTACCTCGTGATATGTTAGTGGTGCCTCGTGATGATAGCGGTACTCGTGATATGTTAGTGGTACCTCGTGATATGTTAGTGGTACCTCGTGATATGTTAGTGGTACCTCGTGATATGGTAGTGGTACCTCGTGATTTGTTAGTGGTACCTCGTGATATGTTAGTTGTACCTCGTGATATGTTAGTGGTGCCTCGTGATGATAGCGGTACCTCGTGATATGTTAGTGGTACCTCGTGATATGTTAGTGGTACCTCGTGATTTGTTAGTGGTACCTCGTGATATGTTAGTGGTACCTCGTGATTTGTTAGTGGTACCTCGTGATATGTTAGTGGTACCTCGTGATTTGTTAGTGGTACCTCGTGATATGTTAGTGGTACCTCGTGATTTGTTAGTGGTACGTCGTGATATGTTAGTGGTTCCCCATAGGGGTTCTTCGTTTTATGTCAGAAGTTATATAATGAGCATTTTATACTGAAATTTAATGAAACTTAAAATGAAAATGATAACTTTATTGTTATGAATGATAACTGACTTAATGGATAGAAATATTTACAACGCAAAAACCTTTAATATTGAAAAACAATGTTTTAAAAATTATAAATCAATGTCCTACGAACAAGTGGCCAGAGCTTGATACAATGACAAGGTAACAATCTCCTTCTAACTGACCCAAGCACGTCCGCAAACCAAGGAAACATTCGCACTACGTGCTCAAACAAATATCATATAAGAGAGATAATGTATCTCACGAACGCCCTGAACCCCCTGATTGCTTTTTTAAGATGCAAAACAACATACGGTGCGAGTTGAAAGAATAGAGCAGAATATCATTCAAACAACATCAAAGTTCAAGTCATCTATGACACATGTATAATATTAAAAAACAGACACTTCATGGTTATTTAACAATTACAATGTACTCAAAATCATTGTCTACTCACCCAATGTATTGTTATATGTTTAACACACCTATCACGTGACTATAATACATCACGTGACTTAGTACGCGCTTTATGAACCCTCAATTTCTAATTATACTTCAATGGAAGCACAGGAAACCTTCGGAGCCACATGCTGTTCACTTTCTCAATGTATTCTCTTGTATTTTCCAGTCGTTTGAATTGTTATGTCTATGGCATGTTAAACGCTTGCATCACAAGCCAAAAAAGCAATGTTTTCAATATCTAAATTCTTTAAAGTGAACAAGTTTTTTCATTCAATTCTGCCTGCTTACTTTTTGACTCTAAGATAGCGCCAATTTCGCTATATGTCTCGGAAATTTGGGGAGCTCATTATTTCCAAGTCATTGAAAATGTCTATGCATCATATTGTAAAAGATTCCTAACAGTAGGTAAATTTGCTTCCAACAAAACCCACTTGGTGAAACAGGTCGTTATAACATGCATATCGAAAGTCAAATGAGAACAATACAATTTTGGATTAAAGTTATTAAATTGCCTCATTATCGTCACGCCCATCAATGTTATCAGCTATTGAAATCATTAGATGATCGCGGAAAACATTCCTGGGCTGCAGATGTGAGATACATTTTATTTTCAAGTGGATTTTCTTATATCTGGTTGAATCAAAATGTTGGTGATATGAAATATTTTGTGTATATTTAAACAACGACTTGAGGATATGTTTATTCAAAATTGGTCCCAATCAGTTCATTCATCAAGTTATTTATGTCATTATTCGCACTGTAAAACGGTGTTTTGACCGGAAAAGTATATTCGTTTTCTTAATTATAAGTCACTCTCACGAAATCTATGTAAATTAAGAATTTCACTACATTCTTTAAAAATTCAACGTTTTAGAAAGGATATAATACGATGGATGATCTATCATGTTCATATTGTTCTTCTGGTCAAATAGAAGACGAATTTCACATATTGTTAGTTTGTGATGCCTGTTCTGCCTGCCAAAAGAAGTACTTAAATTGTGTTTATGTCAATCCACAAACCATGTATAATCTACTTAATTCTAATAACATTGATGTCTTAAAATCCGTTGCCATTTTTATAAAACATGTGATGTCCATTTTAAAATCCCGAGTAAAACCAATAACTATGTCACGTGATCTCAAGCTGTCATGATAAAACATCAACTGTAGTTTGGGCCACTGTGCCTTAAATACTAAATAAACTTGTCTGTCTGTCTGTCTGCTACCCGAGGGTAAACAGGAGCTGAAACCCATTCGTACAGGTATAGCCGTAAAAGCAGAAACATGGAATCAACTTCTTAGAGTGAGACAGTATGATTTACTAGACTATGATCTAAGTCTACAGTGACATGTGTCAGGACTTGCGTATTATCATATCTTAAATATAGAACATATATAAAGAAGGTACTCACATCACCGCAATGGATTCACAACAAAGTCTTCGTTCAGAGCGTATCCAGACACGTAAACGCTTCACAGAGTGAGTGAGTGAGTTATTGCTTAACGCCGCTTCATGACTAAAAGAATAACCTTCTACAACTGGAAGTATGTACAACCCCAACCCGATCACATCAGTGAAACTCTCGTCACACAGTCATCATTATGGTTTCATCATCGAGAACACTGAGTACAAGATGCAGAGGAGAAAGTCCCCAATGAGGACAAGCAGTTCAAAAGAGTCATCACGAAGAAGACCAAAACTATCAGCGGAGAGGAATCTATTGAAGTGACTGACCACATGTTATCCTTACTGACCTTGTGTTTTACACTTGAGTTTTGTAAAATGATCAAACTCCTCAGTGTCGAGTTGTTTTTCGGATGCTTATTTGATGAAGTGGAGACTCAATACATTACTTTCTCATGACGTGTTCAAGAGGAAAACTTCAGCAGAACATGAAGATGGCTTTGGAAAAAGGTAAATGACAATCACGTGAGTAGTCAATGGGTCCAGCTGATTCGCAATGATCCGAGTTTAAGCAACGTATCCTCTGTGGCTATATGTCAGTATCGTTGTAAGGACTATCTGGACACACACTTTAAAACAAGCGAGTGATTAGCGGACATTGAAGACCGTGTGTTAAAATGTTGTATTTAGAACGAGCATTACAATAGAAATAGTAATTGCTCTATTAAGATACTGGTGTGTATAACATGACATTTGTGACTGTTGTGTATTCTTTGCTTATGTAATAAACGATGATATTCTATGTTTCATGCGTTCGTCCTTGTAGTATAAATAGATTGTATACCTTAAATGCCTTCACAGTTGCCTGTGACTAAGAAGATAGAAACATGTCGTCTCAATCAACATCGGGGAAAGCCTAAGAGAGTTTATACTTCGACCCCAGATCGCCTGGAAGTTAATTCTCTTCCGGTAAATGTCTACATACTTTAAAACGTAGAGGTAAAGGCAATGATATCACCTTATCTTAAGTCAAAGCAGAGTTGACTAAACACGATGCTAACACCCTTCACAAACCGGTCAAACATAGATTTCAAAGATTCAGAGTGGTGGTTAATGCTAAAGATCAGAAATTGGATATGGACATGGACGATGGCATACAATGCGTACTCATTGCCATTGATATCTAGTGTCGCTATCTGTGGGTAACCCCTTTACAAAACAAGAAGCCAGAGTCCGCTGTCGAACCCCTCAAACTATTAGGGTTGATAAAGGAACGGAATTTAAAGGGACCGTCCAAGATTTTACCGAGAGAAAATCTATGAAACTATTCGTGACTCAAAATCAAGACATTAAAGTAAATTATGCAGACAGGGTTAATCAAATGATCAGGTCTTTGATAGAGAGGTACTAAACACATACCAACAGTGAACGCTACATTGACGTGCTATTCGATTTAGTGTACAACTACAAAAACACTTTATATTGAAGTTTAGGAGAGTGGGCACCTGCAGACGTAAACAAACAAAATGAAGTTAATGTGTGGAATCATTTATACATGAAACCAGCTTTTCTAAAGAAGTTTCGTCAATTTAAGTATAGAGTCGGTGATACCATTGGACGGCAGATAGCAACACGTTCACGACAACAGGGCCTCCCTCTGTATACATTGAAAGATTATAATGACAAGTTCTTAAAGGGACGCTTTTACGAACAGGAATTACAGCATGTAGATAAAGACTTGGACGCCCCGTGGGCGCATCGAGAAGTGTTTAAGAAAAAAAGAGAAAAAGGAAAAGTGTATTATTTGGTGAAGTGGGCTGGCCTTCGAGTTTTAATTCTTGTGTTGACGAAAGCGAGGTCAAGAATAAATAATAAATACATAAATAAATAATCCCATCAAGGATAAATACATCGTGTTCAACACGAAGACTCCAAGAAGGTCAAAGGCAGACCTCGATGTCATATCATATCCATCGCACCCACATCAACAAAAACATCGCACAACAGTCGTGATTCGAAACCGAAAATCTTTTTGACGTCACCCAATCAGAACGTGGTACAAAAAGCAGAGGCAGCCCAGAAGCGAACCAAAACTATAAAACACAAAGCGGGGATCAAAATCATCACTACGAAGAAAGTACGCCGAGAGCGACAGCGCTCCTACAAACGATCCTCTTTCGTCAAGTCAATACTCCCGCTATCGGCTTGAGAGATATCTGGAAGAAGAAGAATTAAACCATGTCGGTTCTCACGGAGAAAGCATTTTCGGAAGCCTTGCCCCTTAGCCTCGATCTGTTTCAATTGCCTAGTTATCAAACTAGCTTACTACAACATTACTATGATAACATAAGACCCTTTTCTACCATCACCGAATCCATCCCAGTGGAATTTCGCGTACGAACGGTTGGAAAGACTACATCGACCTGAGTAAGACCTGTCTTCACGTCAAACTGGAGGTCACACATGCAGACACGACGCCCTTGGTCGTCAAGGAGAAGGTAACTAGGCCGGTGAACCTGTCTTTACAAAGCTTTTCCAGCCAGGTGATTGTGACCCTCCAAGGTAAACTGGTCAGCTCCAGCAATGACTGGTATCCATATATAGCGCTCATGGAAACCGTCCTATACCACGGAAAAGATGCTATGTCCAGTCAACTGACCAGTCAAAGATATTGGAGGCTCCTTAGCAGATTTCAACTCGGGTGATCCCTACGTGTGCGGGAACAATGGACTCATAAATCAAAGTGTTTTCATCGTGGCTAGCAAGTCTGTCACGCTTTCCGGTCCATTCATGGAAGACGTGTTCAGTTTTAATCGACAATTGGTGAATGGAGTGGATGTGGGTGTCAAACTATTTTGGACCGAAACCAACTTCTTCTTGATGTCGGGAGAGATGGGATAGTCTAAACCTTCAAAATGAAAAGCGAAAACAAATCAGTACAGGGTGATCGTCACTCTGTTACTCAACATAATTATCGGAGACATTCCTCTTCTGGAATGCGAAAAAAGGAAGCTTTTCGAGCCATGTGATAACGACCCTCCAAGGTAAACAGGTCAGCTCCTGCAATGACGGATATCCATACAAAGTGCTCATGGAAACCGTCCAAGACTACGGAAAGGATGTTAAGTCCTTTCAACTGACCAGTGAAAGATATGGGAGGCTCCGTAGCAAATTTCAACTCAGGCGATCCCTACGGTGGCAGGAACAATGGACTCATTAGTGGTTTCATCATGGCTAGTGGCTAGCAAGTCCGTCAAGCTATCCGGTCCACTCATGGAAGACGTGTTCAGTTTTAATCGACATTAGGTGAACGGCGTGGAACTATTTTGGACAGAAGACCGGAGAGATGGGTAAAGAGTACCTGGTCGAACTCCAAGACATGTATCTAAAGTATGCAGACTGAAAATCAACGACTCTCTCATCGTGGCTCAGGACAAACAGTTTGAAAAAGCTAACGCCTTGTATCCCTACAAGAGATCCATGTTCAAGATGGCGACAGCCAACTCCACCAGCACGAGTTTTAACTGGGACGCCATGTTCTCAAGATGAGGTTCCCACTCATCTGATTAAAGGCATGGTAAGGTCGAACGGGGTGTACGGTTCGTACATGGTCAATCCCTTCTGTTACCAAGGAGACATGGTGAAAAACGTGGCTCTGTTCCTGAACGGTACACCAGTCATCAGACAACCGGTCAAGTCTGACGACATCGAGGCTTTCGCCAACCTATTCAAAAGAAATAACGATTTGGGTAAAGATAATGGTTTGAACTTGGACCGAACCGAATTTAAGATAAGCCACGCTCAGTACGTCTTTAATCTATAACCGACCATTGGAAAGAACGGAGTGGACTATCTGAAATTGGTCAAGGCTGGCAATTGAAGTCTGGAAAATCAACTTTAGCAAAGCTCTAACCCACACCTTTAATGTGATCGCTCTGGCCAAGTTTCAAGCTCTCATTGAAATCGATAAAGCACAAAACATGTTCATGAAATGGAAAACAATGAACACAGTACAGTTGCAGTGCGCCATACGTAGCGATCCGAGTCTCCGTAGGCAGAAAGTGGGTGTGTATCAAAGAGATGCCTTAACCAGAGTGACGTTACCCTCAGAAGGAAGACCGTCGGGAAGTATGGCAAAAACGGATGTTGCCAGGACGAGGGTCAACATTGGGTTGGTTTCTACATTAACGAAAGTGGAGTTGCAGAGTTTTTCTATAGTTACAACAGAAACCTAATTATTATAATAGAGAATTTTTAGACTTTCTAAAGAAACATTCGTGCAGTTTCAAATATAACAGGACTGTGTTACAACAATCGAGTGAGTGAGAGAGTTGGGGTTTAACGGCATTTTCAAGAGTATACTTATATCGCGGCTGCTAGTATTATGGCAGGAAGAAAGCCCGCAACGCCATGTGGCTATGCACTGCGGTGAAACCTGCGAGCAGCGACCGGAACTAGTGAACCATGGGTGGTATACAACAATCGAATTCGAGCGCTTGTGGATTCTACTGCCTATATTACTAGTTGCAGAAATGTAAAAATATATGAAGTTTGTCGGATATTCTAGGTTTGTTTTGTACAGACAAACAACGTAACAATGATAATGTTGTTCGGGTCATCTGTAACTATTTCAAATACTGCTTCGTTTGTACATCAATGTGAAAAGTATTGTGTAAACAAAGAGTTGTTAATACATTTTCGAAAACAATCTTTTTTCTGTGTTGTCTATACGTATGTATATATGTGCATCTATATGTATTTATGTTTGTATGCATGAGCTATTTATACTGAAACAACTTGAGTAGATGGATCAGTCTCGAAGGTACCACCAGACGAGCAGGACATGGCGACATACGTACTGCATGATTATGATTTCATGATACACATACTCACATGCGCCACATGCCGTTGATTTCTTTATCTGAACATTTACGACAGGTGCATGATGAAGCGCGAAATAACATAATTAGTCAGGCAAGATGTCAGAGGCACAGAGATACAATGGCGAAGGCCGCTTAAAATTATAGTCTGCACTTAACAAGTCAAAACAGTCCAATAAAAATATGATGATGGAAGTGTGAGATGCATGAGCAGAACTCTTGTCATTCGAGGGAGAGATGCGCTATGAGCAAAGTGTACCGTGGGAGATCGTTTGAACACAACCCAGTCATATTCACTCATTGATAAGAAGAGGAACTGCCTTCGAAAAGATCACTTTAAAATAGAGTTCCACTTGGTGTAAATCAAAAGAAGCGTGCATAAAATCATTTAGAGAGGTGTTGATCTTCCAGATCGTTATGGAGGACCCACGTGTTTTACGTGCACAGCAAAGTTCGGTATAAGCTATGAGTCGCCACATAGGAGAAAATATGGATATATTATGCGTCCTGAGAAAGTCTAAACCTTCAAAATGAAAAGCGAAAACAAATCAGTACAGGGTGATTGTCACTCTGTTACACAACATAATTATCGGAGACATTCCTCTCCTGGAATGCGAGGAAAAGAAACTCGTCATTTGTCTACTGACGCAAGGTGCAAGAATTGCAAGAATTGCGAAAGACAATTCGACAGAAACGCCGTGGAATGTTGACACGTGGTGTTCTGATTTTGCATGACAACGCTCCAGTCCACAAGACAAGAGTTGAACAGGCCGCTATACGTGATTGTGGATTCGAACAGCTTAACCACCCACCCTACAGCCCAGACCTAGCCCCCAGTGACTACTTCCTGTTCAGAAACCTGAAATCCGCCCTACGTGGAAGGCACTTCCGGGATGACGAAGACGTCAAAGCTGCCACAGAGGCGTGGTTAGGGGGGCAAACGGAAGTCAAAAGTCTTAAAGGAAGGCTGAAATGAATTATTTTCTATTGAATTCTTAACTGCAATTGGTTCATCAGACTATTTTGTGCAAAAAGAAAGCAAAAATAAATCCGAATGTTGTTCCTATATTAAACTAGAGCGGCTTAAAAACACCCAAAAACATCGTCTGCTTTTCACCCGTGACCAACAAACCAAAAATGGGGCGGGGCTTAGAGAGTTGGAAGATACCGGAAGTGACGTACGTGAAGGGACGGGGTGTAAACATTCGCTTACTATTTACAATGGCAAACACTGAGGAATCGGTCAGTTAATCTGTTATATCTACGCTTTGCAATGATGCCACATCGCTGTTCTGCTGTGTAATCTGTTCGAGTAATGTTAGTTATCAAGTTTCACTTTACAAATGCACCAAAATATCGTTATATATATCAAATCAAATATAATTGGTATAACTAGTGAGAGACGGTGGATTCATAGACGTTCGTAGACATAGGATAAATCAATGCTAATGATATATAAGATGACAAAATGAAACCAAGATATGATAATATGAACGAAGTACAGTTTAGACACCGAAATCAGATAGTCGGTGTTGTTGTTATTTTTTGTTAGAGATTGTTTGTGTTTAAAATAAAAAAACAAACGTGAGATAAGCACGCCGGCGAAGTAGACCCTATTGTGAGCCATCGACAATAAAAGCACTTCACAACATCCTGTTTTTAAACATCGTTAATCAACCGACAACCTAATTTACTAACTGTACATTACAAAAATCAAAATAACTCACCACATATTTTAAAACATCAAAAGAATAATACGTCTACGAATCCACCTACGAAAACATCGCATCCCAATGTTACCTTTTACGATTTAGTTATCACTTATTACACATTAAAACATTCAGAATTTCATAGTTTATAAGATAATGGTTTCAATAAAATGTGTGGTTAATCAAATATAATCAAATAAACATCGTATTAAATTGACAATTCATCAAGAGTGTCAATTAATGTAAGAAACTTACCTTATAACCGTATCCAAAAGGACAATATGAATATCCAAATGCACATTAGACACAAAATGTTAACCTATAATTCCATCAACGACAGTACTTGGAAACAGAAGATGGTCAAATAATAACCCTCTTTCAGCAAAAGTCTTTTCGCAAATGGCAAGATAGAAAACCAAATAGTTATGATGATTTTACACTAAAAATAATTTCATTGGTACATTAGATTTAAACAAGAGTTTTTATTGGATAACTTGATAGAGATATGTTCATTGGCTGAAATTTCTAGACTGAATGTCGCGTTAAGTGTATTGTGTGTCACCAAGACAGGACGTTGGCAATAAACATGACATGCTGGTCACCGACTTGTGTTATATAATTAAGTCGGTCCAGTAAACTTGTTATCTGTACAAACATAATTACACTCCTTCCTTCTCACATACTCAGCTTCTTAATTGCGTAAACTAATGTGCTGTAACAACACTTCTCCCCTTTGATCTGGAAGAAACATCTATATGGTCCGCTAAACTGAGAATTGTGTGTTGATGTGCAGAAGTGACACATAAAAGCTATCAGACTATTAATTAAACCATTTCGTTTTCATTAACGATATGTTCATTAAAATGCTTCTGGTAACATAATTCTTTTATTCGATAATGTTCGTTGTCTATATCAATCTGTGTATATGTTTAGCGTGCACAATAGAGCAATCTTCATGTAAATTTCATTGAGCTTGTTGACCAAAACAGTTCATTTATTTATTCATGAAAGTGAAGTGAAAATGGTTTGCATTCCGTTACATCATATATAGAATATTTTAATTGACAAACTTAAAATACAGTAATCTTTTATATTAAATACAAAATGTTATTTATAAATCTGCAACGTTGTCTCGCTTGTTTGAACAGTCAATCGTTCAGTGTATATGAAGTTATACCTACCATATATATTTATTTATTAATACATACAAAACAAAATTAACATGCCGATTATTCAACATACTTTGATCAATTGATGCTACTTAATCTCTGTTCACCCGATTCCCGCGATAATCTTCTTCCCTTGTTTCAGTGTCACTTGAACTGTCATACCTTCCCTTCTAGTTCCGCGATTAATTGGTACAAACATACTATACAAAAGCGCAGAATGCACTCTAATAAAGCACGCCCCGGTTGTTGTAACCATATAAAATCGCTAGTTGAATAGTTTAGTAATCCGTTTATCGAAAATTTGGGTTGTTTTGATGAAGTTTTCTGTCTTATATGAGCAGTTTAAAAGTGGGGAAAACGCGTTAAATTATGATTAGCGGCCATGTAGAGGCTCCTTCACGTACGTCACAGCCCGATACGCTTCAGTGACCACCCCCGCCCATTTTCATTCTGGTCGCCGGGGCTTAATTGGGCACTTTTAAAAAAAAGCCGTATATAAGTTATTTATGGGTCGATTTCAAAAATTTAAAATCTAGCAATTGTCAAATTGAAACCCCTTTTCAACGAATCCGAAAGTGACCATATGTCATTTCATCTAACCTTTAAAGAGAAATGGAATAAGTGTATTGAGGTGAAGGGTAACTATATTGAAAAATAAAAGTAAAAAATTGACTACGCGAGTTGGTTTTATATTGAAGTTGCAACACTTATTGAACGCTCCTCGTATAATGTTAAGAAGAAATACATTCTAGTTACTGTTTGTTTTCCAAGAAATAAATACAATTACGTACATCTGTAGCATGCAATAAAATATGTTTCCTTTTACAAATTACAGCAATTAGAATCGCGACATAATTTTCCAAAACATAAAACTTTCTTCACCGGTAATGCTTTATAAATAAATGTGGATACAAAATGTGGTTATCATTTTTCAAAATTATATATTTTTAACGGTGTAAGAAAATTATGAACGAAATCGTATGGTGCTCACACAAGATACGAGTCAACATTGATCAAAATTCACGGCTATAGATACGCTAATTTATTATCAGTCTGATGCTTTCCGATCTATGGGTAAAGATTGAAAAGCAAATCGGTAGTCAGATTACTTATAAATCTATTTGTGTATTGGTCATTTATAGCAGGCACTATGACATTTACGGCACCTGTTGTACCATCACATGGAAGTCCGACATTTTCCCACTTTCTTTACCATTGTGTATTGACTTGCGAAATTAATTGTTCGCAAAGTACGTTTTATTTAAGTAATTTTATATTTTATTTATTGTTGTAATATCATTGTTATTGCAATTTGCTAACGATACGGCTTCATATTGAATACATCTAAACATATTTATAATGCTGATGAATTTTTCAGAAAGAGACTTGAGTGATGTAAATGCGACATGTGCGGCAGCCATGTTATCAGCTTGGTATTCATAAGATAAACGTTTTCATTTTTAGTGAGCTATTCTCTCAATATATTTTGAAATTAAAGTGATTCGTATTCTAAAAATAATTTAAGCTTTAAAAGAAATAAAGGATATATGATTTTGGAAAAAAAACTATGTGACCACACAAGGTAATGGTTTTGGAAAGAGATATGTCGGACTGACAATGATGTAAAATACGACCGTGGGAACAAATATTTTTTTCTTAAAAGGCTGGAATAAAACAATATGATGAAGTAATTTCCACTATAGAGAGAAAAATATCACCTTAGTGTCAAATTAATTTTACCCCGTATTACACCAAATAGTTACGCTCGTATTTTATAAACATCGATAACTGAGCACTTCGCGCGATGTATAAAATCAGTTATATTTTATCAGCATATACTAACAATTGATTTTTTTGATCAACAACACCTTACCGTAACAAAAAGATTTTGCGATTTAATGTTACATGGATATAAAATTATTCTTCGACATAGGATCGACTACAATACAACAGTTTGTTCCGTTTGGACCACTTGCATGCTTGTCTTCTAGACTACATGTCGGCACATGGACAGTCTATTCATTACGGGACTAGCCAGTAGCCAAGGCATTTAATGAACTTTATCAGCTAATCAATGAATTACATTATCAATTAATCAAACTGCTGAAGAGTAACAACCATATTTATAAATATTTTATTTTACAAATGTTCACAAATAATAATGGCAAATTCAAATTCGTCACCACTCTCAGACATCGCAAGATGCCAGGTGACGCTAATTTTATTCATAGTGACCTCGCCAGTGATCGAGGTCGTTTCTGATTGGCTGGCCCTTTCCAAAATGGCAGCGCCCAACGTTGTTTCGACAAGTGCCGAGGAATGAAATGTTTACCTAGAATTGTAAAACAGAACAGCGTTGATAGAACAATTTTAAGTTATGAAATGTTTTAAATTATTATCAAGTAGTGATTCTCGGCATTTTAAGCAAATTGTCACTTCAAAATAAAAACATAAGATTTCCACCCAGTTTTAACCATAGCCGTCTTCTGTCGTTAGTATGCGGCTCGCTGTGTGAGGTAGGCTTAGAGCATTCGGACGACAGAGGTTTCGGTCTAATCACTACTATACCATATACCATATCACTACTATACTAGGTACCATATCACTACTAGGCAAGTCGGTTGTATCACAGCTCTGCTCGCCCCAATGATGAAAAAGTGAAATTGAACTCTCACATAAGCTTACCAATCAAGAAATACAATGGGAATAAGTGTGGAGCCATTCCGTGGCAAAATTGGAGCGTTTGCACCTACCCAATGGTGGATATTGACGAAAATTCGACGCAAGGCTGTCTTGTCTAGAATTCCACGTAAGCAGGCAATGAAAAACATGGCTACCCGACTGACTGTGTTGAACTTGATATTGATGTTGCTGTTCTGTGCTGGAGTCGAACTCAATCCAGGACCTGATGAAGGACCACGCTCTCTTAGAAGCAGTTTAACAAAACAAACACTGTTAACGGATCCAAAACAAATTAAAAGTGATAATGCAGTGTTAGACGCCATTGAAAATTTGACCGGCAAGTTCAACGACATCGTGAAATCCAACAGAGAGTTACACAGTAAGTTGGATAATGTAAACAAATCTATTGGAGACATTACGGATCATTTGCATGCAATAGAAAGCCGTTGTGAAAAGTTAGAAGCGGAAAACATGAAATTGAAGGAATACATTTTCAAAATTGAAGACAAGGTTGACAATTTAGAAAATCAAAGCAGACGATTGAATGTGATATTCCACGGCATACCCACTTCAAACCACAGGAACTCGATATCGTAAGTAAAACATAAGTAAAACGTAGGTAAAACAAACCTGCCCCCTATATATAATATAGAGTAAAGGAGCAAGCGCGGCCATGTTGCCGATCTAAGGGTCCATTCAACATTAGGTCAAAAGAGACGCTAAAAAAATTTGACATTCCCAAATGAACGTACGTACCTATCACCTATACATTTCTCCGCAAATCCCGGCTGATTTCCACCATATGTCACCCCTACGATAAGTTTAATAGCTCTTCAAACTCGAAAATCCACCACAAAAACCTCTGCCGTGAACGTTGCACCGTTGTACTACACAAAGGAATTGAGTACTTAGATAAAGCCCTTCTAGCTATCACATATAACTACCCGGATTGTGATATTATTTTACCAGGGGACTATAACGCCAGGACTGGTGATATGAAGGACTTCATCATCGATGATGACAACACCTATATCACTAGCTTAGAGGATATGGACTATGCCGCTGATACTTTCTGTATTCCCCGAAGTTCTAGAGACGAAGTATGCAATGACTATGGGAGAGACTTAATTGACCTGTGGTGTACGTTTGCAGTACATATTGTTAACGGACGATTCTCTGGCGATCGACATGGGGCATATACATGTTTTAAGAAAAACGGCGCAATCCTGGTTGATTATGTACTTTGTTCATTTGATATTGGAGTGGTGTTGTGTCCTGTGGGTTAGTGTCTCGTGGCAAGTTTACTGGTAGATCAGGAGAAAGGTGCAGTGATATGAAAGCTAGTAAGTTCAGAGTATTAGACGAGTTTCGGTTGACTGGTGATAAGGATTATCCGCCTCAATATTGTAAACTGAGGAATGATTATAGATCATTATGCCGTAGGAAGCGAGAAGATTATGAGGAGTCTTGTATTCACAAGCTGGTTGATAGCACTAGGGACGGTTCATCATTTTGGCGAAATATTCGTAGCATGACTAATAAGGTGAATATCGAAAGTTCATCATCAAAGATTAGTAATGATAGTTGGTTAGATAATTTTTAGAAGGTTTTCAACTTAACAGACGTAGTTTCAGATAGTGACCTCATTGATCATGTTGACGGTGTTTTGGATAATCACGACGAGGATATTTGTGATAGTTGCAATGATGATGATATCAATAACATACTTAATTCTGATATCACATATGGAGAGGTTGAACCAGCTGTAAAAGATCTTAAACTTGGTAAAGCTGCAGGTCCATATGGTGTCTTAGGTGAGATGATCCAATGTTGCTGTAGTCATTTAGTGCCGTATCTAGTTTGTTTGTATAATGGTATTCTGCACAGAGGTATATTTCCAAGTGAATGGTGTAAAGGCTTGATTGTTCCACTCCATAAGAAAGGTAGTTATGATTGTGTTGATAATTTTCGAGGCATATCTCTTATGGATTCTTTTGGTAAAATTTTCTGTTATATCATCAATCAACGTTTGCAGCAGTTTGCGGATTTATTTAGTGTTATTCCAGAGTCCCAAGCCGGGTTTAGAAAGGGATATATATACTGTTATTCCTCCAGTGGAGAGTACAAGGGAAATACGAAAGAATTAAGGAGTTATTAAGTTATGAAAGGATGAAAGGCGCGTGAAGAGTTCATGCAGTACAGATCGCATAGATCCCTTTAACAATTGTTTTTGCAAACAGCTCAGTCTCCTCATCAGAGAGTGGTACTGGGGCGCGACAGGACAGCAGGCTGCACACCAGTTCCATATCTGGCTTGTTGTGAAGTTGGACTCTCAGTTCCACTGGTGTCGCGCTGACAATGTCACACCAGAGTTGGTCTCTAGATTCAATGCACGATTCACAAGATGTCACAACGTGGATCAAGAGGCCAGCACAGTTTAGACCACATTTCTCACAGAGTCCATACACACGGAAGGGGCGCCAGAGAGCACACATTTGTACAGTGAAGAGACAGGCATGTTTCAAAGATGGATATGTTTTTGCAATAATCCACGCAGGGTGTGGCTCTATGGTCGAGTGTATTGTTCTGAAGTGTCTCAGGTCTGGGTCTGAGGATAGCCGATGGAGCCAGGCAGATTTCTCATGATCTTTAATAGTGTCTTTCACAGTTTTCTTCCACGAGAACTGACTCATGAAAACTCTAGAGGTGATGAATTTATCTAGGAAGTGGGACAGTTTGTATTTCTTGAGTATGCGAACTATGTCCGGGATGAATCCCATGCTTGTCTTCCCTACATAGTTTCTGAAGGCAAACAGGCGAGATAATAACAGTTTGTATGGGAGCAGATGCTTCTTGCTGTTACACAGGGAGCCAAAGAAGAAAAATTTTCTGGTATCAATGTAAGATTCTGCTGGGTACCATCCAATGAGGGAGTTACAGACGTCTGTTCTTGTTGTCTTGGGGAATCCTTGACACAACTT
Source organism: Gibbula magus (assembly GCA_936450465.1). Lineage (NCBI taxonomy): Eukaryota > Metazoa > Mollusca > Gastropoda > Trochida > Trochidae > Gibbula > Gibbula magus. The sequence goes on along the minus strand of OW388293.1, from coordinate 16,759,410 downwards.
CAGACAAAACCGTTGTGCTCGTTCAATTGTGGCAATGTCACTCTTGTTCCAACCTGACCACAGTTCACATCCAAATAGAGCTTTAGGCAGACTCACTGACTTCACCAGATTTGAACTTGTAATTGGATTCAGGCCACTTTTGTGTAATCCTGATTTCGTGAGCATCATGACAGATGCCTTCATCTTTGACTTTGATTTCGATATATGACTATGACTGTCAAAGTTGGAATCTAAAATGATCCCGACATGTCTTGTGCTGTTGACTCTTGGTAATGTCTTATTGTATAGTTTAATATTGCAGGAGTTGTTTTTCCCTGGATTGAAAATACCTTGACATTGCTTTTTTCAGGAGAGAAAGTGAACTGCCACTTGGCACTGTAAGTCTCGCACTCTGTAACCATTGACTGGAGATGGGCTGTAATAGGGCTGATCAGTGAGATGTCATCTGCTTGTGTCGGGGCGGCAATGTGAAGATCCAGCACGAGTGCTCCCTTCTTCAGTCGTGATAAGTTTGTGAGAAGGTCATTAATGTAGGTTAAGTAGAGTTTAGCGGAAAGAACACTCCCCTGTCTTACTCCTCGCTCGAGACTGAACCAGGATGAGTAGACGTTATTAGCGAGAACACAGCTCTCCATTCCGGAGTATGTGTTGCAGAATATGCGCCACAATCCAGGATGGGATGTTCATTTCATGCAGTTTCCATAGTAATCCATCATGCCACACGGTGTCGAAGGCTTTACTGCTGTCCAGGAATACAACTTTAGCTGAGTTATTCTGCTCCTTGTAGTGGTAGACTGTTTCTTGTAGAAGGAATGAGGCATGGAGAGATGAGAGCCCTTTCTGGAAGCCGCACTGTTTGGGGATCAGGGAAGTCCTTGGAGTTGTGAAATTGTGGAATCCGGTTAGATATGATTAGTTCAAATAGCTTGGATATGACGGGCAGTAGAGTCACACCTCTATATGAGTCCGGGGACGTTCTTGATTTGTCTCCGCCTTTGAAGATTGGGATTATGATACCTTTCTTCCAGTGGGATGGAATGAAGCCTGTGGTGAGGATTCTGTTAAACAGCTCGGAAAGGTAAAAGTGTAGAGTAGCGCCACCATGTTTCAAGTGCTCATAGGAGATTCCATCGAAACCAGAAGCCTTGTTATTTTTCAGCGATTTGCAAAGGTTGTGGATCTCAATCTCTGAGGTCAGAAGTTCCTCAGCATTGGTTGAGCTATTTGATAAGGAATGTTTTATTTGAGAGACTCTTTCTTCTAAGTAATCCTTGAAGTTTTCATCGAAGTGATCAGATACTCCTTTGCTAAATATGGTCTTCATATGTCCTGCTAGTGCCTGGCAAATTTCAAAGGAGTCTGTGGTGTGCTTCCCGGATACTACAATATCTGTTATCTGTGATTTCTTGTTTCTATTGTTGAGGATGGTCCAGAAGGTTTTCTGGTCAATGTCATACAGTTTGTCCAGATTGCTAAAGTGATCATTTTCATAAGCTGCAGCAGCTTCTTTCATGGCTGCGCGGAATTTATCTTTAGATTTCTTGTAGGTATAGTAAAGGTCATCCCCCTGGGTCTACCATCCAGAATCCACCTTTGTCTGTTTGCTAACATTACATTGTGGTATTCCCTGACTTGCTCTTTCCAGTATGGCTTTAGGTATCTCCTGAAGTGTCTCATTGGAAGACAGTCAGTTGCAGACTTAGAGAGAGCTGTGACAATTGTTTGACTCAAGTGTTCAATATCATTACTGCTACAATCTAGATCCGGGAGAGGCTTTCCCCACAGAGAGTTTGAGACTGCGTAAGTATAATCCTTGATGGAACTGGATCGACATGCTTTGTCCCAAGATGGTCTGTACATTGGAGGATGTGTTGTTTGTTTGAGAGGTAGACCTAGTCGTAGAGAACATATCACTGGATGATGGTCAGAGACGTTCAAAGGATTATCATCTTTCACTATGGCTGAGGAGATGAGATACACAAGTTCACATGGCACGACAAGGTGGTCGATCGGTGTCTGAGGACCTCCTTCATATGCATAGAAGGTATTGACTGGACCTGTGCAGAAGCTCTGCATGTTTACCGAGATAAGAGAATTTGTAGAGAGGAATTCCTCCAGCAGGTTTGTTCTTTGATCCATAACAACAGTTGCCCTCGGACCTACAATCTTTGCTTTAAAATCTCCTAGGAGTATCACTGGACCCCTCTCTGACAAGGCTGAGTATGATTCTTGAAGTTCGTCAATACACAGTTTATAAAGATCCAGGGGTCGGTTCGAGTGGGGTAGGTAAATCGACAGTAGATAAATTGGATTCTGGTTTGGGAGTACCAATTCTATAGCAGTCATTCTGTCATTTACAATGTCTAGGCCCTGAACATATGATTTGAGTTGTTTGTGACACAGGAAGGCTGTGCCACCACTCCTATTGGGTCTGTGGTTCCGGGGTTCTTGTGCTGGATTAGCAATTGAGACGTAGTTTTCGTTAAGGGAGTCCAAGAATGATATATTATGTGCACCTAGTTGGTGATCAGATAAGGCACAAATTTGAATCATGTTCTCAGAAAGAGTGTTGTTGAGATAACAGACGCTGGACATTACTCCACGGCAATTCCAGGACATTAGTGAGATGTTTGGCATATACATCTTTTAGGAAGAGTAATCCTGGGTTACATCGTCCTTTCGCTGTCTATCCTCTATTTGTTGCCAAAATTTTCTTCTGCTCAGCCATGGCTTAATGATGATGTCTTTTGGCCAGAAGTCTACATTTTCTACATGGATCTTGTCTTTGGCAAGTATGTTTATCTGAGCAGCCGCATACCGTCTCTCGGGTTTTATGAAGATCTTTAGATACGTGACAGTGACATTCCTTTCATCCATATAGTCCCGGATTGTTCCGAGCAGGACTTGTTGATTCATTATGCCGTAGGAAGCGAGAAGATTATGAGGAGTCTTGTATTCACAAGCTGGTTGATAGCACTAGGGACGGTACATCATTTTGGCGAAATATTCGTAGCATGACTAATAAGGTGAATATCGAAAGTTCATCATCAAAGATTAGTAATGATAGTTGGTTAGATTATTTTTAGAAGGTTTTCAACTTAACAGACGTAGTTTCAGATAGTGACCTCATTGATCATGTTGACGGTGTTTTGGATAATCATGACGAGGATATTTGTGATAGTTGCAATGATGATGATATCAATAACATACTTAATTCTGATATCACATATGGAGAGGTTGAACCAGCTGTAAAAGATCTTAAACTTGGTAAAGCTGCAGGTCCATATGGTGTCTTAGCTGAGATGATCCAATGTTGCTGTAGTCATTTAGTGCCGTATCTAGTTTGTTTGTATAATGGTATTCTGCACAGAGGTATATTTCCAAGTGAATGGTGAATGGTGTAAAGGCTTGATTGTTCCACTCCATAAGAAAGGTAGTTATGATTGTGTTGATAATTTTCGAGGCATATCTCTTATGGATTCTTTTGGTAAAATTTTCTGTTATATCATCAATCAACGTTTGCAGCAGTTTGCGGATTTATTTAGTGTTATTCCAGAGTCCCAAGCCGGGTTTAGAAAGGGATATAGTACCATGGATAATGTTTTTACTCTACAATGTTTGGTGCAAAAGTACTTGTCTAAAAGTGGAGGTAGATTTTTCTGTTTGTATGTTGATTTTAAAAAGGCTTTTGACACTGTCAATAGAAAATTACTGTGGTTCTCGGTTATGAATAAAGGTATTCATGGTAGGTTGCTGACAGTTCTACAAAACATGTACTCTAAAATAACAGCTTCTGTAAGACTATCTGGCAATTCCATAACAGAGTATTTCGATTGTTTAAGTGGAGTTAGGCAAGGATGCGTCCTCAGTCAGTTTTTATTTTCTTTGTTCATCGCTGAGTTTCAATCTATGTTGGTAGATTCTAAAGTTATGGGTATTTTCATTGGTGAAGAATATCTAGAGTTGTTATTATTGTTGTATGCGGACGATTTATGTATTTTTGATGATACGGTGGCAAGTTTACAAAGAAAATTTGATATTTTGTCCAAGTTTTGTAAATCATGGGGGTTACAGGTTAACATGGATAAGACAGAGATTTTAGTATTCCGAAATGGTGGTTATCTTCGTCATTATGAAAAATGTTTTTTTGATGGTATTCAAATGAGGACAGCAACTTATTATAATTATCTAGGCATCGTTTTTTCAACTAGATTATCTTGGAGTGTTTGTACCAAGACACTTGTTGCAAAGGCCAGTAAAGCCTTGTTCACTATAAAGCAATTACAGTATAATTTCAAAATTATTCAAACTTTTTGATTGTAAAATAAAACCAATATTGTTGTATGGGGCGGAGATATGAAGATATACAGAAAGAAATGTTGTCGATAAATTTCATAATAATTTTTGTAAATTTGTTTTAGGTGTTGGTAAACACGTGTCAAGTAATGCAGCTTTAGCTGAATGTGGAAGATATAGTATTAAAGTTGATTATTATTTTAAATGTATCACATTTTGGTGCAAATTGTTGAGAATGCCTAATGATCGTTATCCTAAGCAAAGTTATAATTATATGTATAGATAAGATTCTGTTTGGTAGAATTACGTGGGCTACACAAATACGAAATCTTTTAAATGTGTATGGGTATAGTTATGTTTGGCTTGCCCAAGACATTGGTAATATATCTTTGTTTTTATCATCGTTTAAGCAGAGATTGATTGATTGTTCAAAACAAAATATTAACAGTAATATATTAAACTCATCGAGACTTGTACAATTTAAGAGTATCATATCAAACTTCCATGTAGATAATCACATTCTGAAAATTAAGCTTAAAGATTTGAGAAAATATGTATGTCTATTAAAGTTCAATGTATTACCATTAAGATGTAATATGTGGAAGGAAGCTAATAGCACTGATTTTATTTGTAGAATGTGTTGTAGTAATAGTTATGAAAATGAAGTCCACTTTCTTTTTGAATGTGATAAGTATGAAACAATTAGACAGCAATATTTACCTTCATGGAATGAATTGTCAAGCAGTTGCAAACTGATTAAGCTATTAATATCTGATGATGTGTTAGTTTTAATGAATTGTACTAAATTTATCAAATCAGCTTTTAAATTTCGTTCATCTGTAAACTAAGTCATGTCTGTACATATTGCATTGAAATTGTATAAATTATATTGTTATTGTACATGGGCCGAAGGCCTACAACACTGAATAAACTTCTTCTTCTTCTATATCACTACTATGCCAGGTACCATATCACTACTATACCAGGTACCATACCAGTTGTATAACTGGATGAACAGAGGCACATTTTTAATAAATCACTTGTCCAAAGGTAACACTGCAAGTTTTACAACCCTTGTATCTGTCTTGGATCACCATTTAAAGAAAAACCTTACCCATAAGCTGCCATGAAGATATCTCTGACAGCTGGGTGTTTCTCCATCTTAGTCTTCACCAGTTTTTCATAATCTAACACGTTGAAACTCACAATTGATTTGGTCGCCAGCAACATGAACACAGACTGCTCTCTCACCTGGAAAAACCTGCATCGTCCCATCTTTACTCCTGAAATTGTCGACGATACAAATGTTTTATGTTTAAATGGAAAATATTTTTCAACTTTCCATCAACACTCGTGTCAGCAAGATACCAGAAGAACAGAATATATGTTAAATAAATAGAGGTTATCATGCTCGTGTGTTTTGGGATGGTCAATATCCTGCATTAGGAATAAACATTGTATATTGCGAGCCTTGGCGATCTTAATACATAGAGTTTATTCCTAATACAGGATATTTACCATCCCAAAACACACGAGCATGATAACTTCTTTATCATACAATGTCTTTCTTCATTCATTTTGCGCAAAAACAGCTTGACAACATTAATTTCAAAGTTGAACTTTTCTTTAACTACGCGTATTGATGTATGCAAATGAACTGCATGCTATTATCACAGTAAACTTACACAAATAACGCCTCCTAAATTATGCTATCAGTAAAAATAATTGTTATTTTTGTTATGATCTTAATTTCCAATGTTTTAATACGTTTTAAAATACGTTTTTCAAAAGAAAAATATTTAACGTGAGGACACCGAATAATAAACTCGCGTCCTATTACGCGTAATCATGACTGTAGGAGAATCCATCTCAAAGGGGCGAGAGTTGCTTCCCTTCCGCCCGGTTGCAAATGGCGACTCAGATCGAAACCTCTGTCGTCCGAATGCTCTACCTCACACAGCTCTACCAACATATTTCTCTACAGTTGTATTACACTGAATAAAATAACTGCCTGAATGTAAGTAATTGTAAATGACCAAGATTATAAATTTAACGAAAGCCTGATTTTTTCTCTAAAAACTGTAAACCAGTAACAATGTTGACAAATGTATGTTGTAAGTTATAATGCAATTATTCTATTATCAATAAAAAGTTACCATGAGAAAAATTTATTCAGTAGACCTTAAACTATACAGGCCTCTTGAAACAGAAAATCAAGCACAACAAAAAAATTAAATTATAAAGACGTTTATAATTGAAAATAGCATGATTTTTTATAGTTGAATTGTCAGTTATTAATTTCAAAACATATTGAAGCTAGCCTGTAAAAAAAACCTAACGCTCCGCTCGATTGGGGAAAAGGGAAAACTAAAACCAGCGATTGAATATCGAAAAATGCTTCAAAAACTTCGAAATTACTCCCAACAGTTGCACAAATACCAATTCAATCGGAAACTTACAATGTCAAAAGTTGTTATTATGTTTTAATCGAATCATTGACAAAAATCGACAAATCGCCTAAGCATTTTAATGTAGCAACTCATGTGTATGACGTCACATCGCTAACGAAGGTTATGCTACACTGAGTGGCCGCGGAATTTTACTCACTTTGAACCACGATATCTTGCTAAGTAGGTGACGCTTCGAAATAATAGTTAGTGTTTTGTTTCCTTGAAAGTATTTTCTACATGAATAAACGCATTAACATCGAACAAAACAGAGAGGTTTTATAATCTTTAAGTACGAAACAAAAGCTGTGGTTGAATGGCTTTTAGCAGTGTCTTCAAAAGTAAAGCAATTCTCTTCGCAGGGTTTACCCCTTGAGATTTCCGATCCTAACCTCTGTTTTTCATCGCTTGAAATCGAGGGCAAAAGGGGAGCATCCTGATTGGTTGCAATTGAATTTACATTAGTTGTGCAATCAGTGACGCCGTTGTAAATGTTATATTTGCCAATGACGCGTCATTATGATAAAATAAACGTAAGATAAACGTTTTCTCGTTAAATATGTTTTCCTCGAAATATGACATTTGATTTTGTGAGACCCTGAAGTCATTCGGTCGACATGGAAGCTGACAGATGAGTTTTCATTGGTGGAGAACCAGGGTTCCGCTTTCCCCATCTAGGGCAGTTTGCTTCTTCTCTCGATTTCAAGCGATGTAGAACAGAGGTTAGGATCGGACATCTCCAAAGAACATCTAACATGGGCGAATCAAGGATGATATCACTGGCTTTTGCCAATGTTCACCCCCCTCCCCCACAGGCGCCAGACCCTAAATATACACCTACGTATATCTACCTACCTATGTAACATATAAAGAAGGTATGACACTGCCGCCATTTTTAATCCTGGCATAGGACCGGAACTGGTTTGCTGGGTCAAATACGCCTTGTAACATTCGTAGACTGATCCAAGTTTACATTTCCGGTCCTATGCCAGGATTCAAAATGGCGGCAGTGTCATACCTTCTTTATATGTTACATAGGTAGGTAGATATACGTAGGTGTATATTTAGGGTCTGGCGCCTGTGCCCTCCCCCTAAAAAACAGCATAAGAAACTAAAAAGAGTCAGTCATACGATTTTACATTGTATTATAGACAAATTTAGGTAAACAAATTAAATTTTCCAGAAGTTGTTCACTGAAGTCAGAGGGTTGACAAGTCTCCAATTTATAATCCACATCGACCCAGGAATCTGCTTTCTCTCAGTTTTCTATGGTTTTCGAGTCCGTAGAAGATTGGGATTGAGATCAGTTGATGTCTAATTGAGATCGGTAAATTTAACTTTTGGGACGTTATTTCATAGATTATAGATGACTGACATAATTGTATACACGCCCTTGTAGCTATCTGTTCAATTGACAATATCTATTTAACCTATACATATGGACACATTCGTTTTGGCCCTGAAAGTATCAGTATTTGGTGGTTTTAAAATATTCCACACTAACCTTTCAATGTGGTTAAGACATTAAATTGTAGTTCATCAAATATTCCATTAAAAATTTGTGTGCTTTTCTCTTCACACAATATATAAATATCGCCATTGTCCTCGGACATCAAATACGAGTTACACCAATCCCACATTCTTCCAAGGATTATAGGTCTCAGACAAGGTTGTTTGAGGGTCAAATCTTTGCGAAGTTGTTGGCGCTGTTTAAATTGTAGTTTAAAATCTGTAAAACATACGGGTAAAGCATGTTATTAAAATCGACCTTGTTCCGAGGAATAAAATTTGCAAAATAATGCATCTACCGGGATACGAACAGGTCCTGTAGATTAATCGCCACAAGGTCTGAGGACACCCCGTATAGGCGCGTGTTCAGTACCAGTTTAGCGTAAAAATGTCCAGTCAAATAGCTGACCAATCACCATAGTTTTTAAACAGTCGTCCTTTTGAAAGCATTCGGATGAGAAGAAAAGATGTTTTTGTTTTGGGTTATCTGCCCCTAGCTTCTCGCAGCGAAAGCTTTTGTTGGATGTCTTGTGATTGGTTCACTGAATTGCGTCAGAACATGGGGGTCTACGGGCTGTTATCAGGCGGTTTTGCAAGGAAACCTCCAAACGTTATATCCCGGCAGATGCAATATTTTGCAATTTTTATTCCTCTGAACTTGAGGCTTGAGTGGGATAGTCAGTAAAAACATTAATACCGAATATATGTTGCCCTCCACAAATATCATGTTTATGTCATCGAGAGATATATCCATTTAAATAATACTACACGAGTGGCCTCTTCGTGTGAGAAAGAAACGTGCACAAATTCTATACCTCAATCGATGTAAACATGATATATCAAGGGAAAACGTATATCCTACTTAGTATTTTATCACTTATTATTTGATTTATGTTGACTGGACTGACTGAAGTTGAAACCATAACATTCCCCTAATGATCTCACTTCAGTGACCATAATGTTAAATTCTACAGAAGGCTTGATATATTGATGATAATTGTTTTCGTCAATGATAGAGGGTTTATTTCACTGATCAATAACAATTGAGGATTTCACACTCGATCATATAATAAAAAGTGATATCATCGAACACTGCTCATAAACATAATAACTTTTGAACAAACTTTATCTTTGTCTCACATCAAATGTATGCCTTATTTAAGGAGGAATTCTACCGTTTTGCGAGACCATAAAATATCCATGTACCGTTAAAGATTTGAAGTAAAGAGCAGTTTTCATAAATATTATATGGCTTTTATTCATGACATATGTGCTGATTTAGGTTCAAACCACCTCATACATATATTTTATATAAGTGCATAGGATATGACAATTACTTCGTTTCATCGAAAATCGAGAAACGGCGTGCTACATGTACAGAAGCAGGGTACATGTAAACCAGCTTTATAACCTATATATTACCTATTATACTCTACCACAAAACCATTTCTATCTGCTAGTTGAGACACAATTACATTTTACCAAGTGGTGCACGCCAATCTGTGAGGTTTTTAAAAATAAAACATTCTACCTTTTATATTGTCATTATACAGAACCCAATAACATTAATGGGATTCGGCCCGAAAAAGTACAAGAATTTGAACTACTAAAGGTAGTGTTATCCCAAATATATATAACCATATGCATGTTATACCATTAACATTTAAATGGTAACTTTAGCGGAAGTCAGAACGTTTCAACAACATAGATAACGTTTGACATGTGTGATCCAACAAAATGTCACTTTAAGTAGCTCAACATCTGTATCTAAAATTGTGTAAGTGTCAGAATGTCGCTCATGTGTAACTCGTGCAAATGCGAGGTTCAAGCATTTGTTGCATTATTGTTGCAGAATAGATTGGTAATTCACCATAGCAGAGATGGTTCATTAGGTCTTCAAGACGAATGTCTCAAGACCTGTTGTTTTTATGCTATTGCTTACCTGAAATTACTATGGCCTTTTTGACCGATTTGTCCCACGAGTTCTGAACTAACTGCTAAAGCGATTTTTCTGAAAATTTCCGGGATGGTAGAGCGTGTCGAGATCTCGCTGTGTTAGGAGACCGAATTTTTAATTTCGACATGGTTCCTGAGTTATCGCCCCTTAAAATCAAGACTTCAAACCTCAATAGCGCGAAAACTAATCAGGATATTTTCATTAAATTTTTAACAAAATGTGGACAACAACATTCCCCATTGATTAGGCCTATAGCAGTTTCGACCGTAACTATATATATATTTTTTGCTATTTCAAAACAACTGAAAATTGTGTGCACTTTTGCTACGCGTATTAAAAATCTTCTCCTAAATCATGTCAATACATACAGCTATGCGTGATAGCTGATCTAAAAGCTAAATGAATTTAGAAAAAAGCAATCTGAACAGAATTTTCAATTATGACCTTGAATTCAAGTAATCTACCCTTGAATATGGACCTTTTTGAAAAGAACGTTTTTCGACCTCAAGTTCAAAGGGGCATAACTCTGTTATGAATTGACTTATGTTAAAGTTACTTAATGCAATCTCTCTCTTATCTTTAGTGTAACAATTTAATAACATATCATGATCAGGTAAAAATTGATAGATTCGGTACAAATTGGACGTATTCCCCAAAAAGTAAAACTTTGTGATTTTGAGACTTTTAAAGGGGTATTTTCTTTGGAGAATTTTCTATCGTAAACTATTGAAAATAGCAACATGTTTAATAGCTCATTTTGAAGCAAAGACGTCCTTTATTAAGAACAATAAATTTCATTTATGTATCTGTCATACTTTACATGTGACAAGTCATAGAAGATTGACTTTTTTTTTAAATCGTTATTTTTGGCAAAGTTCAAAGGTTCATAACTGCTTAACTAATTAAGATATTGAAATTGTATTGACACCTTCGGATGCACAATTTCAAGATCAACAACGTTTCTGTTAAACATTAAAAGATGATAGTTAAGCTCCAAACATAGCAAAAGTTTCTATGGGTTCACATTTTAGCATTTTTGAGTATTTTCTTGATTATTCAGAGGAACATAACACATTACTTATGTATGCGATCTAAATGATAACATCTACTAAAGTAGAAATTGAATATCAACGTTTTCTATGTTTCACCTTAGTATGAAAATATTAACCATTTTGTCTTAATCGTGTAGGTCGTGAGGAATTTTTGAAAAAATACTACTGAACATAGAGACATGTTTGATAGCTCATTTTAAAGCAGAGAAACTCGACAAGCAAAGGTCTTGAAGACCTCAGTATTGACGCGTCAATACTAGTTCGCCATGGTATTATGTAGAGGGTAATGTCCGAGTAACTCTCCATTCCTTAAAAATAATGTGGCCGAGGCCTATTATTTTTAAGGAATGGAGAGTTACGAGGATTTTACCCTACTTAAATTACACTCAAAGTATTGCTCTTATCAAAATTGCTTTAAAACGTTGCTAAACAAAATAATGGAGTGAAGTAAAAATAGGATGACGTCACAAGTGTAATTTAACTTGTGCTTCCGTTGACGAGCCATGTGAGCGATAAATATACCTTCAACTAGGTTAGATACAGTCACAATGTGTGTAATACGTCCACCCCCATACTTCCGTGTGAAATGAGTTTTGATATTAAATGTATGTAATTGATATAAAATGTCAGTGGAAACTTACGTGGTATAAAGAGATATGACTGTTTTTTTGTTTTGCATTTTCTTCTTTTGCGCCGTTTCACTTTCATTGTACATTTCTGGGTTGTTTTCAGGGCATATTTGTCAATTTGGTTTCCGTTAGTTTTGTAAGTGGGTTGGTCAATAGTGAGATTGGACGTAGGTTTCTCAGTTGGTTCATCAATGGGTTTCTCGTTGGGTTTTTCAATGGGTTTCTCGTTGGGTTTGTCAAATGGTTTCTCAGTGGGTTTGTCAATTGGTTTCTGAGTGGGTTTGTCAGTGGGTTTTTCTTTAGGTTTCTCAGTGGGTTTGCCAACAGGTTTATCGGTTGGTTTATCAGTTGGAATTTCATAGGGTTTCTCAGCGGGTTTGTCAGTTGATATGGCAGTGTATTTGTCCGTAGGGTTCTCAGTGTATTTGTCCTCTGTAGTGTTACCAGGAGTAGATCTCGTGTCCACTGAGAGACTTGATACCGACTCGCTGCTAGATGGAGCTGCGGGGAGACAGAAATGAAGAACTTTAACATGTGACAAATAATAGCAAATGTTGAATCGTTAAAACCAAAATATGTTTCAAGTAGCGCTTTCCATGTAGAGAGTAAAAGGAGTCGTTCCAAAACATCTTTTTGTAGTATTAGTTCGATCCGTTTAGTTAATCATATCTGGATTTTAGACATCAGTTTTAATACTGCATTATCAGAGTGTCTTCTGTCTCAACGGAAACAAGTCTGGTGAACAAATACAATGTTAGCCATTGACATGTATACTAGTTGTATACCTGGTGCCCATGAAGCGTACATACACCGGTACCTTGAAAGCATAAATCTTTAACATGTAAGAGGGGCTGTAGCAAGTTTATTTTGCAAATTTAGTTTGTTTTTCTTATTTATAATGATAGTTTATGTTATTTATAATTACTTTAGAGGGTAAAACATCTTATTACACAAATAGTCCGGCAGCCAGCCCTTGTGACCGGGAAAGTGCGTCCATAGACAATATTTTTGTTCATGGTGAGCCCTATGGGTATATACTATAGGTAACTGAATGATGACACTTTGTCATCATTGAGCATTTTGAATAATTAATGTTTTAATTAGATAGGGTACACTCGTGATTTCAGTTATCCAGACACATTAAGCAATTATATTTTAGTGTTCACAAAATTGAAATAAAATTAAGGCAGTTATATATCAATTGTTGTCTATTAGTATTATGAAATAGTACACTTTTTTCACTTTTGTTTTTGTAAAAAAACGAAAGGCCAAAACGTTGATAATGTGTCTGGTTTCTGAGCAAATTTGGTTTTCTTACAGTAAAATTGGATTTAATGGTTTAATAATGTTACTTTTGATTATAATTACGATTATTGAATCATAATCAAAAGAAATAGTGATAACGTTTCAGTTAGTATATGTTTACTTTTGATAAATTCTGAAAAAAGACCTCCATGTAACCCAACAGAGTTATGATTATTTGACATTAGAACAAGGAGTTTTTCTGGATAACAACGTCTTTAATGGGAATATACAAGACGTTTCGGGGTATATACTTACTCCATCATCAGGTGAAATGTAAGATATAACAAAATGGTATACATTTATATAGTAAATAAACCAATGACGAGAAAACTCAATCAGATAGATTAAATTAAGTTTTTAAGATATATTACGCATAAGAGTGGAATACATTGATGATTTGTGATACAATCATGAGGATCATTAATAGTTGATTGTTAAATCAGCAATGGCCTGTAGGCTTTATTGAAGTAGTGATTGGACAACTGCAATTCAAATTGACAAAAGGAGGAAAGCAAATTGCCTTTATTGTAGATATAATAACAGTCGATTGGATGTGAAATGCAGAAGACATGGTGATTGAGAGTATTAGGAGAGGCCAGTGATTGTGGTTGAGGTGTGCGGTGGTTGGGCGTTGAATGGTTCTGATAGGTGTAGACTCCTCGTATAACCTGTGACAAATGTGAATGGATGGTAGGGTGGGTGCTCCTCGGATTTGCCTCCGACGGAATATAGATGTTCGAGATGAGTGAATCCCCAAGTACATGTTAGGAAGATGCTTTGGTCGCGGTTTATTGCAGGTTTTTCCCTTATAATGTCAATCGCTTATTGGAGTTTTCTTTGGCGCCAGTTGTTATTTGTTGACAAGACTGTGGTAGCCTCCCAATTTATAGTGTGATCCTTGTTCAGAGTATGCTTAGACAGGGAGGAGTTCTGGTCAAGTGTGTTGATATACTCTTTATGTTCCTTGATCCTTGTCTTAATAGGCTGCAGCATTTCTCTGATGTACTCTTGTCCACAGTGGCATGGACTATTCTCAGTCCATGCCCTGTAGTTTGCAAGAAGACATATGAGAAGAGGAGATGGTGGTAAGTTTCTGTTTCCATGGTCAACCTGATTCTTGGATGCTGGTCTTTGAGATGTTGTAGGAGATGATGGCTGTGGTGTTGAAGGTGTCATCAACCTTGTGGAACCAGCAAATCGACTGAAGGAGCATTAAAGTGTGCTGGTTCTTGGAAGGATGTCATGAAAATCTCTGTTATTATGGAAGACAGTTATGAGCCCATTGGAAGTCCGTGGATCTTGTCAGTGAAAATAAAATAGAAGTAGCCGACCGTGCTGCAAAAATGGTACCATGGACATTAATTTATACTTATAATCAACGTGATATGCATCTGCAGCAATGTAAATCACTCAATGCTCCGTTGATTCGACAGAAAGACAATACAGTGTTCTTTAAAATGAAACACATTATTGTCCGTACAACTTTGCAGAATCAGAGAAGCAGAGCAACTGGTTTTTTTTGGTTGTTTTGTTGTTGTCGTTGTCTCTGTTATCCTTGTCTTTGCTGTTTTGTTTTTATGTATAAATAAATTCACATGAACTATGAAATAACAAGGTGTTTGATGTTCCTGATTCAAAAATGTGTTGCAACGTCTCGCAGTGTTATCTGAATAAGGGTTTGAATATGTGCACGCCCACACTTTTTAATGTCACTTTTCAGGTCATTGCAGCTATAGTTTAACGTTTAAGAAACATTCTAGCTTTTTCTTCTAGGTACTGGAGAAACGCCCGTCCATTCCACAACTTTCCACACTTGGAAATAATGATCTTTCCAAAACCGAAATGCGTCCTTTCCACACTGTGGAGTAGTATAGAAACTAAGGTTCCTGGCCCACCCACAGCCCATGTATTTTCAATGGGGCTTTTCGAGCCTCTTTGAGATGGGAGGCTCGCATGGATGTGTATTAATAGTTTATCGCTTGTAGTCATATTAGGGGAAATCTATATATAGTAACTGATGTCATCTTCCTACGACAAATATGTTTTGAGCAAATACAAGATCACAAAGTGGCTACAGAGACAAGAACCCTATAGTCTTCAACGTCCTGTTAGAAGAACTTTTTCAAGAAACAAAATCATGCTTACTGGGATAGACGATCAATGGTCAGCTGATCTCATGGATATGGTCAACTTTTCTAAGTACAACGATGGAGCAGTCTATGTACTAGTGGTCATTGACGTGTTCTCTAAATACCTCTGGCTAAGACCCTTGGATGATAAGAAAGGTCGCACTGTTGCCAAAGCCCTTGATAACATATTTGAGGAAGGGAGACAACCAACAAGAATAAGAACAGATCGAGGTCAGGAGTTTCGTGCTAAAGAAGTTCAGTCACTCCTGAAGAAGAGAGCTATTAAACATCTACTCACAAACAATGAAACCAAAGCGTCAGTGGCTGAATGTGTGCTGAAAACAATCAAGACTCGATTTTATCGTTATTTCACACACAAACAGTCCTATAGATATTTGAACCAACTACAGAAATTTACCGATAGTTACAATGAAACTTATCATAAAACGATTGGTTTGGCTCCGTCTTAAGTGACCAAAGGCAAGGAAACTAATATCTGGTGGCGTATGTATTGGCCCAAGAAAACTAGTACCAAGAAAATGATGAAGAAGCCTTTCCGATTCAAACTAGGAGATAATGTTAGACTCACTCATCTCCGGAATATATTCAGTAGAGAATACGACGAGAAATAGACAGGGGAAATATTCACCATCTCCCAGAAAATACTACGGGGTGGACTGCCTCTGTACATGGTCAAGGACTATGATGGTGATGAGATCCAGGGCACCTTCTACCAATCCGAACTTCAAAAGATGGACATACGAGATGATGATGTATGGAAAGTAGAGACAGTACTGAAGACCAGAGGAAGGGGACCGAATAAACAACATTATGTTAAATGGCTTCATTGGCCTAAGAAATTCAATTCTTAGGTCAAAGCTTCTAATGTCCAGAAACTGTAAATAAATACTATGTAAAGGTGCACGAGGATGGTCCCCCGACTTTTGTGCACTTGTATGTACGGGCACTGGATGAAAAAGTCCTATTTAATCCGGAGTAAATATGGATTAAAGATGTCATTTAATCCCCTTTACTCCCCTTTACTCCGGATTAAAGACACAATTTACAACAGAGTAAAGGGGAGTAAATATCACATTTAATCCATATTTACTCCATATTTACTCTGAGATTAAATATTTGTAAAGGTGATTAAATAAGATTAAAGTTTTGTAAATATTCAGACAGGTTTTTTACCATGTTGTAATAAAAAATAAAATAATTTCATCAAAACGTAACTTTATTTAAAAAAGTTTCTATTAACATTGCTAACAAAACATTACTCTAATTAAAAACTATTTTGATAAAAAGAAATGCTTTCAAAGAAAAAGTGACTTGAATGGAGAATATGACTTTGATGAAGACAAAAATTATATTATGAAGATTTGGACTTTGATGAAAACATTATTTTGATGAAAATATTTGCTTTAATGGATAAATTAATATTAATTGCAAAAAGTTACCTAAATAGAGAATACATTTTGATGAAAAATGTTATTTTGATGAAAAATTTTACTTTGATGAAAAAAAATTACTTCAATGAAAAAAAATTACTTTGATGAAAAATGTTACTTTGATGGTATATTTTACTTAAAAGAAAGAAATTACTTTGATGAAGAATTTGACTTTGATGAAATAATTGATTTTAATGAGAAAAATCACTCTGATGAAAAAGTTAACTTTGGTGATAAATATGACTTTGATGAAAAGATTGACTTTGATGGAAAATTACTTTGATAACATAAATGCTGTTAATTTAAAAATTTAATTGTTCTTGATAATAAATTGACTTTAATGAAAAATTTACTTTGGTGAAGAAATTGACTTTGGTAAAAACAAACAAATTACTTTGATGATAAAAATGTCTTTAATGGAAAAAATTACCTTTGATATGACCAATTCCGCATACTGACTAACATGATTGTAAATAAATACTATGTAAAGGTGCACGAGTCTGGTCCCCCGACCTTTGTGCACTTGTATGTATGGTGAATAAAATATAAATAGAAATTGTATAATCTTGTTGTTGATCATATATATGTGAAAGAAAATGTTATAAACAGTCAAAGTACTAGACAACCTCAGAAACAAAAACGAATCACATGATTGATAGCTCAACATTTCCAAATGCTCAAAACATATTTGTCGTAGGAAGATGACATCAGTTACTATATATAGATTTCCCCTAATATGACTACAATCGATAAACTATTAATACACATCCATGCGAGCCTCCCATTTGATAGAGGCTCGAAAAGCCCCATTGAAAATACATGGGCTGGGGTGGGCCAGGAACCTTAGTTTCTATACTACTCTGTGGAATGATCACATTTCCACAGCCAACCAAAATGTGGATTTCCATTGAAGCGTGAATAAAATCACATTATCTGTTTTCATCTCCCTACTTCTAAAACTAAATTAATAATCACTCTTCAAAACTCCTTTTCAACTCATTTATCTTCATTTATTTTAATGCAATTACATTTAGGTGAGAAATTATATATTAATCATTTAATGTAGTATTTAATTTGTTCATATCATTATGTGAAGCGTTCATAAAATCGTGGTTCAGTTTTCTGAAGCAACGAGAACATTTTGGAATAGTTTTGTTTCCAGTACAATAAATAATGATATTTTCCTACAATTTCCTGAACAAGTGATAGATGAGATCATTGTAATTTACATGACTAAATTATAAACATTCAGATAACCAGAAATAATAGTTGAATAGGAAATTAAAATGAAATGAGATTAAGACCATCATTACATACAACCTATGGTGAATCTATTTTCTCAACCAAACGACGGCATATCCACAGATTTTGCAAACAAATATTAACAAAGCGCGAGTGGCATTTCTGTGTGACATTGAGTGAGTGAAATTTCGTTTCAATAGCAAATTAATCACGAAATACGAGTCATACATTGCAGTGGATGTAGTTTTTTATGTTGAGGGTTATACCATATACGTATAAATTAGTTATGTTGGGTTGTATACGACACAATTAAAAACTACTATTATTTGAAGAGATCATTAAAAGAAGCATGTTTAAAATCAAAGTTCGGTTGTTTTGCCATTGGTAAAGTTGGGATAACATTATCAGCGATATCATTATTTTCATAGTGGTCCTGCACATGTACTTTACTTCATCAAATACTTTATAAAACGTGTCAATTCTAACAATTGTCTGTACATTGACACTTACATTTCTTTTTTTATATGCTGATCAAACATTAATAAGTTTTCAATTGCCATTGTGTACTACATATGAGGTATTCGAAACTATGCAAATTTAAACAATTTTACATAGTGAATCTAATTAGATTGTTCCCACTTTTAACCACCCATTCATATTTTATTCACTTAACCACAGAATATTTCTTTTTAAATTAAGATTGAGTTACTAATCCTTCATGTATGTATAACTCGTTAACCACACGATGATTACAAATTTGTACTATACAGTTAAATCAATGAGGCAAAATGTATATTAAATGATTACACAGGGAAAGGACACGCATATAAAATTACTGTTGTCCATACATCATAGTTTAATTGATCTTGTACAGTATCGAATATTGCACCACGTTACAAACAAATACCAATGAGAGACATCTCACAAGAGAAAATATTGCATTTGGTTAAACTATAACATTTGAATATCATGAATATCCTTATTGTAAATTATGTAAATAATATATGTCCAATACCTACATAAAGATGCAATTGATCATTAAATCAATGATGTAAATTGTTTTGTCATGTCATTTTGTTATTAGAATCATCTGAAAGGTGCTTCCGCAAATAGAAACTTGTCTCTTTCTCTCTCTCTCTCTCTCTCTCTCTCTCTCTCTCTCTCTCTCTCTCTCTCTCTCTCTCTCTCTCTCTCTCTCTCTCTCTCTCTCTCTCTCTCTCTCTCTCTCTCTCTCTATTCGTATGTTATGTAAAACAACAAGAGTTTAACCGTAAAAACATTTATTAAACATGCAATTTATCATAAAATATATATTGCCGTCACTCATCCAACAAAAGCCATTTTAGTTTGTGTATATTCAGATAATAATTATAATCTGCAATGTATATGACAAATAAATGAATATTCAAAACAAAGTACATATATTGTAAAATAATGGTATAATAAATGTAATTTGTGATGGGATATTTGAAATGAATCAAGTCAATTCAATTCTTTATTATTTATAAGTTGTATCAGTGTATACAATACAGTATTGTAGTATCTAATTGCCATCACTCATCCTGTGAGGAGCCAAGTTGCGCTATTAACGAGTTAAATAGAATATGCAGGCCTGGATATACTAGGATATGTGTGTATTGCAAGGGGGCAACCTGTGCGGCTATTGACTATATATTTGAGTCGTTAAGTACTGATTGTGTATTTAGTCATAATACCTGCTGAGATACACATGTGCAGTTGTTACACTGAATTGCATAACTACTAGCTACGACAATCTCTGCGAACAACTTTTTTGTTCAGCTTGTGCAAGACCTTAATTCGGTAATTCGGAATATATAAAACTAATCAGTAATGGTACCCGCTATGGTCTATGGTTATACTACAGCCTGCTTTTAATTACCGACCCATTCTGTAACAAATGCTGCAATTTTTGTTTGATAAGACAAGTTTTGAAATTGAGTTTTGGTTTTGATATTTAAAACTAAATTCAGAAGTAAATAACAAAATATTGGAATAAGTGTGTATTTGTGGGATTGTGTCCGTGCATACAAAATATTAGGTTAATGTAATTAATCTACTGCAACATTGTTAATGATTACCAAAATAATATATGTTTATTTTAACAATTTCCACTTTAAATTCTTCGTAGAGCTTACAGTTTAACAACAGATGGCTGTGGCTACATGCGAACACATCAGATGAAAGTAAAATTACAATTACGTTTTGAGTTTGATTTCAATAATTTTTTAAGATATCAGTAAATCGTTTTTTAATGCCAGATTTAAATTATATTCAAAATAACAATTTTATTACATTGGTGATGAATTGTGATGTTTTAAATGCAACAATAGCATACCACAAAAGCTGTCAATTTGTGAGGAGAAGTACGTTCTTAAGACAGAGTCTGTCATGTCTCACATGCTTTGTTGTGAATCAATTAATCAATTGGAACGGCGACAACCACTGAAGCGGTGTGTAGATACCCAATCACAGTGCGGGCTAATAAACAAAGTTGTGTATTCTGCTAATTAACAAATATGTCTCGCATTCATGTACATAAATGTCTAAATAGCAGGTTGATACCCTCATCAAAATAATACAAGCTATTCTATAATATAAGAAATTCATTCAATAAATTTTAACATCCTGTTTTTCGCTGACCTTATAAAATGTCCAAATTACCATTCATTGTCAATAAATCATCCCATATTAAATTACTGACAAAACAAATAATAACGAACACTTGGTATCAATTTGTAGTTCTCAATTAAAACAAAATGGACAGACAAGCAACTAGCAATATAATTACAATTATCATAAGACATCAGTTCAGTTTCAAAGAGTACGCCTTTTTGTGAGTTTTGGTAATGGTTGAATACCAGAGTGCGCCCAGACTGCAGTCGACTGCAATCAGTACCGGTAAGTATATATGCAACCCACGGTAACGTTATCACTGCCCTATTACTATGCATATGATATAGAAGGCGAAGAACAAACTCATTTACTATAAACAGATAAAAGGGTAGTGTCACTAAACATAATCACAACTTACAAACGGATATGAATAAACATGCAACATATGCTAACCCGTCAAGTTTGACCTATGTGACACTCAATTACCAATAACGTAATTGTAATGTGATTAACATTTATATTAAATTTATTTTAATAAATTTGCATCCGCACTTCATTACAATACAGCAAGAAAGACTGAATATATTTGTTTATCTTTAATTATTGAGGCATGCACGGAATTACGAGTTTTCACCGATAATAAGGAAACAACGTTAAATGTGTGATGACTATTTTGTAAAACAGTAAAATAAAAAAATAAAAAGAAATTTCATAAAGTTAAGATTAAGTGCCGTAAAATAATGGATAGACTTCTCAAATATGTATCCAAATGAGACATATGCGCACAAAACACTCATAAAGCACAATAAACATAAAGTTATATTTTTACAAATATGATAGTGTTACTACAGTAAGTAAGAACAGATTAAGTTTGTCAATTACTTACCATTCTCGTGTATTGCACAGATTGTTTTATGACCCGCAATTGCTATCTTTAGATGGGCTCAACAGCGTGTATTCGCGACTTCGCATACATGTATATTCGGTTGTGTATGTGTGAACTCTGATGAGAGTAGTCTCTTCTTTGACAAGACACATCCACGTGTATAAAGGACAAGCATTCATTCTTCAACATATTAAATTGTATCATCAAGATAGCTAACATAGGTTTTCTGTTTAATTCTTGTCCCATATGTATATACTGTCTGTCTTGCAATTGTGTCGGGTATGATTTGTAAATATGTTATGGCTGTATATAGCAATAGGAAAATCTTCAATAAAAATTATAAAATATGTTATGTTCTGTCCATCGTACTTTTTTCGGATCACAACTTGAAACTGGTGGAATCAATCAAATATTTACTCGTATGTGACGCAGGAGAGTGTCTACTGAATGTATATGGTGAGAATTGTTTTAAAAACCGGAAAATATCGATTAAAGGTATCGTTTGTGGAATTAAAGTGAAACCGACTGAATACGTGACAGAAATTTGGAATTTGTATTTGTATTTGAAAATGATAAAATGTATAAATGTATGCTTTGTTTATGAAGCATATTACATTGAAACTGAATGTGTGTGCTAAGTAGTACGTTCGCCGTGAGCAAACGGCCTACTAATAGTTTTAATATATATATCATACTGATGCAAATGAACACAGCTGGCAAGTTCGTATGAAATGTCACATGCAGAACTTAAAAGTGTATCATGCTTGTTTTCATATTGTTGCAGATAAAATCCAAAGTGGCAGAGCTCACAGTTGCCATGTATACAGTTTTGATTTCTTAACTATTAGTTTTAAGATACATTTTCAATAACGTGTACGCATCCTTAAATATGTCCCGTTAACACGCATTAGTTAGCTGATAGGAGAAATATGTATTGTCAAGTGGATTGTCTTATATCTGGTTGAATCAAAATGTTGGTGCCAGGCAATCATTTTTGTTTATGTTTAAAGGATATGTTTATACAAATTGGTCCGACACAATTAATTCATCACTTTATTTAAGTCATTCAACATTTCAAATCGGATTGGGCCAGACTAGCATTTAAGTTTTCTTAGTGATAAGTCACTCTTACGAAATCAATGTAAATTTAGAATCGCATTACACTCCTTAAAAATACAACATTTTAGAAAGGACTATTACACACTGGATGATCTATGATGTTCTCATTATTCTTCTGCTCAAATAGAAGACGAATTTAACAAATGGTTAGTTTGTGACGCCTTTGCAATCCACAAACGATGTATAATCTACTTATTTATAATATGTCTTAAAATACCTTGCCATGTTTATAAAAAGATTTGATAAAAACTCCGGGAAAAATAATTATCTAAGTCACGTCATCTCAAGCTGTCATGTTAAAACTGGGCTCTAAATATAAAAATAAACCTGTCTGTCAGTGATTATTTCGCAAATAACTATTGCATATGTTTTAACGATGCATCAATATAACATGCAATAATTATGTTCGTCCGTCTGTCCTAATATACATTTTATAAATTCCATTACAAACATACTAATAGTACCTATGAGACGTTTTCACAAGGTTTGAAAACAATCTATTATGAATTGGTGAACTGTTTACGTGTCACTCAAAAAACTGCAATACACGCATAAGTTCTACAGATAAAATAGATAGAGGTGTCTGTAGTAGAGATCGCAATACAGTAATAACGTACATCAACAAAGAATATTGTATAAATTAAATAAACAACATTATCCCAGAGAGCTAGAAAACGCAAGATTTAAGATAATTGTCATTATTTATGTAAGGTAATACATACATAGCGATTTTCTAATTACGAAATATTCAATGTATTACGCATAATTTATCCCCTGGTTTATGACCCGCAATTAAGCTAGGCTTGTTGGGGCGAGGAATGGCGTGTTCGCGACTAGCTGAGGGTGTGTATTCGGATGTATATTCGTCAGCTCTGATGAGAGGGTTATCTTTAAATACTAATACACATACACATACACATGACATAACTAGAGGAAAATGTAATATCTAGATATCTAGCGTAGGTATTCGAGTCTGCAATAATGAACATGTTTATATAAATCGCCTTCTATGAATTTATTTGAGCAGAACTAATATGAAAAATCACCCCATCCAAACTGTGCTAAACAGAAACATGGGTCTGTGGTGAAATGATGTGTGCTTATATTATGTTTTAATTGGATTTTATGATTTGCAGTAATACATGTTCAAATTCTATATATACCTACTAGTATCAAAGCTAACACAACTGTGACCTTTTATCTAGGTCAATACTGTCTAAATGTTTAATTTTATAATATTATTTGTAGTTTAGAAAATAGTAATATCCGTTCAACTCTATAACATGTTAAAGTTATTGCAATTTTACCATATAACATTGAAATGTTGTTTCAACAGATAATGAGACGCTTATCGTTTATAAGCTAGTATACAGGATTAAATTGAAGCAAATGCACATACTGGTACCTCTTTGTCTTTGAATGTCTTCATGCTCTGTTTGTTCTGAAAGTGGATTTTTTAGCAGCATATTTTATGCGTGCCTAATAGTGTTAAATTTAAAGCAACACCTCACCGTCTTTGA
This sequence comes from Gibbula magus, assembly GCA_936450465.1. NCBI lineage: Eukaryota > Metazoa > Mollusca > Gastropoda > Trochida > Trochidae > Gibbula > Gibbula magus. The sequence continues at coordinate 16,735,234 of OW388293.1, read as the reverse complement.
TTAAACCATTACGTAATTCATTAGGAGGGACACAACGTTTATGCAGAGGGCATGATGCCGACATAGGATCTCTAATTGGTTGTATAACTTTAGTACTGTTCAGGGTCACCTTTTTATAGTGTACATTGTCAGGGAATATTTATAAGATATGTGACATATTAATCGCTTCGTATGCTACCTTACGTGGTTACATCACTGAAGAATGTTGTAAGACCCTGGTACATGCTCTTGTCACATCAAGATTGGATTATGGCAATGGACTTCTCTGTGGACTACCTGATACTCTCACCAATCGTCTACAGAAGGTCCAGAACTGTGCTGCACGACTCATTACCAGGACAAGCCGACGGCAAGAGATCACGCCTGTCAGAGAGGTGTTGCACTGGCTCCCAGTGAAACAAAGATGCCAGTATAAGATCTTAACATACACCTACAAGTGTCTCTATGGCATGGCACCAAGCTACTTGCAAGACCTTGTGGTCCCATACCATCCTGCCTGAATCTGAGTCCCTCCTCTGTAAACCCAAGACACGTACAGTGATGTATGGTGACAGATGCTTTGACAGCATGTCAGCCAAGCTGTGGAACACACTTCCATTGCATCTGAAAGGCTCATCCTCACTGAACATTTTTAAGAAAGATCTTAAAACTCATCTTTTTAAAATAGCCTATTCTGCATAATGCATTTTATTATTCATTTAATCACTTATCTTTTACATGTTTTATCCTTCGCTTAACACTTCATCTTTTACTCCTATTTTTTACATTATAATTTTTTTAAATGTGCATACCTTATTTTATTTTGTATAATGTAAAGCGCCTTAAAATGTTTTAATAAGCAGATAAGGCGCTATATAAATGTTGTGTATTATTATTATTATTATTATTATTATTATTATTATTATTATATCAAAGATGACGATTTTTTTCAAGTGTCACGGGTATAAAACCATCTAGCTCAAATTGATCTAAGAGATACTGAACTTCTCTATGAAACATGCTATACGTTACACTACAGAGGGATAACATAGGAAAACGTAAATGTCAGACAGCATATGAAGCATATGAAGTATGACTGCACGTTTCTCATTGCTGTGAATGTCGATCTGAACTGTTGAGAACAACTTTGACATAACAAACATATGCTAATGTACATGATCGTTTCTCTCTTCTTCGTCACCCCAACTTCTAGAATGCCATTCAAAGAAATGTACACGCTCTTTGAAACATTTCTTCTTTGAAATGTACACATGGTTAATACGATCGTTTATACATAGCTTTGAGTGAAAACGAAATGGTTAATGGTGAGGAAACCGATATTACCCCGCATATAAATAATATGGCTTATTAACAGGTTTAGTGAACATTCTAATGACAGTTTCAAAAATTACACGTGACTTCATGGCTGCAGCATGCCAAGGTTCATTGTCCGGTTTTCGATCATAACGACGACTTTGAATGGTTGTATGTCCGTTATAATCAACTGACTGACCTTAAACTGGCTATTTTCGGTTAACATCTTATTACACAAACCAATTATCCGTAGTTGTAGTAATAAAGGTGTTGCGTATAAAGCCAAAATTGCATGGCGGCCATTTTATTGTGAACACATTTTATTATTTCGAATTTTAAAAACTATTCCCATTGCTTTATTGAACTATGTATAAATAGAGAATACTAAACGACGTCCCGTTCAATAACATATTTATGGAACGAGTAGATAGTTTTGGTATCTAACGAGTGAAAGCGAATTAGATACCAATACCATCCACGAGTTTCATAGATATGTTATTAAACGGGACGGAGTTTAGTATTTTATTTATTACATGCTCTAAATTAAAGAAATATGTAATTAAAGTTCACTCTTCATTCATGTAGATGTGCGTAGGGATCCATCTCTTACCATGGACGCATAACGCCATCTCACTAAACACCAAAAGTAGACCACGCAAATATCCCTTAATAACAGTTTCAATTTTGAACACAATTTCAAAACACTCATTACATTGTGTTTATGATGAAACGATAAGAATCGCAAATTAGCGAGTAAACAAAAACATCGTATTAATCTCGCTAGATCTTATGAGCATGTATTGCACATGGATATATTAAAATGCGCATTATAAGTATGCTATTATTATTATTATAATGATGACAGGTGATTGTGACGTCATCGGAATGCAACTGTTTTCAAGCGAGATTCAGTTAGGCTAGTTACAGCTGTACGTAGCTACGGTTGCTTTGCCAAAATAGACTCTGTAACACCCAGATGACAATGATACTGGGGAGTAAAGTTACAGTTCTGCTGCTTGTTTTATCTAGCGAAATTGTGGGGATCAGTGTCCTTGTTGCCGATGAAGTTAACATTGACGGGGAAAAATACTAACAGAAGGCCTGAAAATTGAGTTCCAACATTTTTGTGAACGTTAAAATGTTAGGCCTATATAAACATTGACAGTTACCGTAAAGCATTTTTTATTCATATATCTTGGTATGTTTCCTCTGTAACAACAGACAGACATGAACAATGCCTCCACAACTTGGAAAACTTACGTGTCGACACGAAGTTACAGTAGTTGTTTACATTCTAAACAATCAAACCCATTCTGCAAAAAAGAAGAAAATATCAAAACGTACCTATACGGATTACAATGTAGTCGCATTAATACTCAACTGACGATTGTCACATGATTCGTGGGTTGACCATGAAGTTTATTCCTTATGAATTTAGAATCTAGACTACGTCAAGTTGCAAGACAAAGCCATGCAAATGGCGGTCAAATCGCGAGAACGCTAACGAGATTCAAGGTAACTAACTCTGAATCAACCGAGTGATACTGATTGACAGTAAATTGTGATAGAAGCGTCCGTACCATATAATCATAAGACTTTATGCGATAAAACGTGTAGGTAGAAATCGAGTGCTATCCCAAAAGCCATGTGACTACTGGAAAGTAGTTCCGACTACGATCGCTTTCACGTGCAATGTTTCACAACAGTGTTGAATAAGATTTCAAAGTTTCACAACAGTAGTATCTTCAACGAGAGTGTAATAAAGGGTGTTTTACTATTGGTGACATTATTTTTCAAATACATTTCACCAACTTATTTGAGTGAAAAGACGTGCTACTGCCCCTTTAAGCCGATTGCTATTATTATTAACCACATTGTGGTAAGAACGAACATCATTACATTATCGTTACCAGGAAAACTCGTCTAGATTATATGGTCATAGTTTTCTGTTTGTCTGTTCGCATTCAGATCATCGCATCAATGTGTGAGATTATGCAAGGTCATGGATATTGACCAGGAGATACTGCTGTTATCACTCAATACTCATGATACTTAATATGATTCATATGCTTATAGTATGTTTAAACAACAGAAGGGATATAAATAAATAATTTTCAAGTTTAAATAATCTTTTAATTTTTTTTTATAAAAATGCAAATGAGCGAAGTTTGCTTTGTTGCGCATGTTATGAATCTACTTCTGTTATCTGCAAGTGACGTGTAGTCTCGGACCTGAAGCTAGGTGCGATTGAACGTGGAAGTGTGTCACATCACTTTTACGAAACGAGTGTGAATTTGTGTATTGCGCTGAGCGGGAGCGAGGGTTATACACATATTTTTTACGATTTTCATATGACATATGTCACACTTTCGAGTGTAATAATTCTTTATTACCCATTCAATTCCATTTGAATCTCGTAAAATAGTGAGAAAACGGTCCACTTCTCGTGCGATGACAAGCCACAGTGACGTCAAGAACAATCGTTTTATATACAGGAAATCGCAGTGAAATAATGGTTGCTAGGTGAACGTGATAGGTGCATATGTGCTCGTATCGAAAATATTAACTCAGTTAATTTCAAACATATGGGTAATAAATAGATTTACGTCATCTGTATTCATACCCCCGTCATCTGTATTCATATCCCTGTTATCTGTATTCATGTCTCCGAATAAATCGTTTTGACGAAACATCAACAATCTCATTTTCTTCAGAATAACTTGCATATTGAATATATATATATATATATATATATATATATATATATATATATATATATGTTTTCATTAGTCAAAAGATGTGTATTTTTTATATAGTTTTTCCTGTTATTAATCCAATTTTGATTAACGTTAATTAAAAAAGGCCATATTGTAAGGAGAAACACTTCTATTTACTGTGTACCTGGTGAAAGAGTAAGCAAATACCTAAAAAAAAAACGTGTATGTTCACAATAAAGAAGTTGATATCATTGCCTTCCTCTTGTCCTCTTGTGCATATTCAACTACTAATGCGTTTCAAAGAATTGATCGCCTTTCCTTTAATTCCACTACACCATTATGTTGTTCTGTTGTTCAGGAGTGCCAATCTCTATAACCATGTCTTTGATAGTATTTTACAACAAGCATTGCATATCTCTTTTGCTAAAATGTCCAGGTGTTTTATTATTATTCTCTGGGGATTATCTGCGGCTTCAGCAATACCCATTTACTGTACTGAAGACATGTACGTATACGCAAGAACTGGGGCACTTTAGGCAATAATTCAAACCCTTTTACCCATTCATATAGCTAGCTATCTTATTGAGAATACTGTCATGGGTAGTTTATTGCTGAAACGAGTTGTATTATGAAATATTTATATTCTTCCATGACTATTCCAACAAAAAAACCCATTGTGTTGATAGTTTCTACGTGGTGATTCTGGGTCAGAACAGTTATGAAAGATTTAGAAGACAAAGTGGTACCTTTCGAAGGATTTCGATATTCTTGTCTGACAGTCACATTCTTCAGAGCCCTGGAGACTATTCGTCGGAATACCACACCTTTCTGCTCGACATTCTGTATATCTCTCACGTTGAACACTTGGCAGAGCAAGTCGTGTTTGTCATAGGCAGGTTGTCGACAATCTTCATAACTATTGCACAGTTGTTTGCACATTTTAATGGCTATTGGACTTTTGGAAAACACATTTGCCGTGATTATCTGTGAAGAACCAAAGACAAGGACTACAGCCCAAGTCAGCATTGTTGAAGGAATAGCAGGTCGACAGTACGTATGTACCTTCTTGAAGAATAGTCCTCTCACTATGTCTAAATACTTTACCCTCGTTGTCGAATTCATTTGTTACATGTCAAGTTGAATTATAATTGATATTGGGAATATATCATCTACTATGATTCATTGATTTAAGGGTAAATTTATTGGAATTTGTGAAATATGATACAATAACATAATATGTGTGAAAAACAATATGTTGAAATTGATATCGGGACAACAATTTATTACATAAACTGCTTCATTGAAAATTTATTGTAACTTTGAAATAAGAGCCTTAGATTGTAAATCCATCATAACATGCGGGTCAAATAACGTAGTTGTTTTCTTATGGAATTATCATTGATTAAGAAGATTTTCTTTTTAGCTCTTATCAAAATATATATGTAGTAATACTTATAAAGGATTCATCAATAAGGCTTAATCCTTATTGTTATTCACGTGGGACGGTTTTTGATACCTTTTTTTATCATTCGAAGCCTCACGCTGACGCATTCTGCTCCGAATGATAAAAATCGGTATCGAATCTACGTTAGACTTACAAAAAGTTAAAAACACAGTAGGTTTATCTCCTAACTGTATCACCGTTTATTTTACATTTTTCAAACTACACATTTTCAATTTCAAAGGGTTTCCTAGAGCTGTAACAGGTCCCTCTTGCATGTTTTGTCACCTGTTGAAACCGTTATTGGCACTCATTAAACTCCTAACCATGTCAGATTTATTTTAAACTGTGGTGTTGACTTTAGCTTCTGTGTTGATTTAAGGTCTGCTGTACAAGGCCTTAAGTCAACACCAGGGGCTTAAGTCAACACTGTTTCACCATTTATTTTACATTTCTTCTGGTACACATTTTCCATTCTAAAGGATATCCTAGAGCTGTAACAGGTTCCTCTTGCATGTTTTGTCACCTTTTGAAACCGTTATTGGCACTCATTACACTCCTAACCATGTCAGATTTTATTTTACACTGTGGTGTTGACTTAACCCCAGTGTTGATTTGAGGTCTGCTATACAAGGCCTTAAGTCAACACCAGGGGCTTAAGTCAACACTGTTTCGCCATTTATTTTTCTGGTACACATTTTCCATTCTAAAGGATATCCTAGAGCTGTCACAGGTCCCTCTTGCATGTTTTGTCACCTTTTGAAACACTTATTGGCACTCATTACACTCCTAACCATGTCAGATTTAGTTTACACTGTGGTGTTGACTTAAGCCCAAGTGTTGATTTAAGGTCTGCTAAACAAGGCCATAAGTCAACCAATTTGGCTTAAGTCAACACTGTATCATCATTTATTTTACATTTTTTCAGCTACACATTTTCCTTTCCAAAGAGTATCCTGAACAATTTACAACTTAATTGGAGAGAGCAAGCAATTACTATTGAGTGTACTGGCATTCCACTGCCAAATTAACATCTATTATGAAATACCGTCCTTTGCTTGTTTTGTCACCTTTTGAACAATTATTGGCACGTATTATCTTTCTAACCATGCATGTGTCGTAATATATTCTATGATTGTGCATTTTATATATATTTTTTATATTACCCTAGCATTATTTCTCACTAGCGTAATATGAAGATAGAGAAAATCTGACTATAACTATAACTATTAATGCCTACATTTTTAGCTCATCTGGCTCATCGCAAATTAATTTTAGATCATAAATAGAATCTCACCTTTTTGTCTTCTGTTATCATATATATGAACACAATGATAGAAATAAAACATCTCGGCAAGTCTCGGGTATTTGTAACTGTTATCAAGTCGTGTTGAGATATTTCATATCCGAAGACACTTGCGCAAGATTCTCTTTATAACAATAGTTTAAAACCTACAGGTTCCATTTTCAACCATGTTCTATATAAACATATATTTTTATACATGTTGTTGAATATGTATTGCATTTTCATTTACACATGCGTTTATATAAGAATTAAATAGATATAACAATATTTTCAGTAAATGTCACACTCTGATAAATGTTATATCCATCCTTCAGTTATAATGTCATTATCGCGAAAGGAATATTCTGTAATGTACATATGGTCAGAAAAATACAAATCTATATGAACATAAATTATAATGATGTTTTTGTGCTGGTCGCCTGTTATTAAGTAAACTATACGTCTTGACTTATTCATGTATTTTTTTTATTTCCAAGTGGGTTCACAATATCTTCAGAATACGATGTATAGAGAACTCAGAAATAGTAACCATGTAATACCATTTTATCAAATTAGTATTCTCAAACAACACAACACCACAAGAAAAAACAGTATGTCTTTGATCAGAAACATGTGTCATGTTACAGGGCACTGCAGACAATATCGTATGTAGGTAATGTACCTCTTTGTTTGTGGTTTTAAATTTTTAACCAGATGGTATTGTCTCTCGGCAGCATCATGTGTGTTACACCTATTTTAGGCCCAACTTTCCCTCAACTTCCATCATAGTGGAAATGGGCCATCAACACGTTTTACACATCAGAACTTAAAATGGGTTTATCATGCAAATATCAAGATAAAAGTGAGAATGGCTCACATAACCCGTCAACAGTTCTGAAATTGTTTTCGAACTCTTTTAAGAGCATTGCCAGGGGCTACACTTTGTATCACCCATTGGAGCATCATAACCGTCATTAGCACAGAGTTGAATTACATGAGGTCATAACTCTGTAAAAATATATCATTTCGAAAATGGGTTTCGAACTCGATGAAGACTATGGTGTAATGTAGTCAAATCTCAAAATGCATTCACCCAATTTAACGTTATAGAATGAAGTAAACATTTGAATTCAAGAAAGTTTCAAAGGAACAGCGTATGATGAGAGGATGGTTAAGAAGTAGTTGATGTACACCTAAAACCTTTAGTTAAATGACAGGACGAAATGATGGACGGACGGAATGACCGCCATATATACCCCAACACCACCTACTAAGTAGCTGGAGTATACTTAGTACACTAGTCTGACATTCAGACTCTGAGAAAAGTATTTACTTTGAAAATATGGCAATTTTATCAAAAATATTGAAAAAGCGACTGTAAGAAATGGGATTTTCCGAAGAGAGGCTCCTTTTTAAAACTCTTTTCAATATTTGTTAGACTATGTAGTACACTGACACTGAGTGGAAAGAAAGCAATCTCACGGAGAAAAGAAGTGAACTAAAAGGGCTTCAATTAAAATTTCTCTCAATATTTGAGTACCAATAATTTATTAAGATCCGAAATACAAAATTCCCAGCATCACTGGTAGGGAACTTGGTTACAGTGAGGTTGGAGTATTTGTGATTATTGCGACAGAGTCATTGTGATTTTAGCCTCGGTAGGTCAAGGGTAAGGAGCAATAAATGAGTTTCAGATATACAAATTCAACGTTGTCAGAGAATTGAAGTAACAGTTAGTTAACACATATATCCATAAGTGACAACTAAATTCATGATGACCAATAACCACTGAAAATGTGTAATACTGATAACATACAACAATAGAGAAATATAAAATGAATGTCCTGCACGATTAGCAGTAAAATTCCAGCACAAGGATGTATGCTAAACTGATGTAACGGACAATTTCTTCATTGTCACAGATTATTACAAATCACAAAATAGATGTTAATTGGCTTGATTCGTCAAATATGATCTACGATCTGGATACAGATATATCCCTGAACCTGATTCTGAAAGCAGAAGATCATCGGAACTGTTTTTCTTCATAGGAAAATCTTATTGCATGGATGTTGCTGTTTTGATTAAATATGCCTACATCAGAAAATAACCGAGTAGAAATGTTATTTTCGCGGCAACCACCACTTGCAAAGAGATGTCCATTCCTCCAGCTTGTTTTATTAATGCACATAATGTATTACATAAGGCAACAGTTCTTATAATCCATGTATTCTAGGATTGAAGAGGTACGACGCAAACATACTTTCAGGAAAATACTTATAATTTGGTATTATTTTGTAGAAAGATGTATCTTATTAAGTCATTCAACTCTGTATTTGTTCAACAATTGGCACCCCCTTTTGACACAGCGTGTGAAAGCAATTCGTCAATATAAGAGACACCATACAGAGATGATGCCTCATCAATTTTAAAGTCCAAGAATGAACATTGTGATGATGACATCTTGGACTAACTAACATGATTTCCGTGTTTGATAATATTCTTACTTAAATACCCCCGAAATGTTGATAAACAAGGCATGTGGCTATTGATTTTTCCTTTTTGAAAATAAAATAATATCGAGACTTCGCCCATGGGCCAGGTTTCCCATGGGCGGATTTCCCATGGGCCAATGTTGACTTTGGCAAACATATAATGGTTGTGAAATGTTGACTTTGAAAAAAAAATGTTTGTGAAATGTTGACTTTGGAAAAAATAGAATGTTTGTGAAATGTTGACTTTGGAAATATTGACTTTTAAAATATTTATTGATTTTGGTGGAAGTGTTACTTTGATAAAATATGGACTTGTTGATTTTAATACATATTTTGAGTTATACGAATGGTTGACTTATGAAATATTCATTTTAATGATATGTTGTGTAGTTTAAGTTTATCTTATATAAAATGTTAACTTTGGTGACTTTGAAAAAGATATTTTGAATTTAGTAAAATGTTGACTTTAATCACATATTTACTTTGATGAAATTTTGACTTTTAAAAGATATTTTGAGTTAAGCGAATTGTTGACTTATGTTGACTTTGGAAATATGTATTGACTTTGACGAAGTTTGCATATATCATGAAATATTAATATTTCTATTCTATTGACTTTGGTTTAGTTTGAAATGTTGACTGTTATATTAGTTTATTAATTTATGGTTTGACTGACCCTTCACAAAGGAAATACCTACAACGGGTTGTTAGTCAACGGTATGTGCATCAATTAACATAATTGAACATACATGAGTGTCAATGACACGCTAATGAATAATGATAAGCTAGTAAAGTAAATATATGTATAAACGTTTATATCAAGTACACACACATTGTGTTAAGTGTAATTCAGCGTCGTGTAAAGTACTTACGCAATAATGAATAACAATTTTTATTTGTAATTGTAATTCACTTTCATTTCTGAGGAATTAGCAAAATCTGCTAGCCGTACACTTGGAGTAATTATATAAATAGAAACTTTTAGGGGTATGTCTTTTGGTGTTTTCCTGCTTCTCTTTAACGTTCTCACCTAAATACTCAGAGTTAATTATGCTTTGGCACTTTCTTACCTCGAAATAGAGTGTAAATATGACATTACTATCTTATGCTTATGTTATTTTACTTTCTGGTTATTGATGTCATATTTATTGTGAAACAAGGATGTGATAAAAGGTAACATATATTTCATACAATGTGTACATGCATCCGACTGCATGACTAAGTCTTTTGTTTAATGTAAGGAATATATATATTAAAGCAATGTATATGTACCGTTAAAACAATATTATGTAATCGCCGTATCTTGACTTGTATCGAGCACCTTCATTGTTCCCGGGCCATAAACTGTGCGTAGAATGTAGACATCTTTGATGAGCATTCTAGAAGTAGAATGTAGAAAGTAGAATTTGTTTTGATTGTGGCGTAGGCGATAGGTGTAGGCGATACGAGGACAGACTATACCAATAAAGGCGACTATTTAGTAGGATGTCCTATTTCACTGTTCCATTTCAGTCATGGGTGTTACGTTAATCTATTTCTAAGAACTGGCTGACAAATGGCTGTCTGGAGAATGGGAGATATGAACCTTCTGTATTTTTCTGCATACATTGTAGCTTTCTGTTGAAACTATGATAATTTCAATGACTAATAAAACTACAATTGGTCGATCTATTAGTCAAATCCTACACGTTAGGCCCAGATCGCGATGCTGTTCTCAATTCAAGTTTGCATGTGGGGATATTTATTTGCATTACTGAGACTCCTATAAGTACCTCGGCTTTTGGTTTGATGAACGCCTTGATTTTAAATTAGCCATACATCAACTGGCAAAATCGGCCGGTAGAGCTCTGGGTTCTCTCTGTACTAAGTTTTGTACAACTCATTAGTACAACCTATTCTAGGCTACGGAGCGGCAATATGGGGACTTTATGTACATAAAGAAATTAATACTGTTCAAAATCGAGCCTATCGGTTTTTTCTTGGAGCTAACAGTACATCTTCAAATATCGCCACTAGAGGTGATATGGGTGTATGTATGTATGTATGTATGTATGTATGTATGTATGTATGTATGTATGTATGTAAGTATGTATGTATGTATGTATGTATGTATGTATGTATGTATGTATGTATGTATGTGTGTGTGTGTGTGTGTGTGTGTGTATGTGTGTGTGTGTATGTGTGTGTGTATGTGTGTATGTATGTATGTCTGTATGTATCTGATATTTGTGTATCTATTTATGTGAGTGTGTAAGAGATGACATGATTGAGTATGATCGGATGAGCGAGCCATTATTGTGAGTGAACGACAGTATGTGAAGAAGTGTGCCGTGTGATGTGGTTGCGCGTCTGTTTACTGTAGAAAGTGTTTATCTGTTTATAATATATCATTTATTCATATTGTATCATTGTGATATTAAATGGCCGGGTGCTTTTTTATACTTTAAAGTATATATTGTATGTTATTGTAACTTGAAGCACAAGACACTTTAACAAACATTCTCTCTCTCTCTCTCTCTCTCTCTCTCTCTCTCTCTCTCTCTCTCTCTCTCTCTCTCTCTCTCTCTCTCTCTCTCTCTCTCTCTCTCTCTCTCTCTCTCTCTCTCTCTCTCTCTCTCTCTCTCTTGCATAATCGCAGTGACCGGTTAGTTGTGTAATAGCTCGCCCATCCGTTAATTAGCGTTGATCCGAATGAATACACACCCAGTATATCTACCACAGATGTCGCCAACACGTAATCATATGGTCTAGTGCCTTGAGAATCCATTTCCTGTTTATTGTTCCAATATTCCAATGTTCAGGTGGAATGTACCTGATGAAGGAATGAGTATGTAGTCCGAAACTTCGTGCATTTTCACATTGAAGAAGTTCTTATCCAGAAAATCTTCCTGTTCTTATATGTATACCACTTCTAAATGTCCTTCAAAGACCTAAATCTATGCAGTTAAATCAGTATCATATATCAAATATGTTCGTGTTGTGTAGTGATAGTAATGGGAACTGTTTACGTACCGATGAATCCCATTGTGACATTATCATAATGACTCTTAAAATGGTACTTTGAGCAATGGTCAGTAGTTAAAATAACACCAATGATAATGTTTGCAGTTTTATAATCACCCATTGAAATAGGTCGGGGTTGGGGAGTTGAAGTGGAAATTACTACTGCAAATGCAATACACACAGCGGCTTCTGATTTGTGAAGTTGAATTTGGCCGGAATCCGTCAAATGTTCAAAACTGTGCTGACCAGTAGACTCACGCTTGAGTGATTTTGTGGTCCTGGTTGAATCAGAGAGTGGCAGAGATGATATGTGTTCTCTTCTGGTGTCAACGTTGCATTTATCATTATAAATGCTGTTGGAATGACACGGTTTGTTAAATAAAAGAATGAGGCGGTACGGCTACTAATATAATTGCAGACAGACAGACAGATAGTTTATTTAAGTCTCACAAAATTACAGACAATGTACACACACATAAAATATGTTTTAAAATGCAATGAGCCACTCTATATAAAGAGTTATGAGAGACTATTATTATTTAATCTTGCCTAGGTACTATTCAACATTTCTAAATTTGCCTCCACCCTTTTCGACCGTGGCATCAAAATTATCCTCCTTTGGAATCATTCGAAACTTTATTAATGGTCCTTGCGACCCGAGTGAGAGAACAGCTCCGCTGAAAATCGCTCGTTAAATCTCCGTACTCATCATCATCAACTATTATTATTGCAGGCACTCTCTGCTTCCTTTACTTAGCCCAACTGATAAAGTAATTTACATAATGCAAAATGATAAGCTCAGTAAATCTTAAGTCGCTACTATTAGTAAAATGTTTACAACATATATTGAGTTTATATATATGAAGTATCGTTTTGAAAAGACGTTTCAACAGTATTCTCTTCTATAAAATATTCACTTTAATGAAACGTTGACTCTTGAAATATTATGACTTTTTTAAGTTGAACACTAATGTCTGGCTAAAGCCGAGTGTTTCAAATAGTTCCGGTAAGTGTAAGTGCTATTGCCCACAATACATCGGTCACCATGACTGATTATTTATACACAACTGATTGCAGGTTACAGCTATATAAAGATATAGAACAATTGCAATATAGCCATGCAAATGCGGTTTAAGTGGTATATCAGACTTTTGTTTTGACTCTCAGAATACCCTACTGTTGAACAAGCGTCCACTCGGTATTACGTAACATGAGTATTCGGTCAACTCATTAAGGCCGACAGGTAATTAATTACCGGTACAATGCCTCTGACCCCTGTGTGACGAGAACGCCAATATATATACAAATGTAGTAAGATTTCGATAGAGTGACCACATTAGCACTTATATGTTTCCGATCTGTGTGCATTACACTGCAAATTCATCTGCGATCAGATGACATTCTCGACCAGGAACTAATAGCGCTAGTTATTGAGAATGTAAATGTAACAAATGTAAATTAGGTAACTTTGAGATAATGAATTTATGTTGTTACAACAGTTATAATATGCCTAAGATTATCATGTAGGAATTGCTGACTTTTAAGAGATTGACTGGAAACTATTTATTGGCTTATGTACTTATATAATGAAGGAAACATGTTTCTAAATCCATCTTAATGTGTGACGTCTTTGCCTTTCTCATAGGTTTAACACTTTCAACTGGACATCAAAGGCTGATTGTATCAATTGTGTGCAAACCCATGGATATCACAACTAGGCTGATGGTGGTACATTATATGTGAGACCCAAAAAATCGTCACAGCTTTGACAGTTATTAACTAGTTATAGACCTCTCATGTGTATCAGATGCATACTGAAATATTGAATAAACATCACATATCATTATACATATTCCAAGCAAAAGACATGGAGTGATTTTGACAAATGAAGTAACAAAATTAATTTAATGCGATAATCTAATGATTTTAACGGTCTTTAAGTGTGCTGTGTATTAGAAAGTCCCTGGTCTTACATAATGTGCATGAGAGGACGTCACCCTTCACTGGCCATGGGAATTCGCTAGTTGATGTAATTACAGGTGGCGGGAATGAACATTAACTAATAATCATGTACCCACCCTCACTTAATTATTTGTGTATCTCCCACCAGACTATTAGGGGTGGCCAGCATTCGTTCAAATGTTCTTATAGATCTAACGCACAGTATTATATAACATGCGATATTAGAAAGGCAGTAATAATAATAATAACAATCATATATGATTATCGTATTGTGTTCTGTATAAATCAACACAGAAAACACATGCATAGGCTGTTGGAAAAAGTTATTTAGAAGCTCCAAATGTAAGGTTGTTATGTATGATGTCATTTAAAGGTGCATCAATTGTGTTTCATAAATTTGTATTTGGCTTTAATACAAATTCACTCAGCTTGCATATTCATCCCCAGTCGCCAAACATGTCATAATTACTATTTTCCAATAACTAAAAGTAACATCATTATGCATGTGCAGAAACTACACGTCCTATTTACATGCACATGCAGTAGTTATATGACTTGTCGAACATTTTTCATCAACCCAAGTTTGTTATTTTGTCTGGTTTAAATAAGATTCCAAAACTACGTTTGACTCATTGGCGCGAGCCAGACGAGGTGCATTGTCCGGTTTTCGATCAGAAATCGATACTTTTACCTTCATATTGTCAATATACTAAGTCGAGTATCATCAAAATGGTAGTTTTCAGTAACAGTTGGTACTTCTCGATAAAATAAGATAATTTATAACGTTTGTCATATTTGACCCCCCCCCCCCCCCCCCCCCCCCCCCCAACAACACAATGGATGTACTTTTAAACCGCTGCCTTTGAAATCTGTCAACTGCAACAGTTATCTGTAAATTCTTGACAAATACCATGTTCACTTCATCTCGGTATTGTATGATAACTTGAAAAGATAATGCTTTCAAATCATTTATTGCAATATGAATACGAAATACAAACGTGTAGCAAGCAATGTTTATGTAACTACATGGACATTTAGATACTATCACACTTCCAACAACCGTACCAAAATATTTGAAACATAATAAATGTTGTTAACCGTTAAATATCATAAACAAAGTCATGACATGTGCCTGTCAATTTTACTTGAATCTCAAACTTGTAGCAAACCTATTAAACTATTACCACGCTGTATTAACGCTTACATTATGCAACATTGTCAACTTAAAATTAAAAACAAAAAACATGTAAATTGTTCATTAAGCTCTCAAATAAAATTTTAAATGAACCAGTATGTATGCTGTACAGTACTATATTATCTAATTACAATCACTAGTCATCCTATGAGGAGCCAAGTCGCGCTCTTAACGAGCTAAATGGAACATGATATACTGGGTATACTGGGATAAGTGTGTATTGCAAAGGGGCAGTTTGTTTGGGTATTACCATAAACCAATTAAAAAATACGTATATATTCGTATTGTCGCCAATACTGTTATTTCAATCGGAGTATTTTGACATGTGTGTAGTTGACTCAGAGATACACACACGTGGTCACTGGGATATTCAGGAGATACGGTTCACTGACTTGATGGTTAAACACTCAGGAATTTTCTGAGATTTTAGAAAAGAGTGGTATATTCATTTTGGATTATTTTCATTTGAATGCAAACCGGAGAGTATATTGTGGAAACGTCTGGTTAAAAACTGACTACATATCTATAAACTTAATATATATTTTTTTAGGGGAAGGACACTTGTGTGAAAAGGCTTTTCATACATAATACCCGTCAAAATCGTAAGATGTCTTTGATAATCCCTGTATCGTATTGGGAAAGCGGCCGAAATTGTAAACAAATGAAATTATTAAGAACTTAATATAGACTTTTCATGTACCCCCTTCACTGCTGTCAACAGACTAACAGTGAGTGGGTCATCTCAATATCTAAATTGGAGACTAATTGCAAGAGTTCGAATTAATTAAAATTTGTAGGGTACTGGCGAATTTGAAAACGCCAAAAATGGGAACATTCTGAATTCATTACATCATTACATTTCGTAAATTAAAACGTTTCGCTGATTATTGATACAAACGAATAATGAATATATTAGATCAGTGTTCATAATATTTGCGAAGTAATCCCTTGTTCAAAAGAGGCAATGAAGTATTTTGACGCTAGGAACAACTGAGCACTACCATACATGCAAGAATGTATACACGTATGTATGTTCTGTGCTATTCAATGATTAAAACCGCTCGAAATAGAATCAAACAAGTGAGGTAAGTAATGGACTGTTTTATTTTCGTAATTTACAACAATGGGTTAGTTGATCGAATAGACATGTTACGCAATACCACGGCACGCTCGTTACATAGACATGGTGTTCTGATACACACAAATGCACAGGTCTAATATATCATATATCTGTAACCTGCACTTGGTTGTGTATAAATCATCAGTCTCGATGACTGGTGTATTTTGGGCAACAGCGTAGTCAAAAAATATAATACTTACTGTTTGAAACGCGATCCTTAAGCCAGACCATAGTGTTTTCAAAATCTTATTAAACTCAAACTTCAACATCGCTAATAAATATTTCAAAGTAAAACTATGTCACTAAAGTCAATCGTTTAGAAGTCAACAATTCACTAAACTCAAAATATATTCTCAAAGTCAATAAGTCACCACGTTATAATTAAAGATAAACTTTAAGTCAACCAATAGTTCCAAAGTCAACATGTCATCAAACTCGATATATCTTTTCAAAGTCAACATTTCACCAAAGTCAATATTTTATTAAAGTAAAACTTCCACAAAAGTCAACCAATATTTCCGTAGTCAACATTTCACCATCATTATAATATTTTCAAAGTCAACATTTCACCAAAGTGGCATCAATTCCAAAATCACCATTTCACCAAGCTCAATATATATAGTCAAAGTCAACATTTCAAACTTCACCAAAGTGAATAAAATGGAATAAATATGGAATTAATATTTCATGATATAAGCATACTTCACCAAAGTCAATAAATTAACATAACATAATTAATGTAAGTCAACAATTCGCTTAACTCAAACTATCTTTTATATGTCAACATTTCATCAAAATCAATGTGTGATCAAAGTCAATATTTCATAAAATTCAAAATATCTTTTTCAAAGTCAACATGTCACCCAAGTTAACATTTTATCAAAGTAACACTTTCACCAATGTCAATAAATATTTCCAAAGTAAACATTTCAAAAAACATTATTTACCCCCCAAAGTCAACATTCACAAACATTAAATGTTTGCATAGTCAACATTGGCCCATGGGCGAGGTTTCGCCCATGGGAAATAAAGCCAATGGGAAATCCGGCCCATGGTCGAGGTCAACATATGTGATTAAAGTCAAGATGTAAATATGTGATTAAAGTCAACATTTCACTAAATTCAAAATATCTTTTTCAAAGTCAACATGTCACCAAAGTTTACATTTTATAAAAGTTAAACTTAAACTACACAACATTTCACTAAAATGAATATTTCATAAGTCAACCATTCATATAACTCAAAATATGTATTAAAATCAACAAGTCCATATTTTATCAAAGTAACACTTCCACCAAAATCAATAAATATTTTAAAAGTCAATATTTCCAAAGTCAACATTTCACAAACATTCTATTTTTTCCAAAGTCAACATTTCACAAACATTTTTTTTTCAAAGTCAACATTTCACAAACATTTTTTTTTCAAGGTCAACATTTCACAAACATATGTTTGCCAAAGTCAACACGGGCCCATGGGAAATCCGCCCATGGGCAACCTGGCCCATGGGCGAAGTCTCGCCCATGGGAAATCTCGCCCATGGGAAAAATAATTTCCTTTGCATGGGGGGAGTTCACAAATACCTAAAATATGTTACTGATAGACCCATTATTAAAAATTAGAAAATAATTTTTGTATAACTCAAATTTTAACAACCTCTCGCCCATGGGCCGGCCCATGGGCAGGCCCATGGGCGAACTTTCCCATGGGCCTACCCATGGGCAAGGGGGTCTGTATCTCACGTACGGTGCGGGGTAGAAAGTTGGAATTTTCGTCAATATCTTAGTTAAAGTATAAAAATAGGTTTTTGATAGAATTTGAACTTCTCACTTATGTTATTTACGTTGGTCAATTATGGAATCTCGGGTTTCCATAATAAAATCGGGTCGCCTTCAAAGACTCTGTGACAAATCACAAAGACTCTCTTACATATAACAAGGACTCTGTTGCAATAATCACAAATACTCCACCTTCACTGTAACCAAGTTCCCTACCAGTGAGCATGTTCAGTCAAACTATTTATATCTCAAAAACCGCTCTTGGTTGTACCAGAGATACCATATTTGATAACATTAATACACCTTTCTTTTATGTTTTAATGTTATCAAATATCGTATCTCTGTTATATAAAATCTTGGAATAATGGAATTCATCCGAAATGGAAGGTGATATACAGAGATTGTAAGATGGCCAACTACAATTTTTAGGTTATGGTTGCAAGTTCTATATTTTGATATTGGTAAACACACGTGAGCAGACAGGAGTAGACACTTGTCATAGTATTCAGTTTGAAAAAATTCTCTTTCATATGCCTGACTGTATAGATAATTCATATGAGTTTCGGGATATAAGTGATATAACCATTAATGTAATCATACTTGGAACAATATCTATGCTTTACATATGCAATATCAAGATAGTAAATATAAGTTTAAATCCTCTCAGTAAGAAAGTCTCTGAAAGGGGCAACTAGTCTCAGAATATATGAGAAAAAATATATGAGATATGACCCTTTTGGCCTCCATATAAGGTCCATATTGGTAAAGGAATCGGTTCACATGAATTCTCTTTATGTTATTACGTAATCAGATAACAACGTTGTTTCCAACATCAGTGTTCAAGATCATCATGCCTGTCATCTGACCATTTTCCCACATTTTCGTCATTACAGTTACCAAAACCGATGCTCTTAAGAAAACAAATAACTTTCAGAAAAACAAAGTGCCAAGATGTGAATTCTATCACAGTTGGCGACCAGATCTCTTTACTGAACTCTTCACTTATTGAAATTAAAGACAAACATGCATCTAAACAAGAAATGAGTACAATCTCCCTAAATCTACACGTAAAAGTCACTTAAACTCTCGATTCACGTAATGTTAAAATAATCATAAGGCGATGTATAAGATCATAAACAATCTGCTGAAGACATCAAATGACTACATTCTTCCAGATCATGATAACTCTTTGCAGTCGGTTAAAGATTTCTCCAAATTCTTCAATTCAAATATAGAAAGTACCCGCCATGGTGTGGAGTGTTCACAGACCAACCAAGTCACAATTGACCTCCCTGTCTCCAATTCCGTAAAGTTTGCATCATTTCGACCTGTCTCAAAACGAGACTTGTCAAAGATGATACTGACGTATCCATCAAATACTTAAACCAACATGGCTGTTGAAGATCATTATTGAATCAGTTAGCCTGTCACTGAGAGGCATTATCAATGACTCACTTTTTAAGCCATAGTTAAAACAATGCTCCAAAGTTGCTTACATTAGACCTCTCATTAATAAACTCTCACTTGATCCTTATGGCACAAACAAACTATTGGCCATGTAAAATCTCCCGTGCTTGTCTAAACGTTCTAGAGAAAGGTTGCACATCAGCTTCGTAAAAAGGACCAGTTCAGTCTGTCTACAAAAACACCACAGCATCGAGACGGCCCTGTTGAAGATCCTGTCAGCTATGGACAATCAGGAAGTAGCCATGCGTGTTCTTTTGGATATCTCATCCACTTTTGATACAATTGATTTCAACATCCTTATCGAACGGTTGAGAGTCCGTTTTGGAATCACGGGTACTGTCCTACTCACATCTTCGGTCTCAGTGTGTATGCCCCCTGTCTTATTGCGTACCTCAAGGATCGTTGTTTAGCGCTCTGCTAGGCATCATTCCTCGTGGTGTTCTTTCAGAAGTCACGTAATACCCTTTCATGGATACGCTGACGATACATGGAACCTTATTGCTGCCAAACCAAGCCAAAATGGCATATCCTCAAAACTCTTTCATAAACTTCAGTTCCTTCAAAATAATCATCAGGGCCCCTGAACACCATCATAAGCTCCATTGTCTCATGGTGTCCAGCATAATCAAGTTTAAAATTTTCAACACGGACTCTGCTCCTTCTTATAGCAAACCCTTTTCAGCTTTACATAACAAGTCGGACACTGCTTAACTCTGGAATTCTCTTCCTGAACACATCAAACTGTTAGAGACTCTATCAACATTTCAGACAAGCTTAAACAAAATAATCTTTTCGAAATTGCTAAAAGTGATAATTCCCGTGTATAAAATGTGTTTATATTGTAAGCATGCTACCAGCACAAGGATGAAAAGATTAAATTAGAAAAGAAAGCGTTATGTAATTTTATATCTGATGTCCTGAACATGTACACAATATTTCAAGTGAATAAATATACTTAAGTGGGCATTTGGGCGTGATCCCTGTGACTACTATTATGGGTTAGCTGTAAACGAACGCATAATTTACAATCCCCATCTGCCAAGGACTCTGTGCACAATATTTCTACTTTGGTTTTTTAAATAGGGTTTAGGATCAAGGGATCGTCAAATGGCCATTATATAATTTTCATCGGCAATTGTTTCTGCATATAAAATTCTATGCTTTTGATTCTGGAAGAAGACGACAATAGATCTATAGGAAATCACCCATGTTGGCATGTTGGAAGGAGCTCAGAAACACTTCTCAAAACGCTCATGTTCTATACCTTTAAGGGATCCCCTTGGTCTGATGTCCATGCAGTGTTACATAGATCGAAGATCTCTCCTGTTGCTGTGCCGATTGTGTTTTAAATATGACCTCTCACTTGACATTGATTCCGTTCATAATTCGTCGAATTTTTCAAACAAAATGGTATGATCAACAAGTGTGAAGAAGCAAGTTCGTAACTTTATTGTACATAATACCCTCTGTGCAATTAAATGTAGGCAAAATCCTCACAGGTATTCAATGTTACGACAACCACCGCCAACAGCTCAACCTGATTGTTTTATGATATTGCATATCTTCTACATGTAAGCACATTTCTTATTCAGTCACAGGAGTTTATATGTTGTACATGTGCCTATAATATTGTTAAACATGTAATTCTATTTTGCCCACAGACTCAATGTTCAAGGGACCAACTGTTTGAGCTTGTTGTTGATTTTTTGATACTTTTGTCAGTATATTGAATAATGATGATGTGTTTCTTTTTGGTTTTGCTCGGGGAAACGCGGAATGAACAAATTATAACTACCCCTCTTTTAAATCGTATGTGCACACATTGTAATTTTAACGTTGTTGAAAATGAATGTCGTTTTTATTAATCTTTCTTTCACTTTCTGACATGTTAAATGTGATTTATGTTTGTATGAATGGAGAAGAAGAAGAAGAAGAAGAAAAAGTTTTTCACGACATGCTCGCCAATTACATAATCCACTCAGGCAAATACATTGGTACAACAGATTTAAAGTTTTTAAGGCAGTTAGCACTTGAGAAGTGACCAAAATAAGGTTTAAGGGCATGGTCCCCGTGTCACAGAGTCACAAAACCAAATTTATTATCTTCATTGCCCAAAACAACTACACACAAGAATTCAGATAGCTCGTGAACAAGATCAAGATGAAAAAACTCCATGTAACGGAGGTGTTATTCAGAGACGATTTATATGCCAACAGATGTCTTTAGCTTCTGAGTTGTAGCAATGCATATCGCGCCCATTTTTATCTGGACCAAATATACAAATATTTATTCCCGTGTCACAAAGAGTACCTCCCCATAAAATGTCAGCCCCAGCAGTGCAGCGGTTCTGGAGGAGTTTTAAAATTTTGTTTATTCACAGTAAATAGGGTTTTATCCAGAAACTATTCCTGTTTTAATCTAGAGCAAATGAAGACAATGACAACATTTGTATATCTATATATTAGGGTTTGCATAACACAGAATCAACAGTTTATTCAGCAATCGCCAAAACGAGTGGTTGATTATGCTATAGTAATAACTGATATCATTAAATATTCAATTATCAATATGCCATACCTGTTCCAAATATGGCTATGCTGAAAATGAATAATATCGGTATCCTTTCTTGTTTATCAAATCAACAATTCAACCAATATGAACTAAACAAGCTAGTTTTCATCATAAAAATGCTTCTTACGACTATAAAATGTGAGCTAGTCATCTTATCGAGACGAAAAGCTTATTTTTTTTAATCAGCACCGTCGCAAAAAAAAAACTATTTTATGTGTCACCTTACCATATAAAGTTTGCCATAGCATACCGACGTCAGTGCACATTTACCTATCTCAATGATGTCAATTAAAAATAAATAAGTGATAGAAGGAGGACGGCTAAATCTACTCGAGTACCTCTTCAGCATTGATTGAATAATTATCTAAAAATACATAATTAGAAAATATCTTCTTTTTTTATAGTAGTAATCATGTCACAGGATGTAACACATGGCAATCTAAGGGGATATATATTAAAATTATTTAAAGGATCATTATGATTATGTAGCATCATATATTTATATTGAATTTGCTTCTCAGTACAAATTAGAAAGTAAAAGCGTGGCCTAAGGAGCCTTTTGAGACAATATGTATGTCGAACTATTTCAGAGTATTAGAGCGTTTTATTCATTTAAAGAGGAAAAATAAACCAGCTTATAAGGAGCTGTATCTTTGGCTCGCATATCAAATGCATATCAAAGGCACGCACTAGTTTTTAAAATAGATGAAATCATGTGAAAAAAAGGCAACAAAATAGTTTTTTTTTATCCCCCTCTCTGCACTAATTTCTACCCAATGTACACCCCTGCCACGCCCTTAGATTTGGGAGGAGGCCAATGACATTTACAAATATTAGCCTCTTAAAAAAGTCATATTCTGAAACTTTTAGCTTCGTAGCATATTACTCATTGAAATGTATTAGGGTGGACACCCCACCACGCAGAATGAACGAATTGTTGTCTCCATGTACCATAAGTACTGTTCTCGAAATTTCAGCTCCCAGTCCCAACTGTTGATGGAGAAGATGTCGTTTTAAGAAAACTTGCAACGCCCGTGTTTGAGATGATGGTGTCATGTTATCATTAAAACGGGCAACGACCCGTGCCATAAACCCATCTGGCCTAATGAGCTAAATAGTAGAGTTACTGGCACTGAAGCTAACGTGAATTTTCACGTAAGGTTGAAGTATTGGTTGATTCAATATTTGGAACATTTTCCTATCCACAATACTCAGTTGCCTCAAGCCACCAAATTTGCTATCGGTAGTCCACATCGGTTTAAGTATTATAGAGGTTTTTTTTATTCTAAAGTGATCTCAGCTTCCCATTCTACCTAGCTGCTGAGGGGAGCATTTCGCCATTTATCCCCCTCTCCTCACATAAAGATCACCATCTGACAATATGGATATTGGTCCAAATCAGCATTGCACCATAAGCGAGCTACTTATAAACTGATAATCTGTCAACCGGTCATATTTGAACAATTTGTTGGTTTGCATTAATGACGGTTCTTGCAACGGTATTTCATAATAGATGTTAATTTGGCAGTGGAATGCCAGTACACTCAATAGTAATTGCTTGCTATCTACAATTAAGTTGTAAATGGTTCAGGATACCCTTTGGAATGGAAAATGCGTACCTGGAAAAATGGAAAATAAATGATGATACAGTTTTTGACTTAAGCCCGTGGTGTTGACTTAAGGCCTTGTATAGCAGACCTTAAATCAACACTGGGGCTTAAGTCAACACCACAGTGTAAAATAAATTTGACATGGTTAGGAGTGTAATGAGTGCCAATAACGGTTTCAAAAGGTGACAAAACATGCAAGAGGGACCTATGACAGCTCTGGGATATCCTTTGGAATGGAAGTTGTGTACCTGAAAAAATGGAAAATAAATGATGATACAGTGTTGAATTAAGCCCGTGGTGTTGACTTAAGGCCTTGTATAGCAGACCTTAAATCAACACTGGGGCTTAAGTCAACACCACAGTGTAAAATAAATCTGACATTGTTAGGAGTGTAATGAGTGCCAATAAGGGTTTCAGAAGGTGACAAAACATGCAAGTGAACCTTGTAAATGGTTCAGGATACCCTTTGGATTGGAAAATGTGTACCTGGAAAAATGGAAAATAAATGCTGATACAGTGTTGACTTAAGCCCCTGGTGTTGACTTAAGGCCTTGTATAGCAGACCTTAAATCAACACTAGGCTTAAGTCAACACCACAGTGTAAAATAAATCTGACCTGATTAGGAGTGTAATGAGTGCCAATAACGGTTTCAAAAGGTGACAAAACATGCAAGAGAACCTTGCAAATGGTTTAGGATACCCTTTGGAATGGAAAATGTGTACATTATTAAAGTGAAAACAATGTTAATACACTGTTGACAACACCACAAAGCAAATAACTCATAAATGGTTAGGATGATGATTGGTGCCAATAAGTGTTCTAAAAAGGGACAAAACATGCAAGAAAACCTTATATGAGTCAATACCTTTCCCAAAAAGGCCTTGTTGTTGAAAGTTAAAATTAACATTTGGAGCTTAAGGCAACACCGACTTCAGTAATTCACATGTGATGAGGTGAATTATAAAGGTTTATGATGGTTAAAATGTTTCCATATTAAGTGAAATACCTAATTCACAATTGAGTTTAAATCAGCACCGAGTTCTTAATCTAATATGTATTGAATTCATACTTATTATTTCAACTACTTCACATTGATGTTCTGGAAATAGCCTTGACTTTGGAATCATTGAATAGCTAAATGCTTGAAAATGATATAAAATAATATTTAATAATGTTTGTAAACATTATGTTGTGAATTTTGTATTATACGCAATGTACATGGTTTGTTCTGAAATCACTGAAAAGCAAAATTTGATCATGTACACTTCTGGTACATCGTAACCTCGTTTATCAAATCATCTCTTTTTGGGTGATACAACCACTATCGCCTTCACATTAATTTTATCTACTAGTAGACCTACCTTCGGTAAATCACAATCTCGTTGCTCAAATCAACACTGCCATTATAACGATACAACCACTGTCGCCTTTACAACATTATCAACAAATGTACTTTGTATGGTGTTACAGCCGCTGTCCACTTCCGCCTTTGTCTTAAACGATATGTCGTACAGCAAATAGCATAGAGGTCAAAGTTCCAAGGTCATGAATACGTCACGCTCATTGGTGGTGTTGACTTACGCCGCAGTGTTGACTTAAGGTCCATGTGATGGTGTGTGTTTTTCAAATGTCCTCCGCTTTATATATTGCACACGTCACATCGACTGTGCTTTCACCGAGATTGATTTACTAAAACATAGAAGACCCATACAAATGCATTAAGGCATAAGTGATCTCATTCGTTTATTTTTTAAAGTAATATTTTTTATGGCACGTTCACATGAAATGACTATCGATGCGACCTAAACCCAGTAATTTGTTATGCAAACAATGTAAGGTTCCCATTGCAAGATAATCAAAATATGTTCCGATTGTATACACACAAATATTGATAGTTCGAAACTTAATATGATTAACACTAAGAAGAGAGGATAACGCAATACAACTTCTGCTTGTTTTTTTTATAAAACCTTCACAATCGAGTTTTACAAATAAATCAAAATGTTAAACAAGGAATTTTCCAGCAAAAAGGCTAAATATTTGATCAAATGTATATACTATCTTTTGTAATAGGAAAATGTTGTTTCCGCATGTCATGAGTTTTAGACATTGCATAATTCAGGTCTTTGAAGGGCATTTAGAAGTGGTATACATAAGAACATGAAGATTTTCTGGATAACAACTTCTTTAATGTGAAAATACACGACGTTTCGGAGTACAAACTCACTCCTTCATCAGGTGGAATGTAAGGAAATAACAAGATATGGTACATTTATATAGCAAACAAAACAATGGTGAGGAAACTCAATCAGGGAGATTAACATGCATGAGAATGGTATACAATGGGGATTTGTAATAAAAACATGATAGAGGTAAAGCATGAGAATGATGAGGATTTGCAATACAAACATAGGGGGAGTAAGTAGATAAACAATGGCCTGTAGGCTTTATTGAAGATGTAAAAAATAAACACACATGATGAAACGAGGGAAGCCAATTGGCTTTACTGAAATTGTTAATACAAATAATAATTATAGTTGATTGGAAGAGATACCAATTGTTAATGTGGATGGCTTTGAAGTTGTTGCACGGTGATTGGAGCTGATAGGTGTTGATTGGTGGGGACTCCTCGGAATGCATAATTCATAAGTTGAACCTGAACTTAACGAATGCAATAATTTATAATTAATAGTGATAATTGAAACACACGTTTGTTGAACAGCTGTAGAAGTGAAAATGTGATGTTTGTGGCATGTGGTTTCGGTCAGTATTTTGTTTGGTGAGTAGATTTGCTATGCATTTCTTGTAAAGGGACTGTAAAGTAACGATTTTGAAATGCGAATAGGTTATGATGATGGATGTGAAATATTTTTAAAATGTGGGTTTTAACATAAGTAAATCAAAATTCAGGTTTTCAATATTTTATCCAAGCCAATATCCTTAGAACAAGAAATATCACAGAAAGTATTCCTCTTAGAAATAATTATCATGATTGTTATAGTAGATATACATCGTAACACTCGAAATGAACATTCTTTATTTACGGAGTATAAGTATGTCTATTCATGATAAAAGAACAAAGGAAATTAATTTGATATAACCTCGAGTGATTGGTTTTCGGACGCTTAAGACACAAATCAATGTTGACAATAAAAATGTTTGAAAATTAATAAATACGTATCATCTATTTTTCCATATGAGCTTTAGCTAAAATAAATTGGAGACAATTCGTCGGGGAAAATGTTTTGATG
Organism: Gibbula magus; assembly: GCA_936450465.1. NCBI lineage: Eukaryota > Metazoa > Mollusca > Gastropoda > Trochida > Trochidae > Gibbula > Gibbula magus. The sequence goes on along the minus strand of OW388293.1, from coordinate 16,708,045 downwards.
ACTATCTTGCCTCATTTAGTGAGTACATCCAGAATTTTGACAGTCAGCGAGTGTATGCCGTTTTCGGACATCTGATTGGTTGATACCAAAAAGGGATATCCCAAGCTATTTATGTAACTTCCGTTGACCCAGAATATTACAAAAACGCAAGGACATCGTAGAAATTTTGTTGGTAGCCGGTATGAATTGTTCGAATTATCAAATTGTCGACTTTTTCATAACATGCAAAAAGAAGTTCAGGATAGAGATAGATTTTAAGCTTAAGAGTGAAGTTTGTATGATATTACAAATCTTAGGAAGTTTCACACGAAACATGTTATTCTGACCGCTAGCGGGGACCTCTCCTTTGTATTGATGATGTCACATGGCTACAAATATCATGATAACTACCCGAATGTGAGCCGTCCGAAAACCAAGTGCGTCCGAAAACCAAGTACTCGACGATATATGAAAATAGTGAAATAACTCATGCCTTTGACAAGCCGATCCCTGTACATGTATATGAATAGATATTTTTTAAACCATTAACCAAAAAATGTCCTTCTTCAGAATAGAAATTCGATAAAAAGAATATTTTAAAAATGCAAACATATATATTATTGGTTAAAGTTCAATGAAGAGTTTCAATGACATACACATTGGTTGCAGGCTCGAGTGAGGTATTAAAGCAAGTGAACAAAGTGTGAATTTCTTGAACATAATATAATGTAAAATATGTATTTATTTATATCTGTTATATCTTTATAATCTCCAGAAAATAATCATTTGTATATAGGAGAGGGCATAATCCGTTAGACCTTTCAGTCAATAAACAAATATGTTTAAACTGCTTATAAGATAAACTGTTGCACTCGTAATATATAAATGGTAGACGTGAACCTTAGAATAACCCTGCATGTAGATTGACATAACTACATAATTGACTAATACAAAACGTAAACAGTGTGTAATTGATTTGCATGAACAATGAAAATTGAATTGTTGATTGAAGACTTGACTCCAAATTTATTAAATTCATGGAGGTATAAACTTATAAAAAGCTGTGCAGACTGTGTCAATCTATAGCGGTTGCACAGCGGTTTTTAAATTTATACCTCCATGAACAAAATAAATTTTGGAGTCAATTCTTATAGATAAATATATACATACTTTATATTTTCAAAAGGTTTCATTGCTCCAAATATATAAATTTGCAGCAACTAGAGCTGCACTAATAAAAACTCCAAAACATGAAAGAGACAAGAGTCAATCAAAACGTCATTAGATTATTAGCCCCGCCTACAACTCGTTTATCAGCCAATGAAAATCCACAACACAACTAATCATGACGTCACGAAATTAAGTTTATGCAGGTATGAACTGAATTTCTGTGACAGGGATCAGCGAATCAGATTCAAACAAGGCAATTGCTATTTATGTATTAGGTAATACGTATGAGCATTAACTTGCCTACACTTAACAACGTTGAAATATAATCGCGATATGTTATTCTTAAATTCTGTAAAATTTCAAAAAGTTGTTGTCAAAATCGTTGGTATTTATTGAACGATTTTCAAAATGCATTTATCTTTCAGAGACAGGTAGCACTTGCAGGTACTGACTGTACTGATCATATATAAGAAATATAGCTGGTTTGATCTTACATCATATCTTACCTTTGATGTTACATCTAATAAACAATATCCAAACCAACAAACGTTCCGTTGACACAGAAGACACATGCCTGTTAAGGGCGATAGGTGAACACATTTCCGCAGCACAGAAGTAGATCAAATACCATCACAGTTGAAACAAACCGTTATTACTCTACGATACCCATATAAATCGTAAGCTAGTATCGGTCTGATTGTAGTGAGACTGAGATATAATGCGCCATGGAACCGGAACATGGGTGACACATTAAGCATGAATATGTTCACGTCACCACATTAATGATTTGGAATTACTATTTCTAATTACTATTTGAGTTATAAAATATCAGCATGACATGAAACTCGAACATGAAAGGAATTTCCTCTTTTCAATGAACTAAGGGCAGTGGGAGCCGTCTCCACCCCGTCCCCGAGTTGTGTCTAAACTGCTTGTTTCTTTGGTTCTCCTTTGTTCTTGGATGATTTTGAAGTATCTTTCAACCATGGAACATTTCTTTATCTTTGCCAATATGTCTCTGAGAACATTATCTAATGCTGAAAATTAAGAAAAAAAATGGAATATTTTTTTCCCAGATTCATTTTTGTTATAAGTCATTTCGCATCCTTATTTACTAAGCATAACTTAGAGTCACACTTTATATACGATAAAATTCGGGATTTCTGTTTTGAGCTAAGCTGTATGGTACGACCTTTTCGTTGCTTGAATTTCGATTAACAAGAAATAACAATTCATTTACTATATTACATCAAGACATGTTTAAGCAAATTGAATAAAAAAAATATTTGTAGGACGAAAATAGGCATATTGAATACTTCATTACTGTTTTTTTTAATCTATTTATGTCAGTACTCAGGACTTCCTACACTCACGGATATGTTCCTGTCTTCCACTTCGATATTCCTTTAGCACAGCGAGTTCAAGCAAATTGGACAAATCTTTCTTCAACTCTTCCTTCTCAGCGTCAGAGAAACAATCCCTCAGTTTCTGTCTGTCCTTCCTGGATAAATCCTTCGTCATTGCAGCAAGAATCGCCTTGTGTTCTTCCCGGAGTTGCACAACTTGATATAAGTGAAATAAACAAAGAATCATATAAAGAATCATGCAATTACAACAAAGAGTATAAATACGGGGGGGGGGGGGGGTGAAATCAATAAAAATGGGCCTGTAATAATTAAGGAAGTGATTAGTGGCGCCTAAAGCGTATATGTAAGATATATATATATATATATATGTATAACATATTGGCTCTTTTACTTTTACTGATAGCATATTGAAACATTTCTCATTGATGTGGCGTATGCATCGAATTTTTCTGGCGGCCTCCTGCAATTACTGTACTGCCATCTAGCAATCATTTATAAAGTTGCATTGATTGTAAATTGAAATTGCTTAAACATATTCAAATGGATACGTCGTGTCGTATGAGAATGAATACGAACTAATTGAGTAATGTCAACACTTGTTGGTGAAAAGGATAATTTTGTCTCTGAAAACGGTAGTACCAGTTTTACCTGGTTGAAAATCGTCAACAAAATGTCATGAACAGGGGAAGCATCACGCATCATGAAAAGACATGACAAGGCCGTTTTTCACTACACTTTGACACTAATCTTCTGTTATCTTTACAGTGTGTTGTGAAAGGTTCAATCAATACAGTGATCACGTAAGAGAAAACTCAGTCTCTCAAAACGAAACACATAATACTATGTTGCATTAGCTAGTGCAGCAATATTGATTAAAACAAACTTAATCAACTACATCATCTTACCCGGCACTATCCTTTGGACGATTCCAAATAATTCATAGATTTGCAATCAATGTCCTTCCCGATGTTGGTCGATGGCAAGTTGTCTATTGTGGGCCTGGAACTCAAGAATGTCCTGAAGAAATAAAGATGACCCTTCAAAGACTCTTAGGAAACCGTTAACTTCTATGAATTCTTCAACCTTTCCTGTCAAAATTCGTATAATGTCTTGCATCTTCTTCATGGTATTTTCTCTCATCATAGATTATACAAGAGCTCTTGCATCAAGATGTTTGTTGAGAAGCCTTTGGTCTATACCACAATGTTAAACAGTTTGTTCCAGTAGACTGGCACTGGCCAGTCTCAATGAGGAACCATTCTTGGAAACTTTGGGCTGCATGGTGGCCATGACATCCATTAGACGACTCGCCAGACTCTTGTACATGTCCAGAGCCTGACTGTGACCTGTTGGTGAGAAGTCGTCCTCTGCTTCATCAGGGTCGTATGGATCCAGTGTCCTCTCTTCTTCCTCAACCTCAAGTCGCTCTTGGAGGACCATCAACTTCTCGTCCCGATCTTCCAGCTGCTTCTCAAGATTCTGCTCTCGCTCCAGAAGGTGTCGTTACTCTTGGAATATTGGCGTGGAACTGGAATCAGTGCTTGGTGGATTTTCTGGAAGGACTATCGATAATCTGGTTATAACATTAATAAGGTCTGATGGTATGATAACTTAACTGAAAAAATAGTACTTTGTGGTATATTTTAGTGTTCAGTTTTGTCTCAAGTAATTACCTTAATTTACCTTTAAAGCCAAGAAAAGAATTATATTTGTTTGATTTACAATAACGTTTAACGTTTCTGTACGTGAACAACGGACACTGGTTACCTGCAAACGAAAGCTCCTCGCCCTCGACGTGTATATGTATAGACATGTGAAGCGAGGACGGGCCCTCCTTCACGTATATCAGGATGAAACATATCACATCATCCTCGGGCACCATGAACGTAACTCGCAGTCGGCTCTATACCTTTGATGAATATGAAGGGTACGGGAACACACAGCACATTAGCTACCTCTGCTCGTAGGTGTTCCTTTTCTATATGAGTCAGTTTATCAATAAATCTGTTACACAAATCGTTTGGTCTCATGAATTAAGACAGTTCATTACTTCATTCATGAGACCAAACGATTTGTGTAACAGATTTACACCCATGCACCATTTATATCTTCTTATTTCATCTTCTTACATTTCTGTCTTGTCCAGTACCTGTCATCTTTTTAAGAAATGTAATGTTATATATTGTAAATAACAAGGAGAGGGTATCCTAAGTTGGATAATTTGTTCCCAATCCGTTTCATCCTGAATAAAATATGTTTAAATTATATATCCATCGATGTGATGTCTGACATATTTGTATCCGTTTTCTGCAAAAATGTGTTTGTAACATTTCTAAGCAAAATGTAAATTGTGTTTAACTGATGATGTTGCAGATGAATTCCATTTTATTTTTATTTGTTTATACTTTGCTGAACAAAGAAGTTTGTACATACCATATTTACTGTCAAAAAAACCAAACATGCTTAAATTGCAAAAACTGTTCATGTGTAAAAGAATATCAGTATTAAAAAAACTTAGTAAATTTTGTAAAATTATAATGCAAATTGTAAAATCTTCCGGCTAATCACTTATTCGCTATAATTATGTATTATTTAAATACCTATCTGTTGACCAGACCTACTATGCCTTACCTCCTATAGGTAATGCTATTTCAACCTTAACACAGACGAACTTGAAGAGTGGAGAAGGGGTGCGTAAAATCCCTTATCCAAGGGCCGGTAAGTCTAGGTTGTCTCGTGACGTCACTACCTGTTCAGATCACTCTCCTATCAGTTGCAGAGCAAGGCAGACGTGTTTGTTTTGTTCTGAGACTGGGTATTTTTAGCGACTTTGTTGCTAACTTGCTAGCAATCTCTTACTTGTTTAAGGGATATGTTCAACTTCTATATCTTCAATTCGTCGTGAGCAGATTATTTAACAATCTGTTTTAGTAGGTGTTGGGGTACAAAGGGCCTTGTTGACATGTGCTAGCTATGTGGCTGCCTGACGAGGTGGCTGCTTGCCGTGCACGTGCAGCTCGTGTCTTTTGTGTTTCTCTCAGCTGTCTGCATTGACTGCTCGGTTCGCACGCCATGTAAGGCGTACCCTCCGCCAGTCCCTTTGTTCGCTTAAGCCTACGCTTTTGTGAGCATTCTTCGACTGTTGGTTGTTGACTCGCTTCGACATACGCCTGTGGCTTGCTTCGCTTGTCATTCGCGTTCGCCAGTCATACGCCTTCGTTTCGTATCAACTACTTACGCGAGTCATTCGCCTATCACTATGCAGCGGACCCCTTCGCCAGTCATTCGCCTAAGGCTCGATTCTACTTGACTCCCATCTACTCGCCAGTGTCTCGCTTACGCCAGTCACTCGCTTCGCCAGTCTATCGCCTTAGGTTGAAATCAACTTGACTCGCTTCGTCTCACCAGTGATTCGCCTCGCCAGGTACTGGCGTTGCCTACCATTCGCCTTTGGCTCGATTCTACTTGACTTGCATCTACCCGCCAGTGTCTCGCTTACGCCAGTCACTCGCTTCGCCAGTCCATCGCCTTAGGTTGAATCAACTTGACTTGCTACGCGGCGAACCCCCTTCGCCAGTCATTCGCCTTTGGCTCGATTCTACTTGACTCGCATCTACCCGCCAGTGTCTCGCTTACGCCAGTCACTCGCTTCGCCAGTCCATCGCCTTAGGTTGAATCAACTTGACTCACTTCGTCCGCGGGTGATTCGCTTCGCCAGTCACTTGCTTTGCCAGTCTTTCGCCTTAGGTTCGATTCTACTTGACTCGCATCTACTCGCCAGTGTCTCGCTTACGCCAGTCACTCGCTTCGCCAGTCTATCGCCTTAGGTCGAATCTACTTGACTCGCATCGTCTCGCCAGTGACTCGCTACGCCAATCATTCGCTTCGCCAGTCATTCGCCATAGGCTTGATTCTACTTGACTCTCATCTAATCGCCAGTGTCTCGCTTAGGCCAGTCACTCGATTTGCCAGTCTATCGCCTTAGGCTCGTCGCCCGCGTTAGGCTCGATTCGATTTGACTTGCATCGTCTCGCCAGTGAACTTAGAGAAGTCGGACTTGGTTCCGGCGACTCGTCTGAAGTTCCTAGGGGCTATCCTAGACACTCAGCTGTTCCGCGGGTTCGTCACGAGGGAGCGGATGGCTCTAAACGATCGCCTAATGGATTGCGCTCTCGACGCATCGCTCTCCCTACGTCAGTGGCAAAGAGTGTTGGGGTTACTAACATCAGCTCAGGACCTGACCAGCAGGGGGAGGTTGTTCCTTCGCCCGTTACAGGTGTTCCTGAATCCCCACATCAGGGAGACGCGTTGCCGTCACAACATAGTTTTGACCCCAGACCTCCATCGGTTCCTAGCTTGGTGGCGGGTGGACGAGAGTGTGTTCGCCGGTGTCCCACTTCGTCCTTGTCCCCCCTCAGCTCACCTGTTTGTAGACGCCTCCACTCAAGGGTGGGTGGCGCACATGGGTCACGAGCAGGTGGCGGGAGTCTGGTCCCCATCGGATCGGAACCAACACATCAACGTCCTCGAGTTGGACGCAATACGCCTTGCCATTCAGCACTGGCAGCAGGCCAGTGTCTGCTAGTCCAAACGGACAGTTCAGCAGCTGCTTGGTCAATAAACAAGCAGGGGTCCACCAGGGCGGAGTCTCTACTACGCGTGTCACTCCAGCTCTTCGAGCTGGTGGACGAGGTGGACCTGGACATTCGAGCAGTCCACATTCCAGGTGCCAAGAACATCTTGGCGGACGAGGGAGTGGCAACTGAATCCGGTGGTCTTCAGGGGGTTGTGTCTCCAGTTCGGCTCCCCTCTGATAGATCTGTTTGCGACGTGTCTCAAACACCAATTGCCAACCTATGTCTCTCCAGTACCAGACCCACTAGCAATGGGCTTAGACGCGCTCTCGTTAGAGTGGGAGGGGATGGACGGCTACGCTTTTCCACCGCCGGCCATCCTCTCCCAAGTTGTAGCCATGATAGGAGCAACTCGGGTTCTTCGTCTCCTTCTGGTAGCCCCTTGGTGGCCAGCCCGACCGTGTTTCGTTCCTCTCCGACGGCTCTGTCATCAGGAACCGGTTCCGGTTCAGACACGGAGAGATCTGCTCATCAGCAGGCCAAGCGGAAGGTTGCACGAGAACTCTCAGGTGTTCTCCCTTCACGCTTGGCTTGTATTAAGAGAGGGCTAAAGAGCAGTGAGTACTCCAAGTGCGTCGCCAATGCCATAGCTACCTCTCATAGGAAGACCACTAGGAAACTCTACGATTTCCAGTGGCAGGCCTTCGCCTCATTCTGTGCTCAGAGGGATTTCATCCTGGCGGAGGCCTCAGTTCCTCAGGTCGCGGAGTACTTGGTGTACCTACGCAACACCAGGCATCTTAAGGCGTCTTCGATCAACACCAACATGTCAGCTATCCTGTCGGTGCTCAGGAAGAGATCGCCAGGGTTGGATGTGTCGGTCCTCAAGGACCTCATTAAAACATTCCGTTCGGTTGACGGCAGGTCCAGGCTTCGTCCACCTGAGTGGGACTTAGCAATTGTGCTCAACCACCTTCGCTCCGATACGTATGAACCGCTCTCTGACGTACCCCTTCTCCCTCTCACCATCAAGGTCATTTTTCTGGTGGCCATGGCCTCCGCAGCGCGGATTTCGGAAATCCATGCGTTGCAGGCGGACCTTCTACGTTTTGAGGTTAGGGAGGGGGGATCGGCCTCTCTTGGGTTGGCTCACGACTTTGTCTGTAAGAACCAGGCAGCTGATGAAGCTGGCCGTACGTTCTCTATCCCGGCTCTGGGCTTTGACTCAGGAGAGGTGGATCTCTCTCTGTGTCCCGTGAGGGCTTTGAGGGTGTACACGCAGCGTACCTGCAGGCTGAGAGATGGCAGGCGTCGTCTGTTTTTGCCCCACTCGCCTAGGAGCACCAAGGAGCTAGATAAGGGAGCGTTGGGAGTGTATCTAAGGTCGGCGGTCATTGATGCGTACAAGGCCGCTGACTTGCCTCCGCCTTCACGTTCAAACCCTCATGAGATCCGCGCAGTATCAGCCACGATGGCTTATCACTGCAACATCGTGGTTTCGGATGTCATGGCAGGGTGTTTTTGTCGTTCATCAGAGGTTTTCGCCGACCACTATCTACGAGATGTCTCCACAGCGGATCTTGAAGGCATCTCTAGGCTGGGTCCACAGGTCTTCGCTCAGACGAAGGTGGTCCCCCAAACCCTACCAAGAAGGGGTCGACCCTCTTAGGAGCTTTAAGGCTCATTGTAAATAAACCTGGTTTACATTGCTAGCTCTCTTGTCTGTTGTTTTTTCTTTAGCTTCGCTTTAACACCCCCTCCCTGTTGGGGTTGGGGGGGCAGTGTGTTGATCGGAAGTTGAGTGGCAGGGTTGTCTCTTCGATCCGCGTAGCGGTAGAGATGGTATCTCCCGGGCTGTGCCTTGTCCTCACCACAGGGTGGAGGACTCGTAGGTTAGCTTACACTCAGGGCTAGTCGCAGGTCTCGTCACTACCACGTATCTACTGACCCGCCTCCATGCGGTGGGATTCTAGACATAGTAGGTCTGGTCAACAGATAGGTATTTAAATAATAGTACGTTTTTGATTAAACTTAATTATTTATACTTACCTGTTGACCAGACCTACGCTCTAGGCCCTCCCTTCCTCCCAACTTGGTCTGCCTTGCCTTTTGGGACTTTCGGAGAGTGATCTGAACAGGTAGTGACGTCACGAGACCACCTAGACTTACCGGCCCTTGGATAAGGGATTTTACGCACCCCTTCTCCACTCTTCAAGTTCGTCTGTGTTAAGGTTGAAATAGCATTACATATTGTTACCTAATAGAGTCCTACAAAAGTGTTCTAAGGAATTAGCTCCTGGCCTAACCCATATCTAAATGAAATCCCTATCCACGGGTGAAGTACCTGAAGACTTGAGGCAGGCAAACATTGCCCCCAATATTAAAAAAGGGCAGTAGATAACTAACCAGTAACTATCGCCCAGTCTCACTAACATGTGTGTGCGCTAAAATGATGGAGCACATCATATGTAGCCACCTGATGTCACACTTTGAAAATCATAACATCCTTACAGGATTACAGCATGGCTTCCGCTCTAAACTCTCATGTGAATCTCAGCTCCTCATCACAACCCATGATATCATGAAGATGCATGATAATAAACAGCAAGTTGACCTAGCTATACTAGATTTTAGTAAAGCTTTTGACACAGTCCCTCATAAGAAGTTATTATATAAACTTGAAAGTTATGGTGTGAACAGTGATCTTTTATCATGGAAAAACTCGTTCCTAACTAAAAGAACCCAGTGTGTAGTTGTGGAGGGTAAATCATAAACACCTGTACGCGTTGAGTCAGGAGTCCCTCAGGGTACATGTTTGGGACCAATTCTTTTCCTAATACATATTAATGATCTACCCTTGAGAGTAAAATCTACGGTGAAATTATTCGCAGATGACTGTCTACTCTATAGAGCCATAAATTCTTTCGAAGACCATAACCAACTTCAAACTGACTTACAGTCATTAGAAACCTGGGCTAAAGATTGGGGAATGTCATTCAACGCTAAGAAATGTTATATTCTTAGAATATCAAGATCTTAAAATCAAGTACTTATATATATCAACTCTGTAATACCATATTTGAAGAGGTAGATAATAACCCCTATTTAGGAGTGATCATCAGTGATTCATTGAAGTGGAGTACACATATCAATAAAACTTAATAAAGCCAATTCTACATTGGGATTCCTTAGACGTAACTTACGCCATTGCCCAAAATCTCTTAAGATCATAGCTTATCAATCTCTTGTGCGATCAGTGTTGGAATATTGCTCATCAATCTGGGAACCATACACCCAATCTGACATTCTTTCACTTGAGAAGGCACAGAGAGCGGCTGCAAGATTCATAACAGAGAATTATTCCTGGGAGAGTAGACCGAGTAAAATGCTCGAAGATATTGGATTAAACCAACTAAGAGATCGCAGAAGAGAACATTTGTACTACTCTATAAAATCATTAATGAACTAGTAGCAATACCGAAGGATCCAGTGCTTATTCCTAATAATTCGAGGACCAGGAAAAACAACACACAGAACTATAAATAGCTTCAGTGCAATAGCGAGATACTACGTCAATCATTCTTTCCGCGCACAATAAAAGACTGGAACCAACTCCCGGAGGAAGAAGTGTCCGCACCCACACGTGAGACCTTCACCTTCTATCTACGAAAATAACAGCGCCTGCGCACCACCCAACCCCCAGCATAACACTCAGCTTTGAGTTTGACTGGGAACGAATACAGATACAGATGATTTTGCAATAATAGAATATACGTGAACTAAATTGTTTCATGACTGTAACTGAGTGATGCGCACATAAAATATATCACTAGTGTCCACGTAACGGCTTCACATGTTCATGAGGTTTCAGAAAAAATATCGTAAACCATCTGAATATTGCACCCACATTGCGATTCGTATGATAATTACGTCCGATCGGGTTACAAGTGAAACCTTCTCAACCGAAAAAAGTTCATATAATTATTAATTAACTGATTCATATTTTCAATATAACACGACTTCGGTGTATTAACATTCGAGTATATATGTGAGTCAAGTCAACTTGTTTGTGCCCAGGTAACCTTATTGCGGATAGTATGGCCAAACAGAACATCAGAGAGAGTGACGGTATCTACTGGAGTGATGTCTCTATCGCTATCATCAACGCTGGGGGCATCAGAGCTTCTATAGAACAAGGTGAGGTAGACTTGTCTGTCATACAGACAGACAGACAGACAGACAGACAGACACTAATTTATTAGGTCTCACCGCTGTATAGTACAATACAATTTTTTAAAACGTTCGTAAAAAAATAACATCAGGGTCGCTATGAGAGACTGTACAATGTTTGTTACATTTGCACTGTAAAGATTAATTAATTAATTGTACTTACAGCTCGCATTGCCATGTAACGGAAAAGAACCGTCACATTTGCTATGAACAATACAAGTATCATAGGAAATTGAGTATAACGTACAGTTCGAGCTTGTCATCAAGTATTATAGTTGACGGTAATGTAACGAGACGGTACATGGAATCGTCATGCTTACTTATTAACAATTGTATTTTAGAGTTTTCCCAGTCGAGCTGATTTTACACTTAAGAACCTTTAATAAAAGGCCAAACATAATTTTTAAAAACAAGAAGATTGGACGATTTTGAAGTCGAGGCAAAAATGGTTGAGATATTTTGAGATTTGGAATGAAAATAAGAACAATCCGCATGACAATTGTATTTTAGAGTTTTCCCAGTCGAGCTGATTTTACACTTAGGTTCCTAAGAACCTTTAATAAAAGGCCAAACATAATTTTTAAAAACAAGAAGATTGGACGATTTTGAAGTCGAGGCAAAAATGGTTGAGATATTTTGAGATTTGGAATGAAAATAAGAACAATCCGCATGACAATAGATTGCACAGTTAATATAACGTTTTGACAGACTATGAAACTTAAATCTCATTAAAATGAGATGGAAGGTAACTATAACCTTGCTGTGTTTTTGATCGGAGTACTGTTTGACAGGGATCACGTGACCTTGTCTGTAACCTGTCAACTTCCTTTGGTACAATCAATCACAAACGCGCATACATATCAAATTCGTCCTATGTCTTCCTTGCACCGTCGATGACTGACATTATATGCGACATCACGCTGGGTCAGTGAGCACAGAATATGACACAAATAAAGACAACATTGTTTGTTGCGCTGGGTCTCCGTGGGACAGAATATAACACAAACTTATGAAGATAGTGTTGGCTCAGTGCGGGACAAAATATGACATTACACAATTGTAGACTGGTGATGAGGTAAATAACTGTTTTTTATGGACCCAAGAAAACAATTTTGACCAAGGACGTCAAAATGCTTTTCTGTCGACGGTCACATGATCCCCTCTCGACCAATCTGATCGCTGGAAAAATATGCTTACATAATAAAAAAAATAAAGACGATATTGTTGTTACGCTCTGTCAGTGAGCACAGCATATGACGTAAAATAAGGACAACATTGTTGTTACGCTTGGTCTCTTTGGGACAGAATATGACACAAAATGAAGACGATATTGTTGTTACACCGGGTCTCTGTGGGGCAGAATATGACATAAAATAAAGACAATATTGCTGTATACGCCAGGTCTCTGTGGGACAGAATATGATACAAAATAAAGATTATATTGATGCATACGCTGGGTTAGTGTAGGGTAGGAACTGGCACCAATTATGAAAGACGATATTGTTGTTGCAGGTGCTATCACGCTGGGTCAGTGCGGGACAGTTATGCCCTTCAGCAACACGGTGGACATTGTGGAGCTGTACGGGAGACATCTCAAGTTGGCGCTGGAACACTCCGTGTCAGAGATGACTGAACCGGATGCTGACAAATTCGGTGGATTTCTCCAGGTCTCAGGTACTAACTTAAGTAGTTCATTTTAAACAATATTGGTTCTAGGTTGCTGGAGCAAACATTTTCAAGATTGATATGTTCTCTCTGTGCATGAATGCATGGGCTTAAGTATACTTTAGTAAGCTTTTGATAATATTGGTTACCATGTAATCAATACGAATTTGTATTTATCGTGGCCACTGATACCATTTACATGTTTTGGCAGGTCTAAAAATAGAGTACGACACTTATCGCCCAGTCGGCAGTCGGGTTAAAAGAGCACGTGCATTGTGCACGAAATGTGACATCCCTGTGTATGAAGATATCAAGGATGATGCAATATACAAGGTCCTCACGTTTTCCTTTTTGGCTAATGGGGGCGACTTCTACTCTTCTATAAGGGACAACAAAATCAGACATCACCTACTAGGTAAGTCGCCATCATGTGTCATATATTTCTACACTTCTACAAGGAACAACAAAAGCATACATCACCTAATAGAGGTAAAGTGAACACCTATACTTTTTTCAAGTTTGAATTTAGAAAGGAAGTTTGTTATAATGTTGTCAGCACTGTTCATACCGAAATAAACTTTATTCAAAAAGAACCATTTGTAATTTGATGCTTTGAAAATGTAAAAGCGCAAAATTAAGAACCCAAAATATTGCCAACAATTCATTCAGATCCTTGTTAATCGGTTGTTTGACAGTGTTGGTTCGTTTAAATTAAGGTTGTAAATCGAAACGTAATTGGTGGTGCTTACATTTATGGATTATATAGTGGCTATGGCAAACATGATGTGTATCTACATTACAAATCAGAACGTTATTCTTATTCAGTGTTTAAGAAAACAGAACGTCTTCTATAGCTCTATGAGACCCTGTTTTTACACCTCAATGCCCACTAAATTTCTAAAATTTGACCTTAAACACCACTTTGAGAGAAATTTATGCACTTATATTTTGTTCTCAACTACATGAGCCTATATTGGCGAAACAGTGTCAGTCATTATGCGTGATCTGATGCACCAAGTTCTGAGCTTTGTATCTGGGATACATAAATTTACGTGTAGCTGACCGGATATTTTAAGCGATTTTATATATATTTTTTCAAGCGATTTTTGGGTGGGCTATGCATGTGGCTCACTTCAGCAGTATGTTAATATTTAAAGCTGGAGATTTATGGCTTATATTAAAGGAAAATATATTGGCCGTGATGTGGTATATGATATTGAGGGACAATATGATGACAACTTTCTGAATTTTTATCTCATACTGACATGGGGTGTTGACCTTGTTTCATCCTTTTACTATTTTGTATAGTATAAATGGCTTGATCATCGATTTCATGTGCTTACTAGTCGCCTATTTTTGACAATAAAAACCCCTAAGGGCGCGAACACAATGTGATATATTTCTATCAAAAAGCAGATATTTTGATATGTATTTAATTCTAATATCACAGTGCCAACACGATAAAATCTACATTTGTATTTAATTTACAATAGACAATGTCTTTCAGTATATGCGACATTTGTGAATCTATCAATTTCAACCGCTAATTTATAAGTTATAACATCGAAATCTGGCAAATATATGTTTTATATTTTGAGGGATGTCATTACTTATTAAGGAGCTCTCTACATTTAAAAAAGATTTGAATGCTTGTAGTAATGGCATCTATTAGTATCCAGAGATGGTTGCTAGGATTGGGATAAATTATCATCTAATATGTTTAAATAATTTAATAAATAATTTGTAGTTGCCATTTTCCTGACTTATCCAACCAATTCCGAAGCAATTTAAAAAAAGATAATTTTAGTTGCCCATGAATGTTCTCTCTATTAACAGCAAGATTTCTTATAACGCTAATCCCCCAATAACAGTGATCGTTTATGGTGCACACAAGTGGAACCGTTCACTAGACTTTTTGAAAATCTTAGTATGAACATGAAATATGCATAAAGTAACTGGAAATCGTTATTTCTGTAAATAAGCAATTGCTTAAATTCGTCCTAAACGTACGTGTTTTGGAGCGATGTAAGTACCCTTTCTTTGCATTTGGTTCATCTCTGACAAGAACAAAACATGAATTGCAACTTTATTTTGCATTAATTTTGAATTCAAACCTAAGTTTCATAATGCATAATGATTGTATTAAAATATTTATGACAAGTCGTATATCTGGATAAAAACAACGATCAATTTATGAATTGCGAGATACTGACACTTTCACATGAATCCTTTTCAAATACAAGTTTGTATTCAGATACAGTGTCATGACTGTGCGTATTAACAGAACTAACTGTTTTATTATATGGGTATACAATTGTTTTCTTTTATTGTCAATTACCTTCCCTTGCAGGTAACCTTGACCTTGACATGTTTGTGGAGTACATAAGCCAGCATTCGCCCATCATTCAGGGAGAGGAAGAACGAATAATCTTCACCTTTACCGAACCCTGTGTTTGGCCATCCGGGTCTTCAACAGCGTCTCTCAGTCTTCTTCTCATAATCGCGAATTTGTTTCATATGCTGGCATAATTTGGTAAAGGCTAAATTAACAAAAAGACCACAGGCGCCAAACTTTTGAGATGCATATAAGTTTACATACCTATCTATATAACAAATAAAAAAAGGGGAGACACTGTCCATCATCTTAGATTTCCGCTCTATGCTCACCCAATCGACAGAACTCTAACGTCATGTGGATGTATAGAATGGTATCCGGTTTATCTTTGGAAATTAATGTAAACTTACTATTGTTCGTTTTAATCTTTTCTTATAAACGTCTCTCTGGTTTCCACTATGAAAGATTTGTGTGATTTCCAACATAAGTGTAAATGCAATATAAGAATTAAATATTTTTCTATCTACATTGTTCACTCACCTTTAATATTGTTTCGTACATTAGCCATATCGTTTTTACATCAGTTTCATTATTGTAAAATATCAACCCAGAATATCTCGTAAGAGGACCAATCTCTTACTCCAGCTCTTTGGTTAAAGGACGGGAAACAAGTTGAACTCATTACCAGAAAATGCACATTGAAGAAAGGTTAAAGTGAAAATGACAGTACAGTACTGGAGCCTTGACTTGATCACCTGGGCAGGGCTATATTCCATGGCTATGCATCTGTTGGAGATAAGTGTTATTATTTGTTTAAAATATTTTGGTAAGAAAAGAAAATGTTTACAACCATCAAAATTCAACATGAACATGAAACAAGTGAGTCGTATTATAAGGAGAAACCATTCAACCTCGGATAGTGTAAGGTTGTAAACCCTGATAGGAAGGACAAACTCAGACTCAGACTCAGACTCAGACTCTTTATTTCGTAAATGATGGCCTGTGAGGCCTATAGTACATTTGCATAAATACAGACTGATCATTGATTTGTTACGAGAGCGCGAGATGTTCACATCGCATATTAAACATTTTTGATATATAAAGTGCTAAATTATTTATGATAGTAGGATTTTGACTGGACAGCAATTGAATAAACTTTTGGTTTGATGGATACTTGTGAAAATACATTGGTATATATTTATTTCGTAAGGTAATGTATAATGGGCAAACTAATAGAGTATGGTATTCATCTTCAAGGTCATCCCCACAACACGGGCACATAGAGTCAGTAATAATTGTCGAAATGGAGCGTCTATAAGATACAATCTTTAGTTCAGAAGCTGAGCAGCGAAATTTAGAAAGAGTTCGACGCAATTTAATTGATATGATTTCCGTTAAGTATGGCTCGTATCGAAGGATGGTCTTAAAGGTGCAATAAACTTGTAAAGTGGAAGATTCACTCACACGGGCAAACCAATCTTGCATGCATACATCTTTCGTTCTTAATTTAAATATTCTAATAAATTGTTTTACATCGCCGACGTCCTGGGCTTGCCAAACATATGCAAATCCATACGAAAATAATATGGATCTAACACAAGGTGCCCAATTATAGTAACCTTGAGAATCAAAAGTTTTAAGCATATAGTAACAATGTTTTGTTAAACGATTTTCTTGCATTCTTACAATTCTTAGCCAGAATTTTATTACACGAAAATAAATGTTAACAAGAAGAGGCATGCGCCCACATTCACCTAATACTGCGGCATTGGAGGATCTATAACCTAATCTCAAAACATATTTACAAAATGTTGTATGAACTCGTTCAATTTGTTTATATACAAAAACACCCCATAGTTCTGACCCATATAGAAGGATTGGCTGTATTTTAGAATCAAATATCTTAAAATAAGTGTTAAATGGAAGATCCTGGAATCGATTAAACCATTTCCGAACGGGCCCTAAGGCTTTATCTGCTTGTTTTGCCAAAGTGCTACATGCATTTGAAAAGTTATTTCTGCAAGAAAAGACTACCCCTAGGTATTTGAAATGGGAAACTACTTCTATGGGTTTGCCGTTTAATGACCATTTTTCATGTTTTGATAATTTGCCACCATTTTTAAAAACAACTATTTTACTCTTATCTATATTTACCG
This sequence comes from Gibbula magus, assembly GCA_936450465.1. Classification (NCBI taxonomy): domain Eukaryota; kingdom Metazoa; phylum Mollusca; class Gastropoda; order Trochida; family Trochidae; genus Gibbula; species Gibbula magus. The sequence continues at coordinate 16,690,569 of OW388293.1, read as the reverse complement.
TTAATCCCCATTGTATACAATAACGAGAGAGAATATCAATCTTACGTTGTAAGTTAACTACAGTGTCTGCGAATAATGTAACATCATCAGCAAATAACAGAAGATATATTTCCTCGATATCACAGTCAATAAATATTCCGTGGGTATCTTCCGCCAGCATCGTATGAACTAACTCGTCAATGTACATAAGGAACAAAATAGGCGATAACAAACATCCTTGTCTCACGCCTGCATTTGAGGAAAACATGTCTGTAAAATTATGGTGGCCACTCCGAACTGCTGCTTTAACATTTAAGTAAATATTGTCGATAACAGAGAATATTTTACCATGGGTTTGCTTCTTGAGTAATATGTACATCAATTTAGACCTGTCTACTAAATCAAACGCCTTTTTAAAGTCCACGAACATACAGTAAAACTTTCCTCCTTTTCTTCTTAGATATTTATGCGCTATACTGTATAAAATGAATTGATTGTCAGTAGTTGAGTAATTTTCGCGGAAGCCAGACTGTGATTCAGATAGAAGGTGTTGGAGTTCCAACCACAGTTTCAGCCTCGAATCAATAACTGAAGGACAAACCCGAGGATGCGAAACATGTTTCCTCAAGTAATAATCGAGATAGCAGGTTTAAATTTTCTCTAAAAACGTAGACTATTTATACCTGCAACGGATAATGCTGTTATTGTGCTTTTCAGATCTTCGAATTCTGCGTTTAATTACAACAATAGCATTTGTCCTACATGTCTCTTTTTGTTCATGTTTCTGAAAAACCTTTTGAAATATCAGAGTTATGATTTTTTCTTTACAGACTAGATAGGAAGGTGATAAATGTTTTTTTTTAAAAAAAAATTTTTATGACGCCCTACAGTTACGATGAGTCAAGGAAATAAAGTAAATAAAAGATACATTTGGTCGACAAAATTTTTTTATTAACTTAAATTCCTTATTTCATAATTGTTTAACTTAAATGCTACATTATGTAGCTTTTGAAATAGGTATTTTAGCACCCCATGTCTGTTTTCAAATACATTGAATTTAAGCATCACACCCTGATGACTTGTATGACTCGGTAGAAATATGTTTAAAGCTCATTTTGACGATTAGTTTTTCTATCCCCAGTCTCAGATAGAACAATGGGATACGTTCTCTCCTCAACTATCTGACGTCGATCCATCATGCTTCTTCAGTTAACAAACTGAAGATCAAAAGCAAGGGGTGATCAAATTATAATGACTATTCTGAAGCAACTAAAACTGGTAGACTTTTTAGATAAAATAACTCTAATGAACCAAACAATCGTTAACAATAAACAATGAACCAAACAATCGTTAACAGTAAACAATGAACCAAATAATCGTTAACAATAAACAATGAACTTCCCATGTTGATATAAACAGGGTTTTTTAATTTAGAAATACAAAGTCAGTAGGTGTCGAATAACAGTTTAGCTTTGCTTATTCGTTTACCAACATACCATACAAATTTAGCAAAGCCTATTACGTCATCTGACAAATGTTCCGTATTCAATTCAAACGTGTTTAGAAGCTGTTCTTTTGTATCTCCAAATGGCTAGTAATTGTTGCTTATTGATGACAAACATTGACAGATAAACAATCACTGTAAACATCTAATCCGACGATGTTGCAGTAATTATACGGTATCCATATGTCGAAGTTAAGTGGTCAGTTTCTGTCCATTGAGCAGTCGAATGACGCAGTCTTATGTCACCTGCCAAAAACATACTGAAACGCCATGACGTCATTTACATGACGTTAGAGGTAGGCTGGCACAAGCGGATATCGACCTCTATGCTAGCGTCTGTTCTTGCCTAGTCCAACATCCGTCAAACACAATATGTATTACAAAAACACATTGACAAGGGAAATGTAGGCCCATAGGCGATCCTTATAATGTTGGCAATCCTTGACCTTTTCCGCCCATGTTCAAAGGTTGTTCACGTTATTCTGCTGGAACTATTGGTGTTATTATCCAACAGGAAACCTCAGAATCAGCTGGCGCAGCCCTCTCTCTCACACTAAAGCTGGCCAATAACGAAATACTTGCCGTCGGATTCCGCTATAAATACCTTACTTGTCTAATGACTAGTTTAGATTACCGGCGTGCTACTCATCAATATTTTAGTATCTATTTTGTCAGCCAGTGAAATATTGTGGGTTGATTTTCTCATCCGGGTACTTTCGATATTGCCCTGTTTCAAGTCATTACATTGGCTGATTTTAGAACGTTATGAATCAATAGCGTATCAGACAATCAGGTGATCTGTAGCAGAATTGCGGATAAACATTGATAGGGCAGGATGTGTACTCGATGTTAAAGTGACACTAGTGGTAGTAAGAATGCAGTAAAGGGGTAGTAGCACGTTTTTTCGCTCAGATATGTCGATGGATGTCGCCAATTGTTTAACACCTTTCTCGGAAAATCAAGTTTAAAAATGAGTGTACATAATTCAGTATAACCATGGGAATCGTTTTTGTGATTCAAAATAAAAAAAAAGGGTGTTCAAATTAAAATGGCCGCCATGCAAGATTTCCCTTTGTACACAACAACGTCATTACGGATAAATGATATAAACTATAATTATAAATGAGAAATTTGAAAAATAAAATTTGCAAAAAAACCTTCTACAGCCCCTTTAAGTGAAGATCAGCCTCTACATTTTCTCCACATTTCTGTTATGATATGAAACTAAACCTTGTATACGGTAGCGGCTGTGAATTATACAGCAAAGTGGTTATAACCAACCCCAACTCACCCGCTAGGCATTACCAGCGCCAGTAGCTATCACTGGCTAATTTAAGCCTTGCTGCATTTTGTCAACATTTATGTACCAGCGTAGCAGCGTGTTGAACCCGGAAGTGGTAGGGCAATTTCGAAATTTCTTGCAGAGGAAAGGCAAGTAAATACAAATACAAGGTTTAAATTAGCCAACCTCCAGAAAATGTACAAAGCAATGAGTCTCTGTTCCAAAGAGTTTTTCAACCTGAAGGACATTGCAAATAACTTCATGAGAGAAAATTATGATGGAGTACGTACTGTTCGCATTAAAGTTACAAGTATCGTGTCTGACGTATCTAAATTAACAATGACAATAAACGCAACTGGCCCTTTATACTTTGTAAGAAGTAAAGACAGGATGTTTATTTTTGAAAAATTCTGATAGTGCAAGTGCATGTTTGAGTATAATAACGCATATGTGTAGACAAGTAGTGCAACGTTTACATTAAGTACCTTTTGAGGATGAGTAAATTTAAGTTCGAAGCCGTACAGTATACAATATTTAGTATCTGAATAACAATTAAAACAATGAAGTCCCCCCCCCCTCCCACTGAGCTTACAAATTCCAAACAACCAGTGTGGAAGAGTGCTCACCATTTGAGAAATGGAGCTACAATAACACATGTAAGACAAACGTAGTTTTATACGATATTATAATGAATGACTGTCTTGGTTTGTTCATTACCTTTACGGAAATGACTTCAAGTTCTTCATTGAAAAGGTGAGTAGTTCCTGTTTGGTTTTACTATCACCGAGAAACACGCCACTGTAAAATTCAGAATCAGGTTTATCAAAATAAATCGAATAAATCGGATAAATCGGATAAATCGGAATATACAGTAATATGCTCGAATTATGAAAATATAAAAGTTCATATGAAAAGTTTCATTAGGAGAAGATAATTCTACGCAAAGGTTAAGCAGTTATTCTTAACTAAGAGCATGATATATGCTATGTATTATCGACAATGAATGCTCTGGAAAAATGCTATCCGGATATCGACCATGGACAAAGTTCTGCTCTAGAAACAATGCTATCCGGATATCGACCATGCGCAATATTTTGAATATTTGCTACAGTGTATTTGTAAAATTTTCGTTTTGGTTATATGGTTGAAATAATGACCGTGAATATCTGTGATAACTATCGAGCGGTACGCGAGATCATGGTTTTCACAGATATTGACGAGGTCGAGGTCATTATTTCACATACACCACATGGTTCATTCTCTTCCCACAGAGGTTACTCCCTTCAGATTTCCGATCCTAACCTCTCTTGTTTTTCGGTTGAAATCGACAGCAGGAGCAAAGTCCCTTAGAGGTGAAAAGCGAAATCTCATACTGTATCCCTGCTTCTTAACCAATGAAAACTCATCTTTCAGTGGCCAGGTCGACCGAGTGACATCAAAGATCTAGGCATTGTACTCTGAAGACTTTGCTCATTAGCATATGACATTCGAATATGTCTGATGTAAATAACACAATGAACTGTTTTTGGTACTTGTCTCTGATTTGGTCTTCTTTTTTTATAAGCATGTTTGTGATCAATAGAAATAAAGATGAATTTTTTTTAAATAAAAATAAAAACATTTACAAGATTGTTTTTGACAACATATACTTTTTAACTAGCCATTCAGTCCATTACCAACTATCTATTGGCGTTAAGCAAAAGCCTTGGCTACATGGACGCTGTTAATTTCATCTTATGATGCACGAACATCATGAATGTCATGTTACAAAACTTAGTCACGTGCTGCACACATCAAACGTTTGTGGTTGTGAGGAGGTGGCTCAAGTCGCGCTTCTTCTCTCTTGAAAGACACAGTGCAATCCCTCGAAGTTCGCTCGCTTTGCTACGTACCTCTACATTGAGCAATCGCGTTCAAGAGAGGTTTAAAAGTAATCGCTAATTGAGCAATTACTTTGAAACCTATCTTGAACACGGCCCTGATGTTTCAAAGTTGAAACAATAGTACACATAATACGTGTTTCAAGGTCTGTTTGGAGCGAAATGAAGGTGAGTTACGTTGTATATGACACTAATTCATTTGCTGTTTAACCGTTTTTGGGTTAAAATTAAATAGCTTAGACAAAGTCTTAAAAGCATTTTCCCATCAACTGCAAGAAATAATTTCCTTAACCATGGTACCAATCCTCCAAATACTAAACAAGCATACAGTTCTCTATAGAACCTCCCTTAGTTTAACTGACCTTGACCTCTGTTACATAAAAAGAAACCTGATCACCTTTTATGTAACATTACACATTACTCTCTCAACTGCTCTTGTGCTGTGGACAACAGTGGGTCAAACCTTATCCTCCCCAACCTCCCCCTGTAGAATCTCTAGAATCCACATTAGCCAAGGAGTCTGAACATAACTGTTCAGCTCTCTAAACCTTTTGGAACTGTAGAAGAAGATGGATATAGGTTCTTAAGATTGTGACCGCTGTTACCTCATTTGGGTAAATGGGGTCGCGAAATCTACAATTTAGAATCCCCATTAGCCAAGGAGTCTGCAAACAACTTTTCAGTTCTCTTGACCTCTCGGAACTTGAAAAGAAGATGAAAATAGCTTTTTAAGGTTGTGACCCTCGCGACCCCATGATATCTACAATTTAGAATCCCCATTGGCCAAGGAGTCTTCACATACAATTTCAGCTCTGTAGAGTCATTGGTTCTGGAGAAAAAGTCGAAAAAGCGAAAAGTGGACGGACGCAGCCGAATACTATATATCCCCCGCTTCGCGCTACACACGCAGCGGGGGATAACAAAAATATTTGTGTTAACATGTAATATAAAATCAAAATGATGGTAAATAAGTTGTGTGGATTCTGTCTCATGTTTCTTTCATGTACATGTATTTGCGATCTTTGATATTCTTTAAATCAGCTTATTTGTCATATTTTGTGTAAACTAAATGAAAATTTTGGCATGACAATACTGACTGAAAAAAGGATTTATAAAATGTCGAAAGTCACAAATAGAGGCAAAGGTTCATTTCGACCTGTAAGCCGAGGGTAATTTTTTTTTTCTATATGAGAACACTACCTACCCCATTTCTTTCCTCATTGTTATGTTAAAAAGGGAAAAGCATTGACAGTCGGTACAGGGACGGGTCGATTCCTTGGTCAATGATCTTTTAGCTCCTTCAAAGTGGTAGGTGGTAATGAGTTTCTCTCCATACACGAGAACTTGTGGTACATTATCTGGGGGAAACGTGACACATTCATTAACAGTATTGGCGAATCTTTGCATGAACAATATTTAAAGTGAGAAATTCAGGCATAACTGGATAGTAAATTTCAGTTAATGAGTGATCATGCAATTGCTTGAATACACTTTGTGTTTTCAAAAGGCAACTACATGTATGACTCCTCTGATTGTGTCCGCTAAAACAAAACATAAGTGGGCCTTGAATCTCTCAGCTCTTTTGAGAAAATGTATCAAAATGAATAACATTATTTATGATTTTCATATTCTCATAATATGAATAAGATACAATATTACGCGTTTCTTAACTTATGTCTCAGCGCTATACAATAAATTGAGAGTTCAAAGTTTCAGATTTCATTGTTGACAGAAACTACTCAATAACGAACTGTGCCTGATTTTGCTGAAGTTTATCCGATAATGTTCTGCTGATCTATGCAGGAATACGTTGATATCGCCCATAATTCAAGTAACCAAGACTAAAACATTACATATTTTTTACTATAGGAACTCCTATGATCAGATCATGAAAAGGAATTGCTCTGCACCGTGGCTGTTTTGTAGTTTTTAGAAGCCCTGCAAACTGCATACATGTCACATTTAGTAAATCTAGTTATATGATACCATAATATTTCGCCAGATATATATTTGGATACTTTTCTTCTTCAATCCAAACTTTTTAATTACACATTCACTACATGTACGTCAAGAAAGTACGGAAGCATCCTAGTGCCACAGTGAGAATTTTTCTATGTCCTAATAAGGAGATACTATCACCTAATTAGGAGATACTATCAAATAGGAGATACTATTTCCTAATAAGGACTTAGTTATCTCCTAATTAGGACTTAGATACTAACTCCTAATTAGGAGACACTTACTCCTAATAAGGAGATACTAACTCCTAATTAGGAGTTACTTATGTCCTTATTAGGCGATAGTTATTTCCTAATTATGCGATAATTAAGTCCTAATTAGGAGATAACTAAATCCTAATTAGGGGATACTTACTCCTAATAAGGATATACTTACTCCTCATTAGGAGTTACCTTTGTCCTAATTAGGTGATAGTTATAGCGATAGTTATATCCTAATTATACGATAATTAAGTCCTAATTAGGAGATAACTAAATCCTAATTAGGAGTTACTTATGTCCTAAGTAGGTGATAACTAATTCCTAATTAGGAGTTACTTATGTCCTATCTGAATTAAAAGAAATATTACTTTGGCACTAGGATGCTACCATATTCCGTAAGAAAGTCATGTAGTTTGAAACAGGAGAGCAGATAAAGATAATGAAGATATCTTTAAAGAAGTTGGTTACCTTGTATGTAGAAGGTAACCTGTGGAAATCTGCGCAGCACGGGAAAATCAAGAGAACGAATCATCTTTCCACTGAACGAGAGGATGACAAGTTGATTCGTATTACTTAAATAATAAAGTTTTCTGCAAAATAAAACAATTTCATGTTATAAGTTTATTCTTTAATCTATAGACATTAATCATCACGTTACTCGTAAAAGAAGCTTCTCTTGACCAGCGACTCTTTTTGAATGATATGTTAGAGGTACCTCGTGATATGTTAGTGGTACCTCGTGATGTTATTGGTACCTCATGATGTTATTGGTACCTCGTGATTGTTAGTGGTACCTTATGATGTTAGTGGTACCTCGTGATATGTTAGTGTTACCTCGTGATATATAAGTGATACCTCGTGATTGTTAGTGATACCTCGTGATATGTTAGTGATACCTCGTGATATGTTAGTGGTACCCCATGATATGTTAGTGCTACCTCGTGATATATTAGTGGTACCTATCTGATATGTTAGTGGTACCCATCTGATATGTTAGTGGTACCTCGTGATATGTTAGTGGTACCTAGTGATTTGTTAAACTTATTGATAACTCGTGATATGTTAGTGGTACCTCGTGATATGTTAGTGGTACTTCGTGATATGTTAGTGGCACCTCGTGTATGTTAGTGGTGCCTCGTGATTTGTTAGTGGTACCTCGTGATATATTAGTGATACCTCGTGATATGTCAGTGGTATCTCGTGATTTGTTAGTGGTACTTCGTGATATGTTATTGGTACCTAGTGATTTGTTAGTGGTACCTCGTGATATGTTAGTGGTACTTCGTGATATGTTAGTGGTACCTCGTGCTATGTTAGTGGTGCCTCGTGATTTGTTAGTGGTACCTCGTGATATATTAGTGGTACCTCTTGATATGTTAGTGGTACCTCGTGATATGTTAGTGGTACCTCGTGATATGTTAGTTGTACCTCGTGATGTTAGTGGTACCTCGTGATATGATAGTGGTACCTCGTGATATGTTAGTGGTACCTCGTGATATGATAGTGGTACCTCGTGATATGTTAGTGGTACCCCATGATATGTTAATTGTACCTCGTGATTTGTTAGTGGCACCTCGTGATATATTAGTGGTACCTCTTGATATGTAAGTGGTGCCTCGTGATATGTTAGTGGTACCTCGTGATATGTTAGTTGTACCTCGTGATGTTAGTGGTACCTCGTGATATGATAGTGGTACCTCGTGATATGTTAGTGGTACCTCATGATATGTTAGTGGTACCTCGTGATATATTAGTGGTACCTCGTGATATGTTAGTGGTACCTCGTGATGTTAGTGGTACCTCGTGATGTTAGTGGTACCTCGTGATATGTTAGTGGTACCTCGTGATGTTAGTGGTACCTCGTGATGTTAGTGGTACCTCGTGATATGTTAGTGGTACCTCGTGATATGTTAGTGGTACCTCGTGATGTTAGTGGTACCTCGTGATATGTTAGTGGTACCTCGTGATATGTTCGTGGTACCTCGTGATATGTTAGTGGTACCTTGTGATGTTAGTGGTACCTCGTGATGTTAGTGGTACCTCGTGATATGTTAGTGGTACCTCGTGATATGTTAGTGGTTCCCCATAGGGGTTCTTCGTTTTATGTCAGTAGTTATATAATGAGCATTTTATACTGAAATTTAACGAAACTTAAAATGAAAATGATAACTTTATTGTTATGAATGATAACTGACTTAATGGATAGAAATATTTACAACGCAAAAACCTTTGATATTGAAAAACAATGTATTATAAATTATAAATCAATGTCCTACGAACAAGTGACCAGAGCTTAATACAATGACAAGGTAACAATCTCTTTCTCACTGACCCAAGCACGTCCGCAAACCAAGGAAACATTTGCACTACGTGCTCAAACAAATGTCAAACACGAGAGATAATGTATCTCACGAACGCCCTGAACCCCCTGATTGCTTTTTTAAAAAACAACATACGGTGCGAGTTGAAAGAATAGAGCAGAATGTCATTCAAACATCATCAAAGTTCAAGTCATCTATGACACATGTATAATATTAAAAAACAGACACTTCATGGTTATTTAACAATTACAATGTACTCAAAATCATTGTCTACTCACCCAATGTATTGTTATATGTTTAACACATCTATCACGTGACTATAATACATCACGTGACTTAGTACGCGCTTTATGAACCCTTAATTTCTAATTATACTTCAATGAAAGCACAGGAAACCTTCGGAGCCACATGCTGTTCATTTTCTAAATGTATTCTCTTGTATTTTCCAGTCGTTTGAATTGTTATGTCTATGGCATGTTAAACGCTTGCAGCACAAGCCAAAAAAGCAATGTTTTCAATATTTAAGCTCTTTAAAATGAACAAGTTTTTTCATTCAATTCTGCCTGCTTACTTTTTGACTCTAAGATAGCGCCAATTTCGCTATATGTCTCGGAAATTTGGGGAGCTCATTATTTCCAAGTCATTGAAAATGTCCATGCATCATATTGTAAAATATAACAATAAGTAAATTTGCTTCCAACAAAACCAATACTTGGTGAAACAGGTCGTTATAACATGCATATCGAAAGTCAAATGAGAACAATACAATTTTGGATTAAACTTCTTAGATTGCCTGATTATCGTCGCGCCCATCAATGTTATCAGCTATTGAAATCATTAGATGATCGCGGAAAACATTCCTGGGCTGCAGATGTGAGATACATTTTATTTTCAAATGGATTTTCTTATGTCTGGTTGAATCAAAATGTTGGTGATATGAAATATTTTGTGTATTTTTAAACGACTTAAGGATATGTTTATTCAAAATTGGTCACAATCAGTTCATTCATCAAGTTATTTATGTCATTATTCGCACTGTAAAACGGTGTTTTGACCGGAAAAGTATCTTAATGATAAGTCACTCTCACGAAATCTATGTAAATTAAGAATTTCACTACATTCTTTAAAAATTCAACGTTTTAGAAAGGATATAATACGATGGATGATCTATCATGTTCATATTGTTCTTCTGGTCAAATAGAAGACGAATTTCACATATTGTTAGTTTGTGATGCCTGTTCTGCCTGCCAAAAGAAGTATTTAAATTGTGTTTATGTCAATCCACAAACCGTGTATAATCTATTTAATTCTAATAACATTGATGTCTTAAAATCCGTTGCCATTTTTATAAAACATGTGATGTCCATTTCAAAATCCCGAGTAAAGCCAATAACTATGTCACGTGATCTCAAGCTGTCATGATGAAACATCAACTGTAGTTTGGGCCACTGTGCCTTAAATACTAAATAAACTTGTCTGTCTGTCTGTTGTCTGCTACCCGAGGGTAAACAGGAGCTGAAACCCATTCGTACAGGTATAGCCGTAAAAGCAGAAACATGGAATCAACTTCTTAGAGTGAGACAGTATGATCTACTAGACTATGACCTAAGTCTACAGTGACATGTGTCACGACTTGCGTATTACATCATATCTTAAGTATAGAACATATATAAAGAAGGTACTCACATCACCGCAATGGATTCACAACAAAGTCTTCGTTCAGAGCGTATCCAGACACGTAAACGCTTCACAGAGTGAGTGAGTGAGTTATTGCTTAACGCCGCTTCATGACTGAAAGAATAGCCTTCTACAACTGGAAGTATGTACAACCCCAACCCGATCACATCAGTGAAACTCTCGTCATACAGTCATCATTATGGTTTCATCATCGAGAACACTGTGTACAAGATGCAGAGGAGAAAGTCCCCAATGAGGACAAGCAGTTCAAAAGAGTCATCACGAAGAAGACCAAAACTATCAGCGGAGAGGAATCTATTGAAGTGACTGACCACATGTTATCCTTACTGACCTTGTGTTTTACACTTGAGTTTTGTAAAATGATCAAACTCCTCAGTGTCGAGTTGTGTTTCGGATGCTTATTTGATGAAGTGGAGACTCAATACATTACTTTCTCATGACGTGTTCAAGAGAGAAAAACTTCAGCAGAACATGAAAATGGCTTTGGAAAAGGTAAATGACAATCACGTGAGTAGTCAATGGGTCCAGCTGATTCGCAATGATCCGAGCTTAAGCAACGTATCCTCTGTGGCTATATGTCAGTATCGTTGTAAGGACTATCTGGACACACACTTTAAAACAAGCGAGTGGTTAGCGGACATTGAAGACCGTGTGTTAAAATGTTGTATTTAGAACGAGCATTACAATAGAAATAGTAATTGCTCTATTAAGATACTGGTGTGTATAACATGACATTTGTGACTGTTGTGTATTCTTTGCTTATGTAATAAACGATGATATTCTATGTTTCATGCGTTCGTCCTTGTAGTATAAATAGATTGTATACCTTAAATGCCTTCACAGTTGCCTGTGACTAAGAAGATAGAAACATGTCGTCTCAATCAACATCGGGGAAAGCCTAAGAGAGTTTATACTTCGACCCCAGATCGCCTGGAAGTTAATTCTCTTCCGGTAAATGTCTACATACTTTAAAACGTAAAGGTAAAGGCAATGATATCACCTTATCTTAAGTCAAAGCAGAGTTGACTAAACACGATGCTAACACCCTTCACAAACCGGTCAAACATAGATTTCAAAGATTCAGAGTGGTGGTTAATGCTAAAGATCAGAAATTGGATATGGACATGGACGATGGCATACAATGCGTACTCATTGCCATTGATATCTAGTGTCGCTATCTGTGGGTAACCCCTTTACAAAACAAGAAGCCAGAGTCCGCTGTCGAACCCCTCAAACTATTAGGGTTGATAAAGGAACGGAATTTAAAGGGACCGTCCAAGATTTTACCGAGAGAAAATCTATGAAACTATTCGTGACTCAAAATCAAGACATTAAAGTAAATTATGCAGACAGGGTTAATCAAATGATCAGGTCTTTGATAGAGAGGTACTAAACACATACCAACAGTGAACGCTACATTGACGTGCTATTCGATTTAGTGTACAACTACAAACACACTTTACATTGAAGTTTAGGAGAGTGGGCACCTGCAGATGTAAACAAACAAAATGAAGTTAATGTGTGGAATCATTTATACATGAAACCAGCTTTTCTAAAGAAGTTTCGTCAATTTAAGTATAGAGTCGGTGATACCATTGGACGGCAGATAGCAACACGTTCACGACAACAGGGCCTCCCTCTGTATACATTGAAAGATTATAATGACGAGTTCTTAAAGGGACGCTTTTACGAACAGGAATTACAGCATGTAGATAAAGACTTGGACGCCCCGTGGGCGCATCGAGAAGTGTTTAAGAAAAAGAGAGAAAAAGGAAAAGTGTATTATTTGGTGAAGTGGGCTGGCCTTCGAGTTTTAATTCTTGTGTTGATGAAAGCGAGGTCAAGAATAAATAATAAATAATAAATAAATAAATAATCCCATCATGGATAAATACATCGTGTTCAACAAATGCAACGAAGACTCCAAGAAGGTCAAAGGCAGACCCGGATGTCATATCATATCCATCGCACCCGCATCAACAAAAACATCGCACAACAGTCGTGATTCGAAACCGAAAATCTTTTTGACGTCACCCAATCAGAACGTGGTACAAAAAGCAGAGGCAGCCCAGAAGCGAACCAAAACTATAAAACACAAAGCGGGGATCAAAATCATCACTACGAAGAAAGTACGCCGAGAGGGACAGCGTTCCTACAAACGATCCTCTTTCGTCAAGTCAATACTCCCGCTATCGACTTGAGAGATATCTGGAAGAAGAAGAATTAAACCATGTCGGTTCTCACGGAGAAAGCATTTTCGGAAGCCTTGCCCCTTAGCCTCGATCTGTTTCAATTGCCTAGTTATCAAACTAGCATTCTACAACATTACTATGATAACATAAGACCCTTTTCTACCATCACCGAATCCATCCCAGTGGAATTTCGCGTACGAACGGTGGGAAAGACTACATCGACCTGAGTAAGACCTGTCTTCACGTCAAACTGAAGGTCACACATGCAGACACGACGCCCTTGGTCGACAAGGAGAAGGTAACTAAGCCGGTGAACCTGTCTTTACAAAGCTTTTCCAGCCAGGTGATTGTGACCCTCCAAGGTAAACTGGTCAGCTCCAGCAATGACTGGTATCCATTTATAGCGCTCATGGAAACCGTCCTAGACCACGGAAAAGATGCTAAGTCCAGTCCGTAGCAGATTTCAACTCGGGTGATCCCTACGTGTGCGGGAACAATGGACTCATAAATCAAAGTGTTTTCATCGTGGCTAGCAAGTCTGTCACGCTTTCCTGTCCATTCATGGAAGACGTGTTCAGTTTAAATCGACAATTGGTGAATGGCGTGGATGTGGGTGTCAAACTATTTTGGACCGAAACCAACTTCTTCTTGATGTCGGGAGAGATGGGATAGTCTAAACCTTCAAAATGAAAAGCGAAAACAAATCAGTACAGGGTGATAGTCACTCTGTTACTCAACATAATTATCGGAGACATTCCTCTTGTGGAATGCGAGAAAAAGGAAGCTTTTCGAGCCATGTGATAACGACCCTCCAAGGTAAACAGGTCAGCTCCTGCAATGACGGATATCCATACAAAGTGCTCATGGAAACTGTCCAAGACTACGGAAAGGATGTTAGGTCCTTTCAACTGACCAGTGAAAGATATGGGAGGCTCCGTAGCAAATTTCAACTCAGGCGATCCCTACGGTGGCAGGAACAATGGACTCATTAGTGGTTTCATCATGGCTAGTGGCTAGCAAGTCCGTCAAGCTATCCGGTCCACTCATGGAAGACGTGTTCAGTTTTAATCGACATTAGGTGAACGGCGTGGAACTATTTTGGACAGAAGACCGGAGAGATGGGTAAAGAGTACCTGGTCGAACTCCAAGACATGTATCTAAAGTATGCAGACTGAAAATCAACGACTCTCTCATCGTGGCTCAGGACAAACAGTTTAAAAAAGCTAACGCCTTGTATCCCTACAAGAGATCCATGTTCAAGATGGCGACAGCCAACTCCACCAGCACGAGTTTTAACTGGGACGCCATGTTCTCAAGACGAGGTTCCCGCTTGTCTGATTATAGGCATGGTAAGGTCGAACGGGGTGTACGGTTCGTACATGGTCAATCCCTTCTGTTTCCAAGGAGACATGGTGAAAAACGTGGCTCTGTTCCTGAACGGTACACCAGTCATCAGACAACTGGTCAAGTCTGACGACATTGAGGCTTACGCCAACCTTTTCAAAAGAAATAACGATTGGGGTAAAGATAATGGTTCGAACTTGGACCGGACCGAATTTAAGATAGGCCACGCTCAGTACGTCTTGAATCTATAACCGACCATCGGAAAGAACGGAGTGGACTATCTGAAATTGGTCAAGGCTGGCAATTGAAGTCTGGAAATCAACTTTAGCAAAGCTCTAACCCACACCTTTAATGTGATCGCTCTGGCCAAGTTTCAAGCTCTCATTGAAATCGATAAAGCACAAAACATGTTCATGAAATGGAAAACAATGAACACAGTACAGTTGCAGTGCGCCATACGTAGCGATCCGAGTCTCCGTAGAGAGAAAGTGGGTGTGTATCAAAGAGATGCCTTAACCAGAGTGACGTTACCCTCAGAAGGAAGACCGTCGGGAAGTATCGCAAAAACGGATGTTGCCAGGACGAGGGTCAACATTGGGTTGGTTTCTTCATTAACGAAAGTGGAGTTGTAGAGTTTTTCTATAGTTACAACAGAAACCTAATTATTATAATAGAGAATTTTTAGACTTTCTAAAGAAACATTCGTGCAGTTTCAAATATAACAGGACTGTGTTACAACAATCGAGTGAGTGAGAGAGTTGGGGTTTAACGGCATTTTCAAGAGTATTTCACTTATATCGCGGCTGCTAGTATTATGGCAGGAAGAAAGCCCGCAACGCCATGTGGCTATGCACTGCGGTGAAACCTGCGAGCAGCGACCGGAACTAGTGAACCATGGGTGGTATACAACAATCGAATTCGAGCGCTTGTGGATTCTACTGCCTATATTACTAGTTGCAGAAATGTCAAAATATATGAAGTTTGTCGGATATTCTAGGTTTGTTTTGTACAGACAAACAACGTAACAATGATAATGTTGTTCGGGTCATCTGTAACTATTTCAAATACTGCTTCGTTTGTACATCAATGTGAAAAGTATTGTGTAAACAAAGAGTTGTTAATACATTTTCGAAAACAATCTTTTTTCTGTGTTGTCTATACGTATGTATATATGTGCATCTTTATGTATTTATGTTTGTATGTATGAGCTATTTATACTGAAACAACTTGAGTAGATGGATCAGTCTCGAAGGTACCACCGGACGAGCAGGACATGGCGACATACGTACTGCATGATTATGATTTCATGATACACATACTCACATGCGCCAGATGCCGTTGATTTCTTTATCTGAACATTTACGACAGGTGCATGATGAAGCGCGAAATAACATAATTAGTCAGGCAAGATGTCAGAGGCAAAGAGATACAATGGCGAAGGCCGCTTAAAATTATAGTCTGCACTTAACAAGTCAAAACAGTCCAATAAAAATATGATGATGGAAGTGTGAGATGCATGAGCAGAACTCTTGTCATTCGAGGGAGAGATGCGCTATGAGCAAAGTGTACCGTGGGAGATCGTTTGTACACAACCCAGTCATATTCACTCATTGATAAGAAGAGGAACTGCCTTCGAAAAGATCGCTTTAAAATAGAGTTCCACTTGGTGTAAATCAAAAGAAGCGTGCATAAAATCATTTAGAGAGGTGTTGATCTTCCAGATCGTTATGGAGGACCCACGTGTTTTACGTGCACAGCAAAGTTCGGTATAAGCTATGAGTCGCCACATAGGAGAAAATATGGATATATTATGAGTCCTGAGAAAGTCTAAACCTTCAAAATGAAAAGCGAAAACAAATCAGTACAGGGTGATTGTCACTCTGTTACACAACATAATTATCGGAGACATTCCTCTCCTGGAATGCGAGGAAAAGAAACTCGTCATTTGTCTACTGACGCAAGATGAAAGAATTTCAAGAATTGCGAAAGACAATTCGACAGAAACACCGTGGAATGTTGACACGTGGTGTTCTGATTTTGCATGACAACGCTCCAGTCCACAAGTCAAGAGTTGCACAGACCGCTATACGTGATTGCGGATTCGAACAGCTTAACCACCCACCCTACAGCCCAGACCTAGCCCCCAGTGACTACTTCCTGCTCAGAAACCTGAAATCCGCCCTACGTGGAAGGCACTTCCGGGATGACGAAGACGTCAAAGCTGCCACAGAGGCGTGGTTAGGGGGGCAAACGGAAGACTTCTACAAAAGCGGCATCAAAACTCTTAAAGAGAAATGGAATAAGTGTATTGAGGCGAAGGGTAACTATATTGAAAAATAAAAGTTAAAAAATGACTACGCGCGTTGGTTTTATATTGAAGTTGCAACACTTATTGAACGCCCCTCGTATAATGTTAAGAAGAAATACATTCTAGTTACTGTTTGTTTTCCAATAAATAAATACAATTACGTACATCTGTAGCATGCGATAAAATATGTTTCCTTTTAAAAATTACAGCAATTAGAATCGCGACATAATTTTCCAAAACATAAAACTATCTTCACCGGTAATGCTTTATAAATAAATGTGGATACAAAATGTGGTTATCATTTTTCAAAATTATAAATTTTTAACGGTGTAAGAAAATTATGAACGAAATCGTATGGTGCTCACACAAGATATGAGTCAACATTGATCAAAATTCACGGCTATAGATACGCTAATTTATTATCAGTCTGATGCTTTCCGATCTATGGGTAAAGATTGAAAAGCAAATCGGTAGTCAGATTACTTATAAATCTATTTGTGTATTGGTCATTTATAGCAGGCACTATGACATTTACGGCACCTGTTGTACCATCACATGGAAGTCCGACATTTTCCCACTTTCTTCACCATTTTGTATTGACTTGCGAAATTAATTGTTCGCAAAGTACGTTTTATTTAAGTAATTTTATATTTTATTTATTGTTGTAATATCTATTGTTATTGCAATTTGCTAACGATACGGCTTCATATTGAATACATCTAAACATATTAATAATACTGATGAATTTTTCAGAAAGAGACTTGAGTGATGTAAATGCGACATGTGCGGCAGCGATGTTATCAGCTTGGTATTCATAAGATAAACGTTTTCATTTTTAGTGAGCTATTCTCTAAATAAATTTTGAAATTAAAGTGAGTCGTATTCTAAAAATAATTTTAAGCTTTAAAAGAAATAAAGGATATATGATTTTGGAAAAAACTATGTGACCACACAAGGTAATGGTTTTGCAAAGAGATATGTCGGACTGACAATGATGTAAAATACGACCGTGGGAACAAATATTTTTTTCTTAAAAGGCTTGAATAAAACAATATGATGAAGTAATTTCCACTATAGAGAGAAAAATATCACCTTAGTGTCAAATTAATTTTACCCCGTATTACACCAAATAGTTACGCTCGTATTTTATAAACGTCGATAACTGAGCACTTCGCGCGATGTATAAAATCGGTTATATTTTATCAGCATATACTAACAATTGATTTTTATTGATCAACAACACCTTACCGTAACAAAAAGATTTTGCGATGTAATGTTACATGGATATAAAATTATTCTTCGGCATAGGATCGACTACAATACAACAGTTTGTTCCGTTTGGACCACTTGCATGCACGTCTTCTAGACTACATGTTGGCACATGGACAGTCTATTCATTACGGGACTAGCCAGTAGCCAAGGCATTTAATGAACTTTATCAGCTAATCAATGAATTACATTATCAATTAATCAAACTGCTGAAGAGTAACAACCATATTTATAAATATTTTATTTTACAAATGTTCACAAATAATAATGGCAAATTCAAATTCGTCTCCACTCTCAGACATCGCAAGATGCCAGGTGACGCTAATTTTATTCATAGTGACCTCGCCAGTGATCGAGGTCGTTTCTGATTGGCTGGCGCTTTCCAAAATGGCTGCGCCCAACGTTGTTTCGACAAGTGCCGAGGAATGAAATGTTTACCTAGAATTGTAAAACAGAACAGCGTTGATAGAACAATTTTAAGTTATGAAATGTTTTAAATTATTATCAAGTAGTGATTCTCGGCATTTTAAGCAAACTGTCACTTCAAAATAAAAACATAAGATCTCCACCCAGTTTTAACCATAGCCGTCTTCTGTCGTTAGTATGCGGCTCGCTGTGTGAGGTAGGCTTAGAGCATTCGGACGACAGAGGTTTCGGTCTAATCACTACTATACCATATACCATATCACTACTATACTAGGTACCATATCACTACTAGGCAAGTCAGGTGTATCACAGCTCTGCTCGCCCCAATGATGAAAAAGTGAAATTGAACTCTCACATAAGCTTACCAATCAAGAAATACAATGGGAATAAGTGTGGAGCCATTCCGCGGCAAAATTGGAGCGTTTGCACCTACCCAATGGTGGATATTGACGAAAATTCGACGCAAGGCTGTCTCGTCTAGAATTCCACGTAAGCAGGCAATGAAAAACATGGCTACCCGACTGACTGTGTTGAACTTGATATTGACGTTGCTGTTCTGTGCTGGAGTCGAACTCAATCCAGGACCTGATGAAGGACCACGCTCTCTTAGAAGCAGTTTAACAAAACAAACACTGTTAACGGATCCAAAACCAAATTAAAAGTGATAATGCAGTGTTAGACGCCATTGAAAATTTGACCGGCAAGTTCAACGACATCGTGAAATCCAACAGAGAGTTACACAGTAAGTTGGATAATGTAAACAAATCTATTGGAGACATTACGGATCATTTGCATGCAATAGAAAGCCGTTGTGAAAAGTTAGAAGCGGAAAACATGAAATTGAAGGAATACATTTTCAAAATTGAAGACAAGGTTGACAATTTAGAAAATCAAAGCAGACGATTTAATGTGATATTCCACGGCATACCCACTTCAAACCACAGGAACTCGATATCGTAAGTAAAACATAAGTAAAACGTAGGTAAAACAAACCTACCCCCTATATATTATATAGGGTAAAGGAGCAAGGGCGGCCATGTTGCCGATCTAAGGGTCCATTCAACATTAGGTCAAAAGATACGCTAAAAAAAAATTGACATTCCCAAATGAACGTACGTACCTATCACCTATACATTTCTCCGCAAATCCCGGCTGATTTCCACCATATGTCACCCCTACGATAAGTTTAATAGCTCTTCAAACTCGAACATCCACCACAAAAACCTCTGCCGTGAACGTTGCACCGTTGTACTACACAAAGGAATTGAGTACTTAGATAAAGCCCTTCTAGCTATCACATATAACTACCCGGATTGTGATATTATTTTACCAGGGGACTATAACGCCAGGACTGGTGATATGAAGGACTTCATCATCGATGATGACAACACCTATATCACTAGCTTAGAGGATATGGACTATGCCGCTGATACTTTCTGTATTCCCCGAAGTTCTAGAGACGAAGTATGCAATGACTATGGGAGAGACTTAATTGACCTGTGTTGTACGTTTGCAGTACATATTGTTAACGGACGATTCTCTGGCGATCGACATGGGGCATATACATGTTTTAAGAAAAACGGCGCAATCCTGGTTGATTATGTACTTTGTTCATTTGATATTGGAGTGGTGTTGTGTCCTGTGGGTTAGTGTCTCGTGGCAAGTTTACTGGTAGATCAGGAGAAAGGTGCAGTGATATGAAAGCTAGTAAGTTCAGAGTATTAGACGAGTTTCGGTTGACTGGTGATATTGTAAACTGAGGAATGATTATAGATCATTATGCCGTAGGAAGCGAGAAGATTATGAGGAGTCTTGTATTCACAAGCTGGTTGATAGCACTAGGGACGGTACATCATTTTGGCGAAATATTCGTAGCATGACTAATAAGGTGAATATCGAAAGTTCATCATCAAAGATTAGTAATGATAGTTGGTTAGATTATTTTTAGAAGGTTTTCAACTTAACAGACGTAGTTTCAGATAGTGACCTCATTGATCATGTTGACGGTGTTTTGGATAATCACGACGAGGATATTTGTGATAGTTGCAATGATGATGATATCAATAACATACTTAATTCTGATATCACATATGGAGAGGTTGAAGCAGCTGTAAAAGATCTTAAACTTGGTAAAGCTGCAGGTCCATATGGTGTCTTAGCTGAGATGATCCAATGTTGCTGTAGTCATTTAGTGCCGTATCTAGTTTGTTTGTATAATGGTATTCTGCACAGAGGTATATTTCCAAGTGAATGGTGTAAAGGCTTGATTGTTCCACTCCATAAGAAAGGTAGTTATGATTGTGTTGATAATTTTCGAGGCATATCTCTTATGGATTCTTTTGGTAAAATTTTCTGTTATATCATCAATCAACGTTTGCAGCAGTTTGCGGATTTATTTAGTGTTATTCCAGAGTCCCAAGCCGGGTTTAGAAAGGGATATAGTACCATGGATAATGTTTTTACTCTACAATGTTTGGTGCAAAAGTTCTTGTCTAAAAGTGGAGGTAGATTTTTCTGTTTGTATGTTGATTTTAAAAAGGCTTTTGACACTGTCAATAGAAAATTACTGTGGTTCTCGGTTATGAATAAAGGTATTCATGGTAGGTTGCTGACAGTTCTACAAAACATGTACTCTAAAATAACAGCTTCTGTAAGACTATCTTGCAATTCCATAACAGAGTATTTCGATTGTTTAAGTGGAGTTAGGCAAGGATGCGTCCTCAGTCAGTTTTTATTTTCTTTGTTCATCGCTGAGTTTCAATCTATGTTGGTAGATTCTAAAGTTAGGGGTATTTTCATTGGTGAAGAATATCTAGAGTTGTTATTATTGTTGTATGCGGACGATTTATGTATTTTTGATGATACGGTGGTAAGTTTACAAAGAAAATTTGATATTTTGTCCAAGTTTTGTAAATCATGGGGGTTACAGGTTAACATGGATAAGACAGAGATTTTAGTATTCCAAAATGGTGGTTATCTTCGTCATTATGAAAAATGTTTTTTTGATGGTATTCAAATGAGGACAGCAACTTATTATAATTATCTAGGCATCGTTTTTTCAACTAGATTATCTTGGAGTGTTTGTACCAAGACACTTGTTGCAAAGGCCAGTAAAGCCTTGTTCACTATAAAGCAATTACAGCATTATTTCAAAATTATTCAAACTTTTTTATTGTAAAATAAAACAAATATTGTTGTATGGGGCGGAGATATGAAGATATACAGAAAGAAATGTTGTCGATAAATTTCATAATAATTTTTGTAAATTTGTTTTAGGTGTTGGTAAACACGTGTCAAGTAATGCAGCTTTAGCTGAATGTGGAAGATATAGTATTAAAGTTGATTATTATTTTAAATGTATCACATTTTGGAGCAAATTGTTGAGAATGCCTAATGATCGTTATCCTAAGCAAAGTTATAATTATATGTATAGATTAGATTCTGTTGGTAGAATTACGTGGGCTACACAAATACGAAATCTTTTAAATGTGTATGGGTATAGTTATGTTTGGCTTGCCCAAGACATTGGTAATATATCTTTGTTTTTATCATCGTTTAAGCAGAGATTGATTGATTGTTCAAAACAAAATATTAACAGTAATATATTAAACTCATCGAGACTTGTACAATTTAAGAGTATCATATCAAACTTCCATGTAGATAATCACATTCTGAAAATTAAGCTTAAAGATTTGAGAAAATATGTATGTCTATTAAAGTTCAATGTATTACCATTAAGATGTAATATGTGGAAGGAAGCTAATAGCACTGATTTTATTTGTAGAATGTGTTGTAGTAATAGTTATGAAAATGAAGTCCACTTTCTTTTTGAATGTGATAAGTATGAAACAATTAGACAGCAATATTTACCTTCATGGAATGAATTGTCAAGCAGTTGCAAACTGATTAAGCTATTAATATCTGATGATGTGTTAGTTTTAATGAATTGTACTAAATTTATCAAATCAGCTCTTAAATGTCGTTCATCTGTAAACTAAGTCATGTCTGTACATATTGCATTGAAATTGTATAAATTATATTGTTATTGTACATGGGCCGAAGGCCTACAACACTGAATAAACTTCTTCTTCTTCTATATCACTACTATGCCAGGTACCATATCACTACTATACCAGGTACCATACCAGTTGTATAACTGGATGAACAGAGGCACATTTTTAATTAAATCACTTCTCCAAAGGTAACACTGCAAGTTTTACAACTCGTGTATCTGTCTTGGATCACCATTTACAAGAAAAACCTTACCTATAAGCTGCCATGAAGATATCTCTGACAGCTGGGTGTTTCTCCATCTTAGTCTTCACTAGTTTTTCATAATCTAACACGTTGAATCTCACAATTGATTTGGTCGCCAGCAACATGAACACAGACTGCTCTCTCACCTGGAAAAACCTGCATCGTCCCATCTTTACTCCTGAAATTGTCGACGATACAAATGTTTTATGTTTAAATTGAAAATATTTTTCAACTTTCCATCAACACTCGTGTCAGCAAGATACCAGAAGAACAGAATATATGTTAAATAAATAGAGGTTATCATGCTCGTGTGTTTTGGGATGGTCAATATCCTGCATTAGGAATAAACATTGTATATTGCGAGCCTTGGCGATCTTAATACATAGAGTTTATTCCTAATACAGGATATTTACCATCCCAAAACACACGAGCATGATAACTTCTTTATCATACAATGTCTTTCTTCATTCATTTTGCGCAAAACAGCTTGACAACATTAATTTCAAAGTTGAACTTTTCTTTAACTACGCGTATTGATGTATGCAAATGAACTGCATGCTATTATCACAGTAAACTTACACAAATAACGCCTCCTAAATTATGCTATCAGTAAAAATAATTGTTATTTTTGTTATGTTCTTAATTTCCAATGTTTTAATACGTTTTAAAATACGTTTTTCAAAAGAAAAATATTTAACGTGAGGACACCGAATTCAAACTCGCGTCCTATTACGGGTAATCATGACTGTAGGAAAATCCATCTCAAAGGGGCGAGAGTTGCTTCCCTTCCGCCCGGTTGCAAATGGCGACTCAGATCGAAACCTCTGTCGTCCGAATGCTCTACCTCACACAGCTCTACCAACATATTTCTCTACAGTTGTATTACACTGAATAAAATAACTGCCTGAATGTAAGTAATTGTAAATGACCAAGATTATAAATTTAACGAAAGCCCGATTTTTTCTCTAAAAACTGTAAACCAGTAACAATGTTGACAAATGTATGTTGTAAGTTATAATGCAATTATTCTATTATCAATAAAAAGTTACCATGAGAAAAATTTATTCAGTAGACCTTAAACTATACAGGCCTCTTGAAACAGAAAATCAAGCACAACAAAAAAATTAAATTATAAAGACGTTTATAATTGAAAATAGCATGATTTTTTATAGTTGAATTGTCAGTTATTAATTTCAAAACATATTGAAGCTAGCCTGTAAAAAAAACCTAACGCTCCGCTCGATTGGGGAAAAGGGAAAACTAAAACCAGCGATTGAATATCGAAAAATGCTACAAAAACTTCGAAATTACTCCCAACAGTTGCACAAATACCAATTCAATCGGAAACTTACAATGTCAAAAGTTGTTATTATGTTTTAATTGAATCATTGACAAAAATCGACAAATCGCCTAAGCATTTTAATGTAGCAACTCCTGTGTATGACGTCACATCGCTAACGAAGGTTATGCTACACTGAGTGGCCGCGGAATTTTACTCACTTTGAACCACGATATCTTGCTAAGAAGGTGACGCTTCGAAATAATAGTTAGTGTTTTGTTTCCTTGAAAGTATTTTCTACATGAATAAACGCATTAACATCGAACAAAACAGAGAGGTTTTATAATCTTTAAGTACGAAACAAAAGCTGTGGTTGAATGGCTTTTAGCATTGTCTTCAAAAGTAAAGCAATTCTCTTCGCAGAGTTTACCCCTTGAGATTTTCGATCCTAACCTCTGTTTTTCATCGCTTGAAATCGAGGGCAAAAGGGGCGCGTCCTGATTGGTTGCAATTGAATTTACATTAGTTGTGCAATCAGTGACGCCGTTGTAAATGTTATATTTGCCAATGACGCGTCATAATGATAAAATAAACGTAAGATAAACGTTTTCTCGTTAAATATGTTTTCCTCGAAATATGACATTTGATTTTGTGAGACCCTGAAGTCATTCGGTCGACATGGAAGCTGACAGATGAGTTTTCATTGGTGGAGAACCAGGGTTCCGCTTTCCCCATCTAGGGGAGTTTGCTTCTTCTCTCGATTTCAAGCGATGTAGAACAGAGGTTAGGATCGGACATCTCTAAAGAACATCTAACATGGGCGAATCAAGGATGATATCACCAGCTTTTGCCAATGTTCACCCCCCCCCCCCCCCCCCCCCCTCCCCCTAAAAAACAGCATAAGAAACTAAAAAGAGTCAGTCATACGATTTTACATTGTATTATAGACAAATTTAGGTAAACAAATTAAATTTTCCAAAAGTTGTTCACTGAAGTCAGAGGGTTGACATGTCTCCAATTTATAATCCACATCGACCCAGGAATCTGCTTTCTCTCAGTTTTCTATGGTTTTCGAGTCCGTAGAAGATTGGGATTGAGATCAGTTGATGTCTAATTGAGATCGGTAAATTTAATTTTTGGGACGTTATTTCATAGATTATAGATGACTGACATAATTGTATACACGCCCTTGTAGCTATCTGTTCAATTGACAATATCTATTTAACCTATACATATGGACACATTCGTTTTGGCCCTGAAAGTATCAGTATTTGGTGGTTTTAAAATATTCCACACTAACCTTTCAATGTGGTTAAGACATTAAATTGTAGTTCATCAAATATTCCATTAAAAATTTGTGTGCTTTTCTCTTCACACAATATATAAATATCACCATTGTCCTCGGACATCAAATACGAGTTACACCAATCCCACATTCTTCCAAGGATTATAGGTCTCAGACAAGGTTGTTTGATGGTCAAATCTTTGCGAAGTTGTTGGCGCTGTTTAAATTGTAGTTTAAAATCTGTAAAACATACGGGTAAAGCATGTTATTAAAATCGACCTTGTTCCGAGGAATAAAATTTGCAAAATAATGCATCTACCGGGATACGAACAGGTCCTGTAGATTAATCGCCACAAGGTCTGAGGACACCCCGTATAGGCGCGTGTTCAGTACCAGTTTAGCGTAAAAATGTCCAGTCAAATAGCTGACCAATCACCATAGTTTTTAAACAGTCGTCCTTTTGAAAGCATTCGGATGAGAAGAAAAGATGTTTTTGTTTTGGGTTATCTGCCCCTAGCTTCTCGCAGCGAAAGCTTTTGTTGGATGTCTTGTGATTGGTTCACTGAATTGCGTCAGAACATGGGGGTCTACGGGCTGTTATCAGGCGGTTTTGCAAGGAAACCTCCAAACGTTATATCCCGGCAGATGCAATATTTTGCAATTTTTATTCCTCTGAACTTGAGGCTTGAGTGGGATAGTCAGTAAAAACATTAATACCGAATATATGTTGCCCTCCACAAATATCATGTTTATGTCATCGAGAGATATATCCATTTAAATAATACTACACGAGTGGCCTCTTCGTGTGAGATAGAAACGTGCACAAATTCTATACCTCAATCGATGTAAATATGATATATCAAGGGAAAACGTATATCCTACTTAGTATTTTATCACTTATTATTTGATTTATGTTGACTGGACTGACTGAAGTTGAAACCATAACATTCCCCTAATGATCTCACTTCAGTGACCATAATGTTAAATTCTACAGAAGGCTTGATATATTGATGATAATTGTTTTCGTCAATGATAGAGGGTTTATTTCACTGATCAATAACAATTGAGGATTTCACACTCGATCATATAATAAAAAGTGATATCATCGAACACTGCTCATAAACATAATAACTTTTGAACAAACTTTATCTTTGTCTCACATCAAATGTATGCCTTATTTAAGGAGGAATTCTACCGTTTTGCGAGACCATAAAATATCCATGTACCGTTAAAGATTTGAAGTAAAGAGCAGTTTTCATAAATATTATATGGCTTTTATTCATGACATATGTGCTGATTTAGGTTCAAACCACCTCATACATATATTTTATATAAGTGCATAGGATATGACAATTACTTCGTTTCATCGAAAATCGAGAAACGGCGTGCTACATGCACAGAAGCAGGGTACATGTAAACCAGCTTTATAACCTATATATTACCTATTATACTCTACCACAAAACCATTTCTATCTGCTAGTTGAGACACAATTACATTTTACCAAGTGGTGCACGCCAATCTGTGAGGTTTTTAAAAATAAAACATTCTACCTTTTATATTGTCATTATACAGAACCCAATAACATTAATGGGATTCGGCCCGAAAAAGTACAAGAATTTGAACTACTAAAGGTACTGTTATCCCAAATATATATAACCATATGCATGTTATACCATTAACATTTAAATGGTAACTTTAGCGGAAGTCAGAACGTTTCAACAACATAGATAACGTTTGACATGTGTGATCCAACAAAATGTCACTTTAAGTAGCTCAACATCTGTATCTAAAATTGTGTAAGTGTCAGAATGTCGCTCATGTGTAACTCGTGCAAATGCGAGGTTCAAGCATGTGTTGCATTATTGTTGCAGAATAGATTGGTAATTCACCATAGCAGAGATGGTTCATTAGGTCTTCAAGACGAATGTCTCAAGACCTTTTGTTTTTATGCTATTGCTTACCTGAAATTACTATGGCCTTTTTGACCGATTTGTCCCACGAGTTCTGAACTAACTGCTAAAGCGATTTTTCTGAAAATTTCAGGGATGGTAGAGCGTGTCGAGATCTCGCCCTGTTAGGAGACCGAATTTTTAATTTCGACATGGTTCCTGAGTTATCGCCCCTTAAAATCAAGACTTCAAACCTCAATAGCGCGAAAACTAATCAGGATATTTTCATTAATTTTTTAACAAAATGTGGACAACAACATTCCCCATTGATTAGGCCTATAGCAGTTTCGACCGTAACTATATATATTTTTTGCTATTTCAAAACAACTGAAAATTGTGTGCACTTTTGCTATTTTTAGGCTACGCGTATTAAAAATCTTCTCCTAAATCATGGCAATACATACAGCTATGCGTGATAGCTGATCTAAAAGCTAAATGAATTTAGAAAAAAGCAATCTGAACAGAATTTTCAATTATGACCTTGAATTCAAGTAATCTGCCCTTGAATATGGACCTTTTTGAAAAGAACGTTTTTCGAACTCAAGTTCAAAGGGGCATAACTCTGTTATGAATTGACTTATGTTAAAGTTACTTAATGCAATCTCTCTCTAATCTTTAGTTTAACAATTTTATAACATATCATGATCAGGTAAAAATTGATAGATTCGGTACAAATTGGACGTATTCCCCAAAAAGTAAAACTTTGTGATTTTTAGACTTTTAAAGGGGTATTTTCTTTGGAGAATTTTCTATCGTAAACTATTGAAAATAGCAACATGTTTAATAGCTCATTTTGAAGCAAAGACGTCCTTTATTAAGAACAATAAATTTCATTTATGTATCTGTCATACTTTACATGTGACAAGTCATAGAAGATTGACTTTTTTTTTAAATCGTCATTTTTGGCAAAGTTCAAAGGTTCATAACTGCTTAACTAATTAAGATATTGAAATTGTATTGACACCTTCGGATGCCCAATTTCAAGATCAACAACGTTTCTGTTAAACATAAAAAGATGATAGTTAAGCTCCGAACATAGCAAACGTTGTCTATGGGTTCACATTTTAGCATTTTTGAGTATTTTCTTGATTTTAGAGGAACATAACACATTACGTATGTATGCGATCTAAATGAAAACATCTACTAAAGTAGAAATTGAATATCAACGTTTTCTATGTTACACCTTAGTATGAAAATATTAACCATTTTGTCTTAATCGTGTGAGTCGTGAGGAATTTTTGAAAAAGTACTACTGAAGATAGAGACATGTTTGATAGCTCATTTTAAAGCAGAGAAACTCGACAAGCAAAGGTCATGAAGACCTCAGTATTGACGCGTCAATACTAGTTCGCCATGATATTATGTAGAGGGTAATGTCCGAGTAACTCTCCATTCCTTAAAAATAATGTGGCCAAGGCCTATTATTTTTAAGGAATGGAGAGTTACGAGGATTTTACCCTACTTAAATTACACTCAAAGTATTGCTCTTATCAAAATTGCTTTAAAAAGTTGCTAAACAAAATAATGGAGTGAAGTAACAATAGGATGACGTCACAAGTGTAATTTAACTTGTGGTTCCGTTAGATAGATACAGTCACAATGTGTGTAATACGTCCACCCCCATACTTCCATGTGAAATGAGTTTTGATAATAAATGTATGTAATTGATATAAAATGTCAGTGGAAACTTACGTGGTATAAAGAGATATGACTGTTTTTTTGTTTTGCATTTTCTTCTTTTGCGCCGTTTCACTTTCATTGTACATTTCTGGGTTGTTTTCAGGGCATATTTGTCAATTTGGTTTCCGTTAGTTTTGTAAGTGGGTTGGTCAATAGTGGGATTGGACGTAGGTTTCTCAGTTGGTTCTTCAATGGGTTTCTCGTTGGGTTTGTCAATGGGTTTCTCGTTGGGTTTGTCAATTGGTTTCTCAGTGGGTTTGACAATTGGTTTCTCAGTGGGTTTGTCAGTGGGTTTTTCTTTGGGTTTCTCAGTGGGTTTGCCAACAGGTTTATCGGTTGGTTTATCAGTTGGAATTTCATAGGGTTTCTCAGCGGGTTTGTCAGTTGATATGGCAGTGTATTTGTCCGTAGGGTTCTCAGTGTATTTGTCCTCTGTAGTGTTACCAGGAGTAGATCTCGTGTCCACTGAGAGACTTGATACCGACTCGCTGCTAGATGGAGCTGCGGGGAGACAGAAATGAAGAACTTTAACATGTGACAAATAATAGCAAATGTTGAATCGTTAAAACCAAAATATGTTTCAAGTAGCGCTTTTCATGTAGAGAGTAAAAGGAGTCGTTCCAAAACATCTTTTTGTAGTATTAGTTCGATCCGTTTAGTTAGTCATATCTGGATTTTAAACGTCAGTTGTAATACTGCATTATCAGAGTGTCTTCTGTCTGAACGGAAGCAAGTCCGGTGAACAAATACAATGTTAGCCATTGACATGTATAGTTGTATACCTGGTGCCCATGAAGCGTACATACACCGGTACCTTGAAAGCATAAATCTTTAACATGTTAAAGGGGCTGTAGCAAGTTTATTTTGCAATTTTAGTTTGTTTTTCTTATTTATAATGATAGTTTATGTTATTAATAATTACTTTAGAGGGAAAAACATCTTATTACACAAATAGTCCGGCAGCCAGCCCTTGTGACCGGGAAAGTGCGTCCATAGACAATATTTTTGTTCATGGTGAGCCCTATGGGTATATACTATAGGTAACTGAATGATGACACTTTGTCATCATTGAGCATTTTGAATAATTAATGTTTTAATTAGATAGGGTACACTCGTGATTTCAGTTATCCAGACACATTAAGCAATTATATTTTAGTGTTCACAAAATTGAAATAAAATTAAGGCAGTTATATATCAATTGTTGTCTATTAGTATTATGAAAATAAGTACACTTTTTTCACTTTTGTTTTTGTAAAAAAACGAAAGGCCAAAATGTTGATAATGTGTCTGGTTTCTGAGCAAATTTGGTTTTCTTACAGTAAAATTGGATTTAATGGTTTAATAATGTTACTTTTGATTATAATTACGATTATTGAATCATAATCAAAAGAAATAGTGATAACGTTTCAGCTAGTATATGTTTACTTTTGATAAATTCTGAAAAAGGACCTCCATGTAACCCAAAAGAGTTATGATTATTTGACATTAGAACAAGGAGTTTTTCTGGATAACAACGTCTTTAATGTGAATATACAAGACGTTTCGGGGTATATACTTACTCCATCATCAGGTGAAATGTAAGATATAACAAAATGGTATACATTTATATAGTAAAGAAACCAATGACGAGAAAACTCAATCAGATAGATTAAATTAAGTTTTTAAGATATATTACGCATAAGAGTGGTATACATTGATGATTTGTGATACAATTATGAGGATCATTAATAGTTGATTGTTAAATCAGCAATGGCCTGTAGGCTTTATTGAAGTAGTGATTGGACAACTGCAATACAAATTGGCAAAAGGAGAAAAGTCAATTGCCTTTATTGTAGATATAAGAACAGTCGATTGGATGTGAAATGCAGAAGACATGGTGATTGAGAGTATTAGGAGAGGCCAGTGATTGTGGCTGAGGTGTACGGTGGTTGGGCGGTGAATGGTTCTGATAGGTGTAGACTCCTCGTATAACCTCTGACAAATGTGAATGGATGGTAGGGTTGGTGCTCCTCGGATTTGCCTCCGACGGAATATAGATGTTCGAGATGAGTGAATCCCCAAGTACATGTTAGAAAGATGCTTTGGTCGCGGTTTATTGCAGGTTTTTCCCTTGTAATGTCAATCGCTTATTGGAGTTTTCTTTGGCGCCAGTTGTTATTTGTTGACAAGACTGTGGTAGCATCCCAATTGATAGCGTGATCCTGTTCAGAGTTTGCTTAGATAGGGAGGAGTTCTGGTCAAGTGTGTTGATATACTCTTTATGTTCCTTGATCCTCGTGTTGATAGGCTGCAGCATTTCTCTGATGTACTCTTGTCCACAGTGGTATGGAATATTCTCAGCCCATGCCCAGGAGTTTGCAAGAAGACATATGAGAAGAGGAGATGGTGGTTAGTTTCTGTTTCCATGGTCAACCTGATTCTTGGATGCTGGTCGTTGAGATGTTGTAGGAGATGATGGCTGTGGTGTCGAAGGTGTCATCAACCTTGTGGAACCAGCAAATCGACTGAAAAGGAGCATTAAAGTGTGCTGGTTCTTGGAAGGATGTTATGAAAATCTCTGTTATTATGGAAGACAGTTATGAGCCCATTGGAAGTAGCCGACCGTGCTGCAAAAATGATACCATGGACATTAATTTATACTTATAATCAACGTGATCTGCATCTGCAGCAATGTAAATCACTCAATGCTCCGTTGATTCGACAGAAAGACAATACAGTGTTCTTTAAAATGAAACACATTATTGTCCGTACAACTGCGCAGAAGCAGAGAAGCAGAGCAACTGGTTTTTTGGGTTTTTTTTGTTGTTGTCGTTGTCTCTGTTATCCTTGTCTTTGCTGTTTTGTTTTTATGTATAAATAAATTCACATGAACTATGAAATAACAAGGTGTTTGATGTTCCTGATTCAAAAATGTGTTGCAACGTCTCGCAGTGTTATCTGAATAAGGGTTTGAATATGTGCAAGCCCACACTTTTTAATGTCACTTTTCAGGTCATTGCAGTTATACGTTTAACGTTTAAGAAACATTCTAGCTTTTTCTTCTAGGTACTGGAGAAACGCCCGTCCATTCCACAACTTTCCACACTTGGAAATAATGATCTTTCCAAAAGCGATAGGCGTCCTTTCCACACTGTGGGGTAGTATAGAAACTAAGGTTCCTGGCCCACCCCCAGCCCATGTATTTTCAATGAGGCTTTTCGAGCCTCTTTGAGATGGGAGGCTCGCATGGATGTGTATTAATAGTTTATCGAGTGTAGTCATATTAGGGGAAATCTATATATAGTAACTGATGTCATCTTCCTACGACAAGTCTGGAAATGTTGAACTATCAATCATGTGATTCGTTTTTGTTTCTGAGGTTGTCTAGTACTTTGACTGGTTATAACATTTTCTTTCACATATATATGATCAAAAACAAGATTATACAATTTCTATTTATATTTTATTACCCCGTACATACAAGTGCACAAAGGTCGGGGGACCATCCTCGTGCACCTTTACATAGCATTTATTTACAGTTTCTGGACATTAGAAGCTTTGACCCAAGAATTGAATTTCTTAGGCCAATGAAGCCATTTAACATAATGTTGTTTATTCGGTCCCCTTCCTCTGGTCTTCAGTACTGTCTCTACTTTCCATACATCATCATCTCGTATGTCCACCTTTTGAAGTTCGGATTGGTAGAAGGTGCCCTGGATCTCATCACCATCATAGTCCTTGACCTTGTACAGAGGCAGTCCATCCCGTAGTATTTTCTGGGAGATGGTGAATATTTCCCCTGTCAATTTCTCGTCGTATTCTCTACTGAATATATTCCGGAGATGAGTGAGTCTAACTTTATCTCCAAGTTTGAATCGCAAAGGCTTCTTCATCATTTTCTTGCTACTAGTTTTCTTGGGCCAATACATACGCCACCAGATATTAGTTTCCTTGCCTTTGGTCACTTTAGACAGAGCCAAACCAATCGTTCTATGATAAGTTTCATTGTAACTATCAGTAAATTTCTGTAGTTGATTCAAATATCTATAGGACTGTTTGTGTGTGAAATAACGATAAAATCGAGTCTTGATTGTTTTCAGCACACGTTCAGCCACTGACGCTTTGGTTTCATTGTTTGTGAGTAGATGTTTAATAGTTCTCTTCTTCAGGAGTGACTGAACTTCTTTAGCACGAAACTCCTGACCTCGATCTGTTCTTATTCTTGTTGGTTGTCTCCCTTCCTCAAATATGTTATCAAGGGCTTTGGCAACAGTGCGACCTTTCTTATCATCAAAGGGTCTCAGCCAGAGGTATTTAGAGAACACGTCAATGACCACTAGTACATAGACTGCTCCATCGTTGTACTTAGAAAATTTGACCATATCCATGAGATCAGCTGATCATTGATCGTCTATCCCAGTAACCATGATTTCTTGAAAAAGTTCTTCTAACAGGACGTTGAAGACTATAGGGTTCTTGTCTCTGTAGCCACTTTGTGATCTTGTATTTGCTGGTGTATGTAAATGATGAAGAAGCCTTTCCGATTCAAACTAGGAGATAAAGTTAGACTCACTCATCTCCGGAATATATTCAGTAGAGAATACGACGAGAAATTGACAGGGGAAATATTCACCATCTCCCAGAAAATACTACGGGATGGACTGCCTCTGTACAAGGTCAAGGACTATGATGGTGATGAGATCCAGGGCACCTTCTACCAATCCGAACTTCAAAAGGTTGACATACGAGATGATGATGTATGGAAAGTAGAGACAGTACTGAAGATC
The DNA here is from genome assembly GCA_936450465.1 of Gibbula magus. Lineage (NCBI taxonomy): Eukaryota > Metazoa > Mollusca > Gastropoda > Trochida > Trochidae > Gibbula > Gibbula magus. Next base: position 16,656,930 of record OW388293.1, on the reverse strand, counting down.
AGAGGAAGGGGACCGAATAAACAACATTATGTTAAATGGCTTCATTGGCCTAAGAAATTCAATTCTGGGGTCAAAGCTTCTAATGTCCAGAAACTGTAAATAAATACTATGTAAAGGTGCACGAGGATCGTCCCCCGACCTTTGTGCACTTGTATGTATGGGGTAATAAAATATAAATAGAAATTGTATAATCTTGTATTTGATCATATATATGTGAAAGAAAATGTTATAACCAGTCAAAGTACTAGACACCTCAGAATCAAAAACGAATCACATGATTGATAGTTCAACATTTCCAGACTTGTCGTAGGAAGATGACATCAGTTACTATATATAGATTTCCCCTTATATGACTACAATCGATAAACTATTAATACACATCCATGCGAGCCTCCCATCTCAAGTAGGCTCGAAAAGCCCCATTGAAAATACATGGGCTGGGGGTGGGCCAGGAACCTTAGTTTCTATACTACTCTGTGGAATGATCACATTTCCATAGGCAAACAAAATGTGGATTTCTATTGAAGCGTGAATAAAATCACATTATCTGTTTTCATCTCCTTTCTTCTAAAACTAAATTAATAATCACTCTTCAAAACTCCTTTTCAACTTATTTATCTTCATCTATTTTAATGCAATTACATTTAGGTGAAAAATTATATATTAATCATTTAACGTAGTATTTAATTTGTTCATATCATTATGTGAAGTGTTCATAAAATCGTGGTTCAGTTTTCTGAAGCAACGAGAACATTTTGGAATAGTTTTATTTCCAGTACAATAAATAATGATATTTTCCTACAATTTCCTGAACTAGTGATAGATGAGATCATTGTAATTTACATGACTAAATTATCAACATTCAGATAACCAGAAATAATAGTTGAATAGGAAATTAAAATGAAATGAGATTAAGACCATCCTTACATACAACCTATGGTGAATCTATTTTATCAACCAAACGACGGCATATCCACAGATTTTGCAAACAAATATTAACAAAGCGCAAGTGGCATTTCTGTGTGACAATGAGTGAGTGAAATTTCGTTTCAATAGCAAATTAATCACGAAATACGAGTCATACATTGCAGTGGATGTAGTTTTTTATGTTGAGGGTTATAAGTATTAATTAGTTATGTTGGGTTGTATACGACACAATTAAAAACTACTATTATTTGAAAAGATCATTAAAAGAAGCATGTTTAAAATCACAGTTCGTTTGTTTTGCCATTGGTATAGTTGGGATAACATTATCAGCGATATCATTATTTTCATAGTGGTCCTCCACATGCACTTTACTTCATCAAATACTTTATAAAACGTGTCAATTCTAACAATTGTCTGTACGTTGACACTTACATTTCTATTTTTTATATGCTGATCACACATTAATAATTTTTCAATTGCCATTATGTACTACATATGAGGAATTCGAAACTATGCAAATTTGGTTAAACTATAACATTTGAAAATCATGAATATCCTTATTGTAAATTATGTAAATAATATGTGTCCAATACCTACATAAGGATACAATTGATCATTAAATCAATGATGTAAATTGTTTTGTCATGTCATTTTGTTATTAGAATCATCTGAAAGGTGCTTCCGCAAATAGAAACTTGTCTCTTTCTCCCTCTCTCTCTCTCTCTGTCTCTTTCTCTTTGTCACTCTTTACCCTCTCTCCCTCTCTCCCCCGTCAAAGGAATCTACCTGACCAACCTCGTGACTTACCAAGCTAATGTAATCACATACAAAAAGGTAAACATATGTCGGACTGACAGAAAGATAATTTAAAAACCTGAAACTTGTTACACAACGCCAACAGTTTGTTGTGTCAGGCCAATTTGCCCGACTTGCTACAGTTCTTCAGTTAGGAAAATATAACTATATAACGTACTACAATTATAGATAACTTGCATAGTCTAATCTCTTTCCCTCTCGCCCTCCGTCTCTCTCCCTCCGTCTCTCTCTCTCTCCCTCCGTCTCCCTCTCCTACTCTCACCTTCTCTCCTCCCTCCCTCTCTCTCTCTCATAATAATAATAACATAAACTATCATTATAAATAAGAAAAACAAACTAAATTTGCAAAATAAACTTGCTCCACCCTCTTACATGTTAAAGATTTATGCTTTTAAGGTACCGGTGTATGTAGGCTTCATGGGCGGGAGCAGGACAAAAGCCACCCGGACAAAAGCCACCCAGACATAACCCACCCGGACAAAAGCCACCCGGACAAAAGCCACCTAGGACAATTGTCACCTGGGCGGGAGCAGGACAAAAGCCACCCGGACAAAAGCCACCCGGACATAACCCACCCGGACAAAAGCCACCCGGACAAAAGCCACCTAGGACAATTGCCACCTAGGACAAAAGCCACCTAGGACAAAAGCCACCTAGGACATAAACCACCCAGTTATTTTATAATATTTTGATATTTAGACCCTTCATGGGCACCAGGTATACAACTATACATGTCAATGGCTAACATTGTATTTGTACACCAGACTTGTTTCCGTTGAGACAGAAGACACTCTGATAATGCAGTATTACAACTGACGTCTAAAATCCAGATATGATTAACTAAACGGAACGAACTAATACTTCAAAAACATGTTTTGGAACCTCTCTCTCTCTCTCTCTCTCTCTCTCTCTCTCTCTCTCTCTCTCTCTCTCTCTCTCTCTCTCTCTCTCTCTCTCTCTCTCTCTCTCTCTCTCTCTCTCTCTCTCTCTCTCTCGCTCTCTCTCTCTCTCTCTCTCGCTCTCTCTCTCTCTCTCTCCCTCTCTCTCTCTCTCTCTCTCTCTCTCTCTCTCTCTCTCTCTCTCTCTCTCTCTCTCTCTCTCTCTCTCTCTCTCTCTCTCTCTCTCTCTCTCTCTCTCTCTCTCTCTCTCTCTCTCTCTCTCTCTCTATGTTCTCTTTTATGTTATGTAAAACAATAAGAGTTTAACCGTAAAAACATTTATTAAACATGCAATTTATCATAAAATATATATTGCCGTCACTCATCCAACAAAAGCCATTTTAGTTTGTGTATATTCAGATAATAATTATAATCTGCAATGTATATGACAAATAAATGATTATTCAAAACAAAGTACATATATTGAAAAATAATGGTATAATAAATGTAATTTGTGATTGGATATTTGAAATGAATCAAATCAATTCAATTCTTTATTATTTATAAGTTGTATCAGTGTATACAATACAGTATTGTAGTATCTAATTGCCATCACTCATCCTGTGAGGAGCCAAGTTGCGCTATTAACGAGTTAAATAGAATATGCAAGCCTGGATATACTAGGATATGTGTGTATTGCAAGGGGGCAATCTATGCGGCTATTACCATCAACCAATTTTAAAATACATACGGATGTGTATTGTCGCCAAAACTGTTAATTCAATCTGAATAAATTGACACGTTAGTAGTTGACTCAGGGATATATTTAAGTGTTCAAGAGATACGGTTCACTGACTTCATGGATAAAGATTTTTGAAAAAGTGGTATATTTTTATTTTTGATTTCATTTGAATGCAAACCGGAGAGTATATTGTGAAAACGCCTATTCAAAATTGATTCAACTCAGGATATTTCTTAGGGAAGGACAATTGTGTGACAAAAGGCTATTCATAAATATTGTCCATCAAAACCTCTCTCTCCTTTCACCTTCCCACCCTCCCTCTCTTCCTGTCTCTCCGTCTCTCTCTCTCCGTCTCTCTTTCCCTCTTTCTCTCTCTTTCATGTTGAATGTTCAATACTAACAAAAGATGCAGCCTTTGCATATATGAACAGATCATTATCATCTGCAAACCTTATATTGGAACCCTCAAAAACTCAATGAATTGGTAAGTACCTGCAGGTATAACAATACATTTTTGCTCAAAAACAGCCCACAACAAACAGCCCAAAAAAACAGCACTTCCAGTTTCTACTTGCAATTCTGAATTACAGAGTGTGTGTTTATGTATGTCGAAAGATATTATGTATGGTAATTATCATGTTGTGAAGTTTACGAATTTTAATGAAAAATAGTTTTTCGTAAGTCTTGTGGCATTTCAGAGTGTTGTACAATGTTATTTCGATAAATACATCATCTCAGTTAAATTACAAAACTGTTTATATGAGCATTTATGCAATGTAGCAGAATTACGCATGTATTTTAATTTAACAGATATCTTGCAATATTGTACATCATACCATCGTATGTCGTTACATTTATATTTTATCAACATGTATTTATGTGTCCGAAATGAGCCATAATAATCTCTCTCAATTCATTCCACAACAACGCAATCACATGATTTTACAATGCCGTGCCATAAGTTAACGGACGGTGACGTTATTTCCATAGACTTGCATGTTAATTTGGTCCAGGATAAATAATTTTCATAATTAGGATTTTGTCCGATTATAGTCACATTTATCAAGGTTGTGAGGAATCATCTTGGCTACAACCTCATAATTTATGTTTAATTTTCCATTTTCTATCCAGGGAATTACAGTATTTTGATCAACATAAGTACATAATTGTGAAAAATTTAACATGGCGATCTATGGGATACGTTTTTATTTTATGTACATATGCAGGTAAGTCGGATGAATCTATGTGAAATTGAAGTCAGAAAATGTAATTTTTATTATGTCCTTACAGCTGAAATGATTTCAAATAAAGCGGAGAAAATTGACATTGATACAACAAGAACTTATTTTATGAAAATTATTTATCCAGGTCTAAATTAACATGTAAGTCTATGGGGAAAATGTCACCGTCCGTTAACTTATGGCACGGCACTATATATTTGAGTCGTTAAGTACTGATTATGTATTTAGCTAAATACCTGCTGAGATACACATGTGCAGTTGTTACACTGAGTTGCATAACTACTAGCTATGACAATCTCTGCGAACAACTTTTTTGTTCAGCTTGTGCAAGACCTTAATTCGGAATATATAAAACTAATCAGTAATGGTACCCGCTATGGTCTATGGTTATACTACAGCTTGCATTTAATTACCGACCCATTCTGTAACAAATGCAGCAATTTTTGTTTGATAAGACAAGTTTTGAAATTGAGTTTTGGTTTTGATATTTAAAACAAAAATTCAGAAGTAAATAACAAAATATTGGAATAAGTGTGTATTTGTGGGATTGTGTCGGTGCATACACAATCTCAAGTTAATGTAATTAATCTACTGCAACACTGTTAATGATTACCAAAACAATATATGTTTATTTTAACAATTTCCACTTTAAATTCTTCGTAGAGCTTACGGTTTAACAACAGATGGCTGTGGCTACATGCGAACACATCAGATGAAAGTAAAATTACAATTACGTTTTTGATTTCAATAATTTTTTAAGATATCAGTAAATCGTTTTTTAATGCCAGATTTAAATTATATTCAAAATAACAATTTTATTACATTGGTGATGAATTGTGATGTTTTAAATGCAACAATAGCATACCACAAAAGCTGTCAATTTGTGAGGAGAAGTACGTTCTTAAGACAGAGTCTGTCATGTCTCACATGCTTTGTTGCGAATCAATTAATCAATTGGAACGGCGACAACCACTGAAGCGGTGTGTAGATACCCAATCCCACTGCGGGCTAATAAACAAAGTTGTATATTCTGTTAATTAACAAATATGTCTCGCATTCATGTACATAAATGTCTAAATAGCAGGTTGATACCCTCATCAAAATAATACAAGCTATTCTATAATATAAGAAATTCATTCAATAAATTTTAACATCCTGTTTTTCGCTGACCTTATAAAATGTCCAAATTACCATTCATTGTCAATAAATCATCCCATATTTAATTACTGACAAAACAAATAATAACGAACACTTGGTATCAATTTGTAGTTCTTAATTAAAACAAAATGGACAGACAAGCAACTTGCAATATAATTACAATTATCATAAGACATCAGTTCAGTTTCAAAGAGTACGCCTTTTTGTGAGTTTTGGTAATGGTTGAATACCAGAGTGCGCCCAGACTGCAGTCGACTGCAATCAGTACCGGTAAATATATATGCAACCCACGGTAACGTTATCACTGCCCTATTACTATGCATATGATATAGAAGGCGAAGAACAAACTCATTTACTATAAACAGATAAAAGGGTAGTGTCACTGAACATAATCACAACATACAAACGGATATGAATAAACATGCAACATATGCTAACCCGGCAGGTTTGACCTATGTGACACTCAATTACCAATAACGTAATTATAATGTGATTAACATTCATATTAAATTGATTTTAATAAATTTGCATCCGCACTTCATTACAATACAGCAAGAATGATTGAATATATTTTTTTATCTTTAATTATTAAGGCATGCACAGAATTACGAGTTTTCACCGATAATAAGGAAACAACGTTAAATGTGTGGTGACTATTTTGTAAAACAGTAAAATATATAAAAAAAAAGAAATTTCATAAAGTTAAGATAAAGTGCCGTAAAATAATGGATAGACTTCTCAAATATGTATCCAAATGAGACATACGCGCCCAAAACACTCATAAAGCACAATAAACATAAAGTTATATTTTTACAAATATGATAGTGTTACTACAGTAAGTAAGAACAGATTAAGTTTGTCAATTACTTACCATTCTCGTGTATTGCACAGACTGTTTTATGACCCGCAATTGCTATCTTTAGATGGGCTCAACATCGTGTATTCGCGACTTCGCATACATGTATATTCAGTTGTGTATTTGTGAACTCTGATGAGAGTAGTCTATTCTTTGACCAATACACATCCACGTGTATAAAGGACAAGCATTCATTCTTCAACAAATTAAATTGTATCATCAAGATAGCTAACATAGGTTTTCTGTTTAATTGTTGTCCCATATGTATATACTGTCTGTCTTGCAATTGTGTCGGGTATGATTTGTAAATATGTTATGGCTGTATATAACAATAGGAAAATCTTCAATAAAAATGATAAAATATGTCATGTTCTGTCCTTCGTACTTTTTTCGGATCACAACTTGAAACTGGTGGAATCAATCAAATATTTACTCGTATGTGACGCAGGAGAGTGTCTACTGAATGTATATGTTGAGAATTTTTTTAAAAACCGGAAAATATCGATTAAAGGTATCGTTTGTGGAAATAAAGTGAAACCGAATGAATACGTGACAGAAATTTGGAATTTTAATTTGTATTTGATAATGATAAAATGTATAAATGTATGCTTTTTTATATGAAGCATATTACATTAAAACTGAATGCGTGTGCTAAGTAGTACGTTCGCAGCAAACGGCCTACTAATAGTTTTAGTATATATATCATACTGATGCAAATGAACACAGCTGGCAGTTCGTATGAAATGGTACATGCAGAACTTAAAAGTGTTTCATGCTTGTTTTCATATTGTTGCAGATAAAATCCAAAGTGGCAGAGCTCACAGTTGCCATGTATACAGCTTTGATTTCTTAACTATTAGTTTTAAGATACATTTTCAATAACGTGTACTCATCCTTAAATATGTCCCGTTAACACGCATTAGTTAGCTGATAGGAGAAATATGTATTGTGAAGTGGATTGTCTTATATCTTGTTGAATCAAAATGTTGGTGCCAGGCAATCATTTTTGTTTATGTTTAAAGGATATGTTTATACAAATTGGTCCGACACAATTAATTCATCACTTTATTTAAGTCATTCAACATTTCAAATCGGATTGGGCCAGACTAGCATTTAAGTTTTCTTAGTGATAAGTCACTCTCACGAAATCTATGTAAATTTAGAATCGCATTACACTCCTTAAAAATACAACATTTTAGAAAGGACTATTACACACTGGATGATCTATGATGTTCTAATTATTCTTCTGCTCAAATAGAAGACGAATTTTACAAATGGTTAGTTTGTGACGCCTTTGCAATCCACAAACGATGTATAATCTACTTATTTATAATATATCTTAAAATACCTTGCCATGTTTATAAAAAGATTTGATGAAAACTCCGGGGAAAATAATTATCTAAGTCACGTCATCTCAAGCTGTCATGTTAAAACTGGGCTCTAAATATAAAAATAAACCTGTCTGTCAGTGATTCTTTCGCAAATAACTATTGCATATGTTTTAACGATGCATCAATATAACATGCAATAATTATGTTCGTCCGTCTGTCCTAATATACATTTTATAAATGCCATTACAAACATACTAATAGTACCTATGAGACGTTTTCACAAGGTTTGAAAACAATCTAGTATGAATTGGTGAACTGTTTACGTGTCACTCAAAAAACTGCAATACACGCATAAGTTCTACAGATAAAATAGATAGAGGTGTCTGTAGTAGAGATCGCAATACAGTAATAACGGACACCATCAAAGAATATTGTATAAATTAAATAAACAACATTATCCCAGAGAGCTAGAAAACGCAAGAGTTAAGATAATTGTCATTATTTATGTAAGGTAATACATACATAGCGATTTTCTAATTACGAAATATTCAATGTATTACGCATAATTTATCCCCTGGTTTATGACCCGCAATTAAGCTAGGCTTGTTGGGGCGAGGAATGGCGTGTTCGCGACTAGCTGAGGGTGTGTATTCGGATGTATATTCGTCAGCTCTGATGAGAGGGTTATCTTTAAATACTTATACACATACACATACACATGACATAACTAGAGGAAAATGTAATATCTAGATATCTAGCGTAGGTATTCGAGTCTGCAATAATGAACATGTTTATATAAATCGCCTTCTATGAATTTATTTGAGCAGAACTAATATGAAAAATCACCCCATCCAAACTGTGCTAAACAGAAACACGGGTCTGTGGTGAAATGATGTGTGCTTATATTATGTTTTAATTGGATTTTATGATTTGTAGTAATACATGTTCAAATTCTATATATACCTACTAGTATCAAAGCTTACACAACTGTGACTTTTTATCCAGGTCAATACTGTCTAAATGTTTAATTTTATAATGTTATTTGTAGTTTAGAAAATAGTAATATCCTTTCATATCCTTTTACACTTTCATAACAGTAAGTCGTGTGATAGTAGTAAGGAGTCTATCGGCCTATGATAAATTGTTTAACTCATAAATATAAATGACAATTTCTTCTGTTCAATAAATATAAGACTGTAAAAATAATAAATCATGTCAAAATAACCGGAGGAAAGATCGTGGAAACAGGCAGACAGCTCTTTACCTATACACGTAACTGTTTTAAAACAACAATGTTTGTTTGAATGAATGTCTTCATGCTCTGTTTGTTCTGAAAGTGGATTTTTTAGCAGCATATTTTATGCCTGCCTAATAGTGTTCGAAAATTTAAAGCAACGCCTCACCGTCTTTGATTAAACCATTACGTAATTCATTAGGAGGGACACAACGTTTATGCAGAGGGCATGATGCCGACATAGGATCTCTAATTGGTTGTACAACTCTCGTACTGTTTATATCAAAGACAACGATTTTTTCAAGTGCCACGGGTATAAAAACATCTAGCTTAAATTGATCTAAGAGATACTGAACTTCAGTATGAAACATGCTATACATTACACTACAGAGGGATAACATAGGAAAACGTAAATGTCAGACAGCATATGAAGCATATGAAGTATGACTGCAAGTTTCTCATTGCTGTGAATGTCGATCTGAACAGTTGAGAACAACTTTGACATAACAAACATATGCTAATGTACATGATCGTTTCTCTTTTCTTCGTCACCCCAACTTCTAGAATGCCATTCAAAGAAATGTACACGCTCTTTGAAACATTTCTTCTTTGAAATGTACACATGGTTAATACGATCGTTTATACATAGCTTTGAGTGAAAACGAAATGGTTAATGGTGAGGAAACCGATATTACCCCGCATATAAATGATATGGCTAATAACAGGTTTAGTGAACATTCTAATGAAAGTTTCAAAAATTACGTTTGACTTCATGGCTGCAGCATGCCAAGGTTCATTGTATATAAATACTAACAGAAGGCCTGAAAATGGAGTTCCAACGTTTTAGCATTTTTTATTCATATATCTTGGTATGGTTTCCTCTGTAACAACAGACAGACATGAACAATGCCTCCACAACCTGGAAAACTTACGTGTCGACACAAAGTTACAGTAGCTGTTTACATTTAAACAATCAAACCCATTCCGCAAAAAAGAAGAAAATATCAAAACGTACCTATACGGATTACAATGTAGTCGCATTAATACTCAACTGACGATTGTCACATGATTCGTGGGTTGAACATGAAGTTTATTCCTTATGAATTTAGAATCTAGACTACGTCAAGTTGCAAGACAAAGCCATGCAAATGGCGGTCAAATCGCGAGAACGCTAACGAGATTCAAGGTAACTAACTCTGAATCAACCGAGTGATACTGATTGACAGTAAATTGTGATAGAAGCGTCCGTACCATATAATCATAAGACGTTATGCGATAAAACGTGTAGGTAGAAATCGAGTGCTATCCCAAAAGCCATGTGACTACTGGAAAGTAGTTCCGACTACGATCGCTTTAACGTGCAATGCTTCACAACAGTGTTGAATAAAATTTCAAAGTTTCACAACAGTAGTATCTTCAACGAGAGTGTAATAAAGGGTGTTTTACTATTGGTGACATTATTTTTCAAATACATTTCACCAACTTATTTGAGCCAAAATACGTGCTACTGCCCCTTTAAGCCGATTGCTATTATTATTAACCACATTGTGGTAAGAACGAACATCATTACATTATCGTTACCATGAAAACTCGTCTAGATTATATGGTCATAGTTTTCTGTTTGTCTGTTCGCATTCAGATCATCGCATCAATGTGTGAGATTATGCAAGGTCATGGATATTGACCGGGAGATACTGCTGTTATCGCTCAATACTCATGATACTTAATATGATTCATATGCTTATAGTATGTTTAAACAACAGAAGGGATATAAATAAATAATTTTCAAGTTTAAATAATCTTTTAAATTTTTTTTTATAAAAATGCAAATGAGCGAAGTTTGCTTTGTTGCGCATGTTATGAATCTACTTCTGTTATCTGCAAGTGACGTGTAGTCTCGGACCTGAAGCTAGGTCCGATTGACCGTGGAAGTGTGTCACATGACTTTTACGAAACGATTGTGAATTTGTGTATTGCCCTGAACGGGAGCGAGGGTTATACACACATTTTAACGATTTTCATATGACATATGTCACACTTTCGAGTGTAATAATTCTTTATTACCCATTCTATTCCATTTGAATCTCGTAAAATAGTCAGAAAACGGTCCACTTCTCGTGCGATGACAAGCCACAGTGAAATCATGGTTGCTAGGTGAACGTGATAGGTGCATATGTGCTCGTAGCGAAAATATTAACTCAGTTAATTTCAAACATATGGGTAATAAAGAGATTTACGTCATCTGTATTCATACCCCCGTCATCTGTATTCATATCCCTGTTATCTGTATTCATGTCACCGAATAAATCGTTTTGATGAAATATAAACAATCTCATTTTCTTCAGAATAACTTGCATATTGAATATATATATATATATAGTATGTTTTAATTAGTCAAAAGATGTGGTTTTTTTTATATAGTTTTTCTTGTTATTAATCCAATTTTGACTAAAGTTAATTTAAAAAAGGCCATATTGTAAGGAGAAACACTTCTATTTACTGTGTACCTGGTGAAAGAGTTAGCAAATACCTAAAAAACCGTGTATGTTCACAATAAAGAAGTTGATATCAGCTTGCCTTCCTCTTGTCCTCTTGTGCATATTCAACTACTAATGCGCTTCAAAGAATTGATCGCCTTTCCTTTAATTCCACTACACCATTATGTTGTTCTGTTGTTCAGGAGTGCCAATCTCTATAACCATGTCTTTGATAGTATTTTACAACAAGCATTGCATATCTCTTTTGCTAAAATGTCCAGGTGTTTTATTATTATTCTCTGGGGATTATCTGCGGCTTCAGCAATACCCACTTACTGTACTGAAGACATGTACGTAAATGCAAGGACTGGGGCAGTTTAGGTAATAATTTAGAGTGTTTTACCCTTTAATACACCTACTTGCAAAAGAAAGTATAGCACTCACTTGTTTTCGATAAATTCAATATTTTAAAGAAATGAGATGCATTTGATTACGGCACGATACAATAACACCTCTCGGCAATGGTTTGAATCACTTAATTGGAGACTATTTTATTTTGTAACTAAAATATCATTATTTAAAGTAGACAGGGGTAAGAAATGAAATTTACACCAACATAACCCCTACCATGTTCAAAACGTTGTAAATGTGTGCAGGACGAGGCACATTTATTGATTTTCACACACAGTATCAGTTATGTGTCGATGAACAGTTGTGTTTTATCAAAATTAATTTTGGGGAATTTCAAAATTTAAAATTTTAATTATAATTTTTAAAATTTTAAACCGCGTAGAGGTATTCTTTGACTGTTTTAATGTTTTTGACTAATTTCCCAAACAAGCCCGTTTTTTAATACGACGTCGAAAACTCGAGATATTTGACTTTGAAAATTATACAAATGATAAATATAACTGAGCCATATACTTTCTTTTGCAAGTAGGTGTATAGCTAGCTATCTTATTGAGAATACTGTCATGGGTAGTTTGTTGCTGAAACGAGTTGTATTATGAAATATTTATATTCTTCCATGACTATTCCAACAAAAAAAACCATTGTGTTGACAGTTTCTACGTGGTGATTCTGGGTCAGAACAGTTATGAAAGATTTAGAAGACAAAGATGTCAGAAAGGTACCTTTCAAAGGATTTCGATATTCTTGTCTGACAGTCACATTCTTCAGAGCCCTGGAGACTATTCGTCTGAAGACCATACCTTTCTGCTCGACATTCTGTATATCTCTCACGTTGAACAATTGGCAGAGCAAGTCATGTTTGTTATAGGCAGGTTGTCGACAATCTTCATAACTATTGCACAGTTGTTTACACATTTTAATGGCAATTGGACTTTTGGAAAACACATTTGCCGTGATTGTCTGTGAAGAACCAAAGACAAGGACTACAGCCCACGTCAGCATTGTTGAAGGAATAGCAGGTCGATAGTACGTATGTACCTTCTTGAAGAATAGTCCTCTCACTATGTCTAAATACTTTACCCTCGTTGTCGAATTCATTTGTTACATGTCAAGTTGAATTATAATTGATATTGGGAATATATCGTCTACTATGCTTCATTGATTTAAGGGGAAATTTATTGGAATTTGTGAAATATGATATAATAACATAATATGTGTGAAAAACAATATGTTGAAATTGATATCGGGACAACAATTTATTATATAAACTGCTTCATTGAAAATTTATTGTAACTTTGAAATAAGAGCCTTAGATTGTAAATCCATCATAACATTGCGGGTCAAATAACGTAGTTGTTTTCTTACGGAATTATCATTGATTAAGAAGATTTTCTTTTTAGCTCTTACAAAAATATATATGTAGTAATACTTATTAAGGATTCACCAATAAGGCTTAATCCTTATTGTTATTGACGTGGGGCGGTTTTCGATACCTTTTTTTATCATTCGAAGCCTCACGCTGACGCATTCTGCTCTGAATGATAAAAATCGGCATCGAATCTACGTTAGACTTACAAAAAGTTAAAAAACACAGTAGGTTTATCTCCTACCTGTATCACCTTTTATTTTACATTTTTCCAACTACACATTTTCAATTCCAAAGGGTTTCCTAGAGCTGTAACAGGTCCCTCTTGCATGTTTTGTCACCTTTTGAAACCGTTATTGGCACTCATTACACTCCTAACCATGTCAGATTTATTTTAAACTGTTGTGTAGACTTAAGCCCCAGTGTTGATTTAAGGTCTGCTAAACAAGGCCTTAAGTGAACACCAGGGGCTTAAGTCAACACTGTATCACCATTTATTTTACATTTTTCCAGCTATACATTTTAAATTCCAAAGGGTTTCCTAGAGCTGTAACAGGTCCCTCTTGCATGTTTTGTCACCTTTTGAAACCGTTATTGGCAACCATTACCCCCCTAACCATGTCTGATTTATTTTAAACTGTGGTGTTGACTTTAGCTTCTGTGTTGATTTAAGGTCTGCTGTACAAGGCCTTAAGTCAACACCAGGGGCTTAAGTCAACACTGTTTCACCATTTATTTTACATTCCTTTTGTACACATTTTCCATCTTAAAGGATATCCTAGAGCTGTCACAGGTCCCTCTTGCATGTTTTGTCACCTTTTGAAACCGTTATTGGCACTCTTTACGCTCCTAACCATGTCAGATTTATGTTAAACTGTGGTGTTGAATTCAGCCACAGTGTTGATTTAAGGTCTGTTGTACAAGGCCTAAAGTCAACACCAGGGGCTTAAGTCAACACTGTATCATTATTTATTTAAAAAGATTTCAGGTACACATTTTCCATTCCAAAGGATATCCCAGAGCTGTCACAGGTCCCTCTTGCATGTTTTGTCACCTTTTGAAACACTTATTGGCACTCATTACACTCCTAACCATGTCAGATTTAGTTTACACTGTGGTGTTGACTTAAGCCCCAGTGTTGATTTAAGGTCTGCTAAACAAGGCCATAAGTCAACACCAGTGGCTTAAGTCAACACTGTATCATCATTTATATTACATTTTTTCATCTACACAAGGTCCTTTGCTTGTTTTGTCACCTTTGAACAATTATTGGCACGTATTATCTTTCTAACCATGCATGTGTCGTAATATATTCTATGATTGTGCATTTTATATATATTTGTATCCCCCGCCGCGCGTTTAGCGCGAAGCGGGGGATATAGTATTCGGCTGCGTCCGTCCGTCCGTACGTACGTACGTACATACGTCCGTACGAAATGGAATAACTCAAATACTATTCACTGGATTCTTTTCATATTTTGCATATGGGTTCATCATGGGAAGAGTAATGTTCTTACATAGGTTTGTGACCTTGACCTTCATTTCAAGGTCACAACAAGACTTTGTTATTTTACCCTTGTCAGCGGGATATCTCATTAACCATTCTCTGGATTCTCTTCATATTTTACACATAGCTTCTCCAAGGAAAGACGACGGGCTGATTAGATTTTGGTGACCTTGACATTATCTTCAAGGTCACAGCGGAATTTTGAATTTTTCGACATGTTAATGTACATGTAAAGCTTGTCAGCGGGATATCTCAAGAACCATTCACCGGAATTCCATCATTTCTTACACAAAGCACCTTCTAGGGAAGACGACGGGCTGATTAGATTTTGGTGACCTTGACATTATTTTCAAGGTCACAGTGGAACTTTGAATTTTCGACATGTTAATGTACATGTAAAGCTTGTCAGCGGGATATCTCAAGAACCATTCACCGGAATTCCATCATTTCTTACACAAAGAACCTTCCAGGAAAGACGACGGGCTGATTAGATTTTGGTGACCTTGACATTATTTTCAAGGTCACAGTGGAACTTTGAATTTTTCGACATGTTAATGTACATGTAAAGCTTGTCAGCGGGATATCTCAAGAACCATTCACCGGAATTCCATCATTTCTTACACAAAGCACCTTCCAGGAAAGACGACGGGTTGATTAGATTTTGGTGACCTTGACATCATTTTCAAGGTCACAGTGGAACTTTGAATTTTTCGACATGTTAATGTACATGTAAAGCTTGTCAGCGGGATATCTCAAGAACCATTCAACGGAATTCCATCATTTCTTACACAAAGCACCTTCCAGGCAAGACGACGGGCTGATTATATTTTGGTGACCTTGACATTATTTTCAAGGTCACAGTGGAACTTTGAATTTTTCGACATGTTAATGTACATGTAAAGCTTGTCAGCGGGATATCTCAAGAACCATTCACCGGAATTCCATCATTTCTTACACAAAGCACCTTCCAGGCAAGACGACGGGCTGATTAGATTTTGGTGACCTTGACATTATTTTCAAGGTCACAGTGGAACTTTGAATTTTTCGACATGTTAATGTACATGTAAAGGTTGTCAGCAGAATATCTCAAGAACCATTCACCGGAATTTCATCATATCTTACACAAAGCAAAAGGACTGATTAGATTATGGTGACCTTGACATTATTCTCAAGGTCACAGTGGAATTTTAAATTTTTCGACATGTTAATGTACATGTAAAGGTTGTCAGCGGGATATCTCAAGAACCATTCACCGGAATTCCATCATATCTTACATAATGCACCTCCTAGGAAAGACAAAGGGCTGATTAGATTTGATGACCTTGACATTTTTGTCAAGGTCACAGTGGAGCTTTGACTTTTTCGACATGTTTGACAGTCGATTTTGCTGATCTTGACATTATTTTTAAATTTTGAAGTATTAATTTTCGGCGGGGGATCATGTCACCTTAGTGACAACTACTTGTTTATATTACCTTAGCATTATATCTCACTAGCGTAATATGAAGATAGAGAAAATCTGACTATAACTATAATTATTAAAACCTACATTTTTAGCTCATCTGGCTCATCGCAAATTAATTTTAGATCATAAATAGAATCTCACCCTCTTGTCTTCTGTTATCATATATATGAACACAATGATAGAAATAAAACATCTCGGCAAGTCTCGGGTATTTGAAACTGTTATCAAGTCGTGTTGAGATATTTCATATCCGAAGACACTTGCGCAAGATTCTCTTTATAACAATAGTTTAAAACCTACAAGTTCCATGTTCAACCATGTTCTATATATACATATATTTTTATACATGTTGTTGAATATGTATTGCATTTTCATTTACACATGCGTTTATATAAGAATTAAATAGATATAACAATATTTTCAGTAAATGTCAAACTCTGATAAATGTTATATCCATCCTACAGTTATAATGTCATTATCGCGAAAGGAATATTCTGTAATGTACATATGATCAGAAAAATACAAATCTATATGAACATAAATTATAATGATGTGTTTGTGCTGGTCGCCTGTTATTAAGTAAACTCTACGTCTTGACTTATTCATGTATTTTTTTTTATTTCCAAGTGGGTTCACAATATCTTCAGATTACGACGTATAGAGAACTCAGAAATAGTAACCATGTAATACCATTTTATCAAATTAGTATTCTCAAACAACACAACACCACAAGAAAAAAACAGTATGTCTTTGATCAGAAACACGTGTCATGTTACAGGGCACAGCAGACAAGTAGTGTATGTAGGTAATGTGCCTCTTTGTTTGTGGTTTTCAATTTTTAACCAGATGGTATTGTCTCTCGGCAGCATCATGTGTGTTACACCTATTTTAGGCCCAACTTTCCCTCAACTTCCATCATAGTGGAAATTGGCCATCAACACGTTTTACAAATCAGAACTTAAAATGGGTTTATCATGCAAATATCAAGATAAAAGTGAGAATGGCTCACATAACCCGTCAACAGTTCTGAAATTGTTTTCGAACTCTATTAAGAGCATTGCCAGGGGCTTCACTTTGTATCACCCATTGGAGCATCATAACCGTCATTAGCACAGAGTTGAATTACATGAGGTCATAACTCTGTAAAAATATATCATTTCGAAAATGGGTTTCGAACTCGATGAAGACCATGGTGTAATGTAGTCAAATTCCAAAATGCATTCACCCAATTTAACGTTATAGAATGAAGTAAACATTTGAATTCAAGAAAGTTTCAAAGTTAAGAAGTAGTTGATGTACACCTAAAACCTTTAGTTAAATGACAGGACGAAATGATGGACGGACGGAATGACCGCCATATATACCCCCAACACCACCTACTAAGTAACTGGAGTATACTTAGTACACTAGTCTGACATTCACACTCTGAGAAAAGTATTTACTTTGAAAATATCGCAATTTTATCAAAAATATGAAAAGCGACTGTAAGAAATGGGATTTTCCGAAGAGAGGCTCCTTTTTTTATACTCTTTTCAATATTTGTTAGACTATTAGTACGCTGGCACTGAGTGGAAAGAAAGCAATCTCACGGAGAAAAGAAGTGAACTAAATGGGCTTCAATTAAAATTTATCTCAATATTTGAGTACCAATACTTTATTAAGATCCGATATAAAAAATTCCCAGCATCACTGGTACGGAACTTGGTTACAGTGAGGTTGGAGTATTTGTGATTATTGCGACAGAGTCATTGTGATTTTAGCCTCGGTAAGTCAAGGGTAAGGAGCAATAAATGAGTTTCAGATATACAAATTCAACGTTGTCAGAGAATTGAAGTAACAGTTAGTTAACACATATATACATAAGTGACAACTAAATTCATGATGACCAATAACCACTGAAAATGTGTAATACTGATAACATACAGCAATAGAGAAATATAAAATGAATGTCCTGCACGATTAGCAGTAAAATTCCAGCACAAGGATGTATGCTAAACTGATGTAACGGACAATTTCTTAATTGTCACAGATTATTTCAAATCACAAAATAGATGTTAATTGGCTTGATTCGTCAAATATGGTCTACGAATTGTATACAGATATATCCCTGAACCTGATTCTGAAAGCAGAAGATCATCGGAACTGTTTTTCTTCATTGGAAAATCTTATTGCATGGATGTTGCTGTTTTGATGAAATGTGCCTACATCAGAAAATAACCGAGTAGAAATGTTATTTGTTCAACAATTGGCACCCCCTTTTGACACAGCGTGTGAAAGCATTCGTCAATATAAGGTCTTCATAAAAGTATTTACTATTACTAGTCAGTCCGTGTTTGTTAAAAGAGACGATATAACATAAACAGAAGTAATTATTGTCAAGAAAATCTGTAGATATTCACAGACACTAATTACACTGTAAAAAAACAATCCAAAAATATAAATTTATCACTCATTAGTCACAATATTTGATAAAATACCTATATTTTCACACTTATTAAAATGTGTCACAAAGGATAGATGAGATATCTTTTGAAGAAATTTATTTTTTTTAAAACCGGGAATATTTATTTATTTGACCTTTAATTAGATCTAACATCACAGAGCAAAATAATTGTTTACCATAGAACAGAAAATAATGCACACCGATATAAAACGATCATCTCTCTCCAGATAATTAAACAAAACATCTGAATTACGTATGTTCTTGTCGAGACGCGGTATATAAACATTGAACAAATCTACAATTCTACACCCATGGACAAAGAAACTATATACAACAAAATATAGTGTCAAATATTTCTGGAAAGAGTTGTTAGTGAGTTCACGTTCTTTGGGCTTTGTCAGGAGGGCTTTTTGCAGTATATATTGGTATGTCCATTGATGGGTATATTCAGATAGTGAATGGGTATTACATGAGGTATTCGCCAACGAAATGTTGATAGACAAGGCATGTGGCTATTGATTTTTCCTATTTGAAAATAAAATAATATAAGAATTTTCCGTTACCATCATATTGCCATCACAAATTCTCCGTTACCAGTCATAAAGACTCTGTGATATTTATGAAATATGTTTGTTAAGTTTAGCATACATCCTTGTGCTGGAATTTTACTGCTAATCTTGCAGGACATTCATTTTATATTTCTCTATTATTGTATGTTATCACTATTACTGATTTTCTCATATTTCTCACGAAAACGACTTTAATTACAGTTTGGGATTTGAATAAAGCTATGCGTTCGATTTGTTTGTCAAAGAGAATAAAAATTATTTAAGATAACATTATGTCTAGATTTGGAAAGTGATAATCTAAAATACAAGGAACTAAAGCTGTTATTTTCATTTCATCGTGTCACATGGCAAAAATCCTGTACAATAATGCAAAGACTCTGTGACAAAACACAAAGACTCTCTTACATATAACAAGGACTCTGTTGCAATAATCACAAATACTCCACCCTCACTGTAACCAAGTTCCCTACCAGCGAGCATGTTCAGTCAAACTATTTATATCTCTAAAACCGCTCTCGGTTGTACCAGAGATACCATATTTGATAACATTAATACACCTTTCTTTAAGGTTTTAATGTTATCAAATATCGTATCTCTGTTATATAAAATCTTGGAATAATGGAATTCATCTGCAATCGAAGGTGATATACAGAGATTGTAAGATGGCCAACTACAATTGGTAGGTTATGGTTTATGGTTGCAAGTTCTATATTTTGATATTGGTAAACACACGTGAGCAGTCAGGAGTAGACACTTGTCATAGTATTCAGTTTGAAAATAATTCTCTTTCATATGCCTGACTGTATAGATAATTCATATGAGTTTCGGGATATAAGCGATATAACCATTAATGTAATCATACTTGGAACACTATCTATGCTTTACATATGCAATATCAAGATAGTAAATATAAGTTTAAACCCTCTCAGTAAGAAAGGCTCTGAAAGGGGCAACTAGTCTCAGAATAAATGAGAAAAAATATATGAGATATGACCCTTTTGGCCTCCATATAAGGTCCATATTGGTAAAGGGATCGGTGCACATGAATTTTCTTTATGTTATTACGTAATCAGATGACAACCTTGTTTCCAACATCAGTGTTCAAGATCATCATGCCGGTCATCTGACCATTTTCCCACATTTTCGTCACTACAGTTACCAAAGCCGATGCTTTTAAGAAAACAAATAACTTTCAGAACAACAAAGTGCCAAGATGTGAATTCTATCACAGTGGGCGACCAGATCTCTTTACTGAACTCTACACTTATTGAAATTAAAGACAAAAATGCATCTAAACAAGAAAGGAGTACAATCTTCCTAAATCTACACGTAAAATTTACTTAAACTCTCGATTCACGTAATGTCAAAATAATCATAAGGCGATGTATAAGATCATAAACAATCTGCTGAAGACATCAAATGACTACATTCTTCCAGATCATGATAACTCTTTGCAGTCGGTTAAAGATTTCTCCAAATTCTTCAATTCAAATATAGAAAGTACCCGCCATGATGTGGAGTGTTCACAGACCAACCAAGTCACAATTGACCTCCCTGTCTCCAATTCCGTAAAGTTTGCATCATTCCGACCTGTCTCAGAACGAGACTTGTCAAAGATGATACTGATGTATCCATCAAATACTGAAACCAACATGGCTGTTGAAGATCATTATTGAATCAGTTAGCCTGTCACTGAGAGGCATTATCAATGACTCACTTTTTAAGCCATGGTTAAAACAATGCTCCAAAGTTGTTTACATTAATAAACTCTCACTTGATCCTTATGGCACAAACAAACTATTGGCCAAGTAAAATCTCCCGTACTTGTCTAAACGTTCTAGAGAAAGGTTGCACGTCAGCTTCGTAAAAAGGACCAGTTCAGTCTGTCTACAAAAACACCACAGCATAGAGACGGCCATGTTGAAGATCCTGTCAGCTATGGACAATCAGGAAGTAGCCATGCGTGTCTTTTGGATATCTCATCCACTTTTGATACAATTGATTTCAACATCCTTATCGAACGGCTGAGAGTCCGTTTTGGAAGTAATGGAGAATGCATGAGGAGCCGTGGATTCGTTAAAAATAATCAACGATCCCCGAAGGGGCGAGTTGATTATTTTTAACGAATTCACGGCTCCGAATGCATTCTCCATCTTAATCCATGTATGACGTCACGAAACATACATATGTGATTATCTAGCATTATAGACAATACATTTCAATTATGTAACCTAAACAAATATTATTTTGCAAATCTCGGTGCCCATTCATCGGATATGGTACACGTAGCTTCGACCCTAATGAAATGGATTCTTCCACGCACGTGCATGTCGCAAATCTTTCACGCAAAGCGATTTCACTGACAGCCGAACTCCTGCATTTCATGTGTTTCAGCACGATCCCCATGCGTTTCACACTTTACCAGTCTTGTTTAGAATGAAGGGATCTTACTGACAAACAATCAAATGATTACCAGCAGGCCTGGTAGTCGAATAGGTTAGGGCGCTGCGTAACAGACGAAGGGTTACATGTTCGATTCCCGGGTAAGACATTACAAAAATAATCAGATATTTTCAGGTTCTAATCAGATATACTAAGACAAAATACATCATTCTTGAACAAATTACTTTGTGAGCCATTACGAAAAATGTCAAAACCTGACAACCCTCCTGACTGGATTAGTCAATGACCAGTAGATTCCTAAAAATAATCCACTGTTAACACAATAGAGTGACGTCATCACCATGGATTAATCACGGGTACTGTCCTACTCACATCTTCGGTCTCAGTGTGTATGCCCCCTTTCTTATTGCGTCCCTCAAGGATCGTTGTTTAGCGCTCTGCTAGGCATCATTCCTCGTGGTGTTCTTTCAGAAGTCACGTAATACCCTTTCATGGATACGCTGACGATACATGGAACCTTATTGCTGCCAAACCAAGCCAAAATGGCATATCCTCAAAACTCTTTCAGTTCCTTCAAAATAATCATCAGGTCCCCTGAACACCATCATAAGCTCCATTGTCTCATGGTGTCCAGCATAATCAAGTTCAAAATTTTCAACACGGACTCTGCTCCTTCTTATAGCAAACCCTTTTCAGCATTCCATACCAAGTCGGACACTGCTTATCTCTGAAATTCTCTTCCTGAACACATCAAACTATTAGAGACTCTATCAACATTTCAGACAAGCTTAAACAAAATAATCTTTTCGAAATTGCTGAAAGTGATAATTCCCGTGTATAAAATGTGTTTATACTGTAAGTATGCTACCAGCACCAGGATGAAAAGATTAAATTAGATAAGAAAGTGTTATGTAATTTTATATCTGATGTCCTGAACATGTACACAATATTTCAAGCGAATAAATATATTTAAGTGGGTATTTGGGCGTGATCCCTGTGACTACTATTATGGGTTAGCGGTAAACGAACGCATAATTTACAATCCCCATCTGCCAAGGACTCTGTGCACAATATTTCTACTTTGGTTTTTTAAATAGGGTTTAGGATCAAGGGATCGTCAAATGGCCACTATATAATTTTCATCGGCAATTGTTTCTGCAAATAAAATTCTATTCTTTTGATTCTGGAAGAAGACGACAATAGATCTATAGGAAATAGCCCATGTTGGCATGTTGGAAGGAGCTCAGAAACACTTCTCAAAACGCTCATGTTCTATATCTTTAAGGGATCCCCTTGGTCTGATGTCCATCGGTGTTACATAGATCCAAGATCTCTCCTGTTGTTGTGCTGATTGTGTTTTAAATATGACCTCTCACTTGACATTGATTCCGTTCATAATTCGTCGAATCTTTAAACAAAATGGTATGATCAACAAGTTTGAAGAAGCAAGTTCGTATCTTTATTGTACATAATACCCTCTGTGCAATTAAATGTAGGCAACATCCTCACAGGTATTCAATGTTACGACAACCACCGCCAACAGCTCAACCTGATTGTTTTATGATATTGCATATCTTCTACATGTCAGCACATTTCTTATTCAGTCACAGGAGTTTATATGTTGTACATGTGCCTATTATATTGTTAAACATGTAATTCTATTTTGCCCACAGACTAAATGTTCAAGGGACCAACTGTTTGAGCTTGTTGTTAATTTGTTGATACTTTTGTCAGTATATGGAATAATGATGATGTGTTTCTTTTGTTTTGGCTCGGGGAAACGCGGAATGAACAAATTATAACTACCCCTCTTTTAAATCGTATGTGCACACATTGTAATTTTAACGTGAATTTAATGAATGTCGTTTTTATTAATCTTTCTTTCACTTTCTGACATGTTAAATGTGATTTATGTTTGTATGCATGGAGAAGAAGAAGAAGAAGAAGAAGAAGAAGAAATAGTTTTTCACGACATGGTCACCAAACACATAATCCACTCAGGCAAATACATTGGTACAACAGATTTAAACTTTTTAAGGCAGTTAGCTCTTGAGAAGTGACCAAAATGAGGTTTAAGGGCATGGTCCCCGTGTCACAGAGTCACAAAACCAAATTTATTATCTTCATTGCCGAAAACAACTACACACAAGAACTCAGATAGCTCGTGAACACAATGACACGTCCGGAGGGGAGTCAAGATGAAATCTCCATATAACGGAGGTGTTATTCAGAGACGATTTATATGCCAACAGATGTCTTTAGCTTCTGAGTTGTTTTAATGTAGCAATGCATATCGCGCCCATATTTGTCTGGACCAAATATACAAATATTTATTCCCGTGTCACAAAGAGTACCTCTCCATAAAATGTCAGCCCCAGCAGTGCAGCGGTTCTGGAGGTGTTTTACAATTTTGTTTATTCACAGTAAATAGGGTGTTATCCAGAAACTATTCCTGTTTTAATCTAGAGCAAATGAATGGTTTGCATAACACAGAATCAACAGTTTATTCAGCAATCGCCAAAACGAGTGGTTGATTATGCTATAGTAATAACTGATATCATTAAATATTCAATTATCAATATGCCATACCTCTTCCAAATATGGCTATGCTGAAAATGAATAATATCGGTATCCTTTCTTGTTTATCAAATCAACAATTTAACCAATATGAACTAGACAAGCTAGTTTTCATCATAAAAATGCTTCTTACGACTATAAATGTGAGCTAGTCATCTTATCGAGACGAAAAGCTTATTTTTTTAATCAGCTCCGTCGCAAAAAAAAACTAGTTTATGTGTCACCTTACCATATAAAGCTTGCCATAGCATACCGACGTCAGTGCACATTTACCTATCTCAATGATGTCAATTAAAAATAAATAAGTGATAGAAGGAGGACCGCTAAATCTACTCGAGTACCTCTTCAGCATTGATTGAATAATTATCTAAAAATACATAATTAGAAAATATTGCACTCATTAATTTAACAGAATTGAAAATGACACTCTTCTTTTTTTTAGTAGTAATCATGTCACAGGATGTAACACATGGCAATCTAAGGGGATATATATTGAAATTATTTAAAGGATCATTATGATTATGTATCATCATATATTTATATTGAATTTGCTTCTCAGTACAAATTAGAAAGTAAAAGCGTGGCCTAAGGAGCCTTTTGAGACAATATGTATGTCGAACTATTTCAGGGTATTAGAGCGTTTTATTCATTTAAAGAGGAAACATAAAACAGCTTATAAGGAGCTGTATCTTTGGCTCGCATATCAAATGCATATCAAAGGCACGCATTAGTTTTTAAAATAGATGAAATCATGTGAAAAAAAGGCAACAAAATAGTTTTTTTTATCCCCCTCTCTGCACTAATTTCTACCCAATGTACACCCCTGCCACGCCCTTAGATTTGGGAGAAGGCCAATGACATTTACAAATATTAGCCTCTTAAAAAAGTCATATTCTGAAACTTTTAGCTTCGTAGCATATTACTCATTGAAATGTATTAGGGTGGACACCCCACCACGCAGAATGAAGGAATTGTTGTCTCCATGTACCATAAGTGCTGTTCACGAAATTTCAGCTCCCAGTCCCAACTGTTGATGGAGAAGACGTCGTTTTAAGGTTTCACAGAAAACTTGCAACCCCGTGTTTGAGATGATGAGGATGTCATGTTGTCATTAAAACGGGCCTAATGAGCTAAATAGTAGAGTTACTGGCACTGAAGCTAACGTGAATGTTCACGTAAGGTTGAAGTATTGGTTGATTCAATATTTGGAACATTTTCCTATCCACAATACTCAGTTGCCTCAAGCCACCAAATTTGCTATCGGTAGTCCACATCGGTTAAAGTATTCTAGAGGGTTTTTTTATTCTAAAGTGAAAGTTAAAACAGTTTGCATATGCTTGAGTTTGTTTTGCCTTCATTACATACTTTTACAACTGTACAATTGTAACGAGGTAAGGACAGATAACATAAAAGCTTTGATTGAGTGGACAGAGTCTATTTATTACAAATTGATTGATCGTCAGCATCTAGCTGGCATCAGAATCTAACGGTCATCAGCATCCAGTGTCCAACTGACATCTCTACCAGAGCTCAGGCCGTACTGCATTCCTCCGGACCATCTGCTTCCAATCTGCAAGTGTGACTCTCAGTGCCTGGCTGACTCTTTTCCGTTCTTCTGATCTCAGCTCCCCATTCTACCTAACTGCTGAGGGGAACATTTCGCCTTGTATTTATCCCCCTCTCCTCAATTAAAGATCACCATCTGACAATATGGATATTGGTCCAAATCAGCATTGCACCATAAGCAAGCTACTTATAAACTGATAATCTGTCAACCGGTCATGTTTGACCAATTTGCTGGTTTGCATTAATGAACATTTCTTGCAACGGTATTTCATAATAGATGTTAATTTGGCAGTGGAATGCCAGTACACTCAATAGTAATTGCTTGCTCTCTACAATTAAGTTGTAAATGGTTCAGGATACCCTTTGGAATGGAAAATGCATACCTGGAAAAATGGAAAATAAATGATGATACAGTGTTGACTTAAGCCCCTGGTGTTGACTTAAGGCCTTGTATAGCAGACCTTAAATCAACACTAGGCTTAAGTCAACACCACAGTGTAAAATAAATCTGACATGGTTAGGAGTGTAATGAGTGCCAATAACGGTTTCAAAAGGTGACAAAACATGCAAGAGAACCTTGCAAATGGTTTAGGATACCCTTTGGAATGGAAAATGTGTACATGAATAAAGTGAAAACAACTCACAACTCATAAATGGTTAGGATGATGATTGGTGACAATAAGTGTTCTAAAAAGGGACAAAACATGCAAGAAAACCTAATACGAGTCAATACCTTTCCCAAAAAGGCCTTGTAGTTGAAAGCTAAAATTAACATTTGGAGCTTAAGGCAACACCGACTTCAGTAATTAATCGATGTGGTTGAGTTCTACCCATCTATAACTGAAAAAACTCTAAATGAAGCTCTTGGTTTCGCCTCCCAACTTTACATGCTAAGAAATCTCTACTTTACAACGAAAACAAACCATGGTGCAAACAATCCTCCAAAACATCATTTGATGTCACCATGGGTAGCTTTGATGGTGCTGAAACCTGCGAACTAGTCGGCTGCTTCCTACCCTCCGAACTGCAAGCTAAGTTAGGCAACAACATCGGCCTATACAGAGACGATGGTTTAGCAGCACTCGACCAATCACCGAGGACGATAGAACAAATCAAAAAGGAAATTTGCAAAATTTTCAAACAGCATGACCTGAAAGTTACAATCGAAGCAAACAAAAACGTTGTAGACTTCTTAGATGTAACCCTAAACCTCACCAACAATAGCTACAAACCATACACTAAACCAAACAATGTCCTACAATATGTCCATACCAAATCCAACCACCCGCCCAGCATAATTAAAAATATCCCAGAAGGCATCAACAAACGACTATCACAAATATCATCAAATGAGGAAATATTCAACAATGCCATCCCACCATACCAAGAAGTTCTAGACAAAAGTGGTTACGACTACAAACTACGTTACTACCCTGAAGACAACAGCAACAAAACACGTCAAATATCCCACCAAATCATATGGTACAACCGACCATTTGACCTAACAGTAAAAACGAATGTCGGTCAACAATTCCTAAACATCCTCAAAAATTCATTCTCCAAAGCCAATCCACTATGCAAGATATTCAACAAAAACACAGTAAAACTCAGCTACAGCTGCATGCCTAATTTGAAAAACACCATCGACAGCAACAACAAAAACGTCAAGGCAAACAAAGAAACAACTAATGGAAAGAACTGTAACTGTCGCAGCCCCAAAAATGTCCCCTCAAAGGAAATTGCTTGGCCAAATCTGTCATATACCAAGCAAAAGTGACATCTGAAAATAAAACGGAAACATACGTTGGTCTCACAGAGACAGAGTTTAAAACAAGATTTAACAATCACAAAACCTCATTCAACAATCCCAGCAAAAAAACTGACACAGAACTAAGTAAATACATTTGGCAACTTAAAGAAAACAATCTCAAATTCAATGTTGAATGGTCAATTATTGGCCAGGCCAAACCATATTTAAACACCAACAAAGGATGCAGCCTTTGCATATACGAGAAATTTATTATAATCTGCAAACCCAACATGGCCAGCCTCAACAAACGCAATGAACTAGTTAACACCTGCAGGCACAACAACAAATTCTTATTAAGAAACTGCCAAAAACAAGCACCAGCCCCAAAACGCAACAGCTCCAGAAACAGCAAAACGCATAGCCAAAACACAACCACATGCCCCCAATCAACCAACAAGCCCAAGCACCCAATCAACAAAACCAGCCGTCATATATAAAACATATTGGCTCTTTTACTTTTAGTGATAGCATATTGAAACATTTTTCATTGATGTGGCATATGAATCGAATTTGTCTGGCGACCTCTGCAATTATTGCACTGCCATCTAGCAATCATTTATAAAGTTGCATTGATTGTAAATTGAAATTGCTTAAACATATTCAAATGGATACGTCGTGTCGTATGAGAATGAATACGAACAAATTGAGTAATGTCAACACTTGTTGGTGAAAAGGATAAGTTTGTCTCTGAAAACGGTAGTACCAGTTTTACCTGGTTGAAAAACGTCAACAAAATGTCATGAACAGGGGAAGCATCACGCATCATGAAAAGACATGGCAAGGCCGTTTTACACGACACTTTTACACTAATCTTCTGTTATCTTTACAGTGTGTTGGGAAAGGTTCAAGTAAGAGAAAACGCAGTCTCTCACAACGAAACACATAATACTATGTTGCATTAGCTGGTGCAGCAATATTGATTAAAACCAACTTAATCAACTACATCGTCTTACCCGGCACTATCCTTTGGACGACTCCAAATAATTCATAGATTTGCAATCCAGGTCCTTCCCGATGTTGGTCGATGGCAAGTTGTCTATTGTGGGCCTGGAACTCAAGAATATCCTGAACAAATGAAGATGACCCTTCAGAGACTCTTAGGAAACCGTTAACTTCTGTGAATTCTTCAACCTTTCCTGTCAAAATTCGTATTATGTCTTGCATCTTCTTCATGGTATTTTCTCTCATCATAGATTCTACAAGAGCTCTTGCATCAAGATGTTTGTTGAGAAGCCTTTGGTCTATACAACAATGTTTAACAGTTTGTTCCAGTAGACGCTGGTAGAGAGCTGGCGCACTGGCCAGTCTCAATGAGGAACCATTCTTTGGAAAATTTGGGCTGCATGGTGGCCATGACATCCATTAGACGACTCGCCAGACTCTTGTACATGCCGAGAGCCTGACTGTGACCTGTTGGTGAGAGGTCGTCCTCTGCTTCATCAGGGTCGTATGGATCCAGTGTCCTCTCTTCTTCCTCAACCTCAAGTCGCTCCTGGAGGACCATCAACTTCTCGTCCCGATCTTCCAGCTGCTTCTCAAGATTCTGCTCTCGCTCCAGAAGGTGTTGTAACTCTTGGAATATTGGCGTGGGACTGGAATCAGTGCTCGGTGGATTTTCTGGAAGGACAATCGATAATCGGGTAATAACATTAATAAGGTCTGATGGTATGACAACTTAACTGAAAAAATAGTACTTTGTGGTATATTTTAGTAATTATCTTAATTTACCTTTATTGCCAAGAAAAGAATTATATTTATTTGATTTACAATAACGTTTAACGTTTCTGTACGTGAACAACGGACAATGGTTACCTGCAAACGAAAGCTCCTCGCCCTCGACGTGTATATGTATAGACATGTGAAGCGAGGACGGGCCCTCCTTCACGTATATCTGGATGAAACTTATCACATCATCCTCGGGCACCATGAACATAACTCGCAGTCGAATACGATGAATACGAAGGGTACGGGAACACACATCACATTAGCTACCTCTGCTCGTAGGCGTTCCTTTTCTATATGAGTCAGTTTATCAATAAATCTGTTACACAAATCGTTTGGTCTCATTAATTAAGACAGTTCATTACTTCATTCATGAGACCAAACGATTTGTGTAACAGATTTACACCCATGCACCATTTCTTTCTTCTTATTTCATCTTCTTACATTTCTGTCTTGTCCAGTACCTGTCATCTTTTTAAGAAATGTAATGTTATATATTGTAAATAACAAGGAGAGGGTATCCTAAGTTGGATAACTTGTTCCCAATCCGTTTCATCGTGAGTAAAATATGTTTAAATTATATATCCAACGATGTGATGTCTGACATATTTGTATCCGTTTTCTGCAAAAATGTGTTTGTAACATTTCTAAGCAATTGTTGATACTTACATCTGTTTGCCAAATGGATGACCGTATACTTTGTATTTTATATTCATTCTAAATTATTCTATACAAACCGGGTTGTTCACTCTGGTGTGAAGAAATGAATTGGGTTTTTGTTGTTGTCCAGACAAAACTCTCGAACTCTTGCATTCAGGTCCCGCCTGCCTATCCGTCTGAAGAATTGGAAGATTGTAGGCGTTGAGACGCAGGGATTACTCTGGAAATGTAAGGATGTGGGCCAATGGCCCACAGTGTTTTATTGTAGTGGGCCCTGTGTCCCAGCCCCGGGTCTGCGCGCAGCGCTGGCCCGCCCGACAACGTATAGTTGTCGGGGGGGAGGGTATGGGAGGGTGCGCCCTCCCATAGGTGGGGGTTTGTGGGGCCTCCCCCAAGAAAATTTTAGATTTTTCAATGAAAATGGTGACATTTGAGGGGTTGTGCAAACAAAAATATTTTAAAAAATTCCAACTAAAAAGTGCAGTTTCAGGGCTCATTTATTTTATTTTAGGTTGATCCGAACCTATAAAGGAAAACAATATTTTTTCCGGAGCAGTTGAAATGACAAGAATAAATAATGTTTAATGCTTTAATTTAATAAATCAATATAACACTCATTGAACAAGATCAAAATTTCATTTTTCAATGTGAATCGGATTGAACAAGATCAAAATTTCATTTTTCAATGTGAATCTGATTTGAATGTCACTCAGAGTTTATGTTTTATTCCTTGGCGAAAATGATTCTGATCTTTGCACTCCTCCACTCTGTGAGAGCCTCAACAAAATCAAAGTCTTCCAGTTTGGGTCCAACTATCATCAGACGCATAAGGTGCTGGCAGTGATCTGATGTCAGCCTTGACCGGAGAGCAGTGGTGATCAGGTTCTGTGTGCTGAAAGATCTCTCACAATCAGCTGTGTGCACGGGATGGGTCAACGCTATGGCTGCCAGTTTCATCAGATTGGGAAACTCCTCTGCATGGTATCTGCTGATCAGCTGCCATATGTTGGCCATGTTGTCTCGTGGATAGTGCTGGGCTCTCACAACACCCTTCAACATCTGCCATTCCACCTGAAAGCATTATATAAACATTAAGCATCACATAAGCATATTGAAAACATTTGCAATATATGCTGTAGTAATGATGTTACACTTTTACATTTTCTTAATAACCTAAGGGTAATTATACCCTGCCAGTACATATACGTTCAAAAATGGCCTATCAGCCAGGAGGGCAAAATTTCAAATAGGGTAATATTACCCTGTGAGCAAGTTATGGGTTAAGGTTCTGGATCAGCTGCTGAGTGAATGACATGAGAATTTCTTTGATTATCTATAACCGAGAAAACTGTTGAGTAAAGTTTTTCTGTTACAGATAATGAGAAAGTTACACTTTAGGCTCAATGAGTGTTCATCCAGAACCCCTATCTATACCTACTCAAACTAAACTAAACTAAAACAATAATTTCATGATTAGTTACAGGCATACCTTGGTGTTCTCAGAGTTGATAACTGGTTGTGACTTGGAAACAACTTCTTCTCCACTAACAGCATCCTTGTACATGTGAGACTGCTCTTGTCCGTAGAAACCAACCAACACACTGATGGACTTGTTTCCCCATTCCTGTAACTCATCGTCTTTGAGGAAAGAGATGGGACGGAGGGCCAAGGCGGATAAGGCAGTCAACTTCTCTTTGTCTGGAAATCTGCAATAGAAGATGTCATTTGTGTCATTTGTTTTGTAATTAATGAATAAACAGATCCTTTTAGGCTTCTATCTTCCAAAAGGTACCACCGCTGGATGTTTGTCATGGGAGCAATTGCAGTCCAGATTATAAACCATTTGAAGTGTGGAACCCTATAGCAATTCTTAAACGTGATACAGGAAATGTAATGAAAATAATCTTAACAATACTTCATTGGAGATTATGAGACAAATAAAAACTGGAAATAAATACATTTACAGATCTGTCAGCCCACATACCCCCACTGGATGTTTGTCAATCATGGTAACAACATTGACAGACTTTGAAAAGTTACCTAAGTAGTAAGATGAAAACTTCTTCATGAAAATCTATTGAAAACACTTTATGAACAAATGACAGGAAAAGACTGTTGAAGAATTAAATAGAGATACAGATTTTGACCGCAATAACAACATATCAATAAAGTCAAAGCTGATAAATTTCTACAAAAGGCACCACAGTTCAGTACAGTTGATTATCAATAGTTTCGAACAAACAATGCTGAAAAAAATCTAGTGATTAGGACGGACAGGCTGAACGCTATACCCCCACTACTTTGTAGGTGGGGGTATATCATTGCTCAAAATTGTCTTTTTGACAGATAAAAAACTCTTTAAAAATTAACACACCTTCTTTTGATATTTTGTAGAACAGCATCTATGAATTCTGTTTTCACTTTCGTGAACTGAGTAGCGCAAGTCATCTTTGAGACAATATGCCCCTTGAAATCATTCCCATTCAAGTCCTTTTCAAGCTGGCCGAGGTAAGTTGGTCTCTCCAAAGGATTTCTGTTATCCCTCAAGTCTGTAAGGCTGTTGACACACTCATCAACAGAAACCTGTAAAAAATTTAAAGGATAAGAACAAAAACAAAAATATTTTATAAAGTCAATTAGTGTAAGGTAGCAATTCTTTTTGCATTTAACGTGTCAGTTATCAGGTATTTTAACTTTGTAAAGAAACATAACATCTATGATTAATGTAAATATGTAGCTTTAAAAAATATTTAACTTTTTCTTGTCAAAAGATTATTTACAAAATTTAAAACAAAATCAAATTTAAATTGTTTAATACAATTGTAATTAGTAGTATGATTACCATCACCAGTAATATTATTATTTTTTTTACATTTGCACATGTGCTTTCAAGTGATTCTCAACGTTGATTGGTCGGATAACCGGTTATCCGTAGAAAGAAACAATGGTCTGAAGCTCGTGGCTGAACATTATACAGACTTGTGGATATTCCGTAATCACTCGTACCTCGTTGGTTATTCTCTAATTATGTCACAACTGTGACAAGATGTGATCACTATTAAGAAAAGCCAGGAAAAAGAATTGTGGAAGCAGTTTGTTTACTGGAAAGCGGAGAAAGCTTCTAAATGCTACAAGAATTACCTGAAGTTTCATCACGCTAGCTGTGAAATGAGAGTAAAAATAAACATTTACCGAAATCAAGCATTCATAATGATATGTTAATCTAAGTTTAAATGTGTGTACTAAATGAAATTAAAGAAAATTTTAAATACATATATTAAATGAAATTAAAGAAAAATTTAAATACATATGTATTAAATGAAATTAAAGAAAATTTTAAATACATATATTAAATGAAATTAAAGAAAATTTTAAATACATATGTATTAAATGAAATTAAAGAAAATTTCAAATACATAAAATCGCTCATGAACAAACAAGATTTTTGTTCTGATATATTATTATCACCTCACCTGCACAATTCCAAGGTCCAAGTCCTTCTTCTGAAAAGTGAGACACAGGCGCATGATGGGCTGGAGGACATCCATCATAGCGTAGGTAAGGGAGATGAAGAGCACACTTCCAATTCTCTTTTTAAGACCAATTGCTGACGGATCAGATGACGAACCGAAGTAAGTAAGCAATCCTTCCAGTGTTCTAAACACTGCATCCAAAGCTTCGTAGAAGCTGAGCCAACGAATCTGGTGAACCTCTCGGTACTTCAGGCAAGGCAAATCCAAAACCTTTTGGATAGCTTCCATCTCGTTGACTTTGTTTGGCGATTTCCTGAAGTGATAGTACACCATTTCTAAATTTCTTTGAAATTCAGACATTTGTGGGACATGTTTAGCAGCTTGCTCTGTGCACAAAGCCAACCTGTGAGCAACGCAGTGAGTGTTGACGAGATGAGGGTTTTCCCGTAAGAATTGTCCAGTCAGTCCTTTTCCAGTCCCTGTCATTGTGCTGGCACCGTCTGTTCCAAGACCCATCACTTTTGTGATGTTTACTTTCCTCGAGTCTAAGTGTTCCTTGATGACACTAAAGATCCCTTCTCCGGCAAGAACTTCATGTAAGGTGGCATGAAATTTCATGGATCGTGTATATGTATATAAAACAAAACCTACAAAGCTTACATGCAGCTAATAATAAAAATAGCTTGCAGCATATGATATATATATATATTCATCAATAAAATTGTTATGCATATACTCTCTGAATATGTTCTATTATACGATACATGTATGTTTGGTAGATGAAATATGAATGTACATGTTAGCCTATATGTGGTATATAGGCTGTGGAGTGACCGACAGCCGACAGCCGACAGTCCGCATTCAGTCCTTGTAATGTACATGTATATGTGGTGTATAGGCTGTGGAGTGACCGACAGCCGACAGCCGACAGCCGACAATCAGGTTCTATATAAAGTAACACATCTTGGCCTAGATGTTAATGTTTGGTGTATCGTCTGGGCAAGTGGCCGACAGCCGACAACCGACAATCAAGTTCTATTTATAGTAATATACGGTAGTTGTAGCGAGTGTGTAGTCAGTGCGTGTCGCCAACAGCCGACAATCCACCTGCTTTCGTTATGTATATGTACCCGTGTTGTATACTAATAGTTCAAGTGAACAGTCGGCATATTAAAAAAAACTTTAAATTAAACGAGCCAACGGAATAGCGTGATTTAACTTTTTATGTTTTTATATCTTCATTACACAGATAAGTAATTGATTTTCATTTTTTAACTATTCAAAAGAAAAACAATTAAGTGTATCTTAAATAATTTAAACAGATTACCGGCGATCAAATACATTTTTCTGACATTATAAATCCTAACCGTCTTATTTTCTGCAATATATTATTTGGGTCAACTTCTCGACTTGAATTCTTAAACACATGTGTCCTTTCTTTAGCAATATTGTTATACCCCTTAACTTGAGAGAACCTTCCACGCTATTTATGCTGATTTTGAAACAATGTTGTACATGCGTTACCTCGCGCGTGGCGTTTAGTGTTATGCTGCGTATTTGATTGGAAAGTTCTACTCTCCAAAAATGTATTAGGCCTATATTTATATGTCATTTTCTTTTAAAATGAAGTAAAAAAAGGGAATTGGCTTCTTTGATTTAATGTTTCATAATGAGTATAACCTTATTATACCCTCACCTACGAAGTGGTGAAGTATAAAGCGTTCAGTCCGTCCGTCATTATGTCGGTCCGTCTGTCCGAGCATTAAAGTTCACTGGATTTCTTCAACACTGATTGTCAGAAGCTCTTTAATATTCAACATATACATTCACTGGACATACTTGTTTGGCCTTTTGAAGAACTTTATCAACTGTGACTTAATTAACATAGTCTTGTTAATTTATTTTAAAAATCTGGGTCTCCATTTTACGACTCCCAACGGTTATTTTCCGACTTTTTACACTTTCAATATATTCAATAGATGATGTAATAATATATGAACTAATTTGCATATTTATGCAATTTTTTAGAATTATTTGTCTTCATTGACTACGAAGAAAAAACAAGATATATGGAAAGTCAACTTCTTTATTTCGGCTTCGGATCAAGAGGTCCGGGGTTCGAATCCCGCCAGACAACTTTGTGTGCAGTGGAGAACTGTTCTACACGCAGTAAGGTTTGGGTGCAATGCTATACTGAATTTCAGCGTAGTATCACCCATGGTTCGCTAGTTCCAGCTGGTGCTCGCAGGTTTCAACGCAATGCATAGTCACTTGGCGTTGCGGGCTTTCTCCCTGCCAAATACTCTTGAAAGCGGCGTTAAACCCTAACTCACCTCACCTCATCTCACCTCTTTATTGCAATGAAGGTATTCATTGCAATAAAGAAGTTTGACTATCCATTTGTCTTGGTTTTTCCTTCATCTCTACAACTTCTAAAATACCCCTTGCATATCTCAATCAATGTTTATTCTTTTAGTATTTTTCTTATTATTGTTTACATGATAACACTTTGAACTTTGTCTATTTGAAGGGAAGGGTTTGTTTCCGGAGCAGATCTCTTAAACTACATGACCATACCTCATTAAATCTGATGAACTGCCTCCCAATATCATGTAGATGATGTAAATGATTGACCAATTCTCACTAAAAATGTTATACTACCTTCTCATATCATGTAGATGTACATTTTGGCGGTTAGAACTTTTTAAACTGTTTTCTGTTTCCATGGCCACATTTTGGACATCTGTCTTTTAGAAAGGTATTAACTTGAATTGAATTGGGGACAGGAGGAGACACCTGTTTTACGAGCAAAAATACCTTACAGTTTAACTATATACTGCAAAAACTTATTATTCAACTTATGTTGGCCACGGGGTTGGGTCATATCATTTATACCAGTTAGTGGGTAGTACACCTGTAACGTTTCATGAAATGAAGGGTTTTAGAGTTCTGCTCCGGAAACGTATCTATCCCTAAACAAAGCCCAAATCAAACGCGTTTCTATGGAAACGAAACGCATTTTGACAGAAATCTGAAAATATCAAAAGGCAGCCGTTTAGTTAGTGGGTACTACATATGCACAGATTCAGAACGGTCGAGTTCGAGTTTTGCGCCGGAAACGAAATGATTACTTATAGACGAACAGGACGATGACAATAACTTTCAAATGACACCGCCAACCCTACCCATGTAAAGAAAAATCGAAAGGAATAAATTTCCAGAAGCGTTTTTTATAATAGCGAACATCTATTTACAAAACCACATTATTCTTGTTTCTCAACATCCATCACGTGCTTCGAATGTATCAACATTTGAAGGATGTTTTATGTTGATTTTCTCCTACTAAATGAAAACTGGAAACACGTTTATATCCTGCAATGATAACATAAATAGAGGTTATCATGAGACTGTGTTTGGGATGGTCAATAGCATGCATTGGGAATAAACATTGTATTTTGCGAGCCTTGGCGAGCTAAATACATTGTGTTTATTCCTAATGCAGGATATTTACCATCCCAAAACACACGAGCATGATAACTTCTTTATCATACAATGTCATTCTTCATTCATGTTGTGCAAAACAGCATGACAATATTAATTTCAAAGTTGAACTTTACTGTAAATAGGCGTATTGATATATGCAAACGAACTGCGTGCTATTCTCACAGTAAAATGACACAAAATAACACCTTCTAAATTATGCTTTCAGTGAAAGTAAATTTTATTTTTGGCATGATCTTAATTTTCAATGCTTAAATACGTTTTAAAATACGTTTTTCAAATGAAAAATAATTAAGGTGAGGACAGCGAATCGAACTCGCGTCCTTTCGTGTAATCATGAGTGTAGGGGAGTCCATCTTGAAGGGGCGAGAGTTGCTTCCCTTCCGCCCGGTTGCAAATGGCGACGCACACATCACACGGATAGCTAAACTGAATGTTGGTAGCGAATTCTAAAATCTCCTTTACAAAAGTCACATTATAGAACAGTGAAGATTGACGTTCGTTAACTGCATATGTAACTCAAACTGCCTTGGTTACCTGTGAGTATTTATAAAGTGTTTACTCTGTAGTTTTCGACTCGCTGTGAACATGTTTTGGCACTGCTTGATCATAATACTTGTTTCCGTAATATGCATTGCACTATGTTTGTTTTGTCATTTCTCAAATTAATGTAGATCTACCGTATTCGCCGGAATATAAGCCCTGGGCGTTTAACAAATTGGAAAAAGGGGGCGTTTATTAAAACGACTTTAAAAAATCGTAAAAAGGGGGCGTTTATTAAAAAAATGTATGTTGATGTCCAAAAGAAAAAGAAACATCGATTTTATTTCAGAGTTATAATCAAAATAAGTGTATCAAATAAATGTAAAGAAGGGTTAAATGTCGCAGTTTATTATTTGTATCAAATTTCAACCAGTACTGATACACAATTTGCAATGACAATTGAAACTAATTAAAACTCACGAAGATACATTGAGTAATTGAATCCGCCATCTTGACGCGTCATTACTCTTATCCAATGAAACTTTAGTTTGCTAGGAATCTAAATATAACCACCAATGAACGGCAGCATAAACACAATCAACTGATAAGCACATGGTGCAGAACGATTATGTAAACACTATTTCCGGGTCATGATATTGTTTATTTATATCACATTGACAACTACAAGTGAACAAAATAACGTTCATGACAAATTCGCGGTCAGTGTGCTAGTGTCATCTGTACTTGTGGGAAGTCTTCTAAGAGAGTTGAGCAAGACATTTTCCTGTTTCTTAAAACATGGCGGTTGCATAAAATGTGTAGTGACTGATCGCTACAGACATTCGACAGTCGCCGGGGGACTGGAAATACCATGTACCTTACACTTTACTGGACATAAGAGGTTGATAGCAAGATTGAAAACTCTTCTTCAATGAAACATCAGTAAGATAAGTCGATACAAAAGAGGGGCGTTTATTAGGGGTCATTTTCCGCGAGTCAAAAATGGCTTAGGGGGGCGTTTATTAGGAGAGGGCGTTTATTAAGATGAATACGGTATATGAAATGAAGACTCAAGTATGTCTATTTACATGAAGCTATTACGCCGTTACAACTGTTACGGTTATTACAGGCGTTCGAAATGTTAATGCTTGTGACGTCATTTTCAAAAGAAGTTCCGTCACTTGACCTCTGTAATTTGCATCTTTATCCGTATATGACCCCAACGAATACCGAAAATATCCGTTGCCTTTATCCTGCCGAGAACACCATCCATTGTATGATAAAGTAGGTTATCATTGTGCGATGTCAGATGAAATACAAGACATTACATTGTATAAGATTTGTTCAACAATGTGTCGGTCAATTTAAGTCATCCATATAACTTCATTTAATACACAACAATGTGTTTAACTTTGTTATCTTTAAGGTGGAATACTTTTATTATTCAATGTATATGCGATTTCAATAATGTTTGAAATAGGATTGATTCACACTACGACCGAAAAGTTTGACGCGAACATTGTGTTGGTGGAAAAGAGGACAAAGGAATATAAATTAAATCTGCTGCAATGGACAATTGAATTATCAGTATCGCCTTTTTGCTTAACTGAAAGTCCCTATTTGCTCCTTTGACACTAGGGGAGACCGGGGCAGGTTCGTCCCCTTTTCACCAAAATAAATGTAATGGGTTGGCTAAATGTCATATCCTTGCGCTTGTTTGTGCACGTATTGAGAGACATCTTAACTGTCTTGTAGTAATTGTTCACAATGGCTAATATTATATAACTTTTTCCCATAACTTTGCTTTCTTGACACTGGGGTTAAAAGCCGAACTTACCCCGCCTCGGGGCAGGTTCGGCTACCCCCAGGGGCAGGTTTGGCCAAAACGGGGCATGTTCGGCCCTAATCAGTTAAAATAGAGGCAACAGCTGACTATTTAATATAGATTATTCTCATATATTTCCGATAAAAGACGACATATCATTGCTTTGTATAGATATAGTTTATTATCATGTTGATTCAGTATTCATTTTATGAATTAAGAATTGATGTGCAGGGCCGAACGTACCCCAAGAAAGAAACAGATCTGATTATACAATCGACTGAAATGTGAACTAATTACCGCTCCCTTCTCGTTATTAATAAATAATGTTTTAAAAAACGGCAGGCTGAAGTTAGCAAGTTATTAGTTATTAGTTATTCGTTATTCGAATAACGAATAACTAACTGGTTAGTTATTCGTTATTCGAATAACGAATAACTAACTGGTTAGTTATTCGTTATTCGAATAATGAATAACTAACTGGTTAGTTATTCACTATTCGAATAATGAATAACTAACTGGTTAGTTATTCGTTTTTCGAATATCATGTTGGCTGCTTATTCAATCTTCAGAGTTGAACAAAGAAGTAAATATAGATATATATTAAGGGTGGAAACTGACAATATGGGGTGGGGAACCTCGTTCATCGATTACATTCAGTAAGCACTGGCTAGCTATTCAATATTCGAATAATGAATAACTAACTGGTTAGTTATTCGTTTTTCGAATAACGAATAACTAACTGGTTAGTTATTCGTTTTTCGAATATCATGCTGGCTGCTTATTCATTCTTCAGAGTTGAACAAAGAAGTAAATATAGATATATATTAAGGGTGGAAACTGACAATATGGGGTGGGGAACCTCGTTCATCGATTTCATTCAGTAATCACTGGCTAGCTATTCAATATTCGAATAATGAATAACTAACTGGTTAGTTATTCGTTTATCGAATAACGAATAACTAACTGGTTAGTTATTCGTTTTTCGAATATCATGCTGGCTGCTTATTCATTCTTCAGAGTTGAACAAAGAAGTAAATATAGATATATATTAAGGGTGGAAACTGACAATATGGGGTGGGGAACCTCGTTCATCGATTACATTCAGTAAGCACTGGCTAGCTATTCAATATTCGAATAATGAATAACTAACTGGTTAGTTATTCGTTTTTCGAATAACGAATAACTAACTGGTTAGTTATTCGTTTCTCGAATATCATGCTGGCTGCTTATTCATTCTTCAGAGTTGAACAAAGAAGTAAATATAGATATATATAAAGGGTGGAAACTGACAATATGGGTTGGGCAACCTCGTTCATCGATTACATTCAGTAATCACTGGCTAGCTATTCAATATTCGAATAATGAATAACTAACTGGTTAGTTATTCGTTTATCGAATAACGAATAACTAACTGGTTAGTTATTCGTTTTTCGAATATCATGCTGGCTGCTTATTCATTCTTCAGAGTTGAACAAAGAAGTAAATATAGATATATATTAAGGGTGGAAACTGACAATATGGGGTGGGGAACCTCGTTCATCGATTACATTCAGTAAGCACTGGCTAGCTATTCAATATTCGAATAATAAATAACTAACTGGTTAGTTATTCACTATTCGAATAATGAATAACTAACTGGTTAGTTATTCGTTTTTCGAATATCATGCTGGCTGCTTATTCAATCTTCAGAGTTGAACAAAGAAGTAAATATAGATATATATTAAGGGTGGAAACTGACAATATGGGGTGGGGAACCTCGTTCATCGATTACATTCAGTAAGCACTGGCTAGCTATTCAATATTCGAATAATGAATAACTAACTGGTTAGTTATTCGTTTTTCGAATAACGAATAACTAACTGGTTAGTTATTCGTTTTTCGAATATCATGCTGGCTGCTTATTCATTCTTCAGAGTTGAACAAAGAAGTAAATATAGATATATATTAAGGGTGGAAACTGACAATATGGGGTGGGGAACTTCGTTCATCGATTACATTCAGTAAGCACTGAATGAATAATGAATATGCCTGGAATAAAAACCTGATGTACGGACGGCAAGCTGACAGCTATAACAGTACGGAGCGCACCCGCGATTACTTCGTAACTGCAGTATACTTATCTAACAAGGGATCAAGACGAGGAGGTGACACACGATAAATACAAATAGAAACGTTACCTAATATACCAGAAAAATTAAAAGGCAATGGTTTAAACAATTCCCTACGGATAACATCTACATCGAAATCATACCTACATACTTCATTGTATATAGACTTAATCATAGGAT
The DNA here is from genome assembly GCA_936450465.1 of Gibbula magus. NCBI lineage: Eukaryota > Metazoa > Mollusca > Gastropoda > Trochida > Trochidae > Gibbula > Gibbula magus. The sequence goes on along the minus strand of OW388293.1, from coordinate 16,615,201 downwards.
ATGAGGATTATGACACTACGACGTTTATGATGTTCTTGTTTTAATAATAATTTTGCATGTATATTCGACGTTCTTTGAAACTAGAAACTATATTACTCTGAACAGGAAGATTTTCTGGGTAACAACTTCTTTTAATGTGAAAATACACGACGTTTAGGAGTACAATGTATATGTATTTTCACATTAAAGAACGTCGTGTATTTTCACTTTAAAGAAGTTGTTGTCCAGAAAATCTTCCGGTTCTTATGGATACCTCTTCTAAATGCCATTCAAAGACCAGAGTAATGTATTCCACCTGATGAAGGAGTGAGTATATACAGTCAGGCCTCGATAATCCGTCATAAATAACCAGCATGTCAAACTCATTTGATATCCTAATTACGTTCTCGTCTGTCTGTAGATTCAAAGGTAATCAACTTCATATTGTTTGGTTCATTTCAGTAGTCCGAACATTTCACAATCCGAACGTTTTTGATGGAAAAGGGAAGTGTTCCTTCTCATCTGCCCTGTGTATAACACTTTATATAACGAGCTAAGTACCTAAAACCATACTTTTATAAATACCCAAGTGTTAAAAAGTTAACAGATAATTAAACGCATTATCACTACATAATCTAGCAATGTACATATATTTCGCAATGGATTTAAGAAAACAGATCAAACACAGCGTCCGATTTCTGGTACTGGATGACAAATTGCTACTAAGTGTGAATAAAGTCACATTCAAATGTGTTGTTTGAATCATACGAATCCTATATGTTCTAAACTTTATTGTGTTCATCTCGTTGGTATCAAATTTATTCCATCCATATAAAATACCAGTTTCAAAGGTGAGGTGAGGTGAGTAGGGGTTTAACGCCGCTTTCAAGAGTATTTCACTTATATCGTGGCTGCTAGTATTATAGTAGGGAGAAAGCCCACAACGCCATATGGCTATGCATGGCGGTGAAACCTGTGAGCATCGGCTGGTACTAGCGAACCATGGGTGGAAGTACACTGAAATTCAATGTAGCATTGCACCCAAACCTTAAAGTCTGATTAAAATCGACGGTTTTCCGAGGAATAAAAATTGCATCTACCGGGATACAAACTCATATCGTTCAGGGGTTTCCATGGCAAACCGTCTGATAACAGCGCGTAGACTGTCATGTTCTGACGCAATTAAGTTAACCAATCACAAGACGTCTAACAAAAGCTTTCGGTGCGAGAAGTTAGCAGCAGATAACTCCAAACAGCTATCCTTTCGTATGTTCCGAATACATGTACTTTCAAAACAGAGACTGTTTAAAAACTATGATGTGATTGGTTAGCTATTTGACTGGACTTTGGCTGCGCTAAACTGGTTCGGAACACTCGCCTATACGGGGTGTTCTCAGACCTTGTGGCGAGGAATCTACAGAACCGTTTCGTATCCCGGTACATGCATTATTTTGAAAATTTGATTCTAAAAAGGTCCATTTTATTCATACTGTTAACCTTACTGCGTGTAGAACAGTTCTGAAGATGAAGATGTTGATGATGCTGTTATTCACTTCCGATCACTAAGATGCTGATAATGCTGTTACTTATTGTGGATCACAAATATGCTGATGATGCTGTTACTTATTGTGTATCACTAAGATGCTGACGATGATGTTACTTATTGTGGATCACAAATAGGCTGACGATGCTGTTACTTCAGATCACTAAGATGCTGATGATGATGTTACTCACTGTGGATCACAAAAATGCTGATGACGATGTTACTTACTTCGGATCACTAAGATGCTGATGATGATGTTACTTACTCACAAAAAGTGATGATACTGTTTGTTTGTTCGGATCCACAAGATGCTTATGATGCTGTTGCAGGTTTGGAACACAAATATGATGTTGATGATTAATCCACATGGATCACAAATGATGCTGACAAATGATGCTAATGACGCAGACATGTATATTCTGATACTTTCACTAAATTTCACCTTAATGACGATGATGCTGGTGATGCTGACAAGGATGTTTCTGTCTCTACAGTAAACTGATGTATTATTACACATTTGGTAACTATAGACTATAGATTTAACATAATGATGTCAATGATAACTAGTTGTGAACTGATAAATCGTTGAAAACAAAGTGTTAAACAATACTACAGAACTGCATATATTATAACATAAAACATGTATTGATAAAAATGACGTTGCTTAAACAACTGCTATTAATTTCATTTATTTCACTAACTAATAATTTATTGCTACAGGTTACGAAGCTTTCACTTTGCTTGTTTTTTTTAGGCGAGTCGGGGTTTAAATAAAATATTATGAGCAAGATTTAGCGTCCTTTGAAGTTTTTCCAGCAGCTAAAGGAGACAAGACGTCTCAACGCCTACAATCTTCCAATTCTTCAGACGGATAGGCAGGCGGGACCTGAATGCAAGAGTTCGGACAACAACAAAAACCCATTTCATTTCTTCACACCAGAGTGAACAACCCGGTTTGTATAGAATAATTTAGAATGAATATAAAATACAAAGTATACGGTCATCCATTTGGCAAACAGATGTAAGTATCAACAATTGCTTAGAAATGTTACAAACACATTTTTGCAGAAAACGGATACAAATATGTCAGACATCACATCGTTGGATATATAATTTAAACATATTTTACTCACGATGAAACGGATTTGGAACAAGTTATCCAACTTAGGATACCCTCTCCTTGTTATTTACAATATATAACATTACATTTCTTAAAAAGATGACAGGTACTGGACAAGACAGAAATTTAAGAAGATGAAATAAGAAGAAAGAAATGGTGCATGGGTGTAAATATGTTACACAAATCGTTTGGTCTCATGAATGAAGTAATGAACTGTCTTAATTAATGAGACCAAACGATTTGTGTAACAGATTTATTGATAAACTGACTCATATAGAAAAGGAACGCCTACGAGCAGAGGTAGCTAATGTGCTGTGTGTTCACGTACCCTTCGTATTCATCGTATTCGACTGCGAGTTATGTTCATGGTGCCCGAGGATGATGTGATAAGTTTCATCCAGATATACGTGAAGGAGGGCCCGTCCTCGCTTCACATGTCTATACATATACACGTCGAGGGCGAGGAGCTTTCGTTTGCAGGTAACCATTGTCCGTTGTTCACGTACAGAAACGTTAAACGTTATTGTAAATCAAATAAATATAATTCTTTTCTTGGCAATAAAGGTAAATTAAGGTAATTACTAAAATATACCACAAAGTACTATTTTTTCAGTTAAGTTGTCATACCATCAGACCTTATTAATGTTATTACCCGATTATCGATTGTCCTTCCAGAAAATCCACCGAGCACTGATTCCAGTCCCACGCCAATATTCCAAGAGTTACGACACCTTCTGGAGCGAGAGCAGAATCTTGAGAAGCAGCTGGAAGATCGGGACGAGAAGTTGATGGTCCTCCAGGAGCGACTTGAGGTTGAGGAAGAAGAGAGGACACTGGATCCATACGACCCTGATGAAGCAGAGGACGACCTCTCACCAACAGGTCACAGTCAGGCTCTCGGCATGTACAAGAGTCTGGCGAGTCGTCTAATGGATGTCATGGCCACCATGCAGCCCAAATTTTCCAAAGAATGGTTCCTCATTGAGACTGGCCAGTGCGCCAGCTCTCTACCAGCGTCTACTGGAATAAACTGTTAAACATTGTGGTATAGACCAAAGGCTTCTCAACAAAGATCTTGATGCAAGAGCTCTTGTAGAATCTATGATGAGAGAAAATACCATGAAGAAGATGCAAGACATAATACGAATTTTGACAGGAAAGGTTGAAGAATTCACAGAAGTTAACGGTTTCCTAAGAGTCTCTGAGGGGTCATCTTCATTTCTTCAGGATATTCTTGAGTTCCAGGCCCACAATAGACAACTTGCCATCGACCAACATCGGGAAGGACCTGGATTGCAAATCTATGAATTATTTGGAGTCGTCCAAAGGATAGTGCCGGGTAAGACGATGTAGTTGATTAAGTTTGTTTTAATCAATATTGCTGCACCAGCTAATGCAACATAGTATTATGTGTTTCGTTGTGAGAGACTGCGTTTTCCCTTACGTGAACCTTTCCCAACAAACTGTAAAGATAACAGAAGATAAGTGTAAAAGTGTCGTGTAAAACGGCCTTGCCATGTCTTTTCATGATGCGTGATGCTTCCCCTGTTCATGACATTTTGTTGACGTTTTTCAACCAGGTAAAACTGGTACTACCGTTTTCAGAGACAAACTTATCCTTTTCACCAACAAGTGTTGACATTACTCAATTTGTTCGTATTCATTCTCATACGACACGACGTATCCATTTGAATATGTTTAAGCAATTTCAATTTACAATCAATGCAACTTTATAAATGATGCTAGATGGCAGTGCAATAATTGCAGAGGTCGCCAGACAAATTCGATTCATATGCCACATCAATGAAAAATGTTTCAATATGCTATCACTAAAAGTAAAAGAGCCAATATGTTTTATATATGACGGCTGGTTTTGTTGATTGGGTGCTTGGGCTTGTTGGTTGATTGGGGGCATGTGGTTGTGTTTTGGCTATGCGTTTTGCTGTTTCTGGAGCTGTTGCGTTTTGGGGCTGGTGCTTGTTTTTGGCAGTTTCTTAATAAGAATTTGTTGTTGTGCCTGCAGGTGTTAACTAGTTCATTGCGTTTGTTGAGGCTGGCCATGTTGGGTTTGCAGATTATACTAAATTTCCATGGCAAACCGTCTGATAACAGCGCGTAGACTGTCATGTTCTGACGCAATTAAGTTAACCAATCAGAAGACGTCTAACAAAAGCTTTCGGTGTGAGAAGTTAGCAGCAGATAACTCCAAACAGCTATCCTTTCGTATGTTCCGAATACATGTACTTTCAAAACAGAGACTGTTTAAAAACTATGATGTGATTGGTTAGCTATTTGACTGGTCTTTGGCTGCGCTAAACTGGTTCGGAACACTCGCCTATACGGGTGTTCTCAGACCTTGTGGCGAGGAATCTACAGAACTGTTTCGTATCCCGGTACATGCATTATTTTGCAAATTTGATTCTAAAAAGGTCCATTTTATTCATACTGTTAACCTTACTGCGTGTAGAACAGTTCTGAAGATGAAGATGTTGATGATGCTGTTATTCACTTCCGATCACTAAGATGCTGATAATGCTGTTACTTATTGTGGATCACAAATATGCTGATGATGCTGTTACTTATTGTGTATCACTAAGATGCTGACGATGATGTTACTTATTGTGGATCACAAATAGGCTGACGATGCTGTTACTTCAGATCACTAAAATGCTGATGATGATGTTACTCACTGTGGATCACAAAAATGCTGATGACGATGTTTCTTACTTCGGATCACTAAGATGCTGATGATGATGTTACTTACTCACAAAAAGTGATGATACTGTTTGTTTGCTCGGATCCACAAGATGCTTATGATGCTGTTGCAGGTTTGGAACACAAATATGATGTTGATGATTAATCCACATGGATCACAAATGATGCTGACAAATGATGCTAATGACGCAGACATGTATATTCTGATACTTTCACTAAATTTCACCTTAATGACGATGATGCTGGTGATGCTGACAAGGATGTTTCTGTCTCTACAGTAAACTGATGTATTATTACACATTTGGTAACTATAGACTATAGATTTAACATAATGATGTCAATGATAACTAGTTGTGAACTGATAAATCGTTGAAAACAAAGTGTTAAACAATACTACAGAACTGCATATATTATAACATAAAACATGTATTGATAAAAATGACGTTGCTTAAAAAACTGCTATTAATTTCATTTATTTCACTAATAACTAACTAACTAACTAATAATTTATTGCTACAGGTTACGAAGCTTTCACTTTGCTTGTTTTTTTTAGGCGAGTCGGGGTATAAATAAAATATTATGAGCAAGATTTAGCGTCCTTTGAAGTTTTTCCAGCAGCTAAAGGAGACAAGACGTCTCAGGGATTCATTTTGACCGCGCCATCGCGCCAATTGCGCAGTGAAAATTGAAATGGCGCATACAAAATGAAAGTCTGAGCCCGTAGGGCGCATACAAATGCTATATGGCGCAATTAAAATACCTACCGTGCGCCTCATAACTTTTATTTGAAACCATAACATACTTTTCGTTTCAAATCGATCTCGTATGATAACGAAACAAACCCGGAAGTAAATCCGGTCAGTTTCGTTTAAACAGTAATCACGTGTGCATAATCGAGTTTTGCATTCGGAAAACTTCGTTTTTCCTCAATCGGAAATGCTTCGTTATTTCGTTCGGTTTCCCCAATGTAGTCAGGGACGCTTCTGAATGTTTTGCTTCCGGTTTTAAAATGTTGCCGCGAAAGCAAGCGAAACTTACACAATTTTGTGTAGAAAATCCAAATAAAAGAGATATTCCTGTAACAGAACCTGAAGGTAAGGAATCAAATGAAGAAAAAGATGAACCGAAACGAAAGTTTCAAACAAAATGGCTGCAATTACACCATTGGCTTGGATTTGACACGGATAAAAACAAGATGTTTTGCCGCTTGTGTAGAAACATAAACGCAACAAATGCTTTAGCTTTAGGCACAGATAATTTCAAGACGAGCACTTTGAAACGTCACTTGACTCATAATGAACATTTAAAAGCTGTCAATGTACCTCAAGAGAGACAAAATTTTGAAAAGGCTGTAAACAAAGTTCTCAATGATGAAGAGAAAGCAGTCATGGTTGCACTGAAAACAGTTTACTGGCTGTCAAAAGAGGGTTTGCCTTTATCCAAATATGGAAGCCTTTTGTCCCTTCTGAAGGATTTAGGGACACCAGATGTACATTCACTTAATGTTAACAAACATGTGGACTATTCTTCCTACAACACAGCGACTGATTTAGTTGAGGCTATCAGTGCTGTCCTTGACAAGAAAGTTACACAGAAGCTGCACGATAGCCCAGTAGTTACGATCTTGACAGATGAAAGTACTGATGTTGCGGTCCACCACAAGCTATGTATCAATGCAAGAGTTGTTGACCCTCACACTCTTGAACCGTCAACATTGTTCCTTACAAATGTAAGACTGCAGAAAGCCACTGGAGAAGGGGCAAGAACTTCATGTAAGGTGGCATGAACTTTCATGGATCGTGTATATGTATATAAAACAAAACCTACAAAGCTTACATGCAGCTAATAATGAAAATAGCTTGCAGCATATGATATATATATATATATATATATATATATATATATATATATATATATATATATATATATATATATATATATCCGTATATATAACTTAAATTCATCAATAAAAATTGTTATGCACATACTCTCTTAATGTTCTATTATACGATACATATTTGTTTGGTAGATGAAATATGAATGTACATGTTATATGTGGTGTATAGGCTATGGAGTGACCGACAGCCGACAGCCGACAATCCGCATTCAGTCCTTGTAATGTACATGTATATGTGCCTGGTGTATAGGCTGGGAAATTGACCGACAGCCGACAGCCGACAATCCGCATTCAGTCCTTGTAATGTACATGTGTAAGTGGTGTATAGGCTGTGCGAGTGACCGACAACCGACAGCCGACAATCCGCATTCAGCCATTGTAATGTACATGTATGTGTGCCGGGTGTATAGGCTGGGAAAGTGACCGACAGCCGACAGCCGACAATCCGCATTCAGTCCTTGTAATGTACATGTATATGTGCCGGGTGTATAGGCTGGGAAAGTGACCGACAGCCGACAGCCGACAATCCGCATTCAGTCCTTGTAATGTACATGTATATGTGCAGGGTGTATAGGCTGCGAAAGTGACCGACAGCCGACCGCCGACAATGCGGTTCTATTCAGAGTATACGATCCGATAAATCTATAATCGCTAATATATCGGAGCGTATACTCGATAATGTATGTAAGGTTGAAATCTAAACATCTGCTAGGTTATATTTCAAAAATCGGTAAAACCTTTAGTCTTAGTAAAACTTCCAAATTGTTGGTAATGTTAAACTTACAGAGTGGATATTTTTAGACATGCGTTAACCTGAACATGAAAAGTGACGTCTGATTAAAAGATGTTACCGGATGCACAGGGGCTTGTATTGTCGAAACTAGCGATTACAACGAATATGAAGTCGACGATCCAACCCCATATACTATAAAAAAAAAAGGGATGTAACGGGGTCAACACCCCATGTCCATTTGAAATTATATTTCAGAATGTTGTCATCATATTATCATTCAATGTTATATACCACGGCAAAGCCAATACATTTGTCTTTAAAGCAAGCCATCAAACGTAAAAATCGAACGGATAATAACAAGGATAGGATTTTTCAAAGCCAAACATATTAGTACATTGCGCATGTGAGCCATTTGCCTAGCCCACCAAAATGATAAAATATTCGCTTGAAAAAATTATTATAAAATACTTTATAATATCCTGTCAGCTAATAGTGACCCAGTTACAAAGCCCAGTATTTGATGCATCAGATCGCGCAAGAATTATTTCTTGTTAAGGCTCTTACCCCCGACGCTAATTGAAGGCCCGGCTCTTACTTGAGCATTTAACTTAAACATTCATAAAACGTACAAATTTACTTAACACATAACACAAATAACCTTCTTGGACTTGACTTTGTTGACGTTGTCTTTTCTGTCGTCATGAAACAAGCCAAAAGCACCTTTTGTTTGACTCTCCTATGTGGTCCTACTAGTTATTCAGTCGTGTTCATCGCTCGTGGATTGAATTATCTTGTGTTTTGTATGGTGACAATTCTTTTGCACAGTACTCAAATAAAATTTAGATTATTTGATTGCAATCTGTTTATGGAACACTTCTTATCGCTTTAGATTAGCCAATACCGTAACAATTGAATGTGACAGTTTCATGATTGTGAGTTTGAAGGTGTATACTGTTAACAAGTTAGTAAGTAAAGTGTAATCACTCCACTGATATAGGTTATAAGATGGCCGCCGGGTGTAGACAGGCTCCGCGGAGCTCCGCATAGAAATGCTGAAAGTTGAACATATGCGAATATGAAGACAGCAATTTTAAGAGGAACATAGGCATTAAACTGTGCAGAATGGGCGTGGACATTAATACGTGGAGAATACGCATAGGTTTCCACAAACAACCGCGGTCTTGGCGAGTTGTAACCCTGGACAGGTACGACCCGATGTCAACATGGTCGCCAACAAACGATGTCATGTTCCGACTAACTGCAACTTGTTTTGTTCTCCTACTTCTCGGGATGACTGGCTATTTTACAGCTGAGGTATGTGAACAATTGGACATTTTGGAAAAATTGAATACCATACTTGATAATTGCCTTTTTGGCAATACATTTTCTCTCAGTGACGTCACAGTAAACAAAACCGCCTCGTTTTACCGCGGAACGATGTACACAAACTTACAGCCTGGTGTGAAACTGGACAATGTGAATCAAATGCTGTTGTTTCAAGCTGGAGACGTTGAAGTGAATCCAGGGCCGTTTGATTCTGGTATTGAAGCTGTTCTTGAGCAAATGAAGAAGGATAAAGAAGAGGTGTGTAATCAAGTGGGTCAATTAAAAACTGCAGTTCAACATATGCAACAAACATACCAAGAACTAGATCAGAAATGTGATGAAATAAAGAAAGACATTTCAAATACTCTTTCTGTGATTCGGAGCGACATGTCTTCAATAAAAGATACACAAGCACAAATGAAACTCGACATTGATAAGGTTTCGATACAATCTAGTCATCTTGAGAGGGAGGTAAAGTTCATTCATAACACCGTGGACATAGCGCATGACACGCACGAGCAGCTCGAGCAGCTGAAGGACGAAGTTGATAGGCTGGAGGCAGCGAGTAGGCGGGACAACCTCATCGTATATGGCATACCCGAGTCACGTGACGAAGATAGTGAAACATGTAAACAAAAAGTTGTAGACACTCTTAATACGGTAAGATCTGTTGATCTCACTGTACTACAAGACATAGCCAAAGCTCATAGGATTGGGAAACCCGTTCGTGGCAAGGCTAGACCTATTATAATGAAGTTTGGTGACAGTAAGAAGAAAATCGCTGTTCTCAAGGATCGATCTGAACTTAAAAAATACAACATAGGGGTAGCCAACGACCTGACCAAAAGACAGCGTCAGAAGCTGAACCTACTGAAATTGGAGAATAAGCGAGGTTACTACAAGAACGGGAGGCTGGTGGTGGAGCAGCTAGCACCAACTGAGAGTCTCGAGTTGCCAGGGAGTCAGTCGTCTTCAGATGAAGCACACGCGTCATCGAGGAGCTCCACACAGGCCCGAAATCGTGTTCTGAGGTCAAGGTCGAAGGGCAAGAAATCAAGAAAATAACGGGGAGGCCAGGGCTCTACGGATGATAACCTGTCGGTTCTCTCCTGGAATATCGGCGGTTTAGAAAATAAACTTCATGATAATGACTTTCTACGATTTATATTGCAAAATGGCATTGTTGCTTTGTACGAAACATGGTCAACAGACACTAACTTTAGTATGCATTTTCCAGATTATAGATGTTTTTGTTTATCGGCAACAAGAGTTGCAAATTTTGGAAGATATTCTGGGGGAATTTTAGTTATGGTAAAACTTGTTTATGCCAAATACATTATTGATGTTTTCTATGGAGAAAATGCTATTTTGGTTCTGTTTGAAAAATCTATGTTTGGTAACAATACTGATGTTGTGTGTGTGTTTACTTATGTGCATCCTCTTAGTTCAAGTTGGTACCATAACAAAGATAAGAGGAATGGGGTAGAAATTTTGCTTGAATTTATACTTTCGGTGATAGAATCACTTTCAGTTCCGTCTATCCTGTTTTTTGGTGATACAAATAGCAGAACTGGCACAGTACCTGACTATATGGAAGATTCCATTCTACATTATGTTGAGGGTAAAGACTTTGTTAGTGATTTTTTTACAGGTTTTGAGATGACAAGATACTCTTGTGATATGACTGTGAATAGCTTCGGCCAAACACTCCTGGACTTGTGTTTAATACTAAATATACATATGGTAAATGGGAGATGCGGAAGTGATTTCGGCATTGGTGATTACACTTTTATAGGTCACCTGGGATGTAGTGTGATCGACTATATTCTTGCATCTACCGATATGTTTCCGAGCATTGCTGACTTTAATATAGTATCACGGTCTGAATCCCAGCATCTGCCTCTACAGCTGCTCGTCAGTCTACCCGGTAGTCCCTTGTCTAATCCAACATCTCATATAGACCAGTGGAAATACATTTGGAACGAGTCGTGTAAAAACAACTTTCTTCGAAATATGGAATCCTTTGAGACCACATCTTTACTTGAACAAGCTGCCGTGTGTTCTTGGACTAATGTTACTGAGGCAGTGACGATGTTTACAGATGCTATTCTATCGGCAGCCTCCATGTTTAGACGACCAGTAAAACACAAAAGTAACACTTCACCATGGTACGATAATGTCTGTCTGTGTAAAAAACATGAACGATGTCACCTCCTTAATGCTTTCAGAAAAACTAAAGATAGAGATTACTTGTTTAAATATAAGAAAGCTTGCACTGAATATAGATCCTTATGTAGGTCAAAGAAGGAAGAATATACCCAACGTCTGAGAGATGACTTGGAATCTTCGACGTCCGACTCAAAACGGTTTTGGGCTATGATAAAACGTTTATCTGGTCTTAAACAACGTCAAAACCCCATCGATATTGACGACTGGTCCGAATATTTCTCTACCCTCTACGGCGGCCAAGCTGACACAGAAGACACAGAGTGTGGTTATGACGATTGTGAAGCTCCTACATATTTCGAAAAGGAAATCACAGAGGATATACTGGATCCCCCCATATCAAGATCGGAGATCATTCGCAGTCTTGAGGCTTTAAAGAACAATAAATCACCAGGACTTGATGATATGCTTGGGGAATACTATAAACATTCCTCCCATGTAATTGTGCCATATCTTGAGATAATTTTCAACAATATCTACCAAAACGGTGTATTCCCAGAGACTTGGTCAACCGGAATAATCATTCCTTTTCACAAGAAAGGTGACACTTCAACCCCCGACAACTACAGAGCAATAAGCCTATTGAGTATACTCAGCAAAGTTTTCACGTATATTTTAAATCAAAGATTAGTGTGCTGGGCTGAAGCACTGAGCAAAATCTCTGAGTGCCAGAGTGGTTTTCGAAAAGGTTATTCAGTGTTTGACAACTGTTTTGTTCTGTATTCTATTATCCAGCGTTATCTTTCACGCAAAGGAGGCAAATTCTACGTTGCGTTTATTGATTTCTCGAAGGCATTCGACTCTGTAAATAGACATTTCCTTTGGAAATTGCTTTATAAACATGGCCTGAGTCGTAAAATGGGTAAAATGCTAGAGTCAATTTATACAAATGTTAAATCCTGTGTACGTTCAAACGGCAGTTTGTCTGGTGAATTTGAGTGTTCGATAGGAGTTAGACAAGGGTGTATGCTAAGTCCTTTCTTGTTCCAATTTTACATTAATGAATTAGTTAATGTTATTGAAAGTGAATGTCAGTTTGGTATTCAGTTACATCCAGATGTTATACATATTTTCCTTTTATTATTTGCTGATGATCTTATTTTATTCGGAAGTAGTGTCAGAAGTTTACAGGCTAAACTTGATGTTCTTGGCAGGTACTGTTTGGAATGGAAGTTATCGGTCAATATGGATAAAACAAAAATTGTTGTGTTTAAAAATGGAGGTATTTTATCCCGTTTTGAAAAGTGGTATTTTAATGGTTGTGCTATTGAAATTGTTTCAGGGTATTGTTATCTTGGGTTATTTTTCAGCAACAGACTACAGTGGTCGAAGGCGTTTGATAAGATATCTATTCAAGCAAAGAAAATGTTATCATTACTGCTAAGTAGTATATATTCATTGAAGCCACACTCACCAAATTTGTACTTCAAATTATTTGATACAAAGATAACACCAATTCTCCTTTATGGGGCCGAAATTTGGGGGTTGAATGATATCGAAAACCTTGAAAAGGTGCATTTATATGCTTGTAAACGTTTCTTAAACGTTAAGTTATCAACATCAAATAATGGAGTCTTAGCGGAGTGTGGTAGATATCCTCTTCAATTATCTGCTGTCTTGAAATGTATAAAATACTGGTTAAACCTTATTAATATGCCTGAATATCGTTTGCCTCGAAAGTGTTACAATATGATGTGTCTATATGATGAACAAGGCCATGTGAATTGGGTTACCAAATTGAGGAATGTTATATTCAAGTTAGGTTTTGGTGACGTTTGGTTTTCGCATACGTATGGTGATAAGGATGCCTTGGTCAATATGTTTTTTCAGCGACTGAAAGATAATTTTTTGCAAGTTTGGCATAGCGATTTATCTGAGAGTCCTAAAATGCATACATATTGTAACTTTAAACTAACAATATCATGTGAACTATATTTACACAATATTAATATAATGAAATTTAGATCTTGTTTATCACGATTTCGGCTGAGTTCACATAGTTTAGAAATAGAAAGAGGTCGATATCATAAAATTCCTAGAGAAAACAGGAAATGTAAAATGTGTAATTTAAGTTTCATAGAAAATGAGTATCATTGCTTGCTTATTTGTCCAGCCTACGTTGATTTAAGACATAAATACTTACTGTCGTATTTTTATGTTTATCCAAATATAGCCAAATTCAATTCTCTGTTATCCACGCAAAGCCCGCAAGTTTCGCTGAACACGGCTAAATATTTATTTTATGCATTTGAAAAAAGAAAGGGCATTTTGTCTTATTAATTGCATATGTTTTTCAATTTAAGCATTTCTGTATGTCTGCACCACTGAGGTGCTTTTGTACCAATAGGCCCGTGGCCTTACAGTATTGAAATAAAAGATTTGATCACTCCACTTGAAAGAATGACACCCATTACAGCAACAAATATTGACTTTCATTTACACTATATACACTGTAAAGTAAAATTATCCTGGAATGCGAATTAACTTTGTGTTATACTGGTTTACTTACAATACTAATCTAGCATCAAACTGATCATTCCAAGTAAAAACATGAGTGGTCCATTGTCAAAGTTGGTGCGCGCTCCCCCTCTTCAGTCTGCGCATCTGGGTTGTACGCTGGACACGTGGGTCGTCTGACTATTGGGGTATGCCCTCCAGGAACGGAGTACGCCGGACACGTGGTTGGTTGCTTAACCGAATCAAGCATAGCCAGTGATATCTTGAAAGAGTGAGTTATAATTACTATAAGTTATATGTTCCGAATAGCATCACTGTTCGTTTTGCCATATAAAACACTTTCTTCGTACTGAAAGAAGTGTTAATGATAATAAGTGTTCTTATATTGCGCCAACAATCCAATCAACGAGTGGTTTCTCTGGGCGCTACACATTATAACCCTGACGGAATTGTACTTTCGGAACCGCCGAAGCGCTACAAGAAGCCATGTACACCAGTTTTTCAGGTACCCATTTATACAGCTGGGTGGACTGAGTGCAATGTTGATGAAGTGCCTTGCTACAACACAGTATTAGACCCAGGCCACACATTTTTGGTGTCTCCATCGGGATTAGAACCCGGGCATTTGACATGAGAGGCCAGCACGCTAACCACTACACCACTGTGCTCCAAGTGTTACACAAGGAAACAGATGAAAAGAAAATCGAAGAGCTACTGAAACATGACTCAATGGATTAATCAGTACATTTATTTTGTATGTGATGTACGGAACATAAGGTAACGGAAGGATATAGGGGAGTTGACTCCACGGACTTTAGTTAGTTGTGTGCTTAGAGGATATGGCTGTGTTAAAGTTGTTAAATGAAATTTATCTTCAATAAAAAAAAAGGTAGGTCCTTGGACATTTATTCTTTAATTATTTATATTACATCATATCACATCGTTAGATATGAAGCATCACTGATGTTCTTTCGAATGTTGAAATCTTGATTTTATTTGTACTCATTATTCGAAATATCCCAATTGAAAAACAGGTCCAGAAATGATGTAGTTTTCGTATGCTAGAAAAATAATTTTCGCTCTGACCATAAACTCATCTCAAGCTCAACTCTTTAAGAGGCAGTCTAGGAGCTGTGTAACTGAAAGACAAGGATATTTTATGGATGACCAACTTCTTCATTTCACAATGGCGCACATATGGAAGAGATGGTGAAACAACAGATTATTATCGGTTTACCCATGCGAGTCCATTTCCTTTCCATTAGCCATTTTAAGGCGTTTACATTGAAATCGCCGACCGAAGAGAGATCAGGTCATCTGACTATTGTAATGATACCTAAACACTAATAATAAATCTAAATATTGCACCATGCTGGAAAGGTCAACCATGCGTCTTGCGGTCTGAATTCTCAAAATCGCATTATACCTACACATCGACATGTCACACTGTCGCTCCATTTTCTACCAATATGGATTTTCTATGGCTTATCAGGTGGTGTAGTGAGATGTTATACCCTCTAACGAAACAATATTTTGTATACACATAACATAATTTGAGGAAAAAATATACGCCAAACACGTGCTACACCGCCTTTCAGTCTCCTCTAATTTTTGCTTCTCATGGCAGAAGGCGTGTTACTCTTAACTGTTACTAATTTGTATACCTATTGCAATTTTGGAGCATTTTGTGATGTTTCGGTGTACAATAATGATAGAGTTAGTTTGATACTATTAGTTTCAAGATAGCATGCTCTCGTTTGATAACAATAATCACTTTGACTGTGTTTATTGGCATTAACTCTGAAATTTAGTTTTTATTTTACTCAGAAACAGTTCAGTTTTCCATTACTCCAATCAGAAATTTATGAAATGAACAATTCTTATTTTCACGGGAAAGGTGTACAATGTATAGTCATATTTTACGACTTTCAAGTGTACAAAATATTCCAAAAGTGTACAAGTAGGCAGCCATGCTTGTATTTTGTGAGACAATGAATGGTCGCTCATCTGTATTTCCCTGGTTTATATAAAGTGAGACCGGGGCAGGTTCGGCCCCGGGGCACGTTCGTCTTTTCTCTGTAATTTTCGTTAGGTGGTCACTTTAACTTCAGTTGGTGATTCCCAAGCAACCACGTGACCTAACTCATGTATACATAACCAAATGGTGGCGGTTCCACATGTTATTTGCGATCTGTGAAAGAAAAACCGTTTTTCATTCAGTAGAGTAATATTTCCCCCTTCAATTCAGTTTGTTTTTGACAAATATTGCCTGTACTTATGTTTGTGTTCCTCAATGGAGGTGAACCAACATGGCAAGGGGTATATGTATTGATTATGTAATGTGGGTATGGTGGCTGTAGAACACAAACATAAGTACAGGCAATATTTGTCAAAAACAAACTGAATTGAAGGGGGAAATATTACTCTACTGAATGAAAAACGGTTTTTCTTTCACAGATCGCAAATAACATGTGGAACCGCCACCATTTGGTTATGTATACATGAGTTAGGTCACGTGGTTGCTTGGGAATCACCAACTGAAGTTAAAGTGACCACCTAACGAAAATTACAGAGAAAAGACGAACGTGCCCCGGGGCCGAACCTGCCCCGGTCTCACTTTATATAAACCAGGGAAATACAGATGAGCGACCATTCATTGTCTCACAAAATACAAGCATGGCTGCCTACTTGTACACTTTTGGAATATTTTGTACACTTGAAAGTCGTAAAATATGACTATACATTGTACACCTTTCCCGTGAAAATAAGAATTGTTCATTTCATAAATTTCTGATTGGAGTAATGGAAAACTGAACTGTTACTGAGTAAAATAAAAACTAAATTTCAGAGTTAATGCCAATAAACACAGTCAAAGTGATTATTGTTATCAAACGAGAGCATGCTATCTTGAAACTAATAGTATCAAACTAACTCTATCATTATTGTACACCGAAACATCACAAAATGCTCCAAAATTGCAATAGGTATACAAATTAGTAACAGTTAAGAGTAACACGCCTTCTGCCATGAGAAGCAAAAATTAGAGGAGACTGAAAGGCGGTGTAGCACGTGTTTGGCGTATATTTTTTCCTCAAATAATGTTATGTGTATACAAAATATTGTTTCGTTAGAGGGTATAACATCTCACTACACCACCTGATAAGCCATAGAAAATCCATATTGGTAGAAAATGGAGCGACAGTGTGACATGTCGATGTGTAGGTATAATGCGATTTTAAGAATTCAGACCGCAAGACGCATGGTTGACCTTTCCAGCATGGTGCAATATTTAGATTTATTATTAGTGTTTAGGTATCATTACAATAGTCAGATGACCTGATCTCTCTTCGGTCGGCGATTTCAATGTAAACGCCTTAAAATGGCTAATGGAAAGGAAATGGACTCGCATGGGTAAACCGATAATAATCTGTTGTTTCACCATCTCTTCCATATGTGCGCCATTGTGAAATGAAGAAGTTGGTCATCCATAAAATATCCTTGTCTTTCAGTTACACAGCTCCTAGACTGCCTCTTAAAGAGTTGAGCTTGAGATGAGTTTATGGTCAGAGCGAAAATTATTTTTCTAGCATACGAAAACTACATCATTTCTGGACCTGTTTTTCAATTGGGATATTTCGAATAATGAGTACAAATAAAATCAAGATTTCAACATTCGAAAGAACATCAGTGATGCTTCATATCTAACGATGTGATATGATGTAATATAAATAATTAAAGAATAAATGTCCAAGGACCTACCTTTTTTTTTATTGAAGATAAATTTCATTTAACAACTTTAACACAGCCATATCCTCTAAGCACACAACTAACTAAAGTCCGTGGAGTCAACTCCCCTATATCCTTCCGTTACCTTATGTTCCGTACATCACATACAAAATAAATGTACTGATTTATCCATTGAGTCATGTTTCAGTAGCTCTTCGATTTTCTTTTCATCTGTTTCCTTGTGTAACACTTGGAGCACAGTGGTGTAGTGGTTAGCGTGCTGGCCTCTCATGTCAAATGCCCGGGTTCTAATCCCGATGGAGACACCAAAAATGTGTGGCCTGGGTCTAATACTGTGTTGTAGCAAGGCACTTCATCCACATTGCACTCAGTCCACCCAGCTGTATAAATGGGTACCTGAAAAACTGGTGTACATGGCTTCTTGTAGCGCTTCGGCGGTTCCGAAAGTACAATTCCGTCAGGGTTATAATGTGTAGCGCCCAGAGAAACCACTCGTTGATTGGATTGTTGGCGCAATATAAGAACACTTATTATCATTAACACTTCTTTCAGTACGAAGAAAGTGTTTTATATGGCAAAACGAACAGTGATGCTATTCGGAACATATAACTTATAGTAATTATAACTCACTCTTTCAAGATATCACTGGCTATGCTTGATTCGGTTAAGCAACCAACCACGTGTCCGGCGTACTCCGTTCCTGGAGGGCATACCCCAATAGTCAGACGACCCACGTGTCCAGCGTACAACCCAGATGCGCAGACTGAAGAGGGGGAGCGCGCACCAACTTTGACAATGGACCACTCATGTTTTTACTTGGAATGATCAGTTTGATGCTAGATTAGTATTGTAAGTAAACCAGTATAACACAAAGTTAATTCGCATTCCAGGATAATTTTACTTTACAGTGTATATAGTGTAAATGAAAGTCAATATTTGTTGCTGTAATGGGTGTCATTCTTTCAAGTGGAGTGATTACACTTTACTTACTAACTTGTTAACAGTATACACCTTCAAACTCACAATCATGAAACTGTCACATTCAATTGTTACGGTATTGGCTAATCTAAAGCGATAAGAAGTGTTCCATAAACAGATTGCAATCAAATAATCTAAATTTTATTTGAGTACTGTGCAAAAGAATTGTCACCATACAAAACACAAGATAATTCAATCCACGAGCGATGAACACGACTGAATAACTAGTAGGACCACATAGGAGAGTCAAACAAAAGGTGCTTTTGGCTTGTTTCATGACGACAGAAAAGACAACGTCAACAAAGTCAAGTCCAAGAAGGTTATTTGTGTTATGTGTTAAGTAAATTTGTACGTTTTATGAATGTTTAAGTTAAATGCTCAAGTAAGAGCCGGGCCTTCAATTAGCGTCGGGGGTAAGAGCCTTAACAAGAAATAATTCTTGCGCGATCTGATGCATCAAATACTGGGCTTTGTAACTGGGTCACTATTAGCTGACAGGATATTATAAAGTATTTTATAATAATTTTTTCAAGCGAATATTTTATCATTTTGGTGGGCTAGGCAAATGGCTCACATGCGCAATGTACTAATATGTTTGGCTTTGAAAAATCCTATCCTTGTTATTATCCGTTCGATTTTTACGTTTGATGGCTTGTTTTAAAGACAAATGTATTGGCTTTGCCGTGGTATATAACATTGAATGATAATATGATGACAACATTCTGAAATATAATTTCAAATGGACATGGGGTGTTGACCCCGTTACATCCCTTTTTTTTTATAGTATATGGGGTTGGATCGTCGACTTCATATTCGTTGTAATCGCTAGTTTCGACAATACAAGCCCCTGTGCATCCGGTAACATCTTTTAATCAGACGTCACTTTTCATGTTCAGGTTAACGCATGTCTAAAAATATCCACTCTGTAAGTTTAACATTACCAACAATTTGGAAGTTTTACTAAGACTAAAGGTTTTACCGATTTTTGAAATATAACCTAGCAGATGTTTAGATTTCAACCTTACATACATTATCGAGTATACGCTCCGATATATTAGCGATTATAGATTTATCGGATCGTATACTCTGAATAGAACCGCATTGTCGGCGGTCGGCTGTCGGTCACTTTCGCAGCCTATACACCCTGCACATATACATGTACATTACAAGGACTGAATGCGGATTGTCGGCTGTCGGCTGTCGGTCACTTTCCCAGCCTATACACCCGGCACATATACATGTACATTACAAGGACTGAATGCGGATTGTCGGCTGTCGGCTGTCGGTCACTTTCCCAGCCTATACACCCGGCACACATACATGTACATTACAATGGCTGAATGCGGATTGTCGGCTGTCGGTTGTCGGTCACTCGCACAGCCTATACACCACTTACACATGTACATTACAAGGACTGAATGCGGATTGTCGGCTGTCGGCTGTCGGTCAATTTCCCAGCCTATACACCAGGCACATATACATGTACATTACAAGGACTGAATGCGGATTGTCGGCTGTCGGCTGTCGGTCACTCCATAGCCTATACACCACATATAACATGTACATTCATATTTCATCTACCAAACAAATATGTATCGTATAATAGAACATTAAGAGAGTATGTGCATAACAATTTTTATTGATGAATTTAAGTTATATATACGGATATATATATATATATATATATATATCATATGCTGCAAGCTATTTTCATTATTAGCTGCATGTAAGCTTTGTAGGTTTTGTTTTATATACATATACACGATCCATGAAAGTTCATGCCACCTTACATGAAGTTCTTGCCCCTTCTCCAGTGGCTTTCTGCAGTCTTACATCTGTAAGGAACAATGTTGACGGTTCAAGAGTGTGAGGTTCAACAACTCTTGCATTGATACATAGCTTGTGGTGGACCGCAACATCAGTACTTTCATCTGTCAAGATCGTAACTACTGGGCTATCGTGCAGCTTCTGTGTAACTTTCTTGTCAAGGACAGCACTGATAGCCTCAACTAAATCAGTCGCTGTGTTGTAGGAAGAATAGTCCACATGTTTGTTAACATTAAGTGAATGTACATCTGGTGTCCCTAAATCCTTCAGAAGGGACAAAAGGCTTCCATATTTGGATAAAGGCAAACCCTCTTTTGACAGCCAGTAAACTGTTTTCAGTGCAACCATGACTGCTTTCTCTTCATCATTGAGAACTTTGTTTACAGCCTTTTCAAAATTTTGTCTCTCTTGAGGTACATTGACAGCTTTTAAATGTTCATTATGAGTCAAGTGACGTTTCAAAGTGCTCGTCTTGAAATTATCTGTGCCTAAAGCTAAAGCATTTGTTGCGTTTATGTTTCTACACAAGCGGCAAAACATCTTGTTTTTATCCGTGTCAAATCCAAGCCAATGGTGTAATTGCAGCCATTTTGTTTGAAACTTTCGTTTCGGTTCATCTTTTTCTTCATTTGATTCCTTACCTTCAGGTTCTGTTACAGGAATATCTCTTTTATTTGGATTTTCTACACAAAATTGTGTAAGTTTCGCTTGCTTTCGCGGCAACATTTTAAAACCGGAAGCAAAACATTCAGAAGCGTCCCTGACTACATTGGGGAAACCGAACGAAATAACGAAGCATTTCCGATTGAGGAAAAACGAAGTTTTCCGAATGCAAAACTCGATTATGCACACGTGATTACTGTGTAAACGAAACTGACCGGATTTACTTCCGGGTTTGTTTCGTTATCATACGAGATCGATTTGAAACGAAAAGTATGTTATGGTTTCAAATAAAAGTTATGAGGCGCACGGTAGGTATTTTAATTGCGCCATATAGCATTTGTATGCGCCCTACGGGCTCAGACTTTCATTTTGTATGCGCCATTTCAATTTTCACTGCGCAATTGGCGCGATGGCGCGGTCAAAATGAATCCCTGAGACGTCTTGTCTCCTTTAGCTGCTGGAAAAACTTCAAAGGACGCTAAATCTTGCTCATAATATTTTATTTATACCCCGACTCGCCTAAAAAAAACAAGCAAAGTGAAAGCTTCGTAACCTGTAGCAATAAATTATTAGTTAGTTAGTTAGTTATTAGTGAAATAAATGAAATTAATAGCAGTTTTTTAAGCAACGTCATTTTTATCAATACATGTTTTATGTTATAATATATGCAGTTCTGTAGTATTGTTTAACACTTTGTTTTCAACGATTTATCAGTTCACAACTAGTTATCATTGACATCATTATGTTAAATCTATAGTCTATAGTTACCAAATGTGTAATAATACATCAGTTTACTGTAGAGACAGAAACATCCTTGTCAGCATCACCAGCATCATCGTCATTAAGGTGAAATTTAGTGAAAGTATCAGAATATACATGTCTGCGTCATTAGCATCATTTGTCAGCATCATTTGTGATCCATGTGGATTAATCATCAACATCATATTTGTGTTCCAAACCTGCAACAGCATCATAAGCATCTTGTGGATCCGAACAAACAAACAGTATCATCACTTTTTGTGAGTAAGTAACATCATCATCAGCATCTTAGTGATCCGAAGTAAGTAACATCGTCATCAGCATTTTTGTGTAGCACAGTGAGTAACATCATCATCAGCATCTTAGTGATCTGAAGTAACAGCATCGTCAGCCTATTCGTGATCCACAATAAGTAACATCATCGTCAGCATCTTAGTGATACACAATAAGTAACAGCATCATCAGCATATTTGTGATCCACAATAAGTAACAGCATTATCAGCATCTTAGTGATCGGAAGTGAATAACAGCATCATCAACATGTTCATCTTCAGAACTGTTCTACACGCAGTAAGGTTAACAGTATGAATAAAATGGACCTTTTTAGAATCAAATTTGCAAAATAATGCATGTACCGGGATACGAAACAGTTCTGTAGATTCCTCGCCACAAGGTCTGAGAACACCCGTATAGGCGAGTGTTCCGAACCAGTTTAGCGCAGCCAAAGACCAGTCAAATAGCTAACCAATCACATCATAGTTTTTAAACAGTCTCTGTTTTGAAAGTACATGTATTCGGAACATACGAAAGGATAGCTGTTTGGAGTTATCTGCTGCTAACTTCTCACACCGAAAGCTTTTGTTAGACGTCTTCTGATTGGTTAACTTAATTGCGTCAGAACATGACAGTCTACGCGCTGTTATCAGACGGTTTGCCATGGAAATTTATTATAATCTGCAAACCCAACATGGCCAGCCTCAACAAACGCAATGAACTAGTTAACACCTGCAGGCACAACAACAAATTCTTATTAAGAAACTGCCAAAAACAAGCACCAGCCCCAAAACGCAACAGCTCCAGAAACAGCAAAACGCATAGCCAAAACACAACCACATGCCCCCAATCAACCAACAAGCCCAAGCACCCAATCAACAAAACCAGCCGTCATATATAAAACATATTGGCTCTTTTACTTTTAGTGATAGCATATTGAAACATTTTTCATTGATGTGGCATATGAATCGAATTTGTCTGGCGACCATCTGCAATTATTGCACTGCCATCTAGCAATCATTTATAAAGTTGCATTGATTGTAAATTGAAATTGCTTAAACATATTCAAATGGATACGTCGTGTCGTATGAGAATGAATACGACCAAATTGAGTAATGTCAACACTTGTTGGTGAAAAGGATAATTTTGTCTCTGAAAACGGCAGTACCAGTTTTCCCTGGTTGAAAAACGTCAACAAAATGTAATGAACAGGGGAAGCATCACGCATCATGAAAAGACATGACAAGACCGTTTTACACTACACTTTTACACTAATCTTCTGTTATCTTTACAGTGTGTTGGGAAAGGTTCAATCAATACAGTGACCACGTAAGAGAAAACTCAGTCTCTCACAACAAAACACATAATACTATGTTACATTAGCTAGTGCAGCAATATTGATTAAAACAAACTTAATCAACTACATCATCTCACCCGGCACTATCCTTTGTACGATTCCAAATAATTCATAGATTTGCAATCCAGGTCCTTCCCGATGTTGGTCGATGGCAAGTTGTCTATTGTGGGCCTGGAACTCAAGAATATCCTGAAGAAATGAAGATGACCCTTCAGAGACTCTTAGGAAACCGTTAACTTCTGTGAATTTTTCAACCTTTTCTGTCAAAATTCGTATTATGTCTTCCATCTTCTTCATGGTATTTTCTCTCTTCATAGATTCTACAAGAGCTCTTGCATCAAGATGTTTGTTGAGAAGCCTTTGGTCTATACCACAATGTTTAACAGTTTGTTTCAGTAGACGCTGGTAGAGAGCTGGCGCACTGGCCAGTCTCAATGAAGAACCGTTCTTGGAAACTTTGGGCTGCATGGTGGCCATGACATCCATTAGACGACTCGCCAGACTCTTGTACATGTCCAGAGCCTGACTGTGACCTGTTTGTGAGAGGTCGTCCTCTACTTCATCACGGTCGTATTGATCCAGTGTCCTCTCTTCTTCCTCAACCTCAAGTCGCTTCTGGAGGACCATCAACTTCTCGTCCCGATCTTCCAGCTGCTTCTCAAGATTCTGCTCTCGCTCCAGGAGGTGTCGTAACTCTTGGAATATTGGCGTGGGACTGGAATCAGTGCTTGGTGGATTTTCTGGAAGGACAATCGATAATCGGGTAATAACATTAATAAGGTCTGATGGTATGA
The DNA here is from genome assembly GCA_936450465.1 of Gibbula magus. Classification (NCBI taxonomy): domain Eukaryota; kingdom Metazoa; phylum Mollusca; class Gastropoda; order Trochida; family Trochidae; genus Gibbula; species Gibbula magus. The sequence continues at coordinate 16,590,807 of OW388293.1, read as the reverse complement.
CAACTTAACTGAAATAATAGTACTTTGTGGTATTTTTTAGTGTTCAGTTTCGTCTCAAGTAATTACCTTAATTTACCTTTATTGCCAAGAAAAGAATTATATTTGTTTGATTTACAATAACGTTTAACGCTTCTGTACGTGAACAACGGACGATGGTTACCTGCAAACGAAAGCTGCTCGCCCTCGACGTGTATATGTATAGACATGTGAAGCGAGGACGGGCCCTCCTTCACGTATATCTGGATGAAACTTATCACATCATCCTCGGGCACCATGAACGTAACTCGCAGTCGGCTCTATACCTTTGATGAATACGAAGGGTACGTGAACACACAGCACATTAGCTACTTCTGCTCGTAGGCGTTCCTTTTCTATATGAGTCAGTTTATCAATAAATCTGTTACACAAATCGTTTGGTCTCATGAATTAAGACAGTTCATTACTTCATTCATGAGACCAAACGATTTGTGTAACAGATTTACACTCATGCACCATTTCTTTCTTCTTATTTCATCTTCTTACATTTCTGTCTTGTCCAGTACCTGTCATCTTTTTAAGAAATGTAATGTTATATTTTTTAAATAACAAGGAGAGGGTATCCTTAGTTGGATAACTTGTTCCCAATCCGTTTCATCATGAATAAAATATGTTAAAATTATATATCCATCGATGTGATGTTTGACATATTTGTATCCGTTTTCTGCAAAAATGTGTAACCTGTAGCAATAAATTATTAGTTAGTGAAATAAATGAAATTAATAGCAGTTTTTTAAGCAACGTCATTTTTATCAATACATGTTTTATGTTATAATATATGCAGTTCTGTAGTATTGTTTAACACTTTGTTTTCAACGATTTATCAGTTCACAACTAGTTATCATTGACATCATTATATTAAATCAAGCAGTCTATAGTTACTAACTGTGTAATAATACATCAGTTTACTGCATAGACAGTAACATCCTTGTCAGCATCACCAGCATCATCGTCATTAACGTGAATTTTAGTTAAAGTATCAGAACATACATGTCTGCGTCATTAGCGTCATTTGTCAGCATCATTTGTGATCCGTGTGGATTAATCATCAACGTCATATTTGTGTTCCAAACATGCAACAGCATCATACGCATCTTGTGGATCCGAACAAACAAACAGTATCATCACTATTTATGAGTAAGTAACATCATCGTCAGCATATTAGTGTTCCACAATAAGTAACATCATCATCAGCATCCTTGTGATCCACAATAACTAACAGCATCATCAGCATCTTTGTGATCCACAATAAGTAACAGCATCGTCAGCATATTAGTGATCCGAAGTAAGTAACATCATCATCAGCATCTTTGTGATCCACAGTGAGTAACAACATCATCGGCATATTTGTGATCCACAATGTGTAACAGCATCATCAGCATCTTTGTGATCCACAGTGAGTAACATCATCATCAGCATCTTAGTGATCCGAAGTAACAGCATCGGCAGCCTATTTGTGATCCACAATAAGTAACAGCATCATCAGCATCTTAGTGACCCACAGTGAGTAACAGCATCATCAGCATCTTAGTGATCCGAAGTAAGTAACAGCATCGTCAGCATATTTGTGATCCACAATAAGTAACAGCATCATCAGCTTCTTAGTGATCTGAAGTGAATAACAGCATCATCAACATCTTTGTGAGAACTGATCTACACGCAGTAAGGTTAACAGTATGAATAAAATGGACCTTTTTTCGAAGAATCAAATTTGCAAAATCATGCATCTACCGGGATACGAAACGGTTCTGTAGATTCCTCGCCACAAGGTCTGAGAACACCCCGTATAGGCGTGTGTTCCGAACCAGTTTAGCGCAACCAAAGCCCAGTCAAATAGCTAACTAATCACATCATAGTTTTTAAACAGTCTCTGTTTTGAAAGTACATGTATTCGGAACGGACGAAAGGATAGCTGTTTGGAGTTATCTGCTGCTAACTTCTCGCACCGAAAGCTTTTGTTAGACGTCTTGTGATTGGTTAACTTAATTGCGTCAGAACATGACAGTCTACGCGCTGTTATCAGACGGTTTGCCATGGAAACCCCTGAAGGATATGAGTTCGTATCCCGGTAGATGCAATTTTTATTCCTCGGAAAACCGTCGATTTTAATCAGACTGTGAGGTTTGGGTGCAATGCTATATTGAATTTCAGTGTAGTACCACCCATGGTTCGCTAGTTCCAGCCGATGCTCACAGGTTTCACCGCAATGCATAGCCACATGGCGTTGTGGGCTTTCTCCCTACTATAATACTAGCAGCCGCGATATAAGTGAAATACTCTTGAAAGCGGCGTTAAACCCCTACTCACCTCACCTCACCTTTGAAACTGGTATTTTATATGGATGGAATAAATTTGATACCAACGAGATGAACACAATAAAGTTTAGAACATATAGGATTCGTTTAATTTTCAAACAACACATTTGAATGGGATTTTATTCACACTTAGTAGCAATTTGTCATCCAGTACCAGAAATCGGACGCTGTGTTTGATCTGTTTTCTTAAATCCATTGCGAAATATATGTACATTGCTAGATTATGTAGTGATCATGCGTTTAATTATCTGTTAACTTTTTAACACTTGGGTATTTATGAAAGTATGGTTTTAGGTACTTAGCTCGTTATATAAAGTGTTATACACAGGGCAGATGAGAAGGAACACTTCCCTTTTCCATCAAAAACGTTCGGATTGTGAAATGTTCGGACTACTGAAATGAACCAAACAATATGGAGTTGATTACCTTTGAATCTACAGACAGACGAGAACGTAATTAGGATATCAAATGAGTTTGACATGCTGGTTATTTATGACGGATTATCGAGGCCTGACTGTATATACTCACTCCTTCATCAGGTGGAATACATTACTCTGGTCTTTGAATGGCATTTAGAAGAGGTATCCATAAGAACAGGAAGATTTTCTGGACAACAACTTCTTTAAAGTGAAAATACACGACGTTCTTTAATGTGAAAATACATATACATTGTACTCCTAAACGTCGTGTATTTTCACATTAAAGAAGTTGTTACCCAGAAAATCTTCCTGTTCAGAGTAATATAGTTTCTAGTTTCAAAGAACGTCGAATATACATGCAAAATTATTAATAAAACAAGAACATCATAAACGTCGTAGTGTCATAATCCTCATATCCTATGATTAAATCTATATACAATGAAGTATGTAGGTATGATTTCGATGTAGATGTTATCCGTAGGGAATTGTTTAAACCATTGCCTTTTAATTTTTATGGTAAATTAGGTAACGTTTCTATTTGTATTTATCGTGTGTCACCTCCTCGTCTTGATCCCTTGTTAGATAAGTAAACTGCAGTTACGAAGTAATCGCGGGTACACTCCGTACTGTTATAGCTGTTATATACTGTCAGCTTGCCGTCCGTTCATCAGGTTTTTATTCCAGGCATATTCATTATGATTTGTACATGTGGCTTTTGTAAGTCTCATAATGCAAATTTTCTTACTTTTCCCCACTAATTATTTTTTAACTGTAGGACCTTATTCTGGCTGGAACACATCCCCCATACTATACAAGCTAACTCCATGAAACTGAATATACAGTTAATATTTTGATTGATACAGATCCCGCCACCTTGCAGTTTTTGGCGCCCTTCAGAGAGCTGTTGCTGAACGAGATCTACACGGTGATAGGCAAAACACACGTCTTACTCTCCGGCAACAAACCTGATTGCAGACTCAGCGAGTGTAACTTGGGTATGTACTGTGAGGCCTTTCAGTTTTTTACTAAATTGGAGATTTTACAAGCGCTTCGTGCTGAGCTTATTTCGCACTTTGTAACTTTACAAAATATGTGTGGCGAAATTTCCTATAAAGTTAAAGGGAGGCGTATGTTGTTTTATTGTTGTTTTCAAGGCTTTAGAGGTTACTTTTGGTATTCGTCTCACGTGTCTCAGTCTCATTTAAATCAGGTTTAACGTAACACTCGTACACTCGTTTCTGATCTGAACACTGCTCCAGGTCTTGAACACTGGTGAACACTTCACTCCACCTGCAAAGCCAGAAAAGCTTCGGAACGAGAGTTGACATACGAAACACCACATTCAATGTCGGTTTGAATTGGCTGAACTTATTGAATGTGAAAGTTCACAATGAAGGTCACCTAACATAACCTCTGTGGGGTAGGGCTCAGATCGACGAGCGAGATACAAATGTTACGATCTGATTTGAATGAGATTAAAAATGTGAAGGATAGTAGAGTTGTGTAAATGGTTAATCCTTAAAATATTCATTTGACCATACTTATTCAACGTAATCAACAAGTCATTAAATATCAGCGAATTTTGAACGTTTATAAACGTAAAATATTTTCGTTATGTTTACTTGTTTATTGGGCACGTTGAACAGACAACAAACTCTCATTCTCGTTCATGATTTTGCACTGCTAGAGTGCACTAAATTGTTTCGCGACTGTAACTAAGTGATGCGAACATAAAATATATCACTAGTGTCCACGTAACGGCTTCACATGTTAATGGGGTTTCAGAAAAAAATATCGTAAACTATCTGAATATTGCACCCATATTGCGATTCGTATGCTAATTACATCCGATCGGGTGGCAAGTGAAACCTTCTCAACCGAAAATAGTTCATATAATTATTAATTCACTGATTCATATTTTCAATATTACACGACTTCGGTGTATTAACATTTGAGTATATATGTGAGTCAAGTCAACTTGTATGTGCCCAGGTAACCTGATAGCGGATAGTATGGTCAAACAGAACATTAGAGAGAGTGACGGTATCTACTGGAGTGATGTCTCTATCGCTATCGTCAACGCTGGGGGCATCAGAGCTTCTATAGAACAAGGTGAGGTAGAATTGTCTGTCATACAGACAGACAGACAGACAGACAGACACTAATTTATTAGGTCTCACCGCTGTATAGTACAATACAATTGTTTAAAACGTTCGTAAAAAAATAACATCAGGGTCGCTATGAGAGACTGTACAATGTTTGTTACATTTGCACTATAAAGATTAATTAAGACTGTGTATTAATTGTACTTACAGCACGCATTGCCATGTAACGGAAAAGAACCGTCACATTTGCTATGAACAATACAAGTATCATAGGAAATTGAGTATAACAGTTCGAGCTTGTCATCAAGTATTATAGTTGACGGTAATGTAACGAGACGGTACATGGAATCGTCATGCTTACTTATTAACAATTGTATTTTAGAGTTTTCCCAGTCGAGCTGATTTTACACTTAGGTTCCTAAGAACCTTTAATAAAAGGCCAAATATAATTTTTTAAAACAAGAAGATTGGACGATTTTGAAGTTGAGGCAAAAATGGTAGAGATATTTTGAGATTTGGAATGAAAATAAGAACAATCCGCATGACAATAGATTGCACAGTTAATATAACGTTTTGACAGACTATAAAACTTAAATCTCATTAAAATGAGATGGAAGGTAACTATAACCTTGCTGTGTTTTTGATCGGAGTACTGTTTGACAGGGATCACGTGACCTTGTCTGTGACCTGTCAACTTCCTTTGGTACAATCAATCACAAACGCGCATACATATCAAATTCGTCCTATGTCTTCCTTGCACCGTCGCTGACTGACATATATGCGACATCACGCTGGGTCAGTGAGCACAGAATATGACACAAATAAAGACAACATTGTTTGTTGCGCTGGGTCTCCGTGGGACAGAATATGACACAAACTTATGAAGATAGTGTTGGCTCAGTGCGGGACAAAATATGACATAACACAATTGTAGACTGGTGATGAGGTAAATAACTGTTTTTTATGGACCCAAGAAAACTATATCGACCAAGGACGTCAATATGCTTTTCTGTCGACGGTCACGTGATCCCCTCTCGACCAGTCTGATCGCTGGAAAAATATGCTTACATAATAAAAAAAATAAAGACGATATTATTGTTACGCTCTGTCAGTGAGCACAGCATATGACGTAAAATAAGGACAACATTGTTGTTACGCTTGGTCTCTTTGGGACAGAATATGACACAAAATGAAGACGATATTGTTGTTACACCGGGTCTCTGTGGGGCAGAATATGACATAAAATAAAGACAATATTGCTGTATACGCCAGGTCTCTGTGGGACAGAATATGACACAAAATAAAGATTATATTGATGCATACGCTGGGTTAGTGTAGGGTAGGAACTGGCACCAATTATGAAAGACGATATTGTTGTTGCAGGTGCCATCACGCTGGGTCAGTTCGGGTTAGTTATCCCCTTCAGCAACACGGTGAACATTGTGGAGCTGTACGGGAGACATCTCAAGTTGGCGCTGGAACACTCCGTGTCAGAGATGACTGAAGCGGATGCTGACAAATTCGGTGGATTTCTCCAGGTCTCAGGTACTAATTTAAGTAGTTCATTTTAAACAATATTGGTTCTAGGTTGCTGGAGCAAACATTTTCCAGATTGATATGTTCTCTCTGTGCATGAATGCATGGGCTTAAGTATAATTTAGTAAGCTTTTGATAATATTGGTTACCATGTAATCAATACGATTTTGTATTTATCGTGGCCACTGATACCATTTACATGTTTTGGCAGGTCTAAAAATAGAGTACGACACTTAGCGCGCAGTCGGCAGTCGGGTTAAAAGAGCACGTGCATTGTGCATGAAATGTGACATCCCTATGTATGAAGATATCAAGGATGATGCAATATACAAGGTCCTCACGTTTTCCTTTTTGGCTAATGGGGGCGACTTCTCCTCTTCTATAAGGGACAACAAAATCAGACATCACCTACTAGGTAAGTCGCCATCATGTTGGCCCTATGTGTCATATATTTCTACACTTCTATAAGGGACAACACAATGAGACATCACCTAATAGATAAGTCGCCATCATGTTGGCCCTATGTGTCATATATTTCTACACTTCTATAAGGGACAACACAATGAGACATCACCTAATAGAAAAGTCGCCATCATGTTGACCCTATGTGTCATATATTTCTACACTTCTATAAGGGACAGAACAATGAGACATCACCTAATAGATAAGTCGCCATCATGTTGGCCCTATGTGTCATATATTTCTACACTTCTATAAGGGGCAACACAATAAGGCATCACCTAATAGATAAGTCGCCATCATGTTGGCCCTATGTGTCATATATTCTACACTTCTATAAGGGACAACACAATGACACATCACCTAATAGATAAGTCGCCATCATGTATTTTGATGTTGTCACCAGCACCATTCTTGTAAGTTTATTGAACATCATCCTATTCGTGGAATGCGTGATTCATTATTGCGAAATAAAGGAAATAAAAACTGCGTTTATAACAAATAAAAGTTACTACATCTGTCGGCCAAAAGAAACGCCTTCTTGATTTTTCTTAAAATGAAAGATGCAATGATTTCTGAAATATAATTAATGGGGGTCTCCACGTTATGCTGAAGCAATAACTAATATGAACGTCCATTAAAATTTTGGAAAACTGTGATTCGAGTCAATAACATTCATGAAAACCACGCCAAAGACGGCTTTTTTCGGTTGATTCACTTGCGCACCGTAACCAAGTACATATGTAGCATCATCACCACTTTAATGCGAATGTGAGCCTGTATTGTTGCTCGTGGTTGTATGAAAATCTTTTTAAAATGTTTTTCTGAACAAGCACTGATCGAAACTGAACAATTATAGTTTTTACGATATCTGAGAAGATATCTAGTAGGCGTTTCTTTTTGCAAAAAGTGTATCTGAAAACGTCATTGACAGAACCTACAGTGTAATATAAAGTGAACACCTATACTTTTTTCAAATTTGAATTTAGAAAGAAAGTTTGTTATAATGTTGTCTGCACTGTTCATACCGAAATAAACTTTATTCAAAAAGAACCATTTGTAATTTGATGCTTTGAAAATGTAAAAGCGCAAAATTAAGAACCAAAAATATTGCCGCATTCAGATCCTTGTTAATCGGTTGTTTGACGGTGTTGGTTCGTTTAAATTAAGGTTGTAAATAGAAACGTAATTGGTGGTGCTTACATTTATGGATTATATAGCGGCTATGGCAAACATGATGAGTATCTACATTACAAATCAGAACGTTATTCTTATTCAGGGTTTAAGAAAACAGAACGTCTTCTATAGCTCTATGAAACCCTGTTTTTTTTACACCTCAATGCCCCCTAAATTTCTAAAATTTGACCTTTAACACAACTTTGAGAGAAATGTATGCACTTATATTTTGTTCTCAACTACATGAGCCTATATTGTCGAAACAGTGTCAGTCATTATGCGTGATCTGATGGACCAAGTTCTGAGCTTTGTAACTGGGATACGTAAATTTACGTGTAGCTGACGGGATATTTTAAGCGATTTTATATAAATTTTTTCAAGCGATTTTTTGGGTGGGCTATGCATGTGGCTCACTACAGCAGTATGTGAATATTTAAAGCTGGAGTTTTATGTTTTATGGCTTATATTAAAGAAAAATATATTGGCCGTGATGTGGTATATGATATTGAGGGACAATATGATGACAACTTTCTGAAATTTTATTTCATACTGACATGGGGTGCTGACCTTGTTTCATCCTTTTACTATTTTTTATAGTATAAATGGCTTGATCATCGATTTCATGTGCTTACTAGTCGCCTATTTTTGACAATAAAAACCCCTAAGGGCGCAAACACAATGTGATATATTTCTATCAAAAAACAGATATTTTGATATGTATTTAATTCTAGTATCACAGTGCCAACAATATAAAAACTACATTTGTATTTAATTTACAATAGTCAATGTCTTTCATTATATGCGACATTTGTGAATCTATCAATTTCAACTGCTAATTTAAAAGTCACAGCATCGAAATCTGGCAAATATATGTTTTACATATTGAGGGATGTCATTACTTATATAGTAGTTCTCTACATTTAACAAAGATTTGAATGCTTGTAGTAATGGCATCTATTAGTATCCAGAGATGATTGCCAGGATTGGGATAAATTATCATCTTATCTGTTTAAATAATTTAATAAATAATTTGTAGTTGCCATTTTCCTGACTTATCCAAACAATTCCGAAGCAATTTAAAAAAATAATTTTAGTTGCCCATGAGTGTTCTCTCTATTAACACCAAGATTTCTTATAACGCTAGTCCCCCAATAACAGTGATCGTTTATGGTGCACACAAGTGGAACCGTTCACTAGACTTTTTGACAATCTTAGTATGAACATGAAATATGCATAAAGTAAATGGAAATCGTTATTTCTGTAAATTAGCAATTGCTTAAATTCGTCCTAAACGTACATGTTTTTGGGCGATGTCAGTACCCTTTCTTTGCATTTGGTTCATCTCTGAGAAGAACAAAACATGAATTGCAACTTTATTTTGCACTTATTCTGAATTCAAACCTAAGTTTCATAATGCTTAATGATTGTATTGAAATATTTATAACAAGTCGTACATGTGGATAAAAACAACCATCAATTTATGAATTGCGAGATACTGACACTTTCACATGAATCCTTTTCAAATTCAAGTTTGTATTCAGATACAGTGTCATGACTCTGCGTATTAACAGAACTAACTGTTTTATTATATGGGTATACAATTGTTTTCTTTTACTGTCAATTACCTTCCCTTGCAGGTAACCTTGACCTTGACATGTTTGTGGAGTACATAAGCCAGCATTCGCCCATCATTCAGGGTGAGGAAGAACGAATCTTCACCTTTACCGAACCCTTTGTTTGGCCATCCGTGTCTTCAATAGCGTCTCTCAGTCTTCTTCTCATAATCGCGAATTTGTTTCATATGCTGGCATAATTTGATAAAGGGTAAATTAGCAAAAAGACCACAGGCGCCAAACTTTTGAGATGTATATAAGTTTACATACCTATCTACAAAACAACTAAAAAAAGGTGAGACACTGTCCATCATCATGAATTTCCGCTCTATGCTCACTCAATCGACAGAATTCTAACGTCATGTGGATGTATAGAATTGTATCCGGTTTATCTTTGGAAATTAATGTAAACTTACTATTGTTCTTTTTAATCTTTTCTTATAAACGTCTCTCTGGTTTCCACTATGAAACATTTGTATGATTTCCAACATAAGTGTAAATGCAATATAAGAATTAAATATTTGTCTATGTACATTTTTCACTCACCTTTAATATTGTATCGTACATTAGCCGTACATCGCACATGGTTTTTACATCAGTTTCATTACTGTAAAATATCAACCCAGAATTTCGCGTAAGAGGACCGAGCTCATACTCAAGCTCTTTGTTTAAAGGACGGGAAACAAGTTGAACTCTTTACCAGAAAATGCACATTGAAGAAAAGTTAACGTGAAAATGACAGTACAGTACTGGAGTCTTGACTTGTTCACCTGGGCAGGACTACATGCCATGGCTATGCATCTGTTGGAGTTAAGTCTTATTATTTGTATAAACTATTTTGGTAAGAAAATAATATGTTTACAACCATCAAAATTCAACATGAACATGAAACAAGTGAGTCGTATTATAAGGAGAAACCATTCGACCTCGGATATGGTAAGGTTGTAAACCCTGATAGGAAGGAAAAACCCGACGATGCGAAACATGTTTCCTCAAGTAATAATCGAGATAGCAGGTTTAAATGTTCTCTAAAAACGTAGACTATTTATACCTGCAAACGGATAATGCTGTTATTGTGCTTGTCAGATCTTCGGATTCTGCGTTTAATTACAACAATAGCATTTGTTCTGCATGTCTCTTTTTCTTCATTTTTTTGAAAAACCTTTTGAAACATCAGAGTTTTGTTTTTTTCTTTAATCAGACTAGATAGGAAGGTGATAAATGTTTGTTTTTTGTTTGTTTTATGACGCCCTACAGTTACGATGAGTCAAGGAAATAAAGTAAAAAAGATACATTTGGTCGACAACATTTTTTTATTAACTTAAATTCCTTATTTCATAATTGTTTAACATAAATGATACATTATGTAGCTTTTGAAATAGGTATTTTAGCACCCCATGTCTGTTTTCAAATACATTGAATTTAAGCATCACACCCTGATGTATGACTCGGTAGAAATTTGTTTAAAGCTTATTTTGCCGATTAGTTTTTTCTATCCCCAGTCTCAGATAGAACAATAGGATACGTTCTCTCCTCAAATATCTGACGTCGATCCATCATGCTTCTTCGGTTCACAAACTGAAGATCAAAAGCAAGGTGTGACCAAATTATAATGACTATTCTGAAGCAACTAAAACTGGTAGAATTTTTAGATAAAATAACTCTAATGAACCAAACAATCGTTAACAATAAACAATGAACCATACAATCGTTAACAATGAACAATGAACCAAACAATCGTTAACAATGAACCAAACAATCGTTAACAATAAACAATGAACTTCCTACGTTGACATAAACAGGGTTTTTTTAATTTAGAAACACAAAGTCAGTGGGTGTCGAATAACAGTTTAGCTTTGCTTATTCGTTTACCAACATACCCAAAACATTTAATTAGCAAAGCCTATTATGTCATCTGACAAATGTTTCAGTATTCAATTCAAACGTGTTTAGAAGCTGTTCTTTTTTGTTTATCTCCAAATGGCTAGTAAGTGTTGCCTATTGATGACAAACATTGACAGATAAACAATCACTGTAAACAATTAACCCGACGATGTTGCAGTCATTATACAGTATCCATATGTCGAAGTTTAGTGGTCAGTTTCTGTCCATTGTGCAGTCGAATAACGCAGTCTTATTTCACCTGCCGAAAACATACTGAAACGCCATGACATCATTTAGATGACGTTGGAGGTAGGCTGGCACAAGCGGATATCGACCTCTATGCTAGCGTCTGTTCTTGTCTTGTCCAACATCCTTCAAACACAATATGTATTACAAAAACACATTGACAAGGGAAATGTAGGCCCATAGGCGATCTTTATAATGTTGGCAATCCTTGACCTTTCCGCCCATGTTCAAAGGTTGTTCACGTTATTCTGGTGGAACTATTGGTGTTATTTTCCTACAGGAAACCTCAGAGTCAGCTGGCGCAGCCCTCTCTCTCATACTAAAGATGGTCAATAACGAAATACTTGCCGTCCGATTCCGCTATAAATACCTTACTTGTCTAATGACTAGTTTAGATTACCGTCGTGTTACTCATCAATATTTTAGTATGTATTTTGTCAGCCAGTGAAATATTGTGGGTTGATTTTCTCATCCGGGTACTGTCGATATTGCTCTGTTTCAAGTCATTACATTGGCGTATCAGACAATCAGGTGATCTGTAGCAGGATAAACATTGATAGGGCAGGATGTGTACTTGATGTTAAAGTGACACTAGTGGTTTATAAGAATGCAGTAAAGGGGTAGTAGCACGTTTTTTTGCTCAAATATGTCGATGGATGTCGCCAATCGTTTAACATCCTTCTCGGAAAATCAAGTTAAAAAATGAGTTTACATGGTTCAGTAAAACCATGGGAATCGTTTTTGTGATTCAAAATAAAAAAAGGGTGTTCACATTAAAATGGCCGCCATGCAAGATTTCCTTTATATACAACAACGTTATTACAATTACGGATAAATGACATAAACTATACTTATAAAAGGGAAATTTGAAAAATAAAATTTGCCAAAAAACGTGCTACAGCCCCTTTAAGTGAAGATCAGCCTCTACATTTTCTCCACGTTTCTGTAATGATATGAAACTAAACCTTGTATACGGTAGCGGCTCTGTTAATTATACAGATGGCAGCTCTACATCATGACATCATAACTAAGAAGCAAAGTGTTTATTACCAACCCCAACTCACCCGCTAGGCATTACCAGCGCCAGTAGCTATCACTGGCTAATTTAAGCTTTGCTGTATTTTGTCAACCTTTATGTACCAGCGTAGCAGCGTGTTGAATCCGGAAGTGGTAGGGCAATTTCGAAATTTCTTGCAGAGGAAAGGCGAATAAATACAAATACAAGGCTTAAATTAGCCAACCTCAAGAACATGTACAAAGCAATGAGTTGATTGAAATGATGAACAATATCCAACGTACAAGGAGCAGCTACCAAATTCCATTAAAAAAGTGTTTTTCAACCTGAAAGACATTGCAAATAACTGATAACTAAAATTCTGATGATGTACGTAACGTTTGCATTAAAGTTACAAGTATCGTGTCTGACGAATCAAAATTGACAATGACAATAAACACAACTGGCTCTATATACTTTGTAAGAAGTGAAGACTGGATGTTTATTTTTGAAAAATTCTGATAGTGCAAGATGATGTTTGAGTATAATAACGCATGATGTTGAGATGAATTTACCCAAAGTACCTTATGAGGATGAATAAGTTTAAGTACGAAGCCGTACTTTATACAATATTAAGTATCTGAATAACAATTAATACAATGAATTCCCCCCCCCCCCCCCCCCCCTACAATAACACATGCAAGACAAACGTAGTTTTATACTATATATAATGAATGGCTGTCTTGGTCTGTTCAGTACTTCGGAAATGACTTCAAGTTCTTCAGTGAAAAGGTGAGTAGTTCCTGTTTGGTTTTACTATCACTGAGAAACACGCCCCTGTAAAATTCAGAATTAGGGTTATCAGAATAAATCGAGTAAATCGGATAAATCGGAATATACAGTAATATGCTTTGAATTATGAAAATATAAAAGTTCCTATAAAAAGTTTCATTAGGAGAAGATAATTATAGGTTAAGCAGTTATTCTAAACTAAGAGCATGATATTTGCTATGTATTATCGACAATGAACAAAGTTCTGCACTTGAAACAATGCTATTCGGATATCGACCATGCGCAATATTTTGAATATTTGCTACGGTGTATTTGTAAAATTTTAGTTTTGGTTATATGGTTGAAATAATGACCGCAGAGCGAGTGAATATCTGTGATAACTATCGAGCGGTACGCGAGATCATGGTTTTCACAGATATTCAAGAGGTCGAGGTCATTATTTCACATACACCACATGGTTCATTCTCTTCCCACAGAAGTTAGTCCCTTCAGATTTCCGATCCTAACCTCTCTTGTTTTTCGCTTGTAAGTAAAATGGGGTATCAGCTGAACTGAACCCATCGGGACGAAGCTGAGCGTAGCGCTTGTAAGCTTTGACAGGACAACGCTCGTCGCAGGATGCCCAAGCTTTCGGAGTGACAGTTCGGACGTTCCTGGTGTCAACACCTGTGCGTGTCTTAGTTTGACAATGCCTAAATTCCATTATTGGAGTCGCAGATGAGTGTAACATCACCCCATTGCATGTTCCTATGAGGAGTTACACTTCTTAAACCAAAATGTGTTGTGTTTAACCACCAAAGTGTGATAAGAATGGATTCGGGATTGTGTACACCTACAGCGCCGTGTCAAAAGTATTCGCGATTTTCCAAGATGGCGGACGTAAACAAAGCTTCGACTCACATTTTCAAAAGTGAATTGATAACAGAAAAAAATTAAAATGTTACCTCAATATTTGGTCAGTTGTCTCTTACTTCTTATCCATGCCACAACACGCCTGGGAATGGAAGTGTAAAGACTCCTAATATATTCCACCGTGAATTCTGTCCATGTCCTGTGAATTTCCTCGAAAAGTTCTTGGGAGGTATTGATGGTTTCTGCGCGATGTTTCAGCGAGTTTTTTATTTTTAGCCACAAATTTTCAATTATATTGAGGTCAGGTGACTGGGCTGGCGACAGCATCCCATTAATGTCATTATCATGTTTATACTGTTCCGTCACACGAGCCCGATGAACAGGGGCGTTGTCATCCTGGAACCTGTACGGTCTTTCAGTGAAATGTCTGGCTAAAACAGGCCATAGATTGTTTTCGAGGATGTCAATGTATTTGACAGCTGTAATGTTGCCCTCAACCATACATAAAGTACCTACACCGTACCAAGTAATGCAGCCCCACACCATTACAGAAACCTTTCTTTGACCCGGCACACACATGCACTCGGGGCGGTACGCCTCATCTGCCGATCGCCACACAAAAACACGATTATTTTTCCCAATAACTACTTGTGACTCGTCACTAAATATAACCTTCTTCCAGTCATGATCAACTGTCCACCTTCGTCGCTCCAAACACCACGACAGACGTTTTCTCCTGTTGACTTCTCTCACACACATTTTTTTCCGAATAACACGACGGTAATTTTTTTTCTTGTGAAGTATCCGCTGAATAGTCACAGGGTGAACAGTCTGGGCCTTTCCCTCATTATATAGTCTGGTTATGTCCCTCAAAACTTTCCCTCTGTTTTTCCTCACCGTTCGCAACAAACAAGCCTCTCCGCGATGACTGATCTTACGAGGTCTCCCGATCTCTGAGCATTTTCTACATTTCCCTTTGCACAAAATTTCTTCCAAATAGTAGACTCAGGTATCTTGAATAATTCCACCAATTCACAGTTCTTTTTGCCTTTTAAAGTTTTAAGTCTACAATTAATTTTCTAGTGGTACTATCCAGTTCCGCTGACTTCCGTCCCATGTTTGTTTACTGTCGTCTGCGCTAAGTCATTGGAGCAGACGACAGGCTCGTGACGTCATACAGGAAGTAGAGTAACACGCGCTGTTACGTACAAATTTTCACGGACTATCATTGACGCTAAAGTAATTTATTTTTTATATACATTTGAATTCATATTTTCAAATCTCACGTTTTGCTGATGATTCGCGAATACATTTGACACCGCGCTGTAGTTCACCGGATTTCCATAATGTGTCGATGTCATTTTCATCGAGGGATTGTGCACGTTTCGGTTAGTTACCCAAACCTTCTTGTTTAAGAACCTTTTGTTTAGTTGTAAGTACATCCCTTACAGTGGCAAATACAGGATCCGAAAATACACTCTTCCCATAGAATTTTGATTTGAGATGTCGATCAACACTGCTGATTATCCCCCTCATACTGGAAGGTTCATATTCAGACCCATCCCCCTTTTTCACGTTTATTATGAATTTACATAATAGTCTACTCAGTTCACTAGGGGGAAGTTCATCAACTTGGCGAGTGTCGCCTTCTTCAGACATGAATCGATGGACGATTTTGAGGTCATAAACCGTCTTCCTGGAAGTGTTGATGTTTTGATTTTTTTTTAAGAATTCCGATATTTCCGAATCTTCACAGTACATCGGTGTAGGGGTAGAAAAATCATTTGCAGTAGGCACAAATTCAAAAAAAGTCATCCTTGAATAGATCTTCGATGTCGAAGTCATGGCCAATTTGAGGTTACAGTTTCAGGAACTACCTGTAGTCTGTGTCTTGCCACTTGTTTCATTGTTTCGTCTTCCACTCGAATATTGTATACATTAAAAGTACCAAGAGGTTGAACAATGGATTTGACTCGTCCCCTTAATTGTCCATCAATTTTAACAGAATCGTTCACCTTAATTTCTTGAGCCATATTTGCAAAATGTCGTCTGCTAGAGGAATACTCCGAGACTGATTAATTTACTTTCCTTTGTATTTTATATTTATTTGTAGCAAACATAATTATTCATTATTTAGATATCAATGCTGCGATAGTCATTTAAAAGGATATTGTAATATTAAAATGTCTTAAAATAACGCTACTTCGAGTTGTTGTGATTGACATCTGACATTGTTTTGGTCACGTTACTTTGGTCATGTGACCAAGTGCAAGTAGTTCCGGCAGCACGCGATGTTATTACACTAAGTGTAGACCACCTTGCGTTATTACACTAAGTGTATTACACTGCGATATCTTCAACGGGTGATTAATAAACTGTTTAACTAGCCATTCAGCCCATTACCAACTATCTATTGGCGTTAAGCGAAAGCCTTGGCTGCACGGACGCTGTTAATTTCATCTTATGATGCACGGACATCATGAATGTCATGTTACACAACTGAGTTGCTAACTTCACGTGCTGCACACATCAAACGTTCGTGGATGCGAGGAGGTGGCCTGATGGAGCGGCCTGATGTTTCAAAATTGAAACAATAGTACACATAATACGTGTTTCAAGGTCTGAGCGAAATGAAGGTGAGTAACATTGTATATGACACTAATTCATTTGCTGTTTAACCGTTTTTGATATTTTAGCTAATGTAACAGGGCGCTTTTAAGTGAACAAACGAAAAATCAACAAGTTCACGTTAGTGTTTCATCCATAGTATCATAAACAACTTTGTTTGACGAATAATTCAAATCGTGATAATTATTTGCAACAGGGCGTGGGATGGTTGTCTTTACCATTCTGACATTTCCGTCTGGTATACTTGTGCATGTCATTTTCATTGACTTCAACAATGAAAAGCTCGTTGTTAGGGAGCTACGTAAGTCCAACGTACCTCCTCTGACGATGTAGTACTCCGAATGGAAGAGCTTAGCTTGAATCACGTGACACGTGTCTCGGAGATGGTCATGAAATTCACGTGCATACTGACCTATTAAACCCTTGCGAATAAAAAAAATGTTCTCTCACCTCAGGATTTTTCAATAAAGTTTTAATTCATCATTTTTTTTACGGAGATAATGAATTCTCACGATTTCATTGGCTAACTCTTCATTTAGTTTTTCTTTTAGTTTTCGTGGACGTCGAAAAGTTGGCCAAAAAAGGATTATTGTGTACACTATAATCAATGTTTTAAAGATATTCTAACCTCAGGGGATAGGCTTCGCGGAAATGATTCTGACAACAGTAAAGAATAACGACACAAAAGTATTGGATTACAAATCCAACCCTAAATAGTAGAAAAAACTTTTTAAAAAATACTTCATTTTTACAGCCGACAAACGTTTCATTAGCTAATCAGCTGCTAGCAGAGGTGTGACGTGTTACTCAGGAGTCCAGCGCAACGAGTAGCTGGCTTATGTTATTGTTTACATTATACACTCATATAGCCGTCACGTATTTTTCACTGATCTCACTTGTCAAAACAGCCTGAACGTGATCAAAGCTATTAGACACAATGTCGGCATATTCTGTTCAGTCGTTAATTAACTTTGGTTGTTGTACACATGTGTTTAAATTGTTTAGTCTCCGATAATGCCGAGTGGATATTTCAGCGTAAATCTACTGCCATTGTTTTTTTCTTTGTGTCATTTTGAAGTGTCAGTTCTACAGAGTTACTGCGTGAAAGTCCATCACTGAGCATTCCCGTCATGTCGGACTCTTATTCTAGCAATGAGATCTCGCTTTGAACAACGTAAGTCAAGCAATAACAAAGATTTGAATGAAGAACAAGCGAATGTACCAAATGATCGGGATACATATCTCGTTACTATGTCTCACGTTTATCTATTCCATTATTTAACAGTTGAAATCAAATAACAGCACATATGTAGGATACTATCTCAAAGTATTTTGATTCAATAACACAATTCATTAAACAATGTGTTTCCACAATTATACAAAATTGGATCGGCAAACAAACCAGAATTCATACTAATCCTACTCAACGAAAAACGAGACTTATGCGACGTATATATCTATATCATTTTACAAATTAAAAGAAATACATTTCAATTGTTGCACTACATTGTGATGATTTTATAACTAGTTCGCATGTAAAAAACACTTTACGATGTCCTTATTGATTTAAATAACTAACCTGTTGTCACCATATGATTGTTTATCCATGTACATCGGTGTGCATCATACATAATAGTGAATGACCGGCTGCTATCACCGACGAAACAACAGAACATAATATTCTTAAATTTCGTTGGCTGAATATAACATTCCTAATTTTGATTGGCTCACTATGTCCAGACTGAATGTCGCCTATATGTGTATCTTTATTTTAACTAACGACACCAGTTACGTCATATGACAGGACGTTGGCAATATCTTGACACGCCACCTCTTATATAATTGAACCGGTCCAGTGACCGATATCTGACATCAAAGCTAAGGTGTTAATGCATTAAGCACAATTAGTGAGTGTTGATTACATGACTAACTAGTACTTCTGAACAATATAGCATTAATATAGAAATTAAAAGCTAGATTTTCAGCATTCTACATTAACATTTCATCGATATTACCCAAATAACATGATATTGATGGAACAGAATTCGGAAAGAAAATGTGTACCGAAAAAGAAAACGCCATTTTCATTTCGATTTGAAATTAATCATGATTCCTTATCATAGATACAACATTGTAGGCTTTAAAATCTTTTGACATTTTCACCCGCCACATTTCTCTACAGTTGTAGTATACTGAATAAAATAACTGTCTCAATGTAAGTAATTGTAAATGTACAAGATTATAAATTTAACGATAGCTCGATTTTTTCCCTCTAAAAACTGTTAACCAGTAACAATGATGAAAATTTCTAAGTTATGCAATCTATTATGAATAAAAAGTCACCATGAGAAATATTGACTCAGTAGACCTATACAGACTATACAGGCCTCTTGAAACTTAAAATCAAGCACAACAAAAAAATAAATAATAGTGACGTTTACAATTGAAATTATTCATTTCAAAATATATTGTAGCCTATGAAATAACCCAACGCTACGCTCGATTGGTAAAAGAACCAAACTAAAACCAGCAACTGAATATCGAAAAATCCTTCAAAAACTCCGAACGTACTTCCAACAGACGCACAAATACCCATTCTATTGGAAACTTACAATGTCAAAAGTTGTTATTGTGTTTTAAACGAATCATCCACGAAAATCGACAAATCGCCTAAGGTTTTCATTGTAGCAACTCCTGTGTATGACGTCACATCACTTACGAAGGTTATGCTACACTGAGGGGCCGCGGAAAACTGTTTGAAGAATGAGATAATGAGCAGGCCAAATTTACTCACTTTGAACCGCGATATCTGGCTAAGTAGGTGACGCTTCGAAATAATAGTTAGTGTTTTGTTTACTTGAAAGTATTGTCTATATGAATAAACGAATTAACATCGAACAAAACTGAGAGGTTCTATTATCTTTAAGTTTTTTGTAGCTTAAAAGAAGGGCCAAACTCTTCTACTGGCCTGATTTTATAGACATAATTCTAATGTTGATTTACTTCCGGATTCCACAAAATGAATGACATGAAACTCTTAATTTTTTTTAATATAATGTGTTTTCTCTATTTTCATATGCAGTGACACCCAGATATAACGGCTGATACAGTCCAGCTCTGCTGAAAATCGCTCGTTAAATCCCTGTCACATAATCATCGTACTAGCTAATGCCATTGACACACGCTTGAAATGATGGCTATTTGGCTAGGAGATGTAGGGAAACATGGTGAAAATATTTTACGGTTGCTCCACTGATTTATTAAGGTTATAAGTATACATGTATTGAAAGCAAAACCTGTTGAACATTGTAAATTTGTCTGAACCAAAAAGTTTGGAAATATATGTATAGTAGCTATAGTACCTGATGAGCTGCAGAGCCGTTGGCTCTATTTTTGGTAAATCTTGAAATGATTGTCAAGGTCACAAAGCTCTGTAGGAACATTACTCTTCCTATGATGAACCCATATACAAAATATGAAAATATAAAAAGAATCCAGTGAATAGTATTTGAGTTATTCCATTTCGTACGGAATGGAATAACTCAAATACTATTCACTGGAACGGACGGACGCAGCTGAGTACTATATCCCCCGCTTCGCGCTAAACGCGCGGCAGGGAATAACAAGGATATTTGTGTTAACATGTAATATAAAATCAAAATGATGGTAAATAAGTTGTGTGTATTCTGTCTCATGTTTCTTTCCAACTTCCCAATGCAAGGCATAACTCTTGCCAGTCTCAATTACTGGCTGATTTAGGCCTTGCAGTATTTCCTTAAAAAATCTGTGTTTTGAAATCAAGGCCCGCTCTGCATTTCTTGTGCAGCGATTCACTATCTTGACACAACAAAGCGAGGGAAATACCTCAAGGGTTAAATCAGCCAGTAATGCAAACTGGCAAGAGTTATGCCTTGCGTTTGGAAGTTGGTTTCTTTCATGTACACGTATTTGCAATCTTTGATATTCTTTAAATCAGCTTATTTGTCATATTTTGTGTAAACTAAATGAACATTTTGGCATGACAATACTGACTGAAAAAAGGATTTACAAAATGTCGAAAGTCACAAATAGAGGCAAAGGGTCATTTCGACCTGCAAGCCGAGGGTAATTTTTTTCTATATGAGAACACTACCTACCCCATCTCTTTCCTCATTGTTATGTTTAAAAGGGAAAAGCATTGACCGTCGGTACATGGACGGGACGATTCCTTGGTCAATGATCTTTTAGCTTCTTCAAAGTGGTAGGTGGTAATGAGTTTCTCTCCATACACGAGCACTTGTGGTACATTTCCTGGGGGAAACGTGACACATTCATTAACAGTATTGGCGAATCTTTGCATGAACAATATTTAAAGTGAGAAATTCAGGCAAAACTGGATAGTAAATTTCATTTAAGAGTGATCATGCAATTGCTTGAATACACTTTGTGTTTTCAAAAGGCAACTACATGTATGACTCCTCTGATTGTGTCCGCTACAACAAAACATAAGTGGGCCTTGAATCTCTCAGCTCTTTTGAGAAAATGTATCAAAATGAATAACATTATTTATGATTTTCATATTCGCATAATATGAATAATAAGCAACTCTGTTTATATATTTGATTTGTTGATTTTGTACGTGGGCCGTAGGCCTTTCTACTGAAATAAAAGATTGATTTGAATAAGATACAATATTACGCGTTTCTCAACTTATGTCTCATCGCTATACAATAAATTGAGAGTTCAAAGTTTCAGATTTCATTGAACGGTTACTGATTTAAGTTTATCCGATAATGTTTTGCTGAGCTATTCATAGGAATACGTTGATGACGCCCATAATTCAAGTAACCAAGACTAAAACATTACATATTTTTTACTATATGAACTCCTATGATCATTTAATGAAAAGGAATTGCTCTGCACCGTTGCTGTTTTGTAGTTCTTAGAAGCCTTGCAAACTGCATACATGTCACATTTAGTAAATCTAGTTATATGACACCATAATATTTCGCCAGATATATATTTGGATACTTTTCTTCTTCAATCCAAACTTTTAAATGACACATTCATTACATGTACGTCAAGAAAGTACGGAAGCATCCTAGTGCCACAGTGATAATATTTGTATGTCCTAATTCAGTCTAGCATTAAAGTCTCCCATAAGAACTACGACACCGACGTTGATGTAGTAGTCGTGAATATCGTGAAGTTCTCTAAGGACAGTTTGGTATTCAGCAGTTCCATAACTAGCAGTGGGCATATACACCGAGAACATAAATAGTGGGGCCATGTTCTTAAGCTCGAGCTTGATGCCAATTATACGTTCGCTTATTATGTGATCCAAGAGGGTTACATATGGAGACAGACTTGCTTTGCACATAATGGCAAAGCCTCCTTTCTCACAGCGTAGGTGTGATCCCCCCGAAGACTGTATTTTAGCAAAGGAGACATAATCAAAATGAATATATATTCAACAGAACTATCTAAGAGTTTGTGTTCAGTAATAAAAGCTAAGTCAGTTTGATTGATTGACAAGATTTCACCCAGTGATAGTGCTGATGACATTATGCCTCTGACATTCCATGTGAAAATGTTAAAGGGGCAGTAGCACGTTTTTTTCAAAATTTATTTTTTTCAAATTTCCCATTTATAATGATAGTTTGTCATTTAAATTACCTTTAGAGGGTAAAACATCTTATTACACATACCAATTATATGTAGTGGTAAAAACTATGTTGCGTATAAAGCAAAAATTGCATGGCGGCCATTTTATTGTGAACACAATTTATTATTTTGTATTACAAAAACGATTCCCATAGCTTTACCGAAACATGGACACTCATTTTAAACTTTATTTTCCGAAGAGAAAAGGATGTTTTACTATTGGTGAAAAAAATTATCAAATACATTTCATCAACTTATTTGAGCGAAAAAACGTGCTACTGCTCCTTTAAGAGCACCAATTTCATAGTTTCCATGCGTAGAAGGATGGGAATTTGGTTTCATAATGTTTGAGCAGATACGGCAACACAAAGCAAGGTAGAAATAAAGTGAGAACATATTTAGTAGTACTTATGTCCTAATTAGGTGACAGTTGTGTCCTAATTAGGCGATAACTAAGTCCTAATTAGGAGTTAGTATCTCCCAATTAAGAGATAGTTTCTCCTAATTAGGTGATAATCAAGTCCTAATTAGGAGATATTTGTGTCCTAATTAGGATATAGTTATGTCCTAATTAGGACTTACTATCTCCTAAGTAGGTGATAACTAAGTCCTAATTAGGAGTTACTTATGTCCTAATTAGGAGTTAGTATCTCCTAATTATGAGTTAAAGAAATATAACTGTGGCACTAGGATGCTTCCGTAAGAAAGTGATGCAGTTTGAAACAGGAGAGCCGATAAAGATAATGAAGATATATTTAAAGAAGTTGGTTACCTTGTATGTAGAAGGTAACCTGTGCAAATCTGTGCAGCACGGGAAAATCAAGAGAACGAATCATCTTTCCACTGAACGAGAGGATGACGAGTTGATTCGTATTACTTAAATAATAAAGTTTTCTGCAAAATAAAACAATTTCATGTTATAAGTTTATTCTTTAATCTATAGACATTAATCATCAAGTTACCCATATAAGAAGCTTCTTGGACCATCGACGCTTTTTGACTGATATGTTAGAGGTACCTCCTGATATGTTAGTGGTACCTCGTGATATGTTAGTGATACCTCGTGATATGTTAGTGGTACCACGTGATTTGTTAGTGGTACCTCGTGATATGTTAGTGGTACCTCGTGATATGTTAGTGGTACCTCGTGATGTTAGTGTTACCCCATGATATGTTACTGTTACCTCGTGATATGTTAGTGGTACCTTGTGATACGTTAGTGTTACCCCATGATATGTTAGTTTTACCCAATGATATGTTAGAGGTACCTCGTGATATGTTAGTGTTACCCCATGATATGTTAGTGTTACCTCGTGATGTTAGTGGTGCCTCGTGATACGTTAGTGGTACCTCGTGATACGTTAGTGGTACCTCGTGATATGTTAGTGATACCTCGTGATTTGTTGGTGGTACCTCGTGATAAGTTAGTGATACCTCGTGATGTTAGTGGTACCTCGTGATATGTTAGTGGTACCCCATGATATGTTAGTGGTACCTCGTGATGTTAGTGTTACCCCATGATATGTTAGTGTCACCCCATGATATGTTAAAGGTACCTCGTGATATGTTAGTGGTACCTCGTGATATGTTAGTGATACCTCGTGTTATGTTAGTGGTACCTCGTGATGTTAGTGGTACCTCGTGATATGTTAGTGGTACCTCGTGATGTTAGTGGTACCTCGTGATATGTTAGTGGTACCTCGTGATGTTAGTGATACCCCATGATATGTTAGTGTTACCTCATGATTTGTTAGAGGTTGCTCGATATATGTTAGTGTTACCCCATGATATGTTAGTGTTACCTTGTGATGTTAGTGGTACCTCGTGATACGTTAGTGGTACCTCGTGATGTTAGTGTTACCCCGTGCTATGTTAGTGTTATCCCGTACTATGTTAGTGATACCTCGTGATTTGTTAGTGGTACCTCGTGATATGTTAGTGGTACCTCGTGATGTTAGTGATACCTCGTGATAAGTTAGTGGTACCTCGTGATATGTTAGTGATACCTCGTGATATGTTAGTGTTACCTCGTGATGTTAGTGATACCACGTGATGGTAGTGTTACCCCGTGCTATGTTAGTGTTACCCCGTGCTATGTTAGTGATACCTCGTGATTTGTTAGTGGTACCTCGTGATATGTTAGTGGTACCTCGTGATGTTAGTGGTACCTCGTGATATGTTAGTGGTTCCCCATAATATGTTAGTGGTTCTTCGTTTTATGTTAGTAGTTATATTATGAGCATTTTATACTCTTTTTCATAGACCCGGAAGTAGAGCAGATAGGGCAAAATATAATATTCATAATCAATTACATCGTTATTAATGAAAGTAATAACTTTATTGTTATGAATGATAACTGACTTAATGGATAGACATATTTACAATGCATATAACCTTTAATATGGAAAAACAATGTTTTATAAATTATAAATCAATGTCATAGGAACAAGTGACCAGAGCTTGATACAATGATAAGGTAACAAGCTCCTTCTAACTGACCCAAGCACGTCTGCAAACCAAGGAAACATTCGCACTACGTGATCAAACAAATATCATATAAGAGAGATAATGTATCTCACAAACGCCCTGAACCCCCTGATTGCTTTTTTAAGATGCAAAACAACATTCGATGTGAGTTGAAAGAATAGACCAGAATATCATTCAAACATCATTCAAAGTTCAAGTCATCAATGACACATGTATAATATTCAAAAACAGACACTTCATGGTTATTTAACAATGACAATGTACTCAAACTCATTGTCTACTCACCCAATGTATTGTTATATGTTTAACACACCTATCACGTGACTATAATACATCACGTGACTTAGTACGCGGTATATGAACCCTTAATTTCTAATTATACTTCAGTTGAAGCACAGAAACCTTCGGAGCCACATGCTTTTCACTTTCTCAGTGTAATAGACCTTCTGCCGATAAGGTCGAGTTAGAGTTACCTCCCTTTTGACCGGACATTTCTCAGCAGTGACAGCATTGAACTGGCTGGGAAGCAGGCACTTCCTGGTTACATCGATGTCCATAACGAGATGTATGCAAGCCAAATAATTAATAAATCTTTCTTTAATGTGTGAATAAATAAATAAAAGTGTAGAAAAATGAATTAAAGTGCATCAATTGTTTTTAATTTTTTGTGTGGATTTAGGTAAAACTACATAATGTATTTGATTACTGTTTTAATAATTTATACTAATACTTAAATAAAAGATAGAAAATATATGTTTAATGAATTCAACAGAGGTTTTATGTATATCTATTAAAAATAAAATAAAATACAACAATTATTAGGGCTGTGTATTGCCTAAATTTTTGTATTGCGATACGTATTGCTGAACTGTAATGTATTGCAATACGTACCACAATATATTGCAAGATCCTCTGACAATGAGATAATTCTCTAGAAACCATTTTAACTAGTGCCAATGATATTGCAACATGCTAAATGAATCCGCATTCAACTTTGATACATCTTTTTGCAGTTTAAGCATGACACATTTGATTCAGATCATTTGTAATACAGCCCAACTAACATTCTAGCTCTTCAAAATAATTTTCTTAATAAAAGTTAAGCTAGTATATGTGCCTTTTACAAGATAAATGAATAAATTTAACTTATTATTTGTTGCTGCAATATATTGCGATATGAAAATCGTATTGCAATACTTGTATTGCACAACATTGTATTGCAATAATATTGCACAGCCTTAACAACAATTCAATTTCAGTTTTTCATTGACAGTTTTAAAAAAATATATCAGGTAAAAAAGGTTTATTGACTTACTTTACAGATTCTCCTGGCATGATTTTGACCTACTCAGAACCCTTCTCAAATTATTAAAAATGTTGGCAAATTTTCACCCCATTTAAAATTTTGCCAGATTTTACCCCTGAACTAAAACTAAAGGTGACACATTATAATTTTCTTATAATAAACCCTGAATCTGTTATGCCTACCTGAAAATGTTTTATCTACACTAGATCAAAGTTGCTTTCTTTTTGCCTGCTATTGCCTACAAACATTTTGATCAAAGAAATCTGTAAACAAAGTAATTAATTTTGTCTGGCCTTGTGATGAAATTGTTTTAATACAATAAGGAATAACTTTTATAAATTGATATTGATTTTACTTTAAAATATAGAATAAATAAATTACAAAACAGATTCAATTTGTTTTTTCACAATATTAAGGAATAGTCACACTAGTGTGAACTTCTTTGAAATATTAAAAAACAACTTTTAAAGCTTTTTAATCACATTGAAAGCGACTGTTTTCACAGATGATTTGACACATTCATAGTTCATTCCCAAATTTCAAATAATGACTTGTAAACAAAATTCTACCTTGAATTAAGTATTGTTCATTTTAAAAATGAGCTGAAATTGACAATTTAAACATTGAATTCACTTCAAGTTAACATGTGAAGAACCTGAAATGTTGAATTAGACTAAAAAAAGGCCCAGGCCAATATGTAAATAACAAGCCAAAACCCTTCCTTTCAACTTCTCTGATTTATAACTTGAAAAATATTTATTCTTTATGTGTAGTGTAGATTTGTGGAACCTTTGATTGGAATAATTGACTATTAATTGTATATTTTTCAGTACTTAATTACATGACTTCTGGATGTAACAGCTATGTAACTACAGAATGAGAATAGAATTAAGTTTGTTAAAATAGAAAAACAACTTACATTTATTTGGATGTTTATAAAATCATGTTTTTTTAATACAATGAATTATGAGTCATATTTGACATGTTGGCCCCTTTTAACACATATTAAAATTCCTTACATGCAGAATATTTTTCGAAACACTTTGAACACTAGTACCTTGGGAACTATATTTAATTTTTTTTAATTTTTTTAAATTCTTAATATCATCTACAATACATATACATTGTATAATGTAATTTGAATTTCTACTGACAAAGTATAACAAATCTATCTAAGCTGCAGTGGACTGTATAAATCATTGACTATATATATATTTTGATGGTAGAATGCAATCATAACAATTCATAATTCTGATGTTTCCCCCATATAACATATTTTTCTTAACATGCAAAGTGCAGGACGATTTATTACAGCTAAAACCTGAAGAATTCTTAGTGAGCTTAATTTTATCACTCTGTGTTGTCAGCTTCAGTGTAGGAATAATAAATCAAAGTTATTCAACTCCCAGGTTTTGTTTTCAAATAAAAAAAGCTATAATTATATATAGAATAACATAAATACATGTATGTCTCTACAATGAATCCTGAAATATCACCTGTACTGGTTATGTGTGCACTACCTCTGAACTGTATTTTTATCATTTAAGGTTAATTTTAAAATATAATTGATAATTCATTATATATTTTACAATTATTTTTTATTATTTACAACATAGAAGTGTGAATGGTTTTAATATTCAAATGTGTACATAAGAACCAAAACAGTACATTACAGTAAATTATATCTATTAAATTTTATATATGGCTCTACTAAATTAATATTTTTTAATTGTATTTATTTTCAATCTGTACAGTACAGTGCCAACTTGTCTATCAGATAGAAAATTAATACACTTGAATTGACAACCAGGTCTACCAGTACCAGTGACACACACGATTGGAAGCACTTAATTTTGTCACTTTTTAATCCAGAAATCTGGGCCTGCTGCTGCTTTAGTCTAGGACGATGTCAGAATCAACATTACATTTTTTTTTTTTTAAAACGCAGTCAGTCTGGCATTAACAGATTAATAAATACAATCATAGAGGAAAACGACTACAAACATCTGACAAAGGACATGTTTATGAACGCTGTCCGATGGATCCTGTCATTGAGTCACCAGTGTCGCGGTCGCTTTGAACGTTTTGGGTACGGGTTTTCTGCATCCCCTTTGACCACTCGGCCGGAGTTACGATCAAAATGGACATAAAAAGTATCAGATAACAGAAGATGTCATTTAAACATGTTTATTTATCCTTTGGGAGCAAAATCAAAGTATATGTTACCGTTGACAGTCCCGACAAACCGTATTGCGACAGAAAAAAGGGAACGACAGGTTGCATGTTGTTAGCGTCAACTAAGCACTGTCGCTTATAACAATAATAACAAATGTGTCCGGTAAAATGGCCGCCGACGTCAAATGCCGCTTACAACAACCAAAAAGGCAGAACGACTATTGCTTATTACCTACAAGATCACGTTACTTTCCTAGAACTATGGCAACGAATAGTGCAGACGCAGCATCTCAAGACTCGTCAAAGAAAGAACGCACTAGATCAACGATGGAGATTGGAGAGAGGGATAACGAGAGAGTATTTTCATATAGGAAGTACCCGGTATATCAAGAGTAAATATTGGAGTGGGGACTGGAAAATAGACATTCGCCAATATTTATGGAATCCCGAAGGCATGCTCTACCCTAGCAAGATGGGAATACGCCTATCTCTAGATCAGTGGACGCAGTTGAAGAAAGATGAAAAACGGTGTCAGACTGTCTCACTCAGCTCATAAACAAGGAACAGTGCTCCCTCTCGCTACAGATGGGGGATAACCTTTTCTTATCATTAGACTCGCTGAAGAAAGTTGTTGATATACGACAATGGTGGCTACCCGAGCTGAAACCCACTCGTAAAGGTATAGCCTTAAAACCAGAAAAATGGAATCAACTTCTTAGAGTTAGACCGGTATTGGAAGACATTATAATCTACTAGGCTATGACCTAAGGCTATAGAGTGCATATTTAGCACACAATGAACCGTATAGAATGTGTCACGACTTGCATATGACATCATATCTTAAATATAGAACATATATAAAGAAGATACTCACATCACCGCAATGCATTCACAACAAAGTCTTCGTTCAGAGCGTATCCAGACACATAAACGCTTCACAGAGCGAAACTGCAATGACTGAAAGAATAACCTTCTACAACTGGAAGTATGTACAACCCCAACCCAATCACATCAGTGAAACTCTCGTCATACAGTCATCATTATGGTTTCAACATCGAGAACACTGTGTACAAGATGCAGAGGAGAAAGTCCCCAATGAGGAAAAGCAGTTAAAAAGAGTCATCACTAAGAAGACCAACACTATCAGCGGAGAGGAATCTATTGAAGTGACTGACTACATGTTATCGTTACTGACCTTGTGTTTTACACTTGAGCTTTGTAAAATGATCAAACACCTCAGTGTCAGTAGTGTTTTGGATGCTTATTTGATCAAGTGGAGACTCAATACCATACTTGTCAGGACGTGTTCAAGAGAGAAAAACTTCAGCAGTACATGAAGACGGCTTTGGAAGAAGTAAATGACAATCACGTGATTAATCAATGGCTTCAGCTGATTCGCAATGATCCGAGCTTAAGCAACGTATCCTCTGTGACCATATGTCAGTATCGTTGTAAGGACTATCTGGACACACACTTTAAAACAAGCGAGTGGTTAGCAGACATTGAAGACCGAGTGTTAAAATGTTGTATTTAGAACGAGCATTACAATAGAAATAGTAATTGCTCTATTAAAGGTTAGATGAAATGACATATGGTCAGATTCGGATTCTTTGAAAAGGGGTTTCAATTTGACAATTGCTCGATTTTAAATTTCTGAAATCGACCAATAAATTACTTATATAATGCTTTTTTAAAAAGTGCGTAATTAAGCCCCGGCGACCAGATTGAAAGTGGGCGGGCGGTGGTCACTGAATCGTATCGTGCTGTGACGTACGTGGAGGAGTCTCACTATGGCCGCTAATCTTAATTTAACGCATTTTCCCAACTTTTAAACTGCTCATATAAGACAGAAAACTTCATCAAAACAACCCAAATTTTCGATAAACGGATTACTTTACTATTGAACTAGCGATTTCATATGGTTACAACGACTGGGACCTGCTGAATTGGAGTGCATTCTGCGCTAACGTATAGTATGTTTGTAGCAATTAACTGCGAAACTGCTGTCGTATCACTTTCCATGGAGTGTTTGTCTTCCAGCTCCGTCATTTCAAGTGACGTGGCCGATGCCTTGCCTTACCTGGACTGTATGAACCAAATGACAGTTCAAGTGACATTGACACAAGAGAAGAAGACTCTCGCGGGAATCGGGGCGAAGAGAGATTAAGTAGCACCAATTGATCAAAGTATGTTCCACAATCGGCAGGTTAATTTTGTTTTGTATGTATTAATAAATAAAGTAATATGGTAGGTATAATTTCATATACACTGAACGATTGGCTGTTCAAATAAGCGAGACAACATTGATGCAAACCATTTTCACTTCACTTTTATTAATATATATATGAACTGGATTGGTCAACAAGCTCAATGAAATTTACATGAAGATTGCTCCATTGTACACGCAAACATATACATTATGATAACACAGATTGATATAGACAACGAACATTATCGAATGAAAGGATAATGACAGCAGTAGCATCTTAATGCACATCTCGTAAATGAAAACGAAATAGTTTAATAAAAAGTGTCACTTCAGCACACCAACACACAATTCTCAGTTTAGGTACCATATAGATGTTTCTTCCACATCAAAGGGTAGAAGTGTTGTTACAGCAAATTAGTTTACTCAATTAAGAAGCTGAGTACTTGAGAAGGAAGGAGTGTAATTATGTTTGTACAGATAACAAGTTTACTGGACCGATTCAATTATATATCAAATGGCATGTCGGTGACTGACGTGTCATATATGTTTATTGTCAAACGTCCTGTCTTGTCGACACACAATACACTAAACGCGACATTCAGTCTATTTGTTTTTTCTATCTTGCCATTTGCGAAAATACTTTTGCAGAAAGAGGGTTAGTATTTGACCATCTTCTGTTTCCAAGTACTGTCATTGATGGATTTATAGGTTTACAATTTCTGTCTAATGTGCATTTGGGTATTCATATTGTCCGTTTGGATACGTTTATAAGGTAAGTTTCTTACATTAATTGACACTCTTGCTGAAATGTCAATTTAATACGATGTTTATTTGATTTGATTAACCACACATTTTATTGAAAACATTATTTTATTATCTATTAGATTCTGAATGTTTTAATGTGTTAATAAGTGATAACTTAATCGTAAAATGTAACATTGGGATGCGGTGTTTTCGTAGGTGGATTCGTAGACGTATTATTATCGTTGATAACCAACTTCCTTTGGTGTTTTAAAATATGTGGTGAGTTGCTTTTATTGTTGTAATGTACTGTTAGTAAATTAGGTTGTCGCTAGATTAACGACCTTAAAAAATCAGGATGTTGTGATGTCCTTTGATTGTCGATGGCTTACCGTAAGGCCTACTTCGCCGGAGTCTGCTAATCTCACGTTTGTTGTTTTATCAAGTGTGGAGTTCCTCAAGGTTCCATATTGGGGCCTATCTTGTTTACGCTGTACACCTGTTCCCTCAGCAAGATTGCAGACAAGCATGGCCTCAAACAACATCAGTATGCTGACGATAATCAGTTGTACGTTGGTTTTACTATTGGAAATGCAGATACAAGTGTAAGAAAAATAGAGCAATGTTGCGATGATATCAAGAAATGGATGTTGTGTCATCTACTAAAGCTGAACCAAGACAAAACAGAGTTCATGGTAATAGGTACCAAAAGGCAACTCCAACAGTGCAAAGAAATCCCCCAACTTGTCATTGGAGATTCAATCATTACTCCGTCAGCAAAAGTGAAGAACCTGGGTGTACTGTTTGATAAACAGCTGAGCATGAACCATCATGTTACTCGTGTCTGCCAGACAACGAACTACCATCTCAGAAATATCGGTAAGATCCGTCCATACCTCACCAAACCTGCTGCTCAAAAACTCACTGCATCCCTTATTTTATCCAGATTGGACGACTGTAATTGTCTCCTTGTGAACACCACTAAAGAACAGATCAAAAGGCTTCGAACCCTCCAGAACACTGCTGCAAGAATCACCTCCAGATCATCAAAATTTGATCACATTTCCCCAGTCCTGAAAGAACTTCATTGGTTACCTGTCTCATTTCGTATTGACTACAAAGTCCTTCTGTATGCCTACAAATGCTTTCACAGCATTGCTCCACCTTACCTCAATGAAATAGTCACCATATACCGTCCTCCGAGACCTCTGAGATCCCAACAACAAAAGCTTTTCAGTGTTCCGAAAATTCACACTTCAACTTTTGGAAAAAGAACCTTCAAATATGCAGCTGCAGAAAAGTGGAACTGTCTACCTGAAACTCTCAAATCTGCCTGTTCCCTTGATTTATTCAAGGCGCAACTCAAAACATTTCTTTTCTCTAAAGCTTTCTCCTGCTAAGCGCACAGAGCATAGAACTGTGAATGATGCGCTATACAAATGCATGAATTATTATTATTATTATTATTTTAAACACAAGCATTCTCACAAAAAAAATAACAACAACAACGACTATCTGATTTCGTTGTCTCAACTATACTACGTTCATATTATCATATCTTGGTTTCATTTTGTCATCTTATATCTCTTTACCGTCTTTCACTATTCATATCAATTATATTTGATATATATAACGATATTTTGGGACATTTGTAAAGTGAAACTTGAAACTAATATTATTCGAACAGTTTACAGCAGAACAGCGATGTGGCATTATTGCAAAGCGTAGATATAACAGATTAACTGACCGATTCCCCAGTGTTTGCCATTGTAATAGTAAGTGAAATAGTGAAATTGGTCACTTCCGGTATTATCCAACTCTCTAAGCCCCGCCCCATTTTTGGTTTGTTGTTCGCGGGTGAAAAGCAGACAATGTTTTCGGCAAAGTTTAAGTCGCTGTAGTTTAATATAGGAACAACATATGGATTTGGGGGGGGGGGGGGGGGGGGGGGTCTCGTTTTATCACAAAATAGTCTAATGAACCAATTGCAGTTAAAAATTCAATAGAAAATAATTTATTTCGGCCTTCCTTTAAGATACTGGTGTGTATAACATCACATTTCTGTTGTGTATTCTTACTTTGCTTATGTAATAAACGATGATATTATATGTTTCATGCGTTCGTCCTTGTAGTATAAAATAGATCGTATACCTTAAATGCCTTCACAGTTGCCTGTGACTCAGAAGATAGAAACATGTCGTCTCAATCAACATCGGGGAAAGCCTAAGAGAGTTTATATTTCGACCCCAGATCGCCTGGAAGTAAGTTTTCTCCCGGTAAATGTCTACATACTTTAAAACGTAGAGGTAAAGGCAATGATATCACCTTATCTTAAGTCAAAGCAGAGTTGACTAAACACGATGCTTACACCCTTCACAAACCGGTCAAACATAGCCTTCAAAGACTCAAAGTGGTGGTTAATGCTAAAGATCAGCAATGGGATATGGACATGTCACGTTATGTCAACGATGGCATAAAATACGTACTCATTTCCATTGATATCTAGTGTCGCTATCTGTGGGTAGCCCCTTTGCAAAACAAGAAGTCAGAGTCCGTAGTCGAAGGGTTTAAATGCAAGGTCGAACCCCTCAAACTATTAGGGTTGATAAAGGAACGGAATTTAAAGGGATTTTCCACGATTTTACTGAGCGAAAATCTATGAAACTATTCGTGACTCAAAATGAAGACATTAAAGTAAATTATGCAGAGAGGGTTAATCAAACGCTCAGGTCTTTGATAGCGAGGTACTAAACTCATACCAACAGTGAATGCTACATTGACGCGCTGTTCGATTTAGTGTACAACTACAACCACACTTTACATAGAAGTTTAGGAGAGTGGGCACCTGCAGAAGTGAACAAACAAAATGAAGTTAATGTGTGGAATCATTTATACATGAAACCAGCTTTTCTAAAGATGTTTCGTCAATTTAAGTATAAAGTCGGTGATACCGTTAGAATCAGTTACTTGAGGAAACCCTTTGCTAAGGAACAACTTTCATTGAATGGAAGAGTTATTCAAGATAGCAACACGTTCATGACAACAGGGCCTCCCTCTGTATACATTGAAAGATTTTAATGACCAGCTCTTAAAGGGACGCTTTTACGAACAGGAATTACAGCGTGTAGATTAAGACTTGGACGCCGCATGGGACATCGAGAAGTGTTTAAGAAAAAGAGAGAAAAAGGAAAAGTGTATTATTTGGTGAAGTGGGCTGGCCTTCGAGTTTTAATTCTTGGCTGGACGAAAGCGAGGTCAAGGATAAATAATAAATAAATAAATAATCTCATCATGGATAAATACATCGTGTTCAACAAATGCAACGAAGACTCCAAGAAGGTCAAAGGCAGACCCGGATGTCATATCATATCCATCGCACCCGCATCAACAAAAACATCGCACAACAGTCGTGATTCGAAACCGAAAATCTTTTTGACGTCGCCCAGTCCAGAAGCGAACCAAAGCTATAAAACAGAAAGCGGGGGACAAAATCATCACTTCGAAGAAAGTACGCCGAGAGGGACAGCACTCCTCC
Source organism: Gibbula magus (assembly GCA_936450465.1). Lineage (NCBI taxonomy): Eukaryota > Metazoa > Mollusca > Gastropoda > Trochida > Trochidae > Gibbula > Gibbula magus. Next base: position 16,555,656 of record OW388293.1, on the reverse strand, counting down.
AAATGATCCTATTTCGTCAAGTTTAAGAATACTCCCGCTATCGACTCGAGAGATATCTGGAAGAAGAATTAAACCATGTCGGTATTCACAGAGAAAGCATTTTCGGAAGCCTTGCCCCTTAGCCTCGACCTGTTTCAATTGCCGAGTTATCAAACTAGAATTCTACAGCATTACTATGAAAACATAAGACCCTTTCTACCATCACCGAATCCAGCCCAGTGGAATTTCGCGTACTAACGGTGGGAAAGACTACATCGACCTGAGTAAGACCTGTCTGAACTGAAGGTCACACATGCAGACACGACGCCCTTGATCAACAAGGAGAAGGTAAGACCGGTGAACCTGTCTTTACAAAGCTTTTCGAGCCATGTGATCGTGACCGTCCAAGGTAAACAGCTCAGTCCAGTCAACTGACCAGTCAAAGATATGGGAGGCTCCGTAGCAGATTTCAACTCGGGCGATCCCTACGGCGGCGCAAACAATGGACTCATTAATCAAATTGGTTTCATCATGGTTAGCAAGTCCATCAAGCTATCCGGTCCAATTATGGAATACGTGTTCAGTTTTAATCGACATTTGATGAACGGCGTGGATGTGTGCGTCAAACTTTTTGGGACAGAAACCAGCTTCTTCTTGATGTCGGGAGAGATGGTTAAAGAGTACCTGGTCGAACTCCAAGACATGTAACTAAAGTATGCTGACTGAAAATCAACGACTCTCTCATCGTGGCTCAGGACAAAGAGTTTGAAAAAGCTAACGCCTTGTATCCCTAGGATAGATCCATGTTCAAGATGACGACAGCCACCTCCACCAGCACGAGTTTTAACTGGGACGGCATGTTCTCAAGACGAGGTTCCCGCTTGTCTGATTATAGGCATGGTAAGGTCGAATGGGGCGTACGGTTCGTACATGGTCAATCCCTTCTGTTTCCAAGGAGACATGGTGAAAAACGTGGCTCTGTCCCTGAACGTTACAACAGTCATCAGACAACCGGTCAAGTCAGACGACATCGAGGCTTACGCCAAACTATTCAAATGGAATAACGATTGGGGTCATTGTAATGGTTTGAACTTGGACCGAACTGAATTAAAGATAGGCCACGCTTTGTACGTCTAATCTAGAACCGACCATCGTAAACAACGGAGTGGACTATCTGAAATTGGTCAAGGCTGGCAGTTTAAGTCTGGAAATCAACTTTAGCAAAGCTCTAACCCACACCTTTAATGTGATCGCTCTGGCCAAGTTTTAAGCTCTCATCGAAATCGATAAAGAACAAAACATGTTCATGAAGTTGAAAACAATGAACACAGTACAGTTGCAGTTCGCCATATGTAGCAATCCGAGTCTCCGTAGGCAGAAAGTGGATGTGTATGAAATGACGTTACCCTCAAAAGGAATACCGTGGGGATGTATCGCAAACACTGAGGGCCAACATTGGGTTGGTTTCTACTTTGACGAAAGTGGAGTTTGAGAGTTTTTCGATAGTTACGACAGAAACCTAATTATTATATTAGAGAATTTCTAGACTTTCTAAAGAAACATTCGTGCAGTTTCAAATATAACAGGACTGTGTTACAACAATCGAATTCGAGTGCTTGTGGATTCTACTGCTTGTATTACTCGTTGCAAAAATGTAAAAATAGATTAAGTTTGTCGGATATGCTAGATTTGTTTTGTACAGACAAACAACGTAACAATGATGATGTTGCTCGGGTCATCTGTGACTATTTAAAATACTGCTTCGTTTGTACATCGGTGTGAAAAGTATAGTGTAAACCAAGAGTTGTTAATAAATTTTCGAAAACAATCTTTTTTGTGTGTTGTCTATACGTATGTTACGTGCATTTGTATGAATTTAAGTTTGTATGTATGAGCTATTTATACTGAAACAACGTGAGTAGATAGATCAGTCTCGAAGGAACCACCGGACAAGCAGGACATGGCGAGATACGTACTGCATGATTATGATTTCATGATACACATACTCATGGCGGTTGTAGATGTAGTCATGAGACTACTGAAGAGTCGTGTGCCCGTCACACGAACCCAAGACCATGTGTATCTACAGCCTAATCCAAACAATAATCATTATAGGACTTTATGTCGCATCATTCTACCAAACATCAGCGAGGCTTCCATCAAAAGGAGTCTCTTGCGCCACATGTTGTCCTTTATCTTTAACGCTGAACATTTACGACAGGTGCGCAATCAAGCGCGAATTTACATACTTAGTCAGGCAAGATGTCAGAGGCAATAAAATATGATGGCGTGGGCCGCTAAAAAATAAAGTGTGCACTTAACAAGTTTCATTCTTGACACAACCTTGAACGAGTCAAGATGAGCGAAGATGCATGTGTATTGAGATTGATGACACTGGCCAATTTGGCTGTCGTGGGAGTGAGCGGATCAGGTAAAATCCATTTGACGAAGTGACTTTTGGAGAATGCGGCTTTCGTTTTCTATACATAACCAAATCTCATCGTGTATTGTTACGAGGTATGGCAGACTATCTACACCGACATGCAACATTCGATCCCTGAATTCAGTTTCACGAAGGGTTGCCACTGGAAAGCGATCTATGTTCCTGTTCAGAACAGTCCAATAAAAATAAGATGATGGAAGTCCGAGATGCATGAGCAGAACTCTTGTCATTCGAATGAGAGACGCGCTATGAGCAAGGTGTACCGTGGGAAGATCGTCTGTACACAACCCAGTCATATTCACTCATTGATAAGAAGAGGAGCTGCCTTTAAAAAGAGTTCCACTTGGTTTAAATCAAGAGAAGCGTGCATAAAATCACTTAGAGATGCTTGGATCAAAGGTGTTGATCTACCCGATCATTATGGAGGACCCACGTGTTTTACGTACACAGCAAAGTTCGGTATAAGCCATGAGTCGCCACATACGAGAAAATATGAATAAGCGTCCTGAGAAAGTTGAAGCGAAAACAAATCAGTACAGGGTGATCGTCATTCTGTTACACAACATAATATAGGAAACATTCCTCTACTGGAATGGGAAGAAAATAAACTGTTTTCTCATAGGAAGGTCATTCGTCTACTGACTGTCAAACGAGGAGGACCTAGACATTAACTAATGCTGGAACAGGCGGGATTCAAACATAAAATATCACTACTTTACCAGGTAACATACCACTACATACCAGGTTTCATATCACTGCTATACCAGGTGGCATATCACTACTAAAATAGTTACAATGTCACTACTGTACCAGGTACCATATCACTACTATACTAGCTACCATATCACTACTATACCAGGTACCCTATCACAACTATACTAGCTACCATATCACTACTATAATAGGTACCATATTACTACTATACCAGGTAGCATATCACTGCTTTACCAGGTACCGTATCACTATTATACCAGGTACCATATCGCTACTTTACCAGGTACCATATCACTACTTTACCAGGTACCATAGCACTACTATACCAGGTACCATATCACTACTATACCATGTACCATATCACTATTCTGTTATACCAGCTACCATATCACTACTTTACCAGGTACTTAATCACTACTATACAAGGTACTAAATCACTACTATACCAGGTACCATATCACTGCTATAACAGATACCATATCACTGCTATACCAGGTACCATATTACTACTATACCAGGTACCATATTACTACTATAACAGGTACCATATCACTGCTATACCAGGTACCATATTACTACTATACAATGTATCATATCACTACTGTACCAGGTACCATATCACTGCTATACCAGTTACCATATTACTACTATACAAGGTACCGTATCACTACTATAACAGGTACCATATCACTGCCATACCAGGTACCATATCACTACTATACCAGGTACCATATCACTACTATACCGGGTACCATATCACTACTATAACAGGTACCATATCACTGCTATACCAGGTACCATATTACTACTATACAATGTATCATATCACTACTGTACCAGGTACCATATCACTGCTATACCAGGTACCATATCACTGCTATACCAGTTACCATATTACTACTATACAGGGTACCGTATCACTACTATACCAGGTACCATATCACTACTATAGCAGGTACCATATCACTACTATAACAGGTACCATATCACTACTATAGCAGGTACCATATCACTACTATACCAGGTACCATATCACTGCTATACCAGGTACCATATCACTACTATACCAGGTACCATATCACTGCTATACCAAGTACAATATCACTATTATACCATGTACAATATCACTACTATATCAGGTACCATATCACTATTAACCAGGTACCATATCACTGCTATACCAGGTACCATATTACTACTTTGCAAGGTACCATATCACTACTATACCAGATACCATACCAGGTGTATAACTGGATGAACATGGGCACATTTTTAATTAAATCACTTCTCCAAAGGTAACACTGCAAGTTTTACAACTCGTGTATCTGTCTTGCATCACCATTTACAAGAAAAGCCTTGCCTATAAGCTGCCATGAAGATATCTCTGACAGCTGGGTGTTTCTCCATCTTAGTCTTCACCAGTGTTTCATCATCTAATACGTTGAATCTCACAATTGATTTGGTCCCCAGCACCATGAACCACATCTATACTAGTAACCATATCACTACTATACCATGTTCCATATCACTACTACACATGGTACCATATCACTACTACACCATGTACCATATCACTACTATTCCAGGTACCCTATCACTTCTATACCAGGAACCATATCACTACTATACCAGATACCCTATCACTACTATACCAGATATCATATCACTACTATACCAGGTACAGAATCACTACTATACTAGGTACCATATCACTACTATACCAGGTACCATATCACTACTATACCAGGTACCCTATCACTACTACACCAACTACCATATCACTACTACACCAACAACCATATCCCTACTATACCTGGTACCATATCACCATTTTTAATTAAATCACTTCTCCAAAGGTAACACTGCAAGTTTTACAACTCGTGTATCTGTCTTGGATCACCATTTACAAGAAAAGCCTTACCCATAAGCTGCCATGAAGATATCTCTGACAGCTGGGTGTTTCTCCATCTTAGTCTTCACCAGTTTTTCATAATCTAATACGTTGAATCTCACAATTGATTTGGTCCCCAGCACCATGAACACAGACTTCTTTCTCACCTGGAAAAACCTGCATCGGTCCATGTTTTCTCCTGAAATTGTCGACGATACAAATGTTTTATGTTTTTTCAACTTTCCATCAACAATCGTGTCAGCATGATACCAGAAGACACAAAATGCCTGTTAAATAAATAGAGGTTATCATGCTCGTGTGTTTTGGGATAGTCAATATCCTGTATTAGAAAGAAACATTGTATATTGCGAGCCTTGGCGAGCTAAAAACATAATGTTTATTCCTAATGCAGGATAAAACTTCTTTATAATATAATGTCTTTCTTCATTCATTTTGCGCAAAACAGCTTGACAACATTAATTTCAAAGTTGAACTTTTCTTAAACTACGCGTATTGATTTATGCAAATGAACTGCGTGCTATTATCACAGTAAACTGCCACAAAATAACGCCTCCTAGATTATGCTATCAGTAAAAATAATTGTTATTTTGGTATGATCTTAATTTCCAATGTTTTATACGTTTTAAAATACGTTTTTCAAATGAAAAATATTTAACGTGAGGACAGCGAATTCGAACTCGCGTCCTATTACGCCTAATCATGACTGTTGGAGAGTCCATCTCAAAGGGGCGAGAGTGGCTTCCCTTCCGCCCGGTTGCAAATGGCGACTTAGACCGAAACCTCTAGATCTGTCTTCCGAATGCTCAACCTCACACAGCTCTACCAACATATTTCTCTACAGTTGTATTACACTGAATGATACACCTACAGAATACCTGATACATCCAGCTCTATTGTAGTCACGTGACGTTCCTATATATAGAGAAGCACGCGCAAGCGGGCTTATCTCCGTTAGGAGCAATTTTAGACGAAAATTAAGGTCATTTTCGTGTTTGTCATGAAAAGTTCAATTTTAAACTTCATATATAAGATACCTACGGCAATAAAACACAGGCGGTCAATGGGACCGACAGGGTGCTTTATGAGACAATAAAACATGCTCGTGATTTTAGACAACAGTTAGAGCGTTGCATAGCAAATGACGTCATATTTTACGTCACTTTGATTGTCCAATGCTAGAGAGAATGTATTCTACGACGGGAGGCATTAATATTTTCAAAATATAATTTATGCAAACAACATTATATCTCCGCGGTTTTTATATTAAAGCGAGTAACTACATAAGGGCATCTCATATAAGAAACAGAAGACTCGTTGTTGTGCTTTATCGTAGAATAAAACATAACAGAGAGCATAAAACACGAAGGGCTGCGCCCTTCTCGTTTTATGCTCCCTGCTATGTTTTATTCAACGATAAAGCACGCCAACTCGTCTTCTATTTCCTAACTGTAGGACGAAGTTTTAAACACGATTTTTAGTACAACCGTAAAACATCAATCCATTCGTCTGCAATCAAGGGGAAATCCCGATGATTTTCCCTTTTTTGATAAGTCAATTCAAACAGCACGCGTCGAATGTTCCAAATAAGGGAGAAGCACATTTGGGATTTCACTCGCCTGAAACGGTATTTTGTTCTCAGTTAAAGTTCATTGTTGTTTATTCTAAATTAATGCTGCTGAATTGTTGTTTAAATAATATTATGATGTGTAAATGTTTGAAATTACGACTGAATGTTAATATTTAATTAAATATGATTTTGTTTGCCTTCAACCGAAGAATGACATCGGCTGACCAGTGAACTTGACAGCGTTAGTGATCGAGCGTCCACTGTTTACATTTGATAAAATATCCACTTTAAATGTTCAAAAGCATCATGAAACGTTAGGTTTACCTTTTCATTGTGAATAATATCATGTCTAATATTTATGTCATTATTATTTTTTGTTCAAAACTCGAAAACAATTCATGTGAATTTCCGACCGGGTAAGTAATAACACTGTCATGTTTTCCTACTCGAGAAGGTAAGTTCGTATATTGATTCAATCTTTCAGTAAATTTAACAAACGTTTAAATGTTCATATCAATGACACTTACCTTGAAGTATTGTTTTTATTTAAAAATCTTGGTATAGTATTTTCTGAAACCCCGGAAAAGTCTCAACAACCTGGGCTTTCCGCAAGTCAAAATTATGTAAACAAACAAACAATAGGCCGATTTCGTACATAAAATGACTGTCATTAAAAGTGTATCTAAAACCTAATGCAGTTATTAAGAAGGGATCTAAGGGTTAAATAAGATGATTGAAATGTATCCAGGGGTTAATTACAAACTCCGTTTGCACTGCGACCTGTCAATCATGCAAACGGAAAACCCCGATGCTGGGAAAACGCCTCGGCTTACGTTTGCAGAACATAGCAATATTTCTTGGAAAACATGACTGTGACGACCCCTGTTAACTAAATCTAACCACAAGGTATAACTGAGCGTGCGTTCTAGGGTTAAATAAGATCGTCGACTGGTTCCCAAGGGCTAAAAAAAAGAACCGTGACAATAAGTCAACCAACAATCAAAATAGCGTCAGTTCTAAAAAGTCTCGCTTCGAGGTCAATATGTCAAATGCGCATGTCCGGTAAGGTAAAATTTCGCGTGCTTACAGACATGGCGGAATGTATCCGGTATTCTGTAGTCTTTCCCACTGAATAAAATAACTGCCTGAATGTAAGTAATTGTAAATGAACATGATTATAAATTTAACGAAAGCCCAATTTTTTTCTTCTTCTAAAAACAGTAAACCAGTAACAATGTTGACAATTGTATGTTGTAAGTTATAATGCAATTATTCTTGTACTGAATGATACCAGAGATTTTTTTAGAAGAACTATTTAATTTATGTTTAAATCCTTTTCCGTTTCCTATTTTATATTACCAGATCACTTTTCAGTTCCCAATCGAAATTTTGGTACTTTCCAACATGTCAGCCTGACTGTTGTGGCCTTATATCCATCTCCTAATTTCCTGACAAAAAGGTTGTATCCACCTCACGAAATAAAACTAAAGATATCACCAAACAACTTGTCTTCATGGTCCCGCGAGCTTAATACAGTCATAACATGTGAAAACATGCTGAATGTCACCTTTTACAAGTGCTCTACCTGACCACATGGCACACATTGAGAACAACATGGACCAACAGGTACTTCGTCGTTCTACTCCTACTAGATATGTCCCAGCTTACCTAAATGACTATTTAACAGCTTTACCACCTGATATCCATGTCATGAGTGACCCTGCTATTTACCATTCTCCTGAAGTTAAGGAAAATAAGTCTGTGAGTGATAGACTGTTAGGACAAATTTTTGAAGATAGAATTTCTACAGCGAGCAGAGTTACTTCTAAGCATTCAGTTGGAAGTAAACTTTCTTTGACTTCTGTTTTGAGTGATTCTCAGGCTGCAGAATTGCGATACAAGAAGAAACAAGCTGAATACCTGGAAATGAACAGACAACTTGATGAGGAACAACGAATTTCTGCTGAGTTGTATCGTTTGGACGACATGGCAAGTAAAGCACAGCGAGAAGCGGAGAAGAAACTAGAGGAAGCAAGAGAAATAAGTCGACAAACAGCAAGGGAAAGGGAAGCTTTGAATGCAAAACTTGCAAGAGAAAGAAAACTGAGAGAGGCAGAGTTTCACATGAAGGAAGCCAAACTCGTAGCATTTATGATACAAACTGGGGTAAGTGACCTACATATTGAAGAGACTAAGCCATATCATTACTGTCACTCTTTTGATGTTGAAAATGAAAATATCTTGACATATCCACTTGAACCAGATGTCACTGTTGTGAACCAATCATATGCCAGCAAACAAGTTTTGAATGCTCAAACTATGCAACCTCATAAGCCTCAAGCCACTATCGACCAACCTATGTCTAATGTGCCTCAGGCTTATATTGATGAAATCACGCCTCATATGCCTCGTATGTCTCGTATGCCTCTGACCCCTCTTGCTCAAAATATGCCTCAAATGCCACAAGCATTTATTAAAGAAACCACGCCTCGTGTGCCTCGAAGTCATTTTGCCCAAACTATGACTCCTGCTTCATATGCTACTCAGCAAGCACGTTATCCAGACTACAGTACCCCTTACCAGCCTACACCTGAACATTCTTTGTATACCGAACGTGCACCTAAACTACCACACAACAGAGGCTTCAATGATCTTGTTCTATCAGCCTCTTATGGAATACCAAAGCCAAATCTTCCAGTGTTTTCAAGTGGAAAAGAGAGGGACTTTGCACGCTTGGAGATGGCCTTCAGAAACCTTATCGACATCCATACTCACCTTACAGAACAGTACAAGTTCCAGGTTCTCTTAGACAGGCTTGGAGGAAGTCCAAGAAAGTTAGCAGAAGCTTACCGTAGTCATGTCAACCCCTACACCATGGCCTTTCGAGCTCTGAGCGAACGTTATGGACAACCCGACAGCTGGTACAGAGTGAGTTGAACTACATTATGAACTTACCTCAGGTCAGATATGGTGATAGTAGGGTTTTGATAACTTTGCATTATCTGAGCACTCACTTGTTGGTGTTCTACAATCTGTTGATGACGACAACAGCTACGAGTTGAAGTGTGGCTCACACGTAGACAGATTAATGAGTAAACTGCCTGCACTACACAGAGATAACTTCATTGAATACTGTTTGAATAGAGGTATGCTCACGGCAGATGGTGGCAGCTATACTCTGATTGACTTCTCCAACTGGCTGCAGGTTAAGGCAAGAGCGAAACGTATTGCTGCCGCTTCCGCATCAAACTCAACCGTCAAATCTGAGAAACCCAGCACGCGCAGTCAAGTCACCTCTCGTCAACGACATGAGAAATCTGCACCAAGGAACCCATCACCTACAGCAGTGTTCAACAATAATACAGGCTAGGCTCCTCCTACCCCCTCAAGACAGAATTACTCAAAGCATGACAAGTTTCGATACTGCCCATTTTGTAACGATAATGACCATTTCCTCCACACATGTCCGAAGTTTTCTGTGATGTCAAGCGATCAAGTTGCTGACTGGATCAAGAAAGGCTCTTGATGTCAGACAGACAGACAGACATATTTATTCAATATTTTAAGGCCAACGGCCCATAATACATTATGTTTGTACAATTTGTTTGATGCGCAATTTGATATTACATATTTATGATTTCATTTTTTTCTAATTTTATATACATGGTGCAAGAAATTACAGACATTTTTTATGGTTTCATGGTTATTGCTATTTATAATATTCACAAAAGTGTGTAAATTGATAATATTTGACAATAATGGGGTAATAAACTTAGTTCTGGCATCCTTATATAATTTACAATAAAAAAGAATATGCATTTCATTCTCTATACAATTAATGTTATTTGCTTTACAGTACTCGCACAGTCTATCAGCCATTTGTGTATTATTGTACATTCCTACCTCTATACCTAGACCAAAATTGCTACACCTAAACTTTGCTAATAGAGATTTCAAAAATGGAGAAAATGGCATAGAAAGATAGCCTTCAACATTAAGCAGTGACTTAAAACCCTTATAAGCAAAAGAATCTGACAAGTTTTGTATAGAAGTAGACCATGATTGTTTAAGATTATCAGAAAGTCTTAGTTTAAAATGCTCCATGAATACCTTACTATCTCCAACATCCTGTGAAACCCATACAAATCCATAACCAAATCTAAATAATATATTTTTTACATGTGTAGCCCAGGTAATCCTCTCTGAATCATCAAGTGATTTCATCATACTATAACTCTGGAAGGGTAATCTATGTGAACCTAACTGGATTAACCTACACCAATATTTGATAGCTTTAGACATATAGTTAAACTGCAATGGAAGCCTACCACATTCACCTAAAACCATACTACTACTTACATTTCTGCCAACCCTAAGAAACCGCCTACAAATTTTGATCTGGAGGCTTTCAATAATCTTACAATATGATAATCCCCAAACTTCTGACCCATAACACAGAATAGGTAAAATGATAGCATCAAATAATTTGAAAAGATCCTGCGCTGACAAAGTACCAAAATTTATTTGAAAAGAATAAACAGACATGAGTGCTTTATTACCCTGTGAGAGTTAGACAATGTTGAGCCTTAGTCCAGGATAGTCTAGGGGTGAAAACAATGCCAAGATATCTATAAAATGAAACAACCTTAATTTGTTTACCCTCGAAGAACCATTTCTCATAATGCCTCAAGTATCCTGAATTTCGAAACACTATAACCTTTGTTTTATCCATATTTACCTTCATTCCAGTATGTTTACAAAATATCTCTAGTGCATTTAGCCTCTTCTGTAACTGCAAAGCAGTATCTGCCACCCCTGACACATCATCAGCAAACATTAAAGCATATAAATTATCAACATTGACATTAATATTTACACCTTTTCCTCCAAATTTTTCCAACACTGCAAATAGCCTGTTTATAAATATAATAAATAGTTGGGGACTTAAGCTACAACCTTGCCGGGTACCCTGATTACACATAAAGATATCACTGAGACCATTTTGGGTCCTAACACAAGCTGCCAACTTTAAGTACATGGACATTAAGATATCATAATATTTACCAGTTATTCCCACATCTTTAAGACAATCCAATAGGACCTTGTGATTAATAGTATCAAAAGCTTTAGCAAAATCTATGAAAACACAATAAAATCTACCCTTTTTCTTATGAGCATACTTTCGAACAATAGCATTTAAACAAAAAATATGATCAACAGTACTATACTCAGCTCTAAAAACCAGCCTGACACTCACTAATAACACCATTATTTTCACACCACCGCTGTAACCTGGAGGTTAAAATACAAGTAAATAATTTGCAAAAAGAGTCTATCAAAGAAATGCCTCTATAATTGTTGGGGTCTTTCCTTATACCTGATTTGAAAAGTGGACATATTATACTTGTGCCCCACACAGAAGGGAAATTACCTGTACAAAATATTTGGTTAAAAAGAAGTGTGACATGTTTTAATGAGTAAGGTTTTGATGCTTTAATAAATTCAGCAGCAAGTCCATCAGGTCCAGGAGATTTATTGTTTTTTAGTTTGTCAATGCTGATGCTGACCTCTTGTTCAGTAATAATATCATTTAGAACACTGGGTTACACACATCACCGGAAATGTCACAAGGTGGCACCTGTAAGTTCTCATCACAAATGAGCAGAGAGGAAAAATGTCTAACCCAGTCCTGCGGATCAATATCCACAGTCATATTTGGTGGTTTTCTGCAACATTTTAATAATTTCCAGAACATTTTAGGGTCTTTTCTGGATTCAACAAGTTTAACATGTTTCTGTTCATAAAAAGTTTCTTTTTCTTCTTAAATAGACATTTCATTGTTGATCGCAGTGATTTAAAAACAGAGAAATCTACACCGTATACTCTGTGCGCTCTAAGAGCAGCATATTTCTTTTGTTTAAGTTCATCTAGTTCTTGGTCCCACCATGGAGGCTGCATTTGGGTCACTGTAGACTTAGGCTTATAAAGTTTCTTTGTAAAATCTGCTGCTTGGTGGAAAATGTATATGAGACTACATATTGCAATATTATTGTTAATTTTATCATAAAGCGTCTCAGCTTCTATTAGATATTTAATGTTGTAAATGAAATTATCAGAAGAATCTTGATTCCACACATATTTAACCCAGTCCCGAGAAGTGTGTTCATGAACAGTGTCATCAGTTGATGAGTTGGTAACTGTTTCAGCATTATCATTGTTTTTATTGTAGTCACATGATAATGTACAGCAGTCGGTGCAGCCGGTGCCCAATGAACAAGATATTGGGAAATGATTTGATTTATCCCAATCTTCAACTTTAAAATCAATTATATGTGGAAAAAGTTTTGACGAAGCTATCATATAGTCCACTACACTTGAACCATTATATGTGTAACAAGTGAATTCTCCATGCTTATCTGCAAACATTCTACCATTCTTGATGTTACAAGTGTGCAAGATTCCACAAACCAGAAAACTGTACCCTAAAGAAACCTTGTCATGAGTGTGATGGCCTTCATTTGACTGCATTACATGATTTTGTCCAGAAAGGAGCAGACAAGGTCTACACAGTGAGAACTGAAACAGAGACAGTGTATGCTGATCAACCACTTAAGTTTCCCAGTGTGATGTTGAAAGTTGTAAAGGTTCTTCTACATGGGCCGAATGACGTCATGGAAACCTATGCTCTACTTGATGATGGTTCTATGCGAACGATGATTCTCCAGCCAGCTGTGAAACAGTTGGAATTGCCAAATTAACCTGATAAAGTATTGCTGACAACTATCCGGAGTGATCCTTTTTGGTGTACAGCACAGAGTGTTGACCTACAAATCTCCTCCACTGACCGTCCTGACCAGAAATACAACATTACCGGAGCATTCAGCGCTGACAACTTGTGTTTATCAGAGTATACTTACCCAGTCAGGGAGCTCCAATCCAGATATCCTCACCTGCGGGACTTGCCTTTACCTACCATTACCCAGGCTCGTCCAATGATCTTGATTGGATCTGACTATACTGACCTCATCCTACCTCAGAAACCTGTTGTCCCTAGCACTGATGGAAGCCCAGCAGCAATACTTACCTTACTTGGATGGACCTTGCAAGGACCCACTAAGGAAATCTCTCATCAAAGGGAAGTCCATTCTTACCTCACCTCTACAGAGAAGAAATGTTCTCTTATGAATAACGTGGAAAGAGTGTGGCAAATGGATATATTGCCTTATTCAGAGAAAAAGGTAGTTCGATCAAAGCAAGATATGGAAGCATTAGGGATGCTTGAGACAAAAACAGAACAAGTAGATGTTGATGGAATCCAGCAATTTGCCACACCGTAAGTTTGAAGCTACTAAGGAATCTGTGACCCCGGCACTTCGTCGAACAGAGAAGAGACTTACCAGAAACCCTGACCTTGCATTTGTACATGATCAGCTTATACAGAAGTTGGTATCAGCGGGTTATGTGAAAGTGCTTACAGAGGAAGAAACTTGCGCCAGTAAAGGATCTTGGTACTTTTCTCATCATGTGATTGAACAGAACAGGAAATAGAGGCTAGTGTTCAACTGTTCTTTCAAATTCCAGGGCATCTCCTTGAACAATTACCTGCGACCTGGCCCAGTCCTTGGTCCAACTTTACTGGGAGTACTACTTCGTTTTCGTCAGTACAAGGTAGCCATATCAGGTGATATACAAGCCATGTTCCACCAGGTGAGATTCTTAGCTGAAGACAGGCCACTCTTGCGTTGCGTCTGGCGCAACATGGATACCTCAAAATCCCCTGATACGTATGAATGGCAAGTACTTCCTTTTGGGACTACCTGTAGCCCTTGCTGTGCGACCTATGCCCTTCAACAACAAGTCATGAACAACACAGAAACTGATAACCAGCTCAGACAGATGGTGACACAATCATTCTACGTTGACAATTGCCTAGACAGTAAACCAACAGCATCTGAAGCCAAATAACTTTTGACTGAACTGAGATCTGTACTTGCATCTGGAGGATTTAACATCCGTCAGTGGTGTTCCAACTTACCTTCTGTAGTTGAAGATCTCCCAAAGGAGGCAAAATCTGATGCTTGTGACCTGTGGCTGAATTTCGGACAAGAAGATTCCCTTCGAAGGTACTCTCGGCTTGCAGTGGCAGTGTAATATTGAAATGCTATGCTACAAGATGCGCAAAATTTCCTATCACCAGCTCAACATGAGAATGATGTACAAGATACTCGCAAGCCAATATGACCCCTTGGGATTCCTATCTCCATACCTTGTCAGAGCGAAGATAATCGTGCAAGACTTGTGGAAGAACAGAATTGACTGGGACACTCCTATAGAATCAGGTACCCTGTGTGAACTTTGGAAAACATGGGAAAATGAACTGGCAGACATCTCAGATGTAAAACTTCCTAGATGCTATACTCAAGAAATTGAACAGCAAGAAATCATTGAGAGAGAAATTCATGTTTTCTGATGCATCTGAACGTGTCTACGGTGCAGTGGCGTATCTCCGACAGTGACAGCTGACCAGACAGTTACCATCAGTTTTCTTGCAGCTCGATCAAGAGTTGCTTCAAAGAAACAGCAGACAATCCCCAGACTAGAGCTCTCTGTAGCATTAGCAGGTGCTCAACTCGCTGACTTCGTCACCAAGGAGCTGACCTTAAGCATCAAAAGAATTGTGTTATGGAGTGATTCGACAACAGTGCTTGCCTGGCTTCATTCAGAATCATGCCGATACAAAGTGTTTGTTAGGACTCGTGTCGCAGAAGTACAAACACTCACCAATGTTGAAAACTGGCACTAAGTAAACACAAAAAAGAATCCTGCTGACTCT
Source organism: Gibbula magus (assembly GCA_936450465.1). Lineage (NCBI taxonomy): Eukaryota > Metazoa > Mollusca > Gastropoda > Trochida > Trochidae > Gibbula > Gibbula magus. The sequence continues at coordinate 16,540,208 of OW388293.1, read as the reverse complement.
TATAACTCGAGGACTTACGCTCAAACAAATATATTTAAAAAATGGGCCCTTGGTCCTGGATATTTGTCTGAAACTCAAGATAAATGGCCTTGCATGTTCTCCGGGAAGGATGCAGAGACAGATGAAAGCGAACTGAAAAAAGTCTATTATGGAACTATACTCCTTGATCCAACAACGCCTGCAGTTGACTATGAAGAGTACTCGAGTTGGGACACGTTGGTCACTGCCTCACCCTCGTCACCACACGGGGCGGCCAACACTGCAGACAGCTCCAATTTGGTTGACAGAATAGAAGAGAACCTCTACCGACAAATCCAGAATGATACATTTCCAGAAGAAATCAACGTCCTTTTGAAAGGAAAGGAAATTCCCACAGCAAGCAGACTGCTTCCACTCAATCCAGTTTACGACAAAGAGTGTGGAGTTATCAGAACTGGTGGACGCATATGCAATGCAGACCTGCTTACAGACTCGATGAAGCACCCAATCATCCTAGATCCACATCATTACCTCATCAAGCTGCTCATCAAGAAATACGATGAAGATCTCCTACATCCCGGTCCAGAAAGAGTACTTGCCGAGATGAGACGCAAGTTCTGGATTATACGTGGTCGAGAGGCCATCAGGAAACGTCAACATGAATGCGTAGAATGTCGACGATGGCGTGGCAAACCTGAAGTTCCCAAGATGAACGATCTTCCCCATGCCCGACTTAGATTGTACAACCCAGTGTTCTACTCAAACGGAATTTACTGTTTTGACCCCCTGACTGTGAAAATTGGTAGACGTGTAGAAAAGAGATGGGGAGTCATATTTAAATGCATGACGACACGTGCTATTCACATAGACTTGTTGGAAAGTCTTGACACTGACGCTTTCCTCATGGCCTTCAGAAGATTTGCTTCTAGACGTGGCAAGACATTCGAAATTCTCTCTGATCAAGGGACAAACTTTAAAGGGGCAAATTCAGAACTCCAAAAAGCCTTCTCAATGATGGAACCCACTCTGATTGAAAGACTATCAAAAGAGAGAGTTCGCTCGAAATTTAACCCTCCAAATTCACCACACTTTGGCGGAGTTTGGGAACGAGAGATTAAATCCTTGAAGAATGCACTGAGAGTTGTCCTCCGAGATCAGTGCGTGACTGAAGCTGTACTCCAGACTGTCCTGATAGAAGTTGAAGGCATTCTTAACTCAAAACCCCTTGGATATACCTCCTCTGATGCCCGTGACATTGACCCTATCACCCCTAACCTCCTACTGATGGGTAGACGAGACCCGTCTCTACCACAAGTTGTGTACCCGGCTAGTGAACTGATGGGGCGACAGCGATGGCGTCATAGTCAGGTGATTGCGGACCAGTTCTGGTCTCACTTTATCCACTATTACTTACCTGACCTGCAGCTTCGACGGAAGTGGGCCCGAGATACTTGAGAACTTACCTGTGGGGACATAGTACTGGTCGTGGACCCCAAGCTCAGCCGAGCTCAGTGGCCAGTTGGGAAGGTGATAGAGACTTTCCCGAGCAGTGACGGACGAGTCAGGGCGGATCGTGTGTGTGTTGGACAGAAGCAGTATGAGAGACCTGCCGTACGCCTTGTGCGACTACCTGAACTGACTGACTGACTAGTATCATTCATGAACTGAGAACAAATTATCTCCCTCAATTTGGGGGCGGCTGTACTGAATGATACCAGAGATTTTTTAGAAGAACTATTTAATTTACGTTTAAATCCTTTTCCGTTTCCTGTTTTATATTACCAGATCACTTTTCAGTTCCCAATCCAAATTTTGGTACTTTCCAACATGTCAGCCTCCAGTGAAGAGCCTGACTGTTGTGGCCTTATATCCATCTCTACAAAAAGGTTGTATCCACCTCATGAAATAAAACTAAAGATATCACCAAACAACTTGTCTTCAATTCTATTATCAATAAAAAGTTACTATGAGAAACATTGACTCAGTAGACCTTAAACTATACAGGCCTCTTGAAACAGAAAATCAAGCACAACAAAAAATGCAATAATAATGACGTTTATAATTGAATATAGCATGATTGTTTTTATATTTGAATTGTCAGTTATTCATTTCAAAACATATTGTAGCTAGCCAATAAAACGCTCCGCTCGATTGGGAAAAGAAGAAAAATAAAACCAGCGATTGAATATCGAAAAATGCTTCAAAAACTTCGAAATTATACCTCACAGTTGAACAAATACCAATTCTATCGGAAACTTACAATGTCAAAAGTTGTTATTATGTTTTAATCGAATCATCGACGAAAATCGAAAAATCGCCTAAGTATTCCAATGTATAGCAACTTCTGTGTATGACGTCACATCGCTAACGAATGTTATGCTACACTGAGTAGAACAGAGGTTAGGATCGGACACCTGAAGTGTGTAACCTCTGTGGGAAGAGAATTTGAACAGCTAACATCAAGGACGATATCACCGGCTTTTTGCCACAAATATTCCACACTAACCTTTATATTTGTCATAGACTTCAAACTGTAATCCATCAAATACTCCTTTAATTAATTTGCTTCTTTTCTCGTCACACAATATATAAATATCGCCATTGTCCTCGGACATCAAATACGATTTACACCAATCCCAAATTCTTCCAAGGATTATAAGTCTCAGACAAGGTTGTTCGAGGGTCAAATCTTTGCGAAGTTGTTGGCGCTGTTTAAATTTTAGTCTAAAATCTGTAAAACATACGGGTAGAACATGTTATTGGATTTTAGAATGGAAGTGCAGTCTGATTAAAATCGACCTTGTTCCGAGGAATAAAATTTGCATAATAATGCATCTACCGGGATACGAACAGGTCCTGTAGATTAATCGCCACGAGGTCTGAGGACACCCCATATAGACGCGTGTTCAGTACCAGTTTAGCGTAAAAATGTCCAGTCCAATAGCTGACTAATCACATCATAGTTTTTAAACAGTCGTCGTTTTTCGGAAGTGACGAAAGGATAGCTGTTTGGGGTTATCTGCCCCTAGCTTCTCGCACCGAAAGCTTTTTTTGGATGTCTTGTGATTGGTTCACTGAATTGCGTCAGAACATGGGAGTCTACGGGCTGTTTTGCGAGGAAACCTCCAAACGATATGTGTTCATAACCCGGCAGATGCAATATTTTGCAATTTTTATTCCTCGGAAAACTGTCGATTTTAATCAGACTGAATGAACTTGAGGCTTGAGGGGGATAGTCAGTAAAACATTAATACCGAATATATGTTTCCCCCCACAAATATCATGTTTATGTCATCGAGAGATATATCCATTTAAATAATACTACACGAGTGGCCTCTTCGTGTGAGATAGAAACGTGAACAAATCTTATACCTCAATCGATGAGATAAACATGATATATCAAGGGAAAACATATATCCTATTTAGTATTTTATCAATTATTATTTTATTTATGTTGACTGGACTGATTGAGAAGTTGAAACCATAATATTCCCCTAATGATCTCACTTCTGTGACCATAATGTTAAATTCTACAGAAGGCTTGATATATTGATGATAATTGTTTTCGTCAATGATAGAGGGTTTATTTTACTGATCAATAACAATTGATTATACTCTACCACAAAACTATGTCTATCTGCTAGTTGAGACACAATTACATCCTACCAAGTGGTACACGCCAATCTGTGAGGTTTTTAAAAATAAAAAATTCTACCTTTATATTATCATTATACTGAATCCATTAACATTCATGGGATTCGGCCCGAAAAGGTACAAGAATTTGTACTACTGAAGGTAGTGTTATCCCATATATATATAACCATATGCATGTTATACCATTAACATTAAAATGGTAACTTTAGTCAGAACGTCTCAACAACATAGATAACGTTTGACATGTGTGATCCAACAAAATGTAAGTAGTACAAAAGTAGCTCAACATCTATATCTAAAAGTGTTTAAGTGTCAGAATGTCGCTCATATGTAACTCATGCAAATGCGAGGTTCAAGCATTTGTTGCATTATTGTTGCAGAATAGATTGGTAATTCACTACAGCAAAGAGGGTTCATTTATTGTCTTTATGCTCCTGCTTCCCTGATGTTACTATGGCCTTTTTGACAGATTTGTCCCACGAGTTCTGAACTAACGGCTGAAGCGATTTTTCTGAAAATTCAGGGATGGTAGAGCGTGTCGATAGCTGTGATAGCTGATCTAAAAGCCAAATGAATTTAGAAAACAGCAATCTGAACAGAATTTTGAATTATGACCTTGAATTCAAGTAATCTGCCCTTGAATATGGACCTTTTTCAAAAGAACCTTTTTCGACCTCAAGTTCAAAGGGGCATAACTCTGTTATGAATTGACTTATGTTAAAGTTACTTAATGCAATCTCTTTCTAATATTTAGTTTAACAATTTAATAACATATCATGATCATGTAAAAGTTTTGGCACGTATTCCCCAAAAAGTTAAATTTTGTGATTTTGAAACTTTTAAAGGGGTATTTTCTTTTTTTCTACTGAAGATAGTAACATGTTTAATAGCTCATTTTGAAGCAAAGACGTCTTTTGTTAGGAACAATAAATTTCATTTATGTATCTGTCATACTTTACATGTGACAAGTCATAGAAGATTGACATTTTTAAAAAATCGCCATTTTTGGCAAAGTTCAAGGGATCATAACTGCTTAACTAATTAAGATATTGAAATGGTATTCACACCTTCGGATGCACAATTTCAAGAACAACAACGTTTCTGTTAAACATAAAAAAATGATAGTTAAGCTCCGAACGTAGCAAACGTTGCCTAGGGGTCCAAATTTTAGCATTTTTGAGTATGTTATTGATTATTTAGAGGAATATAACACATTACTTATGTATGCGATCTAAATGATGATAACATCTACTAAGGTAGAAATTGAAACACAACGTTTTCTTTGTTACACCTTAGTATGAAAATATTAACCATTTTGTCTTAATCGTGAGAAAGGTCATGTAGGGGTGCATTAATCAGCGATTGTTCCGTTTTCAGAGGGTCATTGTCTTTGGCGAATTTTTTTTAAAATGCTACTGAAAATAGAGACATGTTTGATAGCTCATTTTAAAGCAGAGAAACTGGTCAAGCAGATGTCTTGAAAACCTAAGTATTGACGGGTCAATCCTAGTTCGTCTTGGTATTACGTAGAGGGTAATGTCCTCGTAACTCTCCATTCTTTAAAAATAATGGAGCCGAGGCCCATTATTTTTAAGGAATGGAGAGTTACGAGGACATTATCCTACTTAAATTACACTCAAAGGATTGCTCTTATCAAAATTGCTTTAAAAAGTTAAAGAAATTAAATTTCCACTTTAAAACTATGATGTGATGTGCAACTCTCCATTACATGAAAATAATGGAGTGAAAGAACAATGGGATGACGTCACAAGTGTAATTTAACTTGTGGTTCCGTTGACGAGCCATGTGAGCGATAAATATACCTTCAATTAGGTTAGATACAGTCACAATGTGTGTAATACGTCCACCCCCTCCGAAGGTCATACTTCGGTGTAAAATGGGTTTTGATAATAAATATATGTAATTGATATAAAATGTCAGTGGAAACTTACGTGGTATAAAGAGATATGACTGTTTATTTGTTTTGCATTTTCTTCTTTTGCGCCGTTTCACTTTCATTGTACATTTCTGAGTTGGTTTCCCGGCACATTTGTCAATTTGGTTTCTGTTAGTTTTGTAAGTGGGTTTGTCAATATTGGGATTGGACGTAAGTTTCTCAGTTGGTTCATCAATAGGGTTCCCGTTGGGTTTGTCAATGGGTTTCTCGTTGGGTTTGTCAATTGGTTTCTCAGTGGGTTTGTCAATTGGTTGCTCAGTGGATTTGTCAGTGGGTTTTTCTTTGGGTTTCTCAGTGGGTTTGCCAACAGGTTTATCGGTTGGTTTATCAGTTGGAATTTCAGAGGATTTCTCAGTGGGTTTGTCAGTAGATATGTCAGTGTATTTGTCCGTAGGGTTCTCAGTGTATTTGTCCTCTGTAGTGTTACCAGGAGTAGATCTCGTGTCCACTGGGAGACTTGATACCGACTCGCTGCTAGATGGAGCTGCGGGGAGACAAAAAATAATCACTTTAACATGTGATAAATAATAGCAAATGTTGAATCGTTAAAACTAAAATATGTTTCAAGTAGCGCTGTTCATGTCCAATGTAGTTGAAGCAGGTTGAAACGTTGTAACGGAAAGCAAAGGAGAACACATGACCAGTTTCTCATAAATATCCAACGACTATTGTGTCATTTTCTCTTAAAACATGAACGGAAAAGTAACAAAGACTACATTTTATGAGAGAGAGAGAGAGAGAGAGAGAGAGAGAGAGAGAGAGAGAGGTAGAGAGAGAGGAAGAGAGAGGAGATAGAGATAGAGAGAGGTAGAGAGAGAAAGAGAGAGAGAGGGGTAGAGAGAGAGGGGGGTAGAGAGACAGACAGACAAACAGAGAGAGAGAGAGAGAGAGAGAGAGAGAGAGAGAGAGAGAGAGAGAGAGAGAGGTTGAGAGGTAGAGAGAGAGAGAGAGAGGTAGAGAGAGACAGAGAGATAGAGTGAGAGGTAGAGATAGAGATAGAGAAAAAGAGAGAGAGATAGAGAGAGAGAAGAGATAGAAGGTGGTAGAGAGGTAGGTAGAGAGAGAGAGGGGGGGGTAGAGAGAGAGAGGTAGACAGAGAGACAGGGAGACAGACAAACAGAGAGAGAGAGGGAGAGAGAGAGAGGTTGAGAGAGAGAGAGAGGTAGAGAGAGATTGAGAGAGAGGAGAGAGAGAGAGAGAGAGAGAGAGAGAGAGAGAGAGAGAGAGAGAGAGGTAGAGCGGTAGAGAGAGGAGAGATAGAGAGCATATATATATATATATATATATATATATATATATATATATATATATATATATATATGAAAATTATGAAAAACAACTGTTTGATTTAGACAAAAAAAATCCAAAGATTCTAATATAAATACTATTTTGGGTTTTGGTGACCCTGTGTCCCCGAATATGGCCACAGCAGCGGCCACGAATTAAAGACATACACATTTTGAAAAGTATTTAGTTTATTGTTTAAATCATGTTAGCCTGATGAGCTACAGAGCCATTGGCTCTATTTTTAAAGTATCCAACGTTATTGAGTAAAAGGAGTCGTACCAAAACATGTTTTTGAAGGATTAGTTCGATCCGTTTAGTTAATCATATCTGGATTTTAGACGTCAGTTTTAATACTACATTATCAGAGAGTCTTCTGTCTCAACGGAAACAAGTCTGGTGAACAAATACAATGTTAGCCATTGACATGTATAGTTGTATACCTGGTGCCCATGAAGCGTACAGACACCTTGAAAGCATAAATCTTTAACATGTTAAAGGGGTTGTAGCAAGTTTTTTTTTAAAGTTTTTTTTTTTAATTTCCTATTTATAATGATAGTTTATGTTATTTATAATTACTTTAGAGGGTAAAACATCTTATTACACAAACCAATTATCCGTAGTTGTAGTAATAAAGGTGTTGCGTATAAACCAAAAATTGCATGGCGTCCATTTTATTGTGAACACATTTTATTATTTCGAATTATAAAAACTATTCCCATTGCTTTATCGAACCATGTATAAAGGGTGTTTTACTATTGGTGACATTATTTTTCAAATACATTTCACCAACTTATTTGAGCGAAAAGACGTGCTACTGCCCCTTTAAGCTGATTGCTATTATTGTTAATCACATTGTGGTAAGAAGTACGAACATTACCAGCAAAACTCGTCTAGATTATATGGTCATAATGTTCTGTTTGTCTGTTCGCATTCAGATCATCACATCAATGTGTGAGATTATGCAAGGTCATGGATATTGACCAGGAGATATTGCTGTTATCGCTCAATACTCATGATAGTAACTTAATATGTTTCATATGCTTATAGTATGTTTAAACAACAGAAGGGATATAAATAAATAATTTTTCAAGTTTAAATAATCTTTTAAAATTTTTATAAAATGCAAATGAGCAAAGTTTGCTTTGTTGCGCATGTTATGAATCTACTTCTGTTATCTGCAAGTGACGTGTAGTCTCGGACCTGACGCTAGGTCCGATTGACCGTGGAAGTGTGTCACATGACTTTTACGAAACGAGCGTGAATTTGTGTATTGCCCCGACCGGGAGCGAGGGTTATACACACATTTTCACGATTTTCATATGACATATGACACACTTTCGAGTGTAATAATTCTTTATTACCCATTCTATTCCATTTGAATCTCGTAAAATAGTCAGAAAACGGTCCACTTCTCGTGCGATGGCAAGCTACAGTGACGTCATTAATTGTTTTATATACAGGAAATCGCGGTGAAAGAATGTTTGCTAGGTAAACGTGATAGGTTCATATGTGCTCGTATCGAAAATATTAACTCAGTTAATTTCAAACATATGGGTTATAAATAGATTTACGTCATCTGTATTCATATCCCTGTTATCTGTATTCATATCACCGAATAAATCATTTTGACGAAATATAAACAATATCATTTTCTTCAGAATAATTTGCATATTAAATATATATAACTTGTTTTTCATTAGTCAAAAGATGTGGGTTTTTTAAATAGTTTTTCCTGTTATTAATCCAATTTTGATTAACGTTAATTTTAAAAGGCAATATTGTCAGGAGAAACACTTCTATTTACTGTGTACCTGGTAGAGTAAGCATATATCTAAAACACCGTGTATGTTCACAATAAAGAAGTTGATATCAGCTTGCCTTCCTTGTGCATATTCAACTACTAATGTGCTTCAAAGAATTGATCGCCTTTCCTTTAATATCAGGTACAACATTACGTTGTTCTGTTGTTCAGGAGTGCCAATCTCTATAACCATGTCTTTGATAGTATTTCACAACAAGCATTGCATATCTCTTTTGCTAAAATGTCTAGGTGTTTTTATTGTTATACCCCCGCTACGAAGTAAGCAGGGGTATATAGCGGTCGTTCCGTCCGTCAGTCCGTCCTTCCGTCCGTCCTTCAGTCCGGTCAATTTTCTCTAAAAGGTACATCAACCAAACTTTATACAGTTGTTAATCACGTTCTTCCGATCGCGCGCAGACAATTTTCAATTTTCTGAGATTTAATTTTTGTTTTCGTTTCCATGATAACATCACTTTTTGGACTTAGTTTTATTGTGTTCAATCGGGACAAGTTTTCCCAGAAACTGTTCAAACTAGGTTAATGACCAAACTCTTTATCGAGTTCGAAAACCACTTCCGAAATATTATTTTTTATGGAGTTATGGCCCTTGAATCCAAAAGAACTGTGATGCTCCAATGGGGACAAGTTTTCTCTGCAACTATTACATCTAGGTGAATGAAATTTAACATGTAGGTAGTCCAGATGATACTCTTCATGGAGTTTATTGCTGAAACGAGTTATATTATGAAATATTTATATTCTTCCATGACTATTCCAGAAAATAACCATTGTGCTGTGTTGACAGTTTCCCCGTGGTGATTCTGCGTCAGAACAGTTATGAAAGATTTAGAAGACAAAGTTGTCAGAAAGGTACCTTTCAAAGGATTTCGATATTCTTGTCTGACAGTCACATTCTTCAGAGCCCTGGAGACTATTCGTCTGAAGACCATACCTTTCTGCTCGACATTCTGTATATCTCTCACGTTGAACAATTGGCAGAGCAAGTCATGTTTGTTATAGGCAGGTTGTCGACAATCTTCATAACTATTGCACAGTTGTTTGCACATTTTAATGGCAATTGGACTTTTGGAAAACACATTTGCCGTGATTATCTGTGAAGAACCAAAGACAAGAACTACAGTCCACGTCAGCATCGTTGAAGGAATAGCAGGTCGACAGTATGTACCTTCTTGAAGAATATTCCTCTCACGATGTCTAAATGCTTTACCCTCGTTGTCGAATTCATTTGTTACATGTCAAGTTGATTTATAATTGATATCGGGAATATATTGTCTACTATGCTTCATTGATTTAAGGGGGAAATTATTGGAATTTGTGAAATATAATACAATAACATAACATGTGAAATACAATATGTTGAAATTGATATCGGGACAACACTTTATTCTATAAACTGCTTCATTGAAAATTTATTGTAATTTATTGTTACTTTGTAACTTTGAAATGAGATATGCCTTAGATTGTCAATCCATCATACCATTGCGGGTCAAATAACGTATTTGTTGCCACTTACGGAATTATCATTAATTAAGAAGATTTTCTTTTTAGCACTTATCAAAATATATATGTAGTAATACTTATTAAGGATTCACCAATAAGGGTTAATCCTTATTGTTATTGACGTGGTTTTTTTGTGGGGTTTTTTTCCCCACCGTTTCAGCCAAAACGGCTAAAGCAAAGGCTTTTGGGCTCAATCAACCAAATTTTTAAAGGTCCCTGCTTTCGGTAACAGTGTTTACTCACCGATACGGCGTCGATAAGCTATGCTTTGCACATCTCCTCAGTTTCTAGAATTCCAACATGCTTAAACTTAATTTATGATTATTTTTTTATCAGCATGATCTTCGTATTTGGCTGTGTGAATATGTTATTAGACAAATTGGCTGTCACTGTCAGCGCATTAGTAAATAAATTGAAAAATCATGTATCGTATCTCGTCATAAGTTTGTATAGTTTTATGTTTGATGGGTTTGAAGTAATGGTGTGTTTTTTCAAATGTTTTCCGCTTTATATATTACACACGTCACATCGACTGTGCTTTCACCGAGATTGATTTACTAAAACATAGAAGACCCATACAAATGCATTCAGGCATAAGTGATCTCATTTGTTTAGTTTTTACAGTAACAATTTTTCATGGCACGTTTACATGAATGACTATCGATGCCACCTAAATCCAGTAATTTGTTCTGCAAACAATGTAAGGTTCCCATTGCAAGATAATCAAAATATGTTCCGATTGTATACTCACAAATATTGATAGTTCGAAACTTAATATGATTAAAACTAAGAAGAAATTAAAGGATTACGTAATACAACTTTTTTTTATAAAACCTCCACTATTGAGTTTTTACAAATAATTCAATGTTAAACAAGGACTTTTCCAGCAAAAAATGCTTAATATTTGATCAAATGTATATATTATCTTTTGTAATAGGAAAATGATGTAAAGTATGAGTTTTAAACATAGCATAATTCATAAGCTGAGCCTGAACTTAACGAATGCAATAATATATATTATATTTAGTAATACCAATGATTCCGTCCGCCCTTCCGTCCGTCCGTCCGAAGACAATTTTGGTCCGATCGATTACAGAAAAACTATTCATCTCATCCTTTTCAAAATTGTTACATGTCTTCTATACCAATAGAAGAGGTGCAGTGCAAAATGTAAACCGAATTGGTGAATGTTTGAATTTTTGGCGAATTTTTTTATTTTTAAACTTGGTCAAATTCTGAGCATTTTTGTCCGATGGATAAACGAAAAACTATTCATCTCATCCTTTTCAAAATTGGCACATGTCTTCTTCAGCACTAGGAGAGGTGCAGTTCATAATTTAAACGGAATTGGTGTATTTTTTTATTTTTTCCGAATTTTTTTTATTTTTTAACTTAGTCATATTCTGAGCATTCTTTGGCCGATCGATTACAGAAACACTATTCATCTCATCCTTTTCAAATTTTGCACATGTCTTCTTCACCACTTGGAGAGGTGCATTGCAAAATATAACACGATTTGTTGATTTTTTTTCAATTTTGGCGATTTTGGTGATTTGTTGACTTTATCATTTTCTTGTTCATGTAACTTTCATCAAAAGCTACTTCTGTGTTCTTGTTGATTTAACTTTTTTATATTTCCACTGGTTATATTTTGTGAAAAGTTAAATTTTCTTTCCTTTCAGCCATACACTGCTGTATATCCCTCACTGTGCCTACAGGGGCGTGCTTCCATGTACCTGTTGTTTCAAGGCACTCGAATGAATCATTATATTGGATTAATTTCCAAAATAAAGTTGAAATCAGTGGTAATGGCAGTAGTGTATTATGTTACCCCTACCTTTTGAAGTTACTATTATTCCTACTTTTACTTAAACCACCTTTTTTACCTGAAGAGACTTGTCCTACCCTTTTCACAAACAGTTTAATCTTAGCAATTACATTTCATAGCTTATCAATCCTTAGGTGTGCAGACCCCTCTCTCTCTTTAAGTAAAATAAAAATGTCAAATTTGAACAGTCGGGGGTATTAGTGAGCCACGCTCACTTTTTTGCTTGTTAATAATGATAATTGAAACACACGTTTAGTTTAACAGCCGTAGAAGTGGAAATGTGATGTTTGTGGCATGTGGTTTCGGTCAGTATTTTGTTTGTTGAGCAGAGTTGTTATGTATTTCTTGTAAAGGGATTGTAAAGTAACGATTTTGAAATGCGAATAGGTTATGATGGTGAATGTGAAATATTTTTAAAATGTGGGTTTTAACAGAAGTAAATCAAAATTCAGTTTTTCAATATTTTATTCAAGCCAATATCCTCACAGGGTTAAACAAGAAATATCACAGAAAGTATTCCTCTTAGAAATAATTATCATGATTGTTATAGTAGATATACATCGTAACACTCCAAATGAACATTCTTTATTTCCTGAATATAAGTATGTAATATATTCATGATAAAAGAACAAAGGAAATTAATTTAATCGATATGAAAATAGTGAAATAACTCATGACTTTGACAAGCCGACCCCTGTACCTGTAAAAGCACATAGATATTATTTAAACCACAAGTCAAATTATCTTATTTTTCAACAAAAAAAACTTTTTAATAATGAGAAAGCGTAAAGAAATAAAACATATATGTTATTGGTTAGAGTTCAACGAAGAGTTTATTTCCATGACATACATATTGCCTGCAGTCTGGAGTGAGGTCTAGGTAATAATACATAAATGTATATTGGTAGCATCAACATTTGTAAAGAATTCTTACATAGGTGTAAAGAGCCCACAATCAAATACAATTAAAATTATATTATAGCCATGTGGTGAACGATCCTGTTTACAAAATATTAACATAAGTTTCATGAAATCACAGTGTAAAAAATTGAAATACAAATACATTGAAATTCAAAACGGACCCAAGTAAAGAAGTAAAATATTGAAACCTTGATTAGATTATCCGTGATTGATTTGAACCCTTAAGACTTGTGCATTAAAATGTTCAAAAGATTTTAAAATTGTGTTAAAACAATAAACATAATATTGTTTTTTACACTTACAGACTGCAGTAACTCTAGCCTAATTATTTTTCTGCCACTCACTTGCTCTTAACAATTGGTACAACTTAAACAGGGCAAAATGTGGGCAAACGTTACCATTTCACCGGTTTTACCAAACGTTATATAGCTGGAACCCAAAATGAATTTAATTACATAACATGAACCCTTTATTTAAACTTTAAAGTCTGAAATTTACAGTATTTACAGTTGAAAGTATTGTCTGTATGAAAACATTGATTAATAATAGAATATAAAATGAGTTTCCAGGTTCTTTAAGATGAAAAGATGTACGAAATGAAGGCTTGTTACAAATAACATAAAAGTATGTTTCCTTCATGTAATAAGTATCCACGATTTACAAATAACTCAAATATGTCATATCTATTTGTATTCTTATGTACTGTCTGCGTTTGAATAAAAAGCCACAGTATATGACATAAATCATGATGACAGTATGATTATCTTAAGCCCATATCATATCACACATGAGCTGTCTTGGTATAATTGGACGATAAAATATATTTTGTAAATATTAATTAAGAATTGAGTTCAAAGTTTATTAAGTTCATAGAGGTATAAACTTAGAAAACGTTGTGCAAACTATGTCATAGCGGATTTGTGTATGTATCAAATCTAAATAAAATTTCATGAAAAACACGGGGTGTCCCTTTAAGACTCCCACTAGACTCACAAACACTCAGGCAAGACCCTCGTCATGCATTATCCTTCCGCCTGTATATCGAGCACCGATATTCACCAAAAATCACCACCCCATGTTCCATTCACTAGATCTACTCAATTGCCCCCCAAGCTTGCCTTTTTAAAGGCTTTTCTTGTTTCAAGTCACTCGAATGAATCATTATGATGGATTAATTTCCAAAATAAAGTTGAAATCAGTGGTAATGGCAGTAGTGTATTATGTTACCAAGTTACTATTACTATAAGTTACTATTATTCCTACTTTTACTTATAAACCACCTTTTTTACATGAAGAGACTTGTCCTACCCTTTTCACAAACAGTTTAATCTTAGCAATTACATTTCATAGCTTATCAATCCTTAGGTGTGCAGACCCCTCTCTCTCTTTAAGTAAAATAAAAATGTTAAACTTTAACAGTCGGGGGTATTAGTGAGCCACGCTCACTTTTTTGCTTGTTAATAATGATAATTGAAACACACGTTTAGTTTAACAGCTGTAGAAGTGGAAATGTGATGTTTGTGGCATGTGGTTTCGGTCAGTATTTTGTTTGTTGAGTAGAGTTGTTATGTATTTCTTGTAAAGGAATTGTTAAGTAACGATTTTGAAATGCGAATAGGGTATGATGGTGAATGTGAAATATTTTTAAAATGTGGGTTTTAACAGAAGTATATCAAAATTCAGGTTTTCAATATTTTATTCAAGCCAATATCCTCACAGGGTTAAACAAGATTTATCACAGAAAGTATTCCTCTTAGAAATAATTATCATGATTGTTATAGTAGATAAACATCGTAACACTCCAAATGAACATTCTTTATATCCTGAATATTAGTATGTAATATATTCATGATAAAAGAACAAAGGAAATTAATTTAATCGATGTGAAAATAGTGAAATTACTCATGACTTTGACAAGTCGACCCCTGTACCTGTAAAAGCACATGAATATATATTATTTAAACCACAAGTCAAATAATCTTATTTTTCCCAAAAAAAACAATTTAATAATGAGAAAGTTTAAAGAAATTAAACATATATGTTATTGGTTAGAGTTCAACAAAGAGTTTATTCCCATTATATACATATTGTTTGCAGTCTCGAGTGAGGTCTAGGTATTAATACTCAAGTGTATATTGGTAGCATCAACATTTGTAAAGAAGTCTTACATGGTGTAAAGAGCCCACAATCAAATACAATTAAAATCATAAAGCACGTGGTGAACGATCCTGTTTACAAAATATGAACATAAGTTTCAAATTGTCCTCGATTTACAGTCATTTAGTTTTATATGTTCGTAAATCAAAAACAATCATGAAATCACAGTGTAAAAATTGAAATACAAATACATTGAAATTCAAAACGGACCCAATTAAAGAAGTAAAATATTGAAACCTTGATTAGATTATCCGTGATTGATTTGAACCCTTAAGTCTTGTGCATTAAAATGTTCAAAAGATTTTAAAATTGTTTTAAAACAATAAACATAATATTGTTTTTTACACTTACAGACTGCAGTAACTCTAGCCTAAGTATTTTTCTGCCACTCACTTGCTCTTAACAATAGGTACAACTTAAACAGCAAAATGTGGGCAAACGTTACCATTTCACCGGTTTTACCAAACGTTATATAGCTGGAACCCAAAATGAATTTAATTACATAACATGAACCCTTTATTTAAACTTTAAAGTCTGAAATTTACAGTATTTACAGTTGAAAGTATTGTCTGTATGAAAACATTGATTAATAATAGAATATAAAATGAGTTTTCAGGTTCTTTAAGATGAAAAGATGTACGAAATGAAGGCTTGTTACAAATAACATAAAAGTATGTTTCCTTCATGTAATAAGTATCCACGATTTACAAATAACTCAAAAATGTCATATCTATTTGTATTCTTATGTACTGTCTGCGTTTGAATAAAAAGCCACAGTATATGACATAAATCATGATGACTGTATGATTATCTTAGGCCCATATCATATCACACATGAGCTGTCTTGGTATAATTGGACGTTAAAATATATTTTTTAAATATTAATCAAGAATCGAGTTCAAAGTTTATTAAGTTCATGGAGGTATAGACTTAGAAAACGTTGTGCAAACTGTGTAATAGCGGATTTACATAGTGTGCACAACGTTTTTTTAAGTTTATACCTCCATGAACTTAATAAATTTTGATGTCAATACTTATAAAATAAATATATTCGTACCTGATGTTTTTAAAAGGTTTTTGTGCTACAAATATACAAATTTGCAACATTTAGAGCTGTACTATTTACGTGTATGAAGACACCAAATATTAGCCCCGCCAATGAAAATTCACAACGCAACTAGCCATGAACCTGACGTCATGGGGGCGTGGCTAAATGTGATGTGACGCCATGAAATTAAGTTCATGCAGGTATGAACTGAATCTCTGTGACAGTGTTCAGCGAATCAGATTCACGCAAAGCATTACTATCTATTTATAAGGAAATGTCAACTATTAAAATTCAGGATCAAACCGGGACTATTTGCAAATAAAAAGCTGAACATGTAGAGCAACGCAAATAATTTTATCATCAGATAATTCTAAACGATATATATGATTTATCTTCTTTAGAACAAGCTCTTTCCGTTAATAATTCCCCGCCACCCATAATTATCACCAGATTAAACTGCTTATTATTATAATAAAACAGTCATTATATTTTTATTGGCAGATGGTCAAGCGGATTAGGCACAAGTTAAACACTTACTGTCTTCTTCTAAATACAGTTGATTTTTTTCTCAGTCTGTCCGTCCGTCCGGCACAACACTTTGTGCATTGCATATCTCTCAAACTACACATGCTACATGCTACATGCTAACCTGCTGTGCCTTTTGAGGGTAAGACCAGTTTCTGAATTTTATGTTTTGCGGTTTCCATGGAAACATGACCAAAACAGTGACTCTGTTAGGAAGTGCCTTTTTTGCGGAACATATCTCCCAAACTAAACATGCTAGCTTCACCAAACTTGCTACACATGCTAACCATGATCTCAAGTTGTTTCTTTTAAGGTTTAGACAGATTTCTGAATTTTACCTTTGGCGGTATCCATGAAAAATGTCCAAAACAGTGACTCTGTGAGGAATTTATTTTGTGCGGAGCATATTTTCGAAACTATACATTCTAGCTACACCAATCTTTATATATGTCACTTTGATCTCTAGATATGCCTTATGGGGGTTAGACTTCTATCTGAATTTCGTTTTTGGCGGTTTCCATGGAAACATGATTTAACAGTTACCCTTTGAAACATGACTTAACAGTGAGACCAAGATATCTGATAACTAAATTCAAAAGTTTCACCAAACTTGATTATCTTTAAATACTTCTGAAACTGTGTGTGCCCCTTTCATCAAACCTTACAAATATGTTAATTTGTATCCATTCGTGTGATTTTTACTACTTAAAAAGTTTTTGACTTTAGCGAGGTGCAGGATTATGTGAGTTTAGCTCCCTTCTACACTTGTTACGTGCGCTATACATCTTTTTAACTTTGAAACAATGTTTGTTCCTTGATCCTAAGGACAGTGATACTTAAAAATAATAAATTTAAAATGTACAGTACAGTAGAGTAACATGTACACTTTCTCAAAGTATCCTCATAAACAATCATGTAATTGGAATATGTACAGTTGCCACAGTAATTACAACCTTGACATCTTTTTCAAATTACATGTTTAAAGCAACTGCTTAGAACATAAACTGGTACATACTAAGGACCGTAATACTTAAATAAATAAAAATAAATTTAAAATGTACAGTACAGTAGAGTAACATGTACAATTTCTCAAAGTATCCTCATAAACATATATGGAATATGTACATTTGCCACAGTAATAACAACATCTTTTTCAAATTATATGTTTAAAGCAACTGCTTATAACATAAACTCTTGCATATAAGTATTAATATTAATTAAAGTGTGAGGAGTACACTCCGAAACAACAAACAAGATTTACATAAAACAATACAACAAATGATAACAAATAAGGCGCATGTGATAAAATAACACAAAACGGTTCAAAATAGAGTGCCTGTGACACTAAACGTAAGTGAAAACATGATGTGTATTAAGTAATACTCAAAAGTGTCAATTTACGGAAACAACGAAAACTGGTTTCTTTATTAAGCAATAAGCATTTTACTTTTATAAAACAACGATGAAATAAAATAATCTTCTTAAGTCCGTCACTACGATTTTTTTCTCAAAATGGTCGTTTAAAATTTATAGAAAAACAATTTGAACATATTGAAGAAATGATACATTTTAAATGATGCATACATCTACATAAGAACATACATTGACAACACAACAAAAACCTATCGTGTTGACATAGAGTGGAATGTAAAAATATGTAAAATCCTCTTGATATGTGTAACAGTTAGAATTGCACACAAAACTAAGAAGTAACATTACAATGGTTGTAAAGTAAATTATTTAAAAAACACCTGTTTCCCATAGCTAGTGAAAAAAAGACAGATATATATATATAACAGCTAATATGTAAAACCAATTACGTATGAACTAAGCGAAGAGTTAAAAACTTTAATAATTATTATCCCGAAGTTCTAACAACTTACTGGTTCAAACGTGAAAGATGATTAGTGGTAAGGAGACATGTTTCACAAAAGGTTAAATACGACCAATAATGAATATTTGAAGTTGATGGTTGATGGAAAATATTGCTTTAAATATCATTATCATTATAATCTGCTTTAATAAGACTCACTTTTGCTTTAAATAGATTTACCTGAATTCAGACCAATGCATGTTGATTGGTTATATGAATTGTTTATAGAAACGTTATGACATATCCTAGGCATAGAAGAGGTTGTCATTTGCGTTGAATAGCGAGCACATAATGAGGGATTATAGTCGATATAGGAATGTAGTATATATGAATTATTAGTGATGATAATATGTACCAGAAATACATGTCATTTAGATAGTGAACAAAATTGTGTAACATTGTTATATCTGGGATCACACTATTAGCAAAAGTACAGATAATTCAGGACGGATACTCTGAGGGTTTCGAACCCTCAGAGTCAGGCACCCACTGGCAGCACTTACTGTACTGACAATATGTAGCTATGTTTCTTTAAACACGAGACTGCTGAAGGGCGCTATTTCCCTCAACTCAGCAGTTGATCTAATGCACTATGACACCGGAACACAAGTAACACGTTAGACACAGAGCTGTTCAAGCCATTACAATTAATTTGTGGTTGAATGGCTGTTAAATGAGTTTTACAACATAAGCAATTAATGAAGCTCTGATAATGTACCATTGCGTGCGAAATATAAAACCGCATAAACAACAACAACAGACATTGAAAACCATAGACATAACATGATTTACTTTAAATAAACAACCGATTACCTCGGTTCAAGTAGCACCAGCCAACCTCAATTACCGGGAAAAAGAAACGCCTAAATGATGCTTCTTTGGTGTAAAATGAAATCATTTCTAAAATATAACTATATGGTGTTCTTCAAATAATACTGAAACAATAATTGATATGACAATCCACTGAAATCGGGGGGAAAGTGCGATTCGAACAACGTTTTAGAAAACCATGATTATCTTGCGAATAGTGACCACGAAGTTCCGCGTCATCACCACTTAAAATTGAGTGATTGCCTATATTGTTGCTCGTGGTTGTTTGTAAATCTGCTTCATTTCCCTCATTAAACACTGGTCAAATATCGAACAGTTGCCATTGTCTCATTTAAACAATCCATTATTTACTTCTGAAACTTCTAAATGCTGCGAAGAAATGGTACAACTTCATAACTCTATTAAATTGCCAAAATGTTCTTTATAGTTTTCTATGAAATCGGATAAGATATTAGGTAGGCATTTTTCCTGCCCGGTAGTGTAATTAGTTAACGTAGCCTTGATGACATGGCAACGGTTAGCTCTAAACATATATACGACTCTTGGAAACAAACAACACCAAACGTGTCACCTGTAAAAACATGAAAGTACCGGTATCGTTGCCAACCAAGACAACCCGAGTGAATGGTTAAGGTTGGCTCTTAGTGTTAGGGTTGTTTATGGAATGGACACCTAGTTAATGTTTCTCATCTGATAAAAGGTCCAATCATTAGAAATGAACGTATTTGGCCTCTCGATGCGACAAGTTCAGTATCTTTCTCTTTTTAAATCGAACTCATGAAGAACACCCCGCAGTCGGAGACTTCATCGTCTCGTCCCCGAGTTGCGTCTGAACCGCTTTGCTTCCAGTTGGTGATTTTCTCATTGGTCCCTGGGTGAAATATCTATTTACCATGTGACCCATCTTTATCTTGGCCAAGATGTGTCTGAGAACATCGTTTAGTGCTGAAAATTAAAAACAACTTATTTTTTATATTTTGTTCTTTTCTGCTTTTACCTTTACATGCATTTACTAAGTGGAGGCCGAATCACCATTTATGTACATGTACCAAAATTAGAGCTTAGTTTCTATGATACGACATTTTGAAGCTTAAATTTCGGTGGAGAAGAAATGACAATTCATTTACTTTATTACAGCGCGGCATGTTTTTTGGCATTATACAGTAAACAAAATATTGTTGGGACCAAAATAGACATATTGATTATCGTCATTGTTGTTTTTTGTGAATATAGTTATGCCAGTAGTTCCTACACTCACGGGTATGTTCCTGTCCTCCGCCACGACATTCCTTCAGCACAGCGAGTTCAAGCAGTGTCATGTAATCTTTCTTCAACTCTTCCTTCTCAGCGTCAGAGAAACACAGGAAGTCCCTCAGTCTCCTTCTGTCTTTCTTGGACAAAGCCATCGTCATTTGTGCAAGAATTGTCTTGTCCTCTTCCCGTATAACTGTGATTGAGGTGAAATAAATACAAAATAACAATGCAATTACAAAAATTAATCCATGGTGATGACGTCACTCTATTGTGTTAACAGTGGATTATTGTTAAGAATCTACTGGTCATTGACTAATCCAGTCAGGAGGGGTGTCAGGTTTTGACATTTTCGTAATGGCTCACAAAGTAATTTGTTCAAGAATGATGAATTTTGTCTTAGTATATCTGATTAGAATCTTAAAATATCTGATTACTTTTGTAATGTCTGACCCGGGAATCGAACATGTAACCCTTCGTCTGTTACGCAGTGCCCTAACCTATTCGACTACCAGGCCTGCTGGTAATCACTTGATTGTTTGTCAGTAAGATCCCTGCATTCTAAACAAGACTGGTAAAGTGTGAAACGCGTGGGGATCGTGCTGAAACACATGAAATGCAGGAGTTCGGCTGTCAGTCAAAACGCTTTGCGTGGAAGATTTGCGCCATGCACGTGCGTGGAAGAATCCATTTCATAAGGGTTGAAGCTACGTGTACCATATCCGATGAATGGGTACCGAAATTTGCAAAATAATATATTTTTAGGTTACATAATTGAAATGTATTGTCTATAATGCTAGATAATCACATATGTATGTTTCGTGACGTCATACATGGATTAAGATGGAGAATGCATTCGGAGCCGTGAATTCGTTTAAAATAATCAACTCGCCCCTTCGGGGCTCGTTGATTATTTTTAACAAATCCACGGCTCCGAATGCATTCTCCATTACAGAGTATGAATGCGGGAAAATGGGCTTGTCTTAAATAAAATATATAATTAGCGACTCCTAAAGCGTATATGTAAGATGCGTGATCAATTACCTTATTTATAAACCTCTAGTGACGTCACTCTATTGTTCTATCAGGTTCTACTTTTACCGGGTAAACCTCTATTGACAGTTTGCCGGGCGTTCTCAAAGACATCTTCGGTTACCCATGGTTTTATATATGCTCCGTTACTCTCCACTATATCACCCATGGGAAACCATATCAGAAAAATCTGTACTCAAATTACCCGCCCTTGGCCGGCGTGAGCCAATCAAACCGCTACCCAGCTTGCACCTGCGAGCCAATGACAATTCATATCACTTTGTTTCAAAGCAAGCGAGGTCATTGTGTTAGCCATCCTTCACCGGTTATCTCCCTTGGCCATTTTAGTCTTATCGTATTGAGTATTTTCTTTGGTTACTGACTTCGTCGCGCCGGCCAAGGGCGGGTAATTTGAGTACAGATTTTTCTGATAATGTTTCCCATGGGTGATATAGTGAAGAGAAACGGAGCATATATAAAACCATGGGTAACCGAGGATGTCTCCAAGAATGCCCAGGGCTACCTTGAAGAATGCCCAGGACTTACTCTAGAATCTATCGGAAATTTATTTTGATTGGGAATTATACACGTTTTGAAATACTTTGATTCAAAGTCCTTCTTCGAATAGATACCATCACAAAATATCGGCCCTTCCCCTTTCCCTCCCCCGCGGGCATACTCCACAAACAAAGCCTCTGACACGGTTTTGGTCCATTACGTAACAAATATTGGCTCTTTAGTGACAGCATATTGAAAAAAATTTAGTGATGTAGAAAACTGAATAAAATATTTCTGGCGACGTCCTACAATGATTGCACTGCCATTAAACAACCATTTATAATGTTGGGTTGATTGTAAATTTAAATTGCTTTAACATATTCAAATGCATACGTCGTGTCTTATGAAAATGAATACGAATTAATTGAGTAATGTCAGTAATGAAAAAGATAACTATGTCCCTAACAACGGTTGTATCAGTCTTTACCTGGTTTAAAAACATCAAACAAAACGTCATGAACATGGGAAGCACAACGAATTATGTAAATAATGTATTTGTCTTATTTGCCTGAATGTCTAGTACCTTAATCATTTTGAAAACACATGACAAGACATTCTACACTATACACTTTTACATTTATTATAAATCTTCTGTTTTTGCAACAGTGATGGAAATGCTCTATCAGTACAGTCTCTCACAATGAAGCACGTAATAATACGATACATTAGCTAGTACAGTAATATTGATTAAAATAAACTAAATACAAAATTCTTACCTGGTACTATCCTTTGGAATTCAAATACTTTAAGGATTTGCAATCCAGGTCCTTTTTGGTGTTGGTCGGTGGCAAGTTGTCTATTGTGGGCCTGGAACTCAGGACTATCCTGAAGAAACGAAGATGACCCTCCATCAATGGCACCGGAGACTTCTGTGGACTCCTCAACCTTCCCTGTTAAAAACCGTATTATGTCTTGCATCTTCTTCATGGTATTTTCTCTCATAATATTTTCTACAAGAGCTCTTGCATCAAGAAGTTTGTTGAGAAGTATTTGGTCCATACCACAATGTTCAACAGTTTGTTCCAGTAGACCCTGGTAGGTAGCTGAGGCACTGGCCAGGCTCAATGAGGAACCATTCTTGGAAACGTTGGGCTGCATGGTGGCCATGACATCCATTAGACGACTCGCCAGACTCTTGTACATGCCCAGAGCCTGACTGTGACCTGTTGGTGAGAGGTCGTCCTCTGCTTCATCACGGTCGTATTGATCCAGTGTCCTCTCTTCTCCCTCAACCTCAAGTCGCTCCTGGAGGACCATCAACTTCTCGTCCCGATCTTCCAGCTGCTTCTCAAGATTCTGCTCTCGCTCGAGAAGATGTCGTAACTCTTGGAATATTGGCGTAGGACTGGAATCAGTGCTTGGTGGATTTTCTGGAAGGACAATCGATAATCGGATAATAATATTAATAAGGTCTGATGGTATGACAACTTAACTGAAAAACTACAACTTTGTGGTATATTTTAGTGTTCAGTTTTGTCTCAAGTAATTACCTTAATTTACCTATATTGGCAAGAAAAGAATTATATTTGTTTGATTTACACTATACGTTTAACGTTTCTGGACGTGAACAACGGACAATGGTTACCTGCAAACGAAAGCTCCTCGCCCTCGACGTGTATATGTATAGACATGTGAAGCGAGGACGGGCCCTCCTTCACGTATATCTGGATGAAACTCCTCACATCATCCTCGGGCACCATGAACGTAATGAGGATACTCGCAGTCGGCTCTATACCCTTGATGAATACGAAGGGTACGGGAACACACAGCACATTAGCTACCTCTGCTCGTAGGCGTTCCTTCTCTATATGAGTCAGTTTATCAATATCTCCCTCGATGTGATGTCTGACATATTTGTATCCGTTTTCTGCAAAAATAAACTATCTGTTTGTACCATTTCTAAGGAATTGTTGATACGAACATCTGTTTGCCAAATGGATGACCGTATAGTTTGTATTTTATATTCATTCTAAATGATTCTATACAAACCGGGTTGTTCACTTGGCGTGAAGAAATGAATTGGGTTTTTGTTGTTGTCCAGACAAAACTCTCGAACTCTTGCGTTCAGGTCCCGCCTGCCTATCCGTCTGACCAGAGCCTGTAAGAAGTGGAGGTTGTAGGCGTTGAGACGTCCTGTCTGCACTAGCTGCTGGAAAAACTTCATAGGACGCTCAATCTTGCTCGTAATATTTTCTTTAAACCCCGACTCGCCTAAAAAAAAAAGAACAAAGTGAAAGCTTCGTAACCTGTAGCATCAAATTATTAGTTAGTGAAATAAATTAAATTAATAGCAGTTTTTTTAAGCAACGTCATTTTTATCAATACATGTTTTATGTTATCATATATGCAGTTTTTGTAGTATTATTTAACACTTTGTTTTCAACGATTTATCAGTTCACAACTAGTTATCATTGACATCATTATTTTAAATCTATAGTCTATAGTTACCAAATGTGTAATAATACATCAGTTTACTGTATAGACAGAAACATCCTTGTCAGCATCACCAGCATCATCGTCATTAAAGTGAAATTTAGTGAAAGTATCAGAACATACATGTCTGCGTCATTAGCGTCATTTGTCAGCATTATTTGTGATCCGTGTGAATTAATCATCAACGTCATATTTGTGTTCCAAAGCAAGCAACAGCATCATAAGCATCTTTGTGATCCACAATAAGTAACAGCATCATCAGCATCATGTGATCAACAGTGAGTAACAGCATCATCAGCCTCTTAGTGATCCGAAGTGAGTAACAGCACCATCAGCATATTTGTGATCCACAGCGAGTAACAGCATCATCAGCCTCTTAGTGATCCGAAGTAAGTAACATCATCAGCATCTTTGTGATCCACAATATGTAACAGCATCATCAGCATCTTTATGATCCACAATATGTAACAGCATCATCAGCATCTTAGTGATCCGAAGTGAGTAACAGCATCATCAGCATATTTGTGATCTACAATAAGTAACAGCATCATCAGCATCTTAGTGATCCACAATATGTAACATCATCGTCAGCATCTTTGTGATCCGAAGTGAGTAACATCATCATCAGCATCTTAGTGATCCACAATATGTAACAGCATCATCAGCATCTTAGTGATCCGAAGTAAGTAACATCATCATCAGCATCTTTGTGATCCGAAGTGAGTAACATCATCATCAGCATCTTAGTGATCCACAATATGTAACAGCATCATCAGCATCTTAGTGATCAGAAGTGAGTAACATCATCATCAGCATCTTAGTGATCCACAATATGTAACAGCATCATCAGCATCTTAGTGATCCGAAGTGAGTAACAGCATCATCAGCATCTTAGTGATCCACAATATGTAACAGCATCATCAGCATCTTAGTGATCCGAATTGAGTAACATCATCATCAGCATCTTTGTGATCCACAATATGTAACAGCATCATCAGGATCTTAGTGATCCGAAATGAGTAACAGCATCATCAGCATCTAAGTGATCCACAATAAGTAACTGCATCATCAGCATCTTAGTGATCCGAAGTAAGTAACATCATCATCAGCATCTTTGTGATCCGAAGTGAGTAACATCATCATCAGCATCTTAGTGATCCACAATATGTAACAGCATCATCAGCATCTTAGTGATCCGAATTGAGTAACATCATCATCAGCATCTTTGTGATCCACAATTTGTAACAGCATCATCAGGATCTTAGTGATCCGAAATGAGTAACAGCATCATCAGCATCTTAGTGATCCACAATAAGTAACTGCATCATCAGCATCTTAGTGATCCGAAGTAAGTAACATCATCATCAGCATCTTAGTGATCCGAAGTGAGTAACAGCATCATCAGCATCTTAGTGATCCGAAGTAAGTAACATCATCATCAGCATCTTAGTGATCCGAAGTGAGTAACAGCATCATCAGCATCTTAGTGATCCACAATAAGTAACAGCATCATCAGCATCTTAGTGACCCGAAGTAAGTAACATCATCATCAGCATCTTAGTGATCCGAAGTGAGTAACAGCATCATCAGCATCTTAGTGATCCACAATAAGTAACAGCATTATCAGCATCTTAGTGATCCACAATAAGTAACAGCATCATCAGCATCTTAGTGATCCACAATAAGTAACAGCATCATCAGCATCTTAGTGACCCGAAGTAAGTAACATCATCATCAGCATCTTAGTGATCCGAAGTAAGTAACATCATCATCAGCATCTTTGTGATCCGAAGTGAGTAACATCATCATCAGCATCTTAGTTATCCACAATATGTAACAGCATCATCAGCATCTTAGTGATCCGAAGTGAGTAACAGCATCATCAGCATCTTAGTGATCCACAATATGTAACAGCATCATCAGCATCTTAGTGATCCGAATTGAGTAACATCATCATCAGCATCTTTGTGATCCACAATATGTAACAGCATCATCAGGATCTTAGTGATCCGAAATGAGTAACAGCATCATCAGCATCTTAGTGATCCACAATAAGTAACATCATCATCAGCATCTTAGTGATCCGAAGTGAGTAACAGCATCATCAGCATCTTAGTGATCCGAAGTGAGTAACATCATCATCAGCATCTTAGTGATCCGAAGTGAGTAACAGCATCATCAGCATCTTAGTGATCCACAATAAGTAACAGCATCATCAGCATCTTAGTGATCCGAAGTAAGCAACATCATCATCAGCATCTTTGTGATCCACAATAAGTAACAGCATCATCAGCATCTTAGTGATCGGAAGTGGGTAACAGCATCATCAGCATCTTAGTGATCCGAATGAGTAACAGCATCATCACCATCTTAGTGAT
This sequence comes from Gibbula magus, assembly GCA_936450465.1. Lineage (NCBI taxonomy): Eukaryota > Metazoa > Mollusca > Gastropoda > Trochida > Trochidae > Gibbula > Gibbula magus. Next base: position 16,513,174 of record OW388293.1, on the reverse strand, counting down.
CCACTATAAGTAACAGCATCATCAGCATCTTAGTGATCCACAATAAGTAACAGCGTCGTCAGCATATTTGTGATCCACAATAAGTAACAGCATCTTCAGCATCTTAGTGATCCACAATAAGTAACAGCATCATCAGCATCTTAGTGATTGGAAGTGAGTAACAGTATCATTAGCATCTTAGTGATCCGAATAAGTAACAGCATCGTCAGCATATTTGTGATCCACAATAAGTAACAGCATCATCAGCATGTTTGTGGTCCGAAGTGAGTAACAGCATAATAAGCATTTTAGTGATCGACAGTGGGTAATAGCAGCAGCAGCAGCAGCATTTTTTTTATTCGAACTTCAACAGAACCATCAGCATCTTGCGATTTGAAGATAAGTAACAGCATCATCAGCATCTTTGTGATCCGAAGTGACTCTAGTTTTATCGGGTATTGTTCGCCTTTGCACATTATATTATTTATAGCTAAGAAATGATACCGTGCCATTATGAAATATACCTTTATCGTATGATTTACTATCTAAATATAAAGGTTCACGAAGAATATGTTTATAATTTACTTGTCAAGTACTTGTCAATAAATGTCAAGTGAAGCAACTCACCTCTCATCAAGTCCTTCATGTCATCGAGTTCAGCAGTACTGATATCTTTCGATAACTCGTAAAGGAAATTTTTCAGTTCCCAGTTTGAGGATACCTCAGCAGTACTGAGGATTCTTCTGTCACTCCTACATACTGCTCGGGAACCTTGGGAAATATTTCAGAATGAAGTTTGAATATATTCATTATTCCTTATCTCCTATGACAAACATATCGTGATTAATTTTTTTTCATAGGTGAAAGTTGTTATTTGTATGATTTCTGATAACATTGCTATGATATGACGTTGCCTTAAAAATGAAACGATGACTTGTAACAAGTCTACGCTGTTATGTTATGCCTATTTCCTCAATATTAAACGACCATTTTTTTTAATATTTTACAGATATAAAAAACAGAAGATTAAAGGCGCTGTAGCACGTTTTTTGCAAATTTTATTTTTTCAAATTTCCCATTTATAATGATAGTTTATGTCATTTATATTTACTTCAGAGGGTAAAACATCTTATTACACAAACCAATTATCCGTAGTGGTAATAACGGTGTTGCGTATAAAGCAAAAATTGCATGGCGGCCATTTTATTGTGAACACATTTTATTATTTCGAATGACAAAAACGATTCCCGTGGCTTTACGGAACCATGTACACTCATTTGTAACTTGTCTTTTCGAAGAGAGAAGGGTGTTTTACTATTGGTGACATTATGTTTCAAATACATTTCATCGACTTATTTGAACGAAAAAACGTGCTACAGCGCCTTTAATATCCGTCATTTTTAGCTCATCAGGCCTGAAATGCCCGATGGGCATATGGCATGTCATGGTGTCCGGCGTCCGTCCATCCGTCCATCCGTCCATCCGTCCATCCGTCCATCCGTCCGTCCATCCGTCCGTCCATCCGTCCATCCGTCCGTCCATCCGTCCGTCCATCCGTAAACTTTTCGCTTTTTCGACTTCTTCTCCAGAACCAATGACTCCACAGAGCTGAAATTTTATGTGCAGACTCCTTGGCCAATTGGGATTCTAAATTGTAGATTTCGTGACCCCATGACCCCAAATGGGGTCACAGGGGTCACATCCATAAAAACCTATTTTCATCTTCTTCTCCAGTTCCAAAAGGTCTAGAGAGCTGAAAAGTTGTGTTCAGACTCCTTGGCCCATGGGGATTCTAAATTGTAGATTTCGTGACCCCATGACCCCAAATGGGGTCACAGGGGTCACATCCTTAAAAACCTATTTTCATCTTCTTCTCCAGTTCCAAAAGTTCTAGAGAGCTTAAAAGTTGTGTGCAGACTCCTTGGGTAATGGGGATTCTAAATTGTAGATTTCGTGACCCCATGACCCCAAATGGGGTCACAGGGGTCACATCCTTAGAAACCTATTTTCATCTTCTTCTCCAGTTCCAAAAGTTCTAGAGAGCTGAAAAGTTGTGTACAGACTCCTTGGGTGATGGGGATTCTAAATTGTAGATTTCGTGACCCCGTGACCTCAAATGGGGTCTCAGCGGTCACATCTTTAAAAACCTATTATCATCTTCTTCTCCAGTTCCAAAAGGTCTAGAGAGCTGAAAAGTTGTGTGCAGACTCCTTAGCCAATGGGGATTCTAAATTGTAGATTTCGTGACCCCTTGACCCCAAATGGGGTCACAGAGGTCACAACCCCAAAAACCTATTTTCATCTTCTTCTCCAGTTCCAAAAGGTCTAGAGAGCTGAAAAGTTGTGTAGAGACTCTTTGGTCAAAGGTGATTCTTAATTGTAGGATTGGTGACCCTGTGACTCCAAATACAGGTCACAGGGGTCATGATCTAAAAACCTATTTTTTGCTTGTTAACAATGTATTACTTGAGATAACTTAGATATTCAACCTTAGATAATAAATCAAATCCTGATGAGCTACAGAGCCCATGGCTCTATTTTTATGTTTAAACCACTTGCGATTAAATACCCCTCGTTCTCGCTCTGAAAATACTCATTCCGGGACACTCGAGTCGAACATATAGTATGACATGGGTACTCATATAATAATTTACTAGTTCATTTGGAATTATGGCATGACAAGGAAATAACTACTGAAAGTAAGTAGACTTTCCTCACAGAAAACACAATTAGTTCATTATTTTATAGACTTCAAATAACCCATATCAACTCGAAAATAAGAAGGTGCTTCAATATACTGGAAAAAAATACTCGTTTCTCCACTATATATGTTTTGTGTTATCTGAGCTTTAAATATCACCTTTAAGTAACAATTATTAATATATATCCCTCCGTAAGAAGTGTTTTATTCAAGAAATATATTTATCAGGGCTTTTATCCGAAGCAAATTGTCCAACTACTAATGTTCAAGATTAATATCTTATAGAACCATAAACAGCAGTTTCAAGAGAATTACTTACTAACTTGCATTGACTTACCAACTATTATAATTTTAACATTGTTACATTTTTGGATAACACTACCTTCAATAGTACAAATTCTTGTTATTTTTCTATATTTCTTATGCATTGAGCCTTGTGAGCTGCGCCAATTTACGTCTATCAGAGGAGTACTGAATGTAAACATTAGCTTAACTATCGATTGCTGAACTTCGATTTCGAGGCGAAATGGTCGTGTGGTAAGCTGTTGGTACGGTCAGTGCTGTTGATAGTTGCCTTACTCTGAGGGTGTGTGTTCGAATCCCGCAAGGGAATCGGCCCGAAAAAATACAAGAATTTGTACTATTGAAGGTAGTGTTATCCCAAATGTAACAATGTTATATTTGCTCACTATCTAAATGGCATGTATTTCTAATATCATAATATTATTTTCAACCCCAAGTATTTTACCATCAAACCCAGACAACACAAAGCTATCGGTATCCCTCCCAAGAGTCGAGTTTTCCTCCAGGACAATTCCTGAACGGATATACATTCAACCAAAACAACACGTGTTTTAAAGCCTCGTATCTAAAAGTTTAAAATAAAACCAACAAATGCAGCATTATATCTAGAACCACAAGCAGTGAGTACCTGCACCAGCTTCCCTCCCAGCACTAGCAGCTTGTTCTATAGCCTGGTCCGCTCTTCTTGTATTCTCTACACATGGAGTCTTCAATGTGTCAATAATCTTCAAAACCAGGGGGTGGTAGCTGCTGTCCTTGCCGAGCAAAGTCACAATAAGTTCCTGTGTTTTCACCTTGTCCTCCAGCATGTTAAGATGCGCGACTTCATCAGGAGTGATAATGTTTTTGTCCACTAACTTGTTCACGAGTTGATCGTATTCAATGTGTTCACTGAGAGACTCCATGATTTCTTGTATAGCCTGATGGGTGTCTGTGTGGGTCATCTTCTCTGGGACTTTAGGTGATGGGAGAGTTGGTGCTTAGTCTTATACCTGTAGATTTTGATACTAGATTCTTAGAGAAGATATATACACGATACCAGGGTCCTAAATGATGCAGTAATGGTGCAGACCAATCAAATTTGGCTTTTTATAATTTCGGGGTTTGGAAACGTTTTAGAATATAGAAAATCTGTTGATTGGATTGTTAAAAATTGAGTGACATTTGAAAAGTTGGCATGGCTATGTTGAGTGACATAAAGGTTGTGGTATGAATGGAATATGACTCTTAAGATGGATTGAGTGACAAAGAGAGGAATTGGCTTGAGTGAATGTCTTAGGCCATGACGTGAATGGATTTTGTAAACTTTTAGATGATGATGTGGATGGATTGAATACATTTTGAGATATTGACATTAATTGATAGAAGAGTGACTTTTTAAGATGCCGGAATGGATTGTTTATTTGAATTCTAGGACCAAATACACGATGTCTGGAACATGTTAGAAATCATAAGTGCATAATAAGCAACATCTTAAAACACACATATTTCATATTTGCAAATCAACTTAAGATATGGAAAATAGATGTTGAGTGTAAAAGACATTGAGATTGTTGGTGTGTAATGTGTTAAAGATGGCACTGCAGAGAAACCTTTGGTAAGGTCAGTTTTACAGAAACGTCCATATTGACAGTTTCTACATTTGAATTGGATAGACACAGGTAAACACACACTGCGGAATCAAACTAGATAAATAAACAGTTGTTATTTTCTGTTATATTTCAGTGAGGAAATCATCGGCATAAACATATCCGATGAGTGAATAAAATATCAATAACAATAATATTCAACGATATTAATTATATGAATACAAATAGTTTAATTGCTGTATTTTAATTTCAAATAATAACAAAATTCAAGTTTTTTATAGTTTCAAATATACGAAAACAGACGATCGCAAATGTATTTATCACATAATCAACATAAAGAGAACTTTATAAAGAAGCATAAATATTAATTCTAGGATTGATATATATATATAATTAGAAGTCATACCAATAAATTTCAAAGAAATACATGATGACATTAACGTTACTTGAGATATTTAACTTTACTTATTTCATCACATTTGTGAACATGTATCTGATAATTCACTTTCACTTTATATATAATAAAACAATCAACTAGCAAGTAACTTTACCATGCTGGAAGTCAGTTTCTACATTACACGTCATTTTAATTTCAAGTTTCCAGTCATGGAAAATACTACGCAACATGTAGAAAGTATTACTCAGTTTCTAAACAGCAATGATATGGATCTATAACCTAGCGCATGCGTAGAAATCATGTTTCAATTATACATGTCATTGACTTGTTCATATTGTTGATTATTTAGTTGTCGGTTTAAGTTCTTGTCTGATTAATTTGAGTTTATTACATAATAGTAACATAAACATTTGATTATCATAATGTTTAATTGAAATGTCTTAATTAGGCACGCAAGAAAATAGCGACGGGACAAGGACACAGATACATGAACCATAGGTTCGAATATCAGACTGCTCTCGAATGACTAAAATAAAACAGATAAATTTATAAAAGCCATGAAAATCCCTTGAACCTACAATATGTATGTTTCTACTTCCTTCTTCAAACAAGTGCATGACAGCTGTTGATCAAATAATACAAAATGGCCTACATTAATTTTTTAAAAATCTATTGAAATTTCAGATTGGGAACACACTCTTAGCAACAACAAAATTATGTATTTAACGAACATTAAACAATTCAACTTACCATTACGAACTATAAATTTCCAATTTGAGCCTAAACAGAAGTATATGAAGAGAAATAATGAGATGAAAAAGCCACAAGGGCGCTCAATGCGCCATGTTGGTAACTCCTACATGTATGACTGCACTGACGTCACGTAACAACGCAATTTCTATTCGCGAGTTCTAGGAAAAGGTAGTCGATATCAGTCATGCAATGCTTTTATGCACTTGCTATACGGGTTGTTATCAAGATAGTCGCATGGGCTTGTAAATTATACCTGCATAGAGAGAGGGATGGTGTCGTTATTGTGGTATGCAGGTAGTTACACGTTGACTGTTAGGATAATCACTCTACTAGTTTGATCGCTTCACGTTACTGCAGTAGGCTGCGTACAAGATCTACTTACGTGTTGCTGTGTGAAAGAACATTTAGAAATTCAGTCTTTATTTGGGGTAGACGACTGGATGTATTGTTTCAGTGATCCTTTCCCAGGTTTCTTCCGATTTTCTTTCTTACATCCAGACGATTTCTTCAAAACCATTCATTAATTCAGAGAGTATGAAATAAGATAGTTTGTGGTCTCTGATTAAATTTCAAGGATAATTCAAACTGAAATCATGCCATTATCGTAAATACTTTGTTTATCCAATGTTTATCTTTTGTCAAAAATATATAAATTCACATAAAAGTTATTTTAAACACGGGGGTATTTCAACCTGGATATATGCGTCTTGTAATCTAAATGTTCTTTTTAAAATATTTATTTTCTAAAATATAGAATCATATGCCAGATTTCTTTAAAACTTTAAAACAATACGATTTCATTACAATACTGTTTGGTAGATGTTATTTTAATTTAGGGGGTCAAACATTACAACAAGCACTTTTCTGAAAGATTTCATCGAAACGTTAAATAAGATTTCAATGATATGATTTATGTTTTGGGTAATTTTGTTTAAAATCTAAAAAATAATCCCCCAAAATATAATCATGGTAAACGGTAACTAACAACCATACATTTTGGAATATATGTCGATCAACCAACATATAATTTTGTTAAATTATATTTTTATGTCTATTTCTACAAAAATTTGTTGTTACATTTCATTATTTGTATAAGCTTCAGTATATTTCAAAATAATATTTTCAGGAAGACTATAGTATACTGTTTTATTTTATGGTTGTCAAAAGGTGTAATTAAACTCTAATGATAATTGAGACATACGTGTATTCAATGTACAGAAATGTATCCATGCGTTTGTTCTTCAGAACAAAAGAATAGTATACTTGTCTAAACAAATATCTTGACTTTTCATCGAAGGTTTTGAAATGTATAAGCAACACAGATATGAGGAATTTGTTTTGTCTTGTCTTGTCTTTTTAAACACACAGTTTAAGCTGCATTTGGTTTTCGACAAAACTATTTCGCAAGTGCAAGATGTAGTGTATTTTTTGTACATAAAGTAATGTAAAATTTATTAAAATGCCCGTTCACACATATTCAGGTAACATGCTTATGACTGATGTTCTTGCAATGTAATAATGGTATAAATCATTGTACATATAAATGTCACTAACCAGTTTTATGTTTTAAAATAAATATATATGAACACTGGAGCTAGACAAGGTTATCGATTCAGTCCAGTGCTTTTCTCGCTATAACAATAGTCAATGCTATTCACTGTCACGTGTGATGAATCGTCGACACTACTGTATAGAACGAGACGTAACTGATATAAATAGGTGAGGTGAGGTGAGCTGGGGTTTAACGCCGCTTTCAAGAGTATTTCACTTATATCGCGGCTGCTAGTATTATGGCAGGGAGAAAGCCCGCAGCGCCATGTGGCTATGCTTTGCGGTGAAACCTGCGAGCATCGGCTGGAACTAGCGAACCATGGGTGATACTACGCTGAAACTCAGTGTAGCATTGCACCCAAACCTTACTGCGTGTAGAACAGTTCTCTACTGCAGACAAATCCCTGGCGGGATTCGAACCCCGGATCTCTTGATCCGAAGCCGAACGCGCTAACCGCTGCGCTATCCCGCCCCCTGATATAAATAGGTATCTGGCTTGTATAGCTAATATGTAAGTAGGCACAATCACATTTCAACGACACATTGTACCTTTCTCTTTCTGACAATTGATCGCTTGAACAGGTAACTTGTATTGTCACGGACACCTATATATACCAAACTAAGCTAGTGTGCAAAGAAAACGATACAAAGTCGACAAAGTGCACCTTCTTTAATTCGCTGACGAAGCTTTGCAGTAGGATGTCATAATACCAGCTAAAAGTGCTTTTCACTCTTCTATCTCGCCAAGTTGAGAAGATTTTTAAAAAAATAGAGCCATAGGCTCTGTAGCTCATCAGGGCTTGTATTCTTATAATAAATTTTCTCAGCTTGTTCTAGAGTTTTTTCCTACTGGAGAAGAAGATGAAAATAGGTTTTTTTTAAGGTTGTGACCCCTGAGATCTTATTTGGGTCACAGGGTCACAAAATCTTCAATTAAGTAGTCCCACTAGATGAGCGTTTGCGGGACACCGCAAAAGCAGAGCAGCCCCGAAACTTAGGGTCTCGCCTTTCCCTGTTCTGCCTTCTCGTCAGCATCAATAAAATGGGAAATTTGTTTAACAATTTTTTTTCATTATTCGAGCTATTACTAACAAGCTGAATCATCACTGGGGTCACTTTTCAAAAGTTTGTTCTTAAAACCTACTTCTGATTCCAAAATTGGATCAAAGGATTAACGTAACCTTAACCAATATATCATGACCTTGAACTTTGACCTTCAAGGTCACACCATCAATGATCACTTTTCATTGTGCATAACAATCATGCAATGACTCAAACTGTTCATAGTTAAAATAAGGCATATTCACAAAGCATGCTTGAATACTTAATTCTCCATAGTTGATATATACCAAGTAAGAGCCTGATAGCACACAAAATGTTTAAAGTTATCGTGTTTACAAGGATTGTAGTGGTTTCAGAACTCTTGACCTTTGACCTTGAATGTGTTTATAAGAAGAAGCTATGTATATGAGGGAAAATGTTATTTAGTGATTTCAGAACTGGTCACCTTGACCATATCTCGTGACCTTGACCTTTGATCTTAAAGGTCACAGTCAATAATCACTTTTCATTGTGTATAACAAACGTGTAATGCTTCAATGTGTTAATAGCTGAAATAAGGCATGTTTGCAAATGCATGCTTAAGTTGTGACCTCACTGTGACCTTGACCTTTGACAGATTTTAGCGAAAACCTTTTCAAACCTTGGTCTTTCTCCATCTGAATTCCATCCACAAGATGCATACTCAAAGCGTTACATCACAAGGTGAGAGTTCACATTAGGAAAGTCACTGGGGGTAGAACTTCTTCAAGGAATGTTTTCAGGTTTGTTTTGAATGTCTCAAGGCTTGGGGATTCTTTAATATTCTGGGGTAGTGGGTTCCACAAGTAGGGTGCTGCTGCTTGGGAGGATCTGTTTCCGTACAATTTCAGTCTTGATCACGGTACTGCAAGTAGCTGTTGTTGCTCAGACCTCAAACTTCGTGTAGGCTGGTAGGGAGAGATCAGCTCAGCTCTGCATATGTCTATCTATATGTACTGGAGAACAATGGTGTTACACAGATCCAATGGCGAGCAATGTCCCCCCAACCCCACAGGGCATGTCTGTCAGTCTGGAAACCCTTCTCCACAAAAACCTGAGGGAATTGGATGTTGACTTACATTACTGTAATGAGGAGTGGCAGCAAATACCAATGGAAGATTTCAGGCGGCTTGTGAGGGGTATGCCCAGAACACTAAGTCTATTCAATATGGTTTTCTTTGATGGCACATTCCCAGAACTTGTTTTTACCATACACAAATGGATGAGATTATGTTCAAATTGCACCCATCTAGCCTACCTGCTCACCTTAAATAAACATCACTTATGCGCCAAAACAAGCTGTCAATGGTCTTTCATTTACAATTTCTTCAGTAGAGTTCAGTGTTTTAGTTCTCATTAATCCAATCCCATGACAAAAATTATGGGAGTGTTTTAAAAAAAATTATAGTGTATAGTTTATACATAATAATAAATTATCCAGAAGCAGTTCAGTAAAATCTTCAATTCATAATCCTCATTGCCGAATGAATCTATTAAGATTTCTGCTTTCTATGGCTTTTAGTTATTAATAAACCAAAAAGTTTCAAGGTTGTGGCCTCTGTATAGCTTATGATGTCACAGAATCACCAATTTTACTCTTTATAATCCTGATTAGCCACATTTTCCAACGGCAAGGTGAAAATGTATCGAGATCTCTCCATTTTTTACCTTGCCTTCAACCTAGCTAGAAGTGGTGATCACGAGTTGCGTCCCTTACAATCTGCTAACATACAGCTAATGAAATCGCCGTTTACATTCTGAACCAATTCTAAACAAGAGAATAAGTGAGCACAGCTCACTCATATACCCCCGCTTTTAACATTGGTCAAAGAAGAAAAGTTTCAAAATAGCAGATAGAAATCAATTTAGTATTCTGTACTAACAAACCACAGCAGTACTATGAAAGCAGAGTATGTGTGTTTTTATAGTAAGTATGTCTTCATAGATACACTTATAAGAGTGCTTTAGGAGAAAAATTTATTAAATTTGCAAAAATTATGCAAATGAGGGTATGAAACATTCAAAAGGCAGATGTACACATAGTGATTATATGTATCAAGTTTCGAAACGATTGAACAAAGTGTTTGAGTTATGAGTGGAACAAAGCGTGCGAAAGACGAAGTTGAAATACTGAGAAAATTTGCATAAATTATGCAAATGAGGGTATGAAACATACAAAGGGTAGATAAACAAATCATAGTGATCATATGTTTCAAGTTTTGTAACATTTGAACAATTAGTGTCCGAGTTATGAGCGGAACAAAAAGTGTGAATGGCAAATTAAAATGGAACAGAGAAAATTTGCATAAATTATGCAAATTAGGGTATGAACATGCAAAAGGCACATGTACACATCATGGTGATTGTACATATCAAGTTTCGTAAAATTTTAACAACTAGTGTCAGAGCTATGAGCGGAACAAAAACATTCCTGACGGACGGACGAACATGCTGACCGCTATATAGTTGGATGGCCTATTTTGACGGTCAGAATATCAAAAGAGTTAATATGTAAAAACGAAGTTGAGAACTCTTATCCTGCCTGTTTGAAACAGAAATAAGTTAAATGGTATACATAAAATACAAAGAGAAATGCATGATGAAACTGTTTATTCAATACAATGGATACCACCCACAATATGATGTGAAACAAGATGAAAATGCATCATGTAGAAAATATTTTAAAGAAAAAAATATGGCTTTCACCAGAAGAACTTAAAATAATATTAAAGTAGATTTACCGCAAGACAAATGGGGGGGGGGGGGGGGGGGCTTAAAAAATGATTTACTTCTCAACCTGCCTCTTTTTGCACTTAAGACTACTTTAAGGTCAACTAAAAAAATATCTCAAAAAGAAAAAACAGAGTGCAAAGACTGTCAAGATAGAAACAGCAGATTACTCTTCAAATATTTCACAGTGGCTTGAGAACTCGGTCATCCTTTTTTACATTTAAAATACTGAAAATGTTTGGATCATGATTGTTGTTTTATCTTGAATGATAAAGTGACTAGATCAATGTACATGTTAATCTGTAAGGGATCACCATCGTTTCATTAAAGATTAAAGGTACAAAAACATCACTTACAATATCGAGGAGATTCACTGACTGAAGTCAGAAGTCACATTCGACTGAAAAATCCAACAAACAGTTGGAACTTTTTCTTTTTCCAACAATAAATATGTCACAGTTAACCACCAACGTTTCTCATAATAATCAAACAAAGGGGTTTTATTTTTGTAAAAGTATTTCTGTAACTTTGTTTAATTTTTTTGGAAACAAAAAACACCAACACTATCTCGTGTATGTTGTATAAAATATTTACAAGGCAGAAAACTATATCTATCAATAATATACAATGAAAACAAGTTTTGAACCTTCCCTGCATGTTGAAATTGGACCCATCGATATATTCTAAAAACTTGTTTTGCATACCAGGACATATTTATACAAGCAGACACATTGACATTTGCACAAGTTATAACAATTATTTTACAAACAAAATTGAAACACAGTAACAAGTTGTGCAAAAATGCATGAAGGAGAAACCATTAACAGAAAACCGTTTCTTAACAACTGACTGAAGATGTTGAAATGAAATGATATGAGACACTGATAAACAGAAACTTTCTGGAGTTGGCACTGCAGGATTCATTGTATATATGATTAAAACCTCAAATGATACATTCCAACTGTGTTTACATGCATAAATATATCAACTGGTTAAAGGACAAGTAAACCTACAGGGGCAAAGGACAAATATACCTACAGGGGCAAAGGACAAATATACCTACAGGGGCAAAGGACAAATATACCTACAGGGGCAAAGGACAAATATACCTACAGGGGCAAAGGACAAATATACCTATAGGGGCAAAGGACAAATATACCTACAGGGTCAAAGGACAAATATACCTACAGGGGCAAAGGACAAATATACCTACAGGGGCAAAGGACAAATATACCTATAGGGGCAAAGGACAAATATACCTACAGGGTCAAAGGACAAATATACCTACAGGGGCAAAGGACAAATATACCTATAGGGGCAAAGGACAAATATACCTACAAGGACAAATATACCTACAGGGTCAAAGGACAAATATACCTACAGGGGCAAAGGACAAATATACCTATAGGGGCAAAGGACAAATATACCTACAGGGGTCAAGGACAAATTTACCTAAAGGGGCGATTATCTCCAGCGATAGTTTGGTGCCTGTAAACACAGCACTACTTTCCATTTACACTGACCATTCACTCACAGCAGATACAGCAGCACTTTCTGATGTTCACATGTGTCTGAACATGCAACAACTACAGAGGATGAAATTCATAATGTCTCATCATTCGTCCTCAATCAACTAAACAGGGTAACATTAATATCAACTACCTTTTCTGATATACAGTATTCCTTTAAACATGAAGAAAATACTCCAAAAAGATAATGTTCTTCAGCATGTACTTCAAATGAAAAATAAATATTGAACAAAAGTCGGTCTTGTCCACTGAAGTCCCTAAGAAAAACAGCAGATAATGGATTATGAATTTACTTAATAAATTTTGAAGAATACACTGCAGAATGTCATCAAAAACTCATCTTGTGAAACATCCATTTTTGTATAACAAAAGGACTTCTCCTGTACAGTGAATTCACCTTCATTGTTGATAACACATTCACAGACTTTCCGTTCTTCCTAAATCTTTGATTTCCTTGTGAAATATTAACAGCATATCTTGTATGCTATTCATTTATTCTGATCAGTAAATGATGTGAATAAACATTTTCCTTCTGACCTTCACTGACATTAACTTGAATTACAAGGTGCATTAATATGAAATGTTTTTTTTTATCGCAGCATGCAGAAAGTTAAGATCATAAGATACTGTCAGTAAAAACTTTTTTCTCAGCACATACATTCAATGATTGAAGAAGTCTTTCTTCCTAACGAATTCTAACCGACGTCTTTAAATCTGACCCTCCATATTTCCATTCATCCAGGTACGAAAACATATATTACAAGACAATATTACCCATACGGGTGAGAAGACACAGGTGATTATTTTTGTGATATTTGCACATGTGCTTTCAAGTGATTCTCAACGTTGATTGGTCGGTTACCCGGAGAAAGAATGACTATGACGTCATAAAACAATGGTCTGACGCGACGATTTATCTTATGACGTCACAATGTTACTGTGGCGACGGGTCCTTCACAGCGGCCGCACAACATGAAAATGTAATAACCAGGCGTAATTTTGTCAATTTAATTGCATAATGGGTAATATATAGAATAACCAACTCGGTACGAGTGATTACGGGAAATATCCACTCGTCTAAATAATGTTCAGAACATTATTTAGACTCATGGATATTTCCCGTAATCCCTCGTACCTCGTTGGTTATTCTCTAAGTCTTAACCATGAACAGTTCTTACGCTACAGATAATCTAACAAGGAAGCAGTATTTCCACTCAACATAGTAGTCTTACTATAAATACATCACAGAATGGGACTTTCACAAAATATGAATTTGGTTTCTTGAGGCTACAATCTTGGCTGTTCTGTTCATGAGCCAAGATTATGCACGAAACAGATTCCTTGATTTCCATTATTATTTACCATATGTAAGACATATTCACATCACATGATCTATCAGTTCGTTTTCAAAATAATTTTATTCCTTTTTTCTCCCTGAGTAAATATTGACTTACGAGGACCGATCAATACTTAATTGTTGAATAATTAGTTACGGAGTTGCTAATTTACAGTAATCACTTCTTTAAAGGAATCCTCAGGACTATCACAGAATATTCAGAGGTTCATAGGTAAAGGATAAAAGATAATTAAACAAATAGTCTTTATAATGTAATGTCTTAAGAAAAAGAAAAAGAATGACAAATTTCCCTACTCCCAAGACATGAAATAGATCCGTAACCCCTTCTATTCAGTTTAAACATTAACAACATTTCCCTCAGCATGTCCAAACTCTACCATATGAAAAATAAATCTGTAACCCTCAAATAATCCAGCTTTCAGTGTAATCTCAACAGACAATTGGGTGTATATATCAACTCATCACTCCAGTGTATGAAATAAGCTGGTCCAACAGCCTAAACCTTGCAAATTTTGATTCACGGACTGGTAACTTTTAAAGTTTCCATTTTGACATTTAATTTGACAATTAACACTTTCGGCCAGGTATTGTTAAAGCTTATATCATACACTGTAATACTGCAAGACAAGGCAATGCCGACATCACTTCCTAATCTCGGCTATTCTCGCACACTGCCCACGTCCATCATCTCGGCTGCATGGGTCTCCACTATCACATCAGGCTCCATGTCTTTCAATCCACCCGTCACTGCCAGGTCAGCTCTGTGGAGGAAGGTACAGTCTTATGTATTGGTTTATTGCTAATGTATTTGATCTAGAAGTTATAACTAAGGCACACAGGAACAGGAACAATTTCTGGATAACAACTTCTTTAATGTGAAAATACACAACGTTCAGAGTGTATGCTCACTCTTACATCAGGTTGAATAAATACATTCCATCTGATGAAGGAGTGAGCATATGCTCCGAAAAATCGTGTATTTTAAAGAAGTTGTTATCCAGAAAATCTTCCTGTTCTTATGTATACCACTTCTAAATGGCCTTCAAAGACCTGTTCAGGCACACAGTGTACCACTAAGCATAAACCATGTTCTCTATGTGTTCTTGATTCCATGGATAGTTTTCAAGGTGGCAATGTCGTACAATACAGCACACATGCCATCTTAAAACATGTGGATTAAATACATCAATGATATGATGCGTAACTCGGGGCCCGCCAGAAAAAATGAATATACAGCATAGCGCAACCTTTGGATATGTATTGAGAAAGATGCCAAGACTCTTATTGTGTCAGTATATTATATAAATAGTTCTTAACACAAGAACCCACTATATATTCCAAGATTAGTAATGACTTTCATGGAAAAAAACTTAAAGGTTTTAGTTAGTTTTAGTTATGGTCTGAAAACAAATCATTTGGACAGGTGAATGTAGACAGATATACAGGCAAGGGGAAATTGGCTGCCTGCATATGAGCTAACCTTTGAAGCATATAAATAATATCATAATTTTAGGACTTCAGGAAACTGACTTGACCCAGGATCAAATCAATCATTCCTTAGTTTTCTTCAAAAACAAGTAAATTCATATTGTTCATATATTCACTAGACTTGGGATGCAGCTCAGTTGGTAGAGTGTCCGCTCATCATCTAGGAGTTTGAGGTTAGATTCCCAGCCGCGTGATACCAAAAGATGTTAAAAGATGGGAGGTGTTGCTGCTTTGCTTGGCTCTCAGCATTAGGATAGAACAACGCTTGAATTGGCGCTGCACAGTGAAAAAAAACGAATTTCCAAAATCTACATCGTAATGAGGACAAAAAAGTGTTATTATTATATCATATAGATATAAAAGGGCAAAGTGCACTAGGAATGCCAGGATCAAATTAACCAGCTACTTGACAAAGCTGACATGAATGAAATCAGCAGACAAGTGAAACGTACAGTTCAGACTCGTGAGTGAGCCTGGGGTCCAGCTGGGCGAGGTCTGCGTCAAGGAGAGGCTGGTAGGCGAGTTCCAGCTCCTCCTCCTCCTCCTCCTCATCATCAGCACAACCAGTCTTTCTCTGGTACAGCTCCACACTCACCGGCTCTACCGTCTGTAACATGGCAATTGTAAACCTTAATAGTGCTCTACCGTCTGTAACATGGCAATCATAAACCTTAATAGTGCTCTACCGTCTGTAACATGGCAATCATAAACCTTAATAGTGCTCTACCGTCTGTAACATGGCAATTGTAAACCTTAATAGTGCTCTACCGTCTGTAACATGGCAATGGTAAACCTTAATAGTGCTCTACCGTCTGTAACATGGCAATCATAAACCTTAATAGTGCTCTACCGTCTGTAACATGGCAATCATAAACCTTAATAGTGCTCTACCGTCTGTAACATGGCAATCATAAACCTTAATAGTGCTCTACCGTCTGTAACATGGCAATCATAAACCTTAATAGTGCTCTACCGTCTGTAACATGGCAATCATAAACCTTAATAGTGCTCTACCGTCTGTAACATGGCAATCATAAACCTTAATAGTGCTCTACCGTCTGTAACATGGCAATCATAAACCTTAATAGTGCTCTACCGTCTGTAACATGGCAATGGTAAACCTTAATAGTGCTCTACCGTCTGTAACATGGCAATGGTAAACCTTAATAGTGCTCTACCGTCTGTAACATGGCAATGGTAAACCTTAATAGTGCTCTACCGTCTGTAACATGGCAATGGTAAACCTTAATAGTGCTCTACCGTCTGTAACATGGCAATGGTAAACCTTAATAGTGTTCTACCGACTGTAACATGGCAATGGTAAACCTTAATAGTGTTCTACCGTCTGTAACATGGCAATGGTAAACCTTAATAGTGCTCTACCGTCTGTAACATGGCAATCATAAACCTTAATAGTGCTCTACCGTCTGTAACATGGCAATCATAAACCTTAATAGTGCTCTACCGTCTGTAACATGGCAATCATAAACCTTAATAGTGCTCTACCGTCTGTAACATGGCAATCATAAACCTTAATAGTGCTCTACCGTCTGTAACATGGCAATGGTAAACCTTAATAGTGCTCTACCGTCTGTAACATGGCAATGGTAAACCTTAATAGTGCTCTACCGTCTGTAACATGGCAATGGTAAACCTTAATAGTGCTCTACCGTCTGTAACATGGCAATGGTAAACCTTAATAGTGCTCTACCGTCTGTAACATGGCAATGGTAAACCTTAATAGTGTTCTACCGACTGTAACATGGCAATGGTAAACCTTAATAGTGTTCTACCGTCTGTAACATGGCAATGGTAAACCTTAATAGTGCTCTACCGTCTGTAACATGGCAATGGTAAACCTTAATAGTGTTCTACCGACTGTAACATGGCAATGGTAAACCTTAATAGTGCTCTACCGTCTGTAACATGGCAATGGTAAACCTAAATAGTGTTCTACCGACTGTAACATGGCAATGGTAAACCTCAATAGTGTTCTACCGTCTGAAACTTGGCAATCATAAACCTTAATAGTGTTCTACCGTCTGTAACATGGCAATGGTAAACCTCAATAATGTTCTACCGTCTGTAACATGGCAATCGTAAACCTTAATAGTGCTCTACCGTCTGTAACATGGCAATCGTAAACCTAAATAGTGTTCTACCGACTGTAACATGGCAATGGTAAACCTTAATAGTGCTCTACCGTCTGTAACATGGCAATGGTAAACCTAAATAGTGTTCTACCGACTGTAACATGGCAATGGTAAACCTTAATAGTGCTCTACCGTCTGTAACATGGCAATCATAAACCTTAATAGTGCTCTACCGTCTGTAACATGGCAATGGTAAACCTTAATAGTGTTCTACCGACTGTAACATGGCAATGGTAAACCTTAATAGTGCTCTACCGTCTGTAACATGGCAATGGTAAACCTAAATAGTGTTCTACCGACTGTAACATGGCAATGGTAAACCTTAATAGTGCTCTACCGTCTGTAACATGGCAATCATAAACCTTAATAGTGTTCTACCGTCTGTAACATGGCAATGGTAAACCTCAATAATGTTCTACCGTCTGTAACATGGCAATCGTAAACCTTAATAGTGCTCTACCGTCTGTAACATGGCAATCGTAAACCTCAATAATGTTCTACCGTCTGTAACATGGCAATCGTAAACCTTAATAGTGCTCTACCGTCTGTAACATGGCAATGGTAAACCTCAATAATGTTCTACCGTCTGTAACATGGCAATGGTAAACCTTAATAGTGCTCTACTGTCTGAAACTTGGCACAGGTAAACCTAAATAGTGTTCAAGATGAATAAGAACAAGTTCTATGGATAGTCAACTTCTTTATTGATATGACTGCGACGTTTCGATGCAGATACTAGCACCGTTATCAAGCAAGTGATACATTATCATGACAACCAGGAGAATATATACAATTTTGGTGATTATGTTTTTACATGTGATTTGATTGATGTACATAGTTGTAACAACATTCTAACAAAATTGCTTTATCCACACACCGAATTTGATTGATTTTAGATGATTTTCCATAAATGACTCATTATTGCCTATTTCTTCACATCCCATAGTTGAAACTTGTTTTTGCATAATTAAGAATGCTACATTTTTCAGTCAATTATACATCTAAATTATTTAAGACACACTTATATAAGAAAGGCATTGTGAAGTTTCTTAATGAATATTGTGTGCTAATATATGCCAGTTGTGACCTTTTTAATGCTGGGGTCTAATCAACCGCACCTGGTGGGGAAAGGGATGTGTGAATTTAAAATTATGTACATTTGTAAGTAATAAAGATAACAAACATTAATATTTCACTAAGTTTGTATTACTGAGAAAGCAAACAATTCAGTTTTGTAATTTGAGCACGAGAAATTATACTTGATAAACCATTTGTCAAGTTTTAACTTTCGGGATTCATTGTAATTCAACACAGGAAATTTAATTTAAAAACAACAGCGTTAGTCGGAGCTTTTAAACACTTAAATTTGGTTGCTACAGGATTTCAAATATCAAACAACACAGGGTTATTTTTCAAATCAACCAATCAAAACCAAGAATAAACCCTAATCTCGTTACAACATGTCTTTGTGCACCATGCTACACTCTCCTCATCTTGAGTCAACACAAACCTTGATAAGGGCATCGTGAGGCAAATCAAAATCATAGCAAAAACACAAACCTTGATACAAGCGAGGAGTTGCTTGTCACGGAGGAGCTCAAGAATCATCGTCATGCTGTGTTTGCTCCAGATCTCAGTGTCGCCCCCTGGTGGCTGTAGTCCAAACAACTCACAACGCACTCCTTGTACTGGAAGGCCACGCGCCGACGCCGTCAACACTCGTAGGCTGGAAATAGAGATTGTAGGTCTTAATTCTGTACATGCATAGTTAGTTAATGCAGAACAGCTTTACAGACATTCCTTTGATCCAACACTCCCTGTAAATTGACACTTTTTTGGTCCCTAACGTGTCGTTCTCAGTGAAAAATTTCCCCTAATCTGACATCCATCTATACCAACACTTTTGCCCAGTGCAAAGTGATGTTTCATATTGGTCCCCATGTCAAGTTATGATTACTCTGTACCAACATTTTTGCCCAGTCCAAAGTGATGTTTGTTTAGAACGAGTGAACAGCTTGATTGTTTACTTCTCTTCACTTGTAAGCTAATTCATTACATTTTAAGAACTCAGAAAGAAAAGCTTCAGCAGGAGGGAATCAACACAATATTCATCTGCTAGTGTCATAAAAATAATTATGTGACACAGAAATTAGATGATTGCAGGAAATATTCACAGTTTAAAATGTGCTCATAGCACAATGAAGTATTTCCCTCAAAGGACAACATCATTCTATCCGATTCTCAATTCTCCCTGCAGATCATTCAACCAGCGCGGACAATGACTGATTTTTGTTTGTTTTGTAATTAACTTTTTATTACAGGGATCCCTGTTAAAGAAAAAAGGAACTCGAACCCAGGAAAGCAGGAGCCCCAAGGCATTTAAAGTAAACAAGTGTTTGCCACTAACATGGCAATGTCCCCCGCCGGTGACATTGAGTTAGTAAGACACATCATTGGAGCTACTTGGGTTCATGATATATCGTGTTAATAAGAGTTCTAAAAGTGGTCAAAGTGTTGTGGTGACCTTGAAAATAAGGTCAAGGTCACCAAATCGACTGGCGTCTGCGTCATCCTCCTATGTAGACTGACACCAAATTTGAAAACATTTGGTCCAACCGGTCATAATAAATGGTGATAACAAGAGTTAGAAAAGTGGTCAAAGTGTTGTAGTGACTTTGAAAATAAGGTTAAGGTCACCAAAATCCCCTGGTGTCTGCGTCATCCCCCAGTGGAGACTGACACCAAATTTGAAGACTTTGAGTCCAACTGGTAAAGATATATATCGCGTTAACAAGAGTTAGAAAAGTGCTTAGTGTTGCGGTGACCTTGAAAATAAGGCCAAGGTCACCAAAATAAACTGGTGTCTGTGTCTTTCCTCAATGTAGGCTGACAACTAATTTGAAGACTTTGGATGCAATGTTTCATGAGATATCGCCTTTACAAGAGTTCAAAGAGTGGTCAAAGTGTCGTGGTGACCTTGAAAATAAGGCCAAGGTCACCAAAAGTAACTGGTGTCTGCATCTTCCCACAATGTAGGCAGAAAACAAATTTGAAGACTTTGGATGCAACGCTTCATGAGATATCGCGTAAACAAGAGTTCAAAAAGTGGTCAAAGTGTCGTGGTGACCTTGAAAATAAGGCAAAGGTCACCAAAAGTGACTGGTGTCTGCGTCTCTCCACAATGTAGGTAGAAACCAAATTTGAAGACTTTGGATGCAACGCTTCATGAGATATCGCGTAAACAAGAGTTAAAAAAGTGGTCAAAGTGTCGTGGTGACCTTGAAAATAAGACCAAGGTCACCAAAATTGACTGGTGTCTGCGTCTTCCCACAATGTAGGCAGACATGAAATTTGAAGACTTTGGATGCAACGCTTCATAAGATATCGCGTAAACAATAAATGTGACGTACGGACGGACGTACGGACTCCGCTGAATACATAGTCCCCCGTTCCGCATTGCGGCGGGGGACAATAAAGAAACAGATTTCTGAATTGAGGTAAACTTAGCCCACCTTTAACTCTAAAGGAGAAAGACAACAGATAGCTGAAAAATAATGTCACTGACACTAAACGACTAACCTGTCGAGAAAGACATATTCAGCATTGCCATAGTCAACAAAGAGAATGAGAGCGGACTGCGTTTCCTCGTCGCGGTCTATCACCAATCCGCGATACCAGCAGTTGTCATAGCTGAACTTGGCACTGCACATCTGTCCTGTATATTTGTAAAATGTGGGTGATAAGAAGTCATTATATGAAATAATTTTATCTTGTTTCATTCCATAAACACTTAACCTAATTATTTCCAATAGGATCTGGATTACCTAATTTACAAAGAGCTAAAAATCACTTTCTCCCATGTGGTATCACTGTTTACGTCAAACCTGTTACTAGCAAATGCAGCCTGAGCATGATTATCAATATGAAATGGCTGATACGACAAGTTGGAATTTCTGAAAGTCAGACAATCACTTTGGTTTTGCAATGATAACACATTTGAAATTTTTACATAACGTGTCCATATGCCAAATTTCTAAATTTTGAATCAAAAGAAAAGCAAGTTTTTCTAGACAACTTTTTCCTTCTTACATGTATACTTACTCCAACAGATGGACGCAATCAAAACGTAAAGTATAACAGTAACATAATCTATTTAAAAGTGAAAATATTTTCTTACAAAACTAATAATTTCACAGAACCCACCTGCTGCAGGGATCTTTATGAAGGTTTTGCCAACGACCTCTGTCTGGACCAGATCGGCGGACATCTTGACGAGCTGGGAGAGTTCATCATTCACTTGCATGACACGCTTCACCACGTCCTCGTCGATGTGACACGCCTCCTGGGGCACGTGTTGGAACCAGATCTGCAGGTCAGAGGTTGTCATCAAGACACTTTAATTGGACAATACTGCTATACAACTAGAATTAAGAAGTTTCTAATTTTGGTTTACAAGGATGAACTCTGTTGTAATCCAATCGTGGAGAATGCAAGGATTTACTTGCCTTACAACTTACTGCAAATAAATGGCTACACAGGTCAAGGTTCGATGTAAAGAGATATTCAGTGAAAAGTTAGAGGCTAGTAATTAAGCTGCTTACTGTAGCAGTTTCAACAGAATCTGGGTATGCAAAACATCCAATTATTGGCATTATTGTTGTAGTTAAAATAAAGCACAAATCCTTTATAAGGAATCATTAACTTACAATGTTAGGGAGTTCAATGTGTGTTATCACTACAGGGAAATACTCATCAGCAGGGCAAAGATTAGGTCTCTTGAAGGGAAATCCTTTCTGTGGAAGATAAGAAATTAAATATTAATTACATTATACAAAATTAGACAATAAAAGCTAAAATCTAAATAATACACAAATAAAACATAATACCTCACACATACATCATTCATAATTGAAAGAAGCACTGAAGCGTAAATGTTGTTTTTAATTTTCAGTTCTTTGGAGTGAGTGAGTGAGTTATTGTTTAACGCCGCTTCGGCAGTATTGCAGCCATTAGCGGCGACAGTTCTTTGGAAATAAATCATCAAAATCAAATTGGGAGTGTTCAATGTGTTAATGCATTTCAGACAATTTCACTTAAAGCTGTACTGGGCTTATAGATGAGACAAGCAGTTCTTACTAAGGTGACATGATCCCCTGTCAAAAATGAGTACTTTAAAATTGAAAAATAATATAAAAGTCAGTGAAATTGACTGACCCTGGATCTTCCCTAAAACCTAAAGTGTAAGATAATGATGAGAATCCAATGAATAGTTCTTGTGATATCCATCTGACAACCTTAACATTTCAAAAGTTCAAGTTTCAAGTTTCGGTGTGACCATGAGACCTACGGGTCACCAAAATCTAATCAGACCTTTGCCCTAGGAGACTTTCTGTGTAAGATATGATGAAATTCCAGTTTTTGAGATATAATACATAATTGAGAATAATCATGGTTGCACCGACCTGAAGAATTCGTGAAATTTTGTGACTGACATCATACTCAGAGGTAAGATCATCTGGTTTGGTGGCGGTTCCCATCTCGATCAGAGTCCGTCCTAAATCAGACCCATCCGGCAGTGTCATTCTCACTTCCAGTGGGCAGCCCTCCTCTGCTTTCTGGAGATGAATCGTGGGAATAGGATGTTATGTGAGATCAGAACGCTCATGTTACTTGAGAACTGGAAACGTTACACTTTCGAGAACTGGAAATTTTACATGAGAAAGGGAAATGTTACACTTTTGAGAACTGTAAATTATACATGAGAACAGTAAATGCTACAGAAGAACTGGAAGTTTACACGAGAAAGGGAAATTATATTTCAGAAGAGTAAATGCTACACAAGTGACAAGAACTGGAAAAGCTACAGGAAATATTTCAGATGAGGAAATGTTACATGAAAACAAAGGAGGTGGTCAACTTTCTATCTAAAACAATTCTAAATTCAATCAAATATTTAGGATGAATTTCAGCTGATGCTCATTGGAATTATTTTTGCTTACCATGATGTCGATGATGCAATGGTGGTTGACAATTATACTGTGAACGTAGTCCAGGATTTGTTTCGACCACTTGCCATCGTCAGTTAACTGGAAGTACAGATTATATCATCTGCTCATGAAGAAAGACTGTCACATTTTCATGTTTTTCTAATAAACAGTAGATGACATTATCTTCAATGTACAGTATATCTTCAGATTTTAGAATAATCAAGACTTGTTTGATAACTTGTTTGATATATAAACAAGGACTCACAGGAATGATGTTGTGGAGGACACACTCGAGGCAGATCTGGGGTTCATCCACAAACTTCTGTTCTGGTACACGCAACATCTTTAAGTCCAATCTCTCGCTGTTTCCGAAGTCCACATAGTGAACCTGCAACATTCAAAGAATGTAACACTCTACCCATGTGCGCATCATACTTCATCAACGTGTACCTTAATACCTCAAATATTCAACAAATACTACACAAGTGAAAATTCGAAACAACCTGCAGAGGTTGCAGATTCTTTGAAGAGGATCCTCCTTAGGGTACATATAGCATAAAAATCCTATTTTTTGAGTTATGACAGTTAGAATTTAATATTTTTAATAAAATAACCGTAAAAATAATAAATTACTAAAAAATAAACATTTGGACCACCCTAAGTGGGCCCCAACCCTGGCGGTTGCTAAGTACGCCAGGGGCAGGTAACTCTAACTCACCACTTATAAATCTGACAGGCAGACAGAATAAGGGGAGGCGGGTGGCCCTACCCCAAGGAGGATCCTCTTCAAAGAATCTGCAACCTCTGCAGGTTGGTTCGATTCTTTTTCAGAAGGGATCCTCCTTGGAGTACATGTAGCATAAAACAGACTCCCAAAGAAGAGTCCTGGGAGTGGAATTCTGTCTGCTAGACTGTACAATATAGATGCTCGCAGATAATTTCTTAAATCTGAGAAAAAAGGAGCAACTAACCTGAACGCCGTAAGGCAGAATCCGAGGGATGGAGCGTGCCTGTGGATCAGGGAATACTGACAAAATAGCCTTCAAAATAGGCGTTATTTTATCTTAAGCACGTTGTGGACGTAAGCCAGTACTATGGCTGACACGATCCACCGTGATATAGTCTGCTTGGAGGCAGGAGCCCCTGGGATGACTCCGCCGTAGCAACAAAACAGTTGCTTGTCCTTTCTGACCGAGGCAGTTCTGGACAAGTATTTCTTGAGAGTTCTCCGCACATCAAGAATATGAGGGCGTCAACTTACTGAGCCCGACGCTGCCGGCTGGTGTAGCGCGGGCAGCTCAATAGGGGCAGTAACATGGAAAGAATGATCGACCTTCGGGCGATAAGTATCCGGCAGTCTAATGCTGACTCTGTCCCTATGAAAGACAGTCAGTTCGAGATCGGAGGACATTGCATGGATGTCTCCTACCCGCCTGCCGGAAGTGACCGCCACAAGGAAGGCCGTCTTCCATGTTAGTAACTGTAGTGAAAGGTTTGCCAGGTCCACAAATTTGGGTCCTGACAACCAATCTAGTACAACAGATAGATCCCATGAAGGGCTGATCAGCCTCACTGGAGGTCGGATTCTGTCCACACCTGCTAAGAAGCGCTGGACCAGGGGATGGGCCCCTAGGAGAGCACCATCCACCGGTATGTGGAAGGCAGAGATGGCTGTAGAATATCCCCTGACTGTTGATGCGGCCAAGCCAGCATCAAGCCTAGACTGAAGGAATTCTAGAACCGCCACTAGAGACGTAGAAAAGGGATCTGGCAGCCCTCTACCTCTACACCAGCGCGCATAACGGGCCCATCTATCTTCGTACTTAACGTTTGTCGAATCCCTCCGCGAAGCCAGTATTGTGTCTGCAACTCGTGCAGGAATACCGTCCTCTTGGAGGCGATTCCGGATAGAGGCCAAGCCACCCATTGAACCTCTGGTTTGGGGTGTGGCTTGCCCTCCTGAGCCAGCAGTCCTGGTTGACACGGTAACAGCACAGGTGGCAAAACCAGAAACATGAGTACCAGTGGAAAGCAGGACTGCGCTTTCCACAGCGGCGCGAGCAGCACAAGCAGACGAGCCGGCTGAACCGCTAGCTGTGACAGGACCCTGTAGATCAGAGGAACTGGTGGGAAGGCCCACAGAACTCTGCCGGTCCAGTCTAGCGCGAATGCATCCGCGGCCACCGCCCTTGGGTCTGGCAGCCGTGAGCAATACACTGGTGTCTGCTTGTTCGTCTCTGACGCAAACAGATCCACCTGGAATAACCCGAGCGGGAATCAGCATGAGCTTCGTGAACACCCTCGGCGCCGTTGAGATGCCGAAGGGTAGAACCCTGAACTGGTAACATGTCCCGTCGAACGCAAACCTCAGATATTTCTTGAACTCTGGGTGCATGGGGACATGGAGATATGCGTCCTTGAGGTCTATCAAGGAAAGCCACTCGTTTGCCTCTACGGACGCTATGACCGACCTCAGAGTCTCCATCTTAAACGATGGAACCTCTATCTTTCTGTTGAGATACTTGAGGTTGAGAATCGGTCTGAAACCCCCGTCCTTCTTGGTAACAATGAAGTAAGGGAGTAATAGCCACTCTGCTCCTGACCTGGGGGTACCACCTCTATGGCCGATTTCTGGAGCAGTGCTCACAGTTCGGACCTGAGGATTTCAGCCTTCTCCGGCACAGAGGGGACCGGAGTGTACCGTATCCAGGAGAAGACTGGTGGCGCTACTTTCCACTGAGGCAGGTGTCCGTCCCTGAGCGTGGACAGGACCCAGGGGTTGTCGGTTACCTTCGACCAAGCCGGAAGGAACCCTGACAGACGCCCGCCTACTGGGATGCTGGGTAGCAGACAGTGAACCCCCGTCTCCGGCAGCTCTCGGACTGCCAGAATTTTGGGAGTCACCTCGGGGACAGGCGGGGTTAGGAACCCTGATTGGGCTTCCGACCCCCCCGAAAAGGCCTCCGTGAAGCCTTTCCCCCTCGAGTCTGCTTATCGCCCCTAGACTTCTGGCCTGGGAACTGGTTCAGTGGTCTGATCCAGTCCTCAGCCTCTCCCGCCGAAGGAGTCTGGGAAGCCTTGGGCCATGGACGCTTGGTCTTCTTGGTAGGTGGCGGTTTCGTAAGGAGCT
Source organism: Gibbula magus (assembly GCA_936450465.1). Classification (NCBI taxonomy): domain Eukaryota; kingdom Metazoa; phylum Mollusca; class Gastropoda; order Trochida; family Trochidae; genus Gibbula; species Gibbula magus. The sequence goes on along the minus strand of OW388293.1, from coordinate 16,486,447 downwards.
CAGTGTCCTTGCAAACGTTCGCCACCTCCACCGCGTCCTTCAGCACCTGCTGTGCTCCCGGGAAGAGGGAATCCCCCAACCGGAAAGGCAAAGCAAGGAGCCGCGCATGGGTGTCCAGGCCTGCCGACGCAGTCGACAGCCAGAGACGCCGCATGCCCATAACGGCGACCATCAACTGGCTCGCTGCGCTTCTAAGAGCATCACGTTCCAGATGGGTCCCTGCCCCCACCGATTGTGAAAGGAGCACCACCGAGTCGGGACTCGGGGTCTCCTAACCTCCCTACTAGCTCCGACTGAAGAGCCGAGAGATAGGCCCCATGCACGCCCACTCGCACCTGCTGCGCTGCGTTGCTATAGGTATCCTCGAAGGACCTATACGCCGAGCGCAGGTGCGAGGCTTGCTGGGTGAAGGGAGGTACCAGGCCTCCTTGCTTCCCCAGAAGGGAATGGGTCCCAGACCCTGCAAGGGAGGTGAGGGCGAGCACGTACTCAACTACCCCCGGGACGTCAAACAAACCCACCCTGCCAATCTGGTACCTCTTCACCAGGTCCGGGCAATCAACCCGTACCCTGGTGCCAGACAGCTGGGGAGTGATGCTCTCAGCCTTGAGGGACGGGAGCAGGCTCAGCTGCACCTGTGCGACCTTCGGGACCAAAAAATTGTCCCCCGGAAGGCGAAATCCAGAGGAGGCCGGGGCCGGGGGCGGTATGACCACCTGAGGCAGAGCTAAAGCGATCCTATGGCCTCAGGGCGAAAGCTGCGGTGAGGGGGGACATCCCTCGCGTCCACCTCATCATCAATCTCCATGAGGTCTTCCATGTCCTCCTCATCCCTCCGATCCGAGAAGACGGAGGCCTCCAAGGAGGAATCGTCAACTGGATCGATGGGAGAGGAGGACCTGATGTGAACAATGGGTGTCAGCACAGTCTGCCCCACAGCTTCCGAAACCGACCCCGAACCCGGCCCCGTGGACCCAGGCTCGGTGCCCGGCTCCGAGGCTCGGGTCTTAGGGTGCCGAGAGGCTCCTGAGGTGCATGGCGTAGCCGGCGGCACCTTGGAGCTTCGCACCTTGGGTTGGTTCCGAGGGCTCCGATTGGTGTCGGAGCCCCGGAGCCCAGAGGTGGACGGCATAACAAGGTCGGAGCCTTGGTTGCCGCCATCCCTGGCGCCACCTGAGCCACTAGGGACTCGGGGCTGCTTTGAAGCATCCGGGTCCGTCAACCTCGGCGCCTGGAACTCCTTACGGAGCCCCGAGACCGCCTCGGCTAACATATCCTTCATCTGCTCTTGCAAGATAGTAGTGAACTGATTAATGTCAAAAGGTGCAGGGGAAAAGGGAACCTGTCTCTCCAGGACAGTGGGCTGTAACTCAACCTCCTCCTCTGATACCAGATCAGGAGGAGGAGGAGAGCGAGCCTTGACCTCGTTGGAACGGCCCTTACCAGTGCCCTTGCCCTTACTGGCCTTGCGTTTAGCTTTAGAGGGGGGATCCACTTTAGAGACATCGGTCCCCTCTCTGATCAACTTAAAGAAGTAGGCCATATCTGCGTGCCTAGATTTCCGCGCCTTGGGGGTGAACTGCAGGCAGATGTCACAGCTGCTGTCATCATGGCCATCTTCGGCCAGGCATCGAAGACACTTGTCGTGCCTATCAGCAGGAGGCAGTTTGACACTACACCCCGAACACTGAGTAAAAGGACTGAAAATCCAACAATCAGAGTGTAAGGCAAAAAGGGGGTGGGGTAGGTATGTGCATATGTAAACATAAACAAATGCAAAAAGACCCCGGCAGAGGTAGTTATATTAGTCCTGCATATGATAATAATAAATGCAAGCCATCGATACGTACCTGATGCCTGAATGAAAGGCATGTAAACAAACATGGCTGACATGAAAAAAACACTAAGTGCCAATCCCAATCAGGCAAAAAATTGACCAGAAAGGGATGGAAACCGTCGTGCATCCTACATAAACCTATCGTAAACCAAAATGAACAACCCTAGAATCTTTTTGAACTCTGTAAAAAGAGATACGAAAAATAAAAATAGAGCCATGGGCTCTGTAGCTCATCAGGGTTTATTTTGTTTGATGATGATGATTGTCTCAATATAAAGAACAATCCCTAACCCTGACACATCTTAGTCTTGAAATTGAGAGACAGCACTCAGCAAGGTCACCACACACGAGATTATGCAATATTCTGACCCCTTGGCCAGCTGTGTTTTTTGTGGTTTACCGCCAAATTATGTAATAGACTCTGGCTTGCACTAAACACTGGCAGCAGTGATCTAACTGTATAAGGCTTAGAGAGAACAGGGAATGTGATGAATCCCATGGTACATAGTACAATTTAGAATCCCCTTGGCTAAATAATCTCTGCACAATTTTAATGGTTCTAAGCCTTTTCATCCAAACATCTAAACATTCTGAACGCAATATTCCTTCTAGTTTGTTCTGGAGAAGAAGATGAAAATAGTTTTTATGTTTTGAACTGTGAGGGCCTTTCTTTTTATAATATCCACAATTTTCAGTTCATAGGCTATTCACTAGTTCTCATTTCACATTGATTACATCAATTTGACAAACATGTCCACAATGTAGATGGTTATCTCAAGTCAACATATATTTCAAGTATATAGTGAGTGAAGTGTCATAAAATATCAGTACAAAATTCATTTTCAAAGGATTTTTTTAGGCTGTGGCCCATATTTGGGGTCACAGGGTCACCAAATTTACAAGTTAGAATCCCCATTGGCTAAAGAGTTTGCCTACAAAATTTCAGCCTTCTAGGTCTTTTTGTTCCGGAGAAAAAGATGAAAACAGGATTTTAGGTAATGGCCTGTGAGGTCCTTATTTGGGGCCACAGGGTTACCAAATCTACAGTTTAGAATCCCCATTGGCTAAAGACTCTTTACACAACATGACAGCCTTCTAGGTCTTTTAGTTCTGGAGAAAAAGATGAAAATAATCTTATCTTATCATTTCATAACCAGTCATATGCAGTTCACATATATCATCTAAAATAAAAGAATTCTTCACTCCTCTTCAATTTAATCCTTTGTCGCTTGTCCCAATTTTCAGTTCATAGGCTATTCAATAGTTCTCATTTCACATTGATTACATCAATTTGACAAACATGTCCACAATGTAGATGGTTATCTCAAGTCGACATAGTGAGTGAAGTGTCATAAAATATCAGTTCAAAATTCATTTTCAAAGGGTTTTTTTAGGCTGTGGCCCATATTTGGGGTCACAGGGTCACCAAATTTACAAGTTTGAATCCCCATTGGCTAAAGAGTTTGCCTACAATATTACAGCCTTCTAAGTCTTTTTGTTTCAGAGAAAACGATGAAAACAGGATTTTAGGTAATGGCCTGTGAGGTCCTTATTTGGGGTCACAGGGTCACCTTATCTACAATTTAGAATCTCCATTGTCTAAAGAGTCTGTACACAACATTTCACTCTTCTAGGTCTTTTCATTCTGGAGAAGAAGATGAAAATAGGATTTTAGGTAATGGCCTGTGAGGCCCTTATTTGAGGTCACAGGGTCACCTAATCTACAATTTAGAATCTCCATTGGCTAAAGAGTCTGTACACAACATTTCACTCTTCTAGGTCTTTTCATTCTGGAGAAGAAGATGAAAATAGGTTTTTAGGTTATGGCCTATGAGGCCCTTATTTGGGGTCACTTGATCACCAAATCTATAATTTAGAATCCCCATTGACCAAGGAGTCTGTACATAAAATTTCAGATCTCTAGATTCATTGGTTCTGGAGAAGAAGTCGAAAAAGTGAAAAGTTTACGGACGGACGGACGGACGGATGGACGGACGCCATCCCATGCCATAAGCCCATCGGGCCTTTCAGGCCTGATGAGCTAAAAAAGGGCCGCCATGATGGGCGTTTTTTCCCGCCACGTGGCCCAACTGACTCACGTATGCCAAGAAAAAACGAAATTACGAGGTAAGAATGCGATAATGAATTGAGAACTCTGCCGAGACAATATAAGAAAAGGTTACCACTCCTACAGTATTGGGATCTTGGTCCATATTTCTTAGAGATCTGCAACAAGAAACTGAGAAAACTAACACGTCTTGACTCTTCTATGACAGATTTATAAGTGGTGAGTTAGAGTTACCTGCCCCTGGCGTACCTAGCAACCGCCAGGGTTGGGGCCCACTTAGGGTGGTCCAAATGTTTATTTTTTAGTAATTTATTAATTTTACGGTTATTTTATTAAAAATATTAAATTTTAACTGTCATAACTCAAAAAATGGGATTTTTATGCTATATGTACCCCAAGGAGGATCCCTTCTGAAAAAGAATACCAAGTATTATTCAAGATAGTTATATCTAAAATTTGACATAATCCTCGCTTTTGCTGAGAAAAAACAGCACCAGATTGAAGGATAGATAGACAGAGAGTGGTATGAAAATATCATCTTTTTGAATAATTATCTATCACATGTCCATTAGTACATCCAACAGGTCACACCATATACAATAGATGGACCAAAAGCCCAAAGCAGGTTTGAAGGAAAAACAATTCCACGCCATTATTTAAGGGATGTCAACACATTTACATGTCTCAATATTACAGAATGTTATTCTGAAAATTGGAGCTTCTTATGTCAAGTAATGCCCATAATTAATAAAAGTTCTATATCAGGATGCGAAAACCAACCGTAGCCTCCTTGTCCTCTGCCATCACGACCCTGGCTCGGTACCAGAGGTCGTCCGTCTCAAAGTAAGAAACACACGCCTGGTCCTTCTGCCATTCCACTCTCTGAGGCTGGGATTGCAGATAAATTGCCTGCAATTCATCTGTCAGCCTATTGAGAGAGGGTTCTGAAATACAACCAGTATCAAACAGGTTAGACTGAAATTACACATGTGATAACATTGCTTCAGTATTTCAGTAGGTTTTACAAAGACCAAAATGTGAAAAGTTTTCAGACAAAGGACGACAGCACATGCCATGAGATAATCTAGTCTTTTAAGTTTGATGAGTTTGAGTGTAATGCAATGAATATTGATACAATTAATTAAATGAATCAATGCAAATACAGAATGGCACAAAGGGACATCACTATTCCCCCAATGCAAGTTATGTCAAGCAACATATAGACTTAGATCTAAGATTTACATGGGGACCGATATGAACTGCTTTCATATCATGGTAGTTAGGTTTATATCATGGAGGTGAGGTGAGGTGAGTTAGGGTTTAACACCCCTTTCAAGAGTATTTCACTTATATCACGGCTGCTAGTATTATTGCAGGGAGAAAGCACGGAACGCAATGTGGCTATGCATTGCGATGAAACCTGCGAGCAACGGCTGGAACCAGCGAACCATTGGTGTACATCATGGAAGAAAATGTGTAATGTAGAATTGTTTTGCGAGAAGTAGTTGTAGATGGTTATAATATAGGGGTGTCAATAATTACAGTAAATATTGAGAACGAGTAACAGACCTTCATCGACCACCTGGCAGTATATGATGGCGCCGTAGTCGATGTAGGTGGGGAGGACAAGCAGCTGTGTGGAGTCCGGTGCAGCCCGTCTCCTGTAGCACTGGACTGGGCACTCGATGTAGGGCTGGGAGTAGAAGCATTCGATACAGGCCTCCGCTTCCTGAGATGATCGCTTCCTGAAGGACATTGGTAAAGGATCTAAACCTAATCTTCCACATAGTTCTATAATCCAACATTCAACACTCAGCAACATTCCTGCCAGGATACACACTATTTTAGGAATCTTGAATAAATAGAACAATACATGTACGTTAGGCTATTTGTTTAATCGTGTCTCTTCACAAGCAAAAATTAGAGCCTTTGGCTTTGTATTATTTGATGTTGAAGACAAAGCACAAACTCTTGTAATGACTTTTGAAGTGATCATTTGATCGTCTAAATATCAAAATTCTTGCAGTGATCTTGAAAAGATTCTGATGTTTTTCCGTACAGCTCATGAGATAAGTATCTACTCATGAATGAACTTTTGACCAGTGGCTATCAACTGAATAAAATGTTTGTCCGTCATTGATTTGATGTTTGACATTAAGAAATAATCTAAATTTTACAAATGTTGAAATATATCTAAGATCAAATAAGATTACTTGTCTCAAGTGAAACAATAAATTCTCATCAAGAAATTGCTAAATCGATGCTCACGGACGACAGGGGATGGCCAGCCCCTCCTGTTTCATCTTGCCGATGAGACTGTAGACACTGGTTCGACTCGGCTCCAGCGCCGTCTCTGCTACACTCTCCTCTATGAGGAGGTCGATCGGCACGCCCCGGTCTGCGTCTACTTGATCGCCCTGGAGAGGTCAAGCATCAATGTCAATACATACACCAACTGTTACATATCCTTTCTCCACTACCTTGGTCAAATGAAAAGTTCGGAAAATCTACAACTTATATATGTATTGTTTATCTTTTAAGAATATCAACTACTTTTTAACTAAGAATGATTCAGCATGTAAATAGGAAGCAGTTATATTCATAGTAAGACATTTATTTTTTATTAGAATAATGGAAATATCGGGAACACATGACAAAGAGTTACTTTTCAAAAAGTTTAAATTAGAATAGATTTTACAATGCTACTGACAGCATTAGCCACTATAATCATACAGTAATTAACTTGACAATTCAGCAATTTTGACAGTACTACACCAACCCACCTCTTTCTTGATGTAGAGGGTCTTGTCCTTTATCTCCTTCAGCATGAACTCACACGACGTGGCAGACCACTGCAGAGGGTCCGACGAGCCAGTGGACTGGATGTTTGCCAGGTAGCACCGGATAGCGGAGCAGTTGGTCTGTCGCATCTTGATATCAAGCTCACGCAGATCATTCGCAGTCAGTCGCTCCTCGAAACCAAAGTCCACGAAGTAGATCTGAGGATAAAACGATTTCACACGTGTAGGTGAGGCTAGTTGCTTGTACGGTAATATCTCTGACACTGAACTGAACACTGTTGTCTGAAACTGCACCTGTACAAAAAGGTTCAGTAAGCTTTGAAATGTAAAGTTAACAACTGAGTACGAGGTTCACCAGCGAGGAGACATGACAAAACAAACACTCAATATAATATCAATGGGCAGTTCAGTAAGAAAATCCATAATATAAAACAATATGATTAGAAAACAGAATGAGTGAGATATAGGGAATGAATGTAACCAAAAAGACATTGACAATAAATTCAGCAAAATATGTTTACCTACTAAACCAAATTTGATGAAACCGAACCTTAATATACTGGACAAAATAAGTTATATAGGGGTATTTGAAGATTTATTGCTGAAATTATGTTAATTAATAAATTGATATTTATTCATAATTTCAAAATATGCATACCGGCATATCCTTAACTATTTTGTCTAGTATAAATACAGCTTAACATCACAACCTACCATGAATGTCCCATCCTCAAAGATATTGTGAATGCGAGCCCTGTACCACAAGTGATTCATCGGGTGCTGGGCTGCACAGAACTCCTTCAGTTTCCAAGCCTTCTCCGGGGGCTTCGATCCTTTGAACTGCTGCTGGATGTTTGCTATCAGTCTGGTGCAGTGGGAACAGATCAAAGATCAAACTGGTGGCGCCAGTAATATTTCCATTGAATGTTTTTATCTACTTGTTGTTAAGTCATCTAGCTATTAAAAATCTGTGGACACAAACTTGATAGAGAGAATTGGTAAAATGGTTAGGGGATATTGACATTAAAATTAAAATTAGAGAGCTTAATTAAAAAAAAGTACTGGTAAGGTCTATTGCCCCAATTTCTTTTTAGCTATCTGCAGATGAACTAAATTTTCTCTCAAAGAGTATGTTTGGCTACAAGGGTTATGATTATAACAAAGTAATGCCTCACGTCTGCAAGCCCTCTGTAGGCACTAGCTGGATATGAAAGTTGGCGGGAGATTGGAAAGCGCTGACGATGACCTCGATCTGGTCAGACGGAGACTCCTCTTTCTTCTCAGGGGATGCCGGTGCAGATACTTGAACTGGAGTCTTTGGTGAATTGTTCTTACTCGTTTTTAGTGGCTGCTTTGGTTTGGAGACCTTCTTTGTAGGTGAAACTGTCGGGGTAGTGGGTTTGGATTTAGACTTAGTCTTTGAAGGAGTTTGTGCAGGTGTCTGTGCTGGAGTTTGTGAAGGAGTCGGTACAGGAGTCTGAACAGGAGTCGGAACAGGAGTTTGTGAGGGAGTCTGTGAAGGAGTCTGTGAAGGAGTCTGTGAAGGAGTCTGTGAAGGAGTCTGTGAAGGAGTCTGTGAAGGAGTCTGTGAAGGAGTCAGTATAGGAGTAGTTGAGACACTGGAGGTGTTGCTGGAGGGACCGTCCACAAAGTCTACCGGAGACGTTGTCATGTATGAGACTGCGATCTCAGAACTCTTCTGCTGATTGTCCTAGAGGAAATAAACATAAGAGTTTCAGTGTGAAAACAAAACAATTGGTGTTTCATGGGTTGTGTTTTGTCACTAAAATAAAATAAGTATGGGATCAGAAACCAGAATTTGAATTGTGTATCTTCAAGGATTGCAGTCTCACAGTCACTCAGTTACTGTTAATGCTTTAGAGACTTAGCACTAGTGAAAAAAGGGTATTCATTCAAAAACATCCAAGATCAAAAAAAGGTCTCAAAACTATTTAGGCATATTCAGGTATTTTTCAATAGAATACACAAAATTTCAAGGAGGTCGGGTTGGTATTCAAAGCTACTGAAAAACCAACCCTCCCATGAATTATGTCACCAATTTAATTACTTATACCTTTTTGTTTTCTCTGTATGTGAATGTTTTTGGAACTTCAGTTGATTCTTTTTTGGTTGGTCCTAACACGGTTGATCTGGGGGAAAATAGAATATACAGACTTCAACAACACATGAAATTTCTGGAGCTCTAGGAAGTGACACACAACAATGACATCCAGGTCATCAGCAGGGACATGCCTTTGTGTAGCCCTTACGGCAGCGCTATTGTTATTTATCACAGATAACAACTTAACATGAGAAGATATAGAGTATTTCCCTAGGGAGAAAGCTCTCATTGTCATTGTGAGTTTTAAATTGAGTGCATGTTAAATTTAATATAAAACAAAATACACAAAAGCCAATAAGGCCTGATAAGCCAACAAGTGTTGAAAAAAGGTTTCTTGATCTTCTTGTTGACTCTTACCCTACACCAGTGCTCTTAGCGTAACCGTTAGCAACCAGTTGGTAGTTCACGCTGAGATTGTCTGCAGTCTCCTCCAAGATTCTGTACAATACAACTTCCATAGCATCGACATGGACCTCTGGAAAAATAGCAAAACCAAAATTACTTAAGGGCAAGAATTCTATCTTCAACACGTTATTACTTTTTTTCTATCTCTTCATCTACTCAAAATCGACAGCTTGAAATATCATATACAGTAGAACACAGGTAATAGCGAACAAAGATATAGCTAACAAAGTTTTATATCCCGTCAAAAGCTCAATATAATATGCCAAACGCATATGACGAACAGTGGTCCCTTTGAGTTTGTTATATCTGTGTTCTACTGTAGAGGAAAATATCAAATTGACATAAGTTTTATGGCTGATTTGAACAAAATTTATTGGTTTTAAAGTAACAAAAGTAGATCAATATTTTAAAAATGACTTTGTATCATAACTTTACTTTACTTATTACATTATTTGCCTTATTACATCCCTTCATTTCTTTTACCTTTTATGTTATGTAAAGATGACAAAAGAAGTTGGAATTATCTCTGAAAACATGACAAGAAATATTTTCGAAGAAATATTAAGACAAAAAAGATGAAATCGGAAACATACCAAGTACTTTGACTCTAAAACTGATGGATGATGTGAGGTCTGTCCACCACTCAAGGCACTGAAACAGATCCGAGTTTCAATCATTCACATTCACATACACATTAATCTCTAATTTAGTACACTTCAGATACAAGAAGAAATAGAAGTAATTCAAGATCTGTGGTATAGTTTTGCCGCAAGGGGAGTTTGCTAAAATCAAGAAATATGGCAGTATGTAACAGAGATTACGTGAGGGAGAAAATGTATATTCATATGTTTGATCAAACTTGATATTATAGATAGATATTTCCTACCCGGGTACCCGACCATCTGTTACCCTACCCTACCCGGATACCCGTTTTGTCGATCTCCAACATCTAATTGTAAGATTTTGTACTACTTTATTCAACTGGTTGGCTGGAACATAGGGCTAGAAACCTAAAGTATAGAGACCCATGGCTATTTCAATCAAATTTATTATGAATGACAATTGATAATTTTAATATTATGTTAGAATCTTCAAATACATTGTAATCTTGAAATGAAAGAATAGCAAACTAAACTGTTTTATGATTAGTCACATGATAAATACGGGTCCGGGTAATGTGATGGGTACCCGGGTCCTACTCAGTACCCACCCGTCCCGGGTATCCGGGTTACCCGTCCCAGCCCTACTAGCTTAGCTCCTGAATTGTAACAGACTTCAGTGTATCATTGATTCTGGTTGGTTGATTTCCCTATGTTGAATGACAATGAATACCCGCAAATAACTTTCGGCGAATCACCTCAAACTGATACATCATGTTTTCTGGATTCGGTCCGACTCCAGATTTAATTTTTTAATTTCTCTTAATATGTGTGCTTACTCAAGTTTGACATGTGTCATTGTCATTTTCTAACTTGTGTATACTCTCAATATGAATTAGTTTCAAGTAACTAAAATGCTTTCAACTAGTTAAATTTGTTCAAATTTGACGACTTCTTCTATGCGGCTGTTTTTACCGAATGCCGTTGCCATGGTGATAGTGATGAACCATTTTGACATCACAACACTAGCGTCATTGTTACAATGGTTTAAGATGTTTTTTCCTAGGTATTTTACTGTGTTGATGTCGTAGATAAATGTTTATCGCCATCTAAAAGGATACATGAATATTGTAAGTGACCATAGTTGAATGACACTGTTCAGAGTTGGATGTACATTGTTGCTAATGTACATATTATGCCGAGTATTCACATTTGTTTTGACCTGACCACACCTCTTACAAAAATGGAACAGTCGCAAAGAGAGTTCGCTTCAAAACACCAGATAACTAACGGTCATGTTACAATATCGATAAATAGTTGCGTTTGTAAATTTCCGGGATTCATTGTTATTCAACACCCGCAAATTTAGTTTAAAACCGATGGCGTTATATAAGTAAAGGTCTCACCTCAACACCCCAGCTCCCTTCACTCTCCGTTGGTTCCACATCACTCAGCTCACACTGCAACGCCTACACGTTTAAAAATTACTTCAGTGCCTCAAGTAAAACAAACATTTTAGCCATCTCATGGATGAATATTAGCTGAAAACAACCTTATATAGACATTGAAGAGTTAGGGCGAAACAGATCACAACTGTATGAAACATTACAAGTACATTAGTTGAACCGCAGATTTTTACTTTTGGTTTACTGCAGCATGCAACCAAGTGTCTTTCTGGTTTGTAAAGTTATGTTTAAATAACATTTTAAATCAAAAATACTGCCTAGAAGATTTCAGTGTTTAGCTTCTTACCAGGGGCGGGACTCTGAGGAACGGGTCGAGTATTTTCCTTATCCTCTGGTAAGGAAGTCTCTCAAAGCCTCCGTGGTCCACATACTGGATGTCGACCATCTTGTTACCGGGGAGATCACAGATTCTGGCCCGATACCAGAAATCATTCACCTGACACTGAGCTACACAGATCATGTCTACAAGAAAAGGAAATTTTGTATATATTGTAAATACAAGGGATGAGCATTCCCTTCCCACAGAGGTTACTCCACTCACTTCTTAGATCCTTACATCTGTTGCATAAAGGCTATATCTCATTATTCTCAATCCCCTGGCGGGGACAGTTTAAACTGGTAATGTCCTTATTTTTGTTCGATCAAACATCGTTTTACATCGGTGACCAATTTCTTTCTTGCAAACAATATGTGGCCATCGCAAAGATGAAGCAGCATCAAGTCACTTTGACTGTTACAGAATGCTCAGTGAAGTCACCGATTGCCCAACTTTTGACGCAACTGATCAGAAATCTATTTCTAGCTGAGAAAGTGTTCAATATGAAACAGAGGTTAGGATAGAAGAAATGAGTGGAGAAACATCTCTGGGGAGAGAATGGGGATGTAGCCTAATTGGTATGTGTCTGCGTATTTACAACCAAATCTTGTAAATTATAAAGGTACCTCTGATCTGTTTGGGTGAAGTTATTGTAATGAGAGAAAATCCTAAATGGTTCAAAAAGAAGTATTTATATTTCCTCGGCCGTCTTCTTCCTCTATAGACAGTCGACCAGTTCATCACCAGCCTGGTTTTGTATTTGCAGGTACTTGTATTTATATTTGCTGGCAACTAACTTCTTTAATTTCTGATTAAAAATTAAAAGCCAAAGTGTTTTACATTTTTCACCAATGGTTTCTATCACTGTTAACATTTGATTCTCACCCATCTGAGGACAAAATATGGTGTAGAGATCAGCTCCGTCTGAGTAAACCTCCTGCATCTCATTCATCATGGTTCCAAGGTACTCCGCTTCGTCCCCAACCTGCAACATTACAACAAAGTCCACTTCAGTTGGAAGGGGTGAGGTGAGACGAGGTGAGACGAGGTGAGATTAGTCAAGATGAGGTAAGAAGAGATGAGGTAAGTTGAGGTGAGGTGTGATAAGGCGAGGTAAGTTTAGGTAAGTCGAGGTGAGGCAAGTGAGGTAAGGTGAGATAAGTCTATTTTAAGATGAGGTGAGTCGAGTTTAGGTATTCAAGATGAGGTGAGATAAGGTTAGGTGAGGTGAGCTGAGCTGAGCTGAGCTGAGCTGAGCTGAGGTGAGGTGAGGTGAGGTGAGGTGAGGTGAGGTGAGGTGAGGTGAGGTGAGGTGAGGTGAGGTGAGATGAGGTGAGGTGAGGTTAAGTGTATGGTATGGTATGGTATTGACATTTCAACTTAGGAAAACAAGTAATTGTCACAAACGTGACCATGTCCCCCGCCGCAATTAAGAAATGAGCTAAAAGAATGGACACACAGCTTGTACCGAGTAGTGACATTTACATGTTTGATTCAATTATTGTTATACCGGGCAAAATTTTTAAAATGGTCAAAGTCTTGTAGTAACCTTGAAAACGGGGTCAAGGTCACCCAAATCTGGTGTCTGGGTATTCCCCAAATGAAGACAGGTACCAAATTTGAAGACTCTAGGTACAGCAGTTCATAAGATATCGTGCTAACAACATTTGACAATCAGTCTTGTAGTGATAAATAATTTCAAGGTCAACCAAATCGACTGGTATCTGGATATTCCCAAAATGAAAACTGATACTAACTTTAAAACCAATAGTTCAAGTGCTTCATGAGGAATCGCACAAACAACATTTTCAAAACTGGTCAAAGTCTCGCCGTGACCTTGAAAATGAGGTCAAGTTCACCGAAAACTTTTCAGGTCTACGTATTCCCCAGATGAAGACTGGTACCAAGTTTGAAAATTCTAGGTCGAAGGGTTCATGAGATATCGTGCTAACAACATTTTCAAAACTGGTCAAAGTCTCGCCGTGACCTTGAAAATGAGGTCAAGATCACCAAAAACTTTTCAGGTCTGCGTATTCCCCAGATGAAGACTGGTACCAAGTTTGAAAATTCTAGGTTGAGCGGTTCATTAGATATCGCGGTAACAACATTTTCAAACTGGTCAAAGTCTCGCCGTGACCTTGAAAATGAGGTCAAGGTCAACGAAAACTTTTCAGGTCTGTGTATTCCCCAGATGAAGACTGGTACCAAGTTTGAAGATTCTAGGTTGAGCAGTTCATTAGATATAGCGCTAACAACATTTTCAAAACTGGTCAAAGTCTCGCCGTGACCTTGAAAATGAGGTCAAGGTCACCAAAAACTTTTCAGGTCTGCGTATTCCCCAGATGAAGACTGGTACCAAGTTTGAAGATTCTAGGTTGAGCGGTTCATTAGATATCGCGCTACCAAGAAGCGGGACGGACGGACGTACGGAGCTGAATACTATGTCCCCCGCTCCGCGCTTCGCGGCGGCGGGGGACAATAAATCAAAACCATTTGATGAGAGAAAAGTGAGTAACCCTTAACTTGCGGGTCCCGGCATTATCCGGGAGGCTCATAGAGAAAAATGTCATACCCCTTGGCGAGATGCGGACGTTGAACTTAGTGCATTTTCCGGGTCAGTAATAATTATATTTGTCCCCCAGGCGAAATGCGATACGAAGTGTGTCCGTGGATCGCCACATGAAAACTCGCCTTACTCCCGCACTTCATATCATGTGAGCGAATTATTTGTTTTAAAAAAAAAAATACAGCAAAATAAAGGGGAAAGAATGGACTACATTCCCAAATAAAATTAGCAAATGTCAAAAAAATAATAAAGACACAGCAAGCGCCGTGAAAAAGGTCATGTTTACACTTCTTACAAATTTATCACGGCTAAAATACTGAATGCATTTTCATAATTTTTATATCACAATAAACCGAAAAGAATAATCTTTTATTCTATATAAAATGCGCAGATTTATTCACAGAAATAAAGATACAATTTTACCTTTCTGAGAGGCATGTGAAACCAAACGGCACACAAACTAATCAACATATTTTCATCAGTTATGGTTCGAGGTTAGCGTTTATTTGAAAAGTCAAACTACATAACCATATTTGGGTTGACATGTGCTTATTTGTCAACTGGTTCGAGATTATGATTTCCTGCAAAAGTGCGATGAACGAACGTTTGCAATGCCACATACATGTTGTAAGTATTGACGATTTTATAGGTGGAAATAAAGACAAACTTTACATAGCTATAGAATTATAACCAAAGGTTGAATTCTAATAATTTTTATATCATTGTGAAGCTAGACATCTTGTCTTCAATTCCTTATATAAATGGATTTTTTTTCGTTTCGTATTTATGATGCCCGAATTAAGGCAATCTTTCGAAAGTAATAGAATAAAAACGAAAAATCATAGAAAATTCATTCAAAGTTTCGGGTGTGAATTAGCCATTTGTGTATGGGTGTCGCTACTTGAATTTGTATTGAACGCCCGTATATAGTCCGTATTCGCCATGTAGATGCTGTATATTTCGTAAAAACGGTACCGGAATCGCCGACTGGAAATTCCGCCAGCAGAGCTAGTTAATGCCAAAGCCCAAACTACTGCTGCGAGCTGCAAGCCTGTAAATTCCGCCACAGGGGCTAAACTTGGTAAAATAGAAATACGCAACGTAAGGGTTAAACACGGTTGTCCTGTCCGTCTCATCATTTATTTTATCAGAACAAGAAAACAACTCACAGGCTGCACACAGAATCCTGAAGGTACTCCGGAGTAGGAAATCTGGGCCTCAAACACGTCACCCTTCTGTCTCGGCTCTGGCTTCATGTAGTCTCTCCGCTTCTGAGCTTGTACGCCTTCAACACAAGACAGCAAAACAATAGCACTGAACCTATTTACAGAAAAATTAAAAACATAAGGCTATCTTTTATCTTAAGGAGATAACACAATGAATCGATATGAATGTACAACCAGGTACTCAATTTATTGACAAACTTTGCAAGTAAAGGGTAATAGGGCAAAACAAATTATTTTCAGTAGGTCATAAAATGAAGTCTCCTTTCAAGACAGCATTACTTCAACTAATCTGATATAAATTTACCTGCTGTAACAGATTTATCGACAGAAGTCACAAAGCTGGCAAGTTCCAAGAAAACGAGGCCGTCTCTAACGGACACTGGCCGGTCATCCAGGATGTCATCCGACGACGGTTTGTGAAGGTCTACCTCCAACACATTGGCCACGTCTCGGATAACCTGTAAAGTAACAGTTATTCATATAGATAGGGTTTCAACATGGCTTCAACTGCTGAAACAACAGTCATCGGAAGATGACATATCCCACCGGTTCCACAAAATTTGTAAAAACACATCTTTGACAGTTACTTGTGTATCTACTACCGTACTTCAGTTAGTAGGTATTACAGATGCTGAGTTTCAGGTATGTTAAGGGTTTTAGACTTCTGCTCTAGAAGCAGTCAAAATCAACAACAACCAACATCCCTCTCATGTTTCTATGGAAACAGAAAAAAACAAGAAAAAAGTAAGCATGGCTCACATACCCCCGCCATCCGCTATCCGTTCATTGAGAATTATAGATGTGAAGGTTACTATGTTTAAAAAACAGCTTCAAGCATCATAATATTGTCCAAAACAATTTTAGGAACTGACTGTTATTACAAAGTTTCATTCACCTAGATGTAATATTTTTAAGGTAACTTAATTTTTCCCATTAGGGCATTACACCGGTAATTTGTACCAAGTTCAATTACAGATTCAAGGGCTTCATAACTCTGTAAAAAATAATATTTCGGAACTGGACTGTGAACTCCATGAAGAGTATCATCTGGACTACCTACATGTAAAATTTCATTCACCTAGTTGTAATAGCTGCCGAGAAAACTTGTCCCCATTGGAGCATCACAGCTCTTTTGGTACAAAGTTCAATTTCGGATTCAAGGGCCATAACTCCGTAAAAAATAATATTTCGGAACTGGTTTTCGAACTCGATGAAGAGTATCATCTGGACTACCTGCATATCAAATTTCAATCACCTAGATGTAATAGTTTCCGAGAAAACTTGTCCCCATTGCAGCATCACAGTTCTTTTGGTACTAAGTTCAATTTCGGATTCAAGGGCCATAACTCCGTAAAAAATAATATTTCGGAACTGGTTTTCGAACTCGATGAAGAGTATCATCTGGACTACCTCCGTATTAAATTTCATTCACCTAGATGTAATAGTTTCCGAGAAAACTTGTCCCCATTGGAGCATCACAGTTCTTTGGGTACTAAGTTCAATTTCGGATTCAAGGGCCATAACTCCGTAAAAAATATAATATTTCCGAACTGGTTTTCGAACTGGATGAAGAGTATCATCTGGACTACCTCCATATCAATTTTCATTCACCTAGATGTAATAGTTTCCGAGAAAACTTGTCTCCATTGAGGCATCACAGTTCTTTTGGTACTAAGTTCAATTTCGGATTCAAGGGTCATAACTCCGTAAAAATTAATATTTCGGAACTGGTTTTCGAACTCGATAAAGAGTATGGTCATGAGTACTCACAACCAAAATTTCATTCACCTAGGTTGAAAAATATCCGAGAAAACTTGTCCCCATTGAACACCATAAAATTAAGTCCAAAAAGTGACGTTGAAAATTGTCTGTGCGTAATCGGAAGAACATGGTTAACATCTGTACAAAGTTTGGTTTCATGTACCTTTGACGGTTTTTGAGAAAATTGACCGGACGGAATGACGGACGGAAGGATGGACGGACGGAATGACCGCTATAATCAATTTTTCAGGAAAAAAACTGAAAATATCAAAAGGCACCAGTTAACTTCAGTTAGTGGGTAATACACATGCAAAGTTTCAGGAAGATGTGATGAACGGTTTTGGAGCTGTGCTCCGGAAACGAACCTGTCTCTGAACAAAGTCCAAATTCAACAAGTTTCTATGGAAAGGGAAAAAAAAAAAAAATTCAGAAATCTAAAAATATCAAAAGGGTCCACTTCAGTTAGTGGGTAATACACATGCAGTTTCAGGAAGATATGATGAACGGTTTTGGAGCTGTGCACCGGAAACGAACCTGTCTCTGAACGAAGTCCAACTTCAAAATGTTGTTATGGAAACGACCAAAAATAAAATTTTGAGAAATCTGAAAATATCAAAAGGCACTACTTCAGTTGGTGGGTAATACACATGGAAAGTTTCAGAAAGATATCATGAACGGTTTTCGAGTTCTGCTCCGGAAACGAAATGATTACAGACGGACAGACGGAGGACGGACAGACGGACGGGGTGATGACTATATCCCACGGTATTACATACCGGTGGGATAATAATTAGATCCAAACGAACTTTACAAACTAGTTAATAAATTGAATAATTCGAGCAAAGATACTGGCATTAAAAGACTGTCCCAGAATATATGCAGATCTTATGATACTGAGGTAAAGGGTTAAGAGTATATCGCTGTTTTTGCAGCAACTTTATAACTGTAAGTAGATATCATGCAGTTATTCATAGAGGTAGGGTTTCTACATGGCCTCAACTGCTGAAATAATTAGATCCAAACAACTGTGAGAGGCTATTTTCGAGACATCATAACTACCAGTAATTAATAAATTGAATAATTCAAGACACCGGCATTCATCACACAGGGTGTCCCAAAAAATGCAGATCATCAAGGAAAGGTTTGAGATAATAATACTGTTTTTGCAGCACCTTTATGATTTTAAGCAGACATTCTGCAACACACTTATTTCCCATACTGATATACCATTTATTCTGAACAATTTCTACTAAGATGAGCAACTTACATCTGCTGATGAATCTGATGGGTGTTCCTGTAACCAACTAGTACTAATTCATGTAAAACATCACATTTGAGCGCACTTGCAAGTCAATAGGCAATATATCTAAGTTTTGTATCAAGCAAACTTAATAGAATCTTGCATCTTCTCAGGCTTGTTTCCTACACTGATATACATACCATTTATTCTGAATAATTTCAAACAAGATGACTAACTTACAGTCATGAGCATTGGTCTGTCAGCTATCATCTTCATCATGGTGTTCCCCGCCTCCAGAGTCCACGATGCGTCCTACAATACAGATTAATATCTGGTCACTAACATTACCCAGGGTTTTAAACTCTTAGCCTAAGGTCAATTGCAAAAACGTCAGAGACTCTTTGTCAAAACTTAATTACAAAAGTGGTATTTTTTCCAGATCTGACTCAGTGACTTAGTGGAAAAAACTGCTTTAAGTCAATGATCAAGACACACTGAAGAGATTTTCAACCTCTGAATTTACTACAGATTTTCTTAATAGGTAATGAATATTGCTTGACATGTCAATTATTAATGTTCGAAAAGATGAACAAAAATAGCTGGTATTCCTGCCGTCATCCAGCCTGGTTGCAACATTTTTCCAATAGGGATATGTGACAATATAATTTTACTTTAAAGATTGGATCAAGCATTTCCAATAAGCTTGTTATGTATTAAGGCTTGATGGATGAAAGACACTTTGCAAAAACATCTATTATTTTAAAAATCCCATTATACACTTACTTTTGCGGTTGGTTCAATATCATAAAGGGAACACTCCATCAGAAACTCAGGGTGCTTCATGAATCTTTGTTCCATCTTTCTTAAACTGTAAAATAAGAAAATACATATAGCTTGCATGTATTTAACAACCATGAACAAAAAATAAGGACCAAAGACTCAGCTTTAACACAAAATAGGTGAACAGGCAGAGTCTGAAGAATTATAGAATATAGAAATAATTTCTAAGCCATTTAAGTCATGAGTAATATATTCAAGCTTCTCAAGAATATTTCAGTGACCTCGGTTTTCAAGTTTGGTTCTTGAAACTAAATTGAAGATTTCTTTTCCATGGAAGCAACTTTCAGGCCTGATGAGCAAAAAACTAAGTTGAGTGGTAACGGCCAAAAATAACAATCGGAAGAAGTTGAAAACCCAAAAAGACACATCTACATTGCTTGCTTAATACAAGTAAATATTTCCATGAAAATATGATAAGATCTTTTGAGTTAAGAGCCAGAACAGAGAAGCATGGGTACACAGGTCATTCCCACACCCTGGCTGGGGATAAACAAAATTAAATCCCAATTGACCAAGGTATATGTAAACAAATTAGAATTAGAATTACTTTTCAAGTGCGACAGTTTCCTGGTTGCCGTAATCTATGAAGAGGACCTCGGCATGTTTGCGCACAACCCTCTCGTTCTGATTGACCTCTGTGGAGGTCATCACTGACAAGACACGCCCCCTGTACCAGCTCTTGTCGCTGGAGTACTCGCACAGCACAAAGTCATCTGCAACAAGAAAAAACTTTCACTGAAGCCGTTCCTCAAAACACTTACAATCAATGGTGAGTGAGTGAGTGAGTTATTGTTTAACGCCGCTTCGGCAGTATTGCCAATCAATGGTAGGACTACAATCAATTGTAACCATTGTTTATTATTGTGCCCTTGATGTATGGTACTAATCTTTTCATTCTAATTTGTGCATGATTAACTGTTATAGTTCTAGTTGGCCACCACCTGCAGGGAAACGGGATAAGGGAAACGGGATAAGGGAAACGGGATAAGGGAAACGGGATAAGGGAAACGGGATAAGGGAAACGGGATAAGGGAAACGGTTAGCCTGTTCAGCTTGATCAAGAGGGCTTGCGTTTGACATTCAAGATCAGTTTTGCAACTTGATATTGAAACTGGTAGACTGGTGACTCTAAAAACATTCTAGTGGTAAATTTACAGGAATCATAAATGGTTTATATAAAGAGTAATCCAGGAATGAACTTCAGCTTTATGAATTATGCTGCAACGCTACAGTGTAATTTAGTATCATATTTGTTCACTTCATCAAAACACATGATTACACATACTAAAAGAAAAGTACAAAGAGAAAAAATAAGCTCACCTTTCTGCACATCATCAGGTATATCCTTAAAAGTCGACAGCCCCTTACACCAGGTATTGATTGACTTGGACATCTTGTTGAGGCGACCACTCAGGGCTGATCTCTGCACAAAGAACTTCCGCGGATTTTTTATATGGGTCACAATAACAGTCTCACAATGACCTGAAATCAATGCAT
This sequence comes from Gibbula magus, assembly GCA_936450465.1. Lineage (NCBI taxonomy): Eukaryota > Metazoa > Mollusca > Gastropoda > Trochida > Trochidae > Gibbula > Gibbula magus. The sequence goes on along the minus strand of OW388293.1, from coordinate 16,465,703 downwards.
TTCTCAAAAATCATAATATACTTGAGGGCATAGTTTAACACTAACTAATGATGAAACATGGAAGCTGTTTATGTATTTCTAAATAATCTAGTTCGTCAACAAGATGCCTAAGAATACATGCCATTTAGATAGTCATTTAAGTTCACTATCTATTCACTAAGAACACATTCTTGTATTTGTTTGGACAAGACCACTTAGGGGTACCCAATGGTCTTCACCCCAAAAGCGCAAAAACCTGTACTTTGTCAGATAGCGTTATCCCAAAGATAACAAGTGTTTGCCACTAACATGGCAATGTCCCCCGCCGGTGACATTGAGTAAGTAAGACACATCATTGGTCAAATTGTCGCGGTGACCTTGAAAATAAGGTCAAGGTCACCAAAATAAACTGGCGTTTGTGCCTTTCCCCAATGTAGGCTGACAACTAATTTGAAGACTTTGGATGCAATGTTTCATGAGAAATCGCATTAACAACAGTTCAAAGAGTGGTCAAAGTGTCTTGGTGACCTTGAAAATAAGGCCAAGGTCACCAAAAGTGACTAATGTTTGCATCTTCCCATAATGTAGGCAGACACTAAATTTGAAGACTTTGGATGCAACGCTTCATGAGATATCGCGTAAACAAGAGTTTAAAAAGTTGTCAAAGTGTCGTGGTGACCTTGAAAAGAAGGTCAAGGTCACCAAAAGTGACTGGTGTCTGCGTCTTCCCACAATGTACACAGACACCAAATTTGAAGACTTTTGATACAACGCTTCATGAGATATCGCGTAAACAAGAGTTAAAAAAGTAGTTAACGTGTCATGGTGACCTTGAAAATAAGACCAAGGTCACCAAAATTGACTGGGGTCTGCGTCTTCCCGCAATGTAGGCATATATCAAATTTGAAGACTTTTGATACAACGCTTCATGAGATATCGCGTAAACAAGAGTTCAAAAAGTGGTCAACGTGTCATGGTGACCTTGAAAATAAGACCAAGGTCACCAAAATTTACTGGTGTCTGCATCTTCCCACAATGTAGGCATATATCAAATTTGAAGACTTTGGATGCAACGCTTCATAAGATATCGCGTAAACAAGAAATGTGACGTACGTACGGACGTACGTACGGACGCCGCTGAATTCATAGTCCCCCGTTCCGCGTTGCGGCGGGGGACAAAAACAAATGCAGGTTAAAAAATAATTCTTATATGGATTATATCAATCTCACTAACAGCTCATTTTCCTCTGATAAAAACCACAAAAGTTTACCTTGCATTTTGGCGCGACCCGGCATTGGTTTGAGAGAGTATTTGTCCTCTTTCTCCTCAAGAATAACATCTTCATCTAGGAGAGTGAAGAACTACTTATCAACGGTGCTCATAAAATAATGCAAACTTTCAATTGGCTACTTAATAATGTAATTTTGGCATAACTGAATGTTAAAGATATGTAAGCTTTGTAACCATAATACAATTAGTCTTAAACATGTGAAACGGAGAAACATAAGTAGATTCTGGGAGGAGAGTAGATTCTGGAAAGACTCTCAGGTATTATACTTTGAAGGGGGGGGTGTATAATCTGGGACCTTACACAGGAATTGTTTTACTGCATATGCAGCGATTAAAAGATAGATTAGAGCGATAGGTCATTTAAAACACACCTGAGTTCACCACCTTGCACTAACCTTCAATGATGACATCTTCCCCTGTATCTACAGTCGATGGTGCCCCGGTTCCCGATGTGTACGAGTCACACGAAACCACACTGGCCGTGTCCGTTTTATCAGACAGCAGGTCCTCGGGAGCATCATTCAGTGTGTGGAACATCACTCTGTAGAGATAGAGGACAGACTGGAACTAGCAAACCAGGGGTGGTACTGTGTTGAAACTAGAAGTTTGCATTGTGGTGAAACCTGCGAGCATTGGCTGGGACTAGTAAAAGAGGGGTGGTACTGTGTTGAAATTCAGTGTAGCATTGCACCGAAACCTTACTGCATGTACAACAGTACTCTACAGCAAAGTTGCCAAGCACCTGGATTTGGACCTTCAATCCTCTTGATCCCAAGTCAAACACGCTATTCGAGGAAGAACTAATCTGTCACTCTCCTTTCCTCATTCGTGTTAAGTAAATACTGAATTATTGGTATTTTTCAGTTAATCATTATTGCAGGGAGATCAAACATTTTTTAAAGCTTTTCAAGTTGAATAATAAAGATTTACCTTTTGGGAACTTCCCCTTGCACACATCCATATGTCTTGATTGAATCTGCCAGAGAAGTGCTCTCTTTGAAACTGAAATGATTATAACAAACATTAAACATTAAGCTAATTACATTAGATTTACTGGGAGATTCTGGCATCTATTTATTTGCGTCTGACCCATGAAAATTAAAGTTTTTTTTAAAATCACATGGATGAAGGGAGAGTAATTATTAAAATTCATAGACTAGTTTTAGTCCAGAAGGTCACTCAAAGGATCAGTCATGCAACAGCGCAGAGAAGCTGAGACTGAACATTTTAATTGTCCAATAGTAGTTGAAAGAGGGTTAACATATCTACAAATCATAGTCCATATTGGCCAAGGCATATGTACATATTTCAGTATTCTAAAGTTTTAGAATTTGAAAAGAAAAGAAAAAGTAAAAGGCTATGTGGCACAGAAAATAAAATTATTAATAATCTCAATCTGCCAAAGTGACACACATTTAAGCATTAAGATCCTCAGAAGAAAACACATACAGGTTTGTAGGGCAATGCACCTTAAATTGGGTCACACAATCACAAAATCTAATATTTATAATTCCCATTGGCTAACGAATTAGCTTTCAAGGAATTTTGATCCTGGAGAAGATGGAAATAGGTTCTTAGGTGTTGACATTAGGGGCTGGAGAGTCACCCAATCTACAATTCAGATTCCCCATTGGCCAAGGACACTGTACATAAGATTTAAATTCTCTAGAGTCACTTTGTTTACAAAAGGATGGACGGATGGTGTACGCCAAATAAACCACGAGATAAGCCCATCTAAACCCCTCCATAGAAATCTGGTATAGTTTACTTTGACTTCTCCCTCCTGAAGTGTATAGTCAGTTACATTCTTACAATACCTAGTGACGCATACATTAATTATCACTTATCTGTTCATATGCTTGAACAACTATTCATACAAACCATATCCCTGTCTGACTGTCCAACTCGGTGTTTGCCACAATACACATCACATTCTTTGCTCTGTTCAAACTCTCCAAGATGTCCTTGGCGTTCAGCATCACTTCGTTGTTGTTGTTCATCACTCGCTGGGCAGCTGTAGCAAGGAAAGCATTCAGAACTGTACTATACAATTTGATTGGTCAAACAAAATACCAGAATTTAGTAAATAAGAAGCTTATTTTATGGGTATCAAATCTCTATAATAGATATGATACCTTAAGTTTAGACGAAAGATGCTTTGGTTTGATAGAGTAGAAAATTATAATTAATTTTACTTCATAAAATAGTCTGATCCTTCATTACTATATAAAATTTGTAATAAAATCAAGGAGTCTGGTTTGAAATTCCTAGAAATTGATTGGCGTGCAATAGAAATTGAATTCATGAGCAGGTAATGGTTGTATTCTTCGTCGTGAGAGATATTAGAAGGTTGATATCGAATGATGAGAGAATTAAACACTATTGAGTATCAGGCAAACAAGATGTTAGGTGTTCTATTCTTCTATTTACTTACCTCTGATTGCTTGTTCTAAGTTTCTCTTTTCTTCTAATAAATCGGCTTTCTGTAAAAGAAAATCGATAACACATTGCATGCTTATACAGTATTATTCCTTGATATTATCTTTAAACTTTATATCTTCAAACATTGTCCAATATTATTCCCTGTTGTAACTTGTTGAGATTTGTGTAAATTGCCAAATCAGAATGGTTTGGTGCTAATTTTAAGATGATAATTGTGTTGTCATTATCATATATTACAATTGAAATATAAAAATACAAAGTTACATAACAATGAATATTATTAATGATTTATTAACAGTTGGATAACAATGAAGGAATGGAGGTGATGACACTACAATTAAACCTGCTGAGTACCCACCATGCTAACGACAGGTGAGATACCGTCCTGGTACACCCCATACACCTGTTCAATCAGCTCTGTCTCTCTGCAAGAAACAATGGGGTAAATGATTACAGGGTGAAAGTCTGTGATATCATTGTGGCTATGCATTGAAGTGAAATGTGTGCATGAGACATTGCAGTGAAATGTGTGCATGAGACATTGCAGTGAAACATGTGCATGAAACATTGCAGTGAAATGTGTGCATGAGACGTTGCAGTGAAATGTGTGCATGAGACATTGCAGTGAAATGTGTGCATGAAACATTGCAGTGAAACGTGTGCATGAGACATTTCAGTGAAAGTGTGGATGAGACATTGCAGTGAAACATGTGCATGAGACATTGCAGTCATGAGACATTGCAGTGAAATGTGTGCATGAGACATTGCAGTGAAATGTGTGCATGAGACATTGCAGTGAAACGTGTGCATGAGACATTGCAGTGAAACGTGTCCATGAGACATTGCAGTCATGAGACATTACAGTGAAATGTGTGCATGAGACATTGCAGTGAAATGTGTGCATGAGACATTGCAGTGAAATGTGTGCATGAGACATTGCAGTGAAACGTGTGCATGAGACATTGCAGTGAAACGTGTGCATGAGACATTGCAGTGAAACGTGTCCATGAAACATTGCAGTGAAACATTTGAGGCCCTATGACATCATTTCGTTTCCAAAAATAGACCAATGTCAAGGTCATTCAATATGGATGACTACTAGACAAACGATGTTTCGAAACACACTTGAGATCATCTAAAATCTCTGGTACGTCAATTACAGTGCACCCCGTGTTATAATTCTTGCGCGATCTGATGCAACAAATACTGGGCTTTGTAACTGGGTCACTATTAGCTGACAGGATATTATAAAGTATTTTATAATAATTTTTTCAAGCGAATATTTTATTATTTTGGTGGGCCAGGCAAATGGCTTACATGAGCAATGTGCTAATATTTTTGGCTTTGAAAAATCATATCCTTGTTATTATCCGTTCGATTTTTACGTTTGATGGCTTGTTTTAAAGACAAATGTATTGGCTTTGCCGTGATATATAACATTGAATGATAATATGATGACAACATTCTGAAATATAATTTCAAACGGACATGGGGTGTTGACCCCGTTACATCCCTTTACTTTTTTATAGTATATGGGGCTGGATCGTCGACTTCATATTCGTTGTAATCGCTAGTTTCGACAATACAAGCCCCTGTGCATGAGACATTGCAGTGAAATGTGTGCATAAGGCATTGCAGTGAAATGTGTGCATGAGACATTGCAGTGAACCGTGTACATGAGACATTGCAGTGAAACGTGTGCATGAGACATTGCAGTTATGAGACATTGCAGTGAAATGTGTGCATGAGACATTGCAGTGAAATGTGTGCATGAGACATTGCAGTGAAATGTGTGCATGAGACATTGCAGTGAAATGTGTGCATGAGACATTGCAGTGAAATGTGTGTATGAGACATTGCAGTGAAACGTGTGCATATGATATTGCAGTGAAACGTGCATGGGATGGAACCGAGAACCATGGGAGTATTGCTCCAAAACCTTAATGCATGTAAAATACTTTCCAAAAGCAGAGGAAGCTTCTGTCAATTTAAAAGTGGACAAACCTTGTTTGTAAAGCAGCATGTAAGCCCTGAAAGTGGGTTCGGATGGTTTCTATTGCACTCGATGTTTCACTCTTCACAGATGGCACAGACTCTGATAATGTCTGAAACAAATGTATCAAGCACACGACTTATATTACAAAAGACATCAAAGTATCTTTACATGACGTATCCTAAATTAAGTTAGGTCTTAATTTTTACCAAACATGTTTTTAGCGTGAACACTTCTTTCTTATTTAAAGGCGCTGTAGCACGTTTTTTCGCTCAAATAAGTTGATGAAATGTATTTGAAAAATAATTTCACCAATAGTAAAACATCCTTTTCTCCTCGGAAAATAAAGTTTAAAACGAGTGTACATGTTTTGGTTAAGCCATGGGAATCGTTTTTGTAATACAAAATAATAAATTGTGTTCACAATAAAATGGCCGCCATGCAATTTTTGCTTTATACGCAACAAAGTTTTTACCACTACAGATAATTTGTTTGTGTAATAAGATGTTTTACCCTCTAAAGTTAATTTAAATGACATTAACTATCATTATAAATGGGAAATTTGAAAAAATAAATTTTGCAAAAACGTGCTACAGCGCCTTTAAGATATCAATAAAGATTTGTTTGTTTCAGAGTGCAGATTATTATGTGTAATTGTCAACTTGTGTGAAAATGTATAATTGATGATGTGAGCCAACCTTGTCCGCTTTCCCGAGTTTCTTGATGACTTGTGTAGCAAACTGTAGAGCTGGCTCCATGTCGTTCAGAAACACTCTGTTCTGTTGGTGGAAACATTAAATAAAACATACAATTCTAGTGATGTCTTATGGAATCAAAATCAAACTATTATCAAAGCATGTATAACATTCCTCACAGACATATATCCATATAACTTTAAGAAACATAAGCAGATATACACACTGTCTGTAAACACATTTTAAGCAAGTGACAAAAATATTTTTGATAAACATGCCACATTATCTAACATGCCATATTAGGTCTGACTAAAATTTAGTCCATGGAATTTTAAAAATTACTGTACATTCATCCATATGATAATATTTGTTAATACTTTTAGTTCCATGTGTATTTAGTTTATCTAGACTCGCTGAATAAGTATCTAGACTGTATTAAAGGCTCTTATATTTTACAATCATGGGGCATGACTGAGCTAGGTTCTAATATCTAACATATCAGGAAAAACAGTTTAAATCTTATATTAATTTTTTCTCAAAATACAAAATCCTGAATGAAGTATTACTTCTTTGAACATCCCAATTATCACAATGTTATCTATCCTGGATGTATATATTAAAACAAACAAGTTAACTATTAACACACCTTTTCCTCCATTGAAGTGATGGAATGCTCTTTGTGATCGCCCATGATCACACATCGGGAACAAATAGCAACATCGTCGTCATCGCAGAAATACTCTATAGGTTTCCCATGCAGTCGGCAGAGCGGCGACACATCCTCAAAGGGGCTACACAGGTACAAATGGTATTGGGTAAAATTGTAACTTTAATGCAGATTTCAAGATCGTTTGCTGAGTAAGATAGTCCTTTTGAAGAAATTGGTACAACACAAAACAAATGTAATTTGTGAAAAAAGTCAGGTCTGACGCAGAATTCAGAATATTTGGCTTTCAAAATTTAGTCCTTTTGAGTGAGCGAGTTATTGTTGAACACCGCTTCGACAGTATCGCAGCCATTACCAACGATAGGGCTTTTGAAGAATTTGTTGTAACACAAAAAGCACTTCCACTATCTTTGGTTATTCATTTATAAAATAAGACCTTTGTAAGCTTGGAAAGAGTAATATATCACATCTGAACTTATGAAAAAAGAATTTCAAAGTAAAGTTCAATATTTACAATTACAAGATATAGATTTTGAAATTTGCTTACCAATTGTCATCATCTGTGATTCGAGTTGCTTGGTGTTGTTTTAGTGAATTTGATAAGGAATGAACCTGAAAAGTAAGTTATAGTTATAAATAATAAATTATTTTGGGACATACGTCAACATGAACTACTAACAATTTTATATAAAGCACAAATAATACAGACATTTAAGAAGATACTAAATTATTGAACTTAAATAAATATGTTTCATACGAGTAGGTCACCCAAGTGTCTGCGATTAATTACACTTTTTACTTTATTCTACAACACAACTACACAATCTTAATACTATATCAAGTGAATAAATAATAAAATCAACATAACACAGGTAATTTAAATGAATCCAAACAAATCAAAATCTGTACAGGAAATCTTCCGCACCAGATCCAAACTTAAAGATGAAGAACCAAAAATAACCAAATTTGGTAATATCATACCTTTTAAAACAAACAATCACAGGAGAAAATATCAAAAACCAGCAATTTCAGTTGCAACTCAAGTAAATGCAGATTTGTTTTTTTCTTTACTGCTGTTTGAACAAACACTCAACTAAGAGTTGGTTCCAATTTTCAATTTGTACAGTATATGATACCTCTATATTTAAAGTGGAAAATCTTAACTATCAGCAGCACAGGTTTTAATTCATCATAACACGATTTAGTTGGATCGACTGGGATTCACTTTAGATGATAATGCCATTTATTACTTACCAGGGTAAGTACATGTAATTATACAATATATATTTCCTATGATATATACTACTTTAGTTACACATATGTTTGGAACATTTTAGTAAAGAAATCCAAGAGCCAAAATGGTACAATATAAATTTTCAAGGAGCACAGCAAAAATCAGGTAAATAAATAATGTAGCTACGAAATTGCATATAATGTTATGACATCGCCGACAAAACTTTTTATCCTGTAATTATTCACAACAAACTGTAAAACGGAGACAATCACGACCAGGGTGGCTGACAGTACAGAATACCTGCGTGCGGGGGTTGAGGGGATAGCGACATGTCCATACCTTGTCATAGCACAGCCCACACATTACACAGTCACACTTAACACATTTACAGGTCGCTTTGTTCAGCCGACACTCGCTGCACACGCGACCTACAGAAACAGAGAAAGTGAAAGTAATATTATCTATCTGTGGGAATAAAATTATGCAAATATCAATGTACACCAAAGCTGCTAAATACATGAGCAGATATAACTATCAATATCCCTTACATAATCTTGTAGGCATAACAATTAACAATACATATTTAGAAATAAAACTGTACATAATATCAAAGCCAGATATACAACTTTCCTATTAATGAATTTAATTATTAATTAATTATCCTTTGTCACTTCCCGTTCAATCAATGTTTACAAAGCTGAGATGATCAAAATCATTTAAAATCTCATCTGTTCAGAGCTGCATTTAACGTCTCCTAACTGTGCGCTTAGAGCATGTCATGGTGCATGGATTACAGGGCCACATAAATGGTATATTATTATTATTATGTAGAAATATGAAAATGAGAGTAAAGTGTTACATTTAAAACTAGAAAGTGTTTTTACCCATAAAAACAGATGTCTCCCCCTTCCTCAAATGCTCCAAACCTCTAAACAATACTATCATAAAGCGCCATTAATGTTCTCTGTATAATTCAACTTGAATAAATAACCTATCAACTCCACATTAATAAAAAAATTATATTGTCTCTAACCCCCAAAAGGCACATCTGCATGGTATGGAGAGGCAGCATACCAAGTTTGGTGATGATTGGTCACATAATTTTAGAGATCTGCTTAGGAAACGAATACACCCTTGAAAAAGACTAAGTCCAGGTCGTTGAGGTGGAAATAAAAAAATTTAAAAATTTAAAAAATCTCTAACCCCCAAAAGGCACATCTACATGATATGGAGAGACAGAATACCAAGTTTGGCGATGATTGGTCACATAGTTTTAGAGATCTGCTCAGGAAACAAAATGGGAACGTCGACGCCAACAGGAACTCAGCTAAAACAAATATGTCTCCCGACCCTTCAGGGGAAGACATAAATAGATAAAAGATCTTGGAATTATTGAAGTTGTTGGCAAACCCTGCATCAATTCACTCGTCTATTTGGAACATTTTTCAAAATTGAAAAGAAGAGTGAATACCTGTTTTTCCGGCTACTGTGTCTTTTTTCTTGACCTGTGTCATTGTCATCGATGTCAGCCTGCTTAGCTCTCTGAAAACAGATAAAATTTATCATTATTAAATTAACCTGCTTATCAGGGTTCAAAATAAGCCAGTTCCAAGGCTAGTGAAGAAGTTGCTGGGCTGGTCAAATGTTTCATTGACAGGTAGATGTATTTTGCTAGCTTAAATGGCTTTGGACAAGTACTTTATGTGATTAACTAGTCCTAATGGCTAGTGCTTTGATAACGTTTATTTCAACCCCTGATAATAGCGAGTATTTATTGTTATTAAAACTACTCTATGCATCAACCTTCCTGTCTTTGTCACTTCACTGCTTGTGCGCCTAGTTCCTGTTTAGCTACCAATATCATTAGTCAAACTCATAATTCTTTTTTGTTTGTTAACATGACTCAGCTCTGAATAGGTTTTGACGGCTCTCTCTTCCTCTATCAACCATTTTGTTTTCCATACTTAAATCTGTCAGTTGAATAAAGTGTTACAAAATCCTACAAATTTGATGTGAGGTGTCAAAACACGGGTATCAGGATTTGCTTTACATGGTAGTAATCTTTTACCTGTCCCAAACCTAGCACTACAGGTAAGACCGTAACCAGTACAGGTGAAGTTGTAGGTTACTCACTGTTGAAGCAAGGAGTTCTGACTGCACATCAGATAGCCTGTAAGATAGTAGTGGTTTGGCAGTTTCTTCGAGACTGTCTCTCCTGGGTCGAGGCTGGTCACAGTCTGTGGATAATGATGTTCAGAATCAAAATTGTTTGACATCATGATTAACAATATTCTCATCCACAACAATATTTCAAGTCAATCTTGAAAAATACGAAATAAGTTATGCTAATTAATAGAAAAGTACTTCATGTGGGATTGCACCCCCCCCCCCCCTCAACTTTTCAATAAGTACCCCCCCCCCCAACTTTTCAATAAGTAACCCCCCCCCCCCCCCTTTCAATAAGTGAATCCCCCCCCCCTCCCCAATATGGAAGAAATATGTATAAGTGGTAAGTAATAGTTACGTCTTCTCAGAAACCCAGAAACAAACTATTATATCTGTAAACTGTTAGACCTCAGTTTGTAGTTTTCATTTGGTTGGTGCATCCTCCCCCTGGTTTTTATAAATATTTACTTGGATGATATAAAACAAAACCAATAAGAATATACCTTGCATGTTGGACAAGTTATAGCCTTCTTTTCCTCCTTTGCAAGTTTAATGAGACAGGTTTCACAGAAAGCATGGGAACACTTCAACAGGAGTGGTTGTCTCGAGTGTCCCCGTTGTTCTGTTGAGAAAAAGTGCTTTGATATACATTTAGCAACATTGAAACAGCCATATTTCCTAGGAGATATCACTTTGACAGTAGATTTTGCACAATGCCATGTCACCGTGAACCACATGACCTCACAATGCTTTTAGATCATCAAGTATTGACTCACAGTGCTATGACAACAACCAGATTACATGACACTGCCATGACGCCATAAACATTACGTCAGAAGACTCAGACAATACCATCCAGGGTCTAATGGAAGTGCTTTTTTTATGTTTATTTTTTCATTGAGAGTAATCAATGAACTCGAACTCAACACTCGTTGATAAAATGTTAAATATCCTCGGCAAGCTTTGGATATTTGAAGCTTTCATCAACTTGTGTTGATACCACAAGAATTGATATCGTAATTAAAATGGAGGTAAAAAAACTACACCCTTTATTACATAATGTAAAGGTCAGCCATATTGCCGATCTAAGGATCCATTCAACATTAGGTCAAAATTTACGATAACAATTGGTGACATTCACAAATGAACGCACGTAGCTCTCACCTATACATTTCTCCGCATAACCTGACTGATAAAAACCCCTACAGACAATTCAAACATCAAAATAAAGAATAAAATTTCAAGGAGCGGACACGCTCCTAACGCTTTATTCTTAGGAGCAAAAGAAAATTGCAAAGAGCACATGTAAAATGAGGTTTCTAAAATTACCTATACATTAATGAATATAAGAAGAAAATTGTAAACTAGCTAATATTCAATACCATTTTGAAGCAATTGTGATGGATAATGTTTACCTTTAGTGAAGAAACAGAATTTGTTAAGTGGACCTCAGATTTCACTTGTGCTCCTAACTCAAAATTACAGGGAGCAAACTGATAAAGTAGGGAGTAAATGCTCCCAAATTGGTTCCTATTTTGAGGCCTTGAGAACTAAAAAATTGACCACAAAAACATCTCCCTTGAACATTACTCTGTAGTCGATACCCATTCGAACGATCTGATTGGTCCGTTGAGCTGGCTCGTTGTGCTTTATCGTAGAATAAAACATAGTTTCTATTTCTTATATGAGATGCCCTTAAACACTAACTCGCTTGACTCCGTTGAGATATAATGTTATTTGTATAAACATTATTTTGAAAATAGTAATGCCTCCCGTCGTAGAACACATTCACTTGCAATTGAACAATCAAAGTGAAGTAAAAAATGACGTCATTTGCTAAGCGATACTCTAACCAACGTCTTAAATCACAAGAATGCGTTATTGTGTCATAAATAGAGAATACTAAACGACGTCCCCTTTAATAAAATATTTATGAAACGCGTGAGTGGTTTGTATTTTACGAGCGAAAGCAAGTTAAATACAAATACCATCTCATTAGTTTCATAAATATGTTATTTAACAGAACCGAGTTTAGTATATTATTTATTACTTACTGATTTAAATGTCACTTAATTCCACAAACTCGTTGATAAATGGGACACAGTCCATTGCGACCGCAGCACTAATATTGTGACGTCACATTTATGCCTTTATGACGTCATGTCAATCGGCAGCATGCAATGTTATTACACAATGTGTAAAAACATTGTAGACTTATCAATCAAACTGCGATATCTTCAATGGGCGAGTAATAAAGCAAACTGTCGGTCCCATTGACTGCCTGTGTATTATTGCTGTGGATAGCTTATATCTGCAAAAGGACTTCTAACTTTCCAACTCTGCATGAACATGTATAAAACAGAGAAGTTTACTATACCTATTGAACTGGACTTTCCTTCAACCTTACAACTTCTAAAATGTCCCTCTCTGAACCAATTCGTAGACAATTTCTATTTATTCTTTCCTTTAGTTTTACAATTTGTTAACATCAAATAAAACATTGTTCTCTTGATGCTATGGAATACAAATCGAAATACAGGATTAAACCGTCGAAACATCTCAATTTAACTGTGGAAACCGCCAAAAATAAACAATGTATATTCCCATATTTATAACGAAAATAGGTGACAGTAGCATTGGGAGGATTTTTTTCTTCAAACTGCTTGACACAACAAAGCTTATTAGTATTTGAAATGCATCATCAATGAAATACATAATTTGACTACTACAAACTGTACTTTTAAATATTACAAGGGTAAAAGTGTACAAGTGATTCGAAAACATTGAACGATTTGACAGACAAAATTAGGTCTCTAAGAAACTGCTAATATTTCTTACTTATACCTCGATATTTTACACCAAAACTGTGTTGGCACTTAGTACAAGTGGGCCCTTTTTGCATTTTGATCAAATTGTTACAGAACAGTCCTCATAAATACGAAGAGTCACATGATTCGAAATCGTTCGTTCCCTCTTCCTGCACGAAAACAAGACACATGTGCATCAATGAAATGGTCACGTGACTGTCAACTCCTCATTGATTGGACATTCCAGTTGTGCGCTAAATCTGAACAAGAAACGAGAAAGCAGATTCAACAGTCAGGCACATTTTAATGAATTTTAAACTGGCAACTATTTCCGTTGTGCTAAATCTTTTGTATAATTCCATTGTAAAAAAATAACATTTTGAATGTATATCTTTTACTTGTAATATAAAATAAAATAATAAAAACGACAAAAAGTTGTAGACCAACATGCATATGGTTTTTGTACAAATAAGCCCCTCGGTTGCTAACTAAGTCTACAAAATATTGTCACATTCTTCTTTTTTTTCTCAAGAAAATATCAATTGTTTATTTTTCCAATTCTTTATTTTCGTTTATCTACATGCATAGTTATTAAAGTAGATTATCAAACTACGCAAAAGAATGGAGTAGCCTAGATTAGTGTTCATTGCATTAATAATAATAAAAAATCAAAGAGCTTTTTGCATTTGATTTGTTTTTCTCATCATTTTACACAACAATGCGTATGCAGCACAAATGAATATACACACTGTCATGATTAAGTTTTGTAGAACATTAATATGACGTGAATATCCTAATGACGCAATACATTGTGACGTCATAATCGTGGGTGTCACTTGTCGTTACCTAGTGACATAAACATGGCTGACACATAGGCCTACTGTTGAGAGGGACAAACAATATTCTATTGCTTTTTTTCAGCCACACTATGGCTGAAAGAGCGTTAATTGACAAAACTGACGAAGAAATACCACTTGATGTACCAGACACCGATCTCCTATTCCCAAAAGACAGTAAATGGGCATGGATTGTTTGCATATGTTCATTTTTGACACAAGTTCTTATTTTAGGAATTCTTCATGCATTTGGGGTTTTCTTCGTTGAATTTGTTGACGACTTCAAGACGTCCAAAGGATCAGCAGGTTAGTTCGAAACCAAGAAAAAATTAGCTCAGTCAAACATTTCAACAATTTTATTCATTAGCATTATTACTTTTGAATACATCTTCATCGAATTTGTTTCTATTTGGTATTAGGATTCAGAATTTCACATATTTTACGACTTTATTAGATGTATTCATATTTGAAATCTAGTTGAACCTCAATATATATAAACTGCATACATTCAACACAAATTACCATTCGGGCGTCAGAAGATTTGTTTAGGTTTATTGAAAACAATAGCACACATTTTTTATGTTTGGCCTATATGTTATGTGAACAAAGTAAAAAGGATGCATTTTGTCTTCACAATGAAGTAGGACTTTTAACATCCCCAGATCAACAACACACAACAGCCACTAGTACAAATTAAATGTCCAGGAAATGTCGCTTTGACATAAATTATTAATCTTAAGAAAAACAATTTCTGGATAAGAACTTATTTACTAAGAACAGGATGATAATTTGGAATAACAACTTCTTTAATGTGAAAATACACGACGTTTCGAAGTATATACTCACTCCTTCATCAGGTGGAATGTGATGAAGGAATGTTTCATATTCCACCTGGTGAAGGATTGAGTATCCGAAAGTTCCTGAATATTCTTCACATTAAATAAGTTAAAAAATAGAACATTAATAATAACATAGTCCTGTTCTTATGTATGCTACTTCTAAATGCTCTTCAAAGAAATTAACTTGTAATGCTAACAATTCGGGACTATTGTAAGGAAACTGAACCAAGGAGATAAACATGTTTGCAATACAAACATCAGAGGGGGTAACTATTTGGAATTTGTATTTTTTAAATAATATTAATCTTGATTTCCACAGCATGGGTTGGATCAATAGCGTATGGCCTGTCAATGGCTGTTGGACCCTTCGTCAGCATGATGGTGTACCGGTTTGGTAACAGGTTCGTCATGATGCTGGGTGGTACCATGTGTGCTCTGTCCGTCCTCGCCTCCTCGTTTGTCACCTCCCTCTCTGTCCTCTTCCTCACCTTTTCGGTCTTCTTTGGGATAGGTATGTATAAATACAGTATATGCATAGTATATATATAGTGTACAGTGTATAGTGTACAGTATATGCATGGCATCTGTGAGTCAGAGATATTTGTTACAAACGTATTCGGACATATACGTTTTAAACGAGGAAACTTACATTGCTGTGCACCGTGGCTTCTTATACGTTCTTAATTGCTTAAATAAAGCACTTAATAACATAATGAATACAAGACAGCAAATTGTGTTATGTCCATATTTGATCAACGATTTTCTTCTTAGTAACTTTCATTTCTACATGTATGCACTGTCTGAGTGTTTCTCACCCTCTGGTTCAATTCAAGCAATTCTCTTCCAAATGAAAAATGTTATATAACACGTATTCGTTCCTAAGTCTATCCTTTCTTATCCAATCATACACTAACAGTTCTTAACTCATTTTTGCGTACATTTTCACGGAAGTTAAAGAGGCAGTAGCACTTTTTTTTCGCTCAAATTAGTCCGTGCAATGAAGTGAAACATAAGTTCACCAATAGTAAAACACCCTTCTCTTTTCGGAAAAGTTAAAAATGAGTGTACATGGCTCAGTAAAGCCATGGGAATCGTTTTTTGGAATTCGAAATAATGAAATGTGTTCACAATAAAATGGCCGCCATGCAATGTTTGTTTTAAACGCAACACCGTTATTACAACTACGGATAATTGGTTTGTATTATAAGATGTTTTACCGTCTAAAGTAAATTTAAATGATACAAACTATCATTATAAATGAGAAATTTAGTAACACTTGCAGTGCTTGCATTTAATTAGTCTAAACTTTATAACTACTGCTTGTAGGAAATGTCAAGATTCAAGCCAATACGTCAACGTACCATTTAGTATCAGTTTAGTTGACGATCTAATCACAAGTAACTAATTATTACCAGTTATGTAAAAAGTGTTAGAATTGACCCCGCTCTACCCTACCAACTAGAACCAGTGGAATAAAAGACTGAACAAATGTTAGATGTAAAAATGTCTATTTAGTAGTTGTCAAATTACTGTGGGTGATTTCATGAATGGATGGGACCGCCACAGTCAGAACAAGTATATATTATTTCGATTGTCGTGATTATTTGTTAGTTCTGATTATCTCATATATTGTTTTTATAAATGCTTTTGCCACTGTTATCACAGTGGTCGAGTGAGGGCAATTCGATGAGATTAATACATTTGTGATAAGACAATTGAATCTAAAACTAAAAGAATCTAAAACTCTCCTCATTTTTTTCAAAGGCGCTGGATTTGCCATAACGCCGACCATGACAATCGGCCAAGAGTACTTCGACAAATACGCCAGCATCTCTGTGGGGATTATGACGGCCGGAAGTTCGGTTGGAACCTTGATCACGGCACCTCTTGCCCAGGCACTTATTCGCGGCCTCGGCTGGAGAAATACCTTTCGGTTCTTTTCTGGAACATGCGCACTCACTGTCGTCTGCAACATTCTGATTCGACCCATCTCTGTCCGGAAGCGAACCCCGACCCAGCGGCTTCGCGCCTCGCCTGCCCGACGTCTCATGGAGGAACTAAAGCTCTGGAAGAACCGAGTGTTCGTCGTGTGGACGGCGGCCATCACTTGTGTCATGTTCGGATACTACATTCCGTACGTGCATCTGGTAGGTTGGGTCATATATACAGAAGTAGACTATATCTTGTTTTATAACATTGGATAATATTTGACATTGGGAACATGAAACGTGTACAATTTGTTTGAACATTAACGATCATAAACGTCGTAAAACGATTATCAAACACGAGACTTTCGTACACTGAAGTATCTGAAACAAATAACAATGATGTTATTTATACCATATGAAGTACGCTCTTTTCCTTATATCTATGTTCAGATCTACAACGGTTACCTGTGCTCCTTTTATATACTTCTTCGATTGGCATTCTAGAAGTTGAGGTGATGAAGAATAGAGACAATAAATGGATACAACTTTTTATTATTATTCGAAGGCGACGTTTCGACATATATTCTAATGCCATTACTTGCTTGACGACATTAGAATCAATGTCGAAATATCACCTTCAAAGAATAATGAAGTTATATACCCATTAAATTTCCATTTGGAAAACTGCACATGAGATCAAGATTTGGTGACCATGCAATCTAACATATTTCGGATTGATGACGTTCACGGTTGACCACTTCTCATGTACCAACTTCTGCACTGCTTTTACTTTCTTTCTTTTTTGTCTGTTTATACTGCTGGAACCTTCCTGTTGTTCTCTTGCACTATGATGCTACTGATCCCTCCCTTCTCTATACAGGTCTCCTACGCAGTAGACAACGGCATCTCGGAGGAGCAGGGTTCCATGTTGATGATGATATTCGGGGCGGTCACTGCAACTGGCCGGGTGGTGTTTGGCAAGGTGGTCCAGTACGGCTTCCTCAACCGGCTCCACATGCATCAGCTCTCCATGGTTATCACCGGGGCAGGGACCATGCTTCTCCCCCTCATAAAGTCATTCGGAGGTCTGGCTGCATACGTCATCATCGTCGGCCTCGTGGACGGCTGCTACGTCGTGTTGTTGCCCCTGCTGACATGTTCTCTGGTTGGGTCGGAGCAGGCCATCCTCGCCTGGGGCTTCCTCATTGGTACATGTTCTATAACCTTTACTCTTGGACCTCCCGTTGCAGGTGAGTGTTAGGTCACTTAATCCTCACACACATAAGTACTGTTACCATTGTACCGACAGCTCAAATAATTACTTCTCTTTACTGGCAGGGAAATGTTGAACTAATTAAAGCTAAATACGTAGGTTTAAATGAAAATTGAAAACATAGTATTGGTGACTTTGGTATTGCTATATACGCTTCTGTCAGACCTACATGGTAGAGAAGATTTTACTCTTGAAGTGACAAATCATTTTGCGAAAATCAAAATTAAATTGCACAATTGTCTTTATTTTAATTGTTCAAATTTTCTTTTTGTTCCAGGTTTCATTTATGACGCTTATGGAAGTTACAACGTCGCCTTCCACGTGGCTGGACTGCCAATCCTGACCGGTGCACTCATTCTGTTCCTCATCCCGTGGGCTCAAAGAACCTCACAATCTTCCAGTATCATCAAGGTCATCAGCGTGGTTCAGATGCACGACGAGGATGATGCCTCCAATGTCGACTTCATCACGCTCTCGAAGTGCAGCTCTGTCATTGACCATGACGATGATCCATCGGACACCAACGTCGCCAACAGCGTCACAGACACCGATCTAAATGGTCTGTACTTCAGCGACATTAACCAGGACACTGTTGTTCCGAGATCCCCTGGTGGGCGAAGAGCTCTGCGGGAAGTTGACTTTGCCCTGTCTGCCCTGCACAAAAGTGATCAGGTTCTGTCCAAGATGCTCGGTGCTGGGAAAAGGGGATCAAGTCAAAGACGAGAGATTCCAAGTCAAACTGAGACTAGACGTTCTCCATCAACATCTTCAGGAAAGGTAAATCTTAATCTTTATCTATTTGGGCTGCATAATTTCTGGTTAAAGTGTGGTCTTGGTGATGTAAATCTGTATGAACTTCAACCATAGCTTTAATTCACGTCTGTTAAAACCAATTAACGTTTATCACTACATTTTGTTATATTCTATATAAGGTTTGTCTTAACTGTTTCAGGGAAGTGGACGCAAAAGCAATGTGATCAATATATCATCTGCTTCCGGCTCCCCTAGTAGCAGAAGACATGCAGCATCCCACAGCCAGTCAGGTGCTCGGGAGAAGAAGCAAAGCAATATCGGTATCCAAGCTGACATGGTTTCAGTTGATAGTCGTGCTGTAACGCCTTCACAGTCAGGTCTTGCTTCAGATGTATCAATTCACTGTTTCCATCCCACGGCAAGTGCCCTGTACCAAGCCATACTGGTCCTAGAGCAGCAGCAGCTTCAGCAGCAGCAACAATTGAGTTACCAATCAGGGATCGTGTCTGAGAGTAGCAGGGCGTCGATGACAAGTGGGAACAATCCTACTACTCCGCTCCTGGAAGAGTTTGTCAGTGGCCAACTTGAGAGACTGATTGATTCTCTACGTAGTCCAAACAGACAGCAGTTTGAAAACATTCGATCTCATCATAGCTCAGGTTTGCAAAGTCCATTAGGTGAGGCACAAGAACATCTCACATCTGGAACTGGTCTTTCAGGACCATCATCACGTACATCGAGGGGAAGTTATCAATGTCGTCTACCGTCTAGCCAAACCAAATCTGCAAGCACCCAGACGGAAACAGTTAAGAAAACAGGAGATGAGAAAAATGAGAATCTTTCTCCAGGACTAGATGAGTTGCCGACATCGGAGCAGAGTATGACTGCAAGCACTGCAAACCTTCAAGAAGGTATTCGAATGGGAACTGGATCAACTCCTGTTGACATCCCCAGCACAGCCCTTCTGACAGACGATTTGGAAGTGTTTTCGATGGATCCTTTGAGTCCATTTGGTAGTCCACCCTCTGATATTCCACGGATTCCCCCTCCACCGCCTCCGCCTGGGCCTGGGCTTCAACTTGACACGAGGAATGCCATTGGTGCTACATCTTCTGAAAGTCCAATCCACACATCAATATGCGAAAATGGAGCTGTGTTTCCAATGGATCAATCTCCCCAAGGAATCATACACAATGTTGTCACTGAAAGTCTTCCATCAGCTCATACTGATACTGGCGTCCTTATTAGCACTTCAGTGCCCAAAGAAACACCTTCATCAAAGACACTAATCCTGTCGGATGGAATATTTAAAATGGACGAAGATCATTTTGGTTATGCACCAAAACTTCAGTCGTGTATAGAAGGCCAGGATGAAGCGATAGACCAGTCTACAGCGCCTTCCCCGACTCAGATGCAAACTGGTCGCTTCATAGTTGATACAGTAGATCTCTCTGACACAGACATTCCAGTCATCCTCCCGCCTCCGGTATCCGCCAGCCGGCAAAATGAAAGACGTCATCGTACCTCTGTTGAAGATACTTTCTT
The DNA here is from genome assembly GCA_936450465.1 of Gibbula magus. Lineage (NCBI taxonomy): Eukaryota > Metazoa > Mollusca > Gastropoda > Trochida > Trochidae > Gibbula > Gibbula magus. Next base: position 16,445,255 of record OW388293.1, on the reverse strand, counting down.
GATTGAAGTGTCCGAGGACCAGTCGATAGGCGCCGAGGGTACTTCTCCGTGTGCACTCTCCAAACATTCAAACAAGTCTGTTGAAAGTGAAGGCTTCGACTGTGACCTCTTTGCAGCATGCGGGGATAGTTCGTCTGTGGAGACCACCATTCATCATGATGATGTTATGTTTCGTTTGGATACACTCCATGACGGAACTTCCGATGAGGTCGTGGGTGATCCAGATCAAACTGCTTCCGGCGACTCAGTAGAACTGCTTCAGAGAGGATCCGACGGGTTCAGTGCACAGGATCCGAACTCTTAGATCCACTGACCATGTTGTTATGATTTGATGGATCATTTCATCGTGTTATGTGATGTGGTGAATTCAGTTTTTTTCGTGGTCTTTTTTGTACATTATCTTATTGGTTTTATACATGTATTTACAATACATTACACGTTTGTGAATGTAATGTAACCATTGTCCTGCTCTGTAACCGACATTTCTCAAAATTACAAATCTTCTTTCACATAATTTCTATTTCCCAGATCTTTCATAAAATACAATATGTCTACAAAGGTGCAATTTAATGCATTATTTTGTTACATTACGATAAATAAAAACAGTACTTGTGCATGTGCCTGTGTCTGTGTTGAAATTTCGATGTATATCAGACCCTTTAAAGGAAACTTTCTACTCAATTTAAAGGCTTGTAAAAGAACTCTTATACAGTTTTTATAGAATCAGTGAAATAAAAAAATATATATACATGTATATCTCGTTCGACCATACATGTCATCTCCGTCGGTCGCCGGTGCATGCTCTCTGATTAACCGAAAGACAGTTGTAAAGGCCTTAAATTTTCGCCGACTGACTCAAACAAGACTTGTGGTCTCAAGAACAAGTTCTGTGTCCGCCACTATTTCTCAACAACGACATATTTTGAGAATTGAGTAACATTCAAGAGCTTGATAATGTATTTTATTGTCCACGATCTTCAACTTCATATGGCAGCAATCGCAGTAAAGCAATAGGGCCAGCAAGTCTACAGGGTTAGTACTTGATTCACTCTGACATGTAAAGAGGTACAAATACATGACTATCAACCCGGGCATAAGTGTCTGTCTAAGGTCTAAAACAGCACAAAACAGTCGTTGGACTAACGTAGCGTGCGTGTGTCAGAGCCTTGACTTTGGGCTTCCACATGCGTGTGTGTCTGTTAGCTCAGCGAGGAAAGGTCAGATTGGCCTAGGAGCAACGGGACCCTTATATGTGAAGTAAACTGCCAGGCAAAAGAAAGTACTCACGTCTGTTGATTTATTTATATGTATGATTTTCAATTGCAAATATCTGAAGTTTTCGATGTCATAATCTAAAACCTGAGAAGTACAGGTACTTCTACATGTTTTTGGGTTTTTTTAATTTTAATTTTTTAATTTAAAATTTCTTCAAAAAATATGTTTGATGATACACAGCTGTTCATCGACATATCTATGTGAATATTAATAAATGTGCCTGATTCTGCACACATTTACAACATTTTAAACATGATAAGGGCCATTTGGTGTAAATTTCCTACCCTGTCTTGATTAAACAAAGATATTTTAACTAAAACTTAACCAGTCACCAATTAATTCATTCAAACTACTTCAGATAAGAAGTATTGTATCGTGCCTTAGTCAAATGCATCTGTTTCTATTAAATATAGAATTAATCGAAACCAACTGAGCTGAGTACTTTATTTTGCCCTCAGAGGAGAGAAAAATGCTAGCAAACAATTAGTATACCAAAACTTGCGCTCGTTTAATTAAACTGACATTTAATGGAAGGTCACTTATCGACTTGCATATGAAATAATAGGTTTTTAATATGTTATGAACCGTGATGGAACATGCAATTATATTCTATTGGTCATAGTATGTTTACAACCAATGTCAGGATGCTGTTGCTTTCGCTCGTCATATACAAAACTCGTTTTATAAATATGTTATTAAACGGGACGTCGTTTAGTATTCTCTATTAATGTACGTGGTATATGAACGAAAGGCCTACCATGAAGTCGGGTTTCTTCTGTAAATGATATCACACTCTTAGGCTTGCAATGAAGTCTTCTATAAATGATGTCGTACTCCAATTTTGTTGTATGTGTTATATTTAAATATTAGGTGCATGTGGAGACCATTCGTTAGTATACAAGGTATTATATCTATACTGAACTTAAGACATAAAGAAGATAGTAATTTAGCGAGAAAACGTTCTTCATGTGTTGTGAATCTTATATGAAATCATTATTTAGGCCTACTGTTTACTAATAGAGAGCATAACATAATGTTATGATCTCTGTTAGTAGCTAATACTCAATCTTCGACAATTTAAAATAAACACACTAGAACCATTTGCACGCTATTTAAAGCAACTTTCAAAACAGTTACACTTAGTGAGAGAGTTTATTTCGTAAAGGGGCCACCGACCCTTATACAATACAATGTTGACGAATAACAATTATAACACGTTAGCGCCATATATATAATGGAAAGTGTATGCTATCATGTACAGTGTCTCAATATTTTTGTTATTCTTAATTTAAAAACTTAGCTCTTTTCTTCAAAGCTAGAAATATAAACTTAGCAAGATTGTTCACAATTTTGGAATTGTGAGATCTTAGTAGTCTTATAAATTTAGTTTCATTTATGTAATAAAGTGGAAGCAGACTGCGTTTCAAATCACAATAGAATGGACATTCAATCACAGGAACTCGATATCGTAAGTAAAATGTAGGTAAAACGTAGGTAAAAAAACCTACCCCCTATATAACATAGAGTACATGTATATCGTAAGTAAAATGTAGGTAAAACGTAGATAAAAAAAAACAACCTATATCCCCTATATAACATAGTGTATACTCTATGTTATATAGGGGGTAGGGTTTTTTTTACCTACGTTTTATCTACATTTTACTTACGATATCGAGTTCCTGTGGTTTCTTCAGACTGATTAATGATTAAGATGATTAATTTATGTGTTCATTATTCAGTCGTGTTAAAATACGTATAAATGAAAATTTATATTTTCCAGTTATCTAGTAAAATATCTGAAAAACAAATTTGTATCCTGTTTATATATTTAAAATATAAAGAATTAAAGTGTTCATGCACTTGAGGGTAATAATCCTAAATGAGACTCTGGCTAGGGGAGACAACTCCTTTCGAATTACCGCTATTGTTGTAAGCGGCATTGCTCATTTCCATAAGGGGCTTGCCACATCGGACGAACAGACAGGATACTGTCTTCTCGTGATCTGTCATTATTTATTGCAGTACCTGATCGTACACACAGTGGTGAGTTTATTGAAGACTGTATTGTAAATTTGATTGTGTTATCTTTATCGCAAAGAATTAATGAATGATTTCGCCAGTGATCAAGTATTTCCTCGTTCTCAAAACGCAGGTCGCCGGTTCGGTGTCAAATTTGTCACTCATAATCATATCCTTGTTACTCTTGTAAATTGTAATCAGTAAACGCCAAACCAAGTCTATCAGGCAAGAAACTCAACATGGCCAATTTAAGTAAGAGATCTTACAGGCTTCTAAGTCACAACCTTATGAAATTAGATTACAGTATTACCCTCAACAATTTACTCAGAGTCAGAAGTGAGGCGTAGCTGAGTAGCATACAGATACGGATACTATTATTTGGCATGTTATACTGTATCACTTTTGACTTTCATAGTGTACTACAGTAGGCTATGTCTGAAAGGAATAGGCCTAGTCAAATCCAAGGACATGCACGTAACAAACGACATCCTCCTTGTTTTGCCTCCCCTTGAACGGGAAAATGGCAAAATGAGTTCGTTGACATAATTATTCGTAGGCAGAATGGGTTCGTAGAAGTTAGTATTGTAGATAAATTATAAAAATTGTTTTTATATCATATTAGCCTATTGTTAACACGCATTTATAAATTATTTACATTTATTTTGAATGTTGACATGTAAAATCGTATAACTGAGATGTTATGTTTGCAGTGATACGAAACTGATGCTTCTTTTCTACTAGTTTTTTCCATGGAAACGACTGTGTTGCCTGTTTGCCTGTTTTTAAACAGTATATATAATAACAATATATTCATAGCACATTTTTTTTTTAAGATATCACACAAAATTAGTGAACTGAATAATATTAGTCTACTCAACTCGGACAGGACGTATTTGCATACAGTGAGATGTTTTGATTGTACATTACTCTGTCGGCAACTTTTCATCTTCCCGGCATCTGCTAATCTGCCAATCGTTGCTGATTTATAATAATCCTGTACTGTAATCATACTTTGATACTTTTTTTTTTATTATTCAAAAGAATCAAAGCAAAAATATCACATCGCATAAAAACGATAGCCAAAAAACATAACCCAACACAAAGTGCCAGTTAAAACTTTTTATGTACATCTATTGTTCAGATTAACATAAAAAGTTAATAATTTATCACTACAATAGTATTCATGAAAAGTAATTGTTTAGAATGATTTTATTCCATATTCTACTAACGTTTACGAAGCTTTTAAACAGCCTACGAAACTAACGAAATTGACGCCTTCGAACCTATTCTGCCTTGAATAAACCTACACCCCCTTGAACAGCTGTTATGCTAATAAAAGGGATCTAATGTCATTGGGTTTGTTTATGGTGAATGGTCATTAAATTACACAATGACCACATCATGATTCATCATTATCGCATCACCAAGGCTACATGACCAGTTTGCTAAATATTCACTAAGATATGTTCTAATTGCTTCCTTTTTGAATTGCAAGTATGATTCTAAATGTTTTAGCCTTGGTTTTTGAGACCCCTTTTTGCGAAGTCAGCAGACATAAGCATTACCAATCCAAGGGTCGTTGGTTCAAGCCCCACTTAGGAAGTTTGTTGACTTGCAAATGTTTGCAACTTACGTTTGAGAGGTGAGCTTGCGACCTCATATCTCCTTGCCTTCATTCAAATGAGAAAATGTTGTCTTATCTTTTCAGAATTTTTAAAATGCAGAATAATAATTTCGACCAGCTTGATCTTAGTGGCAAGCTGATAATAAAAGTTCAGCTTGGTGACGACATCCGCCGCATTCCAATCCACAATGAAGACATTACTTACGATGAGTTGGTTCTTATGATGCAGCGTGTTTATAGGGGAAAGCTCAATAGTAATGATGATATCAACGTTAAATACAAAGATGAAGGTAACTAATGTTTGACAATTACATTTTTTTTCTCAATATTGAAAAAGGAGAAAGGAAATTATATTTTATGATAAATTAGGATAAAATATGGTAAGCAATTTAAAATAACCCATTGTATTTTAATTGACTGAAAGTCATCTTACAAAAACTAGATTTACTTCAAATCCTTGAAGTCCATAATTTTGTTGTTGGTAATGCTTTAGGTGTTAGGCTTTAGGTGCTGTAAACACTGTATGTGTGTATTAACTTTTTAAAGTTGCAGATTTTCTTAAAATTAATAAAAATTCAACATTTTCATGTTTCAGATGGAGACCTCATCACAATATTTGACAGCTCTGATTTATCTTTTGCAATCCAGTGCAGTCGTATACTGAAAATAACATTATTTGGTGAGGAAATGTAATTTTTAAAAGTGAAATATTGTTGTATAAATTGTTGTATAATGTCTTCTATGTCAATGATTATCGTGGATTTATATGCCGAATTGACAGTACTTTATATCAATTGCTATTTCTATGCATACATTAGTTTGTGGTTTATTTCAGTGAATGGTCAACCAAGACCTCTAGAATCAGATGAAGTAAAGCTACTGAGAAAGGAACTCCAGCAGATTCGAGACCGAGTGAACAGAATTCTCGACCGCCTTGAGCCAACGCCAATTCCTTCAAGTACCAGTGACTCCCAAATACTTGATGGTAGCTTGCACTAACACTCTCTAACACCCATCTTGTAATACTTAACATGGTTTCAGTTAAGGGTTAATCTGAAACCTACCATATATTACTGGGTATTAGTTGAGAATTTGATTCCAGAAATTAGGGAGTCAAAGAGCTTGGGGGGGGGGGGGGGGCGGGGGGGGGGGGGGGGGGTGAGGGAGAGTGTAGGGTGGACAATTTACACCAAGGGTCTATGTTTCCGACCTTAAAATTTAGAGGCAGGGTGAGTATCAGCCAGCCCATGTAGACTGTTGTTGCTGTCTTAAAGATATAGTTCGATTGGAGTTCTAGCGTTGCAGTGACAGTATGAATGCTCATCAAAAGAATGTGTTGCGCACCAGGTGTCAAATAGAATGCGTTTAATTACGGATAGATAGCATTATTGCAACCGAAACCTTTCATTGTAAAAACTACTCCTGTCATTGCCTCTTTAAGGTAAACCGATATGTACCTTACATTTTGGCTCTTTTGGTGATCCATCTGTGCCAAAATGCATTCAAATAATAGATAATCATGTCTGAAGCAATTTGAATGTGTGTTAATTTATTAACTTTGTATTCAATAATTAAGAATTGATTTCAAAATTTATTAAGTTCATGGAGGTAGCGGATTTAAGCCAAGTTTGCACAGCGTTTTTTAAAGTTTATACCTCCATGAACTTAATAAATTTTGAAGTCAATCATACTTATAAATAAATGTACTCGTATGAAGACACCAAGTATTAGCCCAGTCTACAATGTGTTCATCAGCCAATGAAAATGCACAACTCAACTAGCCATGGACCTGACGTCATGGGGGCATGGCTAAATGTGATGTGACGTCACAAAATTAAGTTTATGCAGGTATGAACTGAATCTCTGCAGTGTTCAGCGAATCAGATCCATGCAAAGCAATTGCTACTTATTTATTCTCAAATGAAAACAAATGATATTGATATGATGTATCTCTAGTCAAACACTTTTAACACAAGGCGTAATATGTATCAAGACCTGCATAAAGAAATAGAAGAAACTTAAGCCAAGATTTCTATCTCTTCAGAATTTCAATGCATGTTATGTTCCTCATATAAAGGTATATTAAAATGCATGATCCCACATATGATTAACCATAGTCATAAGACACATATTTCACAAGATTTTATGTTTGTCTCTATGATATAGCCAATTCACTATGTACCTATCATATCCTATATTATATCTCTGTCATACCGGTATTATATTTGCAATAGATAGTAGCTATGTGCCTGAGTCTGTGAACCCACTTGTTGTGTTTGTGACATCAAGAAATCTCAAAATGGTCTCAACAAACAAGAAGTATGTAACTGAAAACAGAAGTTTTGTTTGTTTTGAACAACACAATAAAACCATGAATTTAAAACAAACCATGAAAAACAATGATCCAATGTGGAAACAATCTCATTTCAAAGTGTTTATATGTGAGGGCGGGAGTCAATAGGCAGCATAGATATACACCTGAGACACTGCATGTGTATGTATCTTAGTTATAATAACAATATGAGCATGTATTCATAAACACATAGACATTGTAATAACATGTTTGGTTTGTTGGAAGCTGAAATTGTGTACTTGTGTATAGAACAAACTATTTCACTTTTCACTGCATTATTTATTCAAACACTATAACATTTTCTTATGCTGTGAATACTTTCCTTTTACTTTGAGAAATAATCTTTACAGTTCGGTATTTCATGTAATTTGTCTGATTTATACAAATACTTCATAGCTTTCAAAAAGCAGAAACTTTTTGTTGTGAAAAAGCAAATTTGCATAATCAGAAGAAGTTGACTTAGTTTTCGCTGAAGTATTCAACAAATGAGAATTCATAATTCCCTGGCAACATTGGTAATACCAATGAAGTATGAAGCGCCTTCATTAATCACATTTGCAGTGTGTGAGAAGAAAAGACGGAAATATCAAGTACAAAAAATAAGACCGTTGATTGGTTCACCAGGAACAGGTTCAAGTCCAGGAAAGAAAGGCGGGGTCGGGGGCGGGTCTCAGCGTCCAGTGAACGTGGCTAGCAGTAAAGAGTTTGACCCGCTGTCGTCCCAGAGATCTGTAGAGGAGAGCACGCAGAACAAGGTCATGTCCTCTTTCGGGATAGCTGGAGATTGTGAGTAGTTTGAGTTTCCTATGTAGATTCACTCTCTTCCTGTTTTATATAAATGTGTATCAGATCATTTTGGATGACAACTTTAATGTATATATATTAGAAGTGATTGTGATTGATACCAGTCGAGAATTTGTACAGAAATATTGTTGTTCACATATCAAAAGATGGTTAATATGTTAGAATTAATGACTATTTCAGAGTTTAGTAAAAGTCAAATCCAGTATATCCAATAAAACTTCATTGAATATTGTTCCCATTAACCTTTCCACCACTTTGTTTTGCCTCATCATATAGCATCATATATTACTTTATTTCTTCTTAAACAATACTGCCTGCCACAGTGAAATGTTACATTCTAATGCTTCCAGCAACAGCAGATCGCCCAGGTACCCCTGACAGTATATCTAGTGTAGGCTCCTCTGCCAGCAACCAGTACAAGCGTCAACAACAGCCTACACCCACACAACAGCCAGCAACCCCACAACAACAACCATCACCTTCCCCCCAGTCCTTCCCTCAACAACAGCAGCAGCCACCCCAGACTGCAGCAGCATCGTTTCCAGGACAACCGGGATATCAACAGCCGTCTGCTTCCCAGGCTCCAACCTCTCAGTTCCAAGGTCAAGGTCAACCTGGGTCATTTCCAGGTCAAGGTCAGCAGCAGCAAGGATATCAACAACCTGGACAAGGTAAAACAAAAGTCATTCTACTGATATAGAAATATTTGATAAATGCTAACCATACATTGTGAATTCAAAGTATCATCAAAACAGTGATTAAATTTTCCTTGATATATACATTGCTTATCTTATTGATCCTGTGCCCATATCCAGCATTGGCAGTTTCTATAGACCATGTTGAGGGAGACAAGCATTTCATCCATATTCATATTAAATTTAATCCAATTGAAAGGCTGATTTCAAGAACAACTCATGCAGCCAGAGGATACTCAATAAAATCTATAAAACAATATCAATATAATATAGGGTTCAAAATTAGCACTAGTCTTGTAGCCCATGGCTAGTGAAAGAGTTGCTGGACTAGTAAAATGTTTTGACTGGTAGTCCAAAAGGCTAGTGTGAATTTTAGGATGATTTATTCCTATAGATGTATTTGGCTAGCTGGATTTGTCTTTTGACTAGTACTTTAGAAAATTAATAAGTCAAAATGGCTAGAGCCTTGATACAATTAATTTCAATCCCTTTCTTTCTAGTATGCCAATAATTTGCATATCATCGAATACATTTCTCTGGCTGTAATATTCCATATCTAAACCAAAGCCAAAGAATGTAAACCATTTTGTATTTACTCTTTATCTATGTCTAATCTTCATCCCAGCTGGATTTCCCCAGACATATTCACAAGGTCAACCGACCTACAACCCCCCTCAACCCCAGACAGGGCAACCTCAACCCATGCCACAGCTTAGTCAACCTGGTCAACCCCAACCTGGTCAACCCCAACCTGGTCAACCCCAACCGGGCCAATCTCAGCCAGGCCAGCCTCAGCCCGGACAAGCCGGCTATGGGTCCCAATATCAGACCTATCCTGGACAGCAGCCAGGGCAAGGACAACAGGCCGGGCAACAGGCCATGTATTCCCAGCAACAGGCAAACTATCAACAAGGACAGGTCAGTAGAATGATAGAAAACTTTGTGTATATGTGAACAGTAATATCTCATTTTGTGAATTGTAGCCCTTAGCTTGCTTATTGCCTTTAATTCTGTCACTCTCCCTACTCTTTTCATTAATCAGAAAAGTTCATAATAATGTTTACAACCCATCCATTCAAGTTCATAATAATGTTTACAACCCATCTATTCAATAAGTATCCTGAGTTTTAGTCAAATTTCAGCTTTAAAATCATTCAAAAATTGCAATATGGGATACTCTGGTACGAGTTTAATACATCTCAGGTCCTTGATTTTTGACCGGTTTATTAACAGAACCCAGAATTCTTTTGGTCCCTAGCGTTTTGATTTGACATAACTATTCAATCAGCTACATGGATTCATCCTGTTCAATCTGAGTCTTTGTATCTGCATGACTCCAACAATTCCCTGAGACGAGGTGAAATGTGGTTGCACAAACAGGGGATGGTTGGAGCCATGCAGATACAAATACCCTGATGGAGCAGGATGCTTGGATGTTAATTGTTAAAATCTTTACTGAACTGCAGGTGTAGTTTCTCCTAATGTCCTAATTTGGATTTGTTAATGAATTTTGTAAATAACATCGTTAACTCTACTGAGGAAATTTGCTAACAGTTTTTTCCTGTTAAATGTCAAAACATAATACATGTTTGCTTTGTTCTATGAAATCCTATTTAATTCATTTCATGGTAGTGGCCCCGGTAAGGAATATAAGGTGAGAGGAGAACGTGATGGTCAAGGTTTGAGCAATCATCCATTTCCTTCAGTTTCCTATTGTTTAATTTATCAACAGTTCCTACCATGAACAACAGTCGATCATTCCTCATCCTCGTCCAATCAAAATGAGCTCACATCTTTCACAACTGTGCTTGGACATCAATTTTAAATGAAATTTGTATGCAATAGTCCATCCAAAACTTAGTTTTGTGTTCTCATTGTAATCAGAAATCATATCTTTGATTGATGAATATTGTAATGGATTATATTCCCTGCCTTCTTATTTGCTACTGTTTCTGACAGAGTGTTCCTAAGATTGATGTGATCTCAATGAGTTTGCTCCAACAAAAGCCATTTATCTGGCCTTCCCTATTGCACAATCCAAATTTTGTATGTATATCTTTGTATCTTTGTGCTTCCTTCAAGAGAATTTTAATTTTCATTGGTGATGGTATCCTCTCAAATTCTTTGTATCTATTCATGAAAATACTGTTGAATTCATTTATGTACCATGTAAAAATGGACAGATTTTGAGTTTTTTAATTTTGATGAGTTTATTTATTATTACATATATAATTTAATGTGAAATATTCAATATGAATTGTCAATCATTTGATATCACTTTCTTGTTTGGGTATTTTATTTTTGCACCAAGAATTTTATGAAGCTGATAATCATATAAAATTATTAACACTTGCCTTGCTGCGGACAATTAAAGTTGCCGAACACAAGGTCAAGACGAAGTCTAATCCACCATTGTATGATAGCAATATCTGTGTGAACAATAAACTTGAAATTTGCATAATCCAAAAGTATGATACGAACAGTGCAAAGAAAATAAGCACAACAATGTCAGTCCAAATGAAAAGTTTCCAGTTAACGTTTAAGCGATGCATTTAAATTTATAAGACTACCATTTACACCATATTTTCATACTTTCAGCAGACCCAGCGATTCCCAACCCCTGCATCGAACGCAAGCCCACAAGGGGCAGGTAACCCCTACTCACGAGGACCGGGGTACGCAGGGGCGGGGTACCCTCGTCCCCAGGGTGGCTACCCTCAAGGCTACCAGTGAGGGACTCAAAATGATAAATTGTGCTATTTTTCCGAGATCAAATTTCAAAGACATTTTGAATTTCAAGTGGTTTATATTGTAAAAATATATTTATGTTTGGCTGTTGTTTACTTGCCTTGTGGATATCTTTGTGCTCATCTTTTTCAAAAAGGACAAATAGTGATATACATGATTTTACTATTGATGCTTTATTATAATGTGTGTAAAATATGTGAAGGAACAATGATAAGTAAGCTATACGGTTTCTCTGCACATTTATATAAATAAGTTTAAGACATGCCTGTGAAAATGTATTTATTGCTGTGTAAATTAGAAACCCCATGAAAAATATATTGAGACAATAACATTTTGTTATTATTCATTTGTTGTATGATGGAGAGACATTATGTGAATGATTGAACTTATAAATGTGGAACAACTGTTAGATATACTTCTATGTAAAATCTGACAAAAATCTCTGATAAGATGCCCTGATAAATGGCACAATGGTTCTATGATCAATTCAATCGTCATATTTGATGTATTTTGTGATTTAGTTCGTACATTAAACAATAAAATGACTCAATGACAAATCAACATTATATGTAAATAGGTTTTTGTAATTAACAATTAAGACCAATGTTTGAATGATAAGACATTCATTAATCTTTATGTCAGTCATGCTTACTTGAAAATTTGTAATAATTTTCTGTAATAAATCTCAAGTTGTATTTGTTTTCAAATTGACAATCTCATGTCTGTGACATAATCTTTTTTTTTCATTTTTAAGAAACTTTTATTGGGTCTTCCGTAAGAAGAGGCGTATTTCCTGAAACCTTAAATAAAAACATATTTATAAAATGGGTAAAGATACATTACATCATCTCCATCTATTGTCCTGACATTTTATGAAGTACCACCTTATGTTCATTGATCAAAATCAAAAATGTCTTTTGAAATCATTATCACTCTATTTTAACAAACCAGAGAGAAAATTCTTTCACAATGTGTACGTAGATGTTGACAGTTGTTACTGAAATCACTTTGATAAGTTTCCCCCTGAGCTGGTAATATATTATATGACTAGCTATGGAATACTGGGATTTATCAGTGAAATATACTGTCTATCAAGCTGCAGTGAAGATATCTTATATTTTTCACTGTTAGGTTAAAGTTCAAGAGTTTGCCATCATTAACTATCTTCTGATGTAACAAATTCTCTTATGACATCACATTGTTACTCTGGAAACGGACTGTTCCTAGCAGCCTCTCAACATGAAAACAACCCTGTTGTGGCATTATTACAAGGATAACATCATATAAATTATGAATAGAATATGTGTCAATTCTTGACAAATACCATGTTTATCTCATCTGGTGAGGTAGAAAAGTTTTCAGTCTTGGCTGCTACACTCAGGAAAATATAAATTTTCTACCTCACTTTGAGATAAACATGGTATTAGTCAAGAAAAGACAGATATCCTCTATACAACAAAATATATGGTTCATATAAGTAAAAGATTTGATTTTTAAGTAACAGTAAGAATGGTAGTGTGTTTGTGTGAATACAGCAGCCAAATGTTCAGATATAATTCAGTGTTTGTATAATAGGTATTTGCTTAAAGGGAGCAATGTTTTTTGTTGGAAATAACTTGGATATAGACAATATTTGTTATTTTAATCAAGATACATGTACATTGAAAATATACCATCATCATGTAATAGTACAATACACTGATGTCCCCTTACATCTATATATAACATTCTGTATATCATACCATAATGAACACAATATTTATGTGGAAAGTTCAAATTGTATGAAAATATTAATAATTGTATTTATCATATTTTGTTTATGTGTCATTTTAGTTCTTATTTTTCATTTAAGTGATTCATTGAATACAATGTATTGCTACTGAAATCTATATAAATTTGTGCATGAACATTAAACAATGCCATGACTTTCTTTGAAAATGAACATTCATCCATTACCTGTAATTCAAACCTGTGTTAACTTCTCATCATGCATGAGTGAGGTGGACACTACTTACCTTGACCAGTTATAGACCCTTGTTTTGATACTTTTCACATGTAAAATTCCTTCTTTGTTTTAGCATCAAACAAAATGATTACAAACAATTGTCTGCCTTGGAATGCTTCAAGAATAGATTAATTATACCCCCGCTACGAAGTAGTCGGGGGTATATAGCGCTCAGCGCGTCCGTCCGTCCTTGCGTCCGTCCGTCCGGAACACTTTTGGTTCCGCTCATAACTCAAATACTACTTGTTCAATTGTTATGAAACTTTATACATGTACACTTTATGGTCCCTAGATGTGCCTTTTCTATGTTTCCCTCAGATTCCATGATTATTTTTTCAGATTTTCCACTTTTAAGCGTCTTTGTGTGCGCGTCTATGGTCACACTTTTGGTTCCGCTCATAACTCAAATACTACTTGTTCAATTGTTATGAAACTTTATACATGTACACTTCATGGTCCCTAGATGTGCCTTTTCTATGTTTCCCTCAGATTCCATGATTATTTTTTTCAGATTTTCCACTTTTAAGCGTCTTTGTGTGCGCGTCTATGGTCACACTTTTGGTTCCGCTCATAACTCAAATACTACTTGTTCAATTGTTATGAAACTTTATACATGGACAATTTATGGTCCCTAGATGTGCCTTTTCTATGTTTCACTCAGATTCCATGATTATTTTTTCAGATTTTCCACTTTTAAGCGTCTTTGTGTGCGCGTCTATGCTTACACTTTTGGTTCCGCTCATTAATCAAATACTACTTGTTCAATTGTTATGAAACTTTATACATGTACACTTTATGGTCCCTAGATGTGCCTTTTCTATGTTTCCCTCAGATTCCATGATTATTTTTTCAGATTTTCCACTTTTAAGCGTCTTTGTGTGCGCGTCTATGGTCACACTTTTGGTTCCGCTCATAACTCAAATACTACTTGTTTCCAAGAAGGTATTAACACCTCATATACATAGCTTCTTTCTTATATATCTGGTAAATGATTTTGACATGTTCACATTCAAGGTCAAAGGTCAAGGTCATGAGTGCTTTAATTACTACAATAATCCTTGTAAACATGATAACTTCAAACGTTTTTGTGCTGTCAGGCTCTTATTTGGTATATATCAACTATGGAGATAGACCAAGATTTGAAAAAGTTTTCGCTAAAATCTGTCAAAGGTCAAGGTCACAGCAAGGTCACAACTTAAGCATGCTATTGTGAATATGCCTTATGTTAACAATGAACACTTTGAGTCATTGCATGATTGTTATACACAATGAAAAGTAATCAGTGATGGTGTGACCTTGAAGGTCTAAGGTCAAGGTCAAGGTCATGAGATATTGGTTCAGGCCATGTTAATCCTTTGATCCAATTTTGAGATCAGAAATAGGTTTTAAGAACAAACTTGTGAAAAGTGACCCCAGTGATGATTCAACTTGTTAGAATAACTTGAATAATGAACAAATTTTGGTCCAAAAAAAATCCCATTTTATTTATGCTGAGGAGAAGGCGGAACAGGGAAAGGCGAGACCCAAAGTTTCGGAGCTGCTCTGCTTTTGCGGTGTCCCGCAAACGCTCTTCTAGTTGTTTAAATGTTACGAAACCACTTTGACTTTTACTTCTAAAACATGCTTAGAGGTGTAATACTTACTCTGCTTTAATAATATATGTTATGGTCTTTTCATACAAAAGTTTAAACATTGATACCCTTTTGCTATTTTCAAACATTTCTCTTTGACCAATGTTAATGTAAAAGCGGGGGTATCATAAGTGAGCTTTGCTCACTAATTCTCTTGTTATCAATATTTGAGGATATTAGTAATGTTCATGATTCTTACATTAAAACATTAACAACATACTAAAGATCCAGTCATTAAAATTTAATAAGGCACAGTCCTTTCAGGACCGAAAATTTGATAGGATATATTGCCATAGGGTATGATCAGAAGCTTTTAGTCTACTGACATCTCTGACATGGTAGGCAATATAACTGTCTGTCATTACCTTAACTTCATGTTGATCATTGCTTGCCTGTATAGATGTGTGTTTATAATGAAGACATGTATATGTACAGAATCATCAGGTGATCGAATAAACATTTTATGTACATGAGCCCCTTGTTGATTTGTATGTACAGAGGTGACCATGAAGGTTGTGGTAAGTTCTCTTGAAAAGGAAAATGACAACTTTATGCAATAGATGACAACCTATTTGTTCTATAGAGGACATGTCAAGACATAATAGTGTCACTTCCTGTATAGTAAGGACACAAGAACCATCATCGAAACTCCCCTGTTTAATGCTTAAAAAGTATGTTCGTCTTCAGAAGCTGTGGCTCTAGAAAGCTGAAGTTTTATGTACAGACTCCTTGGCCAATGGGGATTCTAAATTATAGATTTGTTTACTCTGTGACCTATCTTCTCAAGCTCCAGAAAGCTTTGTTTTTTAACAATTTTTTTACTTAAGATAAAGTAAATATTCAACCTTCGATAGTAAAACAAACAAAAATCTGATGAACTACAGAGCCCATGGCTCTATTTTTAATAATAACACATAAATATTGATAGAAAATCCACAAAATAACAAATAATTTATTATTATAATGATCAACAAATAACATGTGAACAAACAGGAACGTCCCCTCGTTTCCACAAAAATTGGCCACACTTAATACTCTCTTTAAAGATGGAGACTGGCGCAAGTTATGGCTTGAGGGTGAAGTTGCCATAATTCAAAGCGTTCATCGTTTTGACATGCGTTTGTTAAACTTGTCAGCAGTCTACCTCCCGGCAACTATCGATATATATCTCAACTGTTAGATGATTGCAGATCTGAATAACGATCCACGCCCCTTCTTACAATCATTTGATCAATGATTAATGAGATGATTAACATGAGTCAGGGGTATGATCGTCAGTACGACACTTATGAATATTGAGATGCACATGTATAATGGCATTAACAAGTACAAGCGATTTGCACATTCGTGACCTGCAGAATATGTTATAAATCTGAAGTGATGAGGTTGAGTTTCCCCATGAACTAAAAGCCATCTCATACATAAAATGTAAAGTACGGTAAGTAAACTATTTCTAATTATATTTAAGTAATGTCTATTCTTCCTGTGCATCTATTCTGTCAAAGTCTGCTATTCTTCCTGTGCATCTATTCTGTCAAATAGTTGTATTCTTCCTGTGTTCTGTTCTGCCAAAATAGTTGTGTTCTTCCTGTGTTATATGCTGTCAAAACGCGTATTCTTTCGGTGTGTCTTATTTTGTCAGTGTGTATATTGTATCAAAGAATATCTACTGTAACATGTTATGATTGTGTTTATTTATCTAATGTGATGTGACCAGAATCACCCTTTGCCAATGGCGTTACTGAAAGTGATAAGCCACGTGTTTTTTTACGAAATGAATAAGGTTTCTTTGCGAGTTCTTCCCCAGATTGTCTATCTGCTATCTATCGCGATCAAAAAATCCATCCTCAAACCTGAGTATTTGAGAGTCGACTCTACTGTTCGTCATTCAGTTACCAATTGTTGAATATAATTTTTAGAATGTAAAGGAAAAACGTTCCAAAACAACAATTGACTCCTCATGTGCATGTAATTATAGTCAACAAGACTTCGTGATGGTTAAAACAAACAACACGGGAACGGGGGTGAGTTGTCATTATTTAAGTTTGCTATATATTCCTGACCATTTTCATAATTAATCAAATTAAATTCTTAAAAAAGAACCCCTACTTAACTGCCGCAATGTTTAGCTCCACGAGAAATGTTTCTGTAGGTTCATTTGAGGTCACTCTGGCTTTTTAAACAAATTATTTAACCTAAAACATTGTAAAGACATCCATCTTAACGGGAAGGAGTCTCATGTCAAGTACATTGTGGGCTCATTTTAAAATTATCGTATTATTATGAGGTGTTAAAAACGTCACACAACTGTTAAGGACATTTGAAAAGATAAAAACACGATGACCATTTTGAACTTGGTTATCTATGAAATATCTTGGCACCTTTTGAAATATTTTATGGAGATCTTCTAGATCAAATGCTGAGTGTTTATTGAAAGTTACGTAAAAGGGAAATATATTGATGAGATTTAAGAATGAGATTAATATATTTTACTGGTGGTTTTAGGATATGGTTTACATTATGTCATTGGAAACCCATACAGTTAAGTCATGAAACAAAAACGTTTTCTCTGAAGAATGAACCGTATTATACCAACATATATGCAACTGAAACTATTGTACTTGTAGGCCTATTTGTTCGGTTGATTTAACCAGGGACTTTCTGTACAATCCTTTAGAGTGTCGCTGATTTATTATATAGACGGTGAGAATGATCAATCGATAGACCCTATTCAACCAAACAAAAGTCGCTAAAAGTGTCCAAGTATGTGATAATCACATATGATATGACACATTGGGAATTTCACATTTGCCTTAAATTAAATCAAAGGAAAACAGCGTCACAGAAGACAGTCCGATTTCATCACGTCGCGCAATGATCTATTTATAGAACATGTCGTCATTGGGGCCTCTAAGAATAGATCTTGGCCACGTTGGTTTGTATATAAACAAACGAAAACACGTGCGCTTGACCGAGTGAGAGAACAGCTCCGCTGATAATCGCTCGTTAAATCCCCGTCACACTACTACGTCCGCTTGCAACATACTTTAAGATAAACTTGTGAGATGGTTTCAACAATATTTGGACTGTTTGAATATGAAACAACACTTGCCTATGGTTGGGAAGGACGACATCTTTGAGTCGGACACATCGCAGTATCCAAGGCTAAGTATTTCATTTCTCAATACGGCACGGACATTCATTTAGTTGATAGGTTACGTTTGGAATTGAACCTTAACAGTTCTCCCAATATTAACATGAATGATATCACATAATACATACACATTTAAGATGTTTTCTTTTTACGGTTGTTTAACTAGTATTTGGCGGTGTTGTCAATTAT
This sequence comes from Gibbula magus, assembly GCA_936450465.1. Classification (NCBI taxonomy): domain Eukaryota; kingdom Metazoa; phylum Mollusca; class Gastropoda; order Trochida; family Trochidae; genus Gibbula; species Gibbula magus. The sequence goes on along the minus strand of OW388293.1, from coordinate 16,426,758 downwards.
TATCATATTTTTTTTATTAAAAGATGTTCAACATTACTTATAACAAAAGTAAACTAACGAGCCCATAACTTCCATTTTCCCGTAAATAATGCGAGTAACAGTGTTTAAACCAAGAGCTTTCTCGTTATCATATCAGGCGCTTCAGCTACTCTTTAAAATAAAAACTATTTCTAAATAGGTTTCAAGCTAAAAACTAAAAACAGTCTGATCAAAATAAATCTAAATAAATTCAGATCTATACTTTTTAAATAATATTTTTTTTAAGTGGTCGAACTATATTTATTTAGATTCGATTAAAATCGACCTTTTTCTAGAATGAAAGTTGACCAACCAGTTCGTATCCCGGTAGATGTACTATTTTGAGACTTTTATTTTTCGGAATATGGTCGACTTTTATCAGGCTGATTAGAAGAAAACAGCGTTTCCTATCGTCATTATTGACGGTTCGATAAAATGAAAATGTCACTGTTAACAAGAAAATGCATTGTTTAGTGACGACTGTAGGTGTCACCGATCGAGAGGTCAGCACACATCGGAGAAGATGAAAAAAGATGTAAATCCAACCTGATTAATAAAGTAGAATGCAGTGAATTCGTGCCCAAAACAAAATACATGTACACTTTTTAAAAATTCAATGAACAACAAAGTCCATACAGTAGGCTATTCAAGTAGGCATTATCTCTTATTTGATCTGTCTACGAATATCAATAAAACCCAGGGGTATCCCTATCATCATGACAAAATCATTTGCGTTTCGAATCCTGATTTAGAATATGTATTTGTTCAAATCACCCTAAAACATGAATAAGCTTATAAAAACTGTTAAAATATATTATCAAACATTAAGTTATATTTGAGCAAAAAATCATTCTGTTTGCACAAAATATTGCCCATTAAGGTTTTACTTTTGTTTGTATAGTTATCAATCAAACATGTGTACATTGAAAGGTCATTGGTTTTACTTGTATATTGTATCATACTTAAATTACCAAATAAGATACGAAACATGTACGTATCTACGTACAAGTACGATATTAAACATGGACAATGATTTTACTCCTATGTCAATAACAATACTTCCTCTAGTTGTAGTTATTTATAGGATTGTATGTACTTTACAGAGAAACTAAATATGTTCAAGACATAACTAGTTCTGATAGCAAAATGCTTGCCTAAAATAGGGACCATCGTCATTATTGATACAAAATAAACAAACGGGGTTGAAGCTGATATAGTATGTGCTGCAATAACCTTTCCTGAATATTTTTGAAAGATTAATCAGGTTAATGAAGTTGTATATTATGCCCAGACGATTTATGATACGATCCCCTTTACGTTTACACGAGTACTCTGCCCCTGATTCCAATCTTTGGCGATAGGCGGTGTCAGAATGGAGCCACCTAGCGGCGTGCGTTTACGACAAGGTGAAGGTCAACTGTAATTTCCGCTTCCGGTTTCGAGAAGGAATTGTCTTTGCAGCTTGTTTACAAAATAGCTGTATTCAAATGTTGATCAAACCAGGTGGTTTGATGTGACGAGGTAATGTCAGCATCATGTACAATTTCTCAATGCATATGTCTGTCGCTTTAATGAACTGACACATGGTTTGTTGGAGAGATTTTAACTTTGTAAATTTAGGACGGTGCGATGGCTTCCATTTCTAATCAATTTATTTCATAGTAAAAACGTTTTGTGAAATTCTGTTCTGTTTTTACATTCATTCAATTTTCTAATTTGTTGGTAACATTTATGTTTTCCAAATTAATTAATCATCAATGGAACTCTTGACACCTATTAAGTTGAAGTAAAATATGCTATTTTGAATAGATACCTTTACAACAGAAACCACACATTTTATTGTACTTGTAGGGGGATGATTTCCCCTAAGGGGTTTCATCATATTTATCATACAATTTTGTTTCCAAATGAAAATGGGGGGGGGGGGGGGTAGTTTGGGTTAAATCCCCTGGAGCCGTCATTTGAAACAAGATTACAACCTCAGGAAGCCATGTTTTAGTGAAGCCTTGTGAAGAAGGGGATGCAGTGTTTTCGTAGGCCAGACCAGTTCGTAGGACCCAGGAATTCGTAGGACCCGGGAATTCGTAGGAGGATAACAAAATATATCATGAAGTGATATTTGAACTTTGAATATTCGTTTTGGGGACCATGTCATGTTGATAGATTGCAGTACGAAACTAACAAAGTCAGTATATGAAACTAGTAGTATTTATTATCCGCAAACTAGTGATAATGTTAATACGAACATAATCGCATCTATACATCATTAAAACAAACCGCTTTAATAAATTATCTTAGGTTGACGTGTTTCTATCACTAATGATCAACGTAGCTGTATCATTAATGAAGTGGAACTGCAAAGAATGTTCATAAGAAACAATCATGATATCATTTTTCGATTACTGTAGTCACATATGGGACAACTGTACCAAACAGCAAGCAGATATACTTGAAAAACTCAATCGTGATGCCCTAAGAACAGTCTTATATATCTTATATATATCTTATATATATTTCTTATCATAAGAATATAACAAAACTAATTGTCACCCACTTTGTCAAAGAAGATATGTTAAAAAAATGACTATGTTTTACAAAATGATAAATAACACTGCACCGAGTATTTTAAGTAATCTTGTACCTCCTAGATTAGCTGATATCTCTGATTATAATCTACGCAATGATTCAAATCAAATTGTGGCCATAACGATGAAGATTCTATTCATTATACATTCATTATTCATAATATCAAAACATAAAGTAAGTCTATTAAGATTTATTCCTTTAACCTACGAACTCCTATGAATTCACCGGCTAGCTGATCCTCCTACGAATTTCCTGCAACGAACCGGTTTGACCTACGAATTCACCTACACCCGTAAAGAAGTACTTGCAACACTTACTCAACTGTTGATGATATTTCTGTTTAAATACACGTTGTTATTGTATGCCGATAGATGTGATGTCATAATTGTTAAAATATTACATCACCTGATACTGCATGTCTTGCAATTACAATTAAGCATTCTTTTTCAGAAGGGATCCTCCTTGGGGTACTTATTGCATAAAATCCTTGATTTTTGATATATGACAGGTCGTAACTATATTTTCCACTTAAAATTAGTTAAAAAACTAAAAAAACGTACTTTGGGTCACCCCTTTCGAGCCCCACCCCTTACGGTTGTCATGCAACCAGGGGCGGATAACTCTAATCTCACCACTTTTCTTCCTGTCATTGAACTGACAAGTCGCACGAAGTTTCAAGAAGTTTTTCTGAGTTTACGTACAATCGCAAAGAAAATGGCCCAAAACAAAGCTGTATGTGTGGTAACTTCTACCTTTTCTACAGTAGGGTCGAATGGCTTTTCGGTTTTTGTACTAGATTTCGTGTATTTGTAACTTGCTTTCTCGCGTAGGGCGGGAAAGTCGACCCAAGATGGCGGCCATTTTTTCTCGATCGATTTGTTTTGATCGTGGAATTTGGTTAGATCTGGGCTTTCCACATGTTTATTTTATCATATTTGGGTTCTAGATTCGTTTTCGGTGAGTATTTCGAATCGCCCACTGGCCTGCAAGCAAATTAGTCATATTTCATGTTCTATTTGTTTCAGTGATGTTAGGGGTGTGGCCATGCTTGTTTACTTTTTTACTTCGCATTTTGCCATTCGCCTCTGCTCATGTTTTTACATGCATGTTTACAACAACATTTACATTCCAATTCCCCCATGTATTTAGTATATATATATTTTAAAAATATTTATATATATACACATGTTGCATGTGCACGTCTTGATTTGGCTATTTTGATTCTAGCCTTTCAAGCCTTGTGCCCAATGTAAGGGGCCGGTGTCGATCACCGACGCTCATGACGAGTGCCTCAAGTGTTTGGCCTCTGATTTCCACCACCCACTAGACTGTGGGATATGTCAGGCCTTCACCCCCAAGGCCAGATCTAGGAGGGATGTTGATCTAAAGTTCTTCTCCGAGGCCTTGGAGAGCGGGAGGGACATCACCAAGCTTGACCCCCCGTCTAAGGCAAAGAAGGTGAAAAAGTCACCAATTAAGAAATTAAGTGGTAAGAAGGTTAAGGCTTCGGCCTCCGCGACGGTGTCCTCGGCCAGGTCGGGTCTCGATGATTCGTCATCCGAGCCCGACTCGGTCGAGGACCAGCGGGGGTCCTCAGCCGGGGATTTCACCCACCCTCCCTCCCCTCAACAACCTAACCCACAAACCACTCATTTTAACCCTGTTGATATGACGCAATTCACGCACATCATCACACAGCAAATGAAGGTCATGATTGACTCGGCGGTCTCGGGGCTCCGTACGGAGTTCCGGACCTCGAGTCATGAACCTGATGCAGCTCATGGTACCAGGGGAGATCTCGGTGTCGGACTCGTCCGAGGCACGGGGTCTCCTCGGGGCGCTCAGCTTCCGGCTCGCGAGCTGCGGAGTATGGAGCCCCAGGTTACCATTACACAAATACACCAGCCCCCTCAGACACCTGGCTTCGGGCAGGTCTCGTCTGAGGGATCGCTGGCCCCGCCGAACCTGGTGCCGCTCGTTGGAGTAGGTTCCCAGGGTAAGGCTTCAAACCCAGGTTACGAGGCGCCGCCTGTGCTCCAGGTGCAGCGTCCTCGGACACCTGCCCCGTGCTCCGAGACCGTCGTCCCAGTGACGATGCAGTCCGGGCCGCACGCGGGACCCACGAGCTCCCTCGAGACCCAGGTCTCGGGGGGCCCACTCGAGGTCGATCCTCGGGCTGGGGGCTCGGGACAGCCAGTGGTAGCTGACGTCTTCTCTCGCTCTCTTGTCCACGCCCGTGACTCTTTCCTAGACGACTCCGAGTTGGCTTCACGCCTCTCGGGGAGATCCGGGATCGAGTCCATGGACGTGGATGAGGTTCGGGAGAATTCGGGCCCTTTATCGGCTGCCACTGCCATCAGGGATCTTCGCGGCTTAATTGCCGAGGCTATTCCTGGTGTTGCTGCCCCGGTCCCCGAGCCAGAGGAATCGGACTACCGCTTGTCGGGGGAGGCCTTCGCTCGAAGCAAGGCTCCCGTAGTGGGGCTCCGCATTCTCCCATCACTGGTCGATGATTTGATCGCTCCGCTCCTAGCTGATACTCATTCACTTGCCGATCTAGGCTTCTTATCCAGGAGATATCAGCTGGGGGAGGAAGGTCTTTTCGACATTCCGGTGGTGGGAGACTGTGTATATACCGCGGTTTCCTTGCAGCGACCGAAGGTTTCACCTTCGGTCGGGCGACAAGGTCGGCGGCTGCCTCCCTTCACTGCTGGTGCGGCTGATCTGAAGTCCTCGTATCGGTCCTTCGAGGACCAGTACCGAAATGCGGGACAACAGCTTCAGCTTGCAATCCACCAGGCGTATCTGGCCTCAATGCAGGTCCAGTTAACGCAGAAGGTGGAGATCCCTGGAGATTCCTCCTCGGAGCTCCTCGGGCAGCTAACCGCGGTTGGTGGTCATTTGGCGCGGGACTCTATCAGGAGTGCCGCTAACCAAATGATGAGCGCAGTTGTGGGAATGCGCCGGCTGTGGTTGTCGGTGTCCACTTGGATGCCTTCAACACAGCAGTCCCTGCTGAACCTACCCTTTCGGATTGGCCCAGTGCTTTTCCCAGGGGCTCAGCAGGTACTAAAGGACACTGCGGATGTCGTCACGACCTGCCGGGAGACCTCTAGGGTTCTTACCGTGCAGGATCCAGACATCAAGCGCGCACGCATGTCCAACCCTCCTCCTGCTCGTTCCTCCGCGCCGACGGGGAAGGCAGCCTGGATGTCAGCTAGTCTGCATCAGGCTGGGAGCAGGGGCAAGGGTCCCAAAAAGCGAGGCGGGAAATTCCAGCAGCCTTCGGGCAAGCAGGGGTTTCGGAGGCGCGGGAAACCAAACCAGGGTTCCTAGCTCCTCCCGTACCGCTAGGGGTGTCCAAAAATCCGGGGGCCGGAGTGCCGCCGGAGACGGACATCTTTTGCTTGTTGGGGCAGATCCCTGTAGGCGGCCGATTGACAAGGTTCATAGACGCTTGGGCGAAAGCCACGTCGAACACCTGGGTCCTGTCCACACTCAGGGACGGCCATATGCCTCAGTGGAAGCGCGGTCCGCCTTCATTTACCGGGGTGCGGCACACGAACGTGCCCTCCGCGCCGGAGAAGGCGGACATCCTCCGCTCAGAAATCAAAGCGTTGCTGAGCAAGGCTGCGATAGAGCTAGTGCCTGTGGGCCAGGAAGAGAGCGGATACTATTCCACATACTTCCTGGTGACCAAGAAGGGCGGAGGGTTCAGACCCATCTTGAATTTAAAGATCATGAACAAACTGATAGAGGTCCCATCGTTCAAGATGGAGACTCTAAGGTCTGTGATCTCGTCAGTGCAGGTCGGAGAATGGCTATCCTCCATCGACCTCAAAGACGCTTACCTTCATGTTCCGATGCACCCAGAATTCAGACAATTTCTGAGGTTTGCATTCGACGGGAAGTGTTACCAATTCAGGGTGTTACCCTTCGGAATCTCAACGGCTCCGAGGGTATTCACCAAGCTTATGCTGGTAGCGGCTCAGGTCGCCAGGTCTCAGGGCAGGTGTTGTCATCCCTACCTGGACGACTGGCTCATCAGAGCGCTGTCCCAGCTGCAGAACCACGAATCCACCCAGGCCATACTACACACGTTAGTTTCGCTGGGTTGGATCGTGAACCTCAAAAAGTCGGAGCTGGCCCCGTCACGGGACCTAGTCTTCCTGGGTTCCAGGTTTCGGACGGAGCCGGGGATCGTATCCCTGGCCCCGGACCGGGTCCCGAAGATACTGGGGGCTGTGAACTCGTTTCTCAGTGCTCCATGCCACACGGCTCGAGTCTGGCTCCAGCTCTTAGGAGTCATGGCAGCGACCGTAGACGTGGTTTGGAGGTCTCGGCTCCGCATGAGGCCCGTCCAACAAGCCTTGGCGGGTCTTTGGTCCCACTCGGAGTCTTACGAGAAGCAGCTCGTCACTCCGGAGTGGGTCTTGCCACACCTGTTATGGTGGACCAATGTCGATCACCTGACTCGGGGTTACCCCCTGCAGCCTCCGGTGCCGACCCTGACGATCCAGACCGACACCTCCCTTACGGGATAGGGCGGGGTTCTGGGATCTCTTACGGTCTCAGGCCTGTGGTCACAAGCCGAGTCTCAATTACACATCAATGTGTTGGAACTCAGGGCGGCCAGGTTGGTTCTGCAACATCTGAGGGATCAGGTGAAGGGTCAGGTGGTCCGGCTCCAAATGGACAACAGGACCGCCATGACTTACATTCTCAAACAGGGTGGGACGGTTTCCCCGTCCCTCCTGGAGGAGACATGGCAGTTCTTCCTCTGGCACCCAGGTCCTGCCAGTGTACTTGCCAGGGGTGGACAATGTCCGAGCAGACGCGCTGTCTCGCCGGATCCTTGCCCCCCACGAGTGGCTACTGGATCGAGAGATATTCGAGATTATCTCCCAGTTATACGGGTCAATCCAGGTGGATCTGTTTGCGTCAGGGACGAACTTTCAGATACCCCAGTTTTGCTCCAGGATACCCGACACTCGGGCTCTATCCCAGGATGCATTCGAACTGGACTGGACAGACAGAGTTCTGTGGGCCTTCCCACCAGTGCCTCTGATCTCCAAGGTCCTAGCCCGTCTAGCCACTCATCCTCCGCGTCTGCTGGTGCTAATCACACCTCTGTGGGCAGCGCAAACTTGGTTTCCACAGGTACTCAGGTCTCTGGCTATGCCACCTGCTCTGTTACCGTGTCGGCCGGGACTTCTGTCCCAGGACGGAGCCCCCCACCCCAACCCCAGGGTGCAGTGGGTGGCCTGGCCTCTGTCCGGAATCGCCTCCAAAACAGCGGTATTCCTGCACGAGTTGCAGACACAATACTGGCTTCGAGGAGGGATTCAACGAACATTCAATATGAGGATAGATGGGCCTGCTATTCGCGCTGGTGTGCAGATAGGGACGTTCTCGATCCCTTTTCTGCAGATCTAGTGTTTGTCTTGGAGTTCCTGCAGTCTAGATTAGATGCTGGCCTGGCCGCATCTACTGTCAGGGGTTACTCCACGGCTATTTCAGCCTTTCATGTGCCAGTGGACGGCGCCCTTTTGGGGGTACATCCTCTGGTTCAGCGCTTTTTAGCAGGCGTGGACAGGATCCGACCTCCTGTGAGGCGGTCCAGCCCGGTTTGGGACCTTTCGATAGTCCTGGATTGGCTCTCGGGTCCGCAATTTAGGGATTTATCATCAGTATCACTGCAACTGCTTACTTGGAAGGCAGTTTTTCTAGTGGCGGTGGCGTCTGGCAGACGGGTAGGAGACATACATGCTATGTCCTCCAATCCCGAGCTTACAGTCTTCCACAGGGACAGAGTCAGCATTAGACTGCCAGACTCCTACCGGCCAAAAGTGGCCCACTCATTCCATGTCTCGGCCCCAATAGAGTTACCGGCTCTGAGACAACCGGCTGCATCAGGGTCTCAGGCCTCGCACGCACACATTCTGGACGTGCGCAGGACGCTGAGAGCCTATCTCAAAAGAACGGCCTCCATCCGTAGAGATGAGCAACTCTTTTGTTGTTATGGGGGAGGTAAGCAGGGCTTGCCCGCTTCTACGCAGACCATATCAAGATGGATTGTCTCGACAATCTGTCTTGCATATGTTCATAAGGGCCGTGAGCCCCCGGGTAACCTCAAGGCTCATTCGGTTAGGGCAGTTGCGACGTCTAAGGCGTACGCAGCGGCCCTGCCCATCGAAGAGATCTGCTCCGCTGCTATCTGGAGCCAGCCTAGCACGTTCATTCGTCACTACCAACTCGACAGGCTCTCGGCGGAGCGTGCTCGGTTTGGTCAGACAGTTCTCTCCGGTGGGCAGAGTCGTCAACCCCCTAGCTGAATGAGCAGAGGAGGGTTGTGCGTTCTGTTTTTAAATGTTACTAATGCCACTAATATCACGTTGATACTAAGGGCCCAAGTCCTTTTTTCCCAAGGTGACCTCCCTGGCTGAGGTCCCCCGCGGGGAGTTTATATGGTACCTTTTTTGCCCTCGTTCTCTCTTTTCAAAAAAAAGGGGGGGGGGGGGCGGGGTATTTTGACCAGTAAGGCGACTGCGAGTGCGCCAGGTAATCCCCAGGTCAATGTTGGTCTCCTCCATGGTGGATTCGCAAGGTACTTTGGGTGAGTTAACTTTGTATATTCGTATATTCTGTGCGCCTTTGGGTGCAGTCTGAATGCCACTGCCTTAGATTCAATCTTTGGGAGTCTGTCTTATGCAATAAGTACCCCAAGGAGGATCCCTTCTGAAAAAGAATCGAACTAACCTGTATAGGTTTCAGATTCTTTGAAGAGGATCCTCCTTGGGGTAGGGCCACCCACCTCCCCTTCATTCAGCCTGCATGACTGGATGGAAAAGTGGTGAGATTAGAGTTATCCGCCCCTGGTTGCATGACAACCGTAAGGGGTGGGGCTCGAAAGGGGTGACCCAAAGTACGGTTTTTTAGTTTTTTAACTAATTTTAAGTGGAAAATATAGTTACGACCTGTCATATATCAAAAATCAAGGATTTTATGCAATAAGTACCCCAAGGAGGATCCTCTTCAAAGAATCTGAAACCTATACAGGTTAGTTCGAATTTATTGCATTTTACCTTGATCTTCATCAGTGAGTAATACCGGTAAGTAAAATACTAAACTCAGTCCCATTTGATACCATATGTATGAAACTTATGAATGGTATTGGTATCAAGCTTGTAAAATAACAAGTCACTCACAAGTTTTAAAAATGTTGTATTGTCTCATATTTTGTATGGTGTGTCCCTTATCATCCCCCGCCACAAAGTGGAAGGGAGATATAGCTTTGAGATCTGTCCGTCCAAGATAATGATAACTTTTCCTAAGAAATGATTTAAAATAGCGTAACCAAATTTGGTGTGTGGGTTGAGGATATTAATACCTTGATGGAGTTCGAACATAAGCAGTGCGCAATTAGATTTTCTTGTACGGTTTTTGTTTTAATCAGTTCATCTGCAAAGGAGATAGCTTTTTTCAGAAATGGTCAGAGAGAAGGGATAATAACCAAATTTGGTGTGTAGCTTGAGGACATAAATACTTTGTTTGGAGTTTTTCTTTTTAAGAGTGAGTTCTGATATTATCCTCCAGTGCTCATACTGTCTGTGAACACCTGACAAGTGCCAACTCCATCAATTAATTTAATGATTTTATGTTCTAATTTAGCGACATTTTCTTGTGTATACATCTAAGTTCTTAGATTTAGGACACAGTTTTAATAAGAACGAATATAGCGGGGGATGCTGATGAACATGTCTTTTTGTTAAAGAAACCTGTTTGGGATATTATTTTCCTATAGTTAAAGAAACTTGCAAGCGTTTCTTAGTGGTCGCATTGGTGTTATCTGTAAAATAATCACACCGACACATTTACTGTCAACTTATTGTTTTTCTTTTCCCTAAAAGCAGGAGCCCATTTACATGTCTTGGCAGATATAAGAAATAAAACTTCTTATTAAACAATCTCAGGGTTTCTTTCATACACGTACACATTATTAAGTCTTTCTACGGAATCTTCCACCAAAAATTCTACCTGGAGTACCTCCCCATAGAAAAACATCAAACTTACTGAAAAGTGAAATGTTATTACTGTAACGGGTATTTTTTTATTCAATTCTGTATCTGTTTTTCATACATTAAAATTTTCAGCATGCTTTCCACTTGAACAAGGTTGCTTTTTTGCTCATCAGAACTAAAGACCTGATGGGCTTATGGCATAGCGTCCGTCAATAAACTTTCCTTTGCGTTTTTTTCATTTTATTCTCAAGATTAAACCTTAGTCAATGGGGATTGTAGATTGTAGATTTGGAGACTCCAAATAAGGACCACAGGGGCCACAGCCGGAATAACCTATTTTCATCTTATTCAGAACATAAAACCTTAATAAGTTCAAATCGTGTGTGTAGACTCCTTAGGTAATGGATATTGTAAATTGTAGATTGGTGACTGTGGCCCAAAATAAGGGCCACAGGTGCAACGACCTAATAGCCTATTTTCATCTTCTTCTCCAGATTGAAAAGCCCTAGAAAGCTGAAATCTAGTGTACAGATTCCTTGGACAAAGAGGATATTAAATTGTAGATTTGATCCCACCAGAAGCACATGTACTGGACAGAATATCAACATCCTTTGTTCATGAACCATCTTTTTTAAACACAGACAGTCATAGCCGTTAAATTGCACTTTCTCATCACTAAAGGCTGAAAAAAGAATGACGTCTCGTTTCACACCAAAGTTTTGGAAGCCAGGCACAGAGGGCCCCGGTCAAGGACTTGGGGAGGAGAGACACTCACCTGGGGAAGAGACTTCAAACACCCCCATCTATAACCCTAACCAAGCCTTGTCCATTCAACAACAGAGGCAGAAATTGCCAATTTTTCAGCATAGAAATCACATTTTGTACCTTGTTGAGAGATATCAAACTGTTGTGATCATTGGAGAAACTGGATGTGGCAAAAGTACCCAGCTGCCACAGTATCTGGTTGAAGGTGGCTGGGCTGCTGATGGATACAGAATAGCAGTGACTCAGCCACGCAGGGTCGCGACCATCACCGTTGCTGAGAGGATAGCGGAAGAGAGAGGGTCTCTTCTGGGGGGAGAGGTCGGCTACCGGATCCGCTTTGATGATTGCTCTGATCCACTCAACACTCGCATACTGTTCATGACAGATGGAATGCTGATCAGAGAAATTATGCAAGATCCATTATTGAAGAAATACAGTATCATATTGGTGGACGAAGCACATGAAAGGAGCATCAACACAGATATCATCCTCGGACTGTTGAGAAAGATTCAGAAAAAGAGAAAGGACTTGAGACTGATTGTAGCTTCTGCAACACTTGACGCTGAGGAGATGAAAGACTTCTTCAACACCAACGACTCAGAAGACAAGGGGAAGGACACAGCTGCCATTCTCACAGTAGAGGGGAGGGAGTTTCCTGTCGATGTGCATTACCTCTGCGACCCATGTCCAGACTACCTGAAGGCCACTGTAGAAACAGTGATGAAAATCCACCTGACAGAGCGTGAAGGAGACATCTTGGCATTCCTCACAGGACAGGACGAAGTACAGAGAGTTGTCTCACTCCTCATTGATGAAGCAAAACGATTGAGTAAAACGGCACTAAAGATGAAGGTTCTGCCCATGCATGGGAGTCTACCAGCTTCAGAACAGATGAAAGTATTTGACCGAACATCCCGATTTGTCAGAAAGATAGTAGTTGCTACTAACATAGCTGAAACATCAATCACCATCAATGGAATTGTGTATATTATTGACTGTGGGTTTGTTAAGATAAAGGCATATAATCCAGTATCAGGAATTGAATCGCTAGTGATTGTTCCACTGTCTCAGGCGTCATCCAATCAGAGGGCAGGAAGAGCAGGACGGGTGCGAGCTGGCAAAGCTTTCAGACTCTACACAGAGGACGACTACAGTGAACTTGTGGCCTCGACAGTGCCAGAGATGCAGAGGAGTGACCTAGCCCCTGTCATCATTCAGCTGAAGGCACTTGGAGTCTCTAACGTCTTGCGCTTTCACTTCCTCTCTGCACCACCAGCACAAAACATGGTGCGTGGACTGGAACAACTGTATGCTCTTGGGGCTCTTGATGACAATGGCAACCTGACGTCACCGCTTGGATTGCAAATGGCTGAAATGCCCCTGTCGCCTATGTTCGCCAAAATGCTGCTTGTTTCTGGTGACTACGGGTGTAGTGAGGAGGCCCTCACTGTTGCAGCCATGTCACAAATTCAGAATGTCTTCGTCACTCCAACTGGTCAAAAGATACAAGTAGACAAGATACGACGTCGCTTCTCGTGTGAGGAAGGAGACCATGTCTCCCTGGTCAATGTCTACAATGCCTTCCTCTCACACGGACAGAGTGGCAAGTGGTGTCACGAGTACTTGCTGAACTACAAGGGGCTGTGTCGAGCAGCAGAGATCCGCAGCCAGCTGAAGAGACTCCTCACCAAGCACCATGTTCCTCTTCAGTCTTGTGCCGATGATGTGCTCACATTGAGGAGATGTATCACAGCAGCATTCTTCCCTAACGCTGCCCGGCTGCACTACAGTGGAGTCTACCAGACAGTGCGGGACCAGCACCCACTGCACATCCACCCCACCTCCGTCCTCTTCCCAGAACAGCCCCCACAATGGGTGGTTTTCAATGAGGTTGTACAGACTTCCAAGGACTTCATGCGGGACATCACTGTCATCAAACCGGAATGGTTGTACGAGCTGGCGCCCCACTTTTATCAATTTGGAACAGAAAGAGAGCTTGCTAGCAAAAAGCTGAAAACTCAGCGAGAAGAACAGACACTTTACTGAAACTGCTTCCTCATGACATTCAAAGTGGGAAGGAGAGGCCCCTCCTAAGTGCTTATAACCAATCAGCATGAATAATCATGACCATCATGCCTACATCCCCAACATACAAATTAATGCAGGCAAAATGCCTACATCCACAACATGCAAATTACTGCAAGGCAGTGCAAGCACTATGCCTACATCAACAACATATAAATTACTGCGAGCTTCATGCCTACATCCACAACATACAAATTAATGCAAGCTTCATACCTACATCCACAACATACAAATTAATGCAAGGCAATGCAAGCACTATGCCTACATCCACAACATATAAATTACTGCGAGCTTCATGCCTACACCCACAGCATGCAAATTAATGCAAGGCAGTGCCAGCACTATGCCTACATCCACAAAAATACAAACTACTGCGAGCATCATGCCTACATCCACAGCATGCAAATTACTGCAAGGCAGTGCCAGCACTATGCTTACATCCACAACATACAAACTACTGCGAGCATCATGTCTACATCCACAACATGCAAATTACTGCAAGGCAGAGCAAGCACTATGCCTACATCCACAACATACAAATTACTGCGAGCATCATGCCTACATCCACTACATGCAAATTACTGCAAGGCAGTGCAAGCACTATGCCTACATCCACAACATACAAATTACTGCGAGCATCATGCCTACATCCACAGCATGCAAATTACTGCAAGCACTGTATTTAGCAGCATGCCTACATCTACCACACATGAGCAGCATGCCTACATCTATCTCACATGTGCACCATGCCTACATCTACCACACATAAATTACCATGAACACCAAAGTTTACATTACCATGAGCAATTGGTGTTACAGATGATCAACATTTTAGGATCTTTTTTTTTCTGTTTTGGCCCCTTTTTGGTACATTTTCATACCTTTCAATATCATCAAAGACATATTTTTCATATGTTTGTACATGAAATCATGTCATAATTATTGCTCTGTGTAAGATTTCTAATGCATTTTTACAGCTTGAAAATGCAATAAATTTTGTTGTTGATAAGTTCTTATTATTTCTTGTTGCAAAGGTTGGAATATGATTTATCTTTTTTTGATTGCATTTGTAAAGCTTTGATTTTGTTATAAGAATTATTGCATTCAAAGAGTCGTTATTGATATTCTCAAATATTTTCTTCATTGAGAACAATACTTCTTCCTGTATTATTTGCAAACCATTTGTATGTTGACAAGCGTATATCAGATCTGAAATTGTTACGACTGGTTCATTCCATAAAGAACTTTGGATTCTACTAATTTCATCTTGACCAATGATTTATTTTTACTGTTAAGGTACTCAATATAATTATCAGTAAATGACGTTCATTTGAAATCATTACAATTGTGTACATTCTTTGGACATTTAATTGATATGTTTCCACTCTGTGTCAATGTACTATTTTCATAAATTTTCTTTGATTTTTGTTAATTTTGGATTCAATAAAGTCAAAGAAAAATAAAATAAAATTGTAGATTTGTTCATTGGCCATGACCTAGAAACCTATTTCATCATCTTTTTCTTTAAAACAAAAAGCCCTTGGAAGCTGACATTTTGCATTTCTCTTAACCAATTTGGATTATAGATTGTATAAGTAAAAAGAGGTTACACTCTCTAAATCTATTTCTTTTTACTTTTCAAGAACATATAGCCTTAGGAAGCTGAAATGTTTTGGACATATGCCTCGGGCTGTAAATTGTTAATTTAATTTGTTAACCCTCTTACTAATCTTCTGGAATTTTTTTATTTTCAACTTTGATAGTGTTTTACGTAAAGCCTGATGAGCTACAGAGCTAATGGGTCTAATTTTGATTCTCCCATCTTAGACTTTAAACCATGAAAATCTGTAAAACATGTGTTGTTTTTTGTTCATTGTTTGGCATTATAAGAATTTTACATATTTCTCCATTGGCTTTTCAGCAAAGATACAGTAACAAGTGATAAAAGATGTCGAGAAGAGACGACGCAAACAACCACGAGCGACAGCCGCTCCACAAAGATGGCTTCGACTCGGATGCAAACCAAGACACTAACCAACACGATCCAGCAGATCATGACCACGTGTCGGTCTCCCTCATCCAACATGGTCGCAGTGCAGACAGGAATGGAATGTCCACTTACACGACGGAACCAATATTCCAGGACAACTTGGAGAATCCCTACAAAGACACGACAGAATCGGACCCAAACCTTCGTCGGGTTGCATCATCAGATCTTCTTCCCCGGCCTTGGCAGAGCTTCAAGCAGGTTCTGATTGCTTCCTTCATCAGCTGTGTGCTGTGTATTATCACAGGAATCTTGGCGGTGAGATACGCCCAGAGAGCTCGGATGCATCAGTCAAAGGGACTCCTCGGCATGGCACAGAAGGACATCAAGAGAGCAATTATGTTCGTGTACGCCAGTGCAGCAATTGGAATTCTGGTCTTCTTCATCATCATCCCGATTGTTTCGGTTTGTAGTGATGGCTGTTAGTTCACAGACAAATCAAGGAATTAATTTGAACAAGGTGGTGGTAAAGAACAGACTGAATTGTTAAACAGATTCATTTTAATGTCAGAATATCCCACTTTCTTCCTGAATCATTATTTGTTGAACATCTGAAATGTAATGCTACGTGTGTTTAGATCAGCATGGTCAAAGTTAATGCCTCTATTTCCTGTCAGATGTTTGTTATTTGAGTAACATACAAAACGGGGCCGACAGCAAAATACTGGATATCTTTGATTCCTAAATTCTTATTATAAATGTTCATGTATTTTAAGGAGAGAAGGGGAATTGTTTTATTTTTTTATCCTTGTGAAGAAATTTGATCTGGAAAATTCTATACATGGTGGTTGATTCAGCCTAATTGTCCAACGAAACCACATTTCTCCACAGAATTTTTCATTCAGTGTTTTGTATCAGGTCCTTGTAATTGCAGCGATGTCTTGGTAATAAAGCTGCATGTGCGCTTGTAGGAACATATAAAATAAATTAAAACATTGATGTTTTACAGCAGTAAATTATAGACCTCAACAATTTTCCATTCACACTGATGTTTTAGAGCGGTTTCTGCAGGCGCTGTGTCTCCATTGTCAAATGTAATCATTGTGACCAACATTGAATTTAAAGTATTATTAGAATTTTTTCAGTAAGATAAACATCAAGCGTTTATCATTGTCTAGTTAATGAATTATGTTATTTGCTTGAACATTTTTTGAAGTCTTGATTTTTGAAGTCACTGCTACAATTATGTCACAAATCCTTTACTGCTAAGTATCTGCTAGCTATCATAGAATATGATGGATGAAAAGTTAAATTGTTAACAATGTTAAATTCTTGATGTTTTTAAAGTTGTTTCTTATTGAATTATTGCTTGGTATCAAGTTTTTGTCATTCCCCCGCCACGCAATGTTTGAAGCTTTTTTCGACCAATGTCGAAGTTTTTTTTATTTGACCAAAGTTTGAAACTTTTTTTCTTTGACCAATTTTGGAAGCAAGGATTCAGACTGAGCTGTGCTCACTCATTCTCTTGTTACCCTTGCATCGACATTCATTGTCACCTGGTCTGAAATATTATACAGTTTATATAATAATACTGTGAGTATAAGTTGAATTCAAGAATATTGTATGTGTTCATTAATAACTTTTGAAACCAAAGAACAATAACCATTGTATGTGTTCAAAGTAAATCTTGCCTACGCAAAAGATATGATAGAAAAGTTTGAATTTTAGTTCAAACTCAAAAGTTTCTTGTGCAATACTGTAGTTTTGAGTAATAACAATTTCACGTTTTAATGTAGGTAAAAATTTGTATTGAAATGAATGTTTCTGACTGTATTATTATAGGGATACAGAATAAATTAATTAGGTTCATTATGTTACTCTGTTTGTATGCCTTTGTAAGTAAGCAATTTTCATTGCATTTCATTTAATTAGGTGACAGTTCATGTCCATTTTAATTATTGTCACTTTGTGAATTTTAACATTTGTGATGTTGTTTAGTACATGGTTATTGCTTGTGTTGAACTTTATACCAACCACAGGGTGCACTGGTTATTTGTCACAAATATTGTCATGTTACATGTTGAATCTACTGCAAATAGCTCACACTCTTTACTCATATCTACCCTCAGAAGGTAGTTTATTAATCAGGCATAGCCAAAGATGAATCCAGAGTAAAGTATAGTCAATCTATGAGACTATCTGCAGAGACGTTGTTGGACTGTAGTTGAACTTTCAGCAGAGACGCGGTCGAACTATGGTTCAGCTATCAAGAGATACATGGTCGAACTATAGTCCAACTTTCAAGAGATGAATGGTCGAACTATTGTCCAACTAACAAGAGATGCACGGTTGAGCTATAGTCCAACTAACATGAGATGCACGGTCGAACTATAGTCCAACTATCAAGAGATGCATGGTTGAGCTATAGTCCAACTATCAAGAGATTTTTCGTTTGACAACAATGTAAATTTTTTAAAACACTATTTGGTTTAGGAATAAGTGGACTCTAATTTAAGATAAATGTTGATGTTGTATGATGTGAGTACAAAATGTGATCTAATTGGGTCGATTTTTATATTTAAATTTCTTTACAAAGTATATATGTAGAGAGGTAGTTTTCTGTCTTTGCAGTTGTGCCATATTAGAAACATAGAAATAGATAGAAATCTCATGGTTATTAAGCAGTAACACTAGACAATGAAAACCTTCTATATAATAGTTTTAAAATCGTTAAAGATATATTTGTTTGAAAATTATTTATAAGATATTGAAGAATGTTTTATTGATTCCTTTTTATTAATATTTGGAAAATTAATTGAAAAATCTAAAGCATCTTTCATTGATTCCTTGCATGAGTGTCTGTTTTTTCTACAAAGTTTTATGACCATATTTCCTTGTATGATTTGAAGAATGATAACACTGAAATGACATCAAAAGAGATCATGTTTCCGGTGAAAATACTCTGAAATGGTTAAATTTTACACATAAGAATTTTAGAAAATTTAAGTTTTACTTGTTATGGCAAATTGGTTCTCAATGTTATGTGGCTCTGTATTTCTTTTCAAATGTCGTACTTTTAAATATTGTGTTCATGGGACAATTTGAAAGATAACTTTTGATTCACCAATATTGTTCATTTATTTTTTCAACCACATTTTTTCCCCCCACTATGAATGTTAATTATTCAAAACTAAGTCATTATCGGTTATATATCGTTGCATGTGTTCAAGTGACGTTATATCATGGCATGATGTTATTTATTTTTGTTTATTGTTTGTAAACAACAAATAAGCATGTTAGTGGCTGCATAAACTCTATAGCAATTATTTATGGGATCGATATTGTATTTGTTGCTGTTGTCCTTACATCATGACCTGCAAGAGAGCAATGGCTATGCACTATTCAATCATTCTGTTTGGCATATACCACATTCCGAGGTAGTTTCTTCTACGTTGGATCAACACTTTAAGTGAAGTATTTAGTTATTTTTTGTGACATTGTTAATTAAGAGTTTTTGCTTGAACCACTTATTTTATTAAAAAAAACAAAAATTGTGGGATAAGTTGCTTTGGCACAAAGATTTGCAAATGATGTTATTTTTTGTTCAGTTAAGATCTTTATAAAAGTTGACATTAATATATTTAGGGGCAACACTTTTCAAAGTATTTGAGACATTGTTTACATGAATATATAATACATAATATGACTAACCTAAATGTTGTATCAAAGTCAACAATATTTGTAAGTTCCTCACATTATGTATATTATTATTTGTACTTCGTCCACAAGGGAGCATACCGTAAATCCTTGAATAATCGCCGGGTCAAACACGTCACTGAAATAGATTTGCTTGATAACGGTGCTAGTATCTGCATCGAAACTTCGCGCACTTATAGCAACAAAGAAGTTGACTATCCATAGAACTTGTTCTCATTCATTTGATTAATCGCCACTATAAATTTAAGAAATGTAAACAAACTTGTGGTTATCCCCCTTTCTGCCAAGTTCGTTTCTTATACAATATTCATTTTCCACATTGTTGTAAGGTTATACATAAATTGGTCTGACTTTCCGATAAAATTTGTGTTCATTGTCAGAGATTTTTTGGGGCAACAATGTATTACAACTTTGACAAAATAAACTTGTATGCCTTGCAGAGTCAAGTCAGTGTATGAAATTAATAATCATTGGTAGCTAGTTCAAGGATTTATAGTATGATACTGATATGCAATATTTGGAGCTGAACTAATTGGGCACAAGTCAATGTTCACCACTGTTACTGACTCATCATTTGGTTTAATTTGATATGTTTTGGATTATAAAAATCACTTGTCTCAGTGTTTATCATTTGGGGAAATGTTTTAAAGAAATAACAATCAAGTGTAAACTGCTTTTAAAGTGAAAAAAGTCCCAAAGACAATCAATATTTTCAACTGATAAAAAGTTAGAGAAAACTAATTTTGTAGAATGTTATAGATATTTTTATATGTCTTTTGTCCATTGTGATCGAAAGAACATTCCAGTTGAGCCATAAAATATGTACTTCAAGGTAAGGAGAAGCCAGTGAAAAGCATTGTACCAGCTATGATTATTATGCACCTGTTCACTTCATCGTATGGTGTTCTGTCCAATACATTCATGTACATTAGTTAGATTGTGATTGTTAATTTCCCTTTCTCCTTTGAATCATCTGTTGATAACAGATTTGAAAATTGGCAAAACAAACTTGAAAAAAACCCAAACCCACCAGATTTCTCTATTTCACAGCAAGTAATAAGATTTTATTCTGAATATTATATATATTCTATATACTTTATGATACATGGTAAAATGGTAACTTTAATAATGCAACAAAATTGGAAGGCATCTGAATGGCTAAAAACAGCTGCTGGTCCTTATCACTGACAAAACCAATCTGATCTACACCATACTCGTTAATCTATGTGCTTATGCTACAGTTCTCTCCCCTGCTTGACCAATCATATTGCTCTGTAAGAACCTTGACCAATCAATTTGCTGCGTAATGAACCTTGACCAATCATATTGCTCCATAATGAACCCTGACCAATCATATTGCGCACGTAATATGGGCCTAGACTATTCATATCGCTTCAGCTGAAAATCTGTTGTTTTCAGAATACCATTGATACAAATTGTAACATTAACTTCTTGATTCTTAAAGGGACACCGGGTCGAGGATTAAATATGAGATCAGACTTATCTACTTTTGCTGTTTGGTAACGAGTCACAGATCACCAATTTCAGACAATTGAAGTAATTAGTAATAAAAACTGTTGCATGTTAACAGTGAAGCGTAGCGTAACTCGTTAGCAGGCACGTTAATCAGCATAGGTAGATAAAAGTGAGACTCATTTTTATCCTCGACGCAGTGTCCCTTTAACGATGGTGAAATTTAGACTGTTGTTATCTTGCTTTGCGGTACATCCAATGGAGTTTGTGTTGATAATTTGAGGTGGGTTCAGGATGGAGAACACTGACAAATTATATTATATTAACTCCTTAAGTGATGTCAAACCTCTCCTATATCTAACCTTCGACCATAAACCATTGGCAGAATCAGGTTCAGAGGAAATTCCCCCCTTTGAATTTTTTTGCAGGTAACTTGGTGAATGTGAAACCACCACCCCCTTTCTGGATCCATCTTCTGATAACAAAAGAATGAGGTGACATATTTCATCAAGTATCACCTTTTTACTGATCTTGTGCGCCCATATTGTTCAGGAGACTATTTAAACAGTTGCTCTGACGTTTGCCATCCTAGACCCAGTTCAGATCCAAAGACATTTTAATGTGATTGGTGATTAATTAATCAGTTAATCTCGATTTCATTGGTACATCTTCTGCATGTGACGTTTATGTGATGCCGTTGGATTTCTTCTGTTCATAAGCAAGATAACAATGGTTTTGATTGCAGTCAGAATGTTGCCATTACTAAATCATTTGCTCAGAAATCTTATTATGCAGTTGTGTATCATGTACAAGTCTATATGATTTCATAGACTTTAATTTTCTATGTATCCGTTTGGTGGGATAATCTTATATTTCCTCTTTTAGATAATCATTTGAATTTCAAGGAATAAATTGTTCTGTAAATACAAATACTGCTTTGCTTGTTTTGTCTTCAAACTGACTGAATGAACACATGCGGAACCATCTATAACTACTACACTGTCTTGACTTGATTCCTTCAGGTAACACATTCAACGTCCAACGAAGAGGGGAGGGGGGGATATAGTATTCCACAGCATATGTCCACCAATATGTAGGTTATGTTTAGAACATGACCCAAGGGTAGTCTTAACATTTTCATTATCATTATTTTAACTATTACATTTTAAATCATTACATGATTGTTATACACTATGCAAGGTGATCATTGACTATTTGACCTCGAAGGTCCAAGGTCAAGGTCATGAATTCTGAAATCACACCAAAAATTCCTTGTAAACATTATAACTTAAAGTATCTGTGCTTTGACCTTGAAGTTGAGAGGTCAAAGTCACAAGAAATGTGTTACGGCCATGTTAATACTTTGAATAAATTTTGAAATCAGAACTAGGTTTTAACAACTTATATAAATATTAGGTTAATTTTACCCCCTGGGAATTATTTTGATATGTTCAGAGTCAATATGAAACGTGTATTGGTCCCCAAGATAAACAAACTGTAGTGACCTCAGTGATTATCGATTTAAATTTATTTGTAGTGACTCCAGTGATGATAAGACTTGTTACACGGACTCCAATGGTAATCAAAATTGTGTGAAGTCACCCCAATGACACTCGTGAGATTTGAATGGTTCTTGTTGTAAATACAATTTCTTGAACTTAATGTTCAATTGTCTTTGTGGTATATTAATTTGAAAATTTGCGCATTTTATTGTGGCTCTGGAGAAGGCGGATTACAGGGAGAGGCGAGACCTTCAGTTTCGGGGCTGCTCTGCTTTTGCGGTGTCTCGAGACACTAATCTAGTTACAAATATGTCATTATTAATTTAACTGACTGGAGAACAAAGCATTTGAAAAAAATCTAAAAGAATCGTCCGTTAACTCCCTGAATAGTCTTATGCTAAGACCCATAGCTTACCGTCAGTTAGAGTTAGTTCTGAGTTACATTTTAAACCTTGTCTAGTTGATGCAGCCTCTAATGACTCTATTTTTTTGTCACATCTGTTTACACAAATTTTTTAAAAAGGAATTACACATGGCATGTTGATTCTGGCATCCTGAACATTATTTTCAAGGTCACGTCTCTGTGGCCCAACATTAAGGCCATAGGGCCAACTAACTAAAAATCGTTAGCTTTGTATTCAAAATATCAAAGCGTTGAGAAGGTTAAGAAATAACGGAACCACATGTGAATGATCGGTAATGTTTCAAAGTTTTAGCGCTGATCAAAGATCTCAAGTATGAAAATACTTCCAGAACATGCTCCCTCTGGAAATAGCCAAGGCCTTTCTGACACTGACTAACCATAAGTTGTAGCAAATGTCATAATGTTTTCAGAAAATGTTCATCAAGCCAAGGTCAAATTTGATTCCTCGGAACAAGTCGATTTTAATCAGACTGCATGAAAACAAATCAGTATTTGAACAAATTTCCTAAAATCTGCTTCACCTCATCGATCTCGAATGATAGGTCAGTTGTAACACCCTTGGCAGTTTTAAGACCAACATTTATATGAATCAGACTGTATAACATGTTTTTAATTTATATTTCAACGTACAGAATGATGCAAAAAGTATTCGGACGGTGACGTTATTTCCATAAACTTGCATGTTAATGTATACAACTAGGATAAATAATTTTCATAAAATAAATTCTGGTTGGCTCACTGTCAAAGTTTTCAGCTTCCTATATGAAATCATCTGAGCTTGAAGTACATAATTTAGATATAAAAAAATTCTGACGACAATTTAACAAGTGTTATCCAATTTACCTACATATGTACATTGAATAAAACAGTTCCTCCATAGATCGCCATGTTAAATGTATTTACAACTAGGTATATATTTTGATCAAATTTGTGTCATTCCCAATATAGAAAACCGAAAATTAAACATAAATTATGAGGTTGTAGCCAAAATGAGTCCTCACAAACTTGATAAATGTGAATATGCTCGGACAATATTCCTATCTTAGAAAATTATTTATCCTAAACTAAATTAACATTTAAGTCTATGGAAATAAGGTCACCGTCCGAATACATTTTGCATCACATTGTATATAATAGGCTATAGCAGTCGACATAGACTAACATTTAGTCTCAGAAATATTTGTGTTCTTACCAGCAACATTTTACAAACAATTCAAATAATTCAAATGGAGCCCTAAAGATGCCTTAATTTCAGAGCTGAGCAATCTAGACTTGCTATAATTTTCTAGACTGGATTGGTCATCAATTGAATATTTTACTAGGGTCTGGATGACAGACTACAGACGAGGTTAACCCGAGGAATAAAAATTGCAAATAGTGCGAGCCTCTACCGGGATACGAACTCATATCGTTCGACCAGATCGAGGTTTCCTGTGGCGAGGCATCTATAGAACCTGTTCGTATCCCGGTAGCATTATTTTGCAAATGTTATTCCTCGGATTAAGGTCAAGTTTAATCAAATGGTATAAATAGGGAACTATATTTAATTGTATAGGAATAAATACATCATGATGACCAATATTGTACTATTCAATCTAATATTGTACAACCATTATACGTGACAAAAATTCAGAGGCAATCGGATCAAAATTACATGAATCCGACAGTATAAAATGTTTAAAATATATATTTCAACGTAATATAGGGAACTATTGTGTAAGTGTTGATAAAATTATGCTCCCCAGGTATTCATTACACATATTAGTGGTATGCATATCCGGTCTTAGAGATCGAGGTTATGTCCCTTTGCGTAATTTATTCCGCTTCCGAAATGGCACAAATCTTCTAAGAAATAAACAATATCGAACTTTATTCCAAGCAACTATTTCTTTGCTTGAGTGGATATCTTCATGGTAAATATACTATGTTCAATTTTGTAACATAAAATACTCCATAAAATGTTGAAAAGAGTCATAATTGACAGATAAATTAGAAACGCAATGGGTCATCCAGACTGAGTCAGTGACTGATGAAAATACGATGCGAACTTGATGCTCCTTTTACACCTTTTAGATCTACAGTCTGGGGTCATAAGTTTTTCTCAAGTCTAGGATTTCCCATTGACTTACATGTTAATTAACCTTTGCAATAATTTTTTTCATAAGTGTAAGAAATATAAGTTTGAGCTAAAATAATTTAAAAGATGTTTGTTAATTTTAACAAACATATTTGAAATTATTTAATAATGATAACACTTTATTGTCCTGATTACAATGAATACGGAAATTTGATTTGTGCCAGTGGCACCCACAATGCAGTGCCAGTTCAAGCATTGTTCTATACTTATGATGCTGAGTGCCAAGCAAGAAAGCAACAACTCCCATCTTTGAAGGTCATTTGTTATGACGCGGTCGGGAATCGAACCCCAACCTACCGGGTGACAAGCAGATGCTCTACCGACTGAGCTACATCCCCGGTTATTTTAGCTGTACACCTATAATGCCGTTCATCATGACCTCTGACTGAAAAACGTATATGTGTTTTCCATTGGCCGCTATGTTAAACTTTTGAAGTATGATGCTTTGCTTTTATGAAGACAATTTTCTTGACACTCAACAGAAACTAACATGGAAATTATTTGTATGTAGTCGAAGCGATTTCCCATTTTCCAGTATATATTTGATAACCATTTTACAAATTGGTTTAATTATGAAAATTATTCTTGCAACGGTAAATTAACATGTAAGTCTATGGAAAATGCTAGGTTGGTGAAAATTTTTGGCCCCTCGGTGTAGATGTACATTTCTATTTACAGTGTTGATGGATAATGACATTGCAAAAGTTTCAACAATGTAATATATTTGAGTGAACATCTGTTTTAGATCTCTAACTCTAATGATAAATACTGCAAATCCTGATGAGCTACTGAGCCAATGGCTCTCTAGTTTTTATTTGCTGAAAGAAGAAGCAAGAACCTCTACTAGCTGCAGAACTGTTGCTATGCAACCTCTTCCTCCAGTATCATGTTCTAAAAAGGTGATGTCCGGGTGTCAACCAGCCTATTTTGGTGAAGCAAGTTGCAACTATAGCTAGAAGCTCTACTAATGTGAGGAATTTGTTCCAGATGGACTCTGTGTATGCTCCTACGACAGCACCCTTGGAGAAGGAAGATGAGCTTGCTGTCTATATTGTTGATAACGAACCTGCTAATCAAGGCAAGAAGATTGAATCTTTTGTGATTGAAGAAGCTTCGAAGAACACTTCAGAAAACCGTCACAAAGAGGCTACTATCACAGTGCCTTTCCTTGTCAAGAAAACTGCATCAAGAGACCTCGTACCAAGACCATTTACCAGTCTTCGACAACTGATCGTTGTTTCATATTGCAGTTTTTTGTGCTGTATTATCACTGGTGCATGCGCCAACCATTTGGCATGGGAAGCTCTTCGGTATAGAGACCTAGGTCTTCTTAGCGAATCAAAGAAACTCTCTCGAGGGTCAGCCAGATGCATTTACATCAGTTTTGCTATTGGATTTGTGATCATGATTGTTACTATTCCCATCGCTATTGTCTGTGGAGTCATGTCGCAATGTTAATGTGATGGTTCAGTCTCAAGACAATGTCATTACTTGTCATTATCACAAGATGACAACTATCATGTGAAACATAATAACCTACAGTATCCAAACCATAATAACGTCTCAATATTGGAAAGTTGAATGTTATCGTAACAATTATCTGGAGAAAAATTTAGTTCTATATAGATCAGAATATTTTAGAAGTCATGTATGATGTCATTATGTTTTCAAGTTCTTGCATGCAGGATACCACCAAATAAAAATGTGTAAGATTTGTATTCATCAAAATAAGTTTTTTAACAAAGTAAAATATTCAAGAATGGAAAGTCATCAACTAAGATCTGTTTCAAAAGAATAACTGTGATGTATTCAGTAGGTTCTACATTTCGCAAATGTATATGCCAATTTGTTCAAATGTTTCTTGCCTGATGGAAGCCTACCTCTTTAACCATTACTCACATTTACACGTGGAAAGTCACTGATATTGCCTATTGTAATTAACTTTCCTTGTTTTTTCTGTTGGTGCTAAATTGCTAATTTATACTCATTTTACAGGGTGTTTGTAGTTTCATCGTATCTAAAAAAGGTCATTATGTATGAGAAATCACAAATCTTCCTAAATTAATCGAATCTCACCTTTTGACTTAAGTTCAGTATTATACTGGTATATATAAGGGCTGGTACAGGTAATTTTTCTGACCCCTATTACCCTACCCTATCTGAATACATGCTTTGTCAATCCCCAACACGTACGGTATATTACCGGGTATAAGTCGACCCCGTGTATAATTCGACCCCCTTTCTCAACTACCCAAATACTGGTCAAAACCCTGTATCTAATGTATAAGTTGACCCCTCTTTGTAAGATTTTGTAATACTTTAACTGGTAGGCTGGAGTATTGAGCTAGAAATTAAAGCATAGAGATCTATGGCTATATTAATCACATTTTATTATTATTGACAATTTTCTTTAATATTGTTTTGAAATCTTCAAATTCATTGCAATCTTGCAGTGAAAGAATTACAAATAAAACTGTTTTATATTTATTATATATATACACGATTATAGCAGGTCCAGATAATGTTACCGGTTACCTGTCCCGGTAATGTTACCAGTTACCTGTCCCGGTAATTTTACCGGTTACCTGTCCCAGTCCTAGTACATATATGAGGTTGATTTTGTAATTCTCATGCTTCAAGTTGAATCTGTAAGGTATTCAAACAGTATAGTATTATAACATTTCATTTATAAAAATGAATTCAAAAGTTTTTGTTTTAAAGATGTACATATTTAGAAGATTTGATCAGTCTAAATGTTTCTACACAAGTGTGCTCTTCTTGATTGACGGAACACAAATACTGCTATACTTGTGTTTTTGAGAAAGATACTTTTTGACCATTTATCACCGATGGTCTCATATTTCGACTTTCTTTGAAGCTAAAAAAAACAACATGTTTGGAGATAGATTCATCAGTTTTTGTAAAATGCTTATACACTTTCAAAATACTAAACTATTTTTGCTGGCTCAAATTTACACTTTATGTAGTCACACATTATTTGATGCACATTATTTTAATTTCTTGTTTATTGAGAAGTCTATAGTGCAATATTTGAAGCTTCATGTTTTTGTCATCTTATCTTGTTATTCTTTTATGAGGAAATAAAAAAAATAATTCTGAAATGTTATTCTGTGTATAAAGTGATGAAGTTGTCTGAATGATATCAGTATTGGTCTCAAGATCCACCACTGCTTGTTCACCTTCATCGTATTCAGATATGCCATCCAGCTGTCTCCATCACTGGCTAAGTTAAACCTTGCAGGCTGAGTTGCAGCATTTCGTTCACTTTTCCCTGCTAAGAAACTGAGCGCTGCACCTGAAATGCATAATGGCCTCTGTTTCTGACATGGAAGAGTGTAGGAAATGCTGCAAGGCTTAATTTAGCCAGTGGAGACTACTGGCACAAGTTATGCCTTATGCAGGCAAGTTGTCTTGCCAGGGGCTCAGCAACTTTGTCTACTGGCGAGAACTGTTCTACATACAGTAAGGTTTGGGTGCAATGCTATACTGAATGGCAGCGCTGTTCCACCCATGGTTCGCTAGTTCTAGTTTCACCACAATCCACAGTCACATGTGTTGAAAAGTTTTTTTCCTGCATTATTACTACCGAGTACCAGCAGTGTGTATATAACTGAAATATTCTTAAAAGCATTGTTAAAACCCAAATCACCTGACCTCAACTTAAATATGCCTCTTACCGAAAAATGGAAACATTCTGTTACCATGAAATCTCCAGGAACGAAAGTTCTTTGAAGACAAATGAGCAAGCATATAATTATGATTATCGATGATTATCGTTCCTTCAACAAAAATGCTAATTATGATGATCTTTCCTCTACAGATGAAGACAGCCATTGAAGATACTCTACTAGAGAAAAGTTGTTTATACTCACAAGAGAGAAGTTAGTATATAACCACAACGGTAATTACAACATGTCTGAGCTGATAACAGAAACAAGGAAATACTGTCAACATGGCGAACAAGCATCCCTAGAAGAAATATGTCGGCTTATTCAAGAGACAGAATCAAGTCAGATACGGTTGTTCCTTAGGTGGCTGTTGTGTCGAGAACAAAGGTCTTGTGTTGTCAAGGTTTGCAATATGTTGATGAAAATGCAAGGAGAAATAGAAACGATTGTGAAAGGTGAAATCGAGGCGGAACTTGTTGTCCATGTTGCTCTTGATCTTCTTCAGGAATTTCTCAAGGCTGGGTTTGAATGTCACGAGTTCCTGTTAGTGTCGCCTTCAACCAAGAACCCGAACTGTGTCAGTATGCTTTGGGACAATATGGAAGCTGCCACTCTTAATTGCACTACATCATTAAGATTGGACCACAGACAAAGCCCAAGTGATAGATTTGCTTACGTTTTGATAATTGCCATGATCCAATCCAGTCACATGCACTCTCAAGCAGTTTGTGCCTTAGCAAGCATGATTAACAAATACACAATACACCCAATAGACGAGTATACATATGGGAAGGTGTTTAGATCCTTGGTAGTAGCTGGTTTGGAACCCACTCCAAGTTTTGTATCACACATGCAAAAGACGAGCAATTATGTACCTGATTATTACCAACCTTACAGGAGCTGGTACAAAGAATACAAGTGTTGTCCACTCACCTTGAAACAGTGTGCCAGACTCGCCATACGGAGAAGCCTTCAGAAGAATCTTGAGCTCTCAACCTCCGAGCTACTTATTCCGTCTGGACTGGTTGAGTTTCTGTTAATGCGGGACCATGCTACTTTGTCGGTGATAAATGTTGATGATGTTGATTAAAGAATAAATGCTATTTTATGTCTAGGTATTATTTTCATATGGGTGAAAGGCTTCCTTGGAACCTAACAATCTGTCGGTTTGAACATGTAAATTTGTCATTTTATGGTGGCCACTGGCAAGATTACGCAAGGGCACAAACCGTTGTCAGCCCATAACGAATTGAACAGGTTATGGGTAGTGTGTATCATACCATTCCAATGGCAGGGGACATTAAGCTATAATGTCTAGAGGAGAAGTCGAGTTTCATTCAAATCTTCTTAAACTGTCAGTATTGTTCAAGAAATCATTACCTCTATTAATTTACGAAATGAAACCAATGTTACTCAATTCAATGTTATATCAACTGTGTGGTTGAGAAGGCCAATGCATACACTTTAATATATGAATGAATATGATGGTGAACATCTTCTAACTTCTGAAGCCAAACATGGCATTGCTAAGTTAAATGGGGGCGGAAGAGCGCAGTGTTCGGCTTAAGATCAAAAGGTCCAGGGTTCGAATCCCGCCAGAAGCATGGCAACTTTGTCTGCAGTAGAGAACTGTTCTACATGCAGTAAGGTTTGGGTGCAATGCAACTGAATTTCAGTGCAGTACTACCCATGATTCGCTAGTTTCAGCCTATGCTCACAGGTTTCACCGCAATACATAGCCATATGGCATTGCGGGCTTTCTTCCTACCATAATACCAGCAGCTATGATATAAGTGAAATACTCTTGAAAGCGAAGCTAAACCCCAACACACTCACTCTAAAGCCAAACGTCTCATTGCTAACTTAAATGAGGTGAAGTATACTAGCGTAGGGTATGGTTAAAAAATTAATAATGAGACGATTACTTCATTTAATTGTGATTCAGTTAAGTTAAGCAGGAACTTTTAAATGTATTTAATATTGAGATAAAACATTTATGAAAGAGACTCTATTATACATAAATTTATGTAGGACACGACCAACTTTGTATCAAGCATACTGCATCAGAGGTGCATTAGTAGAAGTAGGAGACATGGTAACAGAACTTATCAGCGTAGAAACCTTTGTATCATATAATAAGGCAACCAAAATGTAATTCTGATAATGATCGTTGAATGTTAGATAATCAATGTTTATACCATATATATCCACATAATACAAAATATAGGTTTAAAGTATATTATAACATTTCATGGATTATCCATTTGTCAATAAATTAATTTGGTCTATGCACTTGGAAATTAATTAAGCAACACCCTAGTTTGTAAATGGAAATGAGGTGCTCTGGGATTGTTAGGATAAAAACAAGTTTCACCCCAGACATAACAGTTTAGCTTTAGTTTATTTAGCGACTCATACATTGAAATAAAAATCTGCCATATGCAAAGTTATGAAAATGAATGATTCTGAAGTTTTACCTGAACTAGCTATTGTCCTTGGAGAGAAACTAAACTACAAACTTAAGAATTGATTTATTGTAAACAACAATGTTGATACCAAGTTGACATTAACACAACAAAACGTCTTTTACCATGTATGATAGGAAGCTAGACAAACATACAACTTCCAGTCCCTTTTCTAACGATATTTTTTTTTAAAAGCCCACAACCATATGATCTATGAATAAATTTGAGATTATTTGAGTTCAACCTGTTTATTAAAAACTTCTTCTCGCTATAGATAAGCCAATACCGTAAGTAGGCCGTATTTGTTCATTAAAGCCCTGTTTATACGGCGAACTTTACACATATATGCAATATTGCTTATGGTAGTAATATACACACGTGAGTAAGAGTAAATTTACTTTGCGTTCATATGCATTTAATTTCTGCCTAAGCAAATGGGCTTCACACTCTTTTAATATATGAATAGAGAATTCCTAACACATGGCAATTAATATTTATTTGATGTAAACTAAATAAATGACATTACTTTATATTTGTCAACATTCTTTTGACTATCAATCGCCCTAATTATATAATGAAAATCGGATAGTCAGATAGATTTTGAAGGTCATCGCGTGCAAGAAGGAGATTATCCAATATAGAGGAAAAACAGTATTAAGAGTTTCTAAAGTTCTCTAATATATTCTCAACCTATATGTGAAGTCACTATGTTAAGGAGAAAACATGACTCCGAGGTCTTCTGCTCTGAGAATAACCTGAAGGGAGGGATAAAGCCCCGAGGGCGTTAGCCCGAGGGGCTATCCCGACCTTGAGGTTATTCTCAGAGCAGAAGACCGAGGAGGAGTGTTTTCTCCAGCTTATAAACCGTCAACTATCAAAATTTAAGAGTTATAATTTCGGACGCTCAAAGGGCCTAATTCCTCCGCTTAGACCATTTTAAAAGCAGAAGACGAAGGAGGAATGTTTTCTTCCTTTTTATAAACGTCAAATGTAAAAATTTACATTTTATAATTTTTGATTCCCAAATCGTGTTTTTATAAAGGGTATGTCGCCCTCGGTTGCGTTATATCGAGGCAAAGAAGGTATGACTATAAATGGAGTAATTCAACTCATCATCTCGGTCTGCATAGCCGAGCGGTCTAAGGCGCCAGTTTAGAGAGCGAAGGGTGCTAGGTTCGAATCCGGCTATTTCAACATGGAAATTTTTAACTTTGTATAATTTTCGATAATAATTGCTGCTTGTTGGCTATTGCGTTGCAAGTCTGAAAAATTATTCTAAGTGCATTTCCAGGTCTTACTTTAAAAAAAAACCTTAGGTTCAGGTCTTACTTTCAAAAGTAAAACCTCATACCGGGTTATTCTCGGAAGTAAGACCTCATTAGAGGTTATTTCAAGAAAAGAAGATACCTACAAAACAACAGACAGAATCCGACCTAGGTTTATAAGTCTCTATACCACGAACTTTTACTAGAAAAGTGAAAATACCATATTTACTCACGGTAGTAAACATTTGCACCTGCCCCTGACTAGGTGCAAATTTGCTAACGGTAGTGAAAAATTTGCTTACGGTAGTAAATTATACATATGTGCAAATGCGTCCATACGGCGAATTTTGCTCGTTTGAGCAAATTTGCATATGTGTAATGCTTTACTCATATGCAAACGCTCGCCGTATAAACAGGGCTTATTAAGACAAGTTTGTTGAAATTGACAGTTTCATGATTTTGCGAGTTTGAATGTGCGGTGTCTTTTGTTGTAATCACTTCACTTGAAAGAGTGGAACTAATCACATTATGTACAGCAACACATATCGACACATTTTTGGCGAGAAGTAATATATCAGACAAGTTTGTGTATTAAGACTCTTCTTATCAAGTACATGTTTATACGTTCTGTCATTCTCTTACTACATACGTTACTCCCTCTGCTAGAATGACGTTCTATTTAAGAAATAAAGTTCGCTGTACCCCAATGTGTTCTGTAATAAAGTATAGTTTTGCCCTGAACTATTATAGTTAAAGCACGAGGACGTTAGTTAAAGTTCGCTGTACCCCAATGTGTTCTGTAATAAAGTATAGTTTTGCCCTGAACTATTATAGTTAAAGCACGAGGACGTTAGTTAGGACTAACGTCCTCGTGCTTTAACTATAATAGTTCAGGGCAAAACTATACTTTAGACTAACGTCCTCGTGCGTTAACTATAATAGTTCAGGGCAAAACTGCACTTTATTACAAAACACATTGGGGTACAGCGAACTTTATTTCTTAAATAAAGTACTCTTTTTTTCGATTGTTCTAACCGCTAGGCATCTTAGACATACGTTTACATCCATTTTCAGTAGTCTTGTCATAAACACAGTTCTGTAAATCATTTTTCTTCACCTGTTGGTCCAGTTTCTTCTCTATGGCTTACATCACGGGACTACATATCCTGGAACAGGTACGTGTTTAAGGTAAGAAATATGTGTCGCCGTTAATGGCTGCAATATTGCCCAAGCGGCGTTAAACAACAACTCAGTCACTCATAATACACACCATGTCACCTGCACAAGCAAACAATTATTTTTTGGCGTTAACACTAATCTTAGGCAGTCTTCTGTTTTACTGGAACTATTCGGCTATGATTTACTCCACGGAGCCTGATACCCCTACCTGTTGCACTGCAATATTTCAAGTGTTCCGTTGAACTCTAGGAAAGTTCTACATGCTGAAGTGTATACTGAGGCGCAGTAATAAAACCTGCTCCATTAAATAAATCCGGTTCAAAAGTAGTTGCAAATAATTGGGTTTTTTAAAAAAAAATTTTTATATATTCCTGTATTGAATTGTTTTACAGTTCCCTCACAAGAAGAAATACAGTATGCGAGACATGAATTAAAAACAAAGAAAAAACAAAAGGAGAAAAAGAATCAATCATTCATACACATATACATACCCTTGCACGTCTACATTACGATGAGGACTTTACTTCATCATTTATTAAATTACTGTACACTGCCCATTTCAAAGTCATTAAACTATACTTTTTTTACAATGCCTAACTTTGTCTTTTATAAAATAGTTTCTTAATTCTCTCTTGAAATGTAGCAAAGTTGGAATTTTGTTTTGCAAAGTTGCAAATAAATTAGTGAAAATGTTGTAAGCCATCTCCACACTGATGGTATTTTGATATGAGTACAGTACAGTACAGTACAGTACAGAACAGTACAGTACAGTAGAGATTTATTTGCACTCATAGATATTTCAGGGGAAAAAAACTAGTTTCATACCAAATATTCTTCCAACCACATTCCGAGTTTCTTGTACAACGTTGTACGATGCAGAATAGTACAACTCTTGTTTCATCAAGATAAAAGATCCATACAAGAGACAGACAAGGGATTTATAAGTTGAATAAGCTTTATTTTTTCCATATTTGATAAGGAGCTTCCATTTTTAACACCCCTTGGACACGAGAAATTTAACAACTGGTGCAGTTTAGTTTCGGCTGAAGTCATTAAAACGATACTATTAGCGTAAAGCAGAATTGTCTATTCACAAACCAGTTTCCCTTTCTCAGATCTCTTCGACTATAACCACGGTGCACAGCAAGAATAACGTTGGCGACATAACACACCCCTGTTTTACTCCCCTTTTGCATGGTAAAAATATTGTGTCATAAAGTTATTGACTCGCGCAGTATGGATTATAAGACTTATTTTAAGGGTGTTGAATATTATATACCCTTCATGTCGAATTTTCTTTCCTTATACTATAAGCAGTCTTAAAACAAGAAATTGTCTCGTGTTTGTGTTGTTGTTAATGTAAGTCTTATTTTGGTGATAGTGTAAAGACTCTGCATTATATTTGTATTTATTTATGACAAACTACTTTGAAAACAACAGTTATTTTGCAAAGGTAAAATGGGAAAAAAACTGATGAAGTATATGTAAGGTATTATTCATGTAAGTAAAAAGTTTTATAAATTTATTTCTTTTAGGCAGGTTTTGTCAAAACTTGATTTCTCGGGTATTATTTACAACCAACCAACACACACATACACACACACACACACACACACACACAAACATATAGTTTTAGAATGCAGCAACATGGTATTGTACACAGAAAGCCAAATAATATGTACATTTAGGTGTAATTTCCAGGAGAAACAAACAAACACAAGATAATCAACAATTGAAACATAATATCGATAAGTGTTTCAGTTTTACATGGGTCTGAATCGTTGGGAAAGAGCTGAAACTTTTACATCCGGTTTCTTTTTAATTAAGAAAACGTAAAAACCAACTCGTTGTGAAAATGTCATATTGGTCACATGATCGTTATATAACTGTTGTTACACCCAACAGGAGTGGAATAGTTATTTCGAGTTAAACTAAAATTATTACCGTATCCATTATATAAATATTTCCTGTAATAGTGGATAAAAGGATGATGATATCAGCAGAGACCATACAATAAAGGGACTGGACTGGCCACGGGTGGGAATATTTGTGTGCCTCGCTAGAACAACATGACGTCCGGGAAAAATTCAAAAGTGGCGATTTTGTTTCTCTTATAAATCATTTAATATTAAAATATTTCCTTGGTTACCAGGATGTATGACATAAAAATATGACAAAGTTTCATGTGATGTATTGTAAATATTACATGGTGTTTCCATTGTTGACTTTTTGCAATCACAGCAGGGCTTCAAGTCGGGTTGATTACACATCTGGCCGAGGCACACATAGTTGATGATACTCTACTGCCGAGTCTAGTCTCTTTATTTAATGGTCTCTGATATCAGAAACTAAGTCACAAAATACAACGGTCTCTTCCTAATATTCACGTCTATTGCCTCTATAGATGTGATGTCATAAACACTTCTGTAGGTTACAATACACTGTAGTAATTGTGATACGTGACTCAATTAAATGCCACAAAGGCCAAACGTTCTTAATTGGCAGGCGTCCGGCGTCCGTAAACTTTTCACATTTTCGACTTCTCCTCCAGAATCGCTACATCCCCTCAGCAGGCCTAAGTGTGTTGAGGGCTATGATAAAATGTTCATTTTGTTTTGGTCAGGTCTTTGTGAATAATTGTTCTACTTATACGTAAGATTCATTGATAAGGTATACTCATTTAAGAAGGGATTTGTATTGTTTCTCTCCAAATTTTATACACTTTTGTTTGATGATTTAATTGGCATTATGTTTATTCTATTTTAATTGGGAGGATCACCTTTTCTTCAATATCTTTGCAGGAATTGTGATACCTGGACAACCCATTTTTTCAAAATTTAGTGTTGAGTCATGTTTTTGTTATGCACTGACAATTTCAAGACTGCAATTTTTCAGGCTAAGAGTGCATTGTGCATTATATTGAGAAAAATCTGTTTCAGTCTTCAACATCAAACAATATAAACCTTGATGAGCTACAGAGTCCATGGCTCTATTTTTATTTTTATTTTAATTTATTATCTTTAAACCGGACAAGTCAGACACAGCATGTTGAGGTGAATGCGGCGCAGTTATAGCATGTTTACAATGTAATCACTCACGGATACAACATGACATATTACCATATCCGTTTACTCTTGTACACACACACGCATGCGGGATTCTTCTTACGCAAGATGCATACAGGATTGTCGTAGTGTATATATAAGACAGCTGGCAAGGTGTGTATCATTCATATACATTTAACTACATTGTAGAAAGGTAAGTTACTTCGTATGTATTTCCTAATGAATTCATTGAATGGTATCTATATGTTAGAATATTCGCACCAGACACGATTGTAATCCCTTGTTATTCCTATACTGTTTCAAAGCAAAGTGGGTTTTTTAAAATTCTATTTCTTCAGCATATGGTTTCCTTGGATTATCAGGAAGCTAAATAAGACATCTAGACTTTATACTAAGCTCTTTTCATTGGATGCTCATAAAGGTGGACTTTCTAAAGAATAGGACTTTGAAGGGCATTTAGAAGTGGTATACATTAGAACAGGACGTTTTTCTGGATAACAACTTCTTTAATGTGAAAATACACGACGTTTCGGAGTATAATGCTCACTCCTTCGTCGGGTGGAGTGTGACTATATTATATAATTCATACACCTGATGAAGGAGTGAGCATATATTCCTAAACGTCGTGTATTTTCACATTAAAGAAGTTGTTATCCAGAAAATCTTCCCGTTTCTAAAGAATACATCCAGACTTTATACTATTGGCTCTTAATTAACTACCAATCACGGTGCTCGACCGAGTTTACACAAATATGTTTCCCCTGTACGTACTGAATACTGATTTGTTGATAAATGTTCTTTAGATGTGCGCATTCACAATAAGTTAAGTACGTTATTAGCGAAGGGAAATCTCTCTTTAGTGTCCTTGTTATAGCACTCCGACGGCAAGTTGAGTAAATATATGAACGGTATGAATATGAAAAGCTGATTTGTTTCAACGTATTTTACATTTGAATTGATGCATGAATCTAGCGGTGGTAAATTGCTTCTCTTCTGAACTGTGACTCGGGAGTCGGGTCTCGAGTTGTATTTCACATAATGGCCTCACCATCAGTAATTAAGTGTATAGTACACCCCGGCTCGTCATCAGTAATTAAGTGTATAGTACACCCCGGCTCCTCAATGACAGTTCCTGTATGTACATGTTTACAGATCTTGTTTTAGCCCAGTCTTTAGTTCATCAGGGCTGAAAGGCCCGGTGGGCTAATGACATGGCTAGATGCAGTTGCTTCGCCAAAATAGACTCTTTGACACCCTAATGTCGCCTCGATAGTAGGGGAGGAGGTTTATATGCATGTATTAGCTACAGTTCTACAGCTAATGGCCTGGCGTGGTGTCCGGCGCCCGTCCATTGGAAGTATACAGAAGTTATTGTCACGATTTGTAATGACCTACCCCTACCATGACCCACCTCCATAGGCTGTCTTATTTTTTGGTGACCCACCCCCAAAAATAACCGGCCCACCCTCTTATATTGTAAAAATATTTATTTTACAGTTTAGTTATTTAAGAATGTTACCGGTGCGTAATGTTAAATTTCTTATTTTCAGAATGTCAGCAAACGATATGACATGTACGCATGATGTGAAGATAACGATCGACTCATCGGACGTAACTGAACCAATGCCATCCAATGGAACACCGGGGCTGTCTAATTCTACCAATCACACCACAGGGGTGAAGGATAAAGAATTAACCAATGAAAATGTTCCTACTAAAATTGTGGACAACCCATATGTCGTGAACTCTGAACCAAGCGTGACATTGAAGATTGAAAGAGCTGCACGACTTGTGCCCAAACCTTGGGGGAAAATAAAGCATGTTATCATCGGCTCCTACCTTAGTTTACTGTGTTGTTGCGTCTGTGCTGTGTTTGCTAACAAATACGCCTGGGAGGCAAGTAGATATAAAAATCTTGGACTCCGGAGTGAAGCGAAGGTTTTGGCAAAAAATGCAGTGTGTTGTATCTATACAAGTATTATCCTTGGTTCGTTGTTAATTTTAGGTTTTGGCACTACGTTCCTCGTTGTTAACATCCAGCGTAACACTTGATTAAGAGCAAACCTCAGTACAACGGACACAGCATTACATCACAACACCTGATTCTTCATTTACAGAACCTTACTGCGCCCCCAATGGCGGATCCCCGCCCCTTTTGAAATGTTTGGCGTGTAAACTTAATTGATGGACCCCACGTGCAGGTGAACCTCGCTTCCCTTTAAACAGTTCTGGATCTGCACTGATCCCAATCTTTCCAAAGTGACACTATATATATATATATATATATATATATATATATATATATATATATATATATATGTTTAGGATATGTTTTTAACGGAAGATTTGAACTCATCTTCTAAGAATGTTCAATGTTGCCAGATTCCCAATAAATGCATGGACGTATATTTTCATATATACATACAAGTACATTTCGATGGTTACTGGTAGTTTTGGATGAGTTGTTGTAATTTACACTTGTTTCGGTTTGTTATTTTTATCATTATTTGTTTAATGTTACATGAAAAAAATAAAAGTATGAACATATTTGTAAGTTCTTGTTCTTGATTCAAACAATTATTTGTTTTGCGTACATGACATCTTCCCACTCATGGCGCAGCAGCCATTAAGGTTAGTTTGGGTCTCTCCATACTTCATCACCTGCTTTATCCTGCTGGATTTAAAACTGACCTTGTTCCGACAAATAAACTTTGCAAATCCATGCATCTACCGGTTCTGCAGGTTTCTCTTCACAAGGACGGTTGGGCGAGGAAACCTCCGAGTTCGTATCCCGGCAGATGCACTCTTTTGCAACTCTTATTTCTCGGGAAGCGGTCGATTTTAATGAGACTGGTTGGATTGGAAACCTACATAGTCGAATCAGAATGAATCTGACAACCCCACAACGACAGGTTCCTCGATTGAGGGTCTTCTAAAGCAACGAATCGACCAATTACGTGAACAATATCTTCATAGTATTGCTATAGTTACCTTTTGTAAACACAGCGCGTAGATCGTTCATCCTGTTCCATCAGGACATCCGAATCTCAATCCCTCGATTCTCTAAGCAGTTTCCCTTCGTTGAAGTTGAAGTTGAAGTCACGGCTATGCGGCTGGTTAACATTAAAGGCACTGTGATTTTTGCATTTTCATGTTCAAAATTGCCATTTATAATCAAAGTTTATGCAGTATAGCTTAAAAGGTAAAACGGGTCATTACATGACACAAGTCGTACTCGTAGGAAATAGTGTCACGTATAAACGAAAACTGCTAGCATCCATTATAGTGTGAACACCTTTTAATAATTCGAGGATGGAAACGGTTCCGCGTTTATTAACCGAACAATAACCATTCGTTTTACAATTCTATGTATTGATTGGGGAGGATTAGTTTGCAATTGATTACGTTTCTTTTCCATTTTGGGAGATATCTTTATTTCCACCGGAAAACGTGCTAAGGAGCATTTAAGATATGTGACAACTGTTATTTACACCCCAGTTAGCAATACGTTATGTTTTAAACACACACTTTAGGAACATTAACAGTGCTTCGTTGACGTTATGTGGACATAAAACGGCATGGTGTACTGCACGACTTGAGTCTTTTCAGAAACCCCTATATAGTAGACCAGTCTGGGCTTTGTTTCAGTACTCCATGCAGAAGTTGTAACAAGTACGTCCACTTAACTACAACTATGACATTCCTATGCGATAGATGCAGACTAAAACTTAAAAACAAAATAGCCATGTGCATGCGGCTAGAAACATTAATCCGACGTTATCTACAAGACATGTGCATATGAAGTTTTGAACGGCCATATTTAGTTCTATAATATATCGAATCAACTGTATAGAGTTAAATAAACATCTAGGTGCTGTATCACACCCTTCTGGAATAAAGTGCTCCCAAAGTGTTACCATGCAATGCCTACATATTACTAAATAATAACATATTTTATTCATTTAAGAAATAAATTGGGCACAAGTTAGAATTCCTATAGAGACCCTCTCAACATAATCGACAAATAGTCAAAAAGAATTCTAAAACGAATGTAAATGGTTCGGTTAAGCCATTCAAGTCCATTTCCCTTCGAGTGCATGGCCATTTTAAAATGTTCACTCGAAGGTAGTTCAAAAGATCTGACTGATGTAGCGATACCTAAACACTCAGAGTAGAGTTTTAAATATGGTGCAATGATGGAATGGTTAATGAAACCTACAAATGTACCTCCCACGCAGAAGACTTCCACAAAATTGTCGCTTTATAAATGGCACCATTTTCTTTCAATACGGATAACAGCTTTTCTATGGGGTACGACTTATCGGGACGACTTATCGGGTCGTGTAATGAGATGTCTTACTTTCTAACGTAACAATATATTGTATCAAATTTAATAACAAATATTAAACATGAGAAAGAGAATTGATATGTGTTCACGTTTTGAGAAGTTGTATTGAAAGATCTTGCAGGTGAACGCATGACGTCGGGTAATGATGACGCTAGGGAAAGTGGGATATCTGCAGGATTTCCTTGACGAAAGAACTGACGAGGTGTTGTCACGAGGATAGAATACGCAGTGTCTTACACTACATATAGATAGCTACCCA
Organism: Gibbula magus; assembly: GCA_936450465.1. NCBI lineage: Eukaryota > Metazoa > Mollusca > Gastropoda > Trochida > Trochidae > Gibbula > Gibbula magus. Next base: position 16,385,773 of record OW388293.1, on the reverse strand, counting down.
TGTTCCCCTTAAAAACAACGTTCACAGTGGCATATGATCTTCTTACTCGACTTTCATATTCACCCCCAAATGCTTAATATGCAACAAGCCAAGGTCCATTTGTCCAGTTTTCGATCAAGACAAACGAATTTGATCATTCTCAATGAAATAACACAAATTACAACATTGGACATATACATGTATGTGACCTCGCCAACATGGTGAAGTCCCTTTAATGTGCGTGTTGTTGCAGTGGATATATTTACTGTATATTGCGTACAAATTGAATATTAAGTCTTTGAAATAACCAAGATCCAGACAATGTTGATTGTTATTAATATAACAAACAAAGTGTGTATGAAAATGCCAAAAAATAATTAAAATGACATATATGTTATTGATTTTAATGTTCCTCTTTATCGCCCAAAGGATGTACAGGTCGAGCATCTATATAAACAACTTCCAAAAGCAAGGCATAACTCTTGCCAGTCTGCATTACTGGCTGATTTAACCCTTGCGGTATTTCCCTCGCTTTGTTGTGTCAAGATAGTGAATCGCTGCACCAGAAATGCATAGCGGGCCTGGATTTCTAAACACAAATCTTTTAAGCAAATACCGCAAGGCCTAAATCAGCCAGTAATGGAGACTGGCAAGAGTTATGCCTTGCATTCGGAAGTTGCTATAATGACATTATTGTGTAATTCATTGATCCTCTAAAGCTGTTTCACATGAGATATCGTTTGTGCGAGGTCAAGCGATATCTCTAAATTTGTCTAGAATATATCGTTTGTATGAAGTCAAGCGATATCTCTAAGTCCGTCTAGGATGTATCGTTTGTGCGAGGTCAAGCGATATCTCTAAGTTCGTCTAGAATATAATGTTTGTGTGAGGTCAAGCGATATCTCTAAGTTCGTGTAGGATATATCGTTTGAGTGAGGTCAAGCGATATCTCTAAGTTCGTCTAGAATATAATGTTTGTGTGAGGTCAAGCGATATCTCTAAGTTCGTGTAGGATATATCGTTTGAGTGAGGTCAAGCGATATCTCTAAGTTCGTCTAGAATATATCGTTTGTGTGAAGTCAAGCGATATCTCTTTGTTCGTATCCAAATAGTTGCATTATTTAGCCAATTTTATTCCTCAGAACATGGTCGATTTTAATCAGATTGTTGCTAAACTTTAGTTCAGTTGCATTGACTTATTGAAGAAATACATGTGTATGACTGTGCGAGGCCATATAATCGAAAACAAAATATGTAGGCCTATTAAGCAATTGAAAAAGTCTCTTGTAGTAGTAAGTTGAACATTTATTTCAAATGTTTCTTCTCATACAACATGTATCGTGATTACTTTAAATGCATGAAGTTATGTTTTGTACCGTATAAAGGTGGGCCCCAGTATATCATGTGGCTTATCAATTTACATGTAGGGGAGACCGGGGCAAAGCGCGCCCCTTAACTTTGCATGGCATTTTTTGGAAACTATACAATTTTCAGCTGCGTATCTTTAGACCTTCGGGAGATCTTAGTTTTGGAGTATGAAATTAACACACTCTTTTACTTCTGGTCACCATCGTTTTCGGCTTAGAAGGAAACCAGTTTTTTTAACATGGGCCACTTTGCCCCGTGGTCCGGGGCAAAGTGGCCCATGGTGGGCGCTTTGCCCCGTCTTCCTAATGTGCGTTGAAACGACGTTGACGTTTTTTGAAACGGTAAGCACGAATAATGTCTTCACAGTTCATAATAAACTGTACAGAATACCATGTATACTTTAAGTCAATTGCTTTTTAGTTCTACCCCAGAAACAGAACCAACTTTAGGATGAACGGATTATAGGCCTATATATGCCGAGAACAGAAAAAGAAAAAAAAGTTTATATAAAAAAACTTCTGACTAGCAAAAGAAACGTCCAGACATTTTTAAAAGAGCAGAAAATGAAATATTGATGTCGTAGAAAGTATATTGTGAATGCATTTGATAGACACATGTTTTGTAAAGTAGAATTCACAATTTCAACCTTCAGAATATGATACTTTTATTTATTCAGACTGTTCAAATACACATGGGGTGTTAAAATCGCCCTTTTTTGCCACACTATTTGCTTTTAAGTTTAAAAAATTAAAAAGTAGATATTTAAGTACTAAAAGGTGTCTACAAACATAAATAACTTCTTGGATTTCAATTTGACGCATCATTACTGTAGGGCGTCACAAAACAAGCCAAAAATTGCTTTTGACTCTTCTATCTCGTCTAATTAAGGAGATTCCAAAAAAATAAACGTGTCTTTCTTAAAATATGAAGAGATAATTTTTGAAAATTCATATAAAGTATTGCTGGGTTCTTAAGACGCTGTTCAGTCGTATTTATCGCCCGTGGATTGAAATATATTGCATTTTGTATGGGGACGTTTCTTTTGCACGTGAATATATTTGGGGATGTCTAATGTTCTAGTTTTTTTTAATGAAAACATATTTTATTCATTTAAGAAATGAATTGGGCACAAGTTGTGAAACTTATAGAAGCCCTCTCCAGGTAATCAACAATTATTTTACAAGGCTAGAATACATAACAAGAAAGTAAGAAATCTACAAGTGACGAAGTGGGTAAACATGTAATATACATTATTAAGGCAACACACAATTGGAAATGTTATTCTTATGACAAAATGCACTTTGAATTTGGTAAATACGTACATTAGTATTAATGTATTATTTGAACCGTTGACTCTTTCCAATGAATTTATGAACATGGTGAAATATGTTTTCATTGACTGTTTGTGGAAGATTTGGGTTTCCATACAGGATTGTATTAATATCAAATTCTGCCTTTAAATTATAAAATCTTTGCTTTAATTCTAAACGAAGATCAGCATGTCTTGGACATCTCAAGAAGAAATGATAAACATCTTCAACTAAAGCACCACAATTGCAAGATTTACTTTCAGATAAATTGACACGATACAGATCACCGTTTAGGGAACTACAAGAACTTCTTAACTTACTGTGTATAATGTTCATCTTCCTATCGCCGAATAGAAAATATTTTGGGATTTTACATTCTTTTTCAGATAATTTTGCTTTAAATGACGATAATGAATTTGAACATCTTATTTTCGAGGAAAGATTATTCCACAGATAAGCACAGTCATAAATAAAAGACTTTTGAAGGACTGCAGTTCGAAATTTTGGAATAGATAAATTTGATTTGTTACTCAAGTTTGTAATGTTCTAGTGATCGGCAACCACACTTGTCAAAACGTAACAAAACAAAAAAGTAACAAATTTAACATTTGTAGGAAACACATTTCCAAGTTCAAACGTTTAAATACCCTTCGAAGGTCTGATAAAACAAAGAAATGACCTATCGTTAGCATAACTATTAAAGACGTTCCTAACAATTGTCCATGTCCAGAAACATTTAAAATCAAATCATCTTTCTATCTTATTATAAAGAGAGGTAATGGTGTTATGGCTGTGTGAATAGTTTGTGTTTTATGGTGATAATATTTGCTATATAACCTTATATAGATGAATGATGTAATAAAATAGAAATATTTTCCACTGAAAAGTTATCTTCCTTTGCCAATTGTTTTTCATAAATATTGAAATTCAGCACCAAATATCTCAGAAAATAGGTCCGTGACATATATGTTTATGAGTTTTCAGCAGTACATTTTCATATTTGAATTGTTAATTGTTTTCATATTTGAATCGTTTTTAATTTTTGTTCTATTCTTGAACAGGACTTTTATGGTTATTTCTGCAGAATCCATTGTCGAAATTGTATTTTTATCATATAAAGCTGACACAATTAAACTTACATATTACATAAATCCCTTTTCTATCCTATTAACATTCCATGTTATAAAGAAAACAACACTAACTTAACACTCTGAATGATGACCATAATGTTTATTAAAGTAACTAACAAAATCAAACAAGCGTGCCCTGACGGTTTTTAAACATTACTACAATAAATATCATTTTGCAGAAAAAGGTCCGTAACATGCACTTTTCCTTTTTGAATTTTAAAAAATACATACTCAGCTTGCACCATGCCAAGTTATAGAATTTTTTCATTTATTTTGATTATTGGTGGTAAGAGTGGCCTTTAAAAGGTATTAATCTGACACTGATTAGCTTATTCTGAAAATACAATTGAAGGCCCAACATAGCATAAACTGGATTGGGGCAAAGCATATACCTTTTTGAAATGGAAATAGAAGAAATTACACCGGACACCAAGTGCATACAAACATGAAAATTGTAAGCTTAGATAATCTGTTTTCACCTAGAAAGTGATTATTTAGCTCCGGTGATAGAAAAATGTGTCTATCAGTTATGGTATCGTCTATCGATTTTTACATGAAAACGTTCAATATAAAAATTTTCGCCCTCCTGTCGATTTGCCGCTGACTGCTCATGACGTCATCAACTTGTACGTTGCTTTACGTCATCTGTGATGGGTAGATAGAAACTGATAGTGTCATCGGCTGTTCATTCTAAAAATAAACCGTTGGGTCACTTTGCCCCGGGGGCGCACTTTGCCCAGGTCTCCCCTACATTTCTTCAATTTTCTTGATAAGATACGATAAGGTAAGATAACACTGTATGCAAAACTAAAAAGGATATATAAACATAATTTTGTTTATTATATAATTTTGTATTTTTCCATTTTTACATAGTACATGGATTCCAGTGCTGTTACATCACAGTGTCGGCAATAATGAAAAAAACATCAAATAGAGTATATTGTACAACAATCAATAGTCAGTCAGAAAACAGGACATAATTAGGCCTAATGTCCATTTTCTACAGGTAGGTCTAATTAATCTTGAACTAGGCCTATATATATGTCAGAAACAACTATTATACGTTTTCACTATGTAGATTTTAATATTTCAGTTTTGTTGATTCTGAACAATGTTCCTAACTATGTTCGAACGGTATGATGAAAATTATTATCCACCATCGACTTATATTTCCCCCTTAGTTTGAGTAAGTTGTAGGCCTACGAAGCAGTAAGCAACAATTAAGTGAAACCATCACTATAGGCCTATCTCTATCAAAGGTTGATTGATAACTATGTAAGCATTCACAAACAAAAATCAAACATTAAAAATATAATATTTAATAACTCCAAGAATGTTTTCTTTATGAGACGCATAACAAATTAGGTCAATTTTGAAAACATAAACTATAATTCAGATTTTAAATCACTAAATACGTGAGAAAATACAAATTCATATTTGATATTTTTTTTAGATGCTACTGCACTTTGTTTATTCATTTGTTAACGTTTTGCAAAAGGACAGAAATGATTTTGACAAGATAGTATAAGGTTATACTGGCTATGATATGATATATTTTTACAAAGTAAAAAAAAGATGGGACGTAGTAAACTGTAACAATGTATGGGAAATTTATGGGTTTATGTCGTCAAATCTGGGATTGTGTGATTCCTTCTCAAAATCAGACGACAAATTCAGTGGAGCGTGTCCTTATTACAATACACCATCCCTTTGCTGAGGCGCTCCAACAATCGAGAATAGTCAATATGTGGGCCCTGGAACAGGGATTGGTTAAAAAATTTAACTCACGCCACTATCGGATGGAAGTAATGTTTACCTTACAATGTTTTGCAGTTCGGCATGCCATGCATATTCATGAAACTATAAATCCGTTTTCAATACCATTTTTATTATATTTATTCGTAGAAAAAAACCGAAAGTATTTAAATTATGTATAATTTTGTCATTTTTATTTGATAAAATAGTTGAAAAATTGAACTATTTTGTTTTAATATTGTAAGCTGTCATGCAAGTACTATCTATTGCACCGGAAGTCGTCGATAGTTTTGACAACAACAAAATCCCGTGCACATGTTTCCCGTGGAAGAAGTAACGGCTAGTTCTTGTCAGTTCATTGAGGTATGCGTTTGTTTATGATTACTAAACTCAAAGAATAATGTATGTTCCTTCTTCCGAAAGCTGTGGAAAGTAATGGTACACAATCCCTCAGTATATATCGTCCGTTCAATGCAACTTGTTTCGACGTGAAAATGATCGTGACCAAAACATGTTTCCACGGCGACAAGCGTACCTAATACACTATTAGCGTATTATCAATGGTAATCGCCTTACCAGAAAGGTTTTCAAAACTTCGGCTTTTTATGTTTAACCTATTAAAACGTCATTGCAATATGATTAGATTGAAACAAGGAATAGCAAGACAACAATCATCCATTGATGTCTGTTGATCGTTTTTTTTTATTGAGTCCTGTGATAGAATATAATTACCCTTGTCGTACATTGTTTTTAGTCATATGAGGTTTATCAACCACATATTCATAGATTACACGAACAACTAATAGCTCCTTGGCTAGCTAATGATGTGTGATATCATTAGATATGCAACAGATCAGGTTAGGGAAACCCTGAAATCAGCGTATAATACGTCAATCGGCGTATAATACATCACCGCTAATGGTTGCAATACTGCCGAAGCGGCGTTAAACAATATCTCACTCATTCACTATAATACATCAATCGGCGTATAGAACCATACGTCGATCGACGTATTCTGAAGATTTGGCGCCGCTAATGGCTGCAATACTGCCGAAGAGGCGTTAAACAATAACTCACTCACTGAAGATTTTGGCCGGATGATTATCAAATAATCGGATAATCGACAAAGTGCTAAACGTGTGTTTGATTAGGCACTTGCCGAATACTCGGAAAACGGCGTACGTTAATCATCCTGCCAAAATCTTCAGAATACATCGATCGACGTATATGGTTCTATATGCCGATTGATGTATTATACGCCGATTTCAGGGTTTCCCCAACCTGCAGATATCTCCTCATATCAGCATGCCTGTTTCATTACTACTCCAAAATTGTGAATGTAGATTGGTGTCATCTGTCACTTATTGAACACATGTAAAAGATAATAAGTTGATGGTCCATAAATATATATTCAATTTATTCCGCAAAAAAAAAGAAAAAAGTAACAATGAATGGCATGTGATAAAAGATATGTCACTGAGAGTGTAAAGAAGCGGACACCAATTTACTGAAAAGTTTGAAGCATATAAGATTTTAGAGAAATAAAAATTTTAACTACATAAAAATTTCTGTATTAGTGAATTATGTTTGAATATGAAACATTTGCATGCAATCATTTACAGCCGTGTCGGATAAAGATACGAGGAGGGTAAATATACGCATTGCAAAATATACAACATAATTATGATAAGTAAATGTAGAGAGAGTAAGCATTAACTTTATTTATTGTTTCTTTTGGAAATTTGAGAAGATATTACATTGTTTGTTGCAGGTGGAAGTCTTAAGAAGGATATATTGACCAAAATAGTGACAAATTACTAAAAATTGAGAAATCGTAACAAACAAGACGTCATAAAAATATTTTGCTCTCTCACATAGCAAATGTCAAAGGAAACAAAAATTCTTCTACTACCATCTACTAGTCGTTTTATCAGCTTCTCGGAACCATGTATAATCATTGTAAAAATTGGAAATGTATGGAGTAGTCAAACTCTAACTGTGTATCTTTAGCCTACACTTCTTGAAAATTAGAGGGTAGTCATCTGATTACTTTCAGCGTCATGCATTGAAACTTCTACAATAATGTTAAAGCCAACAGCCTACACTTTCTTTTTGAGATAGATTCTAACATGAGAAATATTTTACTAGTATAAATGGTCCGTTATCACTAAGGTGCGTAGCTTTAAATTACCCAACAGCACTGTACTTTTTAAAAGGTGAGATAAAACTTTGTCCTACTCCTACATGTAGCAATCAACGCTCAACTATTAAAAAACAAATTCTCAATGTGTATGGTCAGAAATGAGGATCTCAATATCTGACCGAAAAAAGATGATTAAAAAGTTTAATAAAAACAGATGAATTGACAACCTTTTCATGGGTCACATTGTCACATGAACACCTGTTATATCTAGTTTCTTAATACATATACGAGTCAAATCATCTATCAATATGCTGTGTGTATTGTCAATAAGCTCAACCAAAATTAATAATATTTTGTTTGAAAGAGAGATATTTTGCAATGATAAATAAGACTTTTTCAATGTATGATTTGCCCAGATTCTTGTTGAGCCTTTTCTGATTCTGCACTGTCTGATTTAGGCCCGGTACTTATGTTCGCAATCACCTCCTCAAATGCTGATATGACCATGATCAACAGATGCTTGGTGTCTAGAGGTTGCATGAATATTTTTATCACAAAATCTGACGGATAGGGTTATATGTGATAACGGTTCATGCATAGGATGTGGACCTTCCAATTTTTAATATGCATGTACGATGTGGCCCAGCAGTATGTTTTGATGTTGAGTGTGATTTTAACTAAGCAGTTATTTGATAATCATTTGAGCGTGTGGCGTGTGTTGTGCCGACTGCTGCATTTTCAGTGAGTAAAAGTTCACAATTTCAGGTAGATGATAACTGAACACTTTCATTGAAATTGATTATTATCTTAAAATTTTTGATGACTTCTTTAATAACCCCCATTTTAATAACCCTGCTGACCTGGTTATTTTCACTAAAAGTTAGAAGGTCCACATCCTATGCAGTAACATATATTCATCAACAATAACTCGCAATAAACCTGTACAAATGTTTTTATTGCCCTCAATGGCTTGTGTTATTTAAATAAAATTATCATTAGGCTGTTCAATTCAAAAGGTGCACAAATTCATTGATGATTACTATGGTTATTGCTAAAGGAAAATAGGTCATCAACTAGCTTTCACTCCATTTGTATTGATAATGATACATTGAGCAGCAGGCCACAATGCATGCTCTGATGAACAAGCTAGTATCACGTGAGAAAATGACTTTGTATTTTTACTGATAATAACATAATTTAACTAAATTAAAAATATTTATCTGATGAAATATAAAGTTCATAAACAAGAGGTTCTAATTCCTTGAGACAAGTTTCATGCGATGTTGCTAAAGGCTGTAAATTTCAGTTCTGTGATATAGTAAAAGTGAACGGAAGTAAGACTGTAATGGCCATTTAAAGTAGATGATTTTAGAATCTATTTGTCAGGACAAAGACAGGTAGGTGTCATGTTTGATTTCATTTACAGGGACCTTTGGTTTCTAAATAATTTATTACCATTTCACCAACTGTAAAATAGTACTTTTGCTGAAAAAGATACACATTTTTGTCTTTTTTTTTCTTGTGTAAAAATTACTTGGTAGTACTTGTAGAAAATGTTTAAGAAGAACAACTTCTTTATTGTGAAAGTAATCCCTCAGTGCTTCACCTGTTATTTGTTTAAATGCATATAAGGAATTCATGCCATTTAGATAGTGAACAAATGTAACACAGTTATATTTGGGATAACACTATCTGCAATAGTACAAATTCTTATATTATTTTGTGATGGGTCCCTTTGAGGTCAAGGTGGGTGTTGATTTGAATACTGGAACTGAGAAGGGACCCAACCCGGAAAAGTACAAGAATTTGTGCTGTAGACGATAGTGTGATCCTAAATATAACAATGTTACATCTAATCATATTCTCTGAAACATGTATTTCACAATAAGGTACCTATATTACGGGGTATAAGTCGACCCCGCGTATAAGTCGACCACCTTTCTCAACTACCCAACTGACCCCCTAATTTTTGGTATCAAATTCTCGACTTATACTCAGTAAAATACGGTAGTTAATATACCGGTATTGAAATCTGCTTCCTCTTGTTTTCCACTTTCAATGTACTTAAAAAATTGGATAGTAATGAGGCCTGTTAAAATTGTACTTTGTAAATAGTTTTTATGAAATAATCATATTAAAAGATCTCAAACTAAAACCTTTTTTTTAAAGAGCAGAGAAAAATATACTTTTAAACATAATTTATATATATATAGCTTAGTAACTACTTATGACTATACAGAAAACAATATAAAAAATATGAAAAGATTATTTCATTTCTAAAACAAACATTGAATACATGTATGAGTTAAATAGAGCTAACTTATGAACATGTGCACAAATACTGAAAACTAAGGAATACAAAATCAAATTAGTTGTTTATTTCTAATTTTTATATCACCATTGAATTCTGTTATCTATTTTTGAAGAACAGATGGTACATACATTAGCTGTGCCAGTTTGTTAGTATTATCAGTTGTGTAATTACATTGAGGTTTTGATTGAAAGAAATGTTTTGTACTGATAACATTATCAACATATGTACTTGGTCAAACAGAGCTGAAGTCATTCCTACTATTGTTGTTGACCTCGCGTTAAATTCTCGTTTTGCACACAGTAATTGCAAGAGAAATTGTAATAGGAATCGTGTCTATTGCCAGGGATGGCCAACATATTCAAAGCTTGAAATAGAGAAAGTGAAGGTAAAGTTCACCCTCTCTTCTGTCTTAGTATTAGTAGATATAGGAGTAGTGTTTCTCAAAATTCCTGTGGGAGGGGGTAATTGCATGGACCATTGGGGTTAAAATTGTTTTAATACTATGTCGTTTGGAAAAACTTTTGATAAGAGAGTAATTGTGTAAGTGTGAGTTTCAACTTTCTGACTAAAGCTTATCTTTTTAACCCCCAGGTTTCTTCCTGAAATTTTACACATGCTTTGGTTATACATCAGTGTTTCACATTTACTTTTTTGGGATCAATTGGACGAGTATGGCCCTTGACTTGGAACACTCGTCTTTCCTAAATCTGACTGACAGTACCTGTGTTCTGAAATCAGCTCCTTCCATAGTTTTCGATCAATCTATCTGAAAACTTGCACATGCTTTGGATAAACATCATTGATATACATATGCTTTTTGGGACTAATCAGAAAAATATTTTCGGAGTTATGGCCCTTGACTTAGAGAGTTCTGATTTCAGACTGGCAGTACTTGTGTTCTGAAGTCAACTCCTCCCACAGTTTTTGATCAATCTTTCTGAAACTTTACACATGCTTTTTATATACATCTGTCATAAGCATGTTTTTTAAGGGCCAATCGGATCAATATTTCAGTTATGGCCCTTGACTGAGATTGGCTCATATTTTTTATTGATCAATGACATGTCTTTGAAACTTGATAAATGTGTTTCCCTTGACATAAGACTATAGAAGTAGTCATATTCTTTGATCTTCTAACTTTGACTTTGATGAAAGGCACAATTTTTGGAACTTTAACCTTCACCATGACTTTTAATAACTTTGAAAATGTAGTTTCCGATGTCACATACTGAGGTCATAACTTTCATTATTTTCAAGCTGATAAAAGACCAACTCATGTTGAATGCAGATCTATATGATAAAATCTAAACTTTAAGAAATTACCTTTACATTTGAACTGGTTACTTGGATGATAGTTTGTGCATCAAAAGGACAAACCCCAGGGGTCCTTGTGCACTCAGAGCACTCTTGTTTCTTTTTGAAGGTTACCTTACAATAATATTTTGATAATGTTCATGTTTTCCTTTGTTGCAGAGTTTGAAGTGAGACAAATGGCTGCCGAGGAGAAGGAGAGGGTGAAGTTTGACCTGGGCGAGTCCGCCTGTGACGATGATGCCGGGTCTTCTGTGGATGACCAAGATCTACTGGACTCGGAGCACCGGGATTCCCTCCCGGACGACCTCATCACACGGAGAATGTCCGGGATTGACCGAGTGGACTCTGATCCACCTCCAATCACCACACAGGAGTCACATCCTAGGGGACACTTGAGGTGAGATAACAAGAACTTTTTATTGGGTAATACGAAAGTGTATGAAAAAAGGCATGTCTGACAGCCCTGAACTTGGTAGCTTTTGCTCATGGATGGCACTTTTTGGTGTTTTTTCTTCAATTCTACAATTAAACTGACAAAATTACACTTTCGGACTGACTTCTTCAAGCTTATTTCATCCACATGAAAGGAAGATTATGTCATCTGATGTGGGCAGAAAGTTAAAGATAGTTTTAGTATGATGGACAACTTCAGAAGGAAATAAAGAATGTTGAGTTGCATACATAACAAAAGTGAGGAGTTGAAGATACTTCTTGAATGGTTCATAACAATAACTAAATCTTTGTCGCATAAGAGTAAGACAGAGGCTATATTGTATTTGAAATAATGTGAAATAGCATAAAAATAGTATAAAAATAGAAAGATAATTAATGTCCCCGTTTAAGTGGTTAAGTTAGAGAACTAAAACCATTCAAGAAACAGTCTTTGATTGTTTGAGATTAAAACTGGTGAGTGCTAAAGTTATATTTGCTGAAAAGTAAATCTTATGAGATAGAAATTAACAAAGATATACCTGATGTGATTTCTTCAGTTCCATCTGTGGCAATACAAAAACCCTAAAAAAATTCTTTACTGTAGGAAACTTTTAGCCCTAGGGCATACCTGAACCACGTTTGCCTGTCATCGCACCGTGAAGCACTGCTTTGTTTTATGTATTCACAATGTTTTATGTCTCTGTGTGTCCTCTGTGAATAGTTATGTCCATTCGTAACTTCACAGAGTTAGCAAGATTTATAAAGTTTTATATGTATTCTTAAAAATGTGAATATCCGGGAACTACGTAGGATCTTGGGAGACCAGTTTGACAAGGCTTAATATAATTGTTTATAAAATGTCTTGTCTGATTATATTCCCTACTCTATAGTCAGACATTGACATTTTCCACCAGGGAACAGGTATGTCTTGATCAAACCAAGCTCATTCAACAGTTATCTTTAAACAGCTAATTGAGGATTTTAGGGTCTTAGCATTCTCTTCTTATCTTACACTGTAAACTCTGTTACAATTCAACCATTTTTACTGTATGGCTGTAAACCTCTTTGTGGAGAGAATAAAGTAGATACAATTTATTTTCATATATGACCAAAGCACAACATCTATTAGCAGTTAGACGAGGTGTACCTACCAGCATATTTTCTAATTGAATTTCAAATGAAATATTATCATTTTTAAATTGATGATGTATTTGTACAATTCTTTATTACAGAAACATCCGACCTGAAGGGTAAATGTTCAATGACTGAAGTGAAGTTAGTCAGGTGTTTCGTGTGTTGCATTTTGACATAATTAAGAATTTGAATTACAGTTATTCAATTCTTTAGAATAATTCAGATGCCAATAACTTTGGAAATGCTTAATGTTCTTACTAAATTCTAAATTAACATTTGAATAACCTTTGTTAGTTTTGTTTAAACTGGACTATTTACATCCTCGGTTACCAAGGGTTATATATATGCTCTGTTACTCTCCACTATATCACCCATGGGAAATTTCATCAGAGAAATCTGTACTCAAATTACCCGCCCTTGGCCGGCGTGAGCCAATCAAACCACTACACAGCTTGGACCTGCGAGCCAATAACAATTCATATCACTTAGCAAGGTCATTTTGTTAGCCATCCGTCACCGGTTATCTCCCTTGACCATTTCCGTCTTATCGTATTGAGTATTTTCTTACGAGGTTACTGACTTCGTCACGCCGGCCAAGGGTGGGTAATTTTAGTACAGATTTCGCTGACAGAGTTTCCCATGCGTGATATAGTGGAGAGAAATGGAGCATATATAAAACCCTGGGTAACCGAGGATGGACTGTTTATGACTGAAAGAATTGCTTCACTTGAAAATGATGGTTTGTATTCAATCATTTTGTTGTTTTAATTACTTGTTTTTTTTAAATCTTGTACTTTTTTTCTTTTTTTTATGATTGTTTCCCTTGTGATTTAAACCACATTGTCAAATAATTAACAAAGAAAATTATACTTAGAAATGGGTTGTTGGATAATGCTGTGTCTAGTTTAAAAAATGAAATAAAGAAATACTGTAATCATTGTAAGTCAGTATTCTAAAAACATTTCAATTGGAGCTAATTATGAGCTATGGTACATTGAGTTTGTGTAGAGCAACTCTCGTATTGCAAAAATGTTGTTACTGAGTATTTTTTCAACAATGTTATTATCACAATTAAACAATTGTATGTACCAAACAGATTTTACATGGGACAATTTGAGGGAAGATCATTGTTAAAATTATTTATGAAAAATAGGCACTTTTTGATATGATACTTTGACCAGACATTGAAGTAACTGCAGATTAGGATACAGTATATATTTAAAAAAAAATTGTTCAGATCCTGTAACAGATTGGTTGAAATTGAATCAAGTGATAATAACAAGGGATTGAAATTGATGACATCGTTAGTAGTGTTATGGAGTGACATCTTCCAATTATAAACAATCATTATCTTCAATATAATGAATAACCATGCAGATGAAATGAGTAAATTATATTGTGATAATTTTAAAAAAAGTATTGTCCATTTGAAACGAATGATGAAAATAATGACGGTATTCTAAACAAACTGAAGGTTGTTTACAGTTTGATATCTGTAAAAAGAAGTTGGACTAAACAAGTATGCAATATGCAGTGTCTTCTAAGGGCAGTTTGCCTTAATCTCTATCACTTTTGTGTCCTTGAAAATGTTCTTTAGCAAATAATGCATTTACTGTAACAAGTGCTTCCTTTTGTTGAAAAGTTGTCAAATTTGCCCCATATACAGATCCTATTCACTTTAGGAGGCTTATTAAGACTGTGCATATATATATATATATGTAAGTAATCAATGTATAGGATGATGCATCCATGCATCAGCAACTGTGCACGTGTTAGAGTAAGCCCTCACCTTATTGATTAACCAGTCACTGACCTAGAATGGTCAGTTATAAATTACTCTAGTCTGATAGTAATACAAACATTAGAAGAAGCCAGCTACCTTTCCACAAATGCATCAGTTTTGTCAAATTCGGGGTATTATCCAGACAGTGATGCTGATTTTGCTTTGTTTATAAGTTGAAATGTCAAGTTATCCAGTAAATCTAAACCTTGGGTCATTCAGAGTTCACCATGCATTTCAACTCTGCTTTCCTCCAATATGTCAGCTTCATTCAGAAACATGGGGCCATATACAAAGTCTTATTTCTATTATACACATTTTACCTTAATTTAGCAAAATGCAATGTTTTGAAATATTACCCTCATCTTTAATAGATATCTTTCTCAATAAACACAATGTTTTAGACATTTCATTGGCTTAAAAACTTATGTTAAATTGACGTTGTTAAAAAATATGGTAAAATTGTTTGAGATGGTCCCTACTTGTGTCAGCAATGACTGAACCACAACAGTGCATGCGTGTAGTGTGGATTGTTGTGAGGAATTGCAGTTTTGTGTGTCATAGCGATAGAACCACTTGCACCTTCTTCTAACCTGTTGTCATGTGCTGATGCAGACTTAACACTGTCATCGTTTTAATACTCACACAATCATGGCTGAGGAGAAAGCTCGCCTTCCAAGCATTCAGGAGTTGCGGCAGACGAGATTTAGGTACCTCATCCTCTGTATTCTATGTAATTATCAGAGCAGAACTATGTCAGGAGATTTGATATGTTGAATTTAGTGTCACCTCTTGTTGTGGAATTTGGCTTTTAGTTATAAAAAATTAATGTTTTAGTTCAGGTGTGAATATTAAAGTCCATGATACTTAGTTTTGGAGTTATATATGATGTTAAAATCTTAAGATGATGTTTCATGAATGAAGAAATTCTAGTTCAATTAAAATTATCAAATAATTTCACCTGATCAGTTTTTGTGAAGCGCAGTTAGTTTGAAAAAGAAAAATGCATATTTCCATGGTCTTAAAGGAATAATAGAAAGACATAAAGATGGATGTGAAAATGTTTGTAAGATTGACTTGAAATACAATTAACTTGACACAATGTCAAATTTGGCCAATAGTTTCAGATGTTTGTTCTGTATTAAATGAAACAAAATCATTTTGAATGAGAAATAAAATATAATTTTCAAAATGGGCAATGATGTGACAAAACCATTTTGGTATAAAGCTGATGTATAATATAGTATTGAATGTGCACTGGACTGCAAATTATGTGATTACACATATGAATAAACTACTCATATATCATAGCATATAAATAGCCATTAATGAGAATAGAATGCTTGGTCATTGTGGAATCCGATTTGAATGATTCATTTGAAATTTCCTGATCTTTGACAGGGTAACATAAATAAATGTAAGAAGTTAATTGAGACAAAATGAAGAACTCCCACGACAATGAGCATGCCATAAGGTAAAAATAATTTTTCTGGTTTCAGTCGGTTAAATGGTAAACGTTTATTAAAAAAAACATTTAAAATTAAGTATAAAAATTATTTCAAAATGCAATCTTGTTCCTAGTTATTAATCTGTTGCATTCTGCTTGAAACATCACTGTTTGCAAAGTGGTGAAAACTTGCTTTGCAACCGTGCAGTGTTTTCACTCAAATGTGAAAGCCAAAGTAATAGAAATGAACCATGAACATCTTCGATTGACATTTTATTCACACGTGGAACAGTTTCCTATTTATGATTATGATTATATGACCTCTTTTGCATTAAATATACTCTGATTAATTCATTTAATTAAAAAGACCTTTTTGTATTCTTACATTGTGGCAATTTTACTTCACAAGATCTGTTTGGATTAGTTTACCTTTTATAAAAAAGATTCTTGAGGAGAAGATAAAAAAAAAAAAAAAATATTTCCAATATTTCAACCGAACAGTACAACCTTCCATTTATCTTGCCTTATATCTGTTTAAGGCATTGAAACAAATGTAAGTAATGAGGTTCAAACTGTTTCACTTTGTTGATAATAAATCATGTATCAGATCTGTTACACCTAGCTAACTCTACAACCTGAACCTGATAAGGGAACCTGTTACAAATAGTGAATGGATTAGTTCTGATCAACGCAACAAGGTTATGTACAGCGATACCTGCACACTTGCATGCTCTGAACTACCGGTAGTAGACTGGAGATCTACTGCATATAGTTGCCGGCACTGTCCTTCGCTTGGGTTAGTCTACCGGTTTACCATAAGGCACAGCTGAATGAAACTTGGTATGTGGAACAATCATCATGTGTAGATCTGCCTTTTGGTATTTTCATCCTCTTCCGAATTTAAATTTTTAGTCGTTTTAATCGAAATGCAACTTGAACTTTTGTTTAAGGAACAGAATTAAATAAACAGTAGGGAGCAGCTCAATGAAACTTGGTATGGGGAACAATCATCATGTGTAGATGTGCCTACACATGATGAGTAATAGCATGATAATAAAATGTCATCGTATTTTTGTCAAATTTAGTAAATTTGAAAACCTCTGCAACCAAGCTAATTCTATGTGCTTGTCAACACACTATTTTTATCTCTGCAACCAAATATTTATTTGCCAAGGTAGGAATAATGATGAATAATTGCTGTAAATAAATTTGGTTGCAGATCCCTATAGGGGACTGCAACCAAATTCACTAAATACGATGTTTCAAGTACATTTCTGTCCTGCAACCAAATTTTCTGATGTCAGATATGATATGTCATGTTATAGAAAATCATCTCTGCTATTTTGATCACTTTGTATGATCAATTTCTCTTACTTCAGTAGCATTTAAACATCATTATAGAGCCCCCCGTCATTTGGATCCTTCAATTACTCTTTGGTATTTTCAACTTCTTTGGAATTATATTTTTAGTCGTTCAGCCGTTTCCATGGAAACACAATTTGGACTTACGTTTACGGTGCCGAACTTAAAAATTGCATATAGTTTTCGGCATGCACTATCCTTCCCTTTGGTTAGCCTACTGGTTTAATCCTTGCCCTGTCCAAGTTGTGAGTGTTGAACCGTTCCTGAGCGACTGACTTTCAGGATTTATAGCTCATTGACCATAAGGTCAATTGGCCAAGGCTTATGATAGGTAATATAGGAATATCACCACATCGTTCATTGTCTATCTATATAAGCAACAAATTTAATAGAAGAATTATAGACACAAAAGGTAAAGTGTTATGCCAATGGAATGTATGTAAAGAGGGGACACAAGTCTAAAATTACTGCACCAGCGTCGGAGGTGTAAACACCGATTCATTTTCTGGAGCTCAACTTAAAATATATGACTTTAAAGCTTTAAATTTGTATGGTTCTGAATTTCAGGGTTACAACTCAAAAGTCTCCATTGAAAATTATTTTTCATTGACATGATTGACAACATGTATTTTCAAATGAATTATTGCTATACGGTCAAAATAGACTATGTTATGTTAGCTGTGCTTACTAAATATCTGTCTTTTAATTTGTTTAATATTTCATTGACTGACCTATTTATCACAGTGTCCCCAGCATTAATTTATCTTTTCTTTATTTATCTCTGCTAATGGCTGCAATACTGCCCTCACAGCGTTAAACAGTGACTCACTCATTCTCTTTATTAAATTGACTTTGCAATTCAAACAATTTATTGATCTGTATTTACCATGTTGATCAGTGACTGAGTTATTAAAAAAGACATTTTTGGAATTGTTTTATAGAAATTTTGTATGTGATTGCTCCATCAATAGGATACATTGATTTTACAAAACAGCAAGTTAAGCGTATCAATCACCCTATAAAGGTAATCTGGTTTGTCGCTCAGGTAAGTAATTAATGAGTTGTTGTATCAGTGGAATGTGTAATACCTGCCTTGTTTCAGACACACCATGTCTGGGATTGCGCTGGACACCTCGAGGGGGAGGAGACAGTATGTGAAGGATTTCTGTGTCGCGACACCCGAGGAGTTCGTTAAACGTTTTGGAGGAAATAGAGTGATAAATAAGGTAACTTATTGGATAAAGTCAGTGCATTTGCCTTGATTTATGTACTTACGAATATGATCATTTAGATGACCTTTGATATAGAAAATATTGAGAAATAAGATTTTAACCACAGTAATGTGATTTTAATGTCAAAGTATGATTTGACATTTATGGTAGAGATTAGACAAAAATTATTTTATTTATTTTATAATTTTCATAAGATCTGAAAGCCAATTATTGCATATCTGTCAATATTAGTGCATTAGCGGTGGGAATTCCAGAATTGACAGTTTTAACAGGATTGATCAGTGATATAAGAGTAAATTTATGTAAAAATTTCTTTGATTTCTAAACACTTATATTGGAATGTATACAAAGAAGTTGACATTACATGGAAGTTGTTCTCTGCTATCTTAGGAGTCACCAACTTCACTACTCAAGGCATAATTTGCACCAGTTTCCATCACTGGATAAGCCTTGCAGCATTTCCTTCACTTTTCCATGCTAAGATAGCAGAGCACTGCATCTGAAATGCATTGTTTGCTCTGATTCGCTAGCATTTAAAGGTGAAGGAAATGCTGCAAGGCTAAATTTAGCCAGTGATTTGGCTGAGTTAAGCCATGCACAGGAAAGTTGACGAGTCGCATGTTACCATCTTTTGAAATTCCCCTAATGAGATGGTTTATTTCAAATCATCAGGTGCTGATAGCTAACAATGGGATAGCTGCGGTGAAGTGTATGCGGTCGGTGAGGAGGTGGGCGTATGAGATGTTCCGAAACGAGAGGGCTATCAGATTCGTTGTCATGGTCACACCGGAAGATCTCAAAGCTAATGCAGGTCAGAATGACATGAAATAAATATTTTGAGGCAAACAGTATTTTGAAATGTGGTTGATTGTGTCACTAAATATTCTTATAACTACATATTGAAGAAAAACAAGAAATTATGTCAACCGCTGTCAAAGTTAAACATTTTCTTAACATTGACATATATCAAATCCAATGTAAGAAACATAATACAAAGTCTATATTGTATCAGAAGGACCCTTACGATATATATTTTTATCAATATATCAAATATTATTTCAGGGAAGTGTGATTGTCCATTAAAAGATTAAAGATCTGAAGATTAGAAAGCCAGTCTCGATCACTTTCAATACAGAACAAGTGCCAGTCCTTGTTTCATGTTTTGTGATATAAATGAGTATGTTCACCTCCCAGAGTACATCAAGATGGCGGACCAGTATGTGCCGGTGCCAGGAGGAAGTAACAACAACAACTACGCTAATGTCGAGCTCATTCTCGACATCTCCAAACGGACACAAGTCCAGGTTAGTTTTTGGAGAATATGAATATTTATATTTTACTTTGTTAGAAATTTTCTTTGTTTGTGTGAAGTTTTAAGATGCTGACTGATTCTGAAGAAGTTAATGGTGAAGTGGAGCTCTAATAAAACTGGTTTAGGTTAAGTAGAGTTTGTACAAAGCAAAACTTTCTCTAAAATCCTGGGACCAGAGCAGTTCCTTGTTCTATCTTTGTTATCATTTTCAACGAAATTCCTTAAGTTTGAGAATGATAATGAAAAATGTTTGTTTTTCTGTTTTCATCAATAAAGTGAATGACCTTCTAAGAAGTTTTGATTTTGTTTGTTAGGCTGTTTGGGCTGGATGGGGTCATGCTTCAGAATATCCAAAATTGCCAGAACTACTGCACAAAAATGGAATAGCATTTATTGGTGAGTGCCCTAAACTTGAACCATTATCTTATCTAGATATTTCAGAATTGCCTGTGATAAATGAAAGATTAAATTATGCCTTTATTGTAAATACTTCAGAAAGCAGGACATGTTTAATAAATCAATTTTGTATATTTTAATCATTTCAAAATGTTTATTTTGGAAATATATTTAACGTTAGTTTAAAATTAAATTGTGAATGCTAATTCACAAAGAATCTGGAATCAGGCATTTTTTATTTCATAAAAGATATTTATAAATATACATTAATGTTTTTATCCCTAATTTCAAAGTGGTTAGTGTTTTACTCTCTGTGATGCACTGCAGGACCCCCTGAGAATGCAATGTGGGCCCTGGGAGACAAGATCGCCTCGTCTATCGTAGCACAGACAGCTGGGGTTCCCACTCTACCGTGGAGCGGGACAGGTCAGGAATAGTCCTACTTCCTTTTGTGTTTCGGGGATTTTTATAGCATTATAGAGAAATGTTGTCAGAAGCAAATGATTAAAGTTACCGGTACATACCATGAAAGCGTCTTTCCCCTTAATTAAGACTGTATGACATGCTTCTTGAACATTAGAATTGTGAGAAAAGGTTTCTCATCAGTTCAAAATAGAGTAAAAATGTTTTATGTCAAAAATAAGGAAATGTTGAACTATGTATATACTGTCTTAAAATAATATCTGTATGGAGTCAATATGGAACTTGGTGTCAACCTTCATTAGATTGATACCTGAGGTATTAGAAACAAAGAGGCAGGTCAAGGTCATTCAGGAAGATAATTTAGCTGCTGAAAAAGATAAGATAGATACAAACCTCAGAATATTTCGGCACCAGGGCTATGATTTATGTGTTAATGGTCATTGTTGATGAGCATGTCATATGGTACCTAATCTTTCCCTCCACCAGGTCTAAAACTGAAGGAGCTGACCGAGAAGGACCGTGCCAAGGGGAAGAACGTCAGCGTGCCAAACGACCTGTATAGGAAGGGATGTGCGACAGATGTGGAAGAGGGACTCAAATCGGCCCAGGATATAGGTTTCCCAATCATGATCAAAGCATCCGAGGGAGGCGGCGGGAAGGGAATCAGGAAGTGTGAAAATGCGGATGATTTCAGCAACTTCTTCAGACAGGTATTGTAGCGACCGCTGTTGTCATTGTCATGCTTGCATTGCATCTACAGTGTACAAGTAACTTTTAGCTATTCTAAACTTTGATTCCTTATTGAATAATTGTTAAGAATTCTTATGCCTTTAAAGTTTCTAGATTAATGGACGTAGCTCAACTTGTAAATTCATCTCTTACGATAATGTGACAGCTATTACAGCATTGGGCTAGTGAAAAATCCTTGATAACAAATGTTTGATAAGTTTGATTTTTGTCAGATGTCACTTTTTGACCACTATTACTTTATTTGTACTGTTGTGATCATTGAAACATTAGGTCCCTAATCTCAGATACAAGTTGAGGTGCCCAGCTCACATATTCATCATGTAAATATACAAAACACAAATCATTAGAAATATTGATTGATCTTGAGGCATAGTTATCCAGAATGAGGCCAATAATAATCTGGTACAGTAAAGTAAGATGTGAATCCAGATTTGATATCTGTTTATTGTTAGAGACAGATATGGTATATATCTCCCTCCTTTCAGGTACAAGCGGAGGTCCCCGGCTCACCAATATTCATCATGAAGCTGGCGTCGGCAGCCCGTCATCTGGAGGTGCAGCTGCTGGCTGATCACTATGGGAACGCTGTGTCTCTGTTTGGTAGAGACTGCTCCATACAGAGGAGACATCAGAAAATCATTGAAGAGGCTCCGGTGGTCATTGCTCAGGAAGACATCTTCGAACAAATGGAAAAGGTATTCTCTCATTATGTGACATATAAAGAACCCATGAAGTAAGAAAGAGACATGAGAATCATTTCAGAATGCTGAGTCTTAACCAGAAATTATGTTTTATATGTTCACTATTTCTCAAATCAATTACATGAAGATTAGAATTTTCTATATGTGCGTGAAATTGTATTTTATAACACCTGTCAATTTCACAGTCAGTTTCTGTAATTTCTATGAAAAGAATATTAGTTATGTTGTACATTGATAATGGCACCCTTCTCTCTATCCAGGCTGCTGTGACCCTAGCCAAGATGGTGGGGTATGTGAGTGCAGGGACGGTGGAGTATTTGTATGATGCGGAGAAGAATGAGTTCTTCTTCTTGGAGTTGAACCCCAGACTTCAGGTGGAACATCCCTGTACCGAGATGGTGGCCGACATCAACCTGCCCTCAGCTCAACTGCAGGTGGGCTATTTGTATAAGCCTACTCTTCAATTCTTCTTTCTTTGACTTTTATTTCATATTTCTAACTTTAAAGAGGACTTATTACTTTTACAAAATATTATTTTTGTGGTAGAAATTTCTGTGTAGTTTTGTAAAAAGCATAGGTATAAGATTAAACTGTAAATAATGATTTTTTTTTCTCGAGAGTACAAAACCTGTCAGTTTCTTATTGTTAGTTCCTTGTTAGTTCACCATGACAATAAGTCAGCTCTGTGGTCTAACTTGATAATTGAAGAGATTCATTAACAGGTTGCAATGGGCCTTCCACTCTACCGCATCAAAGACATCCGAGTGTTGTATGGTGAGGACCCATTCGGAGAGTCCGTGATAGATTTTGACGACCCCAGGATGAAGCCCCACCCGAGAGGTCACGTGATCGCAGCCAGGATAACGAGTGAGAATCCAGATGAGGGATTCAAGCCCAGTTCCGGAACTGTACAGGAGCTGAATTTCCGTAGCAACAAGAATGTGTGGGGCTACTTCAGTGTGGCGGCGTCTGGCGGGCTGCATGAGTTCGCAGACTCTCAGTTCGGACATTGTTTCTCCTGGGGAGAGGACAGGGAGGACGCCAGAGAGTGAGTGGAGTGGATTTCAAATGTAGCAGATGCTGTGTCAATAGCTTACGTGTTACGTTTTGATTACCAGAATCATTTGCTGAATTTAGGCTTTTGATTTGTTATTAAGGTAGGATGAATAATTTTTTAGCAACAATCCATGCAAATGCAAGGACCTTTTTTGTAAAACGGGAGAACTTCATAGGATATAAAGATAAAATTAAATCCAAAGATTGTATTTCTCAACATTTTGAGATTTTGGAAATTATTATAAATATAACTATCAAAATGATTATATCACATCTTTGAGATTGAGGTTTGCTTGTATCACTTGCAGCAAGTTTGATAACATAATGGTAATTTTATGATTATCCATCCAATTTAAGTCTAAAATATCACTCTATTTACCCAGGAACCTAGTGGTGGCCCTGAAAGAGCTGTCAATCAGAGGAGATTTCCGAACAACAGTTGAGTACCTGATCAAACTGTTGGAGACAGACTCTTATCAGAGGAACACAATCACAACGGCCTGGCTCGACAAACTCATCGCGGAGAAGGTGCAGGCCGAGAAGCCGGACACCATGCTCGGTGTCATTTGCGGTGCATTGCACATCGCCGATCAGAGGATCATCTCCAACTTCCAGGACTTTCAGACTTCTCTTGAGAGGTGAGTAGTACTATTAATGTCTTACGTTTTGATGAAGACTTTAAAAATGAAGTTTCACATTATATTTGAACTAAAGTGTAAGTTGACCAGCATCGACTTGTCCCTATTGTTCTTTTCATAATATTTTATCAATGAGAAAAGGATTGCTTTCAAGTTATGCAACTTGAATATCCTCTTCCTTTTATTGATGAATGTGTGGTTTTGAAGCAGTAGTTTGCAAGGTTTTCCCTCTCTCTTCATCCTGACCTAGGCATGATAAGGTTGTGTGACATTATTTCCCTGATATTCAATTCCAGAGGTCAGATTTTGCCCTCCTCCTCTCTGAAGAATGTGGCTGATGTGGAGTTTATTCTGGATGGAGTCAAGTATGTCTTGCAGGTGGGTACAAAAAATCTTTAAATCTAACATATTAACATTACCTAATTTGTAAAATAACAGTGCTTTCCTTAATGTTGCTTGAAGTTGATTAGAGCAAGAATTATTAAAACAAGGTTGATTGTATTTCCAGGTTATCAAGACTGGTGTCAGTAGCTATTTCTTCTGTATGAACGACTCTTTTCTTGATGTGGAAGCTCACAGGTGAGTGGTATCTATCCCTGTCAATTGAATTTACTGCATCAAGTCAGGAAATGTTTTGGTTATCCTTGTGACAAAGTATTCATTTCATAAATATATAACACAAAATTCATTTCAGATCTGCAAAATGTTATATAGGTGACATCATAGCACGGCAACGCCATTAGGATGCCATGATAATCACTACACTGTGTGAAACTGGTCTGGGATTAAACAAATTTTGAGACTTTTGTTTTTTTATTTATCTATCACTTGAGAGCTTATGGCCTTATACATAAATGACCCCCCTCCTATAATCTTAATAAAAGGTTGACTTTAATGACAATAGTAACTAAATAGTGATTGTGTGGATCATGAGCCAGAATTTTACCCAATTCAATCGTTGTTTACTATACTCCAATCACTATACTGCAGACTATGTGACGGCGGGCTGCTGCTCTCGGTCGATGGGTCGAGCTACACGACCTACATGAAGGACCAGGTGAACAGCTACAGGATCACCATCGGCAACAAGACCTGCGTCTTGCAGAAGGAAAACGATCCCACCATCCTGCGGTCTCCCTCTGCTGGTAAACTGTTGAACTTCATTGTAGAAGACGGGGGTCATGTCTTCTCGGGAGATGTATACGCTGAGATTGAAGTTATGAAGATGGTCATGGAGCTGAGAGCCACGGAAAGTGGATGGTGAGTGAAGCTGTTGTGAGAAAATGGTTTTCTGTATTTGGTTGACTTTCACAGAACTCTTTGAAAAGACAGAAGTTGATTGTTGAGATTTTTCATGATGAATACTGATTACTTTTTATGTGTCAACAGTTTTCTGTATTGTTTGAATTTAATGATTATCAGAAGTTAGCAATACGATTTTCGTATCGCAATATATTGCACCAACAAATATTAAGTCAATTGTATTAATTTATCTTGTAAAAGGCACATTTACTGGCTTAACTTGAACATTATTTTGAAATGTTAGATTGTGGGTTGGTCTTTATTACAAATGATATTTTTAAAGATCTGAAAGTCAATTTATCAAATGTGTCATGTTCAAACTGCAAAAAGAAGTATAAAATTTGAATGTAGACTTCATTTAGCATGTTGCAATATAATTGGCATTAGTTAAAATGGTTTCTAGAGAAATATCTCATTGTCAGAGGATCTTGCAATATATTGTGGTACGTATTGCAATACATTACAGTTCAGCAATACGTATTGCAATACAATAATTGAGGCAATACACAGCCCTAATAAATAATGTTTTCATTATAGATACTGATGACTTTGCATGTAATCCTATTAATGACACTGGGCAATCTTTATCCTTGAATCATTTAACCTATTTCATTTTTGAAAAACAATTTGTTGGTTAGCTTTAAAGTTGACTTTGCAAAATATTAATCTGTGCGGCATGTGTTTGTGCAGTATCCACTACGTGAAGCGGCCAGGAGCAGTGCTGGACCCAGGTAGTATTGTGGGACATATGCAGCTAGACGACCCCAGCAGGGTACAACAGGTAACACCATTTTATTTAACTTCCCAAAGCATGGTGTTTAGGACAAAATCATTTTTAAATGTGTGATTTTCTGTTATGAATGGTCCCTTTTGAAAGAGACTAAAACAAGTCATCCGATTCTTTATTTGAATGTTTAATCGTATTTGTTTTTAGTTCTTCAGGCCCTTAAGGCATATTATAAACCTTTTATTCAATATATAAATCTAATGTAAGAAAGTAAATTGTGCAAAGACTTGAGCTACAGAGCAATTTGCTGTACTTAAAAAGATTGTAATCTGTTACTCAAGGCTCTTGAAATTAGTCGCCCTACTTTCCTGACCCAGGCTCTTAGCCCTGTTCCTAATATTAGATGATGGGTGAATGCATTTATACACCAAAGGTTTTCATTAATAACCTGGCTGAAGAGAAAAATCAAGTTCAATTATGGTTGAATGCCTAAACTCTTATTTCAAATTTTTCAAATTAGTTATTAAATTCTATCTTACAGGCCCAGCTATTCACAGGCAGCCTGCCCCAGCCTGAGAACCCGCCGCTGCACGGAGACAAGCTACACCAGGTGTTCCAGCGGGCACGGCTCCAGCTAGAGAACATAATGGCTGGATATGTCCTCCCTGAGCCCTACTTCAGACAGAGGCTCAAACTCAACGTGGACCGTGTCATGAAGTGCTTGAAGGAACCCTCACTGCCCTTACTGGAACTTCAGGTAGTTTAGCAATATTGCTTGTGGTGCAATCTTTGCAGTTTCAGCATTATCCAACTTTCAAATTGATGCTTATATTGTAAAAAAAAACTTAAGAAAATTTTTGTGAACTTTTAAATCATATTGCAATGCCTTCAAACCTATGTAGAATAATGTTTGTTTGATTTCTGACAGGATATTGAGATATTTCTGTAATTTCAATAATTTTGTTTCAATGGTGTTTCAAAAGCTCTATGTATTCATTCTCTCCAGGACCTAATTTCGATGATCTCCGGAAGAATACCCGCCAAGGTTGAGAAGTCGATGAGAAAGCTGATGGCATCCTACGCCAGCAACATAACTTCAGTTTTGTGTCAGTTTCCTAGTCAACAGGTTCGTATTGTACAAGTTAAGATTTCAAAATACCAATGTCATATGTCTTCAACTTGTCAGAGCTGTAAGATAAGTTTATTTTATTGTATTGTATGAAGTTTATCTTCAAACAACTTCTTTTAAAACTCTTCTCCAAAACAGTGTTGTCATCTTGACCCATATTTTCAACTTCATTTCATACACAATATTCTGGTCTTTCTACGGAAATCCCCATGCATTGATGACGGCTTTATCCTCTTTTTAAACCATGAAAGATACTTTCTATTTTGTCTCTGTTTTCCAGATTGCAAATGTGATAGACAGCTATGCAGCGACCTTAACGAAGAGGTCAGAACGAGATGTATTCTTCATGACGACCCAGGGTATCGTTCAGCTCGTGCAGAGGTACCGCAGCGGTATCCGCGGCCATCTGAAGTCTGTCATACAGGACCTGCTCAGGCAGTACTTCAGGGTCGAGATACAGTTCCAACAAGGTCAGTCTCTTTACTCTGTATCCGTCATATGATAAGTGTAATCTTGTAATCACTCCAAAATTCTTGCTCCATTAAATTACTTTTTCCTAAGTTTTGGAGGAAATGGAACATATATGATACCTTTTCAGAGTACAACAATTTGACAGACAGCCTTTAGATAGAGAGCCTTTCTGAATATTCTCACACATTACTTTTACAACAAATGCATTTAAGTATCATTTGTTTTATCATTTATTTTATAGTAAGTCAGTATTGATATATAATCTTGGTGTTACCGGCCACTATGTATATATAACCTGATGTTATAGGCCACTATGTCTATATAACCTCTTGTTACAGGCCACTATGTATATATAACCTCATGTTACAGGCCACTATGTATATATAACCTCATGTTACAGGCCACTATGACAAGTGCGTGTACCAACTGAGGGAGAAAAACAAGGATGATATGGCGACCGTCGTCGCAACAATATTCTCTCACCTCGCCGTCCACCAGAAAAACATCCTTGTCATCAGTCTTATTGTGAGTAAATCAAATTCTCATAAACTTACATATATCTTGTCTTTCTGGTCAATAAATAGTTTGGAATCAGAACATGTATCTTAGTGTGGGTGCATTTCCCAGTCACTATGAAAAATTAAATAATCATCTAAAAACAAGTGCTTGCTGATATATAGAGAATCTCACCCAAGTGTCTTCTGATATCAAATATATCAATACGAGTTGATTAAAGTTACAAATATCCGAGGCTTGCCGAGGATATTTTTACTTTAATCAACGAGTGTTGATATATTTGATATCAGAAGACACGAGGGTGAGATTTTATTTATCATTCAAAATCATTCTACAACAATTATTAGCCAAATACTGACATATCTGAAAGACAAAACTGCCATTTAGCTTCTTCAGCAGTGATCTCAGTGAGGTCATAGCATTGTGACGTCATAAGCATTATGGCATCATAGCATTGTTACGTCATCACCATTGTGACGTCATAGCATTGTCAGCATTGTCAGCAGTGTTCTAAGTGATGCCAAAGCTTTGTGATGTCATTAACTGATGATGTATTAGGATTATGACGATTTGATTGTAGCGATATCTACAATGTAGATATCGCTTGTTGATATCGATTGTTCTCACACAAGCGATATCTACTGTGGGAGCCAGTTTTGGATGATAAAGTGATAGTATCTAAACCGAAAAGAGTTTACTGTAAGAAAACAAGATTTTCTGGATAACAACTTCTTTATTGTGAACATGCACAATGTTTTGGAGTAAATATTTACTCCTTCATCAGGTGAGAATGATTGATGTCCAAATGATCTTGTATTCCACTTCTAAAGACTTCAAAGTTGACATTCTGTATATATTTGTTTTCCTTTATCTCTCAACTTCTAAAATACCCTTGAAGAAAGTAGAGGTGTTCACTTCATTTATCAGATCACATTTGTGTTGTATAATGTTTCATTTAGTATGATCTGAATATAAGTGGGGCGGGATAGCATAATGGTTAGTGCGTTTGGCTTTGGGTTAAGAGTTCTGGGGTTCGAATCCCGCTAGGGACTGTGTCTACTGTAGAAAACGGTTCTTCATACAGTGAAGATTGGGTGCAATGGACACTGAAGTTCAGCTCAGTACCACCCATGGTTTGCTAGTTCCAGTCAATGTGCACAGGTTTCGACCCAAAACATAGCCACACAAGTGTTGTGCGGTTTCTCCCTGCAATAATACTAGCAGCCATGATATAAGTGAAATAAAGTATATGTACAAGTATTCCGTTGAACTTCAGGATCACATGTGTGGAAAGGAACCAGGAGTGACAGATGAACTCGTGTCCATTCTCAACGACCTCACTCAACTCAACAAGAAAGAAAATGCCAAAGTCGCCCTCAGAGCCAGACAGGTGAACATTGTTTTTTTCATTTGTTTTGTGTCAGTATTCAGACAGTCTACTTTTGCTCATAGGAGATAACATGGCAAAATGATTTGGGATAATCAGTCATTAAGCCGGATAGTATTTTTCTAATATGATCACTTTTCAGTACAGATTTACAATAGTCTAGAGTAGAGAGCTGTAGCAGAATTGAACCATCAATGTCTGAGAGGTTTCATATTTGTGGTTTTACAAGCTAGTCTGGCATTGCGATACTTCAGAACAATCATTTTACACATATAGTGCAATAGTTCAAATTTTGCCTTTGGTGTGTCTTGTTTATCATGCAGAACATTTTCTATAAAAGCTTTGTGCTGTTTTTCTCTGACTCATTTGCTCCTCTTCATGGCTTTTAGCAAGTATAATCAAATATCTATATTGACTACTTTGTTTCTGGGGTAA
Organism: Gibbula magus; assembly: GCA_936450465.1. Classification (NCBI taxonomy): domain Eukaryota; kingdom Metazoa; phylum Mollusca; class Gastropoda; order Trochida; family Trochidae; genus Gibbula; species Gibbula magus. The sequence continues at coordinate 16,355,830 of OW388293.1, read as the reverse complement.
GTCGAGGCAGCACAGGTTATATTATTTCATTAAATACAGTGTAAATATTCAAACACCATAGAAATTGGGCATTTGGAGATCAGCACAACCAATACAATGACTCTGTTCAACTAACAATACTTGTTTATTCCCTCCAGGTGTTGATCGCCGCCCACCAGCCGCCATACGAGCTGCGTCACAACCAGATGGAATCCATCTTCCTCTCCGCTATCGACATCTACGGACACGAGTTCTGTCCAGAAAACCTTCAGGTACTTTCATCTTTTAATCTTTGCCCTGCAATATCATATTAAACTGTTGTGGAACATGGTTTGTCTAAAACATGTCCTGTATCACTGTTGCATTGATTGACATGGTTGTTTCTCGTCTGAATTATTTGCCCTTTTGTGAAATAGGTCTTTGAGTTTTCATGTAAAATCAAATTCTGTTTACAAATCAATGTTCTTGCACGTTCCTAAAACTGTTTTGTCATTTTTGTGAAGTTTTGTAATTCCGTGAATTGAAAATACAAAAACATAATAACATGAGTAAAAACAAAAGAAAAGTTATCATAATATAAGAAACTTCAGTGAACTTAAGAGATGAAATTAGAACACCATGATAAATACAACTTAGCAAAGGTGAAATAAACGTGTTGCATCTAAAATTTTATAATTCTCATTGTTGTGTATGTATCATTGATTGAAAAAAATCTTGAACAGTTGTTAGTTATTCTTTGTCGTTTGTCTCCAACAATTATATTGTTTACAAATGTGTGACATAGATGTTGCGATTAACACATGGGAGCAATTTGATTTCTTTTGTAGATGTTATACATTTAAAAAAAATATGTTTGTATTGAAGACAATTGCTGTTTTCAGGATGCAACTGATGCAATTTGGATGGTTTGAAATCATTGAATACAGTTTTCTTATTTGACCAATTCTTTGATCAACCTTTTAACAGTCTCCACATGTTTTTGCTGTTCAATTTTGATCTGAAAAGTTTTATTGAAATGAAATATTATTTTTTACATTTTCTGGTTGAATGTTTTTAACTTTATGATTCTTTTTATTCTATTTCAATATATTGATTGACAGTTTAAGTAAAAATATTTCATTGTTTAAAATATTTTGTGACAAGTTTCATTCACATGTAGCATACGTTCGTATAAAGCACATGTAATGGATGTTGATTCCAACAAGACAACTGCATGTATTCAATACTAATAGTTACAATTTCAATTGAATGTTTATCGTCTACATTTCAGAAACTGATCAACTCAGAGACGGCAATATACGATGTGCTACAAGAATTCTTCTATCATAGCAATGCACTGGTGAAGAGCGCTGCACTTGAGGTATGCAGGGGTTTAAATTATTTATTTCAAATTACCAGCTATTCGCACAAATGCACTGAAAATGACTCTCGGTAAGTCCATTTTCTTCTTAAATACTAGTTGCTAACCATTAACTCCCTCTCCCATCTATTATCCAGGTGTACGTGAGGAGAGCTTACATAGCGTACGAGCTACACTGTCTGCAGCACTGCTCTCTGGGAGAAGGACTACGACTTGTTGAGTTCCGCTTCCTGCTGCCCAGATCTCATCCCAACAGGTCAGTCACACCTCCTACAGTTTATGATTATCTATTATGGTAATGGCACTTGATACAAGACTTGCCACATATAAAGGTACATGATACTAGACTTGTGTCATGATACTAGACTTGTCACATGTAATGGCACATGATACTAAACTTTACTCGTTTAATGGCACATGATACTGGTCTTGCGACATGTAATGACATCTGATACTAAACTTTCCACATGATGTTAGACTTGCCACATGTAAAGGTGAATAATACTAAACTTGTCACATGATGCCGGACTAGCCACATGTAATAGCACATGATACTAAACTTGCCACATTGTACTAGACTAGCCACATGACCTGCCACATGGTACTAGACTAGCCACATGACCTGCCACATGATACTACAATAGCCACATGTAATGTTACATGATACTAGATTTGCCACAGTTAATGTCACATGGTACTAGTTTTAACACATGATAGATACTAGACTTTCCACAAGTAAAGTTACATAGTACTACACTAGCCACAAGTTACATCACATGTTTCCCTCCCTGCAGGATGATGGTGACGAGGTTTGAGAGTTCGTTGATGCGGGTGCCGAGCGAGGACGAGGACATGCCTGGTCGGCTTGACCCACTGGAGGAAGTTCCTATCTGTCAGAGGATGGGTGTTATGGCCGCCTTCGGCTCATTCGATGAATTCCAGAAGTATGAATAATTAACTCACATCTTGATAGACTGCAAAGTACTCTTATTTACCTTTGACACAGGACTGTGACAGATTGATGGACCTCTATGAGATCTACGAGGCATTAGTGTTTGTTTTCTTTTGGTCTTTATATGAAAGTGAAACCTTTACTAAATGAAGCCTTCACTAAATGAAGCCTTTATCCCTCAAGCCTTTGTCTTATGTTCATTCCTATCACATGTTCAAAAGTGCAGCTGTAAAGGTTTTCATTCATTTCGCCAACTGTTTTTCTACATAGTGTTTATTACTTGTTTTCCACGTTGCAGACATTTTGACAAGCTGATAGAGCGGTTCTCCCTAGACACGCCCCCAGCCAGTCCCCTGCTGTCCGAGAATGAGTTTCTGCATGGAGAGGACTCCACCTCCATACATGTACGGCTCAGCTCCTCTTGATTGTCTGTCAGTGATGAAACTCACAAAGCTCGAATACAATAACTGCAACGTCACCCAGATTCATTCTACGAGGGTGTGATGGAAACTTATTTAAAAACCACTAGCATACCCTCATTACCCTTAAGTGCATTTAAATATAAAGAACCTTTTGACAGTAAGTATTTCTAATTGATTCTTTTTGCATTTTGTTTCTTATTTTCAGAGTTTATCTGATGTGGATGACCCAATCCATATCATCAACGTAGCCATTCGCTGTCAGACCCAGATGGAAGATGACGAACTAGCGGCACAGTTTCTGCTCTTCTGTAGAGAAAAGGTGATTAGGCGTCATATTTAATTGTCTTGATGAATGATGTGGATATTTCACTTTCCATGAAGATGAGGTGAGAAATGACATTATTTTGGTCATGACCATTGTGTGGCTCAGTTCCTTAGTGTTAGAGTGATCACTCTTATCTTGTCTCTCTGGGTGTGAATCTTAATTCTTATTTACAAAAACCTATTTGTACTACTGCTGAAGATAGAATGCAATCCCAATAACCTCTGTTAACCAGAAATGAACCAGGGACTAGATTTTCTAATCTGTCCTCGCACTTATATAGTTGAAGGCAATCTTATGTACGATACTTCTGATTATCTTAGTGCTAAGCTTCTAAAATGTAGGCCTGTAACTCCCATCATATTTCTTTTTTGCAAATATTTTCACACCATACTTCTGATGAATGACTAAGCATAAACTCTGAAATATTATATAATTCGCAGATCTTTTCCAGAAATCTTGGTTATTTATGTATTTCCCTTCATATTGTCTCAGTCTTGGACTTTTACAAAACACTTTCGGTGGATGTTGCATTGCAATACAGTATCAGAGCTAAAGTTTTGCTGATGATATGTATACAATTTCTGTCTGCTTTCAGGCTCAGATGATGTACGATCGTGGTATCCGCAGAGTGACGTATGTCGTACTACACAAGGTAAGTGTTTAGTTCTTATTTAGATGTAGGATATTATGTTTGTTATCTCAAAAATGTCAATAACACATAGGTGGTCAAATAGAAATTCATAATATTCATTTTGCTTCATTGTAACCGGTCAACATGGTGACAAAACTTGGTGTAAATCATCAGAAAATGTTCCTTCAAATTCCCAAAATGACCAAAACACTAAAGCAATTTTGTGTTGAACTCTTCTCCAACTTGGCCATGAGGCTGCTGCAACTTCAATCGTTAGTAGATTCTTCAAGTCATTTGATTTTCAAAATGTTTGTATACTCTAACAGCTTATTGTTATTTGAGCAATGCCACTCTTGTCAATTTGCTAAAAAAAAGTTATATTTTCAAAATATCAAATGTTAATGATATGACATGAAGAATAATGTTTACTTAAATGACAATAAAAGCAGTTTCTGCCCTTGCTGTCTGTATCTTCTGCCTGTTTTGTGTTTTCAATACCATAATCGACTTATTAGCACTCCATCCCCTTTGAGCACCCAAAATAGAAATATATGACGTAGAGTTATCCCTTCCTTTCTCAAACGTCAATAACTTACACAAATGATAAGCTATGCGTATTGACATTGTGTCTCTTCCTTGTTCTCGAGTCAAGTGATATAATGAGGATTCTTAACACTAAAGCAAACACGCCATCTGATAAAAAATACATGTACTGAACCCAAAATGTAATAAGCTAATAAACAGCAAAGCAATGTTTTTCTTTAAAATAAAATCTAATAAACATTTTTAAAAACCTCTAAATATGTATAAATATTTTAGGCTTAAAGGTGGAAAAAATTACCCATTGAATGCAATTATTCTCATGATAGTTGCTTATTTTTAAAAAATCAAAAATTTGTAAAATGTCAAACCTTTGCAATCAGAAATAATAGATATATGTCTGTGCAAATTTATGTACTATATTGCTCTGATATGAATGGAAATGTACTAAGATAAATGGTAGGGGGATATGTAATGAATAAAATTATATGGAAGTAAAAAACAAAAAAATATGGTATGTGTACACTACTTACCAAAAATAGACTTTGGTGCACGGTTTAAGATACCAAAAGTAAAATGCTGCAGTTCAACTAATGTAGTTGAAAACTGTCTCTCTCCTTAGTACCAATTTACATGGTTCTTATTTACTGCCCCTTTTATCTTTTCATAAAGCTAAATAAATACTCAATGTCGATTATGGTGTTGTGAAATTTCTTCAATAATATTTATAAATAAGTAATTGTGTTCCATGTGACCACATTTTCACTTTGGATAATAGCTTAATCTGATCAGCTTTCATTTTGGATAACATGGTAGATGACTAGGTGTTGGGTCATGCGGATGTTTTTCTGGATAGAATTAGTTCAAACTACTGCTTCTGAATTGTACTAATCAGGGGAGCTAGTACCATAATAGATGATTTAGTTGATTGTCTTTGTAATTGTGGTTAAAGCCATCAAGAGCTTGAAACTGTATAAATGACTTTGTAAACATTATAAGAGGTATTGAGTGTATTGATAAAAAATACCTGAAAATTGCCAAAAATCTATCTCATTCAAAAATATACATTGAAATTTTCGCTGGTTTTGCTGACCCAAATAAGCAGAGAAATCTCACTAATTATCTAACTGCTATCAGTTTTCGCGCAGTTTCCGGCGCTGGCGGCGTGTTTTGTATTGGCTATAACTGTTTTCCTAGAAGTTTTTGAGAACTCCCATACATAACTTGTTACTTATACCCCTGGATCGCCGCTAATGGCTGCAATACTGCCGAAGCGGCGTTAAACAATAACTCACTCACTCACTTATACCCCTGGGGAATTTCAATTTAGAATATCAACTATGGAGAAGATAAGAAGAACTAAGGCAAAGATTCGGAAAGGTTTCCGCTAACCTTGACCTTTGTCAGATATTCTGTCAAAGGTCAAGGTCACAGCGAGGGAACGACTTAAGCATGCTTTTGCGAAAATGTCTTATTTCAACTATTAACACTTTGAATCATTACATGATTGTTATACACAATGAAAAGTGATCACTGATTGTGTGACCTTGAATAGTAAAGGTCAAGGTCAAGTAATAGGGTCAAGCTCACCAGTTCTGAAATCAGTAAATAACTTTTTTCCAAGAAGGTATTAACACCTCATATACATAGCTTCTTTCTTATAAACCTAGAAAATTATTGTCAAAGTTGAAGGTCATGAGATATTGGTTAAAGCCACGTTAATCCTTTGATCCAATTTTGAAATCAGAAATAGGTTTTAAGAACAAACTTGTGAAAAGTGACCCCAGTGATTATTCAACTTGTTAGTAATAACTTGAATAATAAACAAAATTTTGTTAAAAAGAATTCCCATTTTATTGATGCTGACGAGAAGGCGGAACAGGGAAAGGCGAGACCCTAAGTTTCGGGGCTGCTCTGCTTTTGCGGTGTCCCGCAAACGCTCATCTAGTTAGTAAAGGAAAATCTGTCAAAAGACGTCACATTGAGTGGCGTAGGTGTCTTTGAAACTAAATTGTCGTTACATAAAAATCTTTTCTCATATGTTATGTTGCAGAAGAAAGATTTCTCTAGCAGTTGATGTCATTTATATATGTGTTGACAAAAATAATAAGGTATTAGAAACACTACCATATTGAATGGCTTTTTAATAAGTTCCTTTTTGCCAGTTTTTATCAGATCGGCCAGGCAGCTGTAGTGACTGTGACACTCAGTCTTATCAAGATCAGGTGATTTAGTTCAATATTTGTAAATAATTAACAGATTTGTATCCAAGTTTTTAATTAATCTATCTGCTTTAATGTTTTAAAGATCAGTTGACATATAAAACTGAGAATAATGACAAATTCTATGGATAAATTCAAGAATAAATGTTTCCATTAATCTAGTTACTTATACTTGATTAGTTACTTACAGAACCAAATATGACTTGGCTAACTAAAATAGTAATAACTTTCTTCTTAGCTTCTAAAACCACTCTTCACGCTTGTATTAAGCAAAAACTTTAAACTAACCCACAGCCAATCTCACACTCGCAAAATCTTCTAAGATATCAGTTCTCGTTAATAAAATTGCTAATTCTGTCTAGTTTGCAAATAAAAAGTAAAAAGGAGACCTTATTAAAATCTGAATGAATTTTTTTAAATGATTATTGAAAACAGTTATGTAAATAACAACAATTAATATGATTCTCTGAATTTCTAAATTGATATTTTCGTGCTGATCGTATATATTCCATAGAATTAAATGAACTATTTATAATTCTCTTCACAACATTAGTTTAGTTTTATAGGAGGGTTGATGCAATTGTGGATATCTGTCACACGTTCTAAACAAATAAGACAAAATTATGCAGCTTTATTCCCGCAAGAATAGTCCTGGGCCCATATTTTCGAAAATCTCTTAGCACTAAGATAGTCATAAGTCAATGTGAATGTATGACACTTACGACTATCTCAGTGCTAAGAGAGCTTCGAAAATATGGGTCCTGGTAGTTACAAATTAACAGGAATGCAGCTTTAGTTTTATTTTCCAAAAACATTAAACTTTATCCCTGCAGAAAAAAGTCCTGCTAGTTACAAATTAACAGGAATGCCGTTTGAGTTTTATTTTCCTTAAACATTCAACTTAATCCCTGCAGGAAAAGTCCTGCTAGTTGCAAATTAACAGGAATGGATATTTTTATCTGATTTGGGGATTTCTGGCAATTCTGTTTCCATCTCTTCCATGAGCCTTGAATCTTGAGGCGACTTCATCACAGATAAGAGTTAACATTCTTCAGTTCATTACCATGAAGTTTCATAATGATATGGAATATCTTTAATCTTTTAGCGCTCTTTGCACCTTATTTTTCAGCTTGCCTTTCAGCTCATTTCAGACCTGTCTTTTACAAACTGCCTTCCAAGACTAATATTCCAACATCACAACCTTTTCTGCTTAGAGAGCATTGCTTTATCGGCTTTATTGTTTGACCCTTGACGTAGCTTCCTTCCTTCTGTGATATTTCAGCAAGAATCATGAATGTTTTCCATCTGCTTTTCAGAGAACAATTCCCAAGTATTTCACATACAGAGCAAAGTTTGAGGTAAGATGAAATGATATTTGTTGAAAGGACAATGTAAACCAAATTATACAAGTTGCATGGGTTGTTTACACTGCGACTGATATTAACCCTTACGTTGCGTATATATATTTTACCAATTTTAGCTCCTGTGGCGGAATTTACAGGCTCGCAGCTCGCAGCAGTAGTTTGGGCTTTGGCACTAACTAGCTCTGCTGGCGGAATTTCCAGGCGGCGATTCCGGTACCGTTTTTACGAAATATACCGCATCTACATGGCGAATAAGGACTATATACGGGCGTTCAATACAAATTCAAGTAGCGACACCCGTACACAAATGGCTAATTCACACCCGAAACTTTGAATGAATTTTCTAAGTTTTTTCGTTTTTATTCTATTACTGTCGAAAGATTGTCTTTAATTCGGGCCTCGTAACATCATAAATACGAAACGAAAAAAAATCCATTTATATACGGAATTGAAGACAAGATGTCTAGCGTCACAATGATATAAAAATTATTAGAATGCGACCTTTGGTTATAATATTATAGCTATGTAAAGTTTGTCTTTATTTCCACCTATAAAATCGTAAATACTTACAACATGTATGCGGCATTGCGAACGGTCGTTCATCGCACTTTTCCAAGAAATCATAATCTCGAACCAGTTGACAAATAAGCACATGTCAACCCTAATATGGTTATGTTGTTTGACCTTTCAAATAAAAGCTAACCTCGAACCATAACTGATGAAAATATGTTGATTAGTTTGTGTGCCGTTTGGTTTCACATGTCTCTCAGAAAGGTAAAATTGTATCTTTATTTCTGTGAATAAATATGCGCATTTTTATATAGAATAAAAGATTATTCTTTTCGGTTTATTGTGATATAAAAATCATGAAAATGCATTCAGTATTTTAGCCGTGATAAATGTGCAAGTAGTTGTGAAAATCGCCGATTGTTAAAGGGATTGTCGCTGTAAACGTGCCCTTTTCCACATTTGCTAATTTCATATGGGAATGTAGTCCATTGTTTCCCCTTTATTTTGCCGTATTTTTTTTTTTAAAACAAACAATTCGCTCACATGATATGAAGTGCGGGAGTAAGGCGAGTTAGCGATTTTTTTCCCCGTCTCGCGAGATGCAAGGCAGATAGCAGTCTCGGGCGAGGCAAACCCGACGCAATACAAACACGTGGGTGAAAATAGCCTCAAGCGAATTAATGCTTCGGGGGCTAAGCCCGACAAAATTGGCCTTTTGTAAAGCTAATTATCGATGCGTTACGGGTCAACAGTGCACACGCAAATTGGTGTGAATTTTGCTTGATATTCCGACCACACACTGAACAAAGCTTCATTCTCATGTCGGGTCGCGGAGCGTAAATACAGCCATTCTCATGGGTCGGGTCGCGGACACAATCGACTCGGGACCCGTTGACAGGGCTAGTAAAGTAGTGAGACAGCCGTGAATTATTCTAAGTATCGTATCCGGGATCAGTATACAGACACCTCGGAATCGCTAATAGCCCGCCCGGATAATTCCGGGATTCACAAGTTAATCAGAACGCATGCTGATTCCTACACTGCAGTTGATGTGCGATCTGATTGGTAATGATGGCATGTTTACACTGATCACAGGCAATATCATTGCTTTCTATCATAACATTCTTTATAGATTGAATGTTCCCTACCTAAGTTGCATTTTCCAGTCGACGCTCTGAGGTTTCACCGTAATGCATCACCGCCATGGCGTTGCAGTCTTTCTCCCTGCAATAATACTAGCAGCTGTGATATAAGAGATAATACTCTTGAAAACCCCAACTCAACTCTCCTCATCGAGTTGAATTGAGGTTTTAGTCTTCTGGTTGCCCTTACTATTTTCATGAAAGATCATGTAGCAATGAGAAGTATATTTCAGCTGTTTCAACATTGTCTCTGTAATCTTTGACAAGGAATTATTTGTATCTCAGCTTCAACCACGAATACATACCTCAAGACAGCCGACAGAAATTGCAAACTTCTGTTGTAACAATGTATAAAGTGTGCTTCAAAACTACCCAGTCAGGAAGAATAGTATTGTCACTTTAAGTGGAAAATAATAACTTCAATGCTACCAGTACTGAAAAATAGAGATTATGGGCTGTCAGATGGACATTATTTTGTTCACTTGTCATATACTAAAATCCAAAGAGAACTTTACTTAATTCAGGCCCCCTATCATAATAAAGCTTTTCCAATTCTAGTTCCAAGAAGACAGAATCTACCGTCACCTGGAGCCTGCGCTGGCCTTCCAGCTTGAGATAAACCGTCTGCGTAACTTTGATCTGGAGGCCATCCCCACCGCCAACTACAAGATGCATCTCTACCTCGGCAAAGCTAAGGTATGCAGAGGAGCAATTGAACCTCATCTGATAATCTTAACTTATATTCATTCCAGAGGTTCAGATGGAATATATAATAACTTTATCTTGAAATCTCGGGCCCATATGACATACATATGAAATATGAACTTACTTGAAATGAAAGATGAACTTACTTGAAATGAAAGATGAACTTACTTAATTATCTTGCTTTCCTTCGCAGGTTGCCAAGGGACAAGAAGTAACCGACTTCAGATTCTTTGTGCGATCAATCATTCGTCACTCAGACCTAGTCACAAAGGTAAGCTAACATACATTCATGGTTCTATCATGCAGCTCTGTACAAAAGATGCTCTTGCTTAACATTACCTTCACAAGTCGAGGACACTCCTTATTGTTTCATTCTGTGTAAATATTTTCTTGATTTCATGCAAGTTGACACATACTGCTGAATTTGATAAAAATAATTATGTACAGGAAGCACAACTTGATAACTAAGAGAATAATTATTGATTGGCCCCTGACTATAGATAGGCAATCACGAAATAGTTCTGCATTATCGGAAACATGTTAAAATGATTTGTAATGAGCATTAATTTTAAAGCATTTTGTCTTCCTTTAACATTTATTCCATTTCATTTATTGCCAGGAAGCATCATTTGAGTACCTTCAGAATGAAGGGGAGAGAACTCTGCTCGAGGCAATGGACTCGCTGGAAGTGGCTTTCTCCCATCCTATGGTAAGAATTACTTTCTGACAAATATTTTACTTCTTAAATCTTTGCATTGAAGATTAGTTTCAGTGATGATCTTATTAAGATAAAATGTTTTCTTATTGCATGATGATTTTCTAGCAATGTCCAAAGTGATCTAGATCTAACAATGATCCATTTTGAGATTTCATTTGCTTTTTAAAGTGCTTGATAGATATCTGATGGCATATTATGAATTCAATCTTCTTATCAATTTCCAGTCCAGGAAGACGGACTGCAATCACATCTTTCTCAACTTTGTACCAACCCTCACACTAACAGAACCTGGAAAGGTAAGTTGTGTGAAAATCAGAAATTCATAATAGATAAATTAACCTGTGTGTCCACACGGTAAGAAAAATATTTGTATCCCTTGGATAATACAGGCTGATGTCAGTGTATGAATTGTGCCTGAAATGTTACCAATAGACCTAAAAAAAGGGTTTATCCAATTGATGATCAATCTGATACCTACTGCCCCCAGCTGGAGGACACGGTACGCAGCATGGTGATGAGATACGGGAGTCGACTCTGGAAGATGAGGGTGCTCAATGCTGAACTCAAGTTCACAATCAGGTCAGTCGATCACTCGCAAAGAGTTTGATGTACACAAGGTGAGGGAATATATCTCAAACACTGTTTAGATATGTAATCAGATTTCATAGTCATGACACTTTCTATTTCCCCTCACATTAAAATTAACATGCAAACTGCTGATCTAGACTAGTAATATTCTCGGATAGCCTTTCTTTAGCTAATCTCGGGTTATCCCTTTGATATTTTCTGTAAGTTTGCAAGCTTCTCAGAATGGTTTTAACTTTAGCCAACATTTTTGATAAGTCATTACACCCTCCCTCTCCCTTCAGACTGACGACGTGTGGGACAAGTTTCCCTATCCGACTGTTCCTGACAAATGAGAGTGGGTACTACCTGGACATCAGCCTGTACCGGGAGATCACAGACCCACGTACAGGCCAGGTGATGTTCCAGGCGTACGGGGCGCTGCAGGGCCCCCTCCACGGCCTCCTCATCAGCACCCCCTACCTCACCAAGGATCATCTCCAGCTCAAGCGCTTCCAGGCCCAGTCCATGGGCACCACCTACGTGTACGACTTCCCCGAGATGTTCAGGCAGGTATGTGTCAAAGGCGAAGATTTCTAATGCTCTATATTATAATGTTACTAATTAAGTATTTCCGTATTTGCCCAGTTACAGGTCCGAGGTCCGTTATATTGACCCGAGACGAAGTTTGATAGAAGAAGTTTGATAGAAGAAGATTGATAGTTGATTTAATATATTCTGACTTTACTTCCCGCCTTCATTCAGATTCTTTAAATGATGATAACGAAATGTTATTGCTTCTTAGCAGGGACATAAGTTATTACTGCTTACTCAATGCTTCCTCTCTTATGTATTTTGATATGTTTATTAAATCGATATTTGACAGTATCAATAGAATAAAGATTATGGTCAAGCATTCTCTTCACAAATGGTAATTGTTCATATCCCCTCTTGCTGATAAAACTGTGAAAACCAAAATAATTAATTCAACACAAGTGGGCAGTCAAACATCGTAGGGGATTTCCTGTTCTTTATTACCGGTATCTGTTCTGTCCCCAGTCCCTGATGAAGCTCTGGAAGGAGCACTTTGCGAGGCACAAGCTGACAGTGAAGCAGATACCAACAGACACAGTGGTTGTGACAGAGCTGGTACTCGACAGTCACGGACATCTCTGTATGATGAAGAGGCTGCCTGGAGAGAACGATGTATGGGATTCAAATCAAAACTTTGCATTTTAGTTAAATCTGTCTCAAATATTTTATTTTTCTGTTACTTTCAATCAAGGAAGTTATTGTAATAAAAAAAAAATTAAATTAAAAATAAACATGATATACTTATGCAGTCATTAATGTTATCTTTATTGTTGATTTTATTCAGAATGAGAGTTAAACCTTTTTAGCTCATCATATGAAATGCTTTAAAGGACACTTTTAGGACAATATTCATATAAATTGCAGATCGGCATGGTTGCGTGGAAGATGACATTCAAGACACCCGAGTTTCCAGAAGGACGAGATGTAATTGTCATATCTAACGACATGACACACAAGATCGGATCCTTCGGGCCACAAGAAGATGTGCTCTTTAAGGTACTGGGAGAGCTTTTAGACTTGGTTGACAAAGTAATGTTTTCCATCAGTTGATTTTGAAACAAAGGAATCAGTTATAAACCGACACAAACTAGATACAATCCATCATCTTCCATCAACTTACTGTTTACACCAAGTACAAGTCACTTCATGTTATTCCAGCATTTTAGGGTATGCACAGAATTGAAATATAGCCCTAAGTTTGGCACTTTTATGCCAGGACAGCTGTTATAAAAGATGTATTAATATTGTGGTTTAATATTTTAAGTGCTTAAAGGAATATTCCAGCGTAAATTCAAATTTTTTCCCATAAAAGATTGAGTTCTCAGGTACTTTCTCACAAAATATGTTTGTATTTGGTCAATGGGTTAAATAATTACATCAAATATAAACCGTCACTTTGACTCGACGTGGGCGCCGCCATCTTTCTTGAAAATCTGCGGTAAAGGACACACCAACGATTGTAAACTCCGTACATCATTGTGCGGTAGAGTTTGTACAATAAACTAGACTCACTGTCTGTTTGCGCTGCGCACTTGTCATCGTGTGATGTGAATACGACTGATTAAAACCCCGTAGTGACAATACAATACAGGGAAATTCGATCATGGCGCTGAATACATCATATTTCATATTCCATCAGTTATTCAAGGCTGTTTATTTGAATGAAACATTCACATAACACGTAAGTCTTGTTCGCGCATGCGCATTGTTAAGTCAAGCACCATGACTAAGAAAATTAGCCAGTTACAAATCAAATAATATTTCAAGATATCGTAATGGATATTAAATTGGTAATGGATTAGTAAATTTATCAACTAGGCCTACTTGAGGTGCAATGAAATGTTTGACACTCGTTGTATTTGCATTCGTTGACCTGCAGTTTATGATTTTACCTGAGGCAGTTTTCAAATGGTTAATATATAATTATTTGTGGCTCAGTCAGCAATTAATTTTTAGACAGAACCCCGTTTTGACTATTTATCAAATAATAAACCTTTCCTAAGTAGAATAAAATAATGATAAAATTTATAGTTGAGTAATTAATTCCAAATACACAATTCCACACTAACATATGTGTTTTTAATTTGTAACTTGTAACGATCAATTCTTATTTTACTTCAAGATTTTCAAAAAGCGTTGTAATATAGTCATATTGTTTAAATTACAATTATAATTTAAAAAACGTAATCACATAATTCTCAATCACAATGCAATGTCGATTGTAGGTGACTTCGTAGGAGGATCCGGTTCGTATGAGAATTTTTCGGTGAATTCGAAGGAGAATTTTTTGTTTTTAAAATGCTGGATGATCGGCAATGTTTATTTTGATTATATATTTAATTTGTTGTTTTAATGAATAAAGTAATCTGGTAAGTATGAAATGTATTCATTGTAACATTAACATTAACAGATGTCGCTGAAGATGAGAAGACTAATTTATTTTTATCAGTGAACTAAGAATAAGATTACGTGACCGTAAGAAATTAACAATTAGCCTATCAATCAGTGTTGTTCTCAGATTAATGTCATATAAACTGACAAGATCGTAATTAGGTAACTTCATTATAATAATCCTCCTACGAATTCACCGAAATATCCTTTGGAACTGGAATGGACTGCTTAATACTTTCATCTTGTCAAAAGTTGAATGATGAATTAATCCCTAAAATATATATTTTGTCGTTAAAATGAAATACCTGGATATTTCTGCAGACGAATGTATATTTCTAAAATTTCACTTGCACATTTGTCTATGCGGAAACCAGTGAATTCGTAGGAGAGACCTATCGTGGTTTCGTTGGAGTGTCATAATATGTTTGTTAATTAAGTAATTATAGTACCTTAATACTATTGACGCTAAGCAATTGAATAAGTTCAAATACTGATAGATATTTATAATAATATGGTCTAATATACTTTATTCTATAAATATGATATAAAGGACATTTTTAGTATGAAATGAAATTCATCTTCGATATCGTCTTTAAACATTTGGCATTTACGACTTGCATAATCTAAATTTTGGTATCTGCCGGTCCGTACCGCTAATTATAAGTTATGGGAGCTAAGTCTAACTCAGGGGTGTGGTGAGATGTGTTTAATGTCCATTACTTTGTCGGCTTCTTACCAATATTATCTTCACCGGCATCTGGTAATCTTCCAATCGTTGCTCATATGCGTTAAACTGTTTACACACGACATCATACTTACCCGATTTTTTTTTATTGATACATACACAAAATGGGTAAACACTGCCGATCATTTGGCATACTCTGTTCGAAACTTTCCCAGGAAATCACCGAAATTTACCAGAACTCACAGTAATGTTTACATATTCTGCAGATGCTAATTACAAATGTTATTACTAATATGATTTCCTAATATTGATATTTAATATTATATCCTAAATATTGTTAACAAGATATTTCATGCTTCACTGATTCATTTCAATAAGACAATTCATTAGAATTTGACTAAACTTATTACGTCTGATGAAGGGAGGCGTAAGCCTCCCGAAACGTAACAATTAAACCTATGAAGCAACCCCTGAGTCATGTCTTCGTTTGGATGGCACCCCCCTGTTCTTAAACTTATTATCTTCATGAAAATCCATAACAATAAGAAAAGTATCATAATTTATATCAGTTCAAATTGTCTAATGCCGAAATTATAAATCTTAAAACAATCATAGATCTACATCACTACAACCACTACCATAATTCGTAATCAAATTGGTGTCGTACGAACAGTGATATAAATTTTAATGGAATACAATAAAATCATAATAACTAAGTTTCAGATCAATGAAACATATTAAACGATCAGAATAAAATACACAAAGAAAGAAAGCCAATTTCTGGTCGAATCAAATATATCTTATTACGTACATACGAATTAAGTTTTGATTACGAACTTGTCACAATACACCGAGGCTTCGCTCAGTTTAGGATTCGCTCGGACTTGCAAACGAAATATCGTTATGAAAATCAATGTTATTACTACTAATAAAGTTAATTTCCGTAAAATATGTGTTATTTTACTATTGAATTTATATCAACAAGGGTATTTCAGAAGTAATCTAAATTTAAATACTTATGAAATGGTCTAGATTTTTTTTCAAAATTATCAAAATGTTCAAACCTCGCGTCGCCCGAACTTGAACAGCCGACAACAGTTGCAAATCTTAATTGTCCAAGCATATATTCCCGATTTTGTGCAGCAATCTACTGTTAAAAATCTTATATTTATTTGATCTGGGGATCGTAAATTATGACTTTTGGGAAGCAGGGGCGATCATACCCCGGTCCTTACGGTTTTTAAAAAAACATGCATGACCGGCCCGCACCTCTCGCCATTGAAAACAGCGGCGTCTCCTATTTTCGTGGTGTGTCTTTCATAGCGTAATCTCGTCGTTTCACGCTCTCGTTCTGGCAACATGGCGGCGCCCTGTGAGTCTGATAATTGCGTTTTTTTCAATGTTTGAATTTTTATTACAGATGATGCAAAGTACCTAAAAATTATTGGATAGGATGTATCGCTAGCCCAACAAACATTCTTTTATTAGCTTTATTTTCATTTTGCGATGGAATATTCCTTTAATACTCTTTTGTCTACATTATTTTTGTTTGGTCAATTATTCAGTTATTCACTTGATCACCTGAACATAGGACCAAGATAGTCAACAAAAATGTTGTTACATTATAGAGAAGATGTACGCAATCTATGTGTTTCATAATCCTTTTATGTTTATATTCTAATTTCAGAAAGCCTCTGAACTGGCGAGGAAGCAGGGCCTCCCTCGTATCTACCTGTCTGCTAACAGTGGAGCTCGTATCGGATTGGCTGAGGAGATCAAGCACCTGTTCAGAGTAGCCTGGCTGGACAAGGAGGATCCTAACAAGGTATGCTGTTACGATAGATTCCTTGATTCTATCTTATTCTATTCTCTTCTTTGAGAGGTATGATTAATGGGAACAAGTTCTATGGATAGTCAACTTCTGTATTGCTATGAGTGCAACGTTTTGATGCAGATACTAGCACCGTTATCATCACATGCTTGGCAACAGTGTTAGTATCTGCATCGAAATGTCACACTCATAGCATTAAAGAAGTTGACTATCCATAGAACTTGTTCTCATTCATATTCTATTGTATTCAAACATAATTACTAGTCTTCATTTTCATCATACGCTACCTTAAACCTGAAGCAATGTAGAATATTATCTAGGCATGTAGAAAGAACAGTCTTATATCCACATGTTGCCTGCAGGGTTTCAAGTATCTGTACCTCAGACCAGACGACTTCAAGAAAGTGAGTGCGATGAACTCGGTGAGAGCGGAACTGATCGAGGATGAGGGGGAGTCGAGGTACAAGATCACAGACATCATCGGTGAGAGTAGTTAGTTACCTTCTTTGAATGAGCCCCGAATGGTCAAAAGAGTCATGTGAATGTATTGATAACTAATGTTACAGTGGATAAATAGTAGTATAAGATCACCTACACACATGTAGTTACTTGTTATTACAAATGGTGTAAGGAGCTATATGGATATAATAATAATGAGGCTATTTGTATAGCGGAGAAGCCTACACAATGAAATTTGCTCAATGTGCTGTTATTGGAGTCAGATTTGACAATTGCCAAGACTAGGTAGTTTAACGTTTAATGATGCATCACTCATCCTACATAAAAGAAGTCGACCATTCATAAAGGTATGACATTGTTATATTCACTATTTGAGCAGCACTGTGCATTAGTGCATCTTTGATGTATCTTTTACCATGTTGCACTGTTAACCGTCACAGGTAAAGACGAGGGCCTTGGAGTAGAGAACTTGCGAGGGTCTGGGATGATCGCTGGCGAGTCGTCCATCGCATACGATGAGACAATCACCATCAACCTGGTGACGTGTAGAGCTATCGGTATCGGAGCCTACCTTGTCCGTCTCGGACAGAGGATCATACAGGTGGAGAACTCGCACATCATCCTCACAGGAGCCGGAGCTCTGAATAAGGTATGTGTGCTTCTGTGTAGCAGTAGGTATATGTTAATGTCCAAGTAACTCTTCATTCTTAATAAATGATGGAACCAAGGTCTGAATGGCCAAGGCCCATTATTTTTAAGGAATGGAGAGTTACGAGGACATTAACCTGCTTAATTACACTCAAAGTATTGCTTATTTAACAATTTTACTTTAAGAAGCTAAAAACTTAATGCAATGTGCAATGTGTGAGTATTACTGAAAAATAATGGAGCAAGAAAACAATAGGATGACGTCACAAGTGTAATTTAATGATCACTCATGTGGAGAACTCTGCTTGACAACCAGCACAGGAGGATAGCGGGATGGTTTCTTCAGGTCACGGCTCAAGATAGAGATGTCAGTGTGACCTAAGGCGCTGGTTTTACAGACAATAAATCACATTAGATGATTATAAGATGATTATTGCATTCTTTGTATTATTCCGTGAAGATTTATTAGAACAGTGAATGAGCGTAAAGTTTTGGTATGATTGGTCCTATATCTATCTGCAGGTGCTGGGTCGAGAGGTGTACACCAGCAACAACCAGCTGGGAGGGATTCAGATCATGCACAACAACGGTGTCAGTCACGACGTCGTGCCAGATGATTTTGAGGGCTGCTACAAGATTCTTCAGTGGTTGTCCTACATGCCAAGTGTATGTACATGGATCCTATTAATCCATTTTTATGTATTGTTTGTCGCTTTGAGTACAGTATGAAAAACATATTTATCTCTTGACAGCTTTCTTCACTTATACTTTAGAGTTTGAAAAAAGCATAAGTTCAGTAGCCCATGGATAGTAGAATAGATGCAGGACAAATAAGATGTAATGATTGGACTCGTTAGATTTAGAGATGATGTGATCATGTAGATATATTTGGTTATCTGGAATACACTTTGGTTCGTATTCTCAGAAATCTGAGTCCAAATATCTAGTACTTTGTTAAGGCAATCAACTTAAAATATAAAAAAATGTCTGTAGGTTCAGTAAAATATGCGATACTCAATTTTGTGAACTTGTTCTGCAGAAAATGGGTGGTCCACTGCCTATAATCGCTGCCTATGATCCTGTAGAAAGAGATGTAGACTTTGTGCCTACCAAGGCCCCGTATGATGTGCGCTGGATGCTGGCTGGCCGAATGAACCCAGGTAGTAACTTCCAAGTATTAATTTGACAATGAAAATATTTCATTTGCGGTATGGATTTAATCTGTTGATATATTCATATTTTAAGAAAACTTTTTTCAATCCCTTAAAACATTTATATATTTTTTTTTCATTTGCTTTCATTAAAACTTATTGAGAGGCAATGTTTTAATTTAAATGTGTTGTTTCTCACAGAAACTCGTGTATGGCAGAGTGGTTTTTTCGACAAAGATTCATTCCTTGAGATTCTTCAACCCTGGGCACAAACAGTAGTTGTTGGCAGAGCAAGGTAAACAACTTCACTCTCTGAAGTAAACTCGCTGTTTAGAGCTAACTTTCGATGGTAGTTTGGCAACCTGCTGTCACTACATTGAGAAGTGTACATCGAAGTCAGGTCATAACATTGTTCAAAAGAAAATCAAATATATTACTTACATATAGATATGAACTTACATGTGTTAGCCTCATGACAATGATGTGTTCCCTGTCCACAGACTGGGCGGCATCCCGGTGGGTGTGGTCAGTGTGGAGACCAGGTCTGTTGAAGTCACTGTCCCAGCTGATCCCGCAAACATTGACTCCGAATCCAAGGTAGGGTCTTAGCAATCATTCTAAATAAATACAAATGGAATTTTGAACATGTATGTGTATTGTGAAATGTGTAATATTTAACATGTCTTCACAACTTTAATTCCTTTCTGTGTTGCTCTATTTCATAAGAAAAACCTAATCCCAGTGAGCATTTATATTATTTATCTTTTTAATACATATTATCAAATTAAAATATTTTCATGTCATTTATAAACAAATTTCATGATTTTTCAATTCTCACTATGTTTGCTGTAGGCAACCCAACAAGCAGGCCAGGTGTGGTTCCCAGACTCTGCATTCAAGACGGCGCAGTCTATCAAGGACTTCAACCGAGAGGAACTGCCACTCATCGTGTTCGCTAACTGGCGTGGCTTCTCCGGGGGCATGAAAGGTATGTACTGTATATATACTGTGTACTAACAGGTGCTTTATATTGCCTAGATTCTAATTCATGTTGGCAAGACTTAAGTTTCTAGGCAATGCATGTTTACAAAGACATGTGCGCTTTTGGTAATGAATTAGTTAAAACAATATAAAGTTTTTCTTATTGATTACATAAACGATGACAAAAAAGGTATTTTGTTCAATTATTTTTGTGATTGTTCCAGACATGTACGACCAGGTGCTGAAGTTTGGCTCGTACATCGTGGATGCGCTAGTTGAGTACAAG
The DNA here is from genome assembly GCA_936450465.1 of Gibbula magus. Lineage (NCBI taxonomy): Eukaryota > Metazoa > Mollusca > Gastropoda > Trochida > Trochidae > Gibbula > Gibbula magus. The sequence goes on along the minus strand of OW388293.1, from coordinate 16,335,370 downwards.
CAACCGATATTTGTCTACATTCCTCCGTTTGCGGAGTTGAGGGGAGGGGCTTGGGTGGTGGTGGACCCTACCATCAACCCCAACCACATGGAAATGTTTGCAGACCAGCTCAGCAGGTGGGTGCTGCAATAGGTGTATAGTCAGACCCGTTTATCTGCACAATTTGGTTACAGTTGAAAATCATCCTGATAGTTAGTTGTGCGGTTAAGTGAATCATCATTTGTAAAGAAACACATAGAGAAGCTTTGAAATACAACTGTGCGGATGGTTGGATTTCTGGATATACGGTACGGTTAAACGAGGTCTGACTGTATAGTCAATAGATAGCGGTATTGTGATCCACAATGGCATTGTGCCTTACATGTACAAAGACGACCTTCTAAGGCCCAAAGTTTTAAAGTCAGTCATTTACTGGTTGGAACACCTTGCCTGAAAATCGTTTTAAAGTCAAAGTCATTACTCATTAGGTATTCACAGGTTTTTTCCTATCAGTGCTGATTTCATTTATCTCCAATACACAGGGGTGGCGTACTGGAACCAGAGGGAACAGTTGAGATCAAGTTCCGCCGCAAGGATCTGGAGAAGGCTATCCGGCGCCTGGATGGGGTGGTGCGCCACCTGATAGAGGAACTGGGAAGCCCGGACCTCGACTCGGAGAAGAAGGCCAAGCTGGAGCAGGAGCTGGCTAAGAGAGAGGAGAGTCTTCTCTCCATTTACCACACAGTGGCCGTGCAGTTTGCAGATCTACACGACACGCCGGGCCGCATGGAGGAGAAGGGCGTCATCTCTGTGAGTATTGTTCAACTCTTACAGTACTCTATTATTCTTAGTGAATAAGAAATGGAGGAGGAAAGGGTCATCTCTGAGTTGTTTTTAAAGGCTTAATTTATGTCATGAATATGGGATCATGTGTGATAATTCAAGCATTAAATAGAAAGGAACCATACTTGGGAAAGAAGTGGGCCATGTCCATGAGTTTTCAGTAGTAATTATTCTCCATCCGTGTGGACATCTCGGCTCTTGTTCCCGGATCATAAATTAAAAACCAAAAGGATGCTCAATAAAACTTAGTATTTGTAACAATCATCATGTGTAGATGTGCCTTTTGTGCGCTTTTTAACTACTTTTGAATTTTATATTTGGTTGTTTCCATGGAAACCATGGGACCAGAGCTCAAAAACTGTAAGGCAGAGCTCAATTAAACTTGGTTTGTGGTACAATCACCATGTGTAGATGTGCCTTGTAGGAAATTCATCTTTATTCACTCTTTGATAGAACATCTAAACATAATAAATGATTGCAGGCTATCCTGAACTGGGAGCGGAGTCGAGAGTTCTTCTGCTGGCGTCTGCGTCGCCGCCTCCTTGAGAGTGAGATGAAGAAGAAGATGCGACCTTTCATCAACGACTCCAGTGAGGCTCAGCTCGACTCCATGCTCGGCCGCTGGTTCGTAGAGGATCAGGGCACTGTCAATGTGAGTCGAGGGCAACGTTTAGGTCATTAGATAGAGGGAACGAGGGATATTCAGTCAAAATAAGTAAACCTATCTCATTTACATCCAAGCTAAAAAGCAGCTGAAAACAATTATTTTAATTTGCTAATGTGTTTTTTGGGACCTAAAACGAATGCACCTAACATGAACCTTTCTATTGTATCCATTTCGTTCTTTTAAACCTTTGCACAAACTTTGGTTAAGACTTTAATTATTGATTATCATTGGTGACGGTGACACCATCTGCTTTTCTTTAATAACCCTTGGGTAAAGGATTGTGTTTGCTCATGTGAAAACCGCAAGTAAACTTTGAATTAAGAGTTTAAAACATGAGATACTTGTGTTTCTAATCAGTTCCACTAAAGTCCATATTGTATTGAGAGAGTCTTATGAAGTTCTCTGTATCTCCACCTCAGGCCTACAAGTACGAGGACGACAAGGCGGCGGTGACGTGGCTGAAGGACCAACTGGACGAGTCGAGTGACAACAACACGGTGCTGGAGAACATCAAGTGTCTCAAGAGGGACCACGTCCTCTCACAAGTCAGAAAGTAGGTCTTGCCTTTGTAGAGATCCTCCTTGTTTGTCTCCTTGAATCATGAAAGGATTATAAAGGAGAGATTTTGTGTCTTGATGATTGTTATTTGTACCATAATGTCTTGTCTGTATAAAGATCCTCGATTCCTTGTTTCTTTCCTTGAATCATATCTGTGCCATGAAAGGAAGATATGGTGTCCTGATGATTGTTGCTATCATCATAATGTAAATGAAAAATGATGTTATGTGGACAATGAAAATACTTTAGCTTACTTAAAAATGTTTGAAGATGCACAATGAAATTTGGTATTCTTTGTTACATTTTCCTTGTTTGAAGAATTTCATCTAAATGGGTTTAAGGCTGTTTGACTGAGTGTTTGAAAATGAACAAATAAACCCAACAAAGATGTCCTAATTAAACTGCAAGATGATAAATTTCAAACTCACCTATGTTAGCAGAAGAAAAGCAGTATTTCTATATGACAACTTCATTTTGAAAAATAAACCTCAACATTTCGGAGTATATGCTCACTCCGCCTGGTTGATCAATGTCATAAATGCTTTTCAAAGACTTCCTCTAAAAACGGTTTGTTTATGTGTGTTTCACTCTGAAAACTTTATTATCCCCCGCCGTACGTTTAGCGTGAAGAGGGGGATATAGTATTAGTATAGTATAGTACTATTCACTGGATTCTTTTCATATTTTGCATATGGGTTCATCACAGGGAGAGTAATGTTCCTACAGAGGTTTATGACCTTGACCTTCATTTCAAGGTCTCAACGAGACTTTGTCATTTTACCCTTGTCAGCAACATATCTCAAGAACCATTCACTGGATTCTCCAAGGAAAGACAAAGGGATGATTAGATTTTGGTGACCTTGACATTATTCTCAATGTCACAGCAAAATTTTGAATTTTTCAACATGTTAATGTACATGTAAAGCTTGTCAGCGGGATATCTCAGGACCGGTTCACTGGATTCTCTTCATATCTTACACATAGCTTCTCCAAGGAAAGACAAAGGGCTGATTATATTTTGGTGACCTTGAGATTATTCTCAAGATCACAGCAGATCTTTGAGTTTGTCGACATGTTAAGCTTGTCATGGGAATGGATATCACAAGAACTGTTCATTGGATTCTCATCATTATCTTACACCAGTGGTTCTTTTAGGAAAAATTCAGGGCCTAGTCAATTTTGGTGATCTTGACATTATGTTTTAATTTTGAAGTATTAATTTGTGGCAGGTGATCAAGTCACATTAGTGACAGCTACTTGTTTATTTAAAGATGCAGCATATATTTGTATATGTGTATATATTTTAGTATATTAGTATGCTCACTCAATCTGTTTCAGTCTAATATGCTATTCAAAGATTTCCTCTAACAGCTGTTTGTTTCTGTGTGTTTCAGTCTAATCCAAGACAACCCGGAAGTAGCGATGGATTCCATCGTACACATCACACAACACATGTCTCAGACTCAACGAGCAGAGGTCACCAGGATACTGGCCAACCTGGAAACATAGGCTCTGGAACAGGGATACCTGTGTCTGATATAGTCACCAGTAGGCCTATACATAAAGTACCAGTTGTAACAGATATAGGAAACACAGTCAGGATACAGCCTTGTATCTGATATAGTCACCAGTAGGCCTAAACATAAAGTCAGGATACAGCCTTGTATCTGATATAGTCACCAATAGCTGGTCTTTGAAGGGCATTTAGAAGTGGTATACATAAAAACAGGAAGATTTTCTGGATAACAACTTCTTTAACGTGAAAATACACAAGGTTTCGGAGCATATACTCATTCCTTCATCAGGTGGTCTTCCAGAAAATCTTCCTCTTCTCACCTTAGCTTTCTACATAAAGGTACCAGATATCGAAACACAGTCAGGGATACAACCTTCTATCTGATATGAAGTCACAAGTAATAGCTGTGTACATAAAGTACAGTTGTAGATCTCAGAAACAGTCAGGGATACACATTAATAGCTGTATACGTAGCGTACCAGTTGTAACAGACATCAGAGTCACAGTCAGAGATAGTCGTCTCCGAGGTGTAGTAATAAGTAACTGAAAGAATGTGTAATATTATTCACAGAGAACATAGATAAATAATCTATACGCCAAATTGACTGATCAATGGATGATCATTGCTTTCATTGTGTATTATGCCTATTAAATTAGTAAACTTCAATGAAACTGAAATTTATGAGATAAAGAATTGACTATCACTGAGTGGAAATTGGTAGCAACAAAGATGGTCATTCACCCAACTGTGGCTGAGTCACAATTAACTGAGGACAACAGTCAAATACTACAAATCAAATATAAGATAATCACTGCCTTCACATAGTTCAACTATAATTTTTGGAGACATGACCATCATTTGTAAATGCTGAAATGTGATTTTGGATAATGTTTGGTGAAACGCTGAATCTGTTTATATGTTGAGTGCTTATCTTGCTGTTACTGAGTAACAAATTATTTAGTCAAGAATGTGAGTGCTAAATCTATTTAGTCGAGTGCTTTATCTTTATATATACTGTGATTGTGTTGAAATGTTTTGCAAGTATGCCTTTGACGATGAAATCATAACACCCTTGAAGCACTTGTTTGATGAGTTTTGAATATTTGTTGCATAGTTGTTAAAAGTTAAGAAAATGAACAATTGTTGTGCTGAAATATTTTTTTATTTTTCTATCTTTAAGTTTCTTTTTTATGATACCATAATTGTGTTGAAGATATGAATGGGTTAAAAATTGTATATTCATCTATTAATCATATAAGCATCCTTCTACTGGTACCGGTGTACGCTAGTTATACTTACCTGTCAATAATTGTACAGATATAAGCATATATGGATTTATTTTCAATTTCTAGCTTTATTTATGCATGAACAAGTTATATATTTCTGATATATACAAGCTATGCCCTCTTTCTGCGTGATTGGATGATGCCGAAGATTTTGCATTCTTACAGCATGTCAGTCATTTTCCCCTTTTGGGATTATCGATATTCAGAGTTAGTGTTCCATTCTTTTTCATCAAATATTCAAGGAAAATTGTGGATTAACACGTTACTCTAGAAAATACTATTACAAAGCTCTACATTGACACTTATAGAACAAACATGGAGATCAAATGTTTTGGCCAGTCAGACCCCCATTTATCCGGACCATTTGTCCAGAAATGTACAGAGATGATTTGAAACTTGGTCATGCTGGGGGAGAAGTTCCACCGGAGTCTGCAAATCAAACACAGCACTCATGTCCTGATAAGTGAGTAAAATTTGGTGACACTATTTGTGTTCTCTTGAAGTAATGCGGGTGGCTGGATTTCAGGGTATAAGGAGTCTGAGCAACAGGGGTCTGACCATGTTTTGGAAATCTGGCTAAAGAATTGTCAATATTCAGGGGCCGTATTTCACAGTTGCGGTAGCAGTAGTGTACATGGACATATGTCATCTATCATTAGCTCACATTGTTTGAATTAGAAGTGTTGAGGTGTTGATGGTATTCTCTTCATTTTGTATTTACTTCCTCTGTGTTTCCCTTGAGGCTATCATGTAGCCTTACTGCCAGGGATGTCTGTCTCTTGCACTGCTTGACTCCATTGACAAGACCATTGGTTTGTCTGGCATTCAACATGCTAGTGAACTATCACATTCAGTAGGGAATGTTCAAAATGGCATTAAAATAATCCCTTAACACCAATGGGATTTCATTCAAATGTGATCATGGTTTAATCACAATTGTCAAAAGTCATTCTACAATGTAATGACACCTTTCTAGAAAATTTTTGGTTTGGCTATAGTTCTGAAAGTCCATTTTGGTCATGAATGTAAGTATTTAAGTTGATGTCTCAAGCAAAGATAGAGTGCAATATTGACATTTTTTTTAGCTTTTAGAGGCATCCTCTCAGGGAACAAGTGTGTTGGCTTCTGACCATGACATTTCCGTAGAAAACCATTGCATATTAAGAGACCAAACAAAGAGAAATCCGCTGTACTTTGCTGGGATCAATTCGACATTCTTGTTACAAGATGCAAGAAATAATCTGTAGTAATACTCTTCAGAGCCAACAAACAAGTGGGACCTTAGTGATAAATACATCTTTTGTATTGATGTTTGTAGGATGGAATTTCTTAAACAAATTGTCACTTGTGCAATCAATTTCCTAACTATCTTAAAACAATAGGCTGTCATATATTTCCACATGATCAAATATTGTTTCAAAATTGTTTACTTTGTTTAAAATATGTTGACTGATAATTCATATATATTTATTTATAGAATTTGTAGAAATTATTGCAAAGCGTTTTAAAAGAGGACTATTAAATCATACTGTTCATTTAATCTCTTTAACTCTGAATCTATTAAAACAACATTGCATTGATTGTTAAATTATTTATCTCCATCACATTGGTGTGCTTGTGTGTTTGATGAGGAATAAGTTATTGCTTTGTGACGATTGTGTGCTGATTGTCAAGCTTGATATGATGGATTAACGTCTTGTGATCAAGCTCATACTTGATCCCGTACAACAGATTTTGTATACATCTTGTTATGCTGGTTTGTTAGACAAGCCAGTACTGAAACTTGTTTTGGTAATAAATCATCTGTATCAATTTGTTTGGTGTCGACTTCATTATTTTATCACCTTGGGAATATAATGTGCCGGGATACAGTTTGTCCGGCTGAAAATTTTCTTTATTTTTCTTTTACATCGAAATAAGTCCGATTTGGACTTACAGCAGAAGTTTAGCTTCTAGATCAAACTCAACAAGATTGCTCCGAGAGCACAACAACCTGTACTGTTTGTTCTTTTATAACGCACAATCAAATAATGTCTGGGTAATGTACAAAAGATCAGATGTTATAATTTAGATGAGATGGTATTTTGTCAGCCTGACATCTAAATTTGGTGACAAGTGATATCAAGGCTATGACCTCGGTCTGCGTCAAGTACCCAAGGCCTAGATGCTGATGAATTATGTTCAAGCTAAAGGAACATGTGTCTTATCAAGGTCAAGGTTTGAAGTAAAAGGTGGTCTAATGTCATAGGAAGCACATACCTGATTAAAAACCTGGTTAAAGTTTGTTCAACCTTTAACCGTGGTGGTAGACCTCATTTATTATCGGATGTTGATTACAGTCCTATAATCTACATCTGATAGTAAATGATGTCTCCCCTTACCTCCAAATCAACTTAGGAACCTCAAAACAATTCATGTTTTTAGAGTAGAATTGAAAATAAGTTGCACATCTGCGTGACACGAAGAGGCAGTATAGCAAATTTGGTTAGGGTTGGTTTAGTTTTAGAGTTATGCTTTCGGAAACAAACCCTAGCCTTCAAAAATAGAAAGAATTGCTGTCATAGAAACAGAATTTTGTATTTTGAGCAAAAAATATGTGCACATAAAAACCAAGATGTATGGATAGTCAACTTCTTTGTTGCAAGTGATGTTTCTGCTTTCCCTTCTGTGTAACCTGTGTAGTTTTCCTTAAAAAGATGATAACCATGACTTGAAGTATCCATATTTATTGACATTTTCTACAATAACAAACAAATACTGCAGATACAGTGGGTCAATGCCTTTACAAATTGATAAGTACAACAAATAAATATGCTAGTAATCAATAAACAAGTCGAGTCTAGATCATTAAAATCTCATTTCTATGAAGTAGAATTCATTAAAATTCTATTTAGAGATATTTTGTCACTTCATTGTAAGTTATCTATAATTACATTAGAGAATGATGCATTTTCACATTTATTTTAATCAAGATCACAGGTTATATTAATTTCAAAAGAACATTTCAAAATATGATCTTTTACTGAGATGATTATATATATCTATATATTATGTGAACTGAAATCTCAAATCATGGGACAAATGTATAGCTTATCATTTACACATTTTACTTCAAAGGGACATAATAGAGGCTTGCTTTTACATTTTGCATGTATATGAATAGTGATAATTATACGTGACATACAACTTTTACAAAACGAATGTGAAATTGTTACACTGAGGGAGCCGAGTTTTGTAAAATAAGTTGAACATTTGCAGTCGTAGATTTCAGTTTCTTGGTAAACTCGCGCTGCAGTGAGTGTGGGGTCAACGCGCAGTGAACCAATACGTGACACTGACTTGGAGGTGAAGTCATGTGCACATATTCAAAATATGAAACGAGTTACATTACAATGATTGATATGAAAACTCTTTAATTATAATTTCTTTCTCACTTCAAATGGTTGAGTGGCTGAGATGTATATCTGTATATGATCATAATATCTTGTATCTGCTTACATTAGTTTGTCATACTGAAAGTTTTAGTTGCTAGTTAAAGAAGCCAATCATTAAAGAAAATTATTTTGCAAAAATATTCAATAATTTCCAAAATCTGTTTAATGAAAGCTAGACATACACTTAGATAATAATATTCCAGCATGTCAAGTTTGTCAATCATGTACGCCGACTTCAAAATGAACACTACCGGTATCAATATTATTTACTGAATAATTTTGGATCGTTTTTCCACCATATTTAAAAAAGAGGTGACGTTTCTCCACAGAGTTGCTTCAGGAAGTTGATCCAGGCGATTCATACTAATGAGGGATACACTATTACATGAACGTAAAGTAAAGAATCCCCCCTCATGGATGACAAAACGTTACATTAAATCATATTCCTCGAAGACGTCGTCCTCTAGTTGTTCTTACGTTTGCTGGATACACCTCCTTTCTTCTACATCCATATTCAAAGTCACTTAGTTCATCAGGACATGCAATAAAGCTTTCTTGACCCAGTGGATCTCCACATGCAGATGCTTCTTTGTACAGTTTGTCTACAAAACCTGCAGACCACATCCAACATCTTGGTCACATCACACAACTCCACTGTTACAGACTAGTTCAGCGTGTACAATCTAATTGAGGTGCTCCTGTCTGAAGCGTTTAATGTTGTCGTGCGTCGGGTGAGTCAGACACGATTCCATCTGTTTCATCTCCTGCTCTTTAGCCTGGAAACAGAAACAAAAGATGCTCTCATAATTATTATTTCATTTACGAACACCGGACACAGTCCTTCTTCCTCAAATTCAATCTGGGCCTTCGATACAACTCAGGTTGTGTGTTTTGGGGAGAGGGTGGGAAGGGGGAGGAGTTTGGAGGTGAGGTGAGTTGGTGTTGGTGGAGTTGCCGTTTTCAACAGTATTTCACCTATTTCACGGCTGCTAGTATTATTGGAGGGAGAAAGCTTGCAACACCATGGTGGCTATGTATTGTGGTGAAACCTGCGAGCATCGGTTGGAACTAGCAAACCATAAGTGGTACTGCACTGAAATTCAGTATAACAATGCACCCAAACCTTACTGCATGTAGAACAGTTCTCCAAAGCAGACAAAGTTTCCAAGCCCCGGGACCTCTTGATTCGAAGCCAGACGTGTTAACCCCTGCGCTATCCCACCCTTGATGTGTTTGGTGTTTGGTTGGTGGGGAAAATTGGTGCTTAGATGAATACAACTTGAGGTAGGAAAGTGCTGACGGAAACAGAACCTTGGTGTTGTATTTGAGAAAATACGGTAACTAAAATTCCTCTCATATATTACCGGTAAATTATAGTTTTTTGTTGAACGGTAGAAAATTAGCGATGGTAAATTACTGTTGCTATATGACAAAATTTGATCATGGATCTTATTGTTGACATGCTAATAATGTACAGCGAATTATATAATTCTTTTCTCAATTTGTTTGCACTTACATATTGTTGAGAATATTTCAGATACATACATTAAAGCGGCATTAAAATACAGTAACCCATTCAGATACAAAGGCACCTGTCATCGGTTCAGAGAGGCTATATTTATGTGGGGCTTGCACCCAGGGTATGTAAGTGGAGCGGAGTGTATATGTTTTATCCAGCCTGAGAAAGAATGAGAGGGTACACCCCCCTCATTGCATTTTGCTCACCAATTGCTGCCTGTTTAGGACAGGTAACTCTTCCTACCTAAACAGTGTCAGATCTAGAGGGTGAACCCCCTACCTTTTAATTAGTGAACAACCCCCCTCCCCAGCACTGAACAAAGTGGGCGCTATTTGTGTCAGTCAGAGGAGACCACTGCTACTTTACAAAGAGAATTAAAAATATAACTCACAAACAAATGATCATATGAGAGTTAAGAAAATCCGGTTATTGTTAGATACTTACCCACTCTTTATTAGCTATTTCAAATGTTTTAGTCTACTACACTACAGTCAATACGAATAGCATATAAGTGTAGTTATGTAGAAATATATATAGGAATAATGTTAGTTTGAACAATGAATGAACATGAAAGTTGTGTAAATACTGCTTACCAAATGTTATATTATACCCACTAACTAGTGTTCAACTAATCAACTGTAACATGCATGTTCATACACCATACTAACTTCCCCCGCAAGGCATAACTCATGCAGTCTTTATCACTGGCTTGTTTAAGTTTTGCTACACTTCGTCAACTTTTATGTGCCAGCGCAGCAGTGTGCTGCACCTCGATTTGGAAATACAGAAATCTCTAGCACAGAAAAGGTCACAAAATGCAGCAAGGCTTAAATTAGCCAGTGATGGAGACTGTACGTTAGTGACATATAACAAAGTAAGACATGTCAGCATTACAATTCAAGTAAAGATCTGTATACCAGAAAAAGTGTCTGTTTGCATCAATTTCAATAAAACAACATGCATTACGGTTGAATTGATGTATTGTTGACTCGTGAGACCAACTTTATCATGCCGAAGTCAAACATGGTCTCAGAAAATCTTCAGATTCTTGTTATTTTGGAACCCATGCACAAGACAGCTGACTAGTGGACAGGAAGTTGATTCAATCATTGGCTATATAAAGAACAGTTAGACTGGGTATTTTGTGAAGAGCAGAATTCATGGTAATATTTCCGATTATGCAATTTTTGCTGTCACTGTTCATCCATATAATATCACAACAATATGTTTCAAATAGAGTTATTCAAATCATTAAATGATAGTGTAGATCCACTAAGCCATCCATTTTCCTTTCCGCAAAAAATGCCCAGTCGTACCATTGATCCCTCTATACTATACATTGCTAATCTTCTTCATGCCTTCTATACACTCTCTACAGTTGTATATCTCCTCTACACCCCTCTACACTCCTCTACACCCCTCTACACTCCTCTACACCCCTCTACACTCCTCTACACCCCTCTACACTAATATAAGGAGAACAACACAAAGCAAACAGTCCGCAACCAAAGGTCAAAGGTGAGGCATCGATATGGATGAACTAAGCGTGTCATTACAAAATCTACTAATCAACAAATAATTTTTCTCAATTCTGTGGAAGCTGCAGGCCAAAAAGAATTTGGAAACGTATATATGAGAGGGTTACAAACACCTTACTGGCATAAACAATGAACTTGGAATCATTACTTGAACTTGAAGGAGTCACTTTTATTGCATTGCATACTATATTTTTAGTGGTCTAAAAGTTCCGGGGAATGATAAATCAAAACTTCTCCTCCATGATATTAATGGTTAAGGATGCCTTTCTTAAAGCAATCACATAACTCCAAATCTTAGCCAATGATAAAGCAGTGTTGTGAAATAGCTTAGTCTTCACTCGCCTTATGGCATGTGCTTTTAAAGGACCAAGCCCATCTCAGAATAAGACACTTGATTTACTAAAAGACAAACTAACCAAGCATGCTTTTCGGCCATTTTTTAAACTAACCAGTACTTGGCTGGCAGGAAGACAGCTAATTCAAACACTGAAAGATGACATTTTACAGTAAAACATGTCAATTAGAGAGATTTGTTGAATGATGATTGATAAACTGGTTAAGGATGATCGAGTTAGGCGAGGTGTACAGTTTGCAGCTTTCATACCATGAGCAACTGACACACATCTCGAGAAGTCTCGCTTTGGAGCGCGCACATGCAAAATAAATTGTTGTAATTGTGACTGGCATGCTGAACAACAGATACGTTCGGATTGAAATAAATTTAACAATAAACAGATATATGGAAAAATAATATAGATCTTGAAATAACAATGATAAAAATATTGAAATTTTAGAAATGTACATGTTTATGGATCGATATGTTTTTCATATAATAAAAAGCTGTCGTCAATAATAGTTTTGCCATGTAATTCAAAACATGCTTTTTAGATTTAAAATTTTCACATTCAGTTATATAATTTCTTATTTCAAAGACAAATATCACCATGCAGTTTAAAGGAATTCAGAATGCAGCTGGTTGGTACAGTAAGTAATTTATTTCAATATTCAAGACTGCTGCATTCATGGTACCAAGTAGGGCTGAGTATCATGGGAAATCTCACGATACAATATGTATCACGATACAGACAGGCGATACAGAATGTATCACGATACATTGTTTAAAGTATAACTTCATGCATATTTTGTGAAATTTTCAAGATGGTGGAAATTTTGTGTTATGAGATGATCGAAATCGAAGATTAAAACATTTTTTTTCTTCTAAAAACAGTTATTAATGAATCAGATTTGGTTCATGCTTACTGTAGTAGTACTGTAGTTACTGTTACTGCACAACACTAGCTGGTTTTACAGTGTTCACTTAGTTTTTCTTTTCATTTTTAAGTAAGTGAAATCTATTTTTAGTGTATCACGATACAGGAAGCTCACGATATAATAATCAAGATTTCCCAAGCTACCATTGTACCGTAGGTATCAATGAATCATTACAGCCCTAGTACCAAGTCATTCTGAGTGGCCACATTACAGGAATCACAACTCGTCAACTGAGGGAATAATCTGGCATTAGGAACTGGCAACAGATACACTATAACATGGTTATATTTGGGATAACATTACTTTCAATAGTAAACATTCTTGTACTTTTTCGGGCCGGGTACAAGAATTACAGGTAGTACTATTGAAGGTAGTGTTATCCCAAATATAACCATGTTATATTTGTTCACTGTCTAAATGGCTAGTATTTCTAAATGATACACTGTCTTAATTTGTATATTCTGGAATTCCTAGGTTCATATTCATTTATTGATTGCTATTTGTCTGGAAACATTTTCCATTTTACTTTATGGCCTTCCTCTCCCATATTTGTCTTCAGTAATAACCTAATAAATGATTCAAATGGCATTCAGTTGGTTCAAAAGTGTTATGTTTAATGAATTTAAAACTAAAACTAAGAACAGAAATATCGGACATAGAAAGACAACTAAATTCTAATAAATTCATAAAAGCTACTCCTGTCAAAAAACAACAGCCTTCAAAATAAAAGCTTAATACTGAACTAAACACTAAACACTTAGCAAACACTAAACTATACACACCTATATTTATCTACATATCTATCTAATCAATAAACAATAAACAATAAACAAAGATCAGAAAAGAACTTTCATTTCCTCACTAAGCGAGATGATTCAAGAAATGATTCAAGAAAGCAAACAAGACACAAAACCAGCAAGAAAAGAAAGCATGCCTTCAGCCCAACCTTAATCTAATATATTGACTACAACAGCATGGGACTACACGCGAGTAACTACGGTGACTACACTGAAGTTACTACAGCGACTACACGCAAGTTGCGATAGCGACTACAAAGCGAGACGTCTCGAGAGTGCTGCAGTGTAAGCACAGATGAGTGACGAGAAACCTTGAGAGTTCGCTGCAAGGACTGTAACTTCTTTAGTTTCTCCAGTTGCCTCTGCCTCGACGGGGCTTTCAGCACGTCCACGGCGGTTATGCGACTTTTGCGTAGTTTTTCCTTATCAATGCCATCTATAGTGAGGTGTTCTTGGTGTATGGCTCGTAATATACCTGTAAGATCGTCTGTACTACCTGTTGGGGGGTCCACGGAGGAGGAGGAGGCAACTGGGAACAGATGACGTAAAAGGATTAAACATTTCATATAATATGCATAATATATCATTGATATTTCATATAAGATGTATAATATATTATTGATATTTCATATAAGATGTATAATATATTATTGATATTTCATATAAGATGAATAATATATTATTGATATTTCATGTGATGATTATAACTTTTGTTGACACTAAATAGCTTTCTTTGCAAAAATATACTTGTTTCTTACCCCAAAGGGTTTTTAGCTAGAAATATGGCAAGGGGATGTAGAATTAATTCACACAAAGTTATTGACTACGCCGTTTGAAGACAACTCAGTGTAAAAGCATCTTCCCTTGTAGGGCATACATAACTCACACCAGTCTCTATCACTGGCTAATTTAAGCCTGAAATTTATCATTGTAATGCACCTGAATTTGATAGTCCAATCAGAAATATCCGTACAAAACTACATGCAGGGAGCTGAATTAACATGGTGACGTCCATGTCAGTCAGCTGACTGCAAGTTTTGATTCAAGTGGGTATACGGCCATAACAGGGATGCAGAAATCGGTCTATTTGCCGGACATGTCCGATTGTAAATCCAGTTTGTCCAAATGGAAAATTGCCCTATCGGACATCAGTTGACCGATTGCAGAAAATGAAAGGAAAACTAAACAAACACGCCTTACAAGCATTAAATAAAGGCAAACCGCCCTGCTTGTGTCGGTCATAATTGTTTATGAAATTGAAATACGTCAAGAAGTCATATTTATTCTTCACAGCACTAGGCACGACATCAATCATCATCATTATTCAGTAAATTATAATTGTCTGCATAAACAACACTAACCGTTTGATATTTAATTGATATTCTCAGTTTCATTTAGTGACTGAAAAGTGTGACCCATTTCACAAGATTATAAATGAAAAAAATTTCATTAACATCCCATTTTAAACAAATTTTGTCAAAGATAAACATTGCATGAACGTTTGGCTTCACCGTACAGGTGATTCATGAATTTGTTTCAGATTAAGATTTTGCTACTTTGAATAGTTGAATTTTGATAAATTTAATAATATCTCAGTCATAAAACATAGGTAACGTACTGTAACAAAATATGATAGATCAATATTGATGTATGGTAAAGCTATTATACAAATTCAAAATAAATCAAATCAAAAACGAATAATAATCAATATTATTTCACGAGACGTTATGTAGTCAAACACTGTTTGTATGACACTACGAACACTCGATCATATTTACATGATGACACACGTTATAAAGAGATACGCTAATTTTAAAACTCCAATTTCTCTTGCGTTTACATTTTTTCTTCTTATATTATAATTATTCATTTACAATTGCGAAATATGTCTCCAAATGAAATATAATAGTAATCTTATTAGAATACAGTAAGTTCAAATGAGTAACTACATCTTGAATAGGAAGGAGTCGTATGGAAAATAGTTAGACCACGTGCTCTGCCGCGTTGATTTTACGTAAATTATATAGCTATTGAAAACGAGTCCCTTTGAATTTAAAATACTTATTTAGAAGGTACATATAATTTGGTCCATGATTTGAACTTTTGATGAACTATGTACAATTAAATTATTTGAAATTTCTCGTCTCGTCTTGACGCAAATTCGCTTGTAAACTCGCTTGTGTAAACTCGCTCAAACTAGCACTGTCGGTAAATCGTAGTTGGTAAACATTGATTTTAAATTACGAACAATTTTATGCATGTTATTGATAAATCAAATTAATAGTTATAGTTAATTGCTATTGTGTTATGTTTAATAGTATGCAATGAATGAAGAACCAACAAATCGTAATACTTTCTCATACTTTATTTATTAAAAAAATGTACTTCCGGGTTCGTCTTTTTGGACCAAAGATGAAATGTCTGACTGGCAAACAATTTTAATCTGCATCCCTGGGCCATAATATTCATTCTGCAAATGAAATCGCGTCACCTATTGCCAAGGGCAGGGGAAGTAACATGAGTTTACTTAAGGAATGTATATTCCAGTTATCGGTGTAGTTGTGAACATGAAATGACATATGTATTTCATATTTTGCATTAAAACGTTACGCTCAGTTGTAAGAACCGGCTGACCCGACCGTTTGTTCTGATGGATTGTGACGTCACAAGGTACGAATCCACGAGGTATGATTGCACATTTTATCAGCATTCATCGAGAAATGGCAGCAGGTTTTTGGGAGCTCTTGTCAATCAGAAACGCGGAAATTAGTGTAACAAAATAATTTTGTAATTATTTATAATTGTCTTTGAGAACGCTTCAATAGACACAAATTGTGACAAACGGCAGCAAAGCTTAAATTATCCAATAATGGAGAGTTATTGAGAGGAAAGTTGTGTAAAAAGAAGAAAATTGGATTAAAAATTGTAACTACCTGGTCTTCGTAGTTGTACATCGGGAGACTCCGGGGAGTCAGGTACGAGTGTGCTAGTGCTGCCCCCTAGGTCCGGCGAGTGTGCTGCTAGCGTGTTAGTGCTGCCCCCTAGGTCCGGCGAGTGTGCTGCTAGCGTGTTAGTGCTGCCCCCTAGGTCTTGGTTATTTGAGGCCAGGCTGGTGCTCCCTATGGAAGAGATGCTCTCCAGCGACATGACACTTCCTCCGTGACTCCGAGATAGCGACACATCATCTCCCTCGTCCTCCGACTCCGAGTAATAAATGTCTGTGGATGGGAGGTCAGTTTGTTAATGCTTAAACTTGTAACCCGTACACTTACAACAACAATTGTATGAAAGAGGCCTGTCAGACAGCTAGCTGGTAACTTCTGATCAAGGCTGAAAACATAGAGGTTTTTCCCTATATTTTTGCCATTCAAATTGACAGAATAACTTCAAGGCTAGATTTTTTTCAAACTTACATTGAAATAATCATCAAACAATTTACAAACTCCTTATTTGGCAATGACATGACATCATTTATGAGTTACAAAACACAACATTGTATCAAGCAGGTAGAAGGTTAAGATACTATGAACAATAAGGTAAGTACAAATGACGACATACTCTGAACTCCCATTGGATGGGGAGATCGCGGTTCAGGTTTGATGAACCCTCCGGTCGTGATGACCTTGCTGGTGTCGTAGTTGATGGCTGCCAGACCCATCTTATTCATCCATCTGTAACACAATCATCAAACTAGAAAGTGTTTTTACCCGTAAAAACAGATGTCTCCCCCTTCCTCAAATGCTCCAAACCTCTAAACAATACTATCATAAAGCACCATTATCGTTCTCTGTATAATTCAACTTGAATAAATAACCTATCAACTCCACAATTGTAGCAAACAAAATATTCAAAATTCTAAGTCCAAATCCTTGCCATGGAAATAAAAAAAAATTAAAATTAAAAAAATCTCTAACCCCCCCAAAGGCACATCTACACAATATGGAGAGACAGTATACCAAGTTTGGTGATGATTGGTCACATAGTTTTAGAGATCTGCTCCGGAAACGAACACTACCCTTGAAATAGACTAAGTCCAAATCGTTGCCATGGAAATAAAAAAAAATCTAAATTTTAAAAAATCTCTAACCCCCAAAAGGCACATCTACACGATATGGAAAAACAGTATACCAAGTTTGGTGATGATTGGTCACATAGTTTTAGAGATCTGCTCCGGAAACGAAATGGGAACGCCGACGCCGACGGGAACTCAGCTAAGACCAATATGTCTCCCGACCCTTCGGGGGGAGACATAATTCATTATCTACTCAGTGTGTTCAACCTTTCCTTTAAGAAGAATTAAGAAAAAATTTATGGATACACAACTTCTTTATTCTATGTAGACTGCATAGAATAAAGAAGTTGTGAATCCATAAACTTGTTCTTCATTCTTCATCACCTCAACTTCTAGAATGCCCATCAAAGATATTTCCATTAAGACCATTATAAGCATATGGGCTCATCAATTGGCCTTTTGTTTGCTCAAGAGCCACAAAAAATCATTAGCCCCAAAAACTTGCTGCATTTAGCAGGATTTTCATTTTGATCTTTTGCAGAAGCACAGATAGTTAACGTATTTTGTGATTAATGGAATATTGTCCTACTTGCTCATGTCGTCTTGTCTCTCGGAAGCGAAGCAGAAGGTTGTGCCGGTGTTGTGCACCTTGAAGGCACTGAAATATACAACATGTAGCACATTACTAACATCAAATATGAACACAGTGTGTTAAACAAGCACAATCGGATAGAACTTCATCAATTTGGATAAATATGGAATCATAAAATACAGATATCGAAGAAAGAATTTAAAGCAGCTAAAAATCGCATAAATTAAATTAGAAATTCACGTCTCAGTTTTACATAAGCTTAACGTTACAATATTTTTAGTGACAAATGCCTTACATGAAAATTCAGTGCATTTTTAGTTAGTGCGAAGTGCTGAAGTCATAGATGTGATGAAAAGTTTTAAAACTTGTAAAAGTAAACAAAAAAGACTTATTACAACATATGCAAATTAACCGTTATGATTTAGAATAAATTACATGGAACCGATATGCAACATAAACCACTAGGATACCATAACTGAAACAAAAGAACTCAAAATAAGCAGTGATACAGTAAAACACCAACCAAAAAATTATTACACAATACATTAATTTAAAAAATTTGTCCCATCTAATTTTTTCATTCATTTAAAAATATGTTTTTTTCGTGATTATTAGCATGTTCTCTATCTTTTTATTTATTTTTCGGTTTGCATACAAATATCTATTCTTTCCAGTTCAAACCGTTGATTAAACTCTTCTCTTTATTTTAGAGGCGTCATTACAGTTAACACTGGCCAGATTTCGTCAGTCACTTTTATTGAAATTATCTTTTCCAAAATTTGCGATTTTGAAGGTTCACTGTACAGTTACTAATGACTTTTGACTAAAGTTTAACCAGTTCATTTGAAGAATGGAATTACTCACAGCAAAAAAAATTTCACATTCATTTCTCAGTATAAGGTAACATGTTTATGGAGACCAAAATAAAAAAAAATTTACAAATGAAAATATCCCCAAAAAGCTAAAAGTTATCTGAATACATTTTTTTCTAAAACTGCTAGATTTTCTAATATCGTATGTTTACTTTTACTGACACATTGTCTTCTTTCTTATCAGAAAACCTTTGCTGGTTAAAAAACATATGTACATATATATAGTTCTTGAACTATGGCTGGTAAGGAGGAACTGAACGACAGGTACCATGCTATGGTAAGGGTGCAAATGAAAAAACATGGTTACGTAACCATAGCAACAGAGTGAGCCATCTATACTCACCCATGCTCACTATAGCGATTAAAGGTAAAATGTCAACATTCATCATAATGCATGTAGCAAACCATATTTCAATAACACAATGCGATATATTCATATCAGAACAAATACTTAGAGTTCATAATCACACCAAAATCTGGAATTATATAAAATACTGCTACTCATACAAAATATTACTTTTTATACAAGATACAAGTACAAGAAACTAATAATACTAGTACTGACTGTCAGTCAGAATGCAAGTTACACAAATTATCAGAAATCGTACAATAAATTGATACATTTTCAAAAATGGTCACTATCTCAATATTGAATGGTTTTAGCATTCTCTCCAAACAGGTTACTCAACTCATTTCTTCTCAAGTAACCTCTGTCACAAGTACAGCACATTCTTGGCTAACAATAGAGAATAGTGATTGGTTGCAATCAAAGTTAGTTGTGCAACCAGCGACTTTGTTTCAAACTTTCAAACGTTTGAAAGACTGGAGTTCTTTCTTCTCTTGTGAAGAGCAAATATTTGCAGAAGTCAGTCAGAGATGTAACATAAGTTTTGATTGGATAAAAATAAGCACTGTATCCGTGTTGAACTTTCACCACTAGGGTATTTTGAAAGAATCGTGAATTTTGGTCCAATTTTGGTTACGTGAGAAGAAATGAGCTGTTCAGGCATTATAGTCATTCTGTTAATAGTTCATACAAGTCTAGAGGAAACCCACTAACTAAGACAATAATCCACTTGTTATGATAGGCAATCCTGGAATATTGGGAAAAGTTTTTGCTAAAAAAAATTTAATCTACTAATTTAGAATAGAATCTCCCTATAGGAGAGAAGATATTGTGATGATTTCTTTGGCATAAAGTTAAAGCACTGAGTTAAGATAACTTCAACATTTATGCTGTCCAAGTTTGTTATTCTGTAACTAACCCTTTGAATTCCTAAATTTAAATGTAATCTAAGTCCATGTGTTAAGGATAGGTATAAGAAGTTTGTGAGGCTGTGAATGCTTGAATAGCTTGTCTGAACTACACTGAATCTATCATCAGACTCATCAACAATCATCTATGGGTGTTAATAAGAATGGATGGAATATGTCCACTAAAGATTCCAATATGTCCACTACAGACGGAGGTACTTACAATTTCTTCTTGCTGATCTCCGGAGCGGGAGACACCTGGAAGGCCGGCAGGTGAATCACTCCTTCAGCCTTCAGGTCCTACAGACGGACAGACAGACAGACAGACAAAAGAGTTTATTACACAAAGGAGAATCATACATAGGTTGAAATTTATTTTACCCTAAACTAGAATTTTGTTTAGTGCAAGTTGCATGGTACACTTATATAAACAGGGGCTTGAAGTGGTTTGATGTTAGTGGCTGAATGCATCCACCAGAGGACGCAGGTGGATACGGCTAATGTGGTTAACCATAAGAAGGTTAATGAGAGAGGGTTTATCAACAAAACATATACACAAGAGAGCAACGTCTTCAAGGATAATTTTAGTGATGTTTCGGTCTGAGAAAGACACTCAAAAGAGTGTCGAAATGTCACTAATATTATCCTTGAAGATGTTGGTCCTCTTGTTGTCTGTATGTTTAGTGAATACACCCCCTCTTTCATTAACTTCTTAAATATCCCTTTTATTCATACACGTCTGAGCAGTTTTCTTTATTTAGGCGCTACATAAATGCCCAATTTATCATTAACATCATTATAATATGGATGTGCCATGTACTCACATTGTTGAAGAGATTGGACAAAGCATGGCCGAGCATTTTTCTGGATTTAGGCGCTATATTAGTACCTTCCTTTATTATTATTATTATTATTATTATCAACATCATAATATGAACATGTCATGTACTCACATCTTTCTCCTTGTAGTAGAAGAGATTGGACATCTTGAGGACACACCAGCGCTTGGCCCAGTTCTTGGTGAGAGGTCCGCGGTGCAGCATCTTCCTCTTGAACAGCCAGCCCTCGCAGTCTCCCTTCCCTAGGTCCTTACACGACACCCGTCGGTCTGTCACAGTATCATTGTCAATGTATGGACAGAGTTTGTGCTTTGAATCACATGGTAGTGGTAACAATTGTTAACTAAAGAGTAATGTAAAGTCAAACTGTCCACGGCCAGACTAAACCATGTTAGATTGTTCAATATTTGTAGACTAGGCTGCACAACAGTGATAGCAGTCCATACGATATTTGGCTATGCATATGCGACAATTTCTAAATAGTGAGTATTTGTTAGCTATTGGGTCCTAGCTTAGCCTTTGTCAAACCTTGTCAAACTATATCAGAGTTAAATAATCTTTCCTGAGTCCCTGACTTACAGTAGGTTCATTACAGTAGTCATTGAGTCACATAGCTCTCACTTAAAGGCAAACAAATTTTGTAGTTTATTGTTTCAACAACAAAAAGAAGAGACGCCCAACACATTATTATCATTTGGAGTTGTGCTAAACCTCAATAGTTAAGAGTAAACAGTCTTAGCCCTACTCTTGCAATAAGACTTATTTGTCACAGCCAAGAATAGTTATTGGCATATAGTGTACATGTATCCACTTGCAAACATCTCCACTGTCAAAAGAATAAAGAAACAGCCTGGGAGTTGACAATACTCTCCTCCATGTTTTATAAAACAACTGCGCGCTCTCACCTAGGTTAGTTCTCCGTCCAACAGACTTGTTTCTCCTCCTCACAGTCGGTGACTACAAGCAAATATCATTATTCAGTCAATGCTATGTTCAGGAGGTGCTGTCTGGAGATGGTGTTTTATTAAGGATACAGAGACGTGCCACCTGAAGTTGGCCTCTTCAGTAAATCCTAATCGTGCAAAGCATTATTTACTGGAAATTACGTAATTTTGATAAAGAATAATTATGTTGAAATAATATCATCTTCATTTTCTATTCATTTTCAAGTTCTGTCACTTGACCTCTGTAATTTGCATCGGTATGCGCATATGACCCTAACAGATATTGAAAATATCTGTTGGCTTTATCCTGCAGAAAACATTATCCATTGTATGATAAAAAATAATTATGTTAATTAAGGCTGCAACGATACACTAAGCAAACGATACGATACGTATCTCGATACTTAGCTCACGATACGATACGTATCTAGATACGCTAAATGGGAAAGTCTAGGGATTGAATAGAAAACGATAATCTTCATTGTTGGCTGCCATGACTGTCAAATACTACGCTAAAATACTACGCTACTTGTTCGCACAATTTGATTGGTTGCTGCTACTTGTTCACACGATTTGATTGGTTGCGTATTAAACTTAGCAGTTGTCAAGCATAGTCGAAGTTACCCGAAGATAAAGATCGGAAAAATCAACCAATGCGATAGCTCGAAAGAACTGACCTATATCTCTCGGACCAATGAGCTATCAGGGCAGTCGCAAATTTGAATAAATTATCCTTCGGTTGTGAAGCGATTACTAAAGGGAAGTTACTCTTGTTAGTTTCGTTTTCAAGCTAGAAAGCAGTCGAGTAAAAACGATTATTTTAATACGTGGGAAAAATTTATTGTCGTATATCAATGGAATTAATACTGGTACAGTGCTTGATTTATCTAGTGTTTATTTAGATTGAAATAACTATGTGTATCATTTTTATCCGATATTCAAATGTAATTGTATCGTGTATTGTATCGTGACTGTCGCATCGAGATGCATCGATATTTCAGTGTATTGTTGCAGCCTTAATGTTAATGAATATACATTTGCAAAAGCATAGTAAATGAAACCAATAAATTATGTTGTACATAGTTGATAAACACACATTTCTTATCGCATGATGTGGAGTGCAAAGCAAAACCTTTTCAGCGTTTCAAATACATTACTCAATACAATCATATCTCATCATCACGGTTTGATTGGGACACGGTTTTATTTGTTTGTAAGGAAACGGATGCCTTGCGGAAAATCCTGTACTTTTTAAACTGATAAATACCTTACTAAACAGTCACATTTTCGAATCTAAAAATGATCGTACCTCAGAAACAAATTTCTCGACGGGTATCTTCTGTACGACTCCGCCGACCACAATGTGTGTATAACTGAAACAAGAACAGTGTACACTCATTTACCTTGCTGAACAAACAATAATTGATACGACCAAGATTCCAGAATATGCCGAACTTCTTGTTTTATTTTATAACCATTCTAAGAAGACTCTAACCAAACATTAGAGGAGATTATCTACCTGACGGTTTCCTCTGCATCCTCCTTACAGTCAGGTGTGAAGCCCACGTGCTTCTTCTCCTTAGGGGAACTCGTCGTGCTATCCTGTAATGGGATACAGCTAGGTTAATGATTGTATGTGTACAGTGTTTGTGATTCAGACAAAGCTCAGCTCTGTCCAGTGTTTCAAGGACACAGTGGAGAGAGTTACTCAATCAGTCACTATGATACCCTCATATTTTCATTAGTAAAACATCTGACATAAAATACTGAAAATGAGGGTTGAAATTACAATTTATTAAAAATCTAAAAGTTTTTTTTCCAACAGATTATGTTTGGCTTTGGGGAAAGTTGCGAAAAATAAAAGACAGACTGTGACAATAGAAATATAACATTGTTATAATGAACAAAATTACTAAAATCTTTATTATCATAAAAGCTCCGCTGTAAATAAATTAATTATAAAAGAATCAATATTAACCTTGCAAAACCAAATGACGAAGAAACATATTACAAACTTTAGCTTTATATTGAACTTGACATTTTTAACAAAATAAACATATTAGAGTATTCCCTATCTTTATAGTAAATTTTCCTATAGCCATGTTGCTTCCTCTGAAACGACAGGATCTGTTAACAAGATTTCCACGCTCTAACCTCTTGTATCACTCTGCCCTCGGAGTCCAGACGTTTGATCTTCATCAGTTTTGGTTCGTCCTTCCGACTAATTTCGGTAGCCACCTCGGTCACAACCCCCTTCTGCAGGGAGTACGGGCGCCCAGACTCTTTATAGGGGTTCTCCAGGACGTGTGGCGTCGGCTTGGTAACCCGGAACTCCTGGCGCCGGGTCTCCACTGACTTCTGTTCTGGTTCCACGGTCTCAGGGGAATCTGCAGGATTCAGGAAAGTTTCAGTAAAACAATTCAAGATTGGCAACTAGTTAAGATAGGCTTTTCAGATTATTTCAAACCGGGTAATGGGCTTAAATATACTTGTAAAGATAGGTCAACACAAAAATATTTTCTTTAATCACTCATAAAATACTCTCTCAGTGTGTATACTTTTATTGATCAATCTCAGCAGAACGAAGGCTTATCAACAAGTAAGTCACTGAGGTAAGATACAAGAGTAAACACTTCGCTTTTACAATTTCCAATTTAACTATCTATCTAAAATACAAACGTGATATCCAATATTTCTTGTTTACAAGGTTAAACTCAAACCTATAATGCAAAACGTGAGCACAAACCTTCTGACAGGAAGACATCTTGAGGAGAATCTCCGGTGGGCGAAGGACTGTTCAACTTCATGGATTCGCTGATCCTCCGCGCAAAGTTCTCTATTCTCTCATTGGCTGTCAGTTCACTCATCTCCTTCGACTTGTCATCCCATATTTTGGCCACTCCCAATCGGTTCTCAGACAGTGAAGCAATGGCTGCCTCCTTCTCAGCCGAGTTTACGAACTGTGATTTAGGTCGGGTCGGAGGGTCAAGGTCCTGTATGACTAGCGAAGGTCGTTCCAACGTCGGTGACCCTCCACTGACAGTCGCACGTCTATGTTTGGGGTCTACACCGACGGGAAGTGTGAACTGCACGGGGGACTCGGAGCCACTGCGGAATACATCGTTGTCTGTGTCGTTACCATCAGTGTTGTTGTCAGGGGTGTCTCTGTAAATAAAATGCTATGATACTAAACAGCCTTCAAGAACGTTAGTGTTCCAAATACAAAATGATTTTTTACAAAACATACTTATGATATCAATATCTTTTATCTACAACATGACATATGATAAATAATGTTCATATCACCATCCGATGAATTTAGGTTTCAAAGACAAGTATCCCTTTCATTAATGTATCAGTAGAATCTGACATCCCTTTATTGCATTCTACGTACTACACAGCAACAAGTGTTTCCAAGGCATACAGGCTTGTCAATTTCACAAGTCACCATAGCAACCCACGTGAAACTCACTCTTCTCAATTGTTTTCATCATGCAGGCTACCTTTACTGAATGTGATGATTATTCAATTAACATATATAGAAAAATTACTTTATATATTATCATATTTCTTCAGGCCTAAAACTGTCGAAAAAATCAATCTGTATTGAAAAAGTGCCAGTAAAAAGAAACTCAGTAACAAGACACTCAGTGACAAGACACTCAGTAACAAGACACTCAGTAACAAGACACTCAGTGACAAGACACTAAGTAACAAGACACTCAGTAACAAGACACTCAGTAACAGGACACTCAGTAACAGGACACTCAGTAACAAGACACTCAGTGACAGAATTGCATCTGATCTGTCATAGATTATAGTACTAATATTTGTTATTGTTAATGATTGACATTTATTGAAAATTAAAATCAATGAACAATATTATATTTCATCAAAATCAGATCATGTTTAGATACAATGAAACACATTTTATCACCTTCCTACCTGTATTGTGTTAGACACTTGCACAAATGACCCAATAAAGTACAGGACAAATTTGATAATCGACTTACCGTAATCAACATATTTAGGCACCCACCCAGTAAGCATTGTATACCGGTATGTATCTCGAAAAATAGACAGAGTGGTATTGCTAACAGCCCAGTCATTTTCAGGTCCCACAACCTAGATGGCACTGTGTGCAATATACTCTGTGCAGCCTCCAAAATAAATGCAAAACCGCAGTATTATAGATCAAAACATGAGTTTTTTCTCCTTCATGGCTGTTATGAATTACATGCCAAACACAATTTCAAGGATGGTGTATGTCCTTGTATATAGCAAGGTTAATTAGTAACAAGCTCTGGAATGTTGACGTATTGTTTTTCTCTTTATTACCAACACAGTTCTACAATATATCCTAAATACCACCCACTTTAATTGCTTTCTAGTTAAAGACAGGGTCCTTATGGAGTATCCGTCATTTTGTGTTTGTGTATTATGTGAAACGAGAAAAACGCATTATTTTTACTAATTTTACAACTTTGTAATAATAAAACATTTCTTTTCATAGAATATCCACAAAGTAACAAATAATTGATCATTAAACTGATCAACAATGTCAACAAAGCTTTCCACATGTAGCACCGATGAATGGCTTCACTTCTCATTTTCTTTTTTTAATAAATATGCACTATTTTTTGTCCAATTGTCAAATATATATACATATCAAATACATAAAGTCATCAAAATATTCCCTCAGGATTATGCTATAATCATATATGTATGTAAAAACGGGAGGTTCAATCAAACTTTGTTCAGACAAAAACAACCCAATAGAATCTACCCTTTAGCACCCAGGGCGTTATCCTTGTTGAATACGGTATGGAGAATATTGGATAATATTTAGAGCGGTGAGTTGTTGATGTTATCTCCTTCCTCTTACTGAATTCCAACAATAAGTACTGATGTTATCTACACTGACTGTCAAACTTCCTGGACCCGTGGGAAATCTACAATGTGTGGCTATAAATGGATACAATAAAATTATATATAAATAGTTTACTTTTTCTCCCTGTTTATAATATTTGTTGATAATCCACACAAATTAAGAAACTAATCTATTTAAATTCTTCTTATCTATTGTTAATCCACAAAATTAGAAAACAATCTATTCTAAATAATTAAAATGATCAAAATTCTAAATCTAAATTATTTTGATACTGTGTTGTATTATTTTTCCTGTTGTCCCTTTTTATGATCTTTTTCGATAATCAATAAATTTAAAAAACAATTTAAAAAAAATTCTTCTTATATTGTGTTATTATTACAAAGAAAAGCTAACAGTTAATAAACAAGCATTTGATGATTGCCGTTGAAATGCCGAAAAAAATGCAATTACTCGATCATAGGAAAAGCCATGTTATTTTCACTGAGTGGAGTTGAGATAACTTGTCACGACTAATCACAGGTCAAATGTCAAAATTTGCACATCATGGTACAGTGGTCTGATAACTGGAATGAATGTATGACGTTACTTTGCCAGTGTTACAATGACCTCACTGTGGTCGCTCAATATGAAAATGACAAGATTTGGACATAATTACTAATTAATAAAAAAAATTGAATATCTATAAGTAGATATCATATTATGAAGCGAATTTCATATCTATCATATCACTAGTGAAAGTGCTAAGTACATTTCTAAAGTTGAGAGCAGATGTACATATATATACCTTCCAACATAATCAGACATGTCGAGGCCTTCAACTCGAAGGTTTACCATAACATGCATTTTGATAACTTCCCGTAAAAGTTAAATATTAAAATTACATATAAAAACTATCTACACCGATTAAGACTTGAGTAACTATTAGTCTCTGAACACTTGAAAACAAATCTAACATACCGGTATATAAAAAGAAGCCTCCTAGATGTGTTTGTTTTCAGAGTTAAATTAGACTCTTATTCAGTAAAGGGGGGTGGATGAATGTGTAACAATTCACATCAGACAAGAACATGTAACGGTTTAGTGACACCCTAGATACATTATGTGAACACATCCCTACTCTATGTGACATGGAAGGCAGAGGTTCACGCTTCATGTCATCCTTGTGATCAGCGGAGCATGACACCCATCAACCTTTGTTCGGTTGACACAGGGTTCATTGTCAAATAAAACAGGATTTTGTAGCAGCGGGTCGGGATTTTTGTTATCTGAGTAAGCACTGTGAAAATAGGAAGTGAGTTTTTACAGTAGGTCAACACGATTAAATTAAACTTCCTGAAACAAGTAGTTAGCACTTATCACGAAATTTTAATAAAAAAAATATATAGAGCCAAAGTCTCTGTAGCTCATTGAGCTTCGGATGATTTATTATCTAAGGGTCTAGACTTCCATATGGAGTAATAGATTATATGCAATGAATGTTCAACATAATATGCTGGTTGTGATATTTTACAAAGACTTTCAGAAATAAGGTATTAAAATTCTTAGAAGTGTTATTTGCTAAATTTCAAAAATATAAACCTGGAAAAACTCAGGACTTGGTTTTGGATAATGTCTTCTAAAACCAGAGATATTACCATTAGTCTGTCAAGTTAATTATGCGAACAAACCAGGAAACAATGTCAAAATACGTTATTCAGCAACTGGAGTTTTAATGGGGACATGTTTGTCAAAAACACGGATGTGCATTTTTGTATGACAAAAGGGTTATATGCAACCTTGCATGAGTGTCGTGACAGTCATATAGCACAATTTAAAAAAAAAGAGCCATGGGCTCTGTAGCTCATCAAGGTATATATTTTTTACATTCAAGTCGGAAATAGATTGTTCTCCAGATAAAGTACAATCCCTTGACATGACCTTTAAAAACGCCATGGACACCAAACTTATTCAGTGTCAGTGCATAGAAAACTACATTTTAAGAAAATTGTTTGTCCAAGTATCACAATTACTGAAATTATCTTTAAGACAAGGTGACCCTTCCAATTCAAATGGTTGCACTGAGACATATTTCCCAAATCATGTTACAAAATGGTAAAGAAATTGGTGAGGAAAAATTTCAGGCCTGATGAGCCAATGAAAATTTTGCGACACAAAGCGACATGTTCGTACTAAGGTACCTTTAATACACTTACTATTTAACAAATTCACCAATTAACTCTTAATTCTTGCATTATATATATATTTTAACCAGTAGTGAAAATTAACACATATCATACCACCACAGCTGTTGAATAAATAATGCTAAATCATTTTGTGGCCAATTTACAGGAATATTCCAGGATTTGCAGGTCAAAGGTCAGAATCAATTTGGATCAAGACGTCATGGGTCCACAAGTACGCTACATGAATGACTTGCTAGCCAAAGGTTATTTTTCTAAGTAGTAACCAATTTACGGTCTAATGTCAAGATCATTTGAAGGCTATAAGTACTACAGTACTTTAAATTGAAGTAGAATTCTTCAAGTGTCTTACTTGTTGTAGATTCAGAAATCATCAAGTAGTCACACTGTAGTCCAAGTAAATCCTTGTGAAGCTTACCACAAATTTACTGTTGACAATACTATAAGCACAAAAAAGCCCACTTGACTCAAACTAACGTATCACAACCACCGATTTCAGCCGTATATTAATTTACTTCCTTTTTATGTCAAAGCTTACTCCGCAATGTACATTGTGTAAACCCAAGGCTATATACAGAGCACACAAAACAGCCATAATACTGGACTTCCTCGTTATACTGCGAACTTTGTATACATCATCGAATCAAATAGGTTTTTTTTAACACAAATGAACATTTATGCTGACATTGCTATTATAACAAGGAACAGATGTTCTTACATCATTTAAAAAAAAAGGGTCTATCCAGAAGAATGTGTTATAACGAGGAGGGAGTATCGGGGTCCAGCTAAGCCATGAAACACAATTACATCATTCACATTACGTCTCCACGTGAAGATATCATAATCTTGACAACTTGACGACACTAATGTCATTACATTTGAATTGAATGATTCAAATCATACAGGGGTACATTCAATATGAACAAATACTTCGAACTGTCTCATACTTATAGTTTTGCTCATATAGTTAGTGTGCAAAATTAAAAATTCCTCTTTCTGATAGTCTATGAAGAGGAAAATATTTATATCCATTGAAATAGATGAATAGTTGTGAAAGGTCACAGTAACATGACGACACTGAGTAAACAGATATCAATACCAGCTCATTTGACAGTAGTCTGTCATCAAGACCCTATAGCAAAATATTCAATTGACGACTCGCCAAGTCTAGAAAATTATAGCAAGCCTAGATTACTCAGAAATCAAGGCATCTTTAGGACTCCATTTTGTATAACTATTTGAATTGTTTGTAGAATAGTATGGTTGATAAGAAAACAATTTATTTCTGAGACTAAATGTTGATTACGGGCGAATAACGGGGAGTGAATAATTCAGTGGTGGATCCATGGGTGGGTATGGGGACCCCAAAAGTGGACCCCCCCCCTTTCCATTGGTACCCCCCTCCCCTTCAAAATTCCTGGGTTCGCCACTGAGTTATTCACTCCTTAATGTTGCCCGGAATCAAGTCTAGGTCTGTCTACTTTCCTACATTCTAACTAGTCTCTCTTATAAATTGATAGAAAATGATCACCACATATATATATATATAACAGTTGTTAGAGGCTCCACAAGGACATGTATTGACGTAAACAAACAAACAGAAAGCAAATGAAGTCCTGCATAGTTTAGAAAAGCCATTAGGATTTGCATGATTTATTGTCTAAGGTTGAAGATCTAAGAACAATTTGTTAACTAATACATCGTCATATTTTGGGTCAAAATGCCTGAAATGGCTTATAGCTAAGAATGTGCCCAATATAAGCAAAATATCATTCTTGTCCGCTACTCAACACTGTTCTAACCCACTCCCAATACTAAACTTAGTTTGTGGGACAGTTGTCCCCAACCCTAGACTCATGAGTTAAAAAACTAGTCTTACAGCTATGTAATGTAATACTTTGGGTAACAATTGACTGGGCCACAGCCAGCCAGACCCATACACAACACATACACAAAATAATATTGCAGGCTTTCTTCATATCATAATACTAGAAACTGTGATATAAGTGAGATAGTATTGAAAGAAATTAAAGTGAAATCTCCTCGCCCCATGTAAAGTGATTTTGAAAATTTATTTAAATGTTATACACTGAACATGTGGAGTTAACCTTTTGTATAGTGATTAAGAAATTCAAAACCTTCCTCAATCAGTAATCTTTGGTTGTCAGTATCCACTAGTACCATCAGCAAGTGTTAGATCTTCTACACAAGGTACTTAAAGGAGATTAAGTTACCAATTGTTTGTTAATATCTCAGACCCAAGTACACTGCATATTATTAAAACTGACAAGTTTCATTTGGTTACAATCTGGTTATTTTCCAACATATTTGTTGCTTCATAAGTTGTGTACTGTATTTTCTGAGCTTTGACAACACTGAAATAGTTTGCATACCAATTCATACTCCTAGGTGTTTACACCTGGTCACAGGTGAGCGAGTATTGGTTTTTGCTTGTTGGATCACTGGTATATTAGACTATTCATCAACCGGCCCTCCCTCTGAACAGTTTTATTACAACAGGTGAATGTTGTCGTGCAATGTTATCTTTTATATACATTTGAATATGAAAATATCACATATAAGAAATTAAAATCTAACCAATAGAAAACAGGAGAATTTGTTTTTAATTTGTTTTTATTTCTGAAGAGACAAGCTAGCCTTGTGTATGTATGTATCACAAATCAACTATCCTGCCTGACACGGTAACGTATAACTTGCTTTATAACGGTACTAGTATCTGCATCGAAATGCCGCACTCATCGCAATAAAGAAGTTGACTATCCATAGCATTTGCTCTCATTATCATACCAGCTTCTCAAATACCTCAAAGAAGAAACCGAGTATGGGTCTGCTAAGTCCTGCCCCATGACTGTGTAAAAAATAAGAGCCTTTCATAAAGTCTAGATTTTTATTCAGCAAGTCAAATCACATCAAAAGGATTCAATAGTTATAAATATTCAAAAGACTAAATTTTTGTCTAGGTTCTGCTATTTATTAGTTTCTCTGAATTGTTTACAGTGATTAAAACACTTAATGATTTTCCCCAGGTTGGGTTTGCTGCACCCATAAATGTATTTCCTACTTCCTCCAAATGAGATAAAACAGACTTAAATTGATCTAAACCACTTCTCTAAAACCAGGTAACACCTGCATTGAAGATTGGCTGCAAACGTAAGAGAAGGAAATTCATAACATGAAATATCTTGACTAGGACCAAAATGTGGAGGTTAAAGTTATATATCATGTTAATTAAGATAAGCTGACTTGTCATACAAACTACGTTTCAATCTCAATCGATGTGGTTTTAAGTTGTTACAACCTTGTTTGAATAAATCATCTATAGAGATATTTGGTAGAGCTGTTATATAAGTCCAGAATAAATACCGGTAAGCCTATCAAAAACGAATAATAGGCAATGAAATCGGCAATATTATTTCATGGGAGGATATGTATACAAACACTGTTTGTCTGACCCGATCAACATTTGATTATATTTTCTTGACAAACTTTATTAAGAAGTATGCTAAATTACAAACTCCAATTTCTCTAGCATTTGCATTATTTCTACTTATTTTATAATTATTCATTTACAATCTCTAAATATTCCTTCAAATACATATGAAAATTATCTTATTATAATAAGTTTAACTTAGTACCTATATCTTGAATAGGATATATGTTGTATCGAATATATTTGGACTACATGCTCTGACAAACTTCCAAGGTTGACTTTACATAAATTATATTGTATTAAAAACAAATTACTTTGGATTTTAAAATGCGTATTTTTTTTAATGACGTAAGTGCAAATGAAATATTTGAAATTTCTTATCTTTCTCGACGCAAATTCGCTTGTAAACAATGAATTTGATTCAAGACACATGTTTCTAAATAATAGTAAATTTAACAATTTCTTGAAATGTTGCTAGTTTGTATCTTGTTTATTTAAACAGTCTTTTATATCTATACCAAACACAAGCTGATAGATGTGATACATGGTCCCCGCCTTAAAGATACGGACAGAAAACATATTAAAAGTTACCAGGTTGCAGATCCCAGCCAGTTCCAACTCACAATAAGAAGACATAGTCATCAACATCCCCCGCCAGACCCAAGAAATTGGAACAAGGGCAATAATTCGAGAAAAGATATTTGTGCACTTCACATTTTCATTTCATCAAGGTATCGATACCCTCAAGCCACACAACTGATTTGATCTTAAACAGTTTCATGAAAAGTTATCCCCTTTGAAGTTACCTGAATCACACTATTCTGATTTTCAAACCCCCAAGCCACACAACTCGAGAAAAAAAAAACGATCAAGGGCAATAACTCCGGAAAAAACAATTGCATGCTTCTCATTTTCAAACTCCATCAAGGTAATTATACTCTCAAGCATCACACAAAATTTGGTTATCCTATCTTAAATAGTTTCTGAGAAAAGCTGTCCCATTTATCTCGGACGGACGGACGACCAATTATCGCCGCATACCAATTATCGCTAACAAAGACAACTTTATCCTATGGTTCCCTATTAGTTCACACATTAAGATATCACCAAACTGATAACCAACAAAAGTTCAATTCAACTTAAGTATTTAGCTATGTAGCTATGTGTTGGCGATAATTGGTATGCGGCGATAATTGGTCGCCAGCCAGTAGTAACCATGAAAAAGTGTGCTGTCATATATTTGAAGAAAAGTAATGGGTCCTATGAAATATTACCAAACAATAGTTTTAAAAATGGTGTCAATGAGTGGTCTCTAATGTAGGCTTTAATCAAGTTTAATGATATTGGTTGTATAGTTTCATGAGACAATATTAAAAAGTGTGAAATTGAAAATAAGGTTAAGGTCACCAAAGACGTCTGGTGTCTGTGTAATCGTCCAATGATTGCTAGCACCAACTTTTAAATAAAATAGAGCCATGGGCTCTGTAGCTCATCAGGCTTTATATACATTAACTAATTCAAAATGTCAATTTCTAGGTAAGAGGTATAACACATAGGAAGCACTTTAAATGGAGAAAATGAAATAGGTCTCAAGGTCCTTACCCCTCTGATCTATCTTTGAGGCCAGAGATAAAATCCCCTACAAATAAAGTCACACTTTTTAATTCATTACTGTTGTTTCCTTTAAATGACCTCCCTTTAAGAGCACATAAAATCTCTAGATGAAATAGCTTTTTCAGGTCATGACGTCTGTGACCTATATTTGGGGTCGCAGGATCACAAAATCTACAGTTTAGAATCCTCATTGGCCAAGGAGTCTGCAAACAACTTTTCAGCTCTCTAGACCTTTTGGAACTGGAGAAGAAGATGAAAACTGGTTTTTAAGGTTGTGACCCCTGTGACCCCATTTGAGGTCACGGGGTCACCAAATCTACAATTTAGAATCCCCATTGACAAAGGAGTCTGCACACAACGTTTCAGCTCTCTAGACCTTTTGGAACTGGAGAAGAAGATGAAAACTGGTTTTTAAGGTTGTGACCCCTGTGACCCCATTTGAGGTCACGGGGTCACCAAATCTACAATTTAGAATCCCGATTGACAAAGGAGTCTGCACACAACTTTTCAGCTCTCTAGACCTTTTGGAACTGGAGAAGAAGATGAAAACTGGTTTTTAAGGTTGTGACCCCTGTGACCCCATTTGAGGTCACGGGGTCACCAAATCTACAATTTAGAATCCCCATTGACAAAGGAGTCTGCTCACAACGTTTCAGCTCTCTAGACCTTTTGGAACTGGAGAAGAAGATGAAAATAGGTTTTTGGGGTTGTGACGCCAGTGACCCCATTTGGGGTCACGGGGTCACTAAATCTACAATTTAGAATCCCCATTAGCCAAGGAGTCTGCACACAACTTTTCAGCTCCCAAGACCAAATAGTTCTGGAGGAGAAGATGAAAATGTGAAAAGTTTACAGACGGACGGACGGATGGACAGAAGGACAGATGGACGCAGACACCATGCCATGCCATAAGTCCATCGGGCCTTTCAGGCCAGATGAGCTAAAAATTGGTGCAAAAGTTCATGAGATATTGTGAAAACAAGAGTAAGAAAAGAGGTTTAAAGTGATGTTGTGTCTCCAAATTTAAAGACATTTGGTACAACAGTTCATGAAATGTAGAGAATCTCATCAAAGTGTCTTCTGATATCAACACCGATTGATAAAAGTGTCTTCTGATATCAACACCGATTGATAAAAGTGTCTTCTGATATCAACACCGATTGATAAAAGTGTCTTCTGATATCAACACTGATTGATAAAAGTGTCTTCTGATATCAACACCGATTGATAAAAGTGTCTTCTGATATCAACACTGATTGATAAAAGTGTCTTCTGATATCAACACCGATTGATAAAAGTGTATTCTGATATCAACACCGATTGATAAAAGTGTCTCCTGATATCAACACCGATTGATAAAAGTGTCTCCTGATATCAACACCGATTGATAAAAGTGTCTCCTGATATCAACACCGATTGATAAAAGTGTCTTCTGATATCAACACCGATTGATAAAAGTGTCTCCTGATATCAACACCGATTGATAAAAGTGTCTTCTGATATCAACACCGATTGATAAAAGTGTCTCCTGATATCAACACCGATTGATAAAAGTGTCTTCTGATATCAACACCGATTGATAAAAGTGTCTTCTGATATCAACACCGATTGATAAAAGTGTCTCCTGATATCAACACCGATTGATAAAAGTGTCTTCTGATATCAACACCGATTGATAAAAGTGTCTCCTGATATCAACACCGATTGATAAAAGTGTCTTCTGATATCAACACCGATTGATAAAAGTGTCTCCTGATATCAACACCGATTGATAAAAGTGTCTTCTGATATCAACACCGATTGATAAAAGTGTCTCCTGATATCAACACCGATTGATAAAAGTGTCTTCTGATATCAACACCGATTGATAAAAGTGTCTCCTGATATCAACACCGATTGATAAAAGTGTCTTCTGATATCAACACCGATTGATAAAAGTGTCTTCTGATATCAACACCGATTGATAAAAGTGTCTCCTGATATCAACACCGATTGATAAAAGTGTCTTCTGATATCAACACCGATTGATAAAAGTGTCTCCTGATATCAACACCGATTGATAAAAGTGTCTTCTGATATCAACACCGATTGATAAAAGTGTCTCCTGATATCAACACCGATTGATAAAAGTGTCTTCTGATATCAACACCGATTGATAAAAGTGTCTCCTGATATCAACACCGATTGATAAAAGTTAAATATATCTGAGGTCTTCCTGGGATATTTTACTTATATCAAGGAGTGTTGATACATTTTATAACAGAAGATATGAGGGTATGAATGAATTTATCATCCAAAATCATTCTTCCTTACTTTCTTTCTACTTTTACTGTCATCTTGTTTAAGATGTCATGGCAGGGTGACATCATCAAGTTTTTTATGTCATAGCATTATGAGTAATTACTTGACGATGTAAAAGCATTGTCATGTCATGTGATCGATGTTGACAGGGCATTATGTAAAATCTACTGTCAAAACGTCATTTCCTTGGAGATATTGCTTGATCTAACACACACGATATCTCCCGCGGAATAAGTTTTTGATGATAAATCATGTAAATAAGAATCAAGCACGTACAGACCCAACTGAATACATAGTAATGAAAGTGGACCTACTTTGCGACGCTGAGTTCATTGGATGGTGCCGTTCCGGTGAACTCCTGGAGGGACGGACGAGACTGTTTGCTGTCCCCGTCCCGGGACCGACGCTTCTTCAGAGTTTTAGGGAGCGTGGCTGCCTGAGCGTGTTGTTTATTGAACTGCTTCCGTCTGTTGGGAACATTTCCGAATGGACTGATGTGACGAGGTCGTTTCTTCAGTAACAGTATCACTTCCTTCGGTTTTTCTCTCAATGATTCGACTAATTTCTTTAACTGCCATCCAAGCTGGAAATACAGAGAATTTTCTTTGATTTGATATTATTTAAGTTGATTTATTTTGTGTGGCCAATCTACAGCAATCACAACTCAATATTATGTTACAATATTGTCGTTGAAAGGCAGATAACAACTTTTTAATTGTGAACAAAAGTATATGGCTACATTTAGATCAGAGAATGACTAAGTTAGGTAAACAGGAATATTACTTCATCATCAGGTATTGTTATAATTCCTTGAATAAAGGTTAAAGAAAAGTGATTATTTTAGGGGTGCTTCAGTTAGAAAAATAAAAATTTGTTAAATTTCCTCATATGGGACAATTTTTAGTGACATAAAAAAAATCAATCCTCAGAACTCCAAACATCATTTTTCAGAGACATGGGGTATTCTTCAATATTAATATTCAGACATAAACTGACCACGGTCTGACTGTTGACCTGTATGACCTCGTCCCCCTTCTCTATCTTCCTGCACAGGTCAGCCGGACTCTGTAATGATAACAGTTATTATTTGAACTGTATGCTACAGAACACTAACATACTATTATACTATACAGCAGTTTTGGAAATGCTGAAACATGCAGTTATATTTTTTTATTACCTTAATAATTGTGTTTACAATCATGTTGACCATGGACGCCACGTTTCAAAGTAAGTAAAGTTATTCAAAACATTGGCTTTGGCTACAATATTTAATTTCTCTATTGCATTTATTTAATTCGACGCTTCGGTGTAGATACTGACATTGTTATCAAGCAAGTGATACATACATTTGAAAATAATTAGAAATCCAATTCTGTATATATACTCATTAAATGTTGTGAGCTACAGTTGTTTCGCCAAAATAGGCTCTTTGACATTCTGACTCCTGATACCAGGGAAGAGGTTATATAGAAATATATAAAGAAACAGTTCTGCAGCTAATATTCTCCTTGTTTCATATGAATATACAACTTGCTTGATAACAGTGAACATCTACCCTGAAATGTTGCATTCATTACATTAAAGAAGCAGACACTGACTATCCAAGAACTTTCTTATAAAGCAGCTTACCATTTCCTTGATTCCACTGATGGCATGTATGCCGTAGTAGGACGACGAGATGTGCAGACCCTGCAACATAGAGGTACCAGTCGTCTCAGTGAACTAGGTATTATTTATTGAACATATGTATACCAGTCTAAGTTTGAATTTAACTTCCAGTCTGAATAGAGAATCAAGCAGCTAGCTTTTCACTAATTTAATCAATGGAACTTATAAACACAGTTGATAAAGCAGCTCTAAAGGCACTGTAGCAGGATATTCTAACTGCAATAAAGTTCTCTCACAAAAAGGTAAAAGAAAGAAAAATGTTACGATTGTCTAAATAATACTCATTAATCAATAAAAAGAGTTCTAAAAACCAATGTACATGATTAGGTTAAGTCATGCGAGCCAATTTCCCATTCAGCGTCAATTTTAATGTGTTCACATTAAAATGGTCGCTCGAAGGTAGTTCAAGTGATCTCACTGATGTAGTGATACCTTAACACTCAAAGTAGGGTATAATGATGGAATGGTCAACCATCTTGCTGTCTGAACTCCAAATTTCTCATGAGACCTACAAATCTACCTCTCACACTGAAGAGTTCCACACTACTGTCGCTTGACACGTTCTTTGAATAAGGATAGCCGCTTTCTGTGGATACGGCTTATTAGGTCATTTAATGAGATGTATTACCCATTAACGTACCAATATACTGTATAAACTTTAATCATAATGGCAGCCACTGACAACAAACCCTGCCATGAGCCCCGTATTGATGCATGATCAATCCTCTAAGCAGTTATAGGTTAGGGTAAGTAATTTAAAAAAAAGATCAGATCTTGTAAGCTTGAGTCCATAACTTTAAAAACAACATCATGTACAAGATCAACATTGGAGTAATCTTTCCTACAATAGTGGTGTTGTAACATATACATGTTACTTACGAGCTCTTCGGGTTGTTTCTTCCTGATAGTGGCGACCTCTAGTGAGGCTGGTTGGATGACGAGAGGCTCCTTGGAGTTCATCACAAGGTCGTCACAGATCTCAGCCAACATTCGACACTAAAAATAAGAAAATGGAGACTTCAAAGCTAGCTGTACAGTGACAATGTAAGAAAACCAACAGCTTGGTACATTTTGGTCCCGACTGGTCAATTTCTGAGTTTTCCCCCATTATTTTACCATTTAAATTGACAAAATAATACAGCGTATGACAGTGTAGGAAATAAGGCTCGTTTGACAGCTCTTGATTTGGTAAATTTTGATCCAGAAACAAAATTGTAAGACATGTTTCCATGGAAACACCAACATTTAAATCACCAAAGAAGTTGAAATCCCAAAAGGCACATCTTCACATAATGATTGTCCCTATTACCAAGTTTCATAGAACTAGGCATTATGGTGTTTGAGTTCTGGTCCGGAAATAAAAACCTAAATGCATGGACGCACACACAGACACACGTAGAGACAGACAATGTTGTGGCAGGGGATAACAAGAGAGAATTTTACAATTTTTGAAGTTTTAACCAAAACAAATCACAAAGAAGAATCTAATCAATATTTTAAGAGGTCTACAAATATAGAATTTAACTTTAACTCACAGATTTCATGATGCACTCGTCCACATCAGACAGCATGGTGTCCTTCTGGGAGACGTTTACAAGGTCCATACCGAACTTGACAATTGTGTTACGCAGTAAGCACATGTCGTAGATCCCTTCGAACGGCGCTCTGAAGTGATACATTTATTCAATTTATTAATTTACAGGATAAGTACAGAATTAAGGCAGTCAACATTAAAGTCTAATTTCCATATCAATGGCGGCATTGGCGGCAGTCACACAGATCATGCTAAACAGGCTACAGAGACATCCAACAATGGCATAATTACACAGAGAGATTATTTAGTGTAATGATTACTAAGGAAAATAACTCTAAAACTTTTGTGCATAAGCGATAAGACCGACATGAAAAAAATAATCAACCTTAGAAATTCAAAGCTATTTCAAGGCTATCTGGTCATTTCCCAGGCTTTTAAAAACAAAAGTTCTGGGCTTTTTAAAAACCCAAACTGTAGCCTTTTTTTCAGATTACACAAACCTTGTTAAATATGATATTTTCAAAACATTTTACAAAAGCATTATTAACAAATTGACAACCATCTGTGCACTTCATTATCGTTTCATAATTATACTTAGCCTAAAGGTATTATTCTACACAAGACCTAACACGTTTCTTGCAGTTACTCATGATTCAAAGTAACAAAGTAATTACCGATAGTTAACTAGTTATTCTGTTGACAAATCCAAAATTAGTTATTGCCGGAAATTTAGATGAAGCAATGAGACTTGAAAATACAGAAAATTGACTCACATATACCATCTTGAAATAAATCATAAGAAAGATGGTGGATATGAAAATAGTAAATATTTTACCTGTCTAACCAGGACACCAAGGTCTTCAGCGTGGAGAGGAGATCAGCCATGGCCGAGAGGACAGTGACAGAGAGACGTTTACGGCGGTCGTGATGTGAGATATTTGCTCTGTTCTTGTCGTTCTCTCCTGCGGAAGCCTGCACCATGTTGTTGAGACTGCGAGCCTTGCAGCCCAGTTGGAGGGCAGAGTGTTGTAAGTTCTCTGTATCATGGCCGTATCGCTGGAAACACAATTGGTGTCAAGGAGAGATGGGGTGATGAAATAAAATAGTGGTGTTAAATTATCATTATGCATATGAATTTCAAATTGTTGGTTATATAATCTGAAATAATAACTCACTATACTATGTATACTAGTTGAGATGAATAGAGACATGTCATTGACATAGTGGGGGAGGGCGGGTTATAGAAATATAGAAAAGTCCATGTGTAAAATAAAGGGACAGAAATGACATCTGGATATAACATTTTCGCATGCCATTTTTAACTCAATAGGCCTGAAATGCCAGATGGGCAGGCTTCTTAAGGCCCGCTTCATCCTAAAAGCTAAAAGTTTGTGGGAAGGTACCAGGTACCTTGCATCTTGCGGATTAGAGATTGTACATTTGGTCCCGACCAAGTTTTAAGAAATGGAATGCTCACCATGGCTTGGAGGAGATCAACAGCCTCCAGAATCAGCTCCTGGTGACCTAGTTTCTTGACACTCAGTTTCTCCAGGTCAGAATGCGTCAATATCAGCAGTTTCTTGCCGTCAATACCATTGTTGTGAAAGTGTTGGACGTACTGACCTACTGCTTCGTCCAAACCTGTGTTTGTAGGTGATGTGAGGTGAGGTGAGGTGAGGTGAGATGATGTAAGCAAACTTTTACAGTGTTTGTAGATATAATGTAAAACATTTACACTGAAACGGAACCAGACATCACCATGCATTCAAAGAGTCCTACTAACCGTTTACCTGGAGGTGCCATATCTCTCAAACACAGCCTAATATTACAGTTCATAGGAAAATAACAGACTTTTCCCGTGTTTCCATTTTGAATGCTGGTTAGAGGTGAATGATCATGCTCGATCTCCTTTATCCAATTCCGCTACCGTGAGTTACATTTACAGATAATATATTATCCATATGGCACAATGGACACAGGGCAGTAGTTTTCCTGTTAGTCACTCCCTTTTTTCTGTAAGTTATATGGGAGTTAGACGATGTAATGCTCGCCGTGACTATCTCCGGTAAACCTCCGTTGGTAACAGCGGAGCGTAGGGGAGCTAGACCAAGGCGAGCACGATCGTCTATATGGGAGTGACTCTGTCCTGAGTTTTAATGACGCAAGCCTGGTCGAGACAATTAAACAAATATAATAAGCGAAAGATAATTTTACATTCTCTGTCACTCGATAGTTATTGTCTAAAACACTGTGGGCAATCCAACATCATCAGAAGAATGTATAACTAATGTTATAACAGCGACATTTCCTTCCATAGGGGAGACGTTAATTTATTGAAAAAGGATAGAAGTAAAATTTACAGATTCATCAAATGAGTAGGAAGTAGTTCAGATAATCTAAACATCGGTTTATGTGCGATGACTGCGCACCCGACGTAGGACGACGTCTAGCATGCTGGACTAAGTTGGCATTGGAGGGTGATTTGTTACCTGGCAATAGCTCCAGGAAGCATAGTAGTCGTAATTTATTAATGCATGGTTGTCAGCACAGTTATAACATTTGTACAAATACCCACAATTATTATTAGTTTCATGAATTCATGACTTTAAAATTTTGTTATGAATATAAATATTAATGTATTATTCTGTCTTCTGATCATGTATAGATGCAAATTTACAGTGTTAGGTTATCTTTATATAGTAATCTTGTAAACAAAATGCACCTGTAATTTTAAAAATCATATAAATTTTCAATCTAATCAACAACCTATAAATCAACATCTTCCAGTGTTCAACAAGTCAGTGATCAACAGTGTCAGTGATGCTATCGTTATCATTATTAGCATCGTCTTTGTTTCTGAATCTTGATATCCAAACTCAAGTCTTAGACTTGTATATCTGGTATGTACCTTTCAGCCATGCTACCACTTGGTCAGGGGTCCAATTTTCAAAATGAATATGGGATGTATTCGCCATATTTCCACCGATTCCACAGATTAGCTTCACTTCCGCATCATACCAAGGGAAGTAACTCTTCTTGAATATATCAGAAATTACTATAGAAGCGCACTAAAATATTTCAGGAATGACCATTTCTGTTCTTCTACATCATTAAATGTAATCAATGAATCTCTTATGAAAACAATTTTAAAACTATACTAAAATCTGTTCATACTTAATCATTGTCTTGGTTCAAATTCCAACAATTGTTTTGGTTTCCCTTTTGCATTGTACAGAAATGTACCGAGATAAACAACGTAAATTTCTACCAGTGTAACATTTAAAAATTGTTTAATTCTAACAGTATTCGATTTCATACATGGTTATTGGTTGAATTGTGATCGTGAATTGTGATTTCTAGGGCCTGTCAGGCTGTGGGCAAACTCTCAGTTCAGTTCTTAAATCTAAAATGGAGAAATATATATTTATGACACAGATTGCAAATTGGCTAAATTATGGTATATTTTTTGTTTTGTGAATCCTGTGCATTGACTTTTGTGATTTTTTAAAAATACTGTGACAAGTTTTCTTTTCAAATATAATTTGCAGTTTTTCTCTTTGTAGCCAATACAATTTCCTTTATTTTAATCAGTCTTACAAATTATGAGCAAGGAATGTTACAATATGTAATATATGGTTACATTGTTCAAATGATTCCAAATATGAACTGCTAATGGTGCCAAGACTAACAAACTTATGCTGGGGTATCATTGCACAAGGTCTATGCGATGTTATGCATCGATATACCTTATCATCGCATATGTTAAAGACCATAGTCATAATAGTTATATCAGATAGTCATAATGAATATTCAGGGTTGTACATCACGTGTTAACGAACTTACTAATTCAGTAATTTGGGTAGTCACAGTTATTTCATTAAAATGTATTATCAATAAAACTATATTATGTATCCAGATAATCCAGGTACATCCATTGTGTTGTTGGGGGTCAAATATGACAAACGTTGTAAATGGTCTTATTTTATCGAGAAGTACCAACTGTTACCGAAAACAACCATTTTAATGATACTGGACTTAGTATATTGACGATATGAAGGTAAAAGTAGTGATTTCTGATCGAAAACCGGACAATGCACCGCGTGTGGCGCGCGCCACAGAGTCAAACGTAATTTTTGAATCTTATTTACACCAGACAAAATAACAAAATTGGGTTAATAATGTTCAATAGGTCATATCACTACTGTGCATGTAAATAGGACGTTCACTTTCGGTTTCTACACATGCATAATGATGTTACTCGATTTTAATTGGAAAATAGTAAATAT
Source organism: Gibbula magus (assembly GCA_936450465.1). Classification (NCBI taxonomy): domain Eukaryota; kingdom Metazoa; phylum Mollusca; class Gastropoda; order Trochida; family Trochidae; genus Gibbula; species Gibbula magus. The sequence goes on along the minus strand of OW388293.1, from coordinate 16,291,522 downwards.
GTTTGGCGATTGGGGATGAATATGCAAGATAAGTGAATTTATTTATATTGTAAACATCACATATGGTGTGTTGGAACGTATTAAAACCAAATAAAATTTATGAAACACAATGGATGCACCTTTAAGACCAAATATAGAGAGAAAAACTTTGATTTTGCAAGATACCTCCCCATAAAATGTAAGATTTTGGAGATGTTGCGGTTCATGGGAAGGCGAAAGTGTCATATGTGAACGGACGACGGCCTGTAACATTAAATTTACTGTAGCACGTTTTCTATCCTAACGATATGAGTTCGATTCGTATCCCAATAAATGTACTATTTTGCAACTTTTATTCCTCGGAAAACTGTCTATTTTAATCAGACTGGTTTCTTGTCAGGGAGAGGTCTATGAAAGAGACGCACCATTTTCTTGTCGACGAACACAACAGGAGTAAATTTATGCATCTAGAAGTCTGTAACTAGCATGATTGCTAAAACTCTGATGGTACAAGGAAGGGACATACCGGTACATAATGTACGGTCGCAATAAAACAATCTGCCTCTCCCATGTTGGTAGTTGGTACAGCTTCTGATTGTGTGTAAGAATGTTCTTGTATGTTACTTCTGCAGAGAATAGAAGAAATTGATGAGATAAAATGTTTGCAGAGCAAGAGTCGATATACTTTGTATGTACTAATACAGTTCTAATACCATTCCACTTTTGTACTATATTTGATTACTGTACAAAATATAGTTGTTATTTGAAAAACTACATTTGGATGCACTTAGAACAGTGTATGATTGTGTCTTGTTCATATCTTGATAGTCGAACGCTTAGAATCTGAAAAAATATTGAAAAGGAGCCTCTTTTTAACGAAAAAAGTCCATATCTTACAGTCTCCTTTTCAATATTTAATAAAATGGTGATATTTTCAGAATAAATATTTGGATGAACCGGGACATCTGTTAACGTTTGTTCCCATCGTAATATGGAAAAACAATACTATTCATATATAGTGTGATGTTATATATTACATTAGTATGTGTTCATTGAATTTACATGTGTAAACAAACATATATAAATACATACCTCAGACTAAATATTTTAACCAAAACTTCTCACATGGAAGCACCCTGATGTGTAGATCTACCTTTAACAAGTATGTTTCAGTCTTTTCCTTGTATATTCATGGAGATTTTCTGTGTTGCAAACATTCATTATTGAAGCACTCGTAAAATATTTCATCACCAGTGACTTTTTGATGAAGGTCCAGTGCTTACCAGCCAAATTACACACGCTAGTTTCATCAAACTTGATACATATGTCAACTAAGATCTCTAGATGTACCTTTTATTGGCAAGACCAGGAAAACTGAGAACATGGTATGTTTTTATATGCCCAGAGATTATTTTCCTGATCTCAGATTCCTGTAAATATTACTGGTTTTCAGTCTATTCTTCACCGAACTATACAAACTCTTGTAAGTTTTAAAGATAAATCCAAAATGGTTGCCTTAATCAATAAATGTGAGGTCACCCGTATAGCAACGGACTAAGTGGTTGGTTAAAGGGGATGGAGAAGAAAATATTGTCCTGCCCAAGAAAACACATTATTGTCAATTATCCATAGTTATAAGTTTGTGATGGCTCAGTCTGATTAAAATCGACGGTTTTCCGTGGAATAAAAATTGCAAAATAGTGCATCTACTAGGATACGAACTCATATCGGTCGTAGGTTCCACGCCAAACTGTCTTAAAACAGCCCGTAGACTCGCGTGTTCGAGCGCAATTCAAGTAGCCAATCAAAAGAAGCCCAACAAATGCTTTCGGTGAGAGAAGCTAGGGGCAGATAACTCCAAACAGCTATCCTTTGATCTGTTCCGAATTCTTTCAAAACAGTGACCGTTTAAAAACTCTGTTGTGATTGGTCAGCTATTTGACTGGGCTTTGGCTGTGTTAAACTGGTTCGGAACATGCGCCTATACGGGTTGTTCTCAGACCTTGTGGAGAGGAATCTACAGTACAGAACCTGTTCGTATCCCGGTTGAAGCATAATTTTGCCAATTTTATTCCTCGGAACAAGGTCGATTTTAATCAGACTGGTGATGGCTGCGTGGAACATCAGTGTTTTCTGTTATCATGTATAAATTAATGATGATGTGCATAGCATAGCATGTGAAAGCATTCCGAATGTGCACATGAATGAAAACATCCAAATCTTTGTGGTAATTACTCAAGTTCACTGCAAGAGTGCAGGCGGAATTCACTAGTAACCAAAGTTGTACTGAAATTTAAATTACACCAATCAGGAATTGAGCAGAAAATCAAAATCAAATCTGTTTAATGAAGCAAGAGTGGAAGGTAACTGAAATAGAGTGTACAGACTCTTTGACCCCAATCTCATTTAGACCAGATCAAATGCTTGTACCTCATTCATCGATCAGGAGTACTTATCCCGCTGAGGTCATGTCATGTCAGGTGAGCCAATCATAGACCTTCTAAAATATGGCATTGGATGTGTTTTTTCTATATAAACTCAAGTCGGTCCGATGGCTTTCTAGCCTCCGCACCAAATGGCAGGAGGTAAAGGTCATCTGACATGACCTCTCAATGGTGCTCAGATAAGAAACGCAGCGAGGTTATTGGTACAAGTGTTACATTCGATCTGACTTAAATGAGATTGCTTGGGCCCAAGTAGTGCGGATCATCAGTATCCAAAATTATCCATGGTAGACTCCTTGATTTGTACAAAGGTTGTATTTACATGGATGCTGTTGTTTTCCAATTCATTTTCATTCTGGGTACAACAATATGATTAAACCAATCTATACATTGATAAAACACAATTTGGTTTTAAGCACATTTATTCATAAGTAACAACTTAACATTTCGAAATCCTTCAATTTTTGGTCATATGTACACAAACATTTTTTTACTTCAGACTACATGTGTTTTGATCTGAAGACCAGATTGTGCACACATGTCTACATATTTCTATCTCCCAGGTTCACACACATACACATAATAAAGTCACTAAGCATCATCCAGCATCAAGCATCATCAGGAGGGATGCCTAGTTCTTCATCTGTCCACTTACTGGGATCAGGATAAGCATAGTGGCCCTGAAATAGAGAAAGAAAAATAGTTGTGTATATTTTACAAATACATTAGTGTTTAGTAAATTCTTTTGGAAACATTTTCAAAATTTAAAAGCTATTAGGAGTCTAGCCAGTATCTTGTTTCCCTGCTTCCAAATTAACTCAAAATACATATTAGACCAATTTGGCCATTTATGAACCAGCTGACACATAGCATAACAGTGTATGAAATAACATAGTGTCAAATGAACTTGCAAAATCAAAGAAACATGTATAAAAGTTAACAGCCTGGAGCAAAAGTTTCCATGTTTCATACACAGGTTACAACATTAACACAACACATCCAATATAGTGGACATTATCAAGATAATCCTACCGTAATTTAACTGAACTGTTGTTTTCAAACCATATTTTGATGTTTTCACTGGAGTATTGTATCCCGGATTATCCCTTTGATAAGTTACGAAAATAAACTTTGACTAACTTAAAAAATTTGTTTTTAAGACAATCTCATATAACCCTATGTGGATGGTATCATCATCAGATATGGGTAACTTACATAGAGATGCTCTGGTTCACTCCATATGTGATAGAGAATCCAGTACCAAAGTAGGAACCCTACAACTTCAGCTTTTCTCAGAGTTGATTTAGAGGCTGCAGGTGCAACGGTTCTGTAAACCCACCTACAAATAGATAAGTGCAGTTAGTTTCACAGGATCCTACTGCTATTAACGTCATGCTTATCCTTGTATTTTTCTGCTACTCCATTTACTGTCCGAAATTATAATAAATGATTTTTCAAAGTAACTTTAAGTGAAGTCTATCATTTATGTATATACCCAAATGATGACACTGAAATAATTACATCATAAACTGAACACTTTGAAATAAGAATGAATTATATTATGTGGTACAAACAATAACTGCTTTAAATTAAAATTTAACAAATTGCATCTTCCTTTTTGTTATATGACAATATGATTCAATTCTTTATAGTAAATCTTTTCATTATAACAAACTAATATTAATTTGTTAGAAATTAGGCCTATTGTTACCCTTCCACATTTTTTCACATACTTTTCGTTTGTCTATTTTTATTTTATTAACAAACGTATTGGAATAAAGGAGCAACAATCAACAACAATGGAAAGGTTTGCTTTGGGGACATGGTGTGTTTAAAATACATATTTGATTGGAGAATATGAGCACGGCTCGCATTGGTTAAATTTGACAACTAGCTTGTTACAAATTCAAGGTAGTCAACTTAATCAGTCTTAGTGTCCAAATTTCTCAAAATTGTGCTCCGCACTCAACAGGTCATCACGCTGTAGTGGGTTGAAAAAACATGTTACGTTGAATATCACGAGGAAACTTTATATTTGTGTTGAAACCTACTGTCCTCCGTGACGAACTGGTACAATTTGTTTGCATGTCGACGATCTAAGAACGGCAGAAGCCGTCCTTAAACGCGACAAGAAATACATCTCAAGCAAAACTTGAAGGAGAGCTATGGACAAGGTCAAGGTGACCTAATTCTCGCACAAACGAGAAGTAAACCATCAAACATATTGTTGGATATAACTGATACACAAGTTGTTTTTCGTTATGTGAAATCAATATAATGACTAATAAATGTCTTTAGATATTAAATTACATTTTTTTAAAAAGTATGAATTAGTTATTTTGAGAAGCGCCCTCTGTTGTTTCAAGATGGCGTCCTTAGCGACAGGTGCCCGTCGTAAATAGTGACAGTTTACCTTCCAATTAAACATGAAGCAGGAGTAACCGGCGTGTGGAAAAGACTCTCGTTACTGTAAGTTACAAAACACTCTCTGTTTATTTTAGAATATATAGTTTTTATCTGTATATTATGTTGTTTTTTATTGCTGTCGAGGAAAAATGTGGATTTAGATTTTGATAGAATCATTCATTGAACTGTGTGGAGAAGTGATGCTGTGCATGTCTGAGTTGTCTCTTCATATGTCCTATATTTTTGTATCTATGTGAACGAAATTTAATTTTTATAAAAACAAACATTTAAAGTTTCTGATTCCATATAAATGTTATTAATTATAATAAATTTAAACAATATCACGAACACAATCATTTGATTCATGCATGAATGATCCTCAATGAATCTTGATGTATATTCAATATTTGTAGATGGAATTAATGTGTACTGATAGTAACATGTATCTATTCAAACACAACCATAATGTCAACCATGTCATTATGGTTTAACAGATGGTTCATTTCACTGTCAAAATATTACAACTTCGGAGTCTTCCCAATCGACATTGTGATTATGCTTTGTCAACATCATCAATGTATTCTAAATCTTAACTGAGTTTGTTTTTGTTTATTACCTCAATTACAGTAAGATACATTAAAGGGACATTCAGCAACATTTCATATAATTTTATTTGGCTTTCATATATGTGCAAAAATACTATGTGTGCTGATTTCAGTTCAAATAATTTCACTTGTCTTAAGTTACATGGTCATCCCCAATTGCTGAATATACGACAATTACTTGTTTGCATTGAAAATTGACCAACAGCCTTATACATGTGCATAAATTGAAACTAGATGTCCCATTTACATGCACAGTAGATAATAATCTTTAAAAAAACAATTATCAACCCAAATTTGTCTAGTATTCTGTGGTAGATAAGTTTTCAAAATTATGTTTAACTAATTGATGCATGCCAGCTTGGAGAATTGTCTGTTTTTTGGTCAGAGTCACTATTTTCACCTGTTATAGTCAGTAAACTGAATCAATTATCAGTAAAACAGTACTTTCCGGCAACAGTCATATCTTCTCAATAAAATGGCACCATTTATAATGTCATCCTGCTTCTTCAGGGTATTTTGAGTTACACTTTAATATCCTGAATGTTTAATATGGAAAATGCCCCTAATGGCTAAACATAACCAGCCAATCACTTAAAAACAAACAATAGCGGCAATCCCCAGACTTTCACATCGCATTTCTTTAGCTGACAATGCAGATGCTATAAATATTGATGCCCAACCAGCTGGTAACCTTCATGAGCATTTTCTACACACTCCGGATATTAAGTAGTGTAACAAATTTAAACACCATGAGGGACCAGAATGCTATAAATTTATATGTTTCTCCAATGACATGTTAAATGTCTCTAAATGTCTTTAAGAAATAAATTGTTTCATTTAGTAAGACTTTATGGTTTCATAAATGGTAAAGGTATGTGAGTATGTAATGTTTTTGTTTCATATTAGAAGTCAACAATGGCAAGTGAAGAGCCTGTGGAGATTCCGGCCGCTGAGCCAGAAACTGTGAATGATGAACCACTCCAACCAACAGCTCCACCCATGCCTCCTCCTGCACAGCTTCCAACAATGTTCGGGGAGGTGCTGGAAAATAACGTCACATTTTGTGTGGATACCTCTGGCAGTATGTACAACTGCCTACATATTGTCAAGGAACATCTTATAGAAACTCTCAATAAGCATGCCAATCGAAACCGAGACACTCTGTTCAATATTGTAGAATTTAACACTGAGGTCACCCAATGGGCTGACAAAATGGTGAAATGTACGCCCGAAACTGTTGCTGTTGCAGCAGAGTGGATCAACAATCTTAGCGCAAAAACAGGAACAAATACCCAGGATGCATTGTTAACGGCAATGAGTGACCGGCAGTGTCGCGCTGTGTATTTGGTGACCGATGGTCAACCTGACCAGAGCTCTGAAGACATTCTAGACCATGTTGCCTATGTGTGTGAAAACCGACCAGTTCACTGTGTCTATCTATCGGAGGGCAAGGCAGATGAAGCTGCAACTGAATTCCTCGAAGATCTAGCAGTGGAAACATTCGGGTCCTTTCATGTGGTCGCATTGACCACTCATGGCTGTGTTGAACGAATCACTCCAGTGTATAGAAGTGACCATGGACCTGAACGACTTATCAGAACTGTTGAAGATCATATTCGTCCTAAAGTTAAAACATGCAGCGTTTCAACAACACTCGCAGTAGACCCTGAAGAGAGTCTTGGATTTCAAAGAGTTGCAGCATTAAACCACTTCGCCCACTTCCCACATTACTACCCCTTTATGGGCCCGATGCCTTACCGTTATTACTGGCCCAGTTACTGGAGTCGGTACCGACCAGCCAAGGCATGGCTTAAGGCTCAGGATTCCCTCAATGATCCTCTTGTGTTTTCTCCGTCCGCTGGTGCTCTTCTGATCGGTAAAAGAGTGATGGCGAGGAGAGTGGATGATGGCTACTTTTACATGGGAACTGTGCAGAGTCAGGTAAAACTCATTGTTGTCAATGTCTCAATTTAATACCTTTGAGGGCCAAAATATCCCTATGGCTTAGGGATAAATATCACTGTTGTCATAGGTCACGTGAATTTAAGTCATGAACAAATAGCCTACTGTGAAGGCGAACAAGTTCTTTGGATACTCCGATAGTCAACTTCTTCATTTCAGTAGATTACATCTGTTGCAATAATTAAGGATTCAGCAAATTTTGCTGAATCCTTATTGTTATTGGCGTGTTTATTATTATTTTTATTTCACGAATTTTGTTAGCAAGATTCAGCCAAAACGGCTGAAGCAAATGCAGCCAAATTTCACATACAGATAGCCCTTAATGTGGAATAGAACTGCGAAGCTTTTTGGCCATATCAACCCAGCCATTAGAGGTCCAGTTCGACTCCAAATGTCAATTTTTAACATTGGGAAAATTTTCAAAATGCTCCTAGAGACTTAAAACTTTTTCTGAAATATAATATATAATATATATATATATATATAAATATATAATAATACGAGTAATAAAGTAAATCATGGCGAATTCGTAGGTCACGTGGTTTAGCCGCCATTTTGAATTTAGACACTTTTTACAATTTTCCGACCCCATGCACCTTTGACAATCTTCTCCTCTGAAGATACCGGTATTACAAAACTAATATTTACACATAATGTAGCTGAAGCATTGTGTATTATAATTTGATCATTGCAGTCGCCAATTACTAATACTTTTTGCACAGTGTGCAGTCGAAATCTGGCAATTTTTGAAAAATGCAAACTTCAAGGGGACATAACTCAAATACCCACCCATCGAATTTTAAGATTTGATCAGGAGAGTAAGATTGGACTATGGTCTTTATGAATCAATAATAAAATCAGTCATTTTCGGTCATAATAGAGAAATACTTTAACATGGGGAAAATTTTCAAAATCAACATAGAGACTTTTTTTCTAAAAATGCGCAATAACACTATGAGCAATAAAGTAAATCATGACGAAGTTGTAGCTTACGTGGTTTAGTCTGCGTTTCGATTTTCTTTACAATTCTTTGATTTTGTCATGTTCATATTGGCTATAGATTGTTCTATCGACATTCTAGAAACTTGTAACTTGTTTTAAAAGATGCGCAATAAGTTTGTAAATTTGTCTCAATTCATTATATTTCAAATAATTGAATCATTCACTTGCTGAATCCTTTTATCGTCGCTTGCGACTATGTTTAAGTTTACTTGTTCTCATTCATCACAACAAATGCTATGATGTCATATGTTTCTTTTATGACATTTCGTTCAATATGGGGCATGGGCAAACAGTAGGGGTGTAACAATACATCGAACTATCGATTTATCGCAATAGTTGGCTTGGCAATAGTACTCTATCGATAGTATATACAAAAACACTATCGCTATCGCAATAGTAAGGTTAACTATCGATAATATCGAAACTTTTAAATTTCTCTTAATTATGAATGATTTACACAAGACTCACTGCATTTAATTCAAGATTGTTCATTTGAGATTGTCAAAAGGGAAGAACTAGTGATAGGAAATAGCAAAATGACAAAAAATCTTTTCATTTATAATTTCTTTACTGATTTTGGTTCCATAGTCCTTGCATCAATTAAACATTTCTACTAAAACATATAAGAAATCTAGCTGATTATTGCGTATTTGTACAATAAACCCTATCGCAATAGTTATTGCAATAGTGAGTTACAATAGTCTATCGCTATTGCAATAGTAAGTGGCAATAGACTATCGCTATCGCAATAGTCTCTTTGGGTCAATAGTCACCCCTAGCAAATAGTATGTCTATATATGAAAATGGATTTTGAATATTTTCTTCAATCTCACTTACGGTACTTCTAAATAAAATAATATTATTTTTGTGTCCATATCATACTCTGTTTTCAACCCTTGTGTCTTTATTTTAGTTTATCCCTTGCTCTTGCTCAGTAAAGACCAAAAGAGTAGCTAATGGCCATTAAACAAATAATCATCTGATTTCAGTAATTCAACAGTTACCTAGTGGGTATCCTTTCTTTTCCAAAGTATCAAAGTTTATCATTTGTAAATAACCAAAAAAGTAAATTTATATTTAATCCGTTCTCTGTTTGTTGAATTAAAATGTTGACAAGCAGAACAATATATTAAAACATTGCGACTATAAAATTATGTTATTTGTTACTCTATGGTAATTATGAAGACATTCATCCCATCAGCTTCTAAATACCTATCAAATAATTCATGTGTATATTAAACTGTATTTCATGATTTGAGAACTGTTAAGTGTATCATTGATTTAGGATCTAATATAATCAGGTTACTTGATCCTGTTAAAATATCTTAATTTTCATGATAAGTTATAACAGGCAGTCTCCAGCTTCTAAATTTCGGAGATTATTTACACCATGTCAACATTTAAATGATGTCAAATCAATTTTGACTTATTGTTAGTTTAATCCTCCATCATACATTTAGTATTGTTTGTAAAATTGTTGAAGAAGACAAGATATTTTATAGATAATCAACTTCTTTATTAACAATAGCGACGTTACGGTATAGATTCTTATACCGTTATCAAGCATATGGTATAAGGATCTATACCGAAACGTCACTATTGTTAATAAAGAAGTTGATCATCCATAAAATATCTGTCTTCTTCATCACACCAACTTGTAGAATGCCTCTCAAAAAGTTTGTAAAATTGTTGTCAAAATCTTTTTAAGGTAAACCAATTTGAAGCTTCTGTCTGAACATTTCAAGTGCAAACCAGACTCACAGGTGTAGAAAGAAGAGATAAAACATTTCATTTGAACACTTACATGAATGCCAGATAAACCCTTTTATCAGAAACAAACAAACAATAAATCTCCAGGGATTAACTAAGACAATGATCCAGTGTTGGGTAGTTTAAGACATGAATGTATACTATTGGAGATAAATCTTGTAAATAAACAATGATATATTTGGTGAGCAAACCCTTTTGACAGAATTAAATAAATCATAAATTATACATTATCATTGTATCTTTAAATTCAAATCTTATAAAGGACAATTAGTACAATTGGCAACCCTCAAAAATGTCAAAGGATTTCGTAAATATTTTCAGCTGCAGATCTATCATAAATTACATGAATGATATAGGCCAGACTAAATTTACTTGTTATATATTTTGACAAAATGTCTAAAGGCATGAGAGAAAAGTAAACAACTTTGTTCTTTTGTAGATGAAAAGCAATATAAGCATATAATTTCATAAGAAAAACATAATTTTTTCACATTTTTAGTTCAAGGAAAAAATTGCAAATTTTTTATTTGAGAGGAGCAATTTTCTACTTTTCTACTTGGCTAAATCATGGTAGGAGATTCTGTAAAATCATTTTTTCCGCCAGATTAGCAGTAAAAAGTGAGCAAAGATATCTGATATCTCAAATGTCCATTAGAAAAGACATTATCAAACTAAAAACACGCTCACTCCTTCCTTTCAAATATCTTGTGTCAAGCCAAGCAAGAAATATGATGTATGTAAAATCAATAATGGCAGTTATAGGAGTCGAACATGAATATAATATGGGTGAGGGGTGTGTGAATAGTCGCGTCTAAACAAACAGCTTTATTCCAAGCAACTAGCCACTATTTATTGAACACTAGGGGGAGTTGCTAGGTACGTAGAACAAACACAGTTTACTTTTGTATGTACGTGTGACAATGAAGGATACATTTAGATTAGACTCCAAACTTGTGTGTTGATATAGGGTTTAAATGACTCATTGTTTAGTGGTGATCTTTGACTCATGATTTTATATATGGAAAAAAGTAGCAAGCTTTTAAATTGGTTTTGACTGTTTTGTTTGCAGAGTTGATTGTGTTTAGCTGATAGTCTTGCATTGAAGGATTTCTACTTGAAACAAAAAATATTCAAATTTATGTCATTCTTATCAGTTAATAAAAATCAGTTTGAAAATCAGTTTGAAAATAAACATCATAAATATAATATAACAAATATATTGAAAGAAAGGAACACTTGCAGAATATAAATTTAAATGTTTTGAATAAAAATCATGTTGTTAGACTCTGGGGTAAATTTATCACTGATCATGTTGAGTGAGTGATATCAGTTTATCTTGAAAAACAATTAAAGATCATTGAAAGTTTGAAAAGTAGCCAGTCCTAAAGTGTAATTTTGATAATTTAAATGGTAAAATTCAAGAAAATAAAGTTATCAGCAAAAACCAAAGATCACCATTTTCCGGGCTGACGGACGGGCCTTATTTCAGTGTAAGTGCTGCATTTACTAATATACAACAAGGAATTGATAAACAATGAATTTTACAATGACATATAGTCACCTTTCTTTATATTCAAACAACCAGTCCTTCAAGACAAGTGGCATCTTATGTTTATTGTTTGAGGTTTCAATGGTTTATTTGTGAAAAGATGCCTGGTATTGATACAATGCATAATATCTTCTTGTCTAAAGGATAGTTCTCACGGTACCATTTGTAGTTACTACTTGTAGTACCCAACTTTAGTTGCACTGTGACAACATCCAAGTTATATACCTTACCAGCTGATGTACATACAAATTGTGCCAATACTTCATGTTGATACTACAAGTTGTAACTAAAAATCACAGTGTTAACGGGCCTAAGTTGTTACTATTATATCTGTACTTTCCATATAAGTATGTCCTTCAAGAAACTCTCTTGATATGCAATCACTTTTCATAAAAACAGGTGCTCCAAGACAAGTTCCTCGTATCTTTCGGGCCGTGTAAACACGGTAAATACAAGGACACGTCATACCAGGACACGTATGTACATGACATCATAGACCTGGTTGATGCACGACGTCATACCATCCTGACAGGGGACAGAGTGCTGGCGCCATGGGAACCAGAAGGGGAGCGATACGGTCCCGGTATCATCATCGATGGGCATGAGAAGAGGGGAGCTGCTGGTAAGATATCCTTGCTTTCTTCTCTGGGTTATAAGCAAAGTAAATGCTTTCAGTTGTCGTTATGGAATAACAATGATAAAATTCCAACTATCAAAATCAGGGATGCAGATTCAAATTTTTGCCAGTCTGACATTTCATCTTTGACCCAAAAAGACGAACCCGGAAGTAAAATTTTTTTTATGAATAAAGTATTACTATTTGTTGGTTCTTCATTCATTGCATACTATTAAACATAACACGAAAGCAATTAACGATAACTATTAATTTATCATTAACATGCATAAAATGGTTCATAATTTAAAATCAATGTTTACCAACTACGATTTACCAACAGTGCTAGTTTGAGCGAGTTTACACAAGCGAGTTTACAAGCGAATTTGCGTCAAGATAGACGAGAAAATTCTAATAATTTAATTGCACATAGTTCATCAAAAGTTCAAATCATGGACCAAATGATATGTACCTTCTAAATAATCATTTTAAATTCAAAGGAACTCGTTTTCAATAGCGATATAATTTACGTAAACTCACAACTCGGCAGAGCACGTGGTCCAACTATTTTCCATACGACTATTTCCTATTCAAGATGTAGTTACGAATTTGAACTTATTCTAATAAGATTACTTTTATATTTTATTTGGAGACATATTTCGCAATTGTAAATGAATAATTATAAAATAAAAAGAACTAATGTAAACGCAAGAGAAATTGGAGTTTTAAAATTAGCATACCTCTTTATAACGTGTGTCATCATGTAAATGCGATCGCGTGTTTGTAGCGTCATACAAACGGTGTTTGACTACATAACGTCTCGTGAAATAATTTTGCTAATTATTCGTTTTTTAAATTTATTTTGAATTTGTATAATAGCTTTACCATACTTCGATATTGATCTATCATATTTTGTTACAATATGTTACCTATGTTTTATGACCGAGATATTATAAAATTTATCGAGATTCAAAGTAGCAAAATCTTAATCTGTAACAAATTCATGAATCACCGGTACGGTGAAGCCACACGTTCAAAATTCAAGATTCAAAATACTACCGTTTTCCATCTGTTGAAATATGTGATATTTACATACCGGGTACATCACAAGGAGGAATACAATAAGATATTCAAAATCACCTCCTTCATTGGAGGGGTTCCATATGGAACAGTTTCGTTTTAAAATTCAAGTGACTTTTCCTTGCACTTGTGTCTGTTTATAGGCGGGTTACAATCAAAATCAATGTTTTTAATTATGGCTATCAAAAAATCATTTTATGTAAACCAGTTTGTAAATCAGTTAGAAAATTAACACTTTGGTAAAATGTTTTTGGTAAACTTTATCCTTATTGATGTTCTGAATATGTATAATATGTATAAACATAAATTTTTGTTGCTCCTTGAAAGGCCTTTCTAAAAGAACTTGGGTGGATGATATATGCATATATATCTGTTGCATATTGCATAGAGAAGTCAAGTCCTACAAATAAGGCTGTCTACCTCGAGGGTTGAGTTGCATGGGGAATGGTATTAAACCAGCCGGTGTGTGTGTGAAACTAATCGGGGAGGGAGAGACTGGCGTGTTGTTAGCATGCCAGCTACAGATTAGCTCCGACCAACCCATGAATATTGCAGTAGATTGAAACAAATACAACCTAATGAAGTTCTTGGTTAAGTCAGAGTTGGACCCAGGGAGGAAGTATTCTTGTGGATTTACATAATGGATTTATTCTACTTTTATGCCTTTATTATATGAATATTGAGAGATTAAGCAAAGTTTAATCATCGTTAAACTTTACAAAGAAAATTGGTGGTTAATGCTTCATGGATGTATTACTAATCATATCAGGGTTCATATTTTTCATACAATGCCCTTGGGAATATTATAGCTTTGTCCTGGTGACGTGACGTCACAAACAATGCTATGATGTCATGTTTCATCTATACCATTAGGTGCTAAATGCTACCATAGCAGGTCGCCAGCCTGTGGTTGAAATTGGATTTTACCATATTTTCATTAATTTCATTACTTCAGTAATAAAGAGAATATTATATTTGTGTCTATGTCATACTATATTTATGACACTACTATTTATGTTGTTAAATTTGTTTACAGTAAAGTATTTTCATTCTACTTCAAGTACATATATCAATAAATGGATTCAACATTATTCAATATACAAAGTAGCGTCTTTTCTCATATATCATAGCAGCGTATCAAATTTTACTAAGTCAATGCCTGTCAAATGTTACAATAGGAGTATTATGTAAGCAATACATTTCGAATCAGTGACTTCACCAGCCCTCAACACGGGATCATATCAATTATATATGCAACCTTCGCACCTCTACGACCATGGCTGATTTTGAATGGGTTTTGTACACCCAAATCTGTTACAAGTCTCCTTTCTGTCTGTAAACCCTTGACTGGTCTAAGCAGCAGATAAAGACTGGATTAGTTCTCTATTGTATCTCCAACCATGGGAACTTGTTGCTAGATACGCTTACATTGTAATACTTGCATGTGATAATGGGGCTTTGATTGCTTAACAATATCTTGCCGTAATAATTATATAATTTGTTTCCTGGTAGTTGGTTATTTGGCTGCGGTTATTTGTAGAAAATACCCAATAATGACGATTGATTATTTTCTCCTTTAAACATGTTTGGACATGTCTGTGTTTACAGTTACCATAGTTTACACTATTGATATTTGTCAAGTTGTAGCTAAAACATCAAACTGTTTTCAATATTTCTATGCAATAAATATTTTAAGAAAATTAGTACATCAAATTTTGTTGGGGGGGGAAAAATCAGTTTGTTTTAGGCAATTGAAATGAATATGCTTTCTACATGGAATAGAAATTTGAGTCAAAATCAGAAATTAAATTAGAAACATGGAATAAATATTTTATTGTGAATATAAATGGAACGGTTACCAATGGAACAGACTTGATAATTGGTTTTGCAGAATTTCTGTTAACATGTATTTACATTTTAAGTTAAATTATATCATACACATTTTGATTATCACATTATTTTCCAAAATAAAAACACTGTATACTGTTGATCATCACATTGAATGTTCTTCAATAAACAGACATTTGAATATCACGTGATATTAGTAGAATGAATAAAATGAAAGTTGTCTTTATGAACCAAAGTATCGCACACAGCAGAGAGGCAAGTTTTGCGCTGTTGTTAAGGAAAGCAACACGTTGGTCTGTCTGACGCAGTGTTACAAGACGGGGACATCACTAGCCGAGACAGGCACTGCACTAATAATGAAGCAATTAGAATCTGGCCATGGAGTCTTGTTTGCTTATCTCTCCTTATCAGTTGATTAAGGTACTATCTTGGTCTCCTGAATAGTGCATGTGCTTGGTGGGATGAGATGATAAGTGGCTGTAGTTTTATATCTAGGTAAATGATCATCATGTAGTTATCATTTACATATATGATACAGTTTAACTGTTAAGTAATGTTTTAAAATAATTGAAAGATTTCCTAAATTTCTCTAACATCATAGACTTATTTTTAAATTTGTCCTGAATCATATAAAGGAATATTTTTTAACGTTCAATGAATTCAACATATAAAACAAAAATACGCTAATATCGTCGTTGATTTAGACTGTATGTAAATTATATGGTTGATGTTACGATATTATTTTGGGAATAAATCATTTTAAATTACTAATTTTCATGACAAAACTTCATTTAAGTTTTTTAACGAGTTCATTATAAATAAATAAATACCAAATTTCAATAAATAAGATTAAGCAGTTAAATATAAGTAAAAGCTATGAAACATCAGATGATTTAGGTTTGTTAGATTTCTCCACTTACGGTAATACATACGGTAACATTACTTTCAGAACAGTAAAATCAGTAAAAGTGTTTTTGTTTGTTATGTTTCCATGACAACCAGAGTAAAACAATGGGTATATTGTTACCTATCGATCGGTGATGCTGTGACTGTCACAGTAAGGGAGTTATTGATTTACTCCTCCATGTTGGTTTCTGCAGAGATAATAACAACATTCAACTCTTACGTTTGACTACTATTTGGAATAATCTGATGTTTTAATACAAGTTCAGTGTTTTAAGTCATTTTCAGGAATATCTTTGAAGAAGTTTATTTTTTGAACTGTCTTCTGTGTTAGGAGAAATATTTGTTATTTTCATGCAAGTTCAATATTTGAATGTAATTCTCTGCAACAGCTTTTACATTGATAGGCGTTTGATGTCAAACTTACTTACACTGGACATTTTTTAATAATAATTTGAGTGGAAATTGTTGATATAATTCAAAATCTCTTGGTCTTGTAATTGATGTGTGTCAATTCTAATAATGTAATATGGAATACATTTTTATTAATTTTCCCCTAATATAATTACATGATAATGACTGAAAGACATCACCTTGATAATCACAGTTACTGTTGATGTGGTTATTCTAAGATACAGAGGTCTTGATTAAAAAGGATAAAAGCCTGTAGAATGAGATTCATATATAGAGATTATTACCCGAGGAAGTTTGTCATATGACTTTTACGAAACGAGTGTGAATTTTTGTATTGCCCGAGCGAGAGCGAGGGTTATACACAAATTCGCACGAGTTTTGTAAAGGTCATATGGCACACTTTCGAGTGTAATAATTTCTTTATTATCCAATTATTCCATTTGATTCGCGTTAAAATAGTCAGGAAACGGCCCACTTCCCTTGCGACGGCAAGCTTTAGTGACGTCACGAACAATCGTTTTATGACGTCATAGGCGACGTAATACGGGAAGCCGCGGTGAAACAATCGTTGCTAGGCAAACGTGAAATGTGCACATGTGCTCATATAACAAAATATTAACTCGGTTATTTTCAACCATATGGGTAATAAATCTTTGTATAATTTATATTCATAGCTGTTCATTGAAAGGAGTGACTAAAACAACATAAGTTATTAAGGACATTTGGCACTTGATCATTCCTAATTATTTCATATGTGGTGGTCAGACTTGTTTATATGGTTGTATGTTCTGCGGTAGAAAGCCTTGTGGTCATTAGCCCATGTTTTTACATGTTGAACTGATTTCCAGTCATTGAAGTAACAAAGAATCTGAAATATGAATTCATAGGTAGTTACACTATGTTGAGAGACAAAAGGGTCATGATACAGTTAAGTTGGACATGCTGACACTCTGATATATCCACCCACAGGTCCAGATGACCGGCAGATCACTGTCACGTTCAGCAACGGGAAGACTGAGACGGTTCCAGCAAACACCGCAGTCTGGATCCCGGAACCTGTGTATGAGCGTCTCGCCCTTGAGCTGAAGATGCCGCGAGATGCACGAGAGACACTCCAGCAACAGGACAACTACCCCCTCGGCTCTCTACCAGGATACCCAGTCTCCGGCCCGGCTTCCCGACCCGTGGATTACTCCCGGGGAGAAGCTGTTGTCATGGACTCTGACACGGTCCTCATGGATGCAGGACTCTACAACTATCCTCCTTACATTCCGATGAACCCCATGATGGCCCGACCACAGAGGCAGAAGGCGAAGGTCGCCGTGAAGAGCGAGGACGTGAATGCATTGATCCCTGGCACCAACATGACCCAGAAAGAGCTCCAGGAGAAGGTGCAGACTCTCATTGACGAGAACAGCGTGGAAGTGGAGGACAGGGAGAATGCCAAGGAGAAGAGGAGTGAGAAGAAGAAGCTGTTGAAGAAACGGGACAAGCAGACCGAGAACTCCTTCAGGAAGTCTGTCTCCTTCAATGATGAAAATCTTGTACGGGAAGCCTACATCAACAACAATGATGTCAGAGTTGAAGACTTTGATCTGGGAGATGCGGACAGCGGTTATGCAACATCACCTGATCTGAACGAAGAAAGGGAGAGAATTGAGCAGGAGAGAAGGCTCTTGGAGAAGGAAAGACGGTTCAGAGAATGGGAAAAAGCAAGTCTTGAAGACAGACTTGAGCAAGAACGACGTGCCAGAGACAGACCAACCCGGGACGAACAGTGGGAAAAACTTCAACTGGAAAGGAGATCTCTTGAACGAGAGAGGCGACTTCTAGAGAAAGAAAGACAAGAGTATGAGTGGGGACTAGAAGAAGAGAGGAGCCTAGGGATGGACATAGACCCTAGACTTCTGCAGAGGAAGGTGAAGCCGGTCGGGCGACGCCCACCCTGGAGGTACTGGAAACAAGATCCCAATTCAAAGAAGGTTAAACCCAAACCGTTCAGGGAGACAGCACTCCAGGCGCCGCTAGAGGCTCGTGATCAGAGGAACGCAGTGATTAACTCAGGTGAGGGCAGATTCTCTATGGATTTATAGGTTATAAGGTTTAATGCTTCATTTTATCTGAATTCCTTTCTGAGTTCATAGATATTACCCTTTGATTTTGTATTTCATGTTTTTTAAAAAGTTTGTTCCAACCCCCGACCCACATTCCCTTCTGAATCCGCTACTGGGATGACTGTTGTTCTGAATCATAATCTTAATACTTTTATAATAATTCCTGATGTATTGCAGTTAACCATGGGAAACAACAAAAGTAACTTTCTTTGAAATATGTTTAATTCATTTGTGGACCATCAACTTTAGAAAAATTATCCTTCAATTGAAAACATTGTTTGCCAGTTAACATAAGTAATTTTATATTTCCCTATTGCTGATATTCATGTGTCCTGTTCCCAGTTGAATGGAGAAGTCCAGTGTTCAAGTATGTGGACCCTTTTGCAAGGGGAGACTACTCTAACTCTGTGGAGCTGCTGATGAAGCCCCGCCCCCCAACCAGTGGCAGTGAAGTAAGCACCACTCAACAGGACGGGCTGGGCGTGGCAAGCTCCCTGGGGTACAGGATTGTCAATGAACTCAACCAGGAGGCAGCCAGGAGGGAATTCAGGTGTGGTTTCATATATATGCTTTCTTTTCATACACCAAAGAAGGGCTTCTCTTTGTCCTACTTTTATAGCAAGTTAGCAAGTACTGTTTGAAACCGGTTCATAATTGTAAATGTTTTATATTCTGTAATTTATTTTTTGCATAAGGAATATGACTTGAGTAGACTTGTTTGTGTAAAGTTTTTATCATAGTCAGATCATTGAAATTCTGGTTGTTACTGCAAGTAAATCATCGTGCACCCAAGGCACTAACTTCAGTGGTACAGTTCCACAATGCAATTTTAGACCATTCTTTCAACATAGGTTACAATCCATTGTAACAGAATTGACTTTATAAATTAATTTAAATTTAGTATAAATAACATTCAGTAGTGCCACCAGATCAGAATCGGTAGGTAAATATTTCAGACGTAAATATCAACGTTGACAAATCTCTTCTAGACGGCAGCAGATCGTGAAGCGGCGAGACGCATGGCAGCAGCGCCTGACGGAGGAGAGCAGCATGAAGCAGGCAATGCAGGACCAGCACCACCAGCAGATCCTGTCCCAGCTCTCTCGGGACCGCGATAGACAGGTCCAGGAGCAGAACCTCATCGCACAGCAGCGTGAGGCCAAGAAGAAGATCAGCGTGGAGCTGCGGCAGAGGATCGAGAAGAATCAGCAGGAGGAGGCTACGCGGGAGGAGCAAAGGATCGGCGCTCTGAGGATGAGACGGGAGAGGAGAGAAGCTATACAGAGCCAGAGGCAGCAAGAGATGGAGGCCGTCACCGTCCGTAGACAGGTGAGTACATTATCCACTGTCTTCTGCAATACTCACTGAGGACTGGACGAGTTCCTTGTTTCGGCAGTCCAAAAAAGGTACCAAGTCATGGGGAAGACATGAACAGTTATATGATTTTGTGAGACGCCAAGGAGTGTCATTTGCAATATGAATACTAGTCATATTTTTGGCTTCCTTTTTGTTTTTATTCTCAATTATTAATCGATTCCTTTATTTAGTTTCAATCTATTTAGCAAAAACCATAGCTGTTTCTTTTTTCATTCAATTCATACATAAATGCTTAAATATTTCTTGTAATGTTAATGTAATTTTCTTAGGCTGAGCAATTTACAAAAAACAAAAACATGCAAATATCCCTCAGTTGTAATTGTCTGTCTCAAACATCTCAATTTTATTACCGGTATCCAATATTTGTTTTCTTTCAGCAAATCAAAGTACAGCGCAGTCAGGCGAGAGCTGACGCGTACTCAGCCCAGTTGAACGAGGAGGAGAGTAAAAACGTGGCCCAGTGGAAACAGTCACATACTGCCAAGGTGAATCGAGTGAAGCACTACCACCAGCTGGAGGAACAAGCTCAGAGAGACAAGGATCTTCGTATCGCCATCTCCAACATGCAGCAGTCCATGCGCATGTCGCAGATATTTCCTTAGACTCAAGGAGAATCCTGCCTGCAGCGATTAGTCTTCTAGATATTTCTCTGATGGCAATCCCATGTTATAACCTGTACATTATATTTATGGGATTTTGCAGGAAAATATGTAATGCTTATTTACGTTTCTTGACTCCACTATTACCCAAGTCTACGATAGTGTTTAACAATTAAAGGATTTGTGTATCTAATATATTCTTCTTCTGAGATATGTACAGTATGAATGTATCAAATAAGCTTGAAAATTTACGATTTTGTAAATTTTATTGCAAAACCAAGCAAAAACTTTAAATAATTACCAGCCTGGACCCAAAAACCAGAGACCAGGGTATTGGGCGGGCATTGTTTCAAACACCAACAAAGAAAAGCATGTTCATTGTCACTTTTGAAATTTTCAATGAAGATGCATTGAATTGTCCCTTATTTACGTTGAATGAAATGCTTAACGTTCGTAAATATCAACCTAGGATTATTATCATTGAGGTAGCACTGTGTGTATATAGGAATTACAAAATTCTGTACATTATCTTTTCTATTTTGTATAAATCTCTAATGCTTATGTAGAAATAACCCAAAGTATTTTTGATTAAAAACATTGATCAATCAAATATAACTATAATATCCTATATACACCATCTACTGTAGAATATCTCGGCTATAACAACATTGTTTGTATAAGTATTCAGATAAGTTTTGTATTTCAACGACAAAACTTAAGACAAACAAAGATTGTTTGCTCCCCACCTTTGAAAGTATATATATATATCTTGATGCATTTTAACATACAAGATTTTAAGTGCATAAGGGGAACAGAAGCTTAATCAAATAAAAATCCCTTTTCCAAGTATCAAGGCAATTCTATAAATAAATTGCGTTATTATTTTTTAGAAACATGCATATGAAGGTTTTGGTTATATTGTTGAATAACGTTTATTGATTGCCCATATATTTATTCCTTAACCAGAGTTTTGTTAGAAGTTTTGAACTGTGATAATATGTCTATTTCTAAAATGTATCTGTCAAATGTGATACAATCAGAACCAATTATGTCAAGATCAAGTATGTTAAATTATCCATATGCTGTTAATCACATATATATTGGCCTTGGGTGAATATTGTTTATCATAACTAATATAATGATGTTGATGCTAATAGTTTTAAGGTTTTTTTGTTGCTCAGAAGAAACATTCAAGTGACTGTGAGTTAAAACTATTAATGTTTCGATAAAATACTTGAATCTAACAAATGTTCTAAGTCCCCTGTTCTTTTATCATGTTACTGCATTAGTGGCTGTTATGAATAGTTATATATTAAAACCTTACTCAATATGTATGAAAATGGTTGATTTGAGACTTTGTTCTGATTTTAATGTTTATGTTGAATGTTGATCTCAGAATGATATATTTAATATTTTATGACTTGTACCCGAAGTGCCTCTAGTTTAATATCAGCCTTAGAACAACTCTGGAGAAAACCATTATACCTTAGGAGAGCTTTATCCTGTGTAACCTGTAGCCTTGTTCTTGTTGGGTTATTGTTGTTGTTAAAGTCACCAAAGCACTAATAGTTTACCTGGGCTCTTATGCTCGAAATGTTCACAGCCTTAAGAATTCTTAACTTTGATCGTAGCCCATTTGTTAAGAATGGGTTTAAGAAATTTGTTTGGTTATGAACGTTTCGAGAATAAGGACTCTGTTACACACATTAATACTTCTTAACTAGAGTATTCTTATCTTTAAGTTTAGTTATCCCATGCACATGGCAACTCAGGTTTCTAGTTATATTTATATGGAGACATTCCGAATATATTGGTGTATGTGAATTAATTAATTTTCATTAGTAAATGTGCATCTTTATATGTTTAGTGCTATATTAACACATTAAGATTTAGATAATCACATACTATATTAAGTAATTTATTAAAACATTGAAAAAAAAGAAAATTGAATTTGGGCAGGAATTGAAGAATGTTAAAATTTTAAATTTGAACGTTTATTTTCAGATTCAGGTTTGAGTTAACTTACCTTACAGATGAAATTCACTTGTATATAGTTGATATATATAACTTTGATTTCGTTGTACAAAAAGGTAATTCTTGGTATTTTTTTCAAAACCCATTCTGCTTCTTTGTTTTATAAACTTACAATGATTTTGTTATACGTATATGATAATGTATACAAACAATCAGATCTACTGGTTGAATAACAGCAACTCTGTATTTTGATTAATAACTTTGTAAGTGGAAGGACAGCAAATGAAAGTTGATTTGATGGATTTCTTATGTATCTATGGTGACATTTTTATAGAATGTATGTCACATGTTTTACCTGTTTACTGCTATTTAAGTTGTATGACAAGACTGTGATAAACTTAGCTGTTTCTAGCTAGTTCTTATTGTGCTTTACTGACTTTATCTATCTAGAATAAAGTTTCTCTTTCTATTTTTGTGTTGTTTTGTCGATCTGGGATTTGGTGGGAAAGTTGGTCAAGTTCAACTTTGGATCCAGTGGCCCTGGTTATCTGCACTGTAGAAGTGTTCTATGCAGCCAAGTTTGGGTAAAATTATTCATTTAAATTCAGTATGATTCTTGTGAAGATACAATAATCCACTATAAATTTTTAAAACTAAATAAATAAATATAAACAGTTAAAAATCTGTGGTGTCAAAATGATACTATAACATAATTAATCAATAGATGTATCCCAGGTCAATGGTTTGAATCATACCAGTGCCGGCTCCCCAACTTGGACTGATTTACAACTGAGGCTGGTAGGTTTCACTGTCTTACATAGCCAAATGGTATTTTAAGACTTTGGTCCCTAGTTTCAGTGCAGTACCGCCAATGGTTCCCTAGTTGATATAAATGTAAATAGTATTATAGCAGGGGGTGAGGTCATGTTAACTACCATGATATATGTTAAAAACTAATAAAAACAACATTATTCTAGTCTCATTGATATAAAATACTTTTCAAAATAGAATTTAACCAAAATTAATGTCACCTCTCCCCCTGCTATAATTCTATTCTATTTACATGTATGTACATGTATGTGAACAAATATTGAAAACAGTTATAAACCCTAAATCACAACACCTCAGTACATTTGAACACCCAGTCTCACCTCCAGAAGTGAACAATAACTCAATGAGTAATCAGGAGACAACAACATGCTGACGTCACAACACATTTCTAAGATATTTCTCAATAAATATTTAAAAGTAGTTATTACCCAATACGCAAGAACATACAAAGTGTATCGAATTTCAAAAATGTATCTTGTAAAGTTGGCATCATATGTATTCATAGCACTAGGTATGTTGACATGAACAAACAACTTTTCTTCTTTGATAAGACTTAGGTGAAATTACAGAGGTTTGAGCTCCGGCAGATAAGATAATATGGTTTACTTTCTCGGTGCCGCCTTCTAATCAGGTAACCACATTTGGACTCTTATATTTAAAGGTAACTCTTATTGTGATGTTTCACCCAAGCTTTATTGCAGATAAAAGTGATACAAGCATTCTGTATTCAGATAGACCACTCTAGAATATACATGAAGTAAGACCTTTAATATCATATGAATTTGTAATTTTAACAACCTAGAGCCTGAGTATATTGAAGCTTCTCAGGTCAGTGCTAACAACCTGATAAAACTAAATCGTTATACAACCATCTCAATATCTACACATTGTCCTTGTTGACCATGGATATAAGTGGAATATTGTCAAAGAAGTAAACATAAAACAAGAGTTAAGACAGCAGTTAAAGATTTATAGATATAGACTTCCATGTGATACGGTATATATCTCAACGAAATTTATATTTTACAACATGATTATGTAAAAAATTTGAAAGAAGATATATTGTGAGGTATTAGATATTTTTTTACAATCATGTCGAAATGGTGTACATAAATTGTTGTTGTTTCAATGGTGTCAAAGTAATTTCAGAAGGTACATATTGAATAACATGCTGTTACTGTTAGTCCACATGACGGTTGACTTAGACGTGTCCGGGGTGTACTGGCGATATTCTTTGCAGTTGAATTGTAATACCAATATTCTGAAATGCTATTTTGGACACAGGTCTCAAATAAAAGTAGATATTCAGTGTTCTTGATCCTGTGAGTATATGGTAAGACATGTTTGCCTAAGAACAAATGAAAGTATATCTTACGACATAGAACAACATATCTAAATGTGTTTGTCATCCAAAGACTGTTACACGAGTTCATGAATGGTTTGGCCCAGTTACATACATTGTACATAGCTATCTTATGAACGCAACTATACATTAACATTATGGCCTAGGACAGTCGCTTGTAGGCAGTTTTGGGCCACGATCATCAGAGTTATTATACATGGAGCCTGAACATATCGTCTTAAAACAAATCGCAATACATTCGATAAGATATTTGTGCATGAACTGAAGATGCATTAGGAAGGCACAAACATTTAATAATCTGGGTCCATATTTTCGAAGCTGTCTTCGTGCTAAGATAGTCGTAAGTCAATGTTAATGTATGGCATTTACGACTATCTTAGCGCTAAGAGAGCTTCGAAAATATGGGCCCTGACCATTACACTCGCTCAACCAATCAGTAAATCTCGCAGTTTATTCATGAAGGGGGATCACACATTGTAGCTGTTTTGGAACGCACTTATATTGTATCACCTACTCCTGTTATGCTGACAACCAGCTTAGACGGACACCATCGACAATACATCCATAAGGGATTCTAAAGGATGGTTTATAGCATTTAAAGGTGCATCCATTGTGTTTCATAAAATTTTATTTGGCTTTAATACGTTCCAACGCACCATATGTGATGTTTACAATACAAATAAATTCACTTATCTTGCATATTCATCCCAAATCGCCAAACATATCATATTTACTATTTTCCAATTAAAATCGAGTAACATCATTATGCATGTGTAGAAACCGAAAGTGAACGTCCTATTTACATGCACAGTAGTTATATGACCTATTGAACATTATTAACCCAATTTTGTTATTTTGTCTGGTGTAAATAAGATTCAAAAATTACGTTTGACTCTGTGGCGCGCGCCACACGCGGTGCATTGTCCGGTTTTCGATCAGAAATCACTACTTTTACCTTCATATCGTCAATATACAAAGTCCATTATCATTAAAATGGTTGTTTTCGGTAACAGTTGGTACTTCTCGATAAAATAAGACCATTTACAACGTTTGTCATATTTGACCCCCAACAACACAATGGATGTACCTTTAATGACCAACTTCCACAGCGCTGTAGCATATTTCATTGCTATTTAACTGCGCAATATATTTCCATCTATAACAATGCAGTATAACACCAAGGAAGACGTTTCTCCTACACGATCATGTTCATACGCACATATATGTACCTTCCGGATTATTTTGTATAAATACAAATGATGTACGCCATACACTAACATTGTCCTAAGTTCACTTCTTATTCCTTGTGGTATGTATTAAACATTTAAAGTTGTTTCAATGTCTTTGTATCACTGTGATCTTACACTTATATTCACTATGTTGTCGTTTTTGGTTTCACTCAGTTTTGATCTTATTTATACAGTTACATGTTCAGGCTTATACATGATTATAACACTTGTTAATAACTATAGTATTGATATGACATTTTTTTGGAGATTATAATGTATAGTTTTAATTTATTTATATTCGACTGGTTCCTGCATATGAAGTTACTAGTATTGTTACTATGCATATATGTGAGCATTGTAATAACATTCATTCTGAACAAAATTTACTCCCCATTAAAAGAACCTTTTGATCATAGGAGAATGAAAAAAGGCCTTCCAATATATTACTCACTTCTCCAGGGAAATCAAATGATACATGTTGATCATAGAGCGTGAGCATTGAATAGTAAGACTTCATGAATTTACTGATATATGTTATACATCTTTATGTTTATATTAAGTTTATATAAACCAATTTCAAAATAGTTCCATCGTCAGTTTCCAGTCATGGCGTTGTCGGTGTGATTGTAAATATGTAATATGAAAGCTGAACGATTGGACAACACCAAGAGGCCATCTGACGTGAGGAAGCCAAATGAACTAGACATGAGATTTTCGAAATATAATTGTCATTTGTACTCGTATTCCAGCGATGCGTCTCCTCCTGTGTGTGTTGGTGTGTGTGAGTGTGAGTCAGGCTCTCAAGATAGCAGCCTTCAACATCAAGAGACTCAGTGAGAACACGCTCAATAAATATCCGGGGAGGAAGGAGGAACTGGCCAAGGTAGAATACATCACCATACATTAACATCTTTATTGCTTTGATTTGTTACTTGATAGTTTGATTTGTCTGCGTTTGTCGTATATGCAGGCTACGGTTATGTTATGGTTTAATACATAGAGATTATTACCCGAGGAAATGTGTCATATGACTTTTACGAAACGAGTGCGAATTTTTGTATTGCCCGAGCGAGAGCGAGGGTTATACACAAATTCGCACGAGTTTCGTAAAAGTCATATGACACACTTTCGAGTGTAATAATTTCTTTATTACCCGTTCTATTCCATGTGATTCGCGTAAAAATAGTCAGAAAGTGGCCCACTTCTCTTGCGACGGCAAGCAACAGTGACGTCACGAACAATCGTTTTATGACGTCACAGACGACAAAATACGGGAAGCCGCGGTGAAACAATCGTTGCTAGGCAAACGTGATATGTGCACATGTGCTCATATCAATAATATTAACTCGGTTATTTTCAACCATATGGGTAATAATTACGTATATATACCTATAAACTCAGATTTAAATAAAATCATAAAATATATACATTACACCACGTATAATAAGGAATATCAAGTTATTTGTATCGTTATAAAGTATCTCACCCAAGAAGAAACTTTAAAAAAGCTGACTCATGTCATTCATAATCCACTTGATGAATAAGTCACGTTATACTCCGAAACGTCCAAAAACTTTTTTTCTTCTTCTTATATATGGCATTCTTAAATGCCATTCAAAGACATGCCTTTCTTGATGAGTAATACATTTCCCGAAAAGTTGTCCGGCAACACTCTCAAATAAAATAAAATTCTGACTTAAACAACAAAACTCAACTGATTAAGATTTCTTTCAGGGGTACCCCGATCGGGATAGTTTGGAGAAATTCGAGGGAATCTCTCATCCAAATAATGCTAATCAATAGAGCAGTCTTAACCGTGCGAAACAAATGAACTTTGTTTTAATCATGTATTAACAGATTACGTGCACAATCTCGACCATTTCGATAAGGAATAAACTGAGTATCTCTCAATACAGATAATGAGCAGGTACGATCTCCTGTCTGTGGAAGAAGTGATGGACGAACACGGACTTGATGATGTCGTCAGTATCATGAACAGGTCGGAATGAAACCATTTCACTTATTTATTTACCATTTTATTTTAAATAAAAACCAATAGTATTATACATCTTATCTTTTTCTTAAAGCACATCAAGCACAGTTAAACATATATAATTCATGACAACGTCATTACTGGAGCAGTAGTTAATGTAACTACCATCCTTATTGAAGCTCCAAGGCTGTAATACAGCACCGGAGTATGCCTTTTCAGACCATTTTAAGTCCGCTTCATACAGGCAACAATCAAACACTGTCAACAGTCAACCTAAGAGTTAATCATGTAGCAAAGCTGTCGCTAACACCCTTGATGAAATCATTAAGTTTTACCAATGTATCTGTGCAGCCACGGGGGAGGACCCTACACACTGATCAGGAGTCCCAAGACAGGCAGAACATCGTACAAGGAGTTCTATGCTTTCGTCTACAGGTAAATCTGTGTCAGCGGTGACGTTTATTGTTAGGTTCCGTTTAACAAAAATTGTGTTCTTGTTCTTGAAAAGAGGAACTGGTCGTGTGCATTGACTATTGAAAATATCCTAGAGTTCAAAATCCAATTTGTAACTGAAATTGTCGATGTCTTAATGTGGCTTTATCTCATTCTTGATGTTTATGTTATATTGATAATGTAATACAATCAGATATGATTTAAGATAACTTACATTAATCCTATCACATTTGACTAGCATAAATGATACCATTGCAGATGAAATACTAGTACTTATTGAATAATTCCCTCTTCAAATTTAACTGTATTTATGGTAGAGGTATTACTAACAGTACCGTGTGAATGTATTCCTCCAGGACAGACCTGGTGGAGGTGCGAGACTCCTACCAGTATAACGATGTACACGACTGGTTCGAGAGGGAACCCTTCGCCGCCCTCTTCCATGTACCTTCAGCAGGTTGGTTGTTTAATTATAACAACTTGTTCTTGAACTGTTTGAGAGGCATTCTAGTAGTTGATGTAATGGAAGAGATTGATAACGGTATAGGGATCTGTACCGAAACATCGTAAAATAAAGAAGTTGATCATCCATGAAATATCCTTGTCTTTTCCAACCTGTTCTAGTACTGTGTGGTGAATTGTTAATGCCTTATTCACTAGATTGTTTGATATCTGTTTACTATCTACAAGGAAACATTGTGTTCATAGCAATAACGAAGTCATTATATGGGTGTATATGTATGGTATTCGAATAGATAGGAATCACGAACTTCTCTTGACCAAACATCTTTCCGATATCAGATCTAATATTAGATATTGAGATTGTAATTTTGCTTTTCCACACTTCTGTGCACAGAACTTAGTGATTTCGTGATCGCGGCGTGTCACATGAAGCCGGACAAGGCGGACCCAGAGATAGGACGGATCATCAACGTGTACCAGGACTTCAAGACTCACTTTAAAACCGAGGTAAGTATATATTCATATCTACATTCGCAAATACTGAGAATATTTTCGAACCCAACCAAGAGTACATTGCATGAGTGTCGTGGTAACGATCTTGCCACACGGGTTATAAAAGTGTCTTATTGGTTGTTCCCCAAACGAGAATCATGTATTCGCTCCAGTATCTGCATATATGTAGTGAATGAATCGACGTCAATGAATCTGTATAGATTGAATCTAAAACATATTTTATATTACTATGGGACATAACTGTTTATTCACGTACCAACCAAAATTACATACCATTTACCAATGAAGTATATTAATTTGATATTTTCAATGTGTGTTTTGCATCTCGTTCAAGGGAATACATGGTCCGTTACATTCTTTTCCAACAGAGGTTACTCAATCAGATTTCCTCGATCGGAAATCTGAAGGGTGTAACCTCTGTGGGAAGAGAAAGGGTCCGTCATTTCTGTATTCCATAACCATTGTATTTTCTCTTCCTATTTGCCAGAACATCATTATCATGATACTGTACTATTATGAGATATGTAAGACATGATATAGACTTTCTATGGGATAAGAAAGTTACAATGTTCTCTGATTTGCATCCGGGGTTCCTTCTTAATGACGTCATCATCATGTTTTGCAGACGTAGTTCGAGGATAGTCCAGAACTAGCTGTCACCTGTCATCATGCAATCACACGAATTCTTTGAGGGACATTTATAAGTGGAAAACATAAGAATAGTCTCTAAATAATTACATTGTTGTGCATGTGCACGGCGTTACGAAGTATACTATTTCATTTCGTTTTGTTTTGTTTATCTTCCTACTAATGATCTAGCAATCGCCGTTCCAGTAGCCAAATTAGGATCTCCTCACTGTGCCAAGTTTCAGACTGAAATCATTTGGACAGCGCAGCCCCTTCTCTCTGGAACTCTCTCCCTTACGATCTGAAAACTAGTGACCGCTTTGAATCATTCAAGTCTAAACTGAAACATATCTCTTCAAAAAATATATCCCCTAATATGCACAATCAGGATTTCTGTACATATCTACATCTTCATTTTCTTCTCATTCATATCGTCTACATGTCAACAAAGTTCCCAAAATGAGTTTTAGAGACCTCCAATTTCCGTTAATCTTCAGAACGTGATGTTTGACGGAGACTTCAACGCAGACTGCTCCTACATGTCCAAGACACGACTCGAGAACAACCCGCTGTACAGGGACCACAGCTTCGAGTGGCTGCTCTCCAGTAGCGTGGATACAACAGTCAGTCACCATACCAACTGTGCTTATGACAGGTACCCATACATACCTCCCTTTACTTAACCAGCAGTAGAGTGTATATGACATTGCTATTTGTCAGTATATGAATCCAACTTTCCTCGATAGCCTTCACCACTGTCTAAAGTTGAGCTTTGCTGCATTTAGTAGCGGTGTGCTGCATCTGGGCTTCCTAATGCTCAAGCAGCTAGCACGGAAAAGATAACGAAATGCAGCAAGGCTTGAATTGGCCCGTGATGGAGTTATGATTTGCGGGGCGAGTTGATACAGTGAATGTCACATAGTACGCATATATTGACTGTCAGTCACTACATCGACTTTGCTTATGATGATGTGTACGTTATTAGCATCATTATAAGAATAACCAACGAGTTGCGAGGAATTACGGATTATCTGTCCCGAGTTAATTATTGTGATAAACTCCGAGCTTTATCACACTGAGGCTATAATTTATTTTAAGGGAACAATTTCAACTGTTAAATTGTTAGCTTGTATACAAATAAGGAAAGGCAGCAAATATCAGTGGAAGTTGCACTATAAATGATAGTATATTGCAACAATCAATCATCCCCTGTGCTTATGACGGACAGACTAACGATTATTCTTTCCACAATTCATACCACTCGGATAGTCTATTTTATACCCAGTTATTTCAATTTCTGTTCTTGTTGTTTCGAAACAGATTCGTGGTAGCTGGACAGGCGTTTAAAACCGCCATCGTTCCCGGAAGTGCCGGAGTATACAACTTTGAAACCGCAGACCACCTCACCTTTGACACGGTATATATAGTCTTATATACACGCTGATTGCATTTCGAGTATGTAGTTAAGGAAGAAAATATTAAATGAAGACTTGAAATGTGATTTCTCAAAACATTTTCCCCCACTACTACCCATTTAGCGTTACGTCTGTGCTATAAAAGGACTCATAACTTTTTTGACAAGTCGCGAATACCGGATTTGTGTGAATTTGAAGGATGACCTTACACTTCAAGAATATTGTCAATTTAATATGACGTTTGGTGATAGTATGTGTTAACGTACGTTATAGTACGAGCAATCAGCAACAGCAATGTAAAATGTAACGTTCATTTCGTTGACGATGACTGTTTAGTACGACTCAACGATTAAAGTAAATAAACATCAAATAAAGATCGGACTGATCCGTAGTTGGGATGATATCCCTATATAACTATGTGTTATAACATGTGTTTCAGGCCTGGCATACGAGTGACCACTACCCGATCGAAGTGCAGTTGAAATCAGTTTAATGTAAACCTCTGGACTAGCTGTCTATTATCATTTGATTATTTATAAACCAATAATATTTCATATTCCAATGTATTAAACATAATAAAAGCAAAGAACATTGAGTTGTGATGTTATTTTTTTAAAACTTGTTTATTTGCATTCTCTTACTACAAAGGTTACTCCCTTCAGATTTCCGACCCTTATTTCTGTTCTAATAGGCCTGAATGTGCCTGCAGAAAAGGGAGAATCTGATTGGTTGCATTCGAATCTAATTGTGCAACCAGTGACATTTGCCAATGACACCTTATAATGCTAAAATAAACGTTAGATAAAGTTTTCTCGTTTTATGTGTTTTCCTTGAAATATGCTATTTGATTTTGTTAAAACAATTGATCATTAACATGCTGATAAAGAAGACCAAATCAGAGACAAATACCCCAAACAGTTCATTTGTTTTGTTTACATTAGACACGTTCGAAAGACATATGCTAACAACTGCTAAGATCTTTAAAGTCACTCGGTCTTCATGAAAGATGAGTTTTCATTGGTTAAGAAGCATGTATACAGTATGAAGTGCCCCTTTTCCCAGCTCGGAAATTTTGCTGGAGTCGTGAAATTCAGGCCTATTAGAACGATTGTTAGGATAGGAAATCTGAAGGGAGTAACCTCTGTTGGATGTGAACGGTATATCCGTTGATCAATCCCTACTGGGTCATTTTATAAAAATCACTAATTCATATTTTGTTTAGACTCTTAACTTTATTTCAGTCATAATATTGATAGTGTACACTTCAAGTTATAGTATACTGACGGTCAAAAGAAACTTTTCCACTCAATTACAAGGCTTTAAACACAAACTCTAATACACTAGTATAATAAAATCAGTGGAATAGAATGTTTCATGTTTTCTCTTCATTCGATCATTCAAACACACAACAAATAATCAGCTTTGAAGAAAGAAGGTGTAAAAAAAGAACATTTTCATGACAATAACAAGTTATTAAAGTGGGAAGTCTCGTTTGAAAGTCAGTAAAGAAAACGTTTTCGACTTTGAGACCATGTAACATGAAGTTAATAGGATAAGCAAATATTGGCATTTTGTGCTGCTGAGTGTGAATGTTTACTTGTGTTTACTTGTGTTTCCACCAAGACACTAATGCCAAGAAATGTTTCTCAGTACAGAACAGAAGAAAAAGCATTTATTTAGACTTGAAACAATTGTACATTAATGGATACATACGTACATGTATATACATGGGTGTACATGTAGCGTCAGAACTTATTATGTTACACTGAAGCAATCTTCCCACACGTTGCCAAAACCATTTTTGTATAACATATTCTTTACGTCGTTTTCCCAGGACATCTTCCTCGCATCCAATGTTGTTGAAATATTATACA
This sequence comes from Gibbula magus, assembly GCA_936450465.1. Taxonomy (NCBI): domain Eukaryota; kingdom Metazoa; phylum Mollusca; class Gastropoda; order Trochida; family Trochidae; genus Gibbula; species Gibbula magus. The sequence continues at coordinate 16,258,123 of OW388293.1, read as the reverse complement.
TTGTCTGCAATATACAGTTGTTCGTCCTTAATAGTTTAAACCAATATTTGGTCATGCGAACACATCTCTTTATGATCAGGGGGTACCGGCCAAGTTCTCCACACACGCATACAGAGCTTGTCTTCTGATTTACTTGAACTTAGAGAATTTAAGATGTATTCTCCCATACCTGAACAGTTGGTTCTCCCCCATATCACACTTCCGTAATTCATGGTGCATACTACAGACGCATCAAATGATACACACTGGGTTTTCGGAGTGAAATAGAACTTTCTTATATTTCTTAGCAATACATTTAAGCACTTCAAACCCTTTTACTGTTATGTTTTCTGGAGAGAACCAGTAAACTCAAATATATTTCCAAGATAGTCGAAGTGGTCAACTACCTCGAACTCATAATCTTCATATGTCCACTTTTCATTACATTTGTGTTTTCCTCCATTCCGGAAAACAGCAATCTTCTCTAGCTGACATTGACCTGCAGCCTCCACTGGACACAGTATTCTCTTAAGGTAAAGGGCAATATCTACATTACCGTTTTGGCTCTTGAGTTCAATCTATATACATAAATGAACTGATGATAATTTATTGCTCCAAATTTGTATTGTTTGTGTTCGTAAATTTCCTTCTGTAAAACTGTCATGTGTTCGTGGCACAATCAATTACGGAAAGAATCTGCACGCAACTTCTCATACAAGGATGACAGACAGCACTGGCACTTGTAAATATCAGGAACACTGGCACGCCTGGTTCCGAGATGTTTGGCGACCAGTGTCACTGTCAGACTCACATATGTTTCAAGATAAGATAAGGATACTACCTGTGTAGTCTATATCCAGTCCAATCGCCAAGAACTAGAATAAAAACGGTAAGTCAAGTTTATTGTCATATATGTTGTTAAATACATGCACAACCTCTTTTTTTAAAGTAAAGATAGGATAGCACTCTATTTCAAAAGGAATTATTTTTACATCAAAAATATTTTTTTCTCATTCCTCAAAGATTTTGTTCAGAATTGAAACACAAGAAGTTATGAACTGTTTGAATAACTTCGAAAACATATTTTCAAAACAAAGATAATAATATTTTACTAACACGAGTTTACCCTCTATAAGCAGAGAACCATTGGCTCTGTAGCATATTTGACTTGAAGTTTGCATGAGTTATACGTATGTACTGGGATGTAAAAGGTGTATCTAAGACTCGCACATTGTTACACGTTCTCATATATAGAGGATACTAAACGACCTTCTATTTAATACCATTTTTATTAAACGAGTTAATGATTTTGTATAAAACGAGCGAAAGCGAGTTTGATATAAAATCATTCACGAGTTTAATAAAAATGGTATTAAATAGAAGGGAGTTTAGTATTCTGTTTATTACTCGCCAACATATAATCCAGTGAAATAGCCGACATGGCTCTGAAACTATGATTCCCGCAAGTCCGATACCATTGTGACGACGTTACTCCAATTGTGACGTCATAACCGCAAACTATTGTGACGTCATACACGCGGCGGTATTACACTAGTTTAATATTGCCGTATAAATATTACACTGCAGTATCTTACACGGGCGAGTAATAAAGTTGCTTTCAACGTCATACCCACATCACGTACTGATATAAGAACACCTGAAAACAGGTATGGAAAAGAAAAATGTATTTAAAAAAAATATTATTAAACTAATGAAGACGACGGACGGACGCCTGACGCCGGATGACAGTCAATGTCATAAGCCAATCTGGAATTATATATGTAATAGAAATTAAAAATGTGTTTGTTGTCATTGTATTCCTAGTCCAGCGATGCGTCTCCTCCTGTGTGTGTTGGTGTGTGTGAGTGTGAGTCAGGCTCTCAAGATAGCAGCCTTCAACATCAAGAGACTCAGTGAGAACACGCTCCTGAACACGCCCGGTAGAGTCGACAGTCTCGTCACTGTATGTGTCTCTCTACTCTGCTGAAATACTACATTACGTTTTTATAAATCATTTAGCATCTTGAACTTAAGAGAAATAACAGGATTGTTTGTAAACTGTTATATATATATGAAATGAATTTACGGAAGAACACAATATCACACATGTAAGAATACCATCATGATGAGAAAGTCACGTAACTAATAAAAAAACTAAATGTAACAGTCATTACGATCTGGCAACATTGATTAGTTGTTAACACCTGTCTCCAGTACGTCGCCATTATATCTATTGAGGTAACCATTGACTTTGCGTAGGATTAATCTGAAATCTTAACTTTGGTTTACTGAATGACACACTATTTTACTGTTAACTTCATCTAACTATCGCATGGGTGTATTCTTATGGAGCATTGTCATATCATAAAACGTGTTGTATGCTCAGGTAGTGTCATATTCTTCATGTTAATGAACCTCTGTCTCCAGATAATGTCCCGTTATGACATAATCAGTGTGGAGGAAGTGATGGATGTCAATGGACTTGACGATCTCGTTAAAGCTATGAACAGGTCGGTTCAGCAGTTTAACAGACTCACCATTGTAAATCTCTCTCTGCTTTCTGAATTGAGCATTACCAAATATTAGTCATCTTTAAAGGAACTTTCCATAATGATCTTTGATGTAATATGTCATTACAAATACGAATATTACTCTGCTAAAGGCCCCTTTTTAAAGCAGCAAAGGAAAACTTTGTCAATCATATATTAAAAAAAGCATAGATTTTTAAATAAACTTCAATAGGGTCACCAATGTAAGTACCGTATTTCCTCTATTAAGCGCTGGTTCTCCAATAAGCGCCGAGCCTCTAAGAAGCGCCAGGGGTCAAAGGTAGGTGAGAAAATAAGCGCCGGGTCTCTAATAAGCAACGGGTCTAACCATTAGATTAATGCTTCCTTAGTTAACTTCAATGTTCTATTAAAAGAAATAAGCACAGGGTCTCCAAACGAGCCTGGCTTCAAATAAACGCCAGGGCTCTTATTAGGGGAAATACGGTACCTGCATTATCGTAGACCTGGGCCATGTTCAAAAGAGGTTTAAAAGTATTCGCTCAATGAGCGATTACTTTGAAACCTCTCTTGAACGCGATTGCTCAATGTAGCGCTACGTAGCAAAGCGAGCAAACTTTGAGGAATCGCACCGTGTCAGTAGTTGTCATAATGACAGTTTGAGGAATTAGGTCACAGGCTTAAAGTAATGGCAAATTAGGTGTCCTCACAAGGTGTCCTCACGGGGGGAAACCCATGAGTTGTCATGAGTCTAAAAATAGCCATGACGACAGATGTTGCAATAATTATCTCAGTGGACAGTGAGTGTGATTCAGGTCACCGAGCAGGCTTGTTACACACTGTAATGGCATAATGTAAACATCTCACAAGTTTGATTTGTTAACCATGCTTAGCAAACATGATGATACTCCACACCATTGAATATGAGTGGTATTTTAATCAGAGAGGGGACGGGTGACACGTCATATCTACAAATAGTTTCTGGCGCCAAACTATAAACTCGTTCGACTGGTTTTCATAATAGGGGGTAGTGTTAGAAAAACCATTGTTCTCGTTAATGAACATTGATAGGTTCAAAAGCATCCTTGCATTGAATAGCCTAATGATTCCTCGACCTTTCTGACCCGTGACGTCATGCATACATTAGCCTATTAATGAGCTACGCTGCATACATTAACTATAGGAACCTTATTGAATACAGAATATGTCCCGCTTCACCGATAGCACACGGTTTGTGATTGACTGGATACGGCTGACGTGTATTACCATGGCGAAATGTCTAGTACTATCGTAGCATTGTATGTTTGTCTAGTTGGACGATGTTGATCACGTAACGTGATGGTTATCACCACCACCACCACTATCGCCGCCGCCTGGAACTTCAAAAACATCACGGCCGCCGCCGCCGCCGCCGCCGCCGTCACCACCCTCAGTGCAGTACACGACGCCGCCGCCACCCTCAGTGCTGTACACGACGCCGCCGCCCTCTCTCCTCCTCCTCCTCCTACTCCTCCTCCTCCTCCTCCATCCTCCTCGTCCTCGGTGGCGGCGGCAGCGGCGGCGTCGTGTACAGCACTGAGGGTGGCGGCGGAATGGGTATGTCAGGAAGAATTATCAACGCAGTGCAATCCTTGTATGATGACGTCAGCTGTGCTCTACGTGTCAACGATTACGTCACAGACACATTTAAAGTGGACAATGGTGTAAAACAAGGCTGTAAACTTTCCCCGACACTGTTTTCCATTTATGTCAACGACCTAGCGGAGGAGATCAAGAAACTCGACTGTGGTGTGGATATCGGCAATATGACTCTATCCCTGCTGCTATACGCAGACGACATCGCCCTAATTGCCCCGGATGAGGAATCGCTACAGAAAATGTTAGATGTTTTACAGGAATGGTGCGTGAAGTGGAGATTGGAGGTGAATTTAGGGAAGACAAATGTGATTCACTTTCGTGTACCGTCAAGGCAGAGAAGCAGCTTCGAGTTTACTTGTGGGGACGACATAGTGGAATATACTGACAGCTATCGATACCTTGGTATATGGTTAAACGAACACCTTGATATGAAGAAAACTGTGAGAGAACTGTGCAAGTCTGCAAGTAGAGCGTTATCTTCTCTTTACACCAAGTTTAATCGAGCTGGAGGAATGTCTTATGAAGTTTACACCAAGTTATACAAAAGTCTTGTTGAACCCGTGTTATTCTATGGAGCCGGAATCTGGGGAATCAATACGTACAGAGAGGTACAGACCGTACAGAACAGGGCCTGCAAGTACTTCCTGGGTACCGGACAAAATGCCTCTAACATAGCAACACGTGGAGATATGGGCTGGACGTCTTGCACAGTAAATCAGCGCACAGAGGTCTGCAGACTCCTCACAAGACTCGACACTATGGAAACTGACAGAATCGTCCGCAAAATACACGAATGGGGGAAAACACAACCGAAATCCTGGGAGAAGAGATTGTTTAAGCTGCTGGAAAATCTTGATGCTACAGATATACTTGGAGCAGATATTACAAATAAGAGGAAAGTGAACGATTTTAAAGAAGTTTTCACTCAAAGCGACCTCAACGACTGGACACGTGAACTTTGGAACGATAACAACAAGCCAAATGGAAACAAACTCAGGACCTATAGAACATTCAAGAATGACCCGACTATCAGCTGTTATGTCCAAACTGTAAAATATCGAGATCAAAGACGCATTTTATCGAAGTTTAGATGTGGTAACCTCCCCTTAGCAATTGAGACAGGAAGATACTCCAAGCCTCCTACCCCGCTGAACGATAGAGTATGCCAATTCTGCGCAGATACAAGTCCCACGGTGGAAGACGAAACGCATTTCCTTATTGATTGCAAATTTTACTCGGATTTGAGATACAAATTATTTACAGAAGCTGAACGTGACGTCCCAGGTTTTATATATATGGATAGTGCTTATAAACTTACTTATATTCTTAACCACAACCATCTACAACCACTTTTAGCTTTTACCCTTTTACAAATGTATAAAAGAAGAACCTTTTACGTATGATATAATTTACTTCTTACAAATATTTATTTTTAACAACATATATGTAAATATCATTCTTTACACTTTATGTATGCAAATATGTCTTATACCTGTATTTTACGTGTCTCATAAGCCAATGTGGCTGGGCATTTACTCTTATTCTGTGATTATACACTGTACCAATGTGATGAGTTTTATGCGTGACACGCAAATAAAATATTTATCTCTCTCTTTATCCCTAATTCCTCAAACTGTCACAACTACTCGTGTCGTTCAGGAGAGAATGCGCTACATTATAAGCGCTGGCTGTTATGGAACGGAGCCCTGATGATTTACCAGAACTGCTTCAACACAATCAATTATGTAAACACATTGTGTACACAGTTTACATATTGTGATGATTTGAGGTCGTATAGCACATGTGTTCAAAACCCAAACTAACATTACTTATGTCATTATATAATTAAGAGATAGTATATTCACAGAACAATGTACCGAGAACAAGGAACAAGTATAGCACAATACCAGAACATAAAACTTTGAGAGAGCAACTTAATTTTCCACATTTGCAAATATTAAGTAAACGTCAGTACTTGACAAGACAGTTGCAGAGAAGCGAGGAATGACGTACGCTGGTTTTGTAATTTTAACTTTTTATATAACTTTTTAAAACTAATCATGTTCTAGGCACGGTGGGCCGTATTCCTCGCTACGGAGTCCCGTAAAGACAGGAACTACTTCATATAAGGAATATTCAGCATTTGTTTACAGGTAAGCATGATGACGTCCACATGGTGAGGTATTTATATAAATACTATTATCCTTGTTTACCGAACAAGGTCCTTTCTTTGAGAATAAAAGTATGGTTAAGCCGAGTCCAGATGTATATAAAATTACAAATTTACTCAAAGCATTGAACTTACGATTATAACTCACTTACAATAACAAAATTTAATTACATCATTTTAATCAAAGTTTATAACCTTACGATATGGCACTGACCATAGTCCTTAACTATGAAAATAAGTTGTAAGTGTGTACTTCCTGTTACACACCTATCCTTTCCTAACATAAACTCACGGGCAAGAGAAAGTATAACACTCCCTTGTTTTTGATTAATTCAATATTTTTAAAAATAAAAAATGAGATGCTTTTCATTATGGCACGATACAATAACACCTTTCGGCAGTAGTTTGAATGACTTAATTAGGGACTGTTTTATTTTTTAACTAAAATATAATTATTTAAAGTAGACAGGGGTAAGAAATGAAATTTACACACACATGACCCCTACCATGTTCAAAATGATGTAAATATGTGCAGGACGAGGCACATATTTTTTATTTTCACATTAAGTATGTGTTATATGTCGATGAACAGTTGTGTTTTATCAAAATTAATTTGGGGGAATTTCAAAATTTTAAATTAAATTTTAATTATTATTTAAAAAAAACCGCGTAGATGTATTCTTTGACTGATTTAATGTTTGAGGCCAATTTCCCAAACTAGTCGTTTTTTTAATACGATGTCGACAACTCGAAATAATTGACTTTGAAAATTAAACATATGATAAATACAACTGAGTGATATACTTTCTTTTGCCCGTCAGTGTATATTCCATTTTGCATTCAAATAGCGTTCACTCTCTTAACTTACATTAAGTCAACGTGTTATAATATAATATTCCCATTTTATTATATTTTCCATATTTCCTACACTATATACTAAGAACGTATATTACAGAAACGACCGAGTGCAGGTAAGGAGCTCCTACATGTATGTAGACAAGAACGGGTGGTACGAGAGAGATCCATTCGCTGCTATGTTCCACGCTCCTTCATCTCGTAAGGAATAAGTAACGATTCTATTCTTTGAATGAAATATTTTTGAAAAACGGCAGCATGTTATCCAAGTGCATAATATTTTGCTATATTTCTATGCTTTTCATAAAAGGACACCATAATTTTTTGAAACTTATGAATAACCAACCCTACTGACAGGTCAAAGCGTATATTACGTTTTTTAAAATGCAAATTGTTACCATAACTATCAGTGATTTGACAATCCATTTGTCATTCTTTCCATTCATAATAAATGAAAATATTTTATCCTAGCTGTACCTGCAATTTACTGAAAAATAGTTTTTACTAGAAAGAAACAAACTCACCGTTTTTGTATAATAATGCATTTTCTTCATTCAACGTAGAGACCATAGAGCAATAAAACTTTAAATTACATGTTAAAATCACTTATTAATTTAATGTTTTTTTTTATTCGTATGATAGTATATGAAATGTTTGACTATTTAGAGTTGAGCGACTTCGTGATCACAGTATGTCACCTAAAGCCGGCAGCAGCTGATCCGGAGACAGGACATCTAGTGAACGTGTACACCGCTCTATCCAACCACTTCCACACATCCGTGAGCACTCGTCTTTACTTTGTTCTTCTGTGAAAATTCATTATTTTGCAGCGAAAACATTTGTAGTCAATGGATAGCGCATTTGTAATGCATTTCGGAAAGTTAAAAAGATGCAGAAATACTGCGCCTGTTTTCTGTATATTTTTATTCGGAAGATGTATGGGTATGTGTATGAGCTAAACCTAGGAACACATGCAGTCTTTACCTATACCCTCGTGCGAGTTGCAGAATAATATGTTTTTATTTTAAAAGAGACAAAACTGAAATGTAGACATTTTACAAATTAGTATCAATCCAAAAATCACACATCCTTGTGAGGAAAATAACTTGAAATTCCACCATGGAGCCTCCAGATAGGCAAGGTTTTGGGTGTACGGTCCTTGCTGTTTCAAACGTCGATGTTTAGACTATTAACATGTCTTCGTTCTACAGAACATCATGTTTAATGGAGACTTCAACGCAGACTGCAGCTATTTGTCCACGTCTAAGCTACAGAACAATCATCTGTACAGAGACCATAGGTTCCAGTGGCTGCTCTCCAGTAGTGTGGACACCACAGTCAGTCACAACACCAACTGTGCTTATGACAGGTACGTAACAGTCAGTCACAACACCAACTGTGCTTATGATAGGTACGTAACAGTCAGTCACAACATCAACTGTGCTTATGATAGGTACGTAACAGTCAGTCACAACACCAACTGTGCTTATGATAGGTACGTAACAGTCAGTCACAACACCAACTGTGCTTATGATAGGTACGTAACAGTCAGTCACAACACCAACTGTGCTTATGATAGGTAAGTAACAGTCAGTCAAAGCACCAACTGTGCTTAAATGACAGGTACGTAACAGTCAGTCACAACACCAATTGTGCTTATGATAGGTACGTAACAGTCAGTCACAACACCAACTGTGCTTATGACAGGTACGTAACAGTCAGTCACAACACCAACTGTGCTTATGATAGGTACGTAACAGTCAGTCACAACATCAACTGTGCTTATGATAGGTACGTAACAGTCAGTCACAACACCAACTGTGCTTATGATAGGTACGTAACAGTCAGTCACAACACCAATTGTGCTTATGATAGGTAAGTAACAGTCAGTCACAGCACCAACTGTGCTTAAATGACAGGTACGTAACAGTCAGTCACAACACCAATTGTGCTTATGACAGGTACGTAACAGTCAGTCACAACACCAACTGTGCTTATGACAGGTACGTAACAGTCAGTCACAACACCAACTGTGCCTATGATAGGTACGTAACAGTCAGTCACAACATCAACTGTGCTTATGATAGGTACGTAACAGTCAGTCACAACACCAACTGTGCTTATGATAGGTACGTAACAGTCAGTCACAACACCAACTGTGCTTATGATAGGTAAGTAACAGTCAGTCACAGCACCAACTGTGCTTAAATGACAGGTACGTAACAGTCAGTCACAACACCAATTGTGCTTATGATAGGTACGTAACAGTCAGTCACAACACCAACTGTGCTTATGATAGGTACGTAATAGTCAGTCACAACATCAACTGTGCTTATGACAGGTACTTAACAGTCAGTCACAACACCAACTGGTACGTAATGTATTAGAGACAAAACAATTCTTGAAAATTGCGAACATGCGTACATTTATTGCATTTTTGACACTGTACCAACATTTACCTTAGTTATCGGAAGCCGAAGCTGATGTCCTTTCCGTCAGATTATAACATCAAACGTGTGCAGGGCAGATGCAAGACCATGCGTCACGTATGGGTTTGGTAAATAATACTTGTATTGTTATGTGCTGGGTAAGCAAGTAACGGATTGTCAACGTTCCTTGCAGGTTCGTGGTTGCTGGAACCGCCTTCAAGGCAGCTGTGGTTCCTGGCAGCGCTAGAGTGTACAACTTTGAGCAGGGACTCCACCTCACCTTCCAACAGGTATGTTGTAAAGTATCCAGCATCATCTACCTTAAGTTCTCCATGACATTCAATGTACTCCTAGCAGTTTAGTGATTTTGGCTGTCTGTAGAGCAAGACAACAATGTCCCAGTTTACATATGAAGAAGAAGACATTCCGGATCCTTATCTTTTATGATAAAATATTTCTCACATGTTAACTTTGTTCAAGTTTAAACTTATTTTGAATTCGATGGCGTGTTACCACTTGTTCTCATAATACTAAACAGTTAACGTATATTCTTTGAATGATAATATGCCTCTCGAATGTTAATTCCGATAGAGAGATTAAATTAATTAAATTTGACCCCTTCTTCTCTAACATATTTCCAGGCCTGGGGTGTCAGTGACCACTATCCAATAGAGATGCAGCTGAAGTGAAACCAGTACTACGGATAAGATGAATCTAATAAAACTTCCCTTTTCTAAGACGTTAAGCACAATAACATAAATTGTTATTAGTTTCACATAATAAAACCTCCTATAACAACCCCATGGTATCTTGTGTTATTCATTCCAGTAAAGTAAAGCATAATTGAGTGAGTGAATGGTATCCGGGTATTTAATCCATATGACTTACAAGAATGCAGAATGCCTCCACTGTTATTTCACCGTTTACCTGAATGATTTCGTTAGGCTGATTTCTAATTATCTCACAATACCAATCTCTCTGCAGCACCTGTCAGAAGCAGATACAGTCTGGTGAGGTGAGGTGAGGTGAGGTGAGGTGAGGTGGGGTTTAACACCGCTTTCAAGATTATTTCACTTATATCGCGGCTGCTAGTATTATGGCAGGGAGAAAGCCTACAACGCATGCATTGCAGTGAAACCTGCGAGCATCGGCTGGAACTAGCGAACCATGGATGGTACTACGCTGAAAATCAGTGTAGCATTGCACCCAAACCTTACTGCGTGTAGAACAGTTCTCTACTGCAAACAAAGTTTGGTCGTTACCAAACCAATCGATCCAAAAGTTGATAATGCACCGACATCTTTACAAATTGTTTATAATACTTTTGGATTTTTCATCTCGGATGTTAAGCTCATTTGCATAATATAAGTTTCAAAACGGATTTTAATTTCAAAGGGAAAATTAAACAAGAGAGCTATTATCAGATCCTGAAAAAAATTTGTGTTTTAGTTTTATCACTAATTAATCGAGCGTAATCAGCGTAGTAAGGGAAATTCAAACTAAAAGAAGAAACGTTCACCCAATGTGTCTTTGCGTGATTTGTAAACGCGCATTTGATTGGTCTACACCATAGCTCAATAGTCATGTTACTTCCTGTCGCAGAAATCCCTTCGAGTTGTCGCAAGGGTCAGTATGCATTTTCGGAAGATGCCTGCTTCCAAAAAAGCTGGATATTAAAAGAACATTAACGCAATATCATAGATGTGTTACATCAGTAGTTTGAAGCACAGCAAATTAAGAGTAGCGCCAAATGACAATAGACGGTGTGCTATTTCTGTGATGAACTGAAGTACCCGAGGAAATAGAAGGAATTTGTTTTCGTTGATATGATGAAATATGAGATTCAAACATGTTTAGATAACTTTGTCCCAACAAGACCTTCAGGTTGGACCATCTGATCAAATCACCTGAAATACTGAAATAAATTTTACGAGTTTAATGAGATTGAGTATACAGTTAATTTGACCATATTAAAGCTTGCATTTGACGTGCATTTTGATTGTGCAAATTATTTCAATGAATGTTTTTGTGACTTGATTTGCTCCCCTGCACATACATCTTTTTCAACTGAAATGTTTGAAACAAGAGGTATAAAAAATGATAGTCAAAGAATATATAACCATGAAACTTAAAGGTATAATATTTCTATTTATTACCCATATGGTTAAAAATAACCGAGTTAATATTTTCGATACGAGCACAAGTGCACATATCACTTTTGCCTAGCAACCATTGTTTCACCGCGACTTACCGTATTTCGTCGACTGTGACGTCATAAAACGATTGTTCGTGACGTCACCATAAATTGCCGTCGCAATGGAAGTGAGCCGTTTCCTGACTATTTTTACGCGAATGAAATGGAACAGAATGGGTAATAAAGAAATTATTACACTCAAAACTGTGCCATAAGACTTTTATGAAACTCGTGCAAATTTATGTATAACACTCACTCTCTCGCTCGGGCAATACAAAAATTCACACTCGTTTCGTAAAAGTCATAGGACACACTTCCTCGGGTAATAACCTCTATTTCCGTGCGTACTTCAAACGTTAAGTATTACGCACATCACTGAGATAATTTGTTTTAATCCAAAGACAAAAACACACAACACATTTGTCAATTTCACATGTTTAATCAACGATATATTTTTTTCTGTAAGATATTATGTTATGGGCCAAAGTACAAAAAAGGTTTATAATTTAAAGTATTTAAACTTGATCTTCAATTGTACAAGGACACTGGAGTCAGTCCAGGCATTGTCAAACAAAGCCAGTAAATTCCAACCAAGTCAAAACATTTTATTGGTCACTGAGCTTTATGCATACGTAATAGTTAATATAATTCATAACTTATTACCAAAAACTGCACATAAGCTGTCTATTTCAAAATTACTGCATTATGTGAATCATAACTCACATACCAGTGCACTACCCTGAGTTTATTCAGAGTGTTAGTATCTGGTTGGATTTAATTTTAACCAATGACATAAAATAATAGTATTTGTAATCATTCCCTTATCCAAATACATGTTCAAAATCTACTTGATTTAAGCTTGCAAACTCTTCTTCAAATACCTGGTACTTGCAAATGCTTCAAAGTCTTTCCCCTTGGTAACAAGAGTTACCTGCCCATGACAAACTACAAACCTATCAATAAATATGCTGAACACAAAATAAACATTTTGGCATCATTGGCTTGTTATCTACAACAAAAGCATCTAATCTAGCTGGAATGTAAAAATCTATGATAAAGCAAAATAAATTGTGTAAATACCTGAAATTAATTAGCGATACTTACTCTAAACAAAACGGTGGCAAACCTTGCTTTAGAAAAATATATTTGTAAGAATAAGCAGTCTTTGATAATTAACAGTTTAAGCTAATTTTAAAATAGTAACAAGCAATGTTGTAACATTCAAATCAAATTTCAAAACAAAACAAATATCATTGACAAAAATATTATATAATTTTGAAAGTGATTACACAATAAACAATATAACAATCATAATCATTTACAAGAAACTTTTATAATCAATTAAGTACAAGTGCCTTGAACATTACTTGGAAATCTATCATGAACCATTTGAGAGGTCAAGCAAAAATGTTAGAATTTATTTTTTAAGGAAAAACAAGGCAAGATGGATAGTCTTATAATTTCTAATTTGTATCATAAGGTACTAATGAAAAAATAGTAATTTTTAATTTAATTTTTGAATTAGTTAATTAAATGTTCTGACAACAACATTGAAAATTGTTCTCATAATAAAAGCCATCTTATTTCATTATATAACAGAATACAAATGTTGCAAACACAAACAAGCAATGAAATCAAAGTAGAAATATGTTCATCAGCAATCAATGAGCACACTGGTTACCTAATGTTTCTGCACTTTATCAGAACTACAGCCATGCAAAATGCAGCTTTGAAAACACAAGCTCTCAATATTTAGGTGAAAATTATAAATATAGATCTTGGGCAATTGAAAAATTTAGGGCTTATTCATCTAAAGTTTAACATTGAATAATTGTATCAATCAGATATTTATCTGTAGTTTGAAATATCTACTGATCACAAAATATGAATATGCAAATAAGGCAGGGTAGATGGAGATGGTTTTAATTTCTTTCAAAATGAGACAATATATATGGAATTATGTTGCATAGGTTTAAATACCCTTTCAAACAAATTGTACCAGTTTGAGCTGAACAGTGATAGCAGAACTCAGTACATGAAATCAAATTATCATTCATTTGAAATTAAATGTCATGAATGCTTGAGTTGATATGAACACTTCAGTATCAAAAGAGCAAGTCAGCAAGAACACATTTTAAGTAGTTATTAAGTTTCTGGATAAGCATAACAAAAGGAACACTACTCTTACAGACCATGATGCTGTTCTGAACCTCAGAGTGTGCAGATACAATCTAGCTTGTTGTCTAATGAAAATGCAGAAATCATTCACTACTAAATCTGAATGCCAGCAAAATAGCTAGGGCAGCAAAAATAAGCAAAATTGGTGGGCAAATATTGAGAAAGACGCGGGTCATTACATGTCCAGCAGTATCTTTCAGTGAGATCAGTATAGTGTAGTGTTGGGTGAAGTGAACAATATGTTCAGCATAATCTCTGAGCAAAATAAAGTAGGGAAACTCTCTTTCAACATCTTGTAATTGAAAATAATATTGAAGTCGTCATTCCTTGGGATAGGTAACAAATGATATGATTTCAATCATCAAAACGATCAACACATGAAATTTATTTGGGGAAACAAAATGCATCTTAATTCATATTCAGCAATAATTCCAACTCACACAATTTGGCTTATGAAAAGTTTAATAATGCCAGATTGAACCAACAATTGATATGTCCCAGATGATTCGTTGAATGTTTTTGATGTGGAATGAAAGTTACTAAAAATATTTTTCCAAAGTAAATGGAAAGTGAATGGATTTAACAAAACCTTCATTGATGAAAAATATTACAAAATAATGATTATGCAATGTACAATTTTGAGGTTAACTCTGAAAACATTTCATTGTTAGTACCAAATATCATGCATACATAAATTCATGATTATCAATGACAAATTCATAATCAGATGATTTTAAACCTATAACCAACTGTAGTCACTATCCCTAAAATTGACCCATGAAAACATGTTCCTTAGCTGTGAAATAGAAACTTTGAAAAGATTTAATTTAATTAAAAAATATTTTTGTATATACAAGAAGAATGTAACATTGTTCAGCTTTTATAATTTTAACACAGCAATCAAGCCCTTTTCAGGTTAAACAATTTGGTAACATGTGACTTGTTCACCAAACCTGGTACTATTCGAAAAACACCCACAGAAAAAGGACCATTGCAAATGTTGAAAACAGGTTTCACAGAGGGCGAGTCTCATTGCAACAAATAAGGCAAATTATTTTCAAAACAATACCTCATTAAAAGTCAAACTGCAGTGCGAAGTTCAACCAATATTTTTCATAAAAACTTATTTCCTCCATGGAATCCATTTGATTTAGTTGACAGTTCAATGATTGTATCTCACTTTTGTGTACAGTGTTGAAGAATGGTAGTCCTGTAGGGTCAAGCATGCCACACATTGGAGCAAATTTTAGATTATATGAACTAGATATAGTTCTATTTATGCACTGTCGATCTCATGTAAAGTTCATAGGGCATACAAACATACAAAATTGTATGATAAGATATAAACTGAGATCTTAGTGATGCATAATTCTACTATCACAGTGTATGAAAAGTGCACTTCAAGAAATCACGTTCAAACATTTTCAGTACAAAAAGGACAGGTTTTATGACAAAACACATATTTCATCTAAAGGCACATGTCCAATTTATAGCAAAATTTGCATCACTTGCCAAGTTATATTGGCTTAGTTTTGATGATTTAAAAAATCACATAAAATTGATCAGCATGTGAACAATGAAAAATGAAATACTACAAACCATTCCAAACTTAACGTCAACACATATTGTATTGAAACAAACATTAGCACTTTGATCTGCACTCGCTGCAAGAATACTCTCTTATACGAGCCATAATCTTGAGAGTGGTTACAGAACACAAATGAACTATTATTGGTTAACCTTTAGGCTAAAAGGGACAGTAGGACAGGCTGATTTCTTGTCTGAATTCAAGGCATATGTCCGTTTTACATATACAATAGAACAAGAATATAGCAAGCTCCAAGGGACCAAAGAATTCAGTTTGCTATATCTGCTGATCGCTATTCACGTTTTGGCATATTATATAGGGCTTGGAAGGGACTTATAAATGTGTTTGCTATATCCGTGTTCGCCATCTCCGTGTTCTACCGAATGCTAAAATACTGTGATAAAATAACCCAATCCATTTGTAACATATGGCTTACAGTGTTATTAAGATACATAAGCTATTGATTTTATTAATTAATTAGTGCCAAAACATTAGGTGGTCAGTTTACAGGATTTACAAGTTTGTTATCAAAGATTGACCAATGTTTAAGATTCCAGTAATAGTTTGAGACAAGCAGGCAAAGGGTTAATGCACATTGAGAGAATCCCTTTTGTTCCATTAAACCCATGTTTAATAACAAATGCAATACCATCATGAAGACATTACTATACAACAGGTTCACGCACAACTAATGGTTTTAAATAAAGTTTAAGTCTCTTAACTTTATGGTGACTAAACATTAATTTTTTGGGTCAAGTAAAAGTACTGTCTTGCTGTAAATACTTTGAAAGTCGTAAGTAATTCAAAATCTTCATCCAAATGATGTCACATCTCATATCTCAATGAAGCACCATTATGCCGAGGATAAGACATCACAAAACTGTCATACAACTTTCATAAACTCACAAATACTAAGTAACATTAATACTTAGGGTGGTTTCTTCAATTTTCTTCAAAGTTCCCTCTTGAGGCTTGAATTTGACATTTTGGAAATATCTAATTTTTCCTAATCCTTTGCGTTTTTTAAATTTTTTTTTATCAATAACCATAACGCTAGATCCATCCATATGTTGAATGACAAATTGACAATGCTTAACTTTATGTTATTCAGATATGTTCCTCCTCTGGGACATATGTCTCTTCCTAGATCTACCACTAAACTGAGCACTATAAACTAAGCACAACATCAGATCACACGCCAGGAGACATCACAGTTAGATCAATCTGATACAAACAAACTCCAAAATTGTATACACACTCCCTCCACTGGATCCAACATAAATCACAATCATAGATAAATTACCATTTTTCTTTACAGCTGGTAATAAAATCTCATATTTTTAGATAACTTATGACATATATCAGTCCAAACTGGGTTCCAAGGCACATTAAAATAAACGTTGCAATTCTTTTTCAAAGTTTCTTCATTAATACTTAAAATAACACCTGAATTAAAATTAAAATATTAATCCTTGACACTTCTCTGTATAATTTGGTAGAGGAAAAATAAAGTAGATAAATAAAGTAAATTAAGTAGACAAGAGATGTTTCTGCATATTGCTATTTCCGTGATTTATTCTTCTTCTGCGGAATCGCATAATCCAAGAGGGACTGACATATGTCACATACACACAGAATAAGGAATGAACTTCAAAAGAGATGGCATAACTGTACAAAGACTGAAGAGCTAAAGTGGAAACCAAAAGAAAATGCTACACTGAAGCCAGGTGCTTGGAGATAGCTGATCTGAACTTGCTCTTGAGTCAAATAACTTCGTATTCGTCTTGTCCTAGTGGTGAACGCTACATCAGATTCAGTGGAAATGGTGAAACAAGGCTTGGAATATGCAGATTGATTCATGAGCATTTAATGCCTCAGTATATTTGAAGCCACCAGAGTAAAAGGTAAAATACACTCTAACCGTTCCTTTACACTAAAAATTATGCTGACACTGCTCATTACAATATCAACTTCCCCAGCAAGGCATAACTAGAGGCAGTCTCTATCAAAAATTAAATTATGCCTTGCTGCACTTCCCTAACTTTCCTCTGCTAGCACAGGAGAGCGCACTACGAAGTTCAGACGCTACTTCAACAGTAGGGAAAGTTAGGGAAATGCGGCAAGACTTAAATTAGCCAGTGATGGTGATTGGTGCAAGTGATGCCTCGCAGGGAGAAGTTGTACCTTACCAGACAAAACAAGTTAGGGATGTTGGAATTTTTCATTATTATATCAGTGTGTCAAGGAATAAATAGATCACAATTTCAAAATTATATATATCCCTAACTATTTTGTCCAGTATAAAATAATGCAGACTTAATGGGGATGCAATTACCAATTCTTGATGAACCTTCTCTTGTTGATAATTACCTACTGCACAGTTAACTCTCTTTATGCAACGATTTTGTCTAAATTTATCAATCTTGACATTTCAGTGAAATATAACTTACACTCAAAATGTCTTTTTCACACTAATTCATTATGCTATTGTCTCTACCTTTTTCTATAATAATACTTATTTGTTGTTGATCAGGGCTCAAGCTATCTTAAAGGATAGATGAAATGACATATGGTCAAAATAGGATTCGTTAAAATGGGATGTCAATTTGACAATTGGTCGATTTTAAATTTCTGAAATCGGTCCATAAATTACTTAAATACGGCTCTTTAAAAAAACGCCTGATTTAGCCCCGGCGACCAGAATGAAAGTCTGCGGGGGTGTGGCCCCTGAAGAGATGACTTCTGTGACGTATCAGGAGGAGTCTGATTTACGGCGTTAGACATAATTCAACGTAATTTCGCAACATTTTGATTGTTAATTTCACAAAGAAATCTTCAATAAACCAACTTGAATTTACCGTATATCGAATGTTTAGATATCCAACTATGTAATTCTGCAGATGACAATTACACAATTATTACATAAACATGTCTTTTCGGCGATGTAATACACCTCATAAAATCATTTAGCGGCAGTGATAATCATCATTAATTAATTACTCAGGTCCCACGGGCGCCAGCTGACTGGCGGGCCTCGTCTGTGTTTAATCACAGTCACGCCTCACTGATTTTTCAAAGTGTTCGGCGTGCTAATTTTTGCATTGTTAAAATGGGTAAATTAAAACCGTCCTAATGATCAATTGCGAGTGTATATTGTCTCGATTTTATGCTCAATTGATTCCGATATATAATGTCTGTAGAGGTAATAATTTGTCATTCTTTTGAAAAATGCATTTCATGTGAACTTTAATGAAGACAGGTCGTAAGAAGTTATGGCAATCATTAAGACCATCTTAGTGCTAAGAGAGCTTCTATCTACATCAAATCTACATCCAGGTAACAATCAAACCTCCACATACCTATAGTAAGAGATTTCCTATGGTTAAGATAACCCTATCAACTTGAGGATAGTTGAAGATTGAAGTTGAAGATCCTGTAAATTTTCACACACACAGCTAAAGCATTGATATAAGGATCAACAACTTGTTTACAATGTTGTAATTGCTGGCATGGCTTTTCTTTAACAAACAGCATATATGATAAACATATTGTAACTATTGAAGCAAGAGTGCCGGTTTACTTGAAAATCTGGTGTCGACATAATTCTTTGATCAAATAATTCATAATGAAAAATGATTTATCTGATGTTCTCATCACACATGCTGTACAGTATGAAACAGGCATATCACATTCAATGTCTAACAAACTCCCTAATTCTCCTCAATATGAACAACTTTGTAGAATACAATGCAACAAATTGTCTCCTTGACAAACAAAATGGAGTCTGATAAAATGCAGATCACAAAATACATTGTTGGCATGGATGTAAATCTATCATAACGGCAGTAACAACATATTTGTTCAGAGTTGCTCCCATATGACCAACTGAGGGGATCATTTTGACCAATTCTAAACATGTTGGACCCTTGGCAATGATAGAGGTATCCTACTTCTCCAACTTTAAAGGACGACAAGCCCACGGGTTGAGATACTCCATAGGATCCCCTATGAGAATAACACTGTTTTTGTGGACAATATTGGAAGTACTCTTCCATTAACAAATTTCATAAAAAATAAATTTTTGCTTAAACATGTAGAATGTGTAAGCTCTGTCCCTGCCGGTATTGGATACAACACATGAGTGTACATGTCATCTACTCAAGCCATCCCTGATATTACAGTTCAATATCAAGTTTATTTCTAACACAATTTGCTGAAGTAAACTGCTTTGAAAAGATGTGAATTAAGAGGGAATAAGTCTTATTTAGTGAAGCAAATTTAACAAAGCAGCTCATATATCCCCAAATCAAATTATGATTATAATGACCTACACATGAAAATTACCCCCTGGACAATTTGATGGCTACGTTTTATAATAATTAAGACTTTCTGACAAAACCTTTTGGTGACAGGCCATTCAACAGGTTCTCTGACATAGAATTTGAATTTATTTTCATAAAGTATGCAATGTTAAATTAGGTCATAGTGTTCAAGATTTGAACTGAACAATGGCAGGAGAGACACACTGAGCACAATATACCTCTATCACTTAAATGGGGTTAAAATTATGATCTTAGGGTTATAATTTGATCCCAAATGTAAAGAACTGGACGAGTGGAAGACAAAGTACAGCAAGGAACGGTAGACTCATTTGTTGAGATCCCGTACCACTGAGTAAATCTGTGATCTGCATGTTAATCAGACTAAAACAAGATGACTGAGAGGTGACAGCTCATCCAATAGCCTTGTAGTAGATGACGGCTGCTATGGACGTGATCGCTGTCAGTGCAACAAAGGCCATGGAAATATTACTGGCCGAGGGCTTGAATGTTAGAGCAGCAATCTGGAAATAAGGAATGAAAGATATTAACTAGATTAGCGTTTGCGGGACACCGCAAAAGCAGAGCAGCTCCGAAACTTAGGGTCTCGCCTTTCCCTGTTCCGCCTTCTCGTCAGCATCAATAAAATTGGGAATTCTTTTTAACAAAAATTTGTTCATTATTCGAGTTATTACTAATCATCACTGGGGTCACTTTTCACAAGTTTGTTCTTAAAACCTATTTCTTCTTTCAAAATTTTATCCAAGGATTAACGTGGCTTTAACCAATATCTCATGACCTTGACCTTGACCATCAATGATCACTTTTCATCGCGTATAACAATCATGCAATGACTCAAAGTGTTCATAGTTAAAATATGGCATATTCACAAAAGCATGCTTAAGTTTTGACCTCACTGTGACCTTGACCTTTGACAGATTTTAGCGAAAACGTTTACAAATCTTGGTCTTTCTCCATAGTTCATATATACCAAATAAGAGCCTAATAGCACAAAAAAGTTTGAAGTTATCATGTATACAAGGATTGTTGTAGTGATTTCAGAACTCATGACCTTGACCTTTGACCTTGAATGTGAACATGTGAAAATCATTCACCAGGTGTATAAGAAAGAAATTAAGCTATCTATATGAGGTGTTAATATCTTCATGGGAAAAAGTTACTTAGTGATTTCAGAACTGGTCAGCATGACCATATCTCGTGACCTTGACCTTTAAAATTCAAGGTCACACAATCAGTGATCACTTTTCATTGTGTATCACAATCATGTAATGATTCAAAGTGTTAATAGTTGAAATAAGACATTTTCGCAAAAGCATGCTTAGGTTGTGACCTCGCTATGACCTTGACCTTTGACAAATGTTAGCGAAAACCTTTTCAAATCTTAGCCTTTCTCCATAGTTGATATACACTAAATAAGAGCCTGATAGCACAAATATTTTTCAAGTTATAGTGTTTACAAGGATTTTTTGGGGCAATTTCAGAACTTGTGACCTTGACCTTTGACCTTGAATATGAACATGTCAAAATCATTCCCCAGGGACATAAGTAAGAAGTTATGTATATGAGTCGTTGATACCTCATTGGAAAGAAGTTATTTAGTGATTTCAGAACTAGTGACCATGACCCTATGTCGTGACCTTGACCTTAAAAATTCAAGGTCATACAATCAGAGATCACTTTTCATTGTGTATCACAATCATGTAATGATTCAAAGTGTTAATAGTTGAAATAAGACATTTTCGCAAAAGCATGCTTAAGTTGTGACCTCGCTATGAACTTGACCTTTGACGGATGTTAGTGAAAACCTTTTTAAATCTTGGCCTTTCTCCATAGTTGATATACACCAAATAACAGCCTGATAGCACAAATATTTTTCAAGTTATCGTGTTTACAAGGATTTTTTTAGCGATTTCAGGACTCGTGACCTTGACCTTGAATGTGAACATGTCAAAAAAATTCCCCAGGGGTATAAAGTAAGAAGTTATGTATATGAGTTCTCAAAACCTTATTGGAAAAAGGTTATAGCCAATACAAAACGCGGCGGCGATGGAAACTGCACAAAAACTGATAGCAGCTCCGACTTAGTCGGAGCTGCTAAAAAATGTTTAACAGGTACATTGAAGCATTCATAGCTTAAAAATATAAAGAAAACATAACAATGAATTGTTAAAATTATCTAATATCTGGCATGTACCGATTACGATAACCCAAGCGGTTCATCTGATTAGTGATTTTTTAAAGGACAAAGTGAACTATATATACATGTCATTCTATAATCTTAATATTGCAAAAATTATGTGGGATAACAGACATATGAAATTGGTTTCAGCCAAATCAAGGTTTATGCTAAAAACAATAATATTTCGTATAACTTTTCGATAACAATACTCACCCATCCCCCTTGATCTGCTATCCATTTGGATATCTTCTCAAGAGCAAATACTTTGACCATAGTTGATATGATTTTCTTTAAAAAATCGGGCACAGAGGCTGCACAGTTCCTTAATACTGACATAGCCATTCGGAACCCAAAACACAGTAAAGCTATCACTCGCCCCCAGTTGAGACCATTGGCTATCATTCTGTAAAGAAAAAAAATAATTCAATTATGAGAGTAAGTATTTGTAAGTAAGAATTTAAGCATTTATACCGGTGTACTTGTAATCAATTCAATAAATCAAGATTAGCAAGAGAGTATACAGTTGACTGAAATAGAGTCATGATGATAATATTTGTCAAACTCTTATCCACCTTTGCGTTGACTATTGAACAAACATAATGTACAATTATTGTGTCATCAAGAATACTAAACGTAATGGATCCCTAGAAATGAAAACTATAAACAACTTAAAATCTTACTTTTTGGCCACATTGGCAAACGTATCATATAGATTGTCCTTGTTTAGGTTCAGCTGACGGAACATGAGATCAAACTCGTCAGCATAGTGGTCGTTGATTTCATCTCCAATCCTTGCAAGTTGTCTCCCTATCAACGCAGTTGAACTGAAAAATAAATCAAACTTTCTGTATTACAGCAGATCTATGCAGACAATTTAACTTACGATATTGTACAAAATCAAAATAAACGTTAAAACACATTTCAGCGAAACTTTATGAACTCACTTGATTTGCTCTTGATCAACAGCTAACAATTCCTGCATGCGTGGAGCCGAGTCATAGGACTGTCTGATCTGATTCTGTCGATACTGTTGATATAAAAAGTTCTTTACAATGCCTTCTGTTTGCTTTTGTACATTTGACTCGGTGTCAGGATGCATTTGATCTGGACTTGGCACAGATGGAATCATGTAACGCTCGGCGCGTGGTGGATGAATAAATTCATTGTCTTCTTTCTCTTCATCACTGTCTAATCTACCTCCGTCCCAGCTTGCCATCTGAAGATATGTGTTTCACCTTTGTTGAAGAATTCCTCACATAGCAAATTAGTCTGTTCAGGCTGTCCTGTAACTCTTCCAAAAACCTGGTCTTGAATCTGAAAGAAAAAAGTATGAACTAATGATGATGACAGAAATACTGTTAACTGACTTTCACATCATACCACAACAAGTATTTTTTACTGTTTGGATACTGACGACTAGGACCAAGTGAGATATGTAAAATACTGTCAAAATTGCACATTCACATCAAACAATGTCAACGTCAAAATTTTAAAATGTTTGACAATATTCAAGAAATCCAAACTGCAGTGCGTGAACATATTAATTATAGTAGGCAAATTGCGTCATGATGTCATAAATTGTTGCTGCCTCAACAGTTCATCGCCCCATTGTTATAAAGCGCAAACTAAAGAGAATTGTTTGTTTAGTACCAACATCATTGCACAGCAACAGTCAGAGAACAGACTTTTACAGCTCTGTGTGTATATATATCTTTGTAAATATTCCCGAGCATTCGGGTCTAAAACTCTTGTTGGCCATCGACAAAAATTGTCAAGTCCCCAAACTACTTTTATTTCATTGTTCATGAACAAATTTATTATTATCAACAACTTTGAGAAACCACAGTTTTTCTTTTTCGTTTTTGGTTTAGTTTTCAAGCCAAGGTGTTATATTGGTTTTGCAACAGATAGTTTCCTAACTAAAGTAAAATGAAATTTTCACCAGAAAGTCCTTTTAGATAAAGATTAAGTTGAAGAACAAAATAACTATTAAAATCAGTACAGTCATTTTGGTTTAAGATATGCACTGCTAAAAATACATCATACGTAGATGTAGAGAGTGTATTGACTTCTTTTATTGTTTCTTTTGGAAATTTTAGAAGATATAACATTGTTTGTAGCAGGTGAAAGTTTTTAGAATGATGTTTATTAATCAAATAGTGACAAATTACTGAAATTAGACAAACATCGCAACGTGAAAGATATCATAGAACTTTATGCTCTCTCACATAGCAAATTTCAAAGGAAACATAACTACTTCTTAGTTCTACTACCATCTACTAGTCCTTTCATTAGCTTCTGGGATTACTTTTAACATTTATAATCATCATAAAATTGCAAATGTATGGTGTACTGTATTCAAACTCTGACTGTGCGTATCTTTAGTCTACACTTGTTGACCTATGAAAATAAGGGGCAATCAATCATCTGATTATTTTCAGCGTCAATGCATTTACCATTTCTACTTAAATTTTTTTTAACATGATTAATGTTATTACAAAAAGGCTGAACTTTCATCAGTTTGGGGAAACCCTGAAATATGTCAATCGGCGTATAACAGTCTGATCTACGTATAGAACCATACGTCAATCAATGTATTCTGAAGATTTTGGTCGGATGATTAACATACACCGTTTTCCGTTTAGGGGTGACTATTGACCCAAAGAGACTATTGCGATAGCGATCTATTGCCACTTGCTATTGCAACTCACTATTGCAATATATAACTATTGCGATAGGTTTTTTGGTACAAATACGCAATAATCAGCTAGATTTCTTATAGGTTTTAGTAGAAATGTTTCATTGATGTAAGGACTATGGAACCAAAATCAGTTTCGATAGTATCGATAGTTAACCTTACTATTGCGATAGCGATAGTGTTTTTGTACATACTATCGATATAGTACTATTGCCAACCCAACTATTGCGATGCATCGATAGTTCGATGTATTGTTACACCCCTAACGCCGATTGACGTATTATACGGGCTGTAGGTGAATTCGTAGACCAGGTGGGTTCGTAGACGTATATTTCCGGTGGACTTGTAGACGGATTGGCGGTGGATTGACTGATTCGTAGATGTAGAATTTTAATAAAGCAATCAGACACTCGGTGTTGTTATTTTTTGTTTGAAAATAAATAAAGAAATATGGTAAGTATAATATATAATCCATTTTAGAATACCCATATATACAGCATCAATCAACAACAACCGGGAAATTAGCCGACGTCATTGACAATCAAAACACATCACAACATCCTGTTTTTATAAAGTCGTTAATCTACCGGCAACCTTATTTACTAACATTACATTACTTTCAAGTTGTGAATTACACCGACTACAATCAAAGCAACTCACAACATATTGTACATATTTAGTTGTTTTATACTGAGAAGATCCACTTTCACTAGCCACTTAACGGCCCTTAGGTGGCTACACTTTCAAAATCGCTTTCGTTAATAGCCAATTGTTAATTGTATTCATCAATCTCATCTCTCTAATTACAGGTATCATTAATTAAATAATCGTTAATTGTCATTGTTAATTGTATTCATCAATCTAATCTCTCAATTTAATCAAACCGTCTACCACTTCATTTCACCCAAGATACAGTGTCTTATGGATATACTATACATATACCACTTCTACGAATCCACCAGTTACGAATCCACCGCATCTATGAACCGTTATGGTCTACGAAATATCCCACATTCCATCATACGACGATTTCAGGGTTTCGCCAACCTGTTCATGTTGAGATAGATTTTTCACATCTGACATAATATTATGTTATGGTATAAATGGTCTGTTATCGCTTAGGTGCGTAGCTTTACCCGACAGCATTGTAGATATTAGAATAGATCTACTTAATCAATGTAAAATAAATAATTGTTTATCAATAAGGGTTGGCAGCCTCTTTCAGTTGTCAGGCGAGAATATCACTAGGCCTAGTAATGATGGAATACTTCCCCTCAAAATTACGTAAGAAATATCACCATCTTCATCATATTTTATCCCATCAGTTGTCGGTATCCTTTTAACTTTTTTTTAGTTTTCTTTCCTTCGTTTCAAATTCGTGACATTTTCTATTTTGTTATGAATTGTCTTATTCTTTGGATTTGTTGTCGTTTACGCTATTTTTTTCCGAAAACGTTTTACAAGCCCTGTACGTGTGGAATGCTTGATTGCTAACAGCTAAACATTAATAAACAAGCAAGTACATACCTTTGTTTTGATGTTGAAACTTGTCACAACTTCGCGTGCGTAGAAATGGCGAGAGGATCTGACGTCAGCTGCATTTTAGTTCGACTGGGCTGATCTTGTCGTTGCGCTTTGCAGACAGGACCCAGTGCGCAAGGCTCCGTACGCGGCAGTTTAGGAATCGCTTATTGAAGTACTGTTATCAAGTTTGATAATATTCATAATGGTCATGTTTATTGTTGGCGGATTTACACAGTTTGCACAGCGTTTTTTAAGTTTATACCTCCATGAACTTAATAAATTTGACGTCAATTCTTAAATAATTCAAATTTTAAAGATAAAGAATATATATAGATATATATATATATATAAAGCTAATTTATAGCTAAAGAAAACTATATAAAACATGTTACTACTGGATCCATTTTTGTAAATAGTGTCCTTGAGAATTTGCTATTTCGCCACTTGTACTTTAAAATAACAAAGAAAGTGGAATATATGAAAAACGAAATCTTGAGATCTTGGCATTGGTATATTGTTCCAGTGTTTGAGTGTTCTCATTTTGGTTCTAATAAATAATGAAAAATTGCATTTGAAAAAAATAATTCTACTGAACCCAAATATACATGTACACAAAATCATTCATTGAGTCTCATTCGCACACAATACATACATGGCAAGTATTATTTAGTTTACATCATGTGTTTAGGGCAATTTAATTTCGAAAATACCTTAATATCGAATAATATTAATTATCGATTCATTCAATTTGCTAAAATCCATTTTCTGTTTAGGGGTGTCAACCATTTTTACCATGAGTATATGATAAATTTAAAAAGTCCTGGTCCAGAATCCAGATGGATTCAAAGCAGACTTCCTTAATTGTTTTGACAGATTTAAGTAGATATCTTGTTGATACACTGAACTAGGCATTTGGCGCTGGCTCCATGTCATTGAAACAAAGGAAAATACATATTACATTTATTGTATACCATAAGAAAACAAATTGAAACTGTTTTAAAACATGTCCCTTCTCATTACTTACAGCAAATAGAATAAGGCATGAATTATGTCGCCAGTTATACGTTACAACCAACAAGAGGCTGTAGGCCGATCTGGAAGAGGGAAGTAACTAGAGTAATTTATGAGGCAGTGGATATACATGTATGCAGCCAAAACCCAGGCCTATTACTTCTGAGTGATTGTGAGAAAGCGTTCGATTCAGCATAAAAGAAAATTTATCTTCAATGTTCTGAAATTTCTTTCAACTTTGCATTTTAAATTGGGTGAACATACTATTTGAAGATATGGAACCCTATGTATTAGTTAATGGTAATATGCTAGTCCCTTCTTGAAAAAAGTTTGAAAATGTTGTCGCCAGGGTGCTTCGATTTCCCCATATTTTTTATTTTGTGTACGGGGACACTTTCATTTAAGATAAGAAGTAACGAAGATATACATGGCATACAGATGGGAAATATTCTACCTCTTCTTACGCAATTTGCAGTTGACACTACATTAAAAAAAGAAGATCTGTTGGGAGTTGATAATGGACAGCCCCAATTTAAACTCCTTCGAAGAATATTTGATGTAGATCTGGACAACATGACACAAATGACTAAAAAAATGGGAAAATAACCAAACATTTAATGCAATTCAAACCGCATACATTCAAACTTCTACACAGTCTAGGCTTTACTCTAGATCTATATGCTTTTGAGAAACCTCATACGAAGCCATAATTATGATATCTAATATACGCTTTGTTATACTGATACGTGTGGAAATGTACTAAAAATGTCACCCACCCCACCCCTTCTCCTCCCTCACCCCCCTCCCCCCAAAAAAACCAAAAAAACCAAAACAAAACAAATTAAAAAAACCCAAAAAAACCCAAAAAAAACCCCGAAAAACCCTCACACACCAAAACATCATCAAACCAAACAAAAACAGCAGCAGCAAACTCCAACACTTTAATGGTTTAATTTTGTATATGATTATGCAGTTAAAAGAAGTGCTTTTCCCCAAACTTCTGTTGTTTACCATATATCATTACTACAATAATGACAAATACAAAATACAATACAAAATACAAAAGGAAAAATGGTTTTATAAAGATTGTGAATAAGATATAACAAATTCCTACAAATATCTTGGAGTATTTTTCACTAATCAATTATCATGGTCTACGTATACAAATTATGCATCAATACAGGGGGAAAAAGTACTTGTTGGTATTATAAGACAGTTGAGCATACTAGGTGACACATTTAACACATTTTTCAAAATATTCGATGCCAAAATATACCCCATTCTCTTATATGGGGCAGAAATCTGGGGGTTAAATTCTTTCGCAAAACTAGAAATGGTTCATCTTTATGCATGTAAAAAGTTCTTAGGTGTTAAACAAAATACTCCAAACTTAATGATTTATGGAGAATGTGGCAGATTCCCTTTATATATCCACTCATATTGAAAAGTTATTCGGTATTGGATAAAGCTTCTAAACATGCCCTCATACCGCCTACCTAAAAAATGTTATAAAATGATGCTCTTATACGACAAGAATGGTCACAAGAATTGGGTTACCGACGTTAAAGCAACACTATTTTCTGTGAGATTTGGGAATATTTGGCAAAATCAAGTAATAGGTGTAGAGCCTGAATTCATAAGTGAATTTACACAAAGACTAAAAGAAATATATTTTCAAAATTGGATGGAAAAATTATCACTTTCAAGTAAATGTGACACGTACCTAACCTTTAAAAGTAATATCCATACCGAATATTACTTATCTTGTTTAAATGTAAAGAAATACAGAATTAGTCTAGCACGATTCCGATGCTCGTCTCATGAACTTTGTATTGAAACGGGTAGATATAAGAATATTATTAGAGAACAAAGATTTTGTCAAATATGTAAGTCTAATGTAATAGAAGTAGTCCTTTGTACAGCAACATCCGAAAGAAATATATCAAAGAAAAATACTATGTAAATCCAAATAAGCTAAAATTGTCTCTACTTTTAAACAATGTAAACAAAAAAGAAATTGAAAACCTGTCCATGTTTATCTTTTATGCGTTTGTACATAGAAATCGCATTATTTCATGAAATGTCAGTGCACTGTATATTTTGTACTATAGGCCTGAGGCCTTTTAAGTACTGAAGTAAAGATTGATTGACAAATACATTAATATTACAATATACGAAACAGTCTGGTGCAGCTGAACACTCGTAATACTTTATACCCTGCTGGTAAGTTCATAATGATTTAATTCTATAATCACGAGTTTCAATACCTAGCTCAAAACAGTCCATATCCACAGTGAACACCTAAACCTATACTATTGACACTGCTCCTAGGCGCAACACCGAAGTCGCCCCTACATCTGTTTGTTGAACCCATTTTCTCTTCACTCAGGTCTTCAAAGAAATTGACTTGAGTAACATCTGTGGGGAGAGACTGGTGAACCAGGAACTAAAGTAACATCACATGGTCGGCAGATGTAATTGGTTACTGCAGTTCTCCTTCATGACATCATCGTTTCCAAATCAAGCCTATCTGCACACAGATAGAAAATCAAGAGATATTGAATCCATCTTAAACCTATCCCAATCCCCCGTTGTAGCCAGATATGTAGATTTGTGTTTTAACTTGCACCAGTTACGGTTAACTCCGTATATCTGTTTCATATCACCTTTAATTCGTTTTTATTCTCATCTGCATTGGTCAATAATTCATGCCGAGACAGTATTCATTATAGTTATATATACTTAGGCTTCTATACAGTGTAAGACATTGTTTTAACTGTAGACAATATTGTGAAACCAACCATGTACCCACCCACACATGCTGTATAATGTAACATTTGATGTTGTTTTTGGCCTTTGGCCTATGAATAAAGAACTTAAACTTGATGAATCCATCTTGAAGCCTCGATGAACACTACTGCTTGATATAGGAAGCAGGGGCAGTAAGACTTTTTACAGTCTCTGACCAAAGTAAGGAATGTTAGCAACGTACGGCGACACGTGCAGGGCAGCTCTGATTGACAGTTTTCTGTTCATTCTACATTTAACCTACTGCTTCAATGTACATTTCTATTAACTCAGCGGACAAACGAAAAACCTTATTGTACAATGACAAGAAGTCAATAACTTAAACACAAACGTTAGCGTTCATGTAATACACAATATTTGTTACGCTTTGGTCAGCTATTTAAGAAGCCCCGATTTTGATCATTTTTGTTCTCAAACAGTGAACATAAACTTTTAAAAATATTTATATCTGTATTGTCGTTTTTCCAAATAGTTACATTGTGTCTATTATTTCCGGTTTGGCAATAAACATAATGTATGCATCAAACTGAAAAGGGTATTTTTTTAGGCAGAGTTTATATGTTCAAAATCCCCCGAGCATATCGACGTGGCGGTGTGATATGAATAAATTTCTTTACAACCGTAGTGAACAGCATGTATAACTCCATACATAGCAGTTAGTA
Source organism: Gibbula magus (assembly GCA_936450465.1). NCBI lineage: Eukaryota > Metazoa > Mollusca > Gastropoda > Trochida > Trochidae > Gibbula > Gibbula magus. The sequence continues at coordinate 16,227,363 of OW388293.1, read as the reverse complement.
TCGGAGTTCAGTGGCATACAGGGTAGGTAGTGTACATGTACTGTTCGGGTGTTGATAGAGGCGCTATATGTGATAAGGCCATCCCCATTTTGTATGTGTTGCTCATACCCCAAGCAATGGATAGTGTGGACGGTGGAAAGATATCATTAAAACCTGAAAACGCTTTTAGTCTTCGCTCCAAATCGATTTGAAATTTCAAAAGATCGAACCTCGAAAATTGCCTTAAGCATGTCATATTTTGATATTGTGTTAAATGCAGATATATGCATTAAACAAAATGTTATATACAGTGAGATTAAGATATCAGTGTTCTCAAGGTAAAAACAAGTACAACTACTGCTACCTCACGTGAACGATCTGATAAGGTAATAAAGGTTAACTACCACTGATGTAAAGATATGACCAATGTTATTTTTTGGGAAAAAGATCAATGTTCAGCGTCACGGTCAAGATCCCATGGCCAAACATGTTGACCTCGTCTGAAGGTAAGTAATAAAGGACCATCGCTAACCAATCAAAATTTATTGCTAAGGTTAAATTGTTCGGAAAAGGTCGATGTTAAAGTCAAGGTCACAAGGTCAAAGATGATGGCCTCGTCTGAAAGGCTTCATCACAATGGAACCACATATCACAAAGCAATCAACAGTTCTGACCAAGGTTAAAGTTTTTTCGAACAAATGTGCAGATAGACAGACTGACATACACACAGGTGATAAACAATATATCTCCGGAATCTTTGAGTCGGGAGCACAAATAAAATTTGGCTTAGAAGAAATATCTAGAGCAGACGTGAAATGAGAAACACAGAAAAAGATAGGGATTGCCTAACATGGTTTGCCACATGACGGTAATAATGCAGGCTGTTTTATCTCTGAGTGAAACGCCAGATGCCGCCTGATATACAGGCAAAAAGGGATAACTGTGATTTTGGACATGTCAGTGGACCTTAATTGACACTGTTTGCATTCTTGACTGTGCTGTATTTCCTGGAACAGGCTGACGCGGAAGGTAAATATAACTTTCGAGGAACATGTAAGATGACAAACGTCGGAGATCTTCAAAAGGCTACAAGACGAAAGAGGGTACAGCTTTGTTTATACCGTAAGTCTTACTCTAGTTTCCCAATTAGTTATTATTAACAATGAAACCTGTCAAGATTCTCCCCTCTTTGAAGCAAACAAAGTGTATGCTATCAGTATATGAACTAAATAAGTTTGAAAACGCAACAACCGCACAAAGTTACCAGACCGAAACAAAACAATCACGGGGCCGCTAAACGGGGCTTATGTCTTACAGACAGACAGACAATTTGTTTTATTTGAGTCTCACTTCTGTACATCAAAATATTAAAAAACATGGCATAAAACACATATAAAAGTACAGAACCACTCAATATGAGTTATGAGAGACTATAACATGTAAAATTCATAAAATTATATGCAGCTTTAATAAAAGCATAAAATGGATAATAGTTTACGAAAATAACAAGTGTTTCCTTCTCTGCAGAATTAAAAAGCAGGTTTTGGCAAAGTAGTAAAACAGGTCAGCACTTTGACATAAAAATATTGTTTCAAAATCTGTTAAAACATAAGCATTTACAGCCTGGGACGATACAAAATTAAAAAGGTTTTCTCTAATGTCAGTATAAATATCACAGTGAAACAGTACATGTAACTCGTCTTCGACAAAATCAGTACAATTAAAACATTTCCTTTGATTTACAGGTACATTTTCATACCGCCCAGTTTCAAATTTATTGGGGCTACACCACATCTAAACTTAGCCATTGCTGAATGGTAACATCTGGGCATATAAGATATACATAAAATTCAGGACAAAACTCATGTTTAAAAAGCCTATAAGTTCTTAACTTATTAGAGCCCTTTCGCCCATCCTCCTTGTTTAAAAGACATTTCCAATTTAAGATATACTCTTCCATACATTTATTTTCTACTCGTGTACAAATACCTATCTTACTTAAGCTATATACAGGGTCTAAAACGTAAGGCATACTAAGAACGTGAAACTTATTCCTTATTCTAAAATTCCAATTTTTAATATTTAATCCCGCTTGTACCTCTTACACATAGCTTTTATCAGCTTCTCCCTATTTCAAACTATAACTTCTTTAAAGGTGCATCCATTGTGTTGTTGGGAGTCACAATTATCACTGATGTTGTTTCATCGAGAAGTACAGACTGTTGCCGAAAATTACCATATTGATGATATGACTCAGAATAGTGACGATATATAAAGGTTAACGTAATGATTTCTGATCGAAAACTGGACAATCAGTCAAACGTTATTCTGGAAAGTTATTTACAACAGAGAAAAAGACAAATTTGGATTGATAATGTTCAATAGGTCATATACTACTGAGCATGTAAACTGGACGCGTAGTTTCAGTTTCTGCACATGATGTTGTTCGATTTTAATATGATGAGAAAGAAGTAATCATACTATATTGCTGGGTGAATGAGTGAATTTATGGTTTAAATATAATTATTTATTTCATGAAGAATTGGATTGGTTATTTATTTGAACTGGAATCAGCACATATGACAAGTAAGCTCGTATTAAAGTCAAATACAATACTATGAAACACAATGGATGCTTATCGTAAGTTCCTTCATATCACGGGGATGTTCTTGAAACGTATCAACATGTATTTGTACCATAGACGTCGGCACGTTTTCAGTATATCGTTATAGACGTTACACATCCAAAATACAGGTTAAATAGAGGTTACACCCCCTCTCATCTGGGCTCAATGTTCCTATCATCTCCACTTGGGGGTTTCATTAGGAAAACTCGTTCAAACCTCGTACGCTACCTCGATTGGCCCTTCGAACAACCCGATAGGCATCATAACAGCCTGTGTCTACCTTTCATTATACACGTTTGTCATCCAAGATCTCAATCCTGAACCTTGACACACCTTTGGATCTGCCATTGACATGTAACATTTTTTAAATATCTTTGGAACACATTAATTTGAAGAAGAAATAAGTTTATTCATATTCAAAGTTTCATGACCAAGTTATGTGCGCATTGACATCGAAGTGACTATTTACATATGATGATTACATGATGATCAAGAAAATTGCGAGATTTTTAAAGCACCCAATATTATTGGAAGTTACTAACAACTTAAACTAGTCATGTAATTTATTTGTATAACATTATTTAGATAACAATTCCTTCTTTCGTCATAAAATGGGCAGACTAATAAAAAGTGATATTCATCTTGAATGACGTCATTATTACATTTTGTACATTTCGGTAGATCCCTACATTACATTTTTATCGAATCGATAAAGTTGGGTATTAAATTTAGTACGTCATATAATACGTACAATGTCTCTATTCGCGATCGGAATAACTTTCGAAATGTTAAGCTCCGGTTCCAGAATATCCTTGAAGTTACAATAAGTTTGAAGATACGATGATGAATTTAATTTGCTTTGCCAAATTTGATACTAAATATCGTTACATCGTTGTTTGAAACATGATGTGTCACCACAGTCTTGGGAGATCCACACATTTGAAAAACCAATAAACTACGAACATGTGACACCCAACTGACACCAACATGGTCGTCATATGACTTGAGCATTAATTTAAACCCCTTCGGGTGACCACTTGTTTCCATATGTAGTAGCCTTTTCCAATACTTAAAATATCTATGAAAATATTGAATGAATAAAGAATGTTTCTAAAATTGAGATGGGATCTCATCAACCCCTGGCGATTTTCCTGTTTTGAGGTAAATAGCTCTCTCGACTTCATATTTTGATATTGGTTCTAATAAAATAATAATAATATTTAGACATTCTTGACACTCACTGTACTGATGAATTTTTACTGTTTCATCAAAGGGATGACCATTTGAATTATCAACTGGATTTAACATATTTTTAAAATAGTCATTCACACTCCCGCGGAGTTATAAAATCATTATTGTGTTAAATCACTATCAACATGCCGTGTGTTTTTTTATGAGATATAATAGGAGAGACATTACATTGTATCAAATTTGTGAGTTTTATGGCTGACATAATAATAAACTCACTCTCTCACCCCATGAATGGCAATTTTTTAAATATTTCTTTACGACATATAATACATCGTCATCACAGACATTCATAATCGACTTTATCCGGCAGAAATAATTTGTGTTTGACTCTGGTGTAAATTTGGAAACGTTTCTTTTGTCCCCCAGTGTAAATATGTATTTGTAAGAATTGTAATGCTAATCTCGTTGAAGAGGTTCTACACCTGTTGTTTATCTTCCCCATGTTTAATTGAATCGGTAAAAACGTAAAAAAAAAGTAATCGGTAAAACAACCCAAATACAAAATAGATTTTCCAGCAGAGTTAACCCTAACTTCTTATAAATTACTTGTATGTATTTAAGATAATGACACTATCCTAAATGTAGCAAACAATGTTAACTGTTGTTTGTCTTCTCTTCATTGTGTATTTTGTAATTGACAATACTATTTGTAGAAGCCTTGAACTACGGAGGAGACATGCATCCAGGTTAATGCAAGCCTCACATAGATTTTTACTTATATCGTTCATACATTCATGCGTTAGTTCATACATTCACACCTTTTCAACTAAATAAAGGAAATTAAACCAAATAAATTAAATATAGGAAATTAAACCAAAATGGAAATATATTTATCTGTGGTCCCTGTTACCCCAAGTGCATCAGTTAATAAGGGTTAACAGATACTATTCTTTATTGCTTTCTCCCAAATGATTTATTTACAGCTAATTTCACAACTACATGTAAAATGACCCAATCTAATTTCAAACTATGACTAGCCAAATTTTATTTCAAACTATTTAAGAGTACTTAAGACACGAACGATGGTTCCAATATAGAATGCAACACAGAATAATTGCAACAAACGTTTCTTTATTTAAAATCAATAAGACAGATAATCCTTTGTGCAGTGAACAAAGTATTGTTCATCTTTTTTGCAATGTCATGAAGTCAAAACCTTTTGTAATGCGATGTTTCTTTGGATTACCAATATCTGTGACCATATTTATATATGAACTTAAGCCCTGAACTCATTTTATTTGTTGTAAAAGAAAGTGTATTAACTGATAGAGTTTTTCACTTTATCTAATTCTAAAAAATGATACAAGAGAAGCGTTAACACTATATTGTTTTGTGTAAGTGAAACAAAGATCAAATTTGTATAAAGCAAGATGTATTCTGAATTAAAATGCATATTTACCCATCCAACATCAAACTGATGCTAATACAATGCATATCAACTATATTTAATACAAGCATCCATCAATCAAATTAGACTGCATGAAAACATACCCAGACATATGCTAACAGCATATAAAAAGTGTGCTATATATATATGATTATATATTCAGTTTACAATGTTGTGAGTGGAAGTTATGCTTATCACGAAGATCTGTAACACCTGGTGGTACATGTACGAGTGTTAGTCCCTTAATTTCTTCTCTGGACTGTTGACCAGGTGTGTTGTATTACAAGGTAAGTCTTTTTTTAAATACTAATATCGAATTTTTTTTATTTTGTTAAGAAGTATGTTCTATAAATTGTAAATACGTGCATTACAATAACACCAATTCGTTAAAAAGCAAAGAGCTCATTAATAAACTACCGGGCGAAAGAAAGTACTCACCTCAATTGGTTTCGATTAGTTCAGTATTTAAAAGAAATGCATTTGACTATGGCACGATACAATGCTAATTATATGTATACGATGATTTTAATATAGAATACTAAACCGTGTAATTGAAACAAACGTTTCTTTATTTAAAATCAATAAGGAAGGGAATCCTTTGTGCGGTTTCTGTAATCATGGACAAGAACATATTTTTCATCTATTTGGGTGTGTTATGTAGTGAAGACTTGTTGGAATAAGTTGCTTCTTTGGATTATTGGCTGTGATCATAATTATAACATGAACTTAAACCCTGAACTCATTTTATTTGTTATAAAAGAAAACGAAATAACTGACAGCGGTTTTGACTTGATCCTGACTCTTTCCAAGTTTTTGAACCACATATCTGCAGCACAGATGCAGTAATATCGAATTTTCCTTCTTGTGAAGAATAATGTTCTATAAATGGAAACTATGTGTATTACATGCAATTACGCCGATTCTTTAAAAACGATGGATCGGCGTAATAGATAATGTGAGAGAATGAATGTGACGAAGTGAGTAAAGAACCTTTTGATCCATTGAAGTAAGTATGTTTGTACATCAGCAAAGTATTAGATATTCCAACCCTTCCATGACAACCTTGTACAAGGGAAAACCACATTCAGTTCATTTGCAGTTATTTGTGTAAAAAGAATGTGATATCAAATGTCATTTCCCAAGACTTTTTAATACCTGTCATATTTATACACAACATATTTTATCAAACATTTGGTCATTCGTGTATACATTTTGATATAAGTTATCAATACATGTTTATAACACATTGCATGTTTGAGTAAGGTCATGAATTATGACTGCCAGGAAACCAGCGACCAAGTCCTCTCTGTGATGTTTCTGTGATAGGGACTGAATTCCAATCTTTTTACAATTGCCTCGGAAAATACAATTGAGAGTTCCCATCTCTCAATTATTCAAGTTGTTGCTGGTATCGGATGCTAATTAGTTTTGAATAATCTTGGATAATACACATTTCCTGAATTTGAATAGCGGAACAGTAACTTCTAGCATTTCCACCGTTATTTACGATGACTTATAGCCATTTCCTAATCAGTCATAAACTATATCAGATTTTAAGGCGCTTCATTTTGTGTCTTACTGTGTTATTATGCTTACAGTGTATATTGGCCCTGTAGCCCTTGTCGAAAAAACTTCTCCTCTACTTCTCTACTTGTATAACCGTAAGGGAAGAATTATCTCCCTTGTTCCCTTTGCTAAATTTGTTCTAAGTGGGATTTAGCTGTATCAAAAATTGTGTAGAATTGTAGTATTTTGCAGGAAAGGCATTTGTGAGATTCAAATCCATAGTCTTAACCTGAGAGACCAGGCTTTCGTAAACGTAAAATGACCTAATACCTTAACTGATCCAACAAATGAAAAATAAAGAAATAATACATTGAAATAATTTCAAACTCGATTTAAAAGTGAATTACATTGTCTTGATAATTTCGTTTGAATCAATGCTGATGTTTAAGGTAATGATTATCTAAATACCTATCTGTTGACTAGACCTACTATGCCTACCTCCTCTCTAGGTATGCTATTTCAACGTTAACACAGACGAAACTTAAAACAGTGGAGTAGGGGATGCGTAAAATCCCTCTCCAAAGGCGGTAAGTCTGCATGCTCTCGTGACGTCACCACCGGAAGTCTTCGCTCTCCTCTCAGTTGCAGAGCAAGACAGATCTCTTATCTACGTTCGTCGTTAACAGGTTGTTTTAGATAACCTGTTTTATGTAGGTGTTGATTTAATAAGGGGCCTTGTTGACATGTGCTAGGTGTGCTCAACCTAGCTGGTAGCTGCATGCTTTGCACGTGCAATTCGTGTCTTTTGTTTTCTCTCGCCTTGGTCGGGTGACTTGTGTGAGGAGGGTTTTCGTTGTAACAAGTGCGTCACTCTCTCGTCTTCAGACTTCCGAGCGTATGTTTCGGCCATTCGTAAGTCCGTTACTAATAGGGCTTCGTTTAGGAAGCGTTCAGCTCCGTCGGGTAACTTAGGTCAACGTTGGCAGATTTCTCCCATTTGGCACCCCTCTCCAGAGGACGTGGTGGACATAGTACTCACCGAACGCTCGGATGAGTTTGACCGTGAGTGGCTGGTGTTGTCCGAATCCGGTAGGGGTTCAAGAGATTCGCACTCACCCTGTTTTTCTTCGCGTTCTCGCCCACAGGCTCGTCGCACTCTGTCTCCCCCTTCGCCTCGGGAGGATGACAGGCGTATGTCGCCTCTTAGACTTAAGGTCAGCGAACCCTCCAGTCCCAAGAGCAAAAAGAAGAAGAGCAAGAAAGCCAAGTTTGATAAATTCAAACCTGAGCTTCTTCTTGCGTCCGTTAAGGACATGGTGACTTCCTTACTTGATGCTCGTTTGGGTCTGCTGGGTTTACCCGACCGTACCACCCCCGCTGCTACTCTAGGTCGTGACCCAGATGCGGACTGTGTGTCACAGGGTTCGCTTCCCACTTCCTTAAGGACCTCCGGGTCAGCTGCCTCCTCGCGGCCTTCTCACACCCCCACGCGCAGTGTCACGGTGGTGTCGCCAACCCGTGACTCCTCTCCAGACTCGGATGACCGTGAGGCCCGCTTCGTTGTATAGCGTATCAGTATAGTGTCCGATGCGGAGGGTACGGGGTCATCAGATGACCCTCCGGTCGTGGACTCAGTCGCCATGTTGACTGAGGTGGCCTTGTTTGCGGAGGTACCACTCAATCAGGTCAGCGTCTCGGGACCTCGCTCGACATTGAGTCGGGTGACCCGGTGCTCTTCAAAGCATTCGGCAATGTGGCCGTGGACCACGCGCAGATCATGCTATCGGCTTTGCCGATATCCTCAGGGATTACAGTCCTGCGTAGGGATAACTACTTGCATCGTTCGGGCCTCAACCTCGACCAGAAATCTTTCCTCCGGCAGGCCCCTGCCAACTCTGAATCTCTCTTTGGGGGTCGTATCCCCGAGGTTCTTAGAGCGCGGCAGGAGGCTCAACAACAAGACCTCACCAATCGGCAGACTACGCCCAAACGCCCGGTGACTAACTACCTTCAGGGTCAAGGTCACGGCCAAGGTCAATCAACCCCCAAGAAAGCCAAGACAGACTTTCGGCGGGGAGGGCGTGGCCGCGGATCAACGGGTCAATCTCCCAAGTCCCCCCGTCCCGGCGCAGAAGGGGAAGCAGAGGATGCAATTCATGGTCATCCTCTCTGCTTCCTCCTCCACTGGTTACGTGGTCGGAGGGCTCGGTGGGTGCCGGCTTAAAAGCTTCGTCAGCAACTGGGTGAAGTTAGGGTTAGAATTCGAAAAAATGGCGGCTCATTCACGACTTGAAGGTATTCAACTGCTACTCCCTCGTTCGGCCGCCATATTTTCGACTCTTGACTCTTCCCTCTGTGATGCATACTCTGGAGCGCTCAGATTGCATCGTGTCTCTCGATCTCCAGGATGCGTACCTGCACATTCCGATTCACTGTCGGGATCGCATGGAACCTCTGCTTCATTCTGGACGGGAGACACTTTCAGTGGTGCGTGCTCCCGTTCGGGATATTGTCCGTTCGGGATATTGACTCAGCCTATTGTCCAATTCTTACACCAATGCGACATTCAGTTTCTAATGTATTTGGACGATGGGCTCGCTCAGGACCGTTCTCCCGTCGTTCTCGAGGCACAGCTTAGGTTCACAATAGACCTGTTCCGTCGCCTAGGGTGGTTAGTGAACTTAGAGAAGTCGGACTTGGTCCCGGCGACTCGTCTGAAGTTCTTAGGGGCTATCCTAGACACTCAGCTGTTCCGTGGGTTCATCACGAGGGAGCAGATGGCTCGTTACGATCACTTAATGGATTGCGCCCTCGATGCGTCGCTCTCCCTACATCAGTTGCAAAGAGTGTTGGGGTTGCTAACGTCAGCTCAGGACCTGACCCGCAGGGGGAGGTTATTCCTCCGTCCATTACAGGTGTTCCCCCACATCAGGGAGACTGGTTGTCGTCACGCCATAGCTCTGAACCGGATCTGCATCGCTTCCTAGCTTGGTGGCGGGTGGACGAGAGTTTTTTCTCCGGGGTTCCACTTCGCCCTCGTCCCCCTCAGCTCACCTGTTCGTAGACGCCTCCACTCAGGGGTGGGGGCGCATCTGGGTCACGAGCAGGTGGCGGGAGTCTGGGATCTGTCAGAGCAGACGTCACACATCAATGTCCTCGAGTTGGACGCAGTCTGTCTAGCCATTCAATACTGGCAGGCCCCCTTGCGAGGCCAGTGCCTACGTGTCCACACGGACAGTTCAGTGGCTGCTTGGTCGATAAACAAGCAGGGGTCCACCAGGGCCGAGTCTCTGCTACGCGTGTTGCTCCGGCTCTTTGAGCTGGTGGACGAGGTTGACCTGGACATTCGAGCACTCCACATTCCAGGTGCCAAGAACATCTTGGTGGACGTGCTGTCGCGACCAGATGCCCCTCCCTCGAAGGAGTGGCAACTGAACCTGGCAGTCTTCAGGGGGTTGAGTCTCCAGTTCGGCACCCCCCTGATAGACCTATTCACGATATGCCTCAGTCACCAGTTACCAACCTATGTCTCTCCAGTACCAGACCCGCGAGCGATGGGCTTAGACTCTCTCTCGTTAGGGTGGGAGGGGATGGACGGCTATGCTTTTCCGCCGCCGGCCATCCTCTCCCAAGTGGTAGCCAAGATAGGGACAACTTGGGTCCTTCGAATTCTTCTGGTCGCCCCCTGGTGGCCAGCCCGACCGTGGTTTGTTCCTCTCCGGCGGCTCTGTCATCAGGAACCTGTTCCGATTCAGCCACGGAGAGATCTGCTCCTCAGCAGGCCAAGCGGAAGGTTACAAGAGAACCCTCAGGTGTTCTGCCTTCACGCTTGGCTTGTATTAAGAGAGGGTTAAGGAGCAGTTGTTACTCAAGGTGCGTCGCCAATGCCATAGCTACCTCTCATAGGAAGACCACTAGGAAACTCAGTGGCAGGCCTTCGCCTCCTTCTGTGCTCAGCAGGATTTCATCCCGGCAGAGGCCTCCGTTCCTTACTTGGTTTAGCTACCGACTTTGTCTGCAAAAACCAGGCAGCTGATGAGGCTGGCCGTACCTTCTCTATTCTGGCTCTGGGTTCTGACTCGGGAGAGATGGATCTCTCTCTGTGTCCGTTTAGGGCGTTGAGGGTGTATGTGCAGCGTACCCGCAGGCTGAGGGATGGCAGGCGTCATCTGTTCTTGCCTTACTCGCCGAGGAGCACCAAAGAGCTAGACAAACAAGCGTTTGGGGTGTACCTGAGGTCGGCAGTCATTGATGCGTACAAGGCCGCTGACCTGCCTCCTCCATCGCGTTCCAACCCACATGAGATCCGAGCAGTCTCAGCCACGATGGCTTACCACTGTAACATCGCGGTCTCGGATGTCATGGCTGGGTGTTTTTGGCGTTCCTCAGAGGTTTTTGCCAATCATTACTTAAGAAATGTCTCCACAGCAGATCTCGAAGGCATCTCTAGGCTGGGTCCACAGGTGTTCGATCAGGCGAAGGTGGTCCCCCGACCAGACAGAGAAGGGGACAGTCCTCTTAGGAGTTTTGTTCCCGCGTGTCTTACGATGCTCCTTGTAATAAACTTCGGTTCGCATTGTTTGCTCCTTGTCTGTTGTTTTGTTTCTTCAACTTCGGTTTAACCCGTTGTGTTAATCAGAAGTTGAGTGCCTGGGTTGTCTCTTCAATCCGCTTAGCGGTAGAGATGGTGTCTCCCGGGCTGTGCCTTGTCCTCACCACAAGGTTGAGGACTCATAGGTTAGCTTACACTCAGGGCTTGTAGCTGATCTCGTCTCTACCACATATCTACTGACCCGCCTCCATGCAGTGGGATTCTAGGCATAGTAGGTCTAGTCACCAGATAGGTATTTAAATAATAGTACGTTTTTTATTAAACGTAATTATTTATATTTACCTGTTGACTAGACCTACGCGCTAGGCCCGCCCATCCTCCCCGCTTGGTCTGTCTTGCCTTTTTTTTGGTCCTGTTCGGAGAGTGGAGACTTCCGGTGGTGACGTCACGAGACCATGCAGACTTACCGCCCTTTGGAGAGGGATTTTTCGCATCCCCTACTCGACTGTTTAAAGTTTCTTCTGTGTTAAAGTTGAAATAGCATACCTAGAGAGGTGGTAGGCATAGTAGGTCTAGTCAACAGGTAAGTATAAATAATTACGTTTAATCAAAAACGTACTATTTTAATTTAAATAAATTAATTACATCCGTCTGCATGAACAAATTTGCATGTTTTCATTACTCTTTGATTAAGATTATTATAATATTAAACACCCTTTTTGTACATATGTGCAACAGCGTTATATTGCTAATATTATCCACCACTTATGCATATACTTTTGAATATATGCAACAGTGTAGATATGTGCATGACTTGCATAGTTTTCACTAAAATAATTAAAACTTTACTTTCATGTATAACTTCCACATTTGAATGTTCATAGTGTGTCCGATTTCACATTAATACATGTAGTACGTGTACTTGGAAGGTAATTGGATATAGGGTTTGTAATCTTTTGAACTTATATGGCTGTATCCAAAATGTTTTTATGTAGTCTGGTAATAAATTTTCCAATATTTCAATTTCTTCAAACCTTCATAATTTGTTTGATCTTAACACTGTTCTTGTTACTAATTCCAGCAAAGTCAGATGATCTTCTCTCACAGTTTAACATTATTACATCGTTTTATTGGATAATTTTATCACTTTTGCAATCTACCTACTGCTTTCGACATCCTCAGCCGACTCATTAGTTTACATCCAAGTTTTCCCAACATTTGCATCCATCCCAACAACCCAGAACTAGCCTCATCCAATCATATACCAGACACACAACTCGGCCTCATACAATTTTTAAAGGTTATACCATTACATATACCATTACAAATCCAGATTTAAATGTATCAAGAATATTCACTCCCAGGCTGCTGACGTATCGTATGATGACCAAATCTTCCCACAATGAAGACTGACGATCTTCTGGTCGCTATTGGAGAGTTCGGTCCGTACCAGAAGCGGGTATACTTCCTGGTGTCCCTGACCGCCGTTATAGCGGCCTATCAGGCTCTCTCACCTGTCTTCCTGCTCGAGATGAACAATTACAGGTAACACAGCTAATTAAAGGGGCTGTGTAGTTTTTCTGTGGAAACGAACTTCGTGCGAAGACTTCCGTTGCTGTCAATGCATCACGTTGAACCATGTGAAATCGATATCGTAATTAAGATATAAGTAAAACGTGGGTAAGAAAGACACTATATCCGTTACATACAATATGGTGTATGTTATTTCTTACCTTCGTTTTACCTATATTTTGATGACATTAGAGAACATGGTTTAGGATGTTATTTTGACGAGCGAGAATATTTCCTAAATATGTTTATGAAAATAACAACTCATTTATAACACGCTTTACCTCTTTATATCATGCTTATCAAATACAATAAGTTTACATAAAACGTGATATGATGTTCCTTTACAAAACAACCTTTACCAAGTAATATATATTACAAGGTTAACCTTAACGACAATTCTTTAACATTACACTAAGATTGCCTTAGATGGTGCTTTGTGAAAGGAGGTTCTGATTTATGAATTCTTAAAATAATATCATTCGTAATTTCAGAAGGTTAAAATGCATTACTTAATAAGGTGATAACATGTCTTTTTCCGTTATAACAGATGCAAGCTTCCCTTCTACGAGAACGACACCTATGCAGTACAAAGCCCCTGGCATGCAACCATTATAAACCAAACCATCCCCCTGGTCGATTCCAAAGGGGAGACAACTCAATCTAAATGTCGACTTTACAACATCACCTCTCTTATCCAATACCTAAACACGACCAATCACACTCAAACTGATTGCACGGAATGGGTTTATGATACATCAGTGATCGAGACAACGGCCTTTGCTGATGTAAGTAAGATTATTTAATATTTATATGTATGATATACTATGATAAGATATGAAGTGAATACACCTATAAGCTTTGCTAAATTAAGGTAGTTAATTGTGATGTGTGAACACAAGCATAAAGAAATGAATACAACACTTCATGACTTTATGAAATTCAATCATCGCTTTGTGAAATAATGGGAGCTACCGGTTGAGCCGGACATGTTGGCCACTTTCTCAAACAGCTGTTGAGGTCAACCATGCTCTGTTTCGAATTATCATTTCTACAATAGCCTTGTAAGGTTGCGGGAAAGAATACATAAACGCTTAAAGCTATTTGAGATGTATTTTAGATCAAATTGATTTTCAAATCATTCATTTATCATGAAATAATCATAATATCATTTAAATATCTTTACGTATTTTTCTTCACTTGGCTTTACATATTTTTGTTTCCTTAGGTCGGGAGGTAAATTGAGATGTTCGAAAGATAAGCCCCAGATGACAACATATGACTATATCATTTGTGATTATTCTATGACTTGATAACCATTCAGATGTTCCAGTAACAACATCAACACAGTCGCATAAATCTGTTGATCTTATTTCAGTTTAACATGGTCTGTGAAAACGAAATTCTACGATCACACAGCAATATGATAGACTTTGCCGGCGGGTGTTTAGGAGCGCTCACGTTTGGACCTATCGGGGACATGTAAGTCCACGTTCGAATGGTTCCTTTATGTATGTATCTTTTATCCCATTGAAGGAAATTGAAGTGTTTGATCGCCTGATGAAACATCCCAGGGTGTTACATGGTAGAGGATCGGAACATTAAGTTCAACGAACATGTCATTTCCGTCTCTTCAATGGGCGCCTGTTTTCTTGAGATTTTCAGTACGTTGCCTTTAATGTATTCAAAATGCCATTGTGATGAAAAAATGAAATGAAAATATGTCACTAACTGGTAATTAAATAATAAGTCGTGGAAACAGAATAATATTATGTTGCAACCTGTAATTTGTTAACGTTAATAATTTGTTAAACTAAAGCAAACATATTTTAAATAGGACATCGAGGTATATAGATAAACTAAAATTTCAGATTTGGAAGGAAAAAAGCACTTATCGTTTCTATCCTGATCAACTGTGCAGCGAACATCGCTATAGCCTTAACCAGAAACTACGCCTTGTTCGGGATCATCAACTTCATCCTGGGCTTCACGGGGATGGGGATGTTCATACTGGCCTTTGTGTTGGGTACTTTATCTTTTGAAGAAGGAAATAAATCTCATTTTACTAAAAAGATAAAATGTGTTTATTAACTATTTAACAAATGATAACGAATAAATAATCTACAGACATGTAAACACTGAAGGACAGGAACCACGTACATCTGTATCGTTATCACCACTTCAATACGAAGCGTACCCGTACTAATGCTCCAGGTTGTTTGTAAATATGTTTCAAATGTCATTTCTCTGATTCAAAAAGCTTTTCAAACTTACACATGTACACACGTTCTGAATCTGAACGAAAGACTCATGACTCGTCATCTGTCACTCATTTCAAATCCTTTCCCTTTTTCATGGAATTTTTGGGAATTAAAGCTCATCTTTTCCCCAATCAGTATCGAGAAACTTTAGGACTAATTGCATGGATATCTTATTCAAGCAACACTGTCTCTATTGCTCAATGGCTGAGACATTCTGCTGTTGATCAAGTGTTTTAACAAACAAACGTTGGTCTGCGCAAGGTTTATTGAATCTTCATTAGTGACTTTCACCGGATGTCGACACCTGTGAGAAGGGTCCAGCTTAAAGGTACATCCATTGTGTTGTTGGGGGTCAAATATGCCAAACGTTATAAATGGTCTTATTTTATCGAGAAGTACCAACTGTTACCGAAAACTACCATTTTGATGATATTCGACTTGGTATATTGACGATATGAAGGTAAAAGTATCGATTTCTGATCGAAAACCGGACAATGCACCGAGTGTGGCGCGCGCCAATGAGTCAAACGTAATTTTGGAATCTTATTTAAACCAGACAAAATAACAAATTTGGGTTGATAGTGTTCAAAAGGCCATATAACTACTGTGCATGTAAATAGGACGTGCACTTTCGGTTTCTGCACATGCATAATGATGTTACTCGATTTTAATTGGAAACTAGTAATTATGATATGTTTGGCGATTGGGGATGAATATGCAAGCTGAGTGAATTTGTTTGTATTGTAAACAGCACATATGGTGTTTTGGAACGTATTAAAACCAAATAAAATTTTCGGAAACACAATGGATGCACCTTTAACACTGGAATATAAGTAATGTTCATACATCTTCAACATACTTTCATGACATTCTAACAGAGTATATATATATTCTTGTTACACTGTTTGTTTATTCAGGGACTGTACGGTGTGTACATGGTATAGGGCAGAAAGTACAATTAGAGTTATTCCCAGTGATGCTATTGACTGACAACTACTGTGACATGAGTATAAGACACGAGCGTATGTTGACACATCCGTTTACAGTGATCACACTTGTTGGTCAAATGGAATGAAATTATAGCTGAATGATATCCCACAACACAGATCCATTAAATTCTAAAAAAATCGAAAACAAATCAGATTTGTAAAAATCATATAGGCCAGAAACTGCATGACAGGCCCTCGTACATCATGACACTTCGATAAAGAACGATACCAATCTAATTTCAAGATGAGGTATAAACCCAAAGTGTTTATCCTTGCAGCGGTAGAGTTGGTGGGTCCTTCCAAGCGTACTATGGCAGGGATAGTCATCGAGTTCTTCTGGTGCGCGGGACTCTTCGTTCTGACTGGGGTGGCATACCTCATTAGACAATGGAGGAACCTGCGTCTCGCTCTCGGCATACCTTCTGTGCTCATCATCTCCTACTGGTGGTGGGTACAACACGTACAGTCGCAAATATCTAGCAAATATCAAGCGAATATCTAGCAAATATCAAGCAAATATCTAGCAAATAGCTCGCAAACTCCCAATATTCCTAAATATGTCGTCATCTGTCAGCATGCCCAACTAGAAGGATGAGCTATCAATTAGATATTTCTCTCCAAGGTTGATCCCCGAGTCTCCAAGATGGCTGCTGGCCAGAGGAAAGAAGGAGGAGGCGGTGGCGGTAGTGAGGAGGATAGCGGAGTCCAACAATGTGGATCTGGACGAGACTCTGCTGGAGAACCTGACTCTGGAGGAAGAGGAGGACACGGAGAGGTTCACCAGTCTCTTCACCACACCCTCCATGGTGCTCAGGGCTGTCATCATCTACTTTAACTGGTAGGTACACTGAAGTAAGTGCATGCAAACTATAGATACATGGTGACACAACTGAGTGGGACAGTTTGTCGATGAACGATGGAAAAGGTAAGAATAAATGAGGAACTTTCAATGCGACCCTTTTAGAAGACGATCCCTTGAAATCGAGTGTCATCTCATAGAATTGCTTCTCTCCAGAGTAAATTATACAGTAGGACACGGATATAACGAACTCCAAGGAACCAAATAATTTAGTTCACTATATCCGCGTTAATGATATTATATAGGGCTTTTGACGGGACTTGTAAATTTGTTCGTTATAACAGCTTGTTCGCTATATCCGTGTTCGCTATATCCGTCTTCTACTGTATGTATATATGCATCTCCCAACAAAAGATTGGACGTATATACATATGTCCTTAATCTGATAAGTTATCGACTATCATCTATTTACTCAAGGTTCGCCATCACCATCGTGTACTACGGACTAAGTCTGAACGTGGGCAACATGAGTGGAGACATCTACCTGAACTTCTTCCTGTCCAGTCTGATGGAGGTTGTGGCAGGGATCCTCGGCCTCATCATGCTCCGGTATATGGGCAGGAGAACTGTACACGCACTCAGTATGGTGGTAGGGGGGCTGGCCTGCCTCGCAACCATCTTCCCCGTGCTTTATGGGGGCAAATGTGAGTATGATCAAGCAGGGACTCTCTAATTAGAGTTCATAGTACCTGGATCAAGGTAGTAGGGGTAGTTGGGGATTATTTCGGATATTGCAATTCAATGAAATGTATGAAATTCTTTTTGTCATATTTTGGATGACGGCTTCTGGCAGTAGTGAAGGAATTATATCATGAACATCTGGTGTCGTTAATGATTTTCAGTGATTTGTTCAATTGTTATCATTATTGATGTTTCCTTTTCACATGTCTTTTTTTCTGATGTAAAAAGATCTTGATGACTATTTTAGGATTGTTTTACATGTTGTTTTTGTGCCTCCTTTATATAACGGCAACACATTGTATAAAGTAGATTTTGTACAAAAAGTTGGGGCTGTTATACTTCGAGAGGTGCACACAAAATGTAAAGAATGATGAGCATTAAAACTCTTCCAAAGGTATCTACATAAATCTATATTGTCCTCACCATTAATCATATGAGTTTGCAGTTTGCTACATACAACATGGCGGACTCCTTATCAGCCACTGAGCCATCAAGGATGTTAGTGTTTCAAATACAAACTTATTTGTGGAAAATATACTTATAACGTCAATCGCTAGATCTTTTATCTACAACATGACATGTGATAAACAATGTTCATATTACGAAAATGTAATGCAGTTTGGTTCCAAAGAGAAGTCCCCATTCGAGTAACGCGCGCTTAGGGTATCTGACGTCATATAAAAAGAATTCCCTTTATTGCATAAAACGTACACAGCAGCAACAGTTTCCGTCTCTAGCGCAAGTCGCCATAGCAACCCATGTGCTGCACGTGCTTCTCTTGCAAGTTACACTTGTCACACATTACTGAATGTGACGATTGCTTTATAAACAATGTTTCTAAATGTCCCGAAAATATACAAATTATTGCCTGTTTAATGTACTTTTAATTGAGATAAAGCCAGCAAATTATGAAAAATGTTTACTCTCATTGATTATAAACTTCAAGCAAAATACCTAGTTGGATAAAATTATTCCAATATCTGTAGCAAATACACAATTAAATGAAATGGTAAATAAATAACCGCCAATAATTATATAATTCAATATCGTTCATTGCTCATAAACTTTGTTATTCTTTAGTGCCTTTGTATACAGTCTGTGAGTAAGACCACAATACTTTGCGATTGAAAATAAAACTTGATCTATAATTAGACTGGGAAACACCTTTACTAATTAGTGCAATTTCTCGGCTTATTTTGGATCGATAAAATCTGTGAAAAATTCAGTGTAAATATTCCACAGAGATAGATTTTTGGCAATTTTCCTTGATGACTCTTTAATATGATCATTATATCATCAAACATTTCACATTCTTGCACTCTTTTTATCAATACTTTATTCCACACTTTTGATTAACTGTTGTATCGTACGAGGAGCAGTCTACGAGCCCTGAAAGAACGATTATCTATAGTTTATAGAGTTGTTGGGCACTCATAGAGGATATTATATGAGTGTCTATGTCATACTATGTTTACGACACGAGTGCCTGAATATTAGTATTTCCCGAGCGAGAGCGAGGGATATACCGATATTCAGGCACGAGTGTCGTAAACATAGTATGGCATAGACACGAATATAATATTCTGTTTATTACTGAAGTCGTGAAAACACACTAAAATGCACTTTCAACCATAGGCTGGCGACCCGTCATAGACGAAACGTGACGTCATATCATTGTTTATGACGTCACGTCACCATGACAAAGTGATATGTTGCCCTAGGGCATCGTATGAAAAATATGAACCCCGATATGATTGCCCCCGTAGGTAATAAATATACTTATTTTACTTTGGTGTTCATTCATTGGATATGGGACACTAAGCTACGATGCTCAACATACCAATTGATGTTAACAATCAACCGTATTCATGTAATACGAAGAGGGAAACATTCCTGTCATACTCATCATCTTGGTGTAGTTTCAAATCAAGATTTGATGTGATGCAAATAACACCACGTTTGATCATCCACATGCACAAAGAAGAATAAGATCGAAAACGTAAAATTAAAATTTATGAAAAAACAATAAAGCAAATTCCAGTCTCTCACTGATCATAGCCCTGTTGCTGACACGTGCTCTGATCGTCAATCTATATTCGTGCAGACAATTAAATATGTATTGGGAATTACTGTCACGTAAATCACAAACTGGGTAAAGGTAAGTTAGGTAAGGTAGCTTGTTATTATTCACCTCATAATCCTGAACAATAAACTGACAACCCACCTGTGATGTGCATGCAACTTACACCTAATCAAAACATTGTGAATCCTTACACATACATGTACATCTCTACTTAAATATGACAACAGAATTTGTACTATTGAAATTGTGGATGGTTGAAAAAACACCAGATGACCTAGAAATGATACATGCAAATACTAAATTCAAAAGCTTATTGAGGTTATGTTTTGTTCCAGCCACAGAATGGGTGTTAGTATTCCTGGTGATGATGGGCAAGTTGGGGGCATCAATAGCGTTTGGTGTGATCTTCATCTTCTCTGCTGAACTCTTCCCCACCGTGGTGCGGCAGTCAGCTATAGCCTCCTGCTCGCTCTTTGAGGGCATTGCGGGCATGGTGGCGCCCTATATTGCAGATCTGGTAAGTCATCATTGTTGTGCGTCAGTCAGCTATAGCCTCCTGCTCGCTCTTTCAGGGCATTGCGGGCATGGTGGCGCCCTATATTGCAGATCTGGTGAGTCATCATCATTGTTGTGCGTCAGTCAACTATAGCCTCCTGCTCGCTCTATGAGGGCATTGCGGGCATTGTGGTGCCCTATATTGCAGATCTGGTAAGTCATCATTGTTGTGCGTCGGTCAGTTATAACCTAATGCTCGCTCTTTGATGGCATTTCGAGCATGGTGGCGCCCTTTATTGCAGATCTGGTGAGTCATCATCGTTGTTGTGCGTCAGTCAGCTATAGCCTCCTGCTCGCTCTTTGAGGGCATTGTGGGCATTGTGGTGCCCTATATTGCAGATCTGGTAAGTCATCATCGTTGTTGTGCGTCAGTCAGCTATAGCCTCCTGCTCGCTCTTTCAGGGCATTGCGGGCATGGTGGCGCCCTATATTGCAGATCTGGTGAGTCATCATCATTGTTGTGCGTCAGTCAACTATAGCCTCCTGCTCGCTCTATGAGGGCATTGCGGGCATTGTGGTGCCCTATATTGCAGATCTGGTAAGTCATCATTGTTGTGCGTCGGTCAGTTATAACCTAATGCTCGCTCTTTGATGGCATTTCGAGCATGGTGGCGCCCTTTATTGCAGATCTGGTGAGTCATCATCGTTGTTGTGCGTCAGTCAGCTATAGCCTCCTGCTCGCTCTATGAGGGCATTGCGGGCATTGTGGTGCCCTATATTGCAGATCTGGTAAGTCATCATTGTTGTGCGTCGGTCAGTTATAACCTAATGCTCGCTCTTTGATGGCATTTCGAGCATGGTGGCGCCCTTTATTGCAGATCTGGTGAGTCATCATCGTTGTTGTGCGTCAGTCAGCTATAGCCTCCTGCTCGCTCTTTGAGGGCATTGTGGGCATGGTGGCGCCCTATATTGCAGATCTGGTAAGTCATCATTGTTGTGCGTCGGTCAGTTATAACCTAATGCTCGCTCTTTGATGGCATTTCGAGCATGGTGGCGCCCTTTATTGCAGATCTGGTGAGTCATCATCGTTGTTGTGCGTCAGTCAGCTATAGCCTCCTGCTCGCTCTATGAGGGCATTGCGGGCATTGTGGTGCCCTATATTGCAGATCTGGTAAGTCATCATTGTTGTGCGTCGGTCAGTTATAACCTAATGCTCGCTCTTTGATGGCATTTCGAGCATGGTGGCGCCCTTTATTGCAGATCTGGTGAGTCATCATCGTTGTTGTGCGTCAGTCAGCTATAGCCTCCTGCTCGCTCTTTGAGGGCATTGTGGGCATGGTGGCGCCCTATATTGCAGATCTGGTAAGTCATCATCGTTGTTGTGCGTCAATCAGCTATAGCCTCCTGCTCGCTCTATGAGAGCATTGTGGGCATAGTGGCGCCCTATATTGCTCATTATGACTGACAAGTGGTTAAGTTATTTATAGATCGATTGGCTCTGACAGTTGTAGTATTTCACATTCACATGACAATCTCTGATATATTTTGTCAAAATGATTTTATAAAAACATGTAATTAATTCTTTAAGAATTATTGTTTTTATTTTGTCAGGGCGTGCTTGTAAAAGGTCCCATTCAAGAGGCGTTGCCCCTTATTGTTTTTGGGTGTCTGACCGTTGCTGCCGGATGCCTTTCTTTGTTACTACCGGAAACACGAAACCGAAAGTTGCCTGATACCATAAACGACGCCCTCATGTTTGGAAAGAATGAGAAAACAACTCTTGGGGATCAGAGTTCTAAACCCGATTCAAAAGAACAAGTGTTTTGATGACATTCGTTCATTATAAACATGTTTTGTAATTGATGAACGTTCATATACTATGCGTGGATATATGTCAGTATATCTACATATCCTGTTATACCCATATAGATCTGTTATTACATATTTTATGTTTTATTTTACATATATTTGATTTTTTTTTACATAGTCACTCAGACCCACAACTATTAGGTATTAAAGTTCTAGTTTGTTGTTTGAGTAGAAACTACGTTTCAAATTATGTTATGTTATCAAGAAGAACTAACAGTTTGCGAAAACTATCGTGTTAATGCTAGTTGACTCACTATAATGACGATATTTAGGTGAAAATAGTGATTTCCGGTCGAAAACCGGACAATGCATGCGTGTCAATAAGTCAAACGTAATTTTGGAAATGTATCAGACAAAACGACAAATTTTGTTTGGTAATGTATAATTTAACTACTGTGCATGTTAATGGTGCGTATGGCTTATTATTTAAAACACCGAACGTCCCTTTTACGCACATTCATTGAACAATAATTAGCTCAAACCAATCTGAGAACGTTCTTGTTGGAAACAGACGAAGGCTTTCGATTCTCATTTGTGTCATATATATATTTGTAGATAAGCCTCACGATCATATTGGCGCTAGGAAACCTTCAAATATCAGTTTTTCCCCATATGATTAAAATATAAATGCAGTCTTTGAAGGACGTTTAAACTTAGATTCTCTCGATAACAGCTGTTGAAACACATTAATATGTTCAGAACTGCTTGTATATGCTTACTCCTTCGCCTGGTAGATGTGTTGAGTAGCACTATACTCGCCATGTATGTTCGCCATGTATGTTCACAATAAATGGTATATATATAATATACAGGAAGGTTCTGATGTACTCTCTGGGTTACATCGAGTTTAAGTCTATGTTTATATTTAGTATATTGTACTACATGTTCAGCCTAAAAAAATAGGGATGTGGTACAATGTACTAGATAAACTGGAACCAGAGATCTACGTGCTGCTGACAATATCTACTAATCAATCCATAGCTCTTCTTGGCGGACATCAGCTCGACATTGACAACAAGTTACTTGCCAGAATTGCTGATATTTCATCTCAACGATAAATGTTTAATTCAGCTTCCACTTTTAAACCTTAACCCTCTAATATTACCTCATATCTCCTGTTTGGAAGTATTAAAGATTCCCACTCACTGTTATGGCATATGCGTTCTGTTTAAGGGCTACATTTATTAAAGAAGTGTTAGTTTCTAAAAGTGTTTTATATTCGTCTAAATGTTTATTTCAATATACTCTGTCTGATAATGTCTTCTTAAAAAACTTACAATAAATATTTTGTATTCATCCCGAAACTTGTACTTTTTTAAAAGATAATAATTAATAGGATTATTTCATAAATAGTAGCGAATTGACATATTATTGTTTCAATACAAATATAATAGATAAATTAAGATTGCGGTATGTTCTATATGCATTGACGAAGTCCCCGTCACAATTATTTAAAAATATGACATGGGACTAAAATTAGATATATTACTAGTCATCGTTGACTAACACCAAACATTAACTATTTACAAACTGTTTATTGTAGATAGCATAATTATGTTTACTGTAACTAATGTCACTGATGATGGATACAACCAAAGATATATTATATTAGATATTTCAAATGGTTTCTATTGTTTTGACAGACGTGATGACCATTTCCCTGTGAATGGATTAAGAATGTATATTTCAGCATACTACTATATATTTAATATACTTTAAAAAAAAGTCAAATTACATAGAAACAATGATAGAATTATCGTACATTGGATTGACGATTTCATCTCGATCAGGGAAACCTTGAAATACACAATAATAGAAGTTTGTTGTTGATCTTACTGATGTTTCCAGCAAGAAACTGGTAGGTGTAATCCATTGTCAGTCTCTCCTCTGTATCTTAGCAGCATCCTCAAGAGCTTAGCGTCTCATGTACAATATTAATTATAGATGTCGTATGATAACAAAGTCAGTTGATATTTTTCTAAAAGTTGTTACCCAATGTAAAAAATTGTCCAAAGAAAGACGTATAATAATATGGAAATGTCGGAGTGGCAGATTTGGTTGGCCTAGAACATCGTGACAGTACCTCGGATTTCATGTTCACATGCGGCACAAGCTTTCATAGTCGCTGCGCATGCCTCACATGTGACCACGTGACCAGAAAAGGAAGAAACAACATGTCGGCCTTCCGGTGACCGCACACTTTACACATCCATCGAATGACATTCACTCTGCCCATAATTGTTATGGATTTTTCCTTCCCTGACATATCCTGACATAAAAAAACAGTGTGTTACATGTTTAGTATTTATATTCCATCAATCTAATTAATGAAAAAAATGAATTATGTTATATGCTTTTCAAACTTAAAATAATTAAAGTGAATGAAAGAATTGAATTTTTTGGAAAAAAAAACATTTATAAAATTTAATACACTTGAATTATAAAATGTTTTTCATTTATCTTCACCCGAATTGGAAGTAAGAGAGGTAAAATTATTTTGATTAATTTGATAATATGACATAATAAACGCGATTTACTTACTTTCTAAATCATATAGACACGCTGATCGAAATGTTCAGACCTGTACAGTATGTCACAAGACCAAAACGAACTTTCAACAGGATATTGATGTCAGATTGACGTAAGTTCTATTGAAACATAATCACATGCGACATAGTTGGAGATCACGATTAAGATAAGTACACGTCATGGATATAAATAGCAACAAGTAGCTGGGTGTTTAGTTCAAGCGTGAGTGGTTTATTACTAACAATGCAAAACGATTAATTACAATTGTGCATTGATGTTACAAGTCCAAAAACAATTAAAATAATATAATAATTACACAAAAGTTAGTATTTAAACATAATCAAATGCAACCTTGTAGATGGATATTGTAAGAATGAGTAAACGTCTTGGACAAATTTTAACAACTAGCTGAGTGTTTTGTCCAAGTGTGAATGGTTTATTACATAAACTGTAAACTCGTTAATCGTTAATCATACATGTTCTTATTCTGCGTGAGGGCTTATCAAAGATATTCATCTTTAAATCTTCAGTAATAATTAGTAAAAATTTGTTTAAAAATGAGAAGAGAATGCTGAAATGTCTTACCTTAATTTGGATGAAATTTAAATTCATTTAATAAATTTGAAAAACCATTTGAAGTCGCTTAATTGTCAGATTATCATATATATATAAACACATTTGCCAATTTGATGAAAACAATTAATGTTTTTTGATATTTAATTTTAAATAATAATCATTACGCTGCATGATATGCAATGAGGTATGCATATTAAATTGAATATTGAATTTAAAAATATAGAATATATTGATATTACAGTTTCAATAATAAGCCAGGTGCTAAACGCTATAAAACAGAAAACTAATGTCTAATAAAACTTTCAAAAGAAACCCCCTACTCAGGTTGAAGAAACACACACTCTAATACAGTTTTTAGAATCAGCCGAATAAAATATTTCATCATACAATCATAAAAAGAGTTTACAAGACCAGACAACAACTTATCCATAAGTGAAGTTTTCAAGATATGTAGAATCCAAAAGAACAGTTTTTAAAAGTTCATGGCAACTATCAATATTTTAAAAGTGGAAAAGTTATTAACATCAGTAAAGTTTGGCAATAAAAATGTTCTGTTGAAACAATATTAAATATTTTCTATACACATTTGGAACTACTACATGTAGGCCTACAGATAACAGAAGTGTTGATACTAAAATGTAGGAAATAACGACTATAGAATGCACAAGAATATAGTACAAAAACAGAAACTAAAGTAAACAACAGCAGTAAAAACACGATGCCATGATCTCTAAGAAAAACCAATATCACCCAAGTGCTACCACATACATGTCACTAGTGGGTTAAGTATTTTAAAATCTGCGGGTGGTAATGCATAAAGGACATGCTCATGTCATTACGAAGGAAGAGTTGGGAAAAGGTGAACAAATTAAGCTAGCGAGTATAAGGACTTACTTATATTACCTCATGAAGCACACAATGCAAATGGGATGTCTCATAAGTGTAGTTGGTCCATGCTCTACTAGAAGGGTTCCTTACCTTACTTTAAACAGACTTGTTCTTGGAAGAGATACTTAGCATCTTCAGGTTAGTTAATTGTAAAGTTCTACATATTGACGCACCCTAAGAATCAATTTATTGAATAAAAGGATCCGTGAATAGCTAACACTGGAAGAAGGGCTATATACACCTAGAGGCGAGGATGGTACGTTATTTCGGTACTCACTGTACGAAAGCATTGAAAAGAAATAATACCAACTGTTACTTGATCAGAAAAATGGAAAATTAACATAACATAAGAAGTTAATCCATCATACGTTGTTATTACATTCAGGACTTCAACAACATATGGATATCATTTTCAAGAGCACCATGTGCCAAAAAAGGCTGAAGCGATTTAGCCACTTCACTACACACACAGTCCTTTGGTTTGGAATTTTATGAAGAAGTTGACGGTAGGATTTGGTTTTCTTGACAATGGTGTTCATTGTTGTGGAATGAAAAATTTGGAATGCCTGATAATTGTGTTGTGATACATGTTCCGTTCGTAACATATCCCTGACGTTTCATTGAACGCTATATTGCCATAAAATTATAACTTCAAATACATTGCAAGTTTCAATGAAATAATCTGAATTGGTGGCATCGCATGAATGCTCAAGTAGGCGAGGTCGACTTATCCACACAAAGACAAATACCTGCAGTATAGAAGGCACTTGTCAGGAAGAAGTACAGTTTACCTTGTCCCTGTTTCTTGACATTGCGGCGCAATTATATTCACAGTATGTTTAACGGCTATCTCTCTTAACGCTACACTTCAAACGACCATTCATTGTTAATTGTCTGAAATATGTAAGCTGCAAGGGATCCACATGCTTTTATGTGATGACCAATTGCTGATGAATGATGAAGGTGAAAGGAAAATGAAGCTAAAAACATATTTTGTAGAACACGTAGGGGCGTGCTACCCTTTGATCATCGCTTAATTTGGAATAGTATAGTATAGTATAGTATAGTATAGTATAGTATAGTATAGTATAGTATAATACAGTATAGTATAGTATAGTATAGTATAGTATAGTATAGTATAGTATAGCGAACATGCATGACTTCACGACTTTACTCTGAAAACAGCCGTCTTCTAGATCCACCTTGAGTCTGTCCGCCTTGTGGCAGGTTTCCAAGGACAGATACCTGAAAAGGATTAATGATTAATGCGATACCGCAGTTTATAATGCAATTGAAAATACGCAATTTTTTCTTCAAACAGATATATAACTGGTTCATTGTGAATTGAGAAGACAATTACAGCCGATTTTGGAAATGTAGTTTATTTTATAATAACAGATCAACAACCAGTTTATGTGCATGAACAAATACAGGAATATTTAACAGCATAACGTGGCATCTTACCGGGCGGGGTCTCTTCCCGTGTAGACGGCGGATGTGCTGACAGTTGGGGAAGAGATCCCCGTGAGAGAGGAGCGGATCCTCTCCCTCCTGTAGACGGAGCGACTGATCACACTGGTAGCAGGCCAGCATACCATTTCCTATGGAAGGAAGGGATAACACTTAGTCAAACGCATTCATCATTTTGATATACCTATAGGTAGATTATTAATAAATCATAAAATACCAATGATAAACGTTTGATGTCGACTTGCACACCGTCATATATAGTGACAACAGTTTTGATTGTTATCAGTGATTACTGTTTCTTCGATGCAGAGTTACCATTGATCAGTATTTGAGTCATTACAGAAACAATAGTCAACATATCGTAGAACCAAATAACAAACGACAATGAATCGAAATTGAATTTAAGTATGAGTATACTCACTTCCCATGTAAAATCCACCCTCGGCCAGATAGCTGGAAGATACACCCTGTACCTGGCGCTGGGGAAAGGTGGCTTTCCTCTCGAACAGATACCGGTACCTATTGCTGGTAGGTTCGCCCGTACCGTGATGCAAGCACCATTTCAGGCCCTTGGTCATTGACGCTTTGTTTGTGTCGTTGTCTTGGACACCCAAATTCCACAGAAGTCTGGGAATGTTATGGGTGTCCTCAGCGGTATAGCTTCTCTGGCCCACCTCCATCATAGTTCACAGTTTGCTCAGAGACAACTCGCGGGGAACCTTTGGTTCCTTGAGGTCCCCTCGCTCCCTCACACAGATCAACTATTTGTTTGATTTTAAAGATTGTAAATGCAGAAAGGGCAACAAGGTCAGTATTTCTATCGAATATGAGTTTAAAATGAGAATGAATTTGTGTATCTTCCGTCAACGCAGAAAAAACGTGGCTATATTCCAGTGTATCCAGGTTTCTGAAATGAATTCAACGTGTGTCTTTTAGATTTTGGAATACTGGTTGCTTTAACAAGGTGTTCTCCTAGAACAACATACAGTGGGAGTTAATTGGCTTGTCAACACTCATAAACACTTGAATAAATAAATTCCGGTTAAAGGTCCTTACATCTGTAGAAATTAATCTTGTCATGACTATCAGTGTCTACAACCTTACCATATCACCATATCCGAAGAAGAATGGTTTCTCATATTATCAACTGTTTTAGGTGTAAAACAGGCTTTTTTTTCTCTTTTTTTTATCGCGTTATATTGAGGATCTCTGGTAAATAAAGTCGTTCATAAAATCCTTGTTTGGAACCTGAAACCAGCATGTTAACAGCCGCGCTATATGAGTTGTTTTAATTTGTACTGTGGAAAATCATTTGCCTCGTTGGCGCAGTAGACTAAAGCGCTAGTTCACGTACTACAGCTGTTTGTGGATACGGGTTCGAGACGCACTTATTTCAAAACATTTGCTGTTCATATTCTGTCATAAATTTGCGATTTTTTTTCTAAATAAATTAGTTTCTTAGGATCTTTACTTTCAAGCCGTCATCTTAGCAAATATATTAGGGTTTACAATCATTATAATTCCTTCTAACAGTGTTTACAACTGTCCGTGTAAACCCTCCTCGGGGGAATTTAAAATAATGTAAGTCCCTCGTACCGGGTGATACGGTTTAGCAAGGTCGTTTCCAGTATGACGTTATATGGCTAGTAGGTTGATAATACCAGTAACTGGTAAGCTAAAATAACACTGACCTCTTTACAACAACTCCTCTTCAATGGGAAGAAATAATACCGAAATACAATTGTAACTTAATCAATGTGCTGTAGTCATGATCATGTTATGACCATTAGCATATGCAGAAGATACTTAATATATAGAGGAATGTTTGTGACGCAGACCTATTCTTGAATAATGCTCTGAAAATAGAACCACGTAAATTGAGTCAAGCAACGGTTTTAACTATTTTAACGCCAAGTCACACAACTTTCTTTTTTCTGATTTAAGTGAATTGATTTCTGTTGTCATCAGTTTTAATGTAATCAAGCTCGATAAAATATTCGATTGTTTATGGTTTTAATTGTTTTTGGATACAAATCAATGAGCACGCTCGTAGTTTTCATAATAATCTCTATTGTTTTGTACAAATCTAATTTTCGTTATTGCTCAATTTTCTTAGGAAAAGAGCGAAATTTAGCATACTAAAAATACAATACGACAACAGAATCACATGCTCATAGCCAATGTATGAACATGATACCCTAACTGCACATTCCCTTATCTGAGATCATGCTTTACTGTTAAATGTAACTAACAAGCGTGTGTTGTTTCTACATTAGGTCAAACTTAAGTGTGATCTAGATCAGTCCATATTTTCGAAGCTGTCTTAGTGTTAAGATAGTCGTAAGCCAATGTAAATGTATGACACTTACGAGTAACTTAGTGTTAAGAGAGCTTCGAAAATATGGGTCCTGCTCAGTACAAGTTAAACCTACCTTTGTGCAGGACGATGCGATGATATAGCACAGCGGCAAGGCTTCCTCACTCAATGTCCGGTACACGCTACCACATGAAATTACCTATATAGCGGCGGTCAACACAGTACATTTCCAATAAACACCTGAACGATTAAAATATAACCACTGTCAATCTCGATTAAGAGTAGCTTATATTTCAGTCCAGACGGGTAAACTGAACCAGATCTAATTGAATACTCTAATTGAAGACTCTCTTTGACCTGTTTGTAGATATAACTCTGGGTTTTACACAACCCTATAGATAGACGGGGATTTCCCATCATCATTAAATATAGCTGAAAAGCCTAAAATACTTCCAAGTCACTTCCGCGTTGGTGACGTCTGTGTTCACGATATCCAATAATCCATATTTGTTTTCAACACTTTATCTGGGTAACTGATGTTACACTTTCAAGACGTTTTACTCAACTAATTACAACTGTTTAATGTCCATATAGGTCAATGTTAGCATCATGTACAGAAATATAATAGTGTGATACAACATAACGTATGTCATATATATAAATTCGTGGATCGGTAGTGCTCAGTTTTCAATGACTTTACGCACTGAATTAACAGCGCTCAGCGTATTCGCTAAAAGTTTATTTATATCACTCAGCTGAGAGCTGTAAATTCAGTCCATGTCTGTAGTTGGATAGGTAGTTCATTTCCTCCAAGATGGTGTTGGTCGCCCGAAGATTTGCTTGTAGTTACTATAAAGCAATAAAATTGTTACGGTAAGATAACACGAACGATTCAAGTATGTTCCATGTATCAAGGATGGAAAGTGATAGGAGAAAACTCTTTTCGAGATTGATTACTTTTGCTAGGAACGAAATATCGACTTTTTCTCGATTTGACGTGTAAAAATCCGTGTTTCAAGTGTCATAACTTGAGAAATAATGCACCGATTTTGATGATGTTTGTTTTAATCGAAAAAGAAAACACTTTAAATGAGTAAAAATGACTCTGTGTCTCTTTTTACTTTTATATATTATTCCTAATACTGCAATGTTTTTCTAAAGTGCGTAACAAATGATACAGAAAGATAACGTAACTCGATGAAAGAAAGTAGTAATTGATAGTTTATTTGATTCACATGATAATTCCTAAGAAGTAAGATGGCTCAGGCATTAATTCATGTCGTCATTGTGACATTGTTTAAAAAATGTATTAATTGTGCGATGTCATCATTGTGTTTAAGAAATGCATGGATTGTGCGATGTCGTCCTTGTGTTGAAGAAATGCATTTTGATTGTGCGATGTCATCGTTGTGTTTAAGAAATGCATTTGATTGTGCGATGTCATCGTTGTTTTTACGAAATGCATTGATTGTGCGATGTCGTCCTTGTGTTTAGAAATGCATTTTGATTGTGCGATGTCATCGTTGTGTTTTAGAAATGCATTTGATTGTGCGATGTCATCGTTGTTTTTACGAAATGCATTGATTGTGCGATGTCGTCCTTGTGTTTAGAAATGCATGGATTGTGCGATGTCGTCCTTGTGTTGAAGAAATGCATTTTGATTGTGCGATGTCATCGTTGTGTTTAAGAAATGCATTTGATTGTGCGATGTCATCGTTGTTTTTACGAAATGCATTGATTGTGCGATGTCGTCCTTGTGTTTAGAAATGCATGGATTGTGCGATGTCGTCCTTGTGTTGAAGAAATGCATTTTGATTGTGCGATGTCATCGTTGTGTTTAAGAAATGCATTTGATTGTGCGATGTCATCGTTGTTTTTACGAAATGCATTGATTGTGCGATGTCGTCCTTGTGTTTAGAAATGCATGGATTGTGCGATGTCGTCCTTGTGTTGAAGAAATGCATTTTGATTGTGCGATGTCATCGTTGTGTTTAAGAAATGCATTTGATTGTGCGATGTCATCGTTGTTTTTACGAAATGCATTGATTGTGCGATGTCGTCCTTGTGTTTAAAAATGCATTGATTGTGCGATGTCATCGTTGTGTTTAAGAAAATGCATTAATTGTCCGATGTCGAAGAAAATGGTGCGGTATAAAGCGACAGTGGTGTGGCGTGGTGTGAGAGGAAAATTGTAGGTCTCATGAGAATGTAAGAGTTTATAGAGCAAGAAGCTTGACCAATCTATCATTGTACCATATTTAAAAAAATCTGCTCGTGAGTGTTTAGGCATCGCTACATCAGTCAGATCACTTAAACTACCTTCGAGGAAAAAAGCTCTTGGGCGCCTTGGCCGAACTATATACATTCGTTTCAGAACTATTTGTTTGTATTGATCAACGAGTGTTATTAAGCCATTGGTAACACTTATTTACATTTTCGTGAGGCCACTATATTTCAGGAAGAACAACGTGCTACAGCGCCTTTAAGCCCAAGCACTTCTTGTGCCAATGCCTTTTCAATTTGATCAACATGCCAGACCTTTCACAACTTAAAAACAGGAAGCTGATTGATGACTTCATTCTTGGCTTGTATCCTTGAGTAAAGTATTTAGTGATATTTTGAAGCGGCCGGAAGATGCATTATACGATTTATAAGCATGGCTCAGAAGGAAGACCGTCTTCATAGCTTGGTAGGAACAACCCATGCTTCGTCTTCGTTCATCGTTGATTATAATTAAAGGCTCTTTTGTACACGTTTCCAAACAACAGGTTCGTTGCATTATATTTACATACTGTTAACACCTGTTGATAATAGACACGATATCCATTAGGAGTTTCCTGCACACAAACTTTTGCTTTGTTTTGTTTATGTTAGTAATAGTTTTGAGACAGCCTGAAGATATTTATAAGCATGGCTCAGAAGGAAGACCATCTTCATAGCTTGGTAGGAACATCCCATGGTTCGTTGCTTGTCTTAGTTAATTAAAGGAACTTTTGAGACGTCAACATCACAACGAAACATCACAATACCGGCACAATAAAAATACAGCTTACAAAAAGAGAAACATCTATCGCGAGAGATGGGGAGAGTATGTAGTAGTGCCGTCAAATAGAAGCGTTTCGTCGTCTTGTCGCTAGCAGAGGCGATGAAGTGCATGACGTCATTTCCGTCTAAAAAAAAGAACTTTTTGTAACATGACAGGCGACATAGGTAGCGATATTATATTATGTTTCTGTAAGATAACAAATATATGTATGTGTTATAAATATTTAATATATCATGTATATTTCCAAAACAATTAGAAACATGGTCGAACGTGCAACTCACATGTACATTACAATCAACAATAAGTGACAAGGACAACAGCAATAACAACAACAATGATGAACTGATGACGAATTTAATTACAATTATACTAACATTACATTGATCGCCTGTCACACAAGCGATATCTACTGTTAGAGTCAATGATAAAGGGTACTATACATATACGTACGCCACTTCGAGGACGTTTGTCCGGGTGTCCGAGGTTCTTGCAAGTCTGCTTACAGTTCCTGAACAGGTCCGCGTGACTGTACATCGGGTCCGCACCCTCCCGTATCTTGACGACTTGTCCACAGTGAAAACAGGTGAGATTTTGTCCATCTGAAGTCACGGCGTAAGTTTAGCGATGGTAATACTAACATTTGGTAGTACTTTCTGGGGCAATCAGCTAACGAGGTAATGCTACTCTGATTGCGTTATATTGTATAGGTGCTCAGTGACGCCTCACAACAACTGTGTAAATGCATATAGAACGGCCTTAAGTTATGAAAACCAAATAAACAATGTACGTGCGTGATTTCTACACATCATTGACTTCAGATAATCGTCTAGAACATCGATCAAAGTGGTGTGTTAGAACAGTTTTCAATAAATTAGTTGAACATAGATTTTTGTTAACAATTGCTCAAATGCTCCGTTCTTACAATAATTAATGTCCATACAACTGCCTTACCCTTTGTGAAGAACCCAGCCTGAGCCAAATCAAGGGACATTTCTCTCCTCATGTCCATTCCATGAAGAGATCGCCTCCTCTCGTCTAGACCCTTGTACTTGGGATGGACACATGAGTCGGTGGTCCCTTTCTCATAGCAGACCTCACATCTCTCCTGAAGTGGTAGCTTATGCGTGGGGTCAGAGGTCAGATCGGTCAGATCCAGCGTCTTCATCAGGTGAGGTATATTGGCGATGTCTTCCGATAAGTAGTGCTCCATTCTGGTGTTTCAGTCCTGTAAAGCAGGGTTTTTGTATACAGAGTTTCCATTAGAGTGTCGCTTTATAAAGTAAGGCAGAGGTAATGCCTCTCTTTAGTCTGAACATTGGACTTGGCAAATTAGCTACATCAAAGAATCCCAGATCTGATTCATGAGCATATCATTTATAAATAATTTTGTTTTCATAATGATTAGAATACATTTTTGATAACTATCCTTAAGAAGTTTGGTCTCTATCAATTATATAGTTAAGTGTCTTATAAACATAAAGCTATCTTTATAACATACGGAAACATTCCACTGCAACATTTAATTAGGTAGAATTGAGCTAGAGTAAGATATAATAAATCAATGAGTTGAAATGGTTGAAATGATTGAGTAATTGTGTTTTAGCTTTTAATATTGAATACGAATTAAACATAATTAAACATATTAAAGTAAAACTACTTACTTATAATCTTGAAAAGTTAACTTTCTCTGATCCTTTTTAATTATTCATGAGCGTTTCTTTGTGATTACCGAACTCTTCGCATGCTCGTGTAAACTCAAGCAACAACAATTATGTGAAAACCATAAGCAGTATAAATACTTGGGATTCCCTAACTACTTAATGATGTGTAAATATTATTAGATAATCCAGCACATTCTTGTCCTGCGATCAATAGAGTCCTATTGTTTGTATCAGATGTCTAAGTGCACTAAGTTTACCCGTCTTCCTGTGCTGTATATTTATATATATTTATATATATACACAACGCTGAAAGTGTTCCACCATTGTGCTATAAATAGATACAACACTCAACAACACATACAACACTGGTATATTTATGTGTTACGTATACGATGGCTGTTTTGATAAACTGAAGTACAAAAGAAAGTTTATATAATAACTAATCGAAATACACTTTATTTAATGATGAACCAATTATTTTTGTCTATAATCTATTTAAAGTGAAAAATGCTATTTAAGTAGTATTCAGAAAGCTTTGGAGTAACTCCCTTTGGTAAAATGTGACAATATTTTATTTTACAATTTTTTTATATTAAAAATAGCATGGTGACCTCCCTTTTTTCTTTCATTATATTGGTTTATATATCAAAATCTATGGTTCTGTTAATTGTGGGGTCACTGTAATGGGTTTTGAATTTACAAACATCTTTTTCCGTCCAGGATTCCTAAAAAGAATTAAAAAAGTTCTTCATGCGCGTATACTTTTGTTTTTTAAACAATGTTACTCAACATTGAAACGTGTTTTATTTCATTGATACTGACTTTATAATTGTTACTCTTAAATTTAAATACAAATAAGAAACACATATTGCATTATATTGATATTTCTTATTGTGTAAGAAAGAGACGGAATTTATGAAAATTATGGGGTCCACATCAGCTTTCGGCGCCACCTAGTAGAACAGTTTCGACGGTGAGGTACCCTTTTTAATATCTTTGTAAGAGTCATTGTTCAATCTATCTGATGACCAATTTTCATGAATTTGTAGTGGATTTTACTTCGGTGTGTGGAACCTCCTTAATGTGCAGGTTAAATTTAGTAATACTGATATTTAGATATGGCTCTAAATGCAGTGGGCTTTGGCGAGACACTTTTCCGCCCATATCATACACGTACGTAAAAACGGCATTCGTCCCTTTATTTAGGACGACATAACCCCGAATTTTCTAATATTTGTAATGACCTCGAATGTATTCAAAACAAATCTCTCATATTGTGTTTTTACTTTGAACAAAGTATTCATCCGTGAACGATGTGTCCATATCTAATATATGCTGACTTTTATTTAGTTAATATAGCGTTTGTAATACATTACTGAAGTGTAGAGATGGTAAGGGCATAACACTTCAATTGATAATTATATAATATAATATGTATTGATACACACGCCAAGGCACATCAAGCTGTACGCTCTCCCTTCATTATTCTATACCATCACGTTCAAGCGTTGAACACTATAGTCACTATTGTTTTAACAAAAAGCCAATAATAACAAAACATAAAGTTTGGGAATCTTTATTTTCAATGGTGCATATATGGATATATATAGTACATTTAAAATTGTAAGAATGTCATTCAAAACAGTTAATTTTTTATAAAAAAGATCAAACATTCATTTTGCACATTTCACCATGGATTCATAAAACATGAAGACATTAATGGTAACTTATCATTAATTAAACCACAAACAATAATTAATAATATATAGCGTCACTGACCACAATGAAAAAATAAGATATCGTCACTAAAGTTTGATAGACAGAATGTTTCTGTAATACATCTCATTATTTAATTTCTCAGCACATGGTAAATGGTTATTGTGACTATCTGGTCCTGATAGTTGCTGCGATTGTCCTGTCGCAGCTTGTACACGTTTCCATGGCGGCACTGCATTGGTTACAGTAGATCACGTGACCGCATGGAAGGAACACCGTGTCTGTCGGTCGGTGCTTGCATTTCCTGCACATTCCATATCGGCTCCTTCTGCTTCCGGCAGCGGCTTTGTGTGGTTCATTTTGTGCACGTCTGTATCTGCCTTCCTGTTGATCTGAAACGGACAATACAATCGTTACTCGAGCAAGTGTGTCATATGTTTTTCACGATTTACTTATTTAATTCTATCTGGGAGCAGTTCGCTACTCTTTCACCGCCCCGATGTCAATTGCTTCTCATGTCAACAACGATACGAAAAACCCCGTGCAAAACAAAAGCTACAAAGCATAAGTGCACATACATTGTATGATAGTGATGTAAAATGCATTGATGTCAATGAAATTCAAGAGATCTCAATGAAATTAAAGAGAGACTATCCAAGGACTCCACTAAGAATTGGATAGTCTAGTCAGACGCATTGGGTGTTATCTTAACCTAAAAGGATGAATCGTGCATTTATTTGAATAAACAAAGTTTGTAAGCTTGAATTCTAACACAGCTGCCTGGGGTCTTACTGGTGTACATTATATACTGATGGGCAAAATAAACGACACTAATGATACGAATACTGTGAAGTGGTAATGACCAAGGCATTGCTTAAAGACACAACTTCACACTTACATTAAAAAAATATATACATAGCGCACAGATAATGCATATCTATTGCTGTTACTGAAGATCGATACTCAGGTAATATATAGCTTACATGGAAGGTGTAAACGTACTCATGTTATACAGTTAATTTTAAATGGGGGGAAATAACTAATGCAATGTTGCATTAAATCCCATAACTACGATATCAACAATATTCAAATTGCCCACACTTGAAGACTAAAAAAACGACAGCTGCTATTGTTAATGTGTTATGTGTTAATGTATGAGGAATCGATGAAGTTACAGATATACCTTCATAAAGACTATCTAATTTTTTTTAATTGTCAGTTAAGAGATTAAGATATATTCAAAGCTGCACGCATTCCTTAGTGTAGCCGTTTTCAACACTATATTTCCCATTTTGTACAAAAGCGAATCTTACGATTTGTGTAGTCTCTTAGAGACTTCAGTTGTTTCAGCATTTTCATTATCGATTGTATGTTGCATGCTAATTGTAAAGAATGATTACGTTTTTTATTGCATCGATAGAAAGCTGAAGTGGTGCATATGCCCTCATACGACCTAGACTAGCTAATTTGAGCAAGCGTGCAAGTGTGCCTTTAAGTTTTCAAATAGTCAAACCTATTGTATTGCTATCTTAATAAATTTAGATCAACAGGTTTTATTTATATAACAGGTTATACGTTATAAATTTAGATCAACAGTTTAAAAAAAATAAAAGGTTAAACGTTATATATTTAGATCAACGGTTTTTTATATATAAAAGGTTGTATGTTATAAATTTAGATCGACAGTTTTTAAAATTTAAGGTTAAACGTTATAAATTAGATCAACAGGGTTTTTTTTTTTTTATATATAAAAGGTTATACGTTATACCGTGTTGACTGTATAACCATACTTTAGGCCAGTCGATCTAAATTTATTCACAAGACGTGATTGGTTAATTATAACTTCCCTCTTTTGCACACGAAAGGTCAACGGGACGACCTCTCATACCGACCACTGTTAGATCGACTGTATAACCATAATAGGACAGTCGATCTAAATTTATTTAGATTGATTGGATTGCATTAGTTTACACAAAATGTATGCATCTGTCAAATGTTTGCTTACCGTTTCAACGTACAAATTGAAATATTTTTTTACTCAGATCTTTCAGTGTCGCTGCATCTTAGGCCTGAAATAACCTCCCTCTACCATTGCGTATCGCTCCATCCATCGATTCCTTCAATCATCAACTGAAAACTCACCTTTTCCGAATCTCCTATTAACTCGGTTTTGTAACGTTGTGAAGCACTTTGAGTATGCGGACTGTGTGGAAACAGCGCTATAGTATATAATACTTATCACCATTTATTGTTTTGAGTATTAAACCGTTGTTGAGTATATTCTTTACAACAAACCTGATAACGTCGTATCGATTATGAATCTAACGAGGATGGTTATTCAGGTTTTAACTGACTTGCTGTATCCTATTTTAGTTAAGAAATAAAGTTCGCTGTACCCTAATGTGTTTTGTAGTAAAATCTAGTTTTGCCCTGAACTATTATAGTTAAAGCATGAGGACGTTAGACGCCTTAGAATACAACTTAAAACCATTATGTTGGTGCTATACATAACACACTTTGTCATTGACGAACTTCATCGATTCATTCAAACACTTTCAGAATGACTTCTTCTAAACATAGTATTACCTGTAACTATAAAAGTTCTTGATAGTATTTGTATCGGAGTAAATTTGTAAAGTAAATTATAGAAATATCAATTGATAATAGTTAACAAAACATAATGTATCAACATATCAAAGTACAATCTTTTAAAAAAATAATATGATAAGTAATCATAATAAATTAATAAATTTACAATATTGCGTGTTAGGTCAATAATGACGAAGATAAAATATATAACGAGGCTATATGTTAAAATGTAGGCTATTTTAGTACTTAAACAATATAAATACCTGAACAGAATCCCAGAAAGGAGAGAAGTAGTAGGTGAACATTCATGACGCTGTTTACAGATCTGTCCTCTGTGATAACTGTGCTTGTCTGCTGACGGTCACCTGTTACTGAGAAATACGATTGTATTAACAGGCAAATGCACAGCGGGTTTCCCAACTCTAGCTGACAACAAGTTATAAATAGAACCACTTGGTTTCCACACACAATGATACACCACACAGTTCGGTTCATGTCGGTGATCGCTTCATGGGACGATATAGCTCTGTTTGCTGTTGATGAACATTCATTTCAACGTATTCTTATTGTGTTAATTGTGGCGCAGAAAATGGCGTCTTCAAATTAACAATAATTTAAAAAAAAATTGTGCATTGTGGGACTTAGGGGACGTATAACATTACAGCTAGTTTTAGTTAGATTGGCGCAATTCTACAGCCAAATCATGTTGTGTTTTCATTTGTAAACCGGGATCAATATAAATTGTACACGCATATAAGTACTTAGGCATTTAGCTACACGAGCATTTGAATATAATTTACAGCTAACGAATGTGCAAAGTCAGCAGGCAGAGCACTAAATGTAAGTATGTTTATTGGCAAATTTAAGGCAGTTGGAGGATTGTCCTATGATGTATTTAATTCATTGTAGACCTATTCTATCTTATGGTTCAGCTATTTAGGGAGGTACATCATTCAGGTGTATTATTAGCTCATCAGACTTCTTCTCCAGAACCAATGACTCCAGAGAGCTGAAATTTTATGTATAGACTCCTTGGCCAATGCAACTTCCAAACGCAAGGCGTAACTCTTGCCAGTCTGCATTACTGGCTGATTTAACCCTTGCGGTATTTCCCTAGCTTTCTTGTGTCGAGGCAGTGAATCGCTGCACTGGAAATGCATAGCGGGCCTGGATTTCTAAACACAGATTTCTTAAGGAAATACTGCAGGGCCTAAATCAGCCAGTAATGGAGACTGGCTAGAGTTATGCCTTGCATTGGGAAGTTGTGGCCAATGGGGATTCTAAATTGTAGATTTTGTGACCCTGTGACCCCAAATAAGGGCCACATGGGTCATAACCTAAAAGCTATTTTCATCTTCTTCTCCAGAACCAATGACTCAAGAGAGTTGAAATTTTATGTACTGACTCCTTGACTGAAGGGGATTCTAAATTGTAGATTTGGTAACCCTGTGACCCCAAATAAGGGCAACCTAAAAAGTATTTTTCATCTTTTTCTCCAGTCCCAAAAGCTCTAGAAAGCTGAAATGTTATGTACAGACTCTTTGGCCAATGGGGATTCTAAATTGTAGATTTGGTGATATTGTGACCCCAAATATGGATTTGGTGACCCTGTGACCCCAAATAAGGACCACAGGGGTCATAACCTAAAAAGCTATATTCATCTTCTTCTCCAGTCCCAATGAACATAGAGTGCTTAAATTTTATGAACAGACTCCTTGACTGAAGGGGATTCTAAATTGTAGATTTTGTGACCCTGTGACCCCAAATAAGGGCCACATGGGTCATAACCTAAAAGCTATTTTCATCTTCTTCTCCAGAACCAATGACTCAAGAGAGTTGAAATTTTATGTACTGACTCCTTGACTGAAGGGGATTCTAAATTGTAGATTTGGTAACCCTGTGACCCCAAATAAGGGCAACCTAAAAAGCATTTTTCATCTTTTTCTCAAGTCCCAATAGCTCTAGAAAGCTGAAATGTTATGTACAGACTCTTTGGCCAATGGGGATTCTAAATTGTAGATTTGGTGATATTGTGACCCCAAATATGGATCACAGGGGTCACCGCCTAAAACAGCTGTTTTAATTAGCTGTGAACATAATGAGTTTTTATGTGCACTTCATTTGTCAGCTTAAGAGTAATACTACATTATGGACATGTTTGATGTAATCAATGTGAAATTAGAACTATTGAATAGCCTGTGAACTGAATATTGTGACAGGATGCATAGGAAAAAAATGAAAAAGGGTTAAGAAATGTTTTATTTTACATTAGATATGTGAACTAAATATGACTGGTGATGAAGTAAGATAAGACTATTAAAACTAGCTACATGAGTTTGTGATACCATATATTCTTTTCCAGTAAAGAAAAATAAATAAAGATGGGGAAAACAAAATTTAAAATATATAATTCACTGGCTGTGAGTCCAGGGTCTGCATGTTGTGTAATTGCAGGTGTTGTTCTGGGGAGTGACCACTCCCTGGCAGAGATGCAAACAGCAGCTAATACACGGAGGTTTCAGGTTACTTCTCTGCTGTGTTACTGATTTAGTCTTACACTCAGATGCTCAATAGAATTTGTTAATTAAATATTGAAAAGGAGCCTATGAAACTAAGAGCCTATGACAAACAGGAAAGTATAGAAACAAATAGGGGCTCTTTTTCATTATGTAATAAATGTTGATACTTCCAGAATAAAAATAAGAAGTAAAACAACAAACTGCAAAGGTCTACATTATTTATAATGAATATGGATTAATGTGTAACCAATTTTGATGATAACTTTTAAATTTGATGACTGAGCAAAGACTTATTATGTGATATCTTAATCTTTTATTTAGAGATAAATAATAACATGATTTCTGATGAGCTTCAGAGCCAGTGGCTCTATTTTAATTGTTAAAATAGGGCCAGTCTATTTGTTCTTGGTGTGGGTATTAATAAGGCAGCAAACCTAGCAGTACGGGTTGAATTTGGGTTGCTCTCCTTCTCTACTGTATCTAGCATATAGAAATCATTCGTTTTTGGAGGAAACTAGATATGTCTGAACCATCCAGATTGATAAGTTATATTAAATTTTGGTCTTTAAAGTTCAGAAAATCCTGGGATAACTCAGTTTTAAAACTTATCCGGCAATTTGATCTTCCAATTTCCGTTACTCACAGAAATGTTCTCTCTATTAGAGAAAAGGTTGTCAGCTTAGATCACAAAGATTGGTTTCGAGATTTAGGAATAGACAGGCCAATTGTAATAAATGTAGAACGTTTAAATTAATATTTAAATAAAATAAAGATGGGGTTCTCTCCCTGTAGAACTAGAATTAGGTCGTTTTTCACGCCCTCAAGTCCCGTTATATCAACGTGTAAGTAAATACTGTAATTCTTCTGAAGATGTCAATATTAGAGCTGTCTATAGTTTAAAATATATGCTATAATTGATCCTCAATTTGTCAAAATGTCTTAATATAATATTAAAGTTATATTTGTCATTGACTGTCACTATGTTTAGACGCAGGACAAGTGCAAGTCCAGAAAAACATATCAGTTACTTTTGTACATATACCTCTCACAATATATTTATGTTAATACAATTTTAGCTTTGGAGCGCTTTTAGTGTGTTTTAGTGTCTTGCAGGCCATTGTTGGTTGGTGTACTGCCCGTGTGTAAATATATACCTGTATATCAGAATATACATTGTGACACTCAACAAATTCAGTATATAATCCACTGAGGTGCATGTCAAATTTAAGAAAAAGCGTGACAAATTAACGCAACATCAATATTACAATTAGGCGACAAAGCATGAACACTATATTCATTCCTTTTGTTTTAATGATAACCATTACGTATTGTACATCTTTGAATTAGGAGTTACCTCCCTTATGACTAGAACAGTCAGTATTTGTGTTGATCCATTAACAAATGTATCCACTATTCTATTCATAAAGCAGTTTTTATCAAAGGCGCATTAATGAATAATTTTGGGGAGGGTCACATATTGGAAAGTTCCGTCAAATTTACAGGAGGAATCCCCCTCTAGATCTACCACTATTTAGTGAAAGATCAGTACTTATATGCTGTGCTATTCGATTCTACCTAAATACCATATCAACTTAGATTTCTGTATATGTGAATACCTCGCTTCATTCCAAACTTCACCAACAAGATACAAGGCCTAGGTGACTATAGACATTTTTAGTTATTTCTTATATTCAAGAGGTTTAAATCAGGACGTTTAATGATATTAATTAAGGATAATCTTCGACAATACGTCACGGTGTGAAAGTTCATCAATCAACATCATGTGGTTAAGAATACAGGTATACATATGTATGTGATATGACCAAACTTCAGTTAGTAATTGTCAACTTGAGAAATTGTTCGCGGTGGCGTCTACT
This sequence comes from Gibbula magus, assembly GCA_936450465.1. Lineage (NCBI taxonomy): Eukaryota > Metazoa > Mollusca > Gastropoda > Trochida > Trochidae > Gibbula > Gibbula magus. Next base: position 16,184,068 of record OW388293.1, on the reverse strand, counting down.
TTATCTTTTATCATGTATTTGTGTAATTATAAGGTTATATTGTCTCTCGTAAGTCGCTGAGCGACTGTTGTAGTACATCTTATGATTTATTATGTTTTATATTTACACTTATTATATGTAATTTATGTAACTACGGGTGAGACATTAATAACATAATCTGTCTGTATGTCTAATTAATATGGGTAAACTATAATGGCTATGCATTGTAAAACAAACAACTTTATGTACCAGTGGGTTTGGAACCAGGGATGAGGCTAAGAAGTGATCTGAACGATTCGATATCTGAACGGGGCTGTCAATAGTTGAATTCATTTGGACTCACCAATGGGCATCAATACATAAATGAAATCAAGAATACAGGATCATCAACAAGTTCAACCACCTGGGATTGGGATACTTTACATCCCTAAATCTCAAATACCATGGTAGGTACGTTTCTAGTAAGATAGAGGGTGCCGTTTTTAATGAGATTTTATCAAGATGGACCATAAAATATCTAAAACCAATCGGGGACAAGGAAACAAGAAACAAGTTACGCACGTACTGTACTTTCAAGAACATGAATGTAAAACGTGTAAATAACAGAAGTCAAAGAAGCGCCCTGTCAAGGTTCAGATATTGAGCAGCTACCTTGAAGATTGAGACTGGACGGTACACGAACACGCCAGTAGAAGAAAGGACATGCCCTGTATGTAGAGACGTCGTTGAAGACGAGACACATGTCCTGCTGCACTGTCCACTATATGAAGATGATAGACGTGACCTGTACGCCCAGTGTGTCTTAGTGTGTCCTAACTTCTTTATATTAATTTTAGCGATATACAGAAAGTGGATTTTATTCTCTCCTCACCTGAAGTGAATTAAATTAGTGCCAAGGTCTGAAAAAGGTATTTTAACTACATGTACAAAATTGTTATATCATAGTTAAGTATTTTATCATTTACATATATGTATATACATTATGGTTTTATTATGTCTTTTATATATTACGTTTTAATTGTACTTCATGCACAGGATGTAGTTTATTTATTACTATTACTTGTACATTATTTAATTACTTGATTTTTATGATCAGATTATATTGCAATTTTATGTGTGAATTTATTTGTCATTTACCTGTAAATAGTCTCTCATAACCCATTTTTTGGGTGACTAAATTATGTAAATATTACATCTGCATTTTGTTGATTGCGAGGCGAGACTTTAATATGTGTCTATCTGTCTGGTTGAATTCAAAGAAGGTGAAAGGTCACAGTCGAGGTCATGTGACATGTTCCCTGTTTAGCAGTACTCAGATCAAGATCGAGATTTACATTCGATCTGATTTTAATGGCCAATCTTCCTGCTCCATCAGGTTATGTGTACCCGAAATACTGCTCCAACCCTCTGACCCTCCACTCAACGTTCGCCTGGAATCACTTTAGGTTGGGCACGTTAATCGGTCTACTCCTTCAAGCACTGCCATTATGACTCAATGTAAGTCATGTCATTGGCTGGATATTTATAGCGCGGTACGAGACTAAAGTTGAATGGAAGATCAGGTGATTGAAGTAGTCATGTGGATACACATACCCGGATGGAGCAGAATAAATATAAACTCCTGGATCAATAAAAATTTTTTTTAAACGAATGAATATTGTTCCGTTAAACCATGCCAGTTCATTTCCCTTCGAGCGGCCATTTTAATGTGTTCACATTAAAGTGGTCACTCGAAGGCAGTTCAAGTGATCTGAATGATGTTAGGGAGCTCGCTAATATCGTACCTGGCCCTCTGAAATGAAGGGTATTTCAGCCATTGTTTTGAAACACATTTTTACATGCTCGAGACGTTCAGCTGTTACGATAGATTAAAACCTCCATGATGGGATTCACCACCAAATAAGGTATGCAATGACTCCATAGTGAAGGTGTATTATCCACCACGTATTTCAGAACAATTTACCCCAGCGTTTGTGATTTCGACGCGATGTCCCTACTACAGCGCATTTTGTATCAAGTTTTCGTCACAATGATATCAGCTCTTCTCATGTCAATTGCTATGTAGCTTTCGTGATCGTGCAAAGTGTGGCTGCAAGCTTGTTTTCATTGTTGGGATGCACGAGGTTCATGAAATTGTTATCGTTTTCCTTCCAAACAAGAGTGCGTGCAGCACATATTGGTAAGCACATGACACAAGAAACGTTCAAAATGGGAACAATCGATCAAGTTGTTATAAAAGGATTGTACAAAACTGGAGGATATTCGTCATTTAGAGCAACATTGCGAGATATAAGTGAGAGATATACCCATACTTTTCCGAGTGTATCGAATGATACCCTACACTTTTCCCCGTGGGGCCCTTACGAGGTGCAAGCCGAGTAAGCCTCGACGGGAAAAAGTGTAGGGTATCATTTGATACACGAGGAAAAGTATGGGTATATCTACCTTATATCCCACTTACGGTCGAGTGTAAACAGATACTATTTCATAATATTTCTAAACAAATACAGCTGTAAACAAGCTTGTGTATGAAACGCACAACCCAAATGGGGCCTCATCTATGGGTACGCTCAGTCCGTGCTGCGTTGAATGGTTACCCATGTTTGGGACTCGAAATCAGTGACGTCGAATGTTAAACGGACATCCACTTTGTGCATTTAAACTAATAATATATGGCGTACAAAAATAGTCCAAGTAAACATATTGCTCAGGTTGCTATTTTGATGAATAAATTAGCATAAATTAAGAAGGAGGTGTCCCCCCAATTCTGTTTCTACAGTCTACCCCTGTCGAACCGCCCCTTTAACATGTATAGGGTCATTACAATATGTTTCTACTCAAATTAATTGTTTGGTTTAACGTAACCATCTCTACTGAAAAGACATGGTATGTTAAACAGAAAGTTAAATTAAAATTCTAAATTGTAAAAAGGAGAAACGCCACTATTCAAACATTACCCTCCTATTAAACACATTTGCCTACACGTGAGTACACATTTATAATTGGTTTGAAATTAAACGACGTTTACAATTAGCCTAGAGGCAAATACCCGAGCAATACAAATACAATCATTTTAAAAAGGAAGTTCAGATAAAGAAGTTCAATGTAAATACTCAAATGACTAGTTCAAATGCCCTAAAACAGGTGATTAAACTTTTTTTAAATTTTTCGTTTCATTATGTCTCCGATATTTGTGAGCTCAATACATTCATTCAGTTAAATCAACCTGATATTGAAGATCAAAAGAGAGGGAGGCCTCTAAGAAAGGACCAATACTTTTACCCCGTACCTTCTTTCACCAGTACTGAATAGCAACACACTGAACAGATGACACTACAGTACATGAACTATGTTGAATGTTTACACGAAACAATGACGTTATTAGACGGTAAACAAGAATTTCTACTTCGCTACTTTCACCCCTGCCCCAACTTCTTCACTGCGACCTACGGCCCATGACGCTTCACCTCTATAAAACTAACCAATTGCTATTCATTTCCGGGACAGGCCTCTTCCGATTGGTTACTCTACACGCGTAGGCCAATGATGTCAGTGTTTGCTGTTTGTCAATGAAACGTGCTATATAATAGGGATGTGTTGATTTCCTCTACTTACAACTGAAACTGTTGGAAGATAGTAAGAGCTCCTCTCTGAACACCTAAACATGGGCTTAGCCTACCACAGCGCCTTACTGGTGAGTAGATGGAACACGTTACGTGTCATTTTATTTCTTTTCTCAATTTTATGTCTTTTGTTGTCATTTGTATACAACATATAATTCTCTGTGTACCTATCAGACATTGTCGTTGAAAATTGATGCATTTATTATTTTGTTCTTCAAATATTTATTATTTTGAATATGTAACCAAAGCATTTTATAATCTACCCAACAATTTTTATAATTGATATATGGTATTAGTGTTTAGCGAAATAGTGCTCAGCCAATGATAATATGCAAGTTCGAGAAAAATCAACAATTCAACCACTCCAAGTCATACATGTTAACTACTATTACTACTACTACTACTACTACAACTACTACTACTATTACTACTATTATCACTACTACTACTACTACTACTACTACTACTACTGATGCTACTGTGATTATTACTACTACATCCATTACTACTACTACTACTACTACTGCTAATACTTCTACTACTACTACTACAAATACTACTTAATTATACGGGTTGTATTCACCAATTGTTTAAAATGGATACAGTTTGCATTTGTAAAGAGTATGCCTGTTAATTATATCCAACCTCAGACACTATAACTGAAAGTCTTTGGTAAATTAACAAATGAAAAGCTAACGAAAAGTGTTTGCTGTAGAGCTTAACCCTCAACTGTACAAGACACGGCACGGTACAGTCAGTGTAAGCTAGGTAACTGAGTCTTAACCTCACCATAGAGCACGGGGCCACAGAGATGTCGTAAATATTGCCATGGTTAGACGTAAGTGGATTCATCAATGTCATCTTGTACTTTTTGTACCTGTTGGAGATACGCTCTTTCGCTTCGATAATAAGTTTTCGTAGTCATAAAATGTATCTTGTGGAAGAGTAAGAAATACGTACTGTTGTAGTATGTTCGCATTTTTCTTTACACTTAAGTGCTAATAACATTTAAGAACAGGAAGATTTTCTGGATAAGAATTCCTTTGATGTGAACATACTTCCCCCTTCAGCAGGTGGGATGACTTAATAACATTTAGTTTGATAGTATTATGAAAATCGTTTAAATGACTAAATGAAAATACGTTATTTTTTATATATAGATGTACGTTTATAATCAACACTTTTCTTTTTATGTAACATACTGAGACAAATACATCACTTAAAATATGTTAATCCTTAAAGCTATAACACGGTGGTAACGCAAATTTGAAATCATTCTGAAAACGAACGATATGTTGGACATGTACATGTAAGTTTATAATCATAATCATTAGCACCATTAGTTTCACTTTACATGAAACATTGATGTGCTAATTCATTTAAAATACGTTAATCCTAAATTTCATTATGAGATGAATAAAATCCCGGAAAAAGTAGATGAATATTTATTCAGAATTAGTCCATGTTTGTTTACCTTTAAATATAAGTAACACCTGTATACTGCACTCTAGATGTCACCTATGATAAACAACCACTCATTAAGTACATACAGTAAGTGTCGACCCAATGTGTATAACTAATGAAGCACATTCGTCAAGCTGACAACTTTATATATACACCATTATAGCGAGACAGGTGCAACGTATTAAAGTGACGGTACAACTGAAGGCTTCTTTAGCAGCTGACGATCAAATGACGATAAATCAAATCTCTGCCCGTCATATTGTTTTATTTCAATAACTTCATTTGCAATTGAAAAGCTAACAAAAAGTGTTTGCTGTAGAGCTTAACTCTAAACACTGTATGAACCATTAATTTATATACCAAAGGTTGGGCAGTGAGCAGCCTAGGCCTTTCAATAAAATGGATTTGTCCTTTATAGTTTGTAACACATGAAATAATAAAATGTATCTTTTTATTGGCTGCATGATTTTATTTCATAAAGATTCAGATATGAATCTATCAGAGGTCTGGTAGAATATTTCATGTTGCTATTTCCTGTCACTAAGTTTATGCCAAATGTAACGCATCAAAATCGGTCATCTTGTATTAACAGCAATGCGCGACCACACACACGAGCAAAGAAGAAGTTTGGTGTGATGGTATACGTAGCATTGCCATTATCAATATCGTTACCTTGATAGTGAAATGCCGGGTTTTATGTGATGTCAGATATGGAACAATTAGCTTTTATTACACTGTCGGCCAAAAGAAACTTCTACTAGATATCTTATCAGATATCGTAAAAACTATAATGAACAGACTACCAATATTATAGCACAATGAAGTTGCACCATTTCTGCATAATATATTTGAATTATTATTCATGTCACGAAAGAATGGCGATTGTTGAAATGAGAAAACAATAATTGTTCAGTTTTCGATCAGTGCTTGGTCAGAAAAAACATTTAAAAAAGATTTTCATACAACCACGAGCAACAATACAGGCACGCATTCGCATTAAAGTGGTGATGATGCTACATATGTATGTGGTTACGGTGGGCAAGTGAATCAACCGAAACTAGCCGCCTTCATTGGGCGTGGTTTTCATGAATGTTATTGACTCGAATCACAGTTTTCCACGATTTCAATGGACTTTCATATTAGTTATTGCTTCACCATAACGTGGAGACCACCATTAATTATATTTAAGAAATTATTGCATCTTCCATTTTAAGGAAAATCAAATAGGCGTTTCTTTTGGCCGACAGTGTATGTCATGCCCTTATATTTTTATGATTACTACCCAAACCTGCATGGATGTTTCAGATGTTCGAATATTACTTTCATATAAATAGGAAGCCTTTTTATAACGTTTTAACAATAGTTTCTATACTATATATTTCTATAGCAAAACTTTATTCTTATATACTTTTTTTTTATACATTCTGTTTACTTTATATAGTATCTCATGAATAATCCCACGAGGGATGGCTCGTCATGTGTACTTATTTTGCTTCGTATATTTGTATGAAGTGTGACTTGTCATAAAATATATGTCTGTCTGTCTGTCCGTAATATAATGTTGTACTGTCCACTGTCGGATCCATCGATACAAACCTGTTAAGATGCGAGCTGACACAGTGGACATACGGACAGGACCGACCTGTAGGGTTACGTTTTACAACATCATTTGTGATGATGCATCGATTTGTCATCTAGTATTAGACCGTGATATTAGGACATGCACATGATTGACATTAAAGATGGTAAATGACATTGCTGTCATCAATTCCGCTTATTTGACACTTGTATACAAAACTACTTATAACGTTGTCATCAAACCATAATGCATGACATGAGTAGAACGAACCCTGTGATAATGTAACGGTAATACACTTAAAACAGAATATCCTTTGTCATTGTCATGTATCTTTAATACAACGTCTATACATGTGTGCAATATTCATAAATATATACTGTAATTTCTTGGCAGAAGAATCAATAAATTTAAATTACTATGACAACGCCTTTATGTGGAAGTGTATTTGATTCGCCCTATATGGTTTTATGACGAAAGACTTTGTCTTGATTCTCAACTAATACATCGTAAAGTGGTAATATGTACGTTTATGCGTCATTGTTATGCTGTTTATATTGATGTAAGAACAGTTGTTACTTGTCAGCTATGTTTATGACATTCTCCAATCAGCTGGCTGGGTGTCTATGGTAACGGTGTTTTGGATTGGCTGATTCTTTAAATAAGAAAATATTTAAAAATGTTAACAATAGGAATATATCCCATATATATATTTTAGTGGAATGATAACACACTATAAGGAGACAATCAGAACGGCTTAAATTTCACCCCGTCAATAAAATGACCCTGATCTGTGTGAGTTCCGGAAATAAAATCGTTTACGAGAAAACCTAGCTATTAAGGTGTACACGTTTATCCCATATAGACATCACCCGGGTCATTTTACCTGTAGTTAGTGTATGTTTATTGACATGAATAATTCATTATTGACTTTAAAAAGCGTGATTGTTTTCTAATTCCAGATACTGTTGCCCTTAATAGTTAAAAGTCAACTGAGTAATGAACCTTGTGAGGAATACCTCAAGGTATGTGTGAGTTCATGAATTGTATGGAATAATGATTAAATCAATACTTGAGTATATCTAACCATGTAAAGTTAAAATAAAAGTAATAACATGTAAACCAGTGAGGAACATGCATTTTCTCTGAAAACATATGAATGATTAAATAATGATTGTACTATGCTATTACTTAAATGGTAATATACATTCGTGAAAGCTTAAAAGCAACGTTGTATTGAATAGACTTTGGTTCAAAGACTCTCTTAATTATTTGTTTTAAATGAAATTCAGAATAGATATGAAATCTCGATATAATATTGAGAAATTCATTATGAATCTTCCTATTATTTTATCTGGATAATAGTTTGAATAACTGACAGTTATTACATTTCCCTTTTATTTAATTGTTACATATCATTATGGTAACCTATGATGTGTAAGAGATTTGTTTATGGAAGAGTAACAACATGTACGCTTTCTATTACAAGATATCAATGTATGATTCGATCACTCTAGATAATTAATCTATATTGTGTTAAGTATTATGAATTTCAATATGCTTTTGTTTCTAGAGAAACCGTTGTCCTCGAAACAGCGAATGTCGCCTCGTCCAAGTGAAATGTTTCCGAGCTCCGTGCAACGTTCAACCTATGTGTGTCCGTAAGTTGTCCATTTCCTAAAAAATAATCTTTAATGCTCAATATTCTTATGATATTAAAGGGGCAGTAGCACGTTTTTTGAAAATTTTATTTTTTCATTTTCAACTTCCCATTTATAATCATAGTTTATGTCATTTATATTTACTTTAGAGGGTAAAACATCTTAATACACACACCAATTATCCGTAGTTGTAATAACGATGTTGCATACAAAGAAAAATTGCATGGCGGCGATTTAATTGTGAACACATTTTATTATTTCGAATGACAAAAACGATTCCCATGTTCATTATTTTTTAACTTGATTTTCCGAAGATAGCAGGGTCTTTTACTGTTAGTGACATTATTTTTCAAATGCATTTCATCAACTCATTTGAGCGAGAAAAAAAAGTGCTACTGCCCCTTTAAACTATGCATGAGTCATACATTAAAAAACTATAACCCTATGCTCTGTCAAGGATGTTATGATGAATTATGTAGATGTGAGGATCTCGAACTTTTTGTAGCCACGATGTGTCAACTGTGACGTATAGAGGAGGGTCATCCGTATACATGAACTTTTACAAGTAAAAAACAATGAATCGTCAACTTTTTGTTATAAATGGAAACTGAAGAACATGATACAATATCATAAAAATGAAATATGTGATAACAAACATAGGATAGTCTGTTAAGGGTGCATTGAACAATTAAATGTGTTTTTTTGGTCCATCGAAAGTCAAAACATGATTTTCAATCTAAATAAATTAAGATCGACTGTTCTATATTACGTTAATATAATATTATCAAAATTTGACGATCTATATTTATTTAGATTGCATGACTTTAAACATGAATACACTACTGACGTTTCCCTGAAGTATATTCACATATATTCACATATATTCACATACACTTATCCTTTATTACTACACAAGTAGTGTTCTCCTTAAGGCACTCCTTGTTGAGTGTGTGGAGCGTTTGGGGTCTAACAGCTGAACGAAAAAACACAGAAAATACATTCATCCATTCATCTCATTCAGTAATTCAAGTTTCAAATGTTTTTATGAATAGAGGCATTGATTTACAAATATTTCTAGCATGACGAACCCACTTTTACAACAAATCAGTGTCATATGCACACCTTTCTTTAAACATCTTCTATTCTATTCCTCACGACTTAAACACTCCTTTTTCAAACGAGTTACCTGTGGTTTAACCTCTCCTCCAGGTAAAGCATTAGAGGTCAGTGTGTGCCACTATGGACATCCGGTCCGGGACACACAGAACAACGCCATATCCTGTTACAAAGGACGTCCGTGTCCCGCCTCAACCGCGTGCAACACGGAAGTCGCGGACGCTCCGAGCACGTGTTGCTGGACACCTCAAGGTGTGTGGACATTAAGTGGACATCAGCGCCACATGTTGATTAAGAATAAAGTGTTGCATTCAGTTATCATTATCCATGATAGTTCACAAGGTGACATAAACCTACATCATCGATGATCAAATATAAAGTCCAGAACATATTTCTGGAGAAAACAAAACCTGGCAACATTTGTTCGTTATAATGGTAGTTATGCTTGCCGCATTTATAAACATTTACTACTAAAATTCTTATAATTCTTAAATGCAAGGATGCTGCTATTGAAAAGGTCGTGAATAGTTTTCATACAGGCCATGATTTTCAACAAGTCATCACAGTAATTAATCATTGTTCAGTTGGAGATATCAAGATCGTGAAAATGTGATACGATTAGGACGTGAAAAGATTCAAGTTTGACACATGTATTTTATGGTAAATGTTCTGTTTCAGTCAAACCACCACCGCCACCGTTTGACCCATGCATTGTGAGTACTACAGATGCCCCTCGTATCATTGCAATACGCTTAGTTATGCGTTGTATTTTCCCTACAAACAAATGTATTCGAACCGTATGTTCTTTTGACAATAGTTTAAATGATTTCACGAGTAAATCACCATATTGATGAGCATCAATGGTAACAAATTAAAAATCCTAAAATATGTTTTTTTCCAGGCGACCACTTGTCTGCGAGGAACCGTATGCGAGGTTCAAACTCCGTCCACGTGTTTCAACCCACCCTGTCAGCCTACTGGAGTATGTGTCGGTAAGTAAACATTTCATTAGTACACGAAGCACATCTCCATCTATACATGCCGTATTTCGTGTATCTGAAAGTCCCCCTTTTCACATGTGCATATCAGGGGTAGTAAAACTTCCCAACACAGGGCATGGCTCTTGCCAGTCTCCATCACTGGCCGATTTAGGCCTTGCAGTATTTCTCTCGCTTTTTTTGTGCTAAGATAGTGGATTGTTGTACCTGAAATGCACAGTGGGCTCCGATTTCTTGGCACGGAAACATCAAGGAACTGCAGCAAGGCTTAAATCAGCCAGTAATGGAAACCGGCAAGAATTATGCCTTGCGTAGGGAAGTTGGGGTTTGATTTGATTTAAACATATTTATTCATGAGAAAGGGTTGGGTACAAGTTATGCCAACTTAATGAAACCCTCTCCTATTTACATTGTTGACATAATATATTGAAACGTTGACTACAATATGTACAGTAATATACATACATATATACATATAGACGATGGGTATATTTACAAATGGACAAGGTATAGAAAAGTAAAGCAAAAGCAAAAGATTCATAATATATAATACTTGGTATTAGGCAGGTTATGTATTTATTTATCAAATCTCTCAGTAAGAGATATAAACTTATGTACTTCTTTAAAAATGTGTACGTTATCATTATATGAAAGATCTGGACAGCCATTCAACAACAAATCTAAATTTATCTGTGCTCTGTTGTTGCAAATTAATCTAATGTTTCGAAACATTTGATGTCTTATATTATAATACATAATACATTCAATAAAATAATGATGAGAATTTTCACAAGCAGATTTGCAATTGCATTCAGGGTGGTCTGAGAGACCTATTCTATACAAATCATCATTTAATTTGCTACTGGAATATCGTAACTGTGTATGAATAATGTTCAGTTTTCTTTTACCAATTGAGAAATAAGCTAGTGCTTTAAACTTTCTTGGATATATATATGACTTAAAACGAGTAATAGAATCAGCTTTCCTAATGTACAATGGGAGGTTATTCCACAGTTGCGAGCATGATGGGAAAAATGATTGACTGAAAAGGTTAGTGCGACAATACGACAAAGAAAGATCTCGAACGTTTCTAAGATTATAATTTGTCCTAGTATTAACATGTTGTGGCATAAGGTCACAAAGATATGATGGAGCATTATTGTTATATATCTTATAAAATAGCGATAGTTTACGAAATATTCTTCTCTCTTTTAGAGACTGCCATCCTGTTTCATAGAAAAGAGATTCTCTCGTAGCATACTTAGGTAATCCCGTAACTATTCGGGCGGCCTCAAACTGAACTTTTTCAATTTTATCGGTTAACTCTGCGGAACAACCATCCCATAGTTCACAGGCGTATTCAAGATGTGGTCTTATAAAAATTATGTAAATCTTATTGAGGGTATCCCTGTTTAACATAAACTTTAATTTTCTCATAGATGAGATCATCGAGGAAGTTGTCTTCACAATGCTATTAATATGGTTGTTCCATTTACAATCAGATGAGAATATAATTCCAAGATGTTTATGTGATTTTTCAAAACGTACAGACTGATCTTCAAATTCCAAGTTAAGAATTTCACATTTATTCTTAAGACTAAACATAATTGCCTCTGTTTTGCTTGGATTGTAGGTAACAAGCCAACGTTTAGCCCAACATGATATTCTTTTGAGATTTCTGGTTGGGGTTAGTAGAGGTTAGATTTTTTTTATTTTTATAGGAGATGCTTCTTTCCCTGTGTTTATTGGAGGTCTACGTTTATTAAAGACTCGGCTTGTTTAGAGGAAATACGGTATCCAAACTGAAAACTGTAGACATATATGACATACTTTTTGACATATATATTGAACAACTATACAAAAATCAGAAACTGTTGATGTTTTGGACAAGTTGAATCCTTTGATGAATCAAACCATGCTATGTAGAACTAATTATTAAATCACCAGTAAGCAAATCTTGCTAAGCACACTATGAAACATGTATCCGATTCGTCACAGTTGTGTGAATCCTGTTAGAGTGACAACTGTTTGATAGATCATGTTGAAACTAGGACTCCTGTTTGACCCGAGGACACACCGATGAGTGGGAGTGATTTGATGACGTCATAACCGGAGAGTGTAAATTGAGGAACTACCTTCTTATTGGTTAAGACTAGATTCAGCCCTGTTCTTCACAAGACAAGTGTTGTTCAGAAACATCGTCTACGCATAAATTCACAACTCTTGTTGCCTGATGATTGGCCTACTGTATAAGGATAAACGTCGTTAACCTAAATTTTGAAACGAGACTGTTGTTCATGTATTTTTTGTGACAATTTCTCAAATGATTCACTATATTCGTATCATGAAACGGGGTGTTCCAAAGTTGTAGGCATAATTGCATAGTAAAAAAGATAACAGTCGTAATGAATATATTGTGTAGCTATAGATATAATCCTTGGTTATTTTAACAACATTTGCTCCGTATTGTGTGGTTAATCTTCTTCCAGGTTCATATTTATATGATTCGTGCACTAGCATAACTCCGACTTGAGAAGGACCTCCTTGTGTTGGACAACTTCTCCACGCAACGATTAACTCAATCTCTGACTAAGTTAAACCTTGCAGCATTTCCTTCACTTTCCGTGCAAAGCGCCAACAATGCATAGTGGGCTCTGATTTCCAACACGTAAAGGTGAAGGAAATGTTGTAAGGGTTAACTTAGCCAATTACATGTATGGAGACTAGCGCGAGTTAGAGAAGTTGTTTGTTGGGAAGATTACTCGTTATGCAATACAAATGCCCACTGGTTATATCAACAAAATATACAACATAGTCTTCGGTGAAACGCCTTTCATCTTCCAATTACACGACCCTTGTCCCTGTGTATGCTCACCTGTTATATTTCTCTTACAGACCCAGCCAGGAGAGGTGCTTGTAACTTGGTAGGTGATCTCTATAGTTACTTTATCTCTATACAGTGAAAATTTAGTGTGATCAGAGTTGTCTCCCATGTAATACAAATTTAAACGTCTTTTCTGCATTTTCACTCCTATACAATAAAACAAATATCACTTATTTGAATGAGGCAAACCGTATTTATATACTCTGACTTATATATGTTACAGTAAATCTGTGTAATCAGTGAATACATGTATTTACTGAAAATTTCAGTAAATACATGTAATTACTGTTTCACTCAGTAATTACATGTATTTACTAAAATTTCCAGGAAATACATGTATTTACTGAAATAGAAGGCCAGTAAGTAAACGTATTTACTAAACAAAAAAAACAAACACAAAAGAAGTTTAATGAGTCATTTAATAATTGAAAAAGGTCAGGTTTGTTAACAGATGTTATTTGTTGCAGCAGTTAAGGCTGTTGTGGCACCTTGAATTGCACAATAACTTGGATTTAAAACATTTACAGCGGTTGGACTGGCATCTCTTTGCACCAGAGCAAGAACATTTAACGAAGCCTTGACCTCCAGACGCAGATTCTTCTGTTACTGCAGACCTGAGTGAAATGTTCTTTTCTTGGCATACATCATTCAAGGTTAGCAAATGTTGCGGACACAGATCAAATTGATTTCTGGAATATCTGCCATTCAAAATACCGGCTCGCACTGCAATTCTATATTGGTCAGACTCCAGATCCCTATCAACTATCACACCAAGTATGTTTCTAGGGTCTCCTCTACCACGATCAACCATGGGTATCGGTACTGCTACATTATCGCCTATCTCACCACTTTTCATTTCAACCCGGCTACGCTTAACCATTCGTTCAGCCTGAACTCTCTGGCTTGAGCAAGCTTCAGCACGACGCTTTAGGATTTTACTTTTGTGGGTTTGAATATCGTCACTCATTTCATCATGATTTGATGCATTGCTCGACTCTGGGTGTTCTGACTGGCTATCTGTTTGTTCTGACTGGCTATCTGTCTGTTCAATTTGACTGTCCGTGTCACTTGCTGCTTGACTGTTGCTGTTGGCATCGGAACTATCTCCACCATTGAGAACATTCTGTAGGTCACTTTCAGACTCAAGTCTCTGTATAACTTCATGTGGAAGTGATGATGAAGTCAAGCCGACTTTGGCATCGCAACCAAACATTGCAGAATAAGGTGAGCACTTGATTCCAGCATGATAAGAAGAATTCTTTTTGAACTGTACAAATTTGATACCAATATTCCATTCTTGTGATTTATTCTCGGACATCCATGATACAAGCATGTCTTTAATATCACCATTTGCACGTTCAACTGAGCCTTGACTTTGTGGATGTCGAGGTTTTCCATGAACAAGATTGACTTCGGGCCACAAAAGCTTCAACTCTGTAATGACATGGGACGTGAACTCTGAACCATTGTCACTTTGCAGAATTATTGGAGCACCAAACATCAAAAATATGTCCATCAGATTGCTAGCAACCTCAACCGCTCGCTTTGATGACAGTGCTCTTAATATGCAAAATTTAGTCAAGTGATCCTGGTATACCATTATCCATTTGTATGAGGATGTTGCCATTGCCTGCATGTCAATTAAGTCAACTTGTCCTCGTGAAGAAAATTCTTTGCTAAGAATAGGACGGACAACAACACCTTTTGTCATTACCCTCTTTCGTTTCTGTTGACACTCAACACAATATGACTTGTACAGTTCAATAGTTTTGATGCTGATATTAGCATATTTCTTCTGTAGTTCTTTCAGCATTCGGTCACGTCCACCATGTCCAGTTGCAACATGAGCTCGTTTTACTATGTCATACGTCTCTTCAATTGTTGCAAAGTAAATTGGTGGGTCAGATGAGTCTGTCTTCTTTCTTATTAACTTTTCAACGTCTCCGCATTGCAAAACTTCGTACCTGAAATAAATTAAGCTTAATTAGAAATTAAATTAGCCTTGGCGTGAAGCCCTGATTAGTCAGCTGATGTCCTATTCACTCAAGTTAGCTTCATAACTCACCAATCAAGAATCAAGCACACCATTTTTACTTTTATTCTATGTTACACAAATTTACTAAACCTGGTCAGTAAATGTTTGAAATAATATACTCTTCAATTCAGTAAATACATGTATTTCCTAGAAATTTTAGTAAATACGCGTATTTCCCGAGTGAAACAGTAATTACACGTATTTACTAAAATTTTCAGTAAATACATGTATTTACTGATTACACAGATTTACTGTAACATATACGCGTGTCCGTCCGTGCGTCCGTCTGTCCGTCCGTCCGTCCGAGATCGTTTCCGGAGCATATCTCAAAAACTATTTGATACTGAAATTTCAAATTTGGTATGGAAGTAACCCATATGGTGCTGTTGTGCCTTTTAGGGGCCTCAACTCCAAGGTCCAAATAATTTTTGAAATTTTCACCAAAAACGGTCCGATTTATGGGACTTTCTCTCGTTTCCGGAGCATGTCGCAAAAAATATTTGACTTTGAAACTTAAAATTTGGTATGGAAGTAACCCATATGGTGCTGTTGTGCCTTTTAGGGGTCTCATCTCCAAGGTCTAAATAGTTTTTGAAATGTTCACCAAAAACGGTCGGATTTTTGAACTTTCTCTCGTTTCCGGAGCATTTCGCAAAAACTATTTGACTTTGAAATTTAAAATTTGGCATGGAAGTAACCCATATGGTGCTGTTGTGCCTTTTAGGGGTCTCATCTCCAAGGTCCAAATAGTTTTTGAAATGTTCACCAAAAACGGTCGGATTTTTGGACTGTGTCTCGTTTCCGGAGCATATCGCAAAAACTATTTGACTTGTTAACTTCAAATTTGGTTTGGAAATAACCTTGATGGCGCTAGTGTGTCCTTGAGGGGTCCCAAGGTTCAAATAATTTTTGAAATTGTGTCATTTGTGTAATTTCTGGAGTTTAACTAAAAAACTATATAACTTGAAAACTTAAATGGGTGTTGCCTACATGTATGATATTGTTGTGCCATTCATTGGTTTAAAATCGACGGTTCAAATAATTTTTAAAAATAGGTTCATTAAAAACAATCATTGTTATTCATTGACATGATTGACTAGATTATATTTTCCAATTTATTTATACTGTATGAAGGCGGGGTATGTGAGCTGTGCTCACTTTTGCCTTGTATATGTTGGTAATTAATAAAACTTCATTAACAATGACTATAAACATCATGGGTGACAATTTGAAACTACCAACTATTCTTTAAGATGTAGACCATCGATTGATTGCAAAGCAAATGGAGTAAATCAAAGAAAAACCTTTAAAGGTACCATATATTAGAAATCATATTATCATATCGTAATGTATGCTTATTGATATAACATAACCTGAGAACTGTGGACACTATTTGGAACATGTGTGTTTATTTGTACTTAAAAGCTGTATTCCTCATTACAGAATTGCCGCGGAGGTCAACAGTGCCGTCTACAGGAAGTGACGTGTGTCAGGTTTCCCTGTCCACCACAGCCAGTCTGTATCCGTAAGTTTCGAAGAAGATTCTACACATAGTTCTATCCATCCAACATTCATGGTCACACAGCATCCCATGGTGGTTAAATACGTAAAACAAATGAAAAGTAAATATTCACCAGTCCTTTCTCGGCAATATCCAGATAACATTGATGGCAAGTTTCATAAATAAAATGAATTAACATCTCACCTGAGACTTCAAACCAATTCTTAACCATACGTTACATTCAACGTAACCCTTTCTTTAACATTATCGCCCTCCCAGCCCACATACTAGAACATATGCCGTCGATTGTTATCACTGCAAATCTTCAATTATAACGGACATAAAGATCACCACTGCCTTCGTTTAAGCACTGAGCCATGTGTTGCATCCACTGCTGCTCAAGATGTGATTGACTATAACACAGGCAGCAATACCCTTTCTTCTAACACAATACTTGATTGATTATAACACAGACAGGACGACAGTTTCTTCTAACACAAGACTTGATTGATTATAACACAGGCAGGACGACAGTTTCTTTTAACACAAGACTTGATTGATTATATCACAGGCAGGACGACAGTTTCTTCTAACACAAGACTTGATTGATTATAACACAGGCAGGACGACATTTTCTTCTAACACAAGACTTGATTGATTACAACACAGGCAGCAATACCCTCTCTTCTAACACAAGACTTGATTGATTATAACACAGGCAGCACGACAGTTTCTTCTAACACAAGACTTGATTGATTATAACACAGGCAGGACTACAGTTTCTTCTAACACAAGACTTGATTGATTACAACACAGGCAGCAATACCCTCTCTTCTAACACAAGACTTGATTGATTATAACACAGTCAGCACGACAGTTTCTTCTAACACAAGACTTAAATGATTATAACACAGGCAGGACTACAGTTTCTTCTAACACAAGACTTGATTGATTATAACACAGGCAGGACGACAGTTTTTTCTAACACAAGACTTGATTGATTATAACACAGGCAGCACGACAGTTTCTTCTAACACAAGACTTGATTGATTACAACACAGGCAGCAATACCCTCTCTTCTAACACAAGACTTAAATGATTATAACACAGGCAGGACTACAGTTTCTTCTAACACAAGACTTGATTGATTATAACACAGGCAGGACGACAGTTTTTTCTAACACAAGACTTGATTGATTATAACACAGGCAGCACGACAGTTTCTTCTAACACAAGACTTGATTGATTACAACACAGGCAGCAATACCCTCTCTTCTAACACAAGACTTGATTGATTATAACACAGGCAGCACGACAGTTTCTTCTAACACAAGACTTGATTGATTATAACACAGGCAGGACTACTGTTTCTTCTAATACAAGACTTGATTGATTATAACACAGGCAACACGACAGTTTCTTCTAACACAAGACTTGATTGATTATAACACAGGCAGGACTACAGTTTCTTCTAACACAAGACTTGATTGATTATAACACAGGCAGGACTACAGTTTTTTCTAACACAAGACTTGCAATTGATTGATTATTACACAGGCAGGAGGACAGTTTCTGACCAGTGTCCGGTGGGACGACCAGTAGTGGACGCTGAGGGCAAGGACATCTTCTGTGGGCGAGGAGGAAGGCGGTGCCCGGATGGAACCCGGTGTCAGATAGATCCGACCGACAGGTTCGCTGTGTGCTGTGATGACACAGGTGAAATTTCTTCTTTCTCTGTCTCATCCTCGATGTTTCCAGGGGATATTCCATAGGGTTAAGTCATAAAAGTCTGTTCAATTATACACGTTGACATAACAATGCTCCAGTCGAATGGTTAAACAATAGTATACCTTTCTTAAAGTATACAATAAGAGCATGGTTACGTTTTCATACATTTCGTTTCATTTCGTATTGTTGTCGTTAAATTCCTTGGCTGATTTGCATCTTACTTTATCGTCTTATAAAACTTTTCAATTATTTATGATGTAAATGGATTAGAAACGCACGATCGTCATCTTTCTTTCTGAACGTTTCAGTGGGAGTGACACCAACAACGCCGATACCTATTGATCCATGCCTTGTGAGTTGATGCCTTCTTGTTGATACTGCAATCTTTTAACTATAACAGCGCTCTATGGCGCTATATGGTCTTATGAATAAAGTATTCAGTTAACAGTTCAATATTATATTATATGCAATGAACTAAAAAAAATACTTTGCTAAGAATTCTGTGAATAGCGTGAAATATGTATCTTAAATGTATACTTCTTACTAAATTCTTACTCAACATCTGGTTCGCAGGCGACTACGTGTATTCGAGGACAGGTTTGCAGGGTTCAAACCCCGACCTCCTGTCTAAACCCACCGTGCCAACCTACTGGTGTATGTGTCGGTAAGTTCTATATGTGTTTCTAGAATTGTCACTTGAAAAACAGATTTTGCTTTTTTGAGAAACAGTATACCTTTAAAGCAAAGAACGTTATTTTTGGATCCCCGGAGACTAGTTGGAGAATTCGGGTCTGGACATTTGTTTTCATTTAATTTGATTAGAGAAGATATTGAACTTTAACAACTTTATTTCATTATTTCCACTATAAAATTATCATCCAATTGTATGAACAGTAAACAATCAGACAATGGTATAAATAGTCATAAAGAATGAGGAAAATTTGAAAAATGTATACATTATTAATTTATACTAAGAAATTTAATTTTCAAATAATTGTTGGTTCTGTTTTGATTTGTACAATCAAATACATATTCCCTCCAAATATCGTCATGGTTGAGTGAAAATCTAATGTAATTAAAAAGTATTTGTGTGTATCCGATTACTGGGATAGAACTGCAATATTTTAATGGTACATATACTGAATCCCTTTAATAAAGTATACACACAACAAATGCTTTATAAAACAGAATATATTGTGTTTTTATGGTATTTGTTATACGGAATAGATGGTAAGAATACATCAGATACAATATTAAACCTTACCAAACACCAAGAGTCAATGATCACCATATGCATATATATATATGACGAGAATAAACCAATGAAGTTTGTCATGAAATGAGTTCATAACACTTCATCAATATTAAAGTGTTACAAAGCATGTTTAAGTAATATGCATGTGATGAATTTACATTTTTTTCGTTCATATAGGTCTCATTCTGCCATATAAAACTAACCTCTTATTATTATTTCACCAGGTCAACTAGTGAAGAAGGGGAAATGTCCTGCAACCCAGGGTTTCAGCTTCTGTGTTAACTTGTGTCGCTATGACGACAGTTGTCCCGGAGTCCAGAAATGTTGCAGCAATGGATGTGGGAGAACATGCCAGGAACCAGTCGGTGTTAGACCACCGGTCAACAAACCGGGAACATGCCCAAGAGCAAGACGTGGGACTGCCGGAGTATGTGCAGAGCTGTGTTCGGGTGACGGTTCCTGCCCAGGAACACAGAAGTGCTGCAGCAATGGCTGTGGCCGCTCTTGTCAAGAACCAGCTTCCGTGAAACCACCAGGTCCAGTCAACAAACCGGGAACATGTCCACGACTTCCACCTGGTACTGTAGGAACTTGTGTAGAGGCTTGTTCGGGTGATGATTCTTGTCCGGGAACACAGAAATGTTGCAGCAATGGGTGTGGCCACACTTGCCAAGCGCCATCCACTATCAGCAAGCCAGAGTCTTGCAAGACAAAGGTAGGCGTTGACGATATGATCGTGTATAGTAATTGAATATATATTTTTATGTTCTTGAACAAACATTAATTTAAAGAGACAGAATATGTAACAATATCAAACATGTATTTTTGTTGAAAGTGATTTGAGGGGTGGAACTGAACTGGCATTTTTTAGAAGGAAAACCAATTCAATATATACTACATTCTGTAAAGGTTAATGTCCGAGTAACTCTCCATTCCGAGGCCAATTATTTTCAAGGAGTGGTGAGTTATGAGGACATTAAGCTACTCAAATTAAATTCAAAGTATTCCTTATTTAAAACTGGTGTTGTGTGCAACTGTCCATTACTGAAAAATAATGGAGCTTGAGAACAACAGACGTCACAAGTGTAAAATGTATATGACACATTAATAATTTGGCCGTTTCAGTGTAGATCCTTTTAACATCGGTGTAGATTCTTTTAAAAAACTCATGAAAACGGGTCCGCTGTGAATTATTGCAGTTGTGCCAATGCTGCTGTTTTCGGTACCAGCACAGGAATGAGATGCAAAGTTAAAACATTTCCGTTTTCGCATACGTTATGCATACGTACCGTTGCGTTAATTCACGTGATCTAATAAATATGGTAGTATGATAGAAATATGTGACTTATTGTTGCATTCCTAATTGCTGTTGGTGTTTTGTATGACACAACTGGTGTAATTTTGAGGCAGTATGTGTGCTATTGTGCCAATCGTAACTCTTAACTTGTCATCTATCGATATTCAATCATTAATCTTTATTGTGCTAAAATATCTAAATAACCTCCTCTTCTGCAGAAATGTGGACGGAACGCCGTGTGTCGCATGCAGAGAATCAGATGTATCAGAGCTCCATGTCCGTCCAGCCGAGTCGCAACCTGCGTCCCTCGTGAGTAGAATCCATTACACAAACTAGTGGTATCAGTTTACAAAGGTTTTTCAAAGGTTTCAAAGTTTTTTTTTTCTCAATACCCACAAACAATGGTACATAAGTATAATGAAATACATACATATATACACCAAGATGGCATTTATAAAATAAATATACATATTATCATAATACAAAGTTGTCTTTATTGTATCATACAAACATTACTTTTGTGTATTAACATCCACATTTCTATTGATAGATGTGATAAACTTTGACAAATTCTTAACATTTTAAGTAAATTCGGTCAATAAGAAAACAATGATTAGGTTCGAGCTTTCATCATCCCTTTAATGTGTTGGAAATGAATAATGAATTCGAATAGACTGAACCTATGTTCAAGTAACGGATAGCGGTTAAAATATATCTTTTATTTGTTCACGTCTATAAATGTTTAAGGCACTCTGGAAACTGCCTAGCGATAACTCAGTAGTTAATTATTCAGCCTTCAAAATAATCTCACAGATAATTAGTCTACAACCCGAAGAAAGTGGTCTGTGATATATCTTAACAGGCGCTGAATACGGTGGAGCTAATAACGTCCCCCTACCTCGGACGTTTATATTGTGTAACTTTCGAATCCTAAATGAAATCCGCATGGAAAAACACCACGTCATGAATTTACATGAACATATTTTCTAAATTGTTACAAAAATGCAGAAGTTACGTCCTCTTGTAAAGCTTTAACTCTTAATCCTCAGGACCGCGTCCAAGACCACGCCCACGACCGACCCGGAACAACTGCCCCAGTTCCTTCGACTACAACTTCAACCTGTTCTGCAGCTTCTTCTACATGCCCTGCAGGAGGAACTCCGACTGCTACGACGGCAACGTGTGCTGCTATGCTGGCCGTCACTGTGGGGCGAGATGTGTCAAACCTAGAGACTAGAAACTGAGCGTGTCAAAGGAAACATGAATAATGTATTCCCAGGCTAGTTTTCAAAGTTCTGTTGGCCTATTGTTCTTCGGGAGTGCTACCTTAGGGATGGGTATTGGTCAAGATGGCCAGAGTGTTCTCCTCCCTAGTGTAACAGCGACTTTATTATAGCTTAGAAAATCTGCGTATAGAACATTATTGGTGTTTTGATGAGTAGCAGAGTTAAACCCTTACTGGTTTGTGGAAGTTCTCTGCTCCCCACTGTTGTCCTAGACGATGATACAATGCCTTGATGAGAGAATTTGGTAAACCGGTTACTGCTTTTGTTATGAACGAGTTTCTGTGTATCGCTCAACATCCAATAAGTTTTTATTAATGTGGACATGGTACACATTCAATTACAGTGTCTTTATCGTTTATGTTATGAAATTATGTTCCTGCCGAGTAAATTGTGTTTTGCTTAGAGCGAATAACATTGACTTTTTCCTAACATTGAAGGAGTTGTGATCCAGAAATTTAGAGTGGATTCATTTAAAGATAGAAACTACCGTACTTATGTATGCATACTTACTGACCACAGTAAAATTGAAAATTTCGATTATATGTACAGTAAATACACTGTAAATGTATCACCGTCCATCTATATAGATACTTAGAATGAGTGACATTTACCACATCAGTCTCATTAAACTGAACCTGTTCAGCGGAATCAAAATTACAAAATATTGCATCTACCTGGATAGGAACTGGTTCGATAAATTCCTCTTCAAGTCCCAAGAATTTGTATGGCGCACGATCTGTGACCAATTTTGTGAAGGTAACAGTCGTAAGCGGACCAATCACATTATTTTTAATCGGTCCCCATTTTCAATGCGTTCCGAGTCGTTCGTTAACACGTTCCTTAAGTTACGGAAACAGACGAAAGGATGGTTGTCTGGAGCTTCTCGCACCGAAAATTGTTGTTAGACGCCTTGTGATTGGCTAACTAAACATCAGAACATGTGCCTATACAGGCAGTCATTAGACCTTGTGGAGAGGAAACAAAAGAGGGATGTTAGCAATATCTTGCCACTTTTATTCCTCATAAAAGTGTCCATGTAAATCATCTTGAATACGTTTAGAAATACTTTACGTTGCTTATACTGTCAGATATTGGATGTTCTCCATTGTTTGTGTTATGTGTTAAGTCCCATGAATGTTATTTATATTGACCGTGACATCCACAGTGTAACGTATTGACATCGTGCTACAAAACTCCTCTCGGACATTGACCAAACCTTTGTGAATTTTTGTATATTTTATTTGTTGATTATGCATACTATCAGTTCTTGAATTTATTATTAAGTTATTAAGGAATATATTTGTATCTAGACCTCACTGGTGTGTTTCAATGTAAATCCAACCTGTTAAACGTGTTCATGTTCATATTAATATCCGTATTTTTCTAGTTTTATATCTCACTGTCTTATATGAAGTGGCGAATTATAAAGGCTTTGACTCCAAATTAAAGCATATCACATTCCCTTCATTTGTTCTTTATTTTCACTAAAACTATTTTTAAAAAATCACGTTAGATAGCGAGTCCAAGTAATGACACGTGTTTAGCGAATTGAAAGAACTTCATACAAAACAAGAAAGAAGAGAAAGGAATCAGGTCACATTTGCGAAAAATGATGAATTTTATACTCACACAAACATATGCAATGAATAATAAGACAACTATAAACTGCACTGCAAAACATTTTAAGACATTAATACATGTAGTTAATATATCACGACCCCCTCTCTTACAAACTTGCTTTGGGGTACTCGAACATGTAGAGGAAACATATCCTTTCTGTACCTCCAATCCATATATATTTTTAATGTGTAAAATATGAATAAAGCTTATTACATTTCAAGGCTAAAAAAGAAAATCGTCAATGATAATTTCTCAAATGATACAAACTGATTTAATATCAACAGGGAATAGAAAATTCGGAAAATTATTCACACCATGTTATTCATCATGCGTATATGCAGGTTCGGAAACACAATTTATGTCGTGCATGATACATATTGCAGATAACTTGACCTAAATACAGACTGCCGTTGACTAGTTTAATCGTTTATGCTTTCAAACATAATTATGGAAACTGACTTTGAGCTTGACACGTATAGAAAAGCTCACCAAAGCATATTCTGATATCAAATATATCTTTACAAATATCCGAGGCTTGTTCGTTTATATATGATTTCAGAAAACATATGAGGTATCACTAGAAAGTATTTCTGAGGAGTTGGGATCGATGACGTTCCTTAAAACGCTTACAATTGAGGTACACACCACAATCCACTGTTCAAATGTTACAGCTGAGTGTAACTCCCAGAAACAGAATGAATATATCCAAACAGAAAACCTATCAATAGGCCCTGCGATGGGAAATTAGTAAGGTCATAACATTTTGATGTCATCAGTATTATGACGTCATAGAATTGTGATACATACTAAGGGAGCCACTTTTGGACGATACATTGTATTGTCGTCATTATACTTATTCCATAGTAAAATTAAATGCTATGTACATGTACCAGTGAACTAATGTAAACATTTAGTATTGATAATGCAAGGATTTTACCAGGACACATGGTTAATTGCTAAGTACCAAACCCTGCAAATATCTGACTTATTTTAAAATATATTATTACCCTGAAAAGGGCACATGCGTACGAGTCACTCGTGTATGTTATTCCCAAGCATTATGTTTACTGTTTTGGAGACCCTGGGTTCATAAAGTTCATGCAAGACTTCCCATTTACTGAACACATACTTCACAGCTTCAATACTTCAAGAAGAAAACATGAAAAGACCATATTCAAAACGTGCACATGTGAAACAGGTCCTGAATAATTAAACCAGATAGAATGTTCGTCAAAAAGCGTTAAGTGATAGTTCTCGAACTTTACCTACTGAGCGTACTGAATCAACACACGACATAGAACACATACGCCATCACGCTCCTGCTTTCAGGGGTGGGCCATTTCCCTTGTAGGTAAACATCCACACTGCTGTCTCTATGGGGTAATATCCATGAGTTGGGCCTTTACTCTTCTGGATTGGCCAGGAAACAAGTATATTCACTTCGAGCACACGAGAAGATCAGTTTGTGATCTTGACTGCTACTGGACACTATGGCTTCCTATGGCGCACTTCTTCTCGTGAGTATTTTATTGAATAAAGTTAAGGCGTAGGTTTTAATAAAATTTATGTATTTTAATGTTTTGACACAAATTGCTGAAGTCGAACACGCTTTTAAAAGCTGCTGGAATAAAATAATGAAATTGAAATTGTTGGTTTCATAATGCTATCTATATAAATAATATTTGTATAATTATTTATCCTTTTCTTGAATGTCTTTTTTCGTAATATTATTAGATATTACTGAATTACTAGAGAACATGATTTAATAAACGCTTGCAGATGTCAACATTGACGTCGCCATTGCCTGGTCTACAAACTGCTGCCATTATGACTTTTCATATTATGAGCATACTACTAATGTTTGCCCTTAGCTTGTTTTGTGTGCAGTTACGGTGTGTAGTTTATGCGGTATTTCGTATAAAGCAGTTCCAACCCAATTCAGTTGTAAATATTACAGAGTATGGATTAACAAGGTTTCTTGTCAACTAACGGATGTTGCTATACCATCAATTAAATATTTCTAAAGTTTTAAGTTAGTTTTAATAGTGTTGATGAATAGCAGTTCTTATTTCCTAAAAAATAAAATAAAAATGTTTCTGGTCTTTACAGGCTGACAAAAATGATGCGATGATGCGATTGTATTATGTTATTTACGACATTTTTTTTTGGGGGGGGGGGGGGGGGGGGGGGGGGGGGGGGGGGTCGAAGAGATAAACAAACAAAAGTTATACCATTATTTATATAAATAAAGCACAGACCCTCTGAAATATGTGTTACTATTCCAAATAGTCAATTTCACCCCTAAACCCCATCTAAACAGAAGCGAGTGACATTTTCCATGTCCAATGTTTTCTTTTGTTAAAGCCTAGAAAAATAAAGACCTGAGGCGTGGGTTTGAAACTGATGCGGGCGGAAACCAGAAACAAATTCTTTTTTTTAATGCCTTACTCAGTTTTGTCTCTATTTAAATTATTTACATATAAATAACTTTGCCGCTTCATAATTCAAGTTACAGCAGTTTTATCAAATGTTATAGGATATCAGTCAGATCTGTCTGCACATCATCCAGAGTATTGAAATAAAACAATGGATGACACGTTAGAGACGGTGACACCCGATCGTTTGAGATTGGATTGTATTATTGTAACAAGATGGGAAACATGCACAGATACCACTGAATATGTTTAGCCCCGTTATCTTATATACAGAGAAAATCGGCTTTAAATGGTGGCATGTGATTTTACGTAAAGTAATTTTATTCACATGACCGACGTATTGCGCAATAATATCTGAACAAATATATTTGCTTTTCCAGGCGTGTCTCCTCGTGGGTGTCTCGACACAACAACAGATCAATGATCCTTGTGGAGACATGGTGGGTATTGGCGAGACATGTATTTCTACATAACACTTATAGCCATTCACGGAAGCTGTTTATATTATTTTGATATCCCATACTTCAAGTGGAATATCCCGAGTGTTACATGCAGGCTGTATAAGAATAAAGTACTGCAGTATCGTATTTCCAAATGTCCATGTTTTTGATTTAACTAAATATACCATACTTTAAAGAGCAATAAATATAGTGAAGAAACTTCCTGAAATTAGGGTTTTGTTCGTATAGTTGTTTCAAAAACATACACAGAAGAAGAGCGTAATTCTTCATGTGTATGACCATATGACCAAAATGACAAGATAACTGATTAAACCGCCATTAAAAAGACATCATCAATATCAATTATGAACATACGAATTTGCTTCTATTCCTGGCATTAATCAAGTTATGTTTTCAAACAACAAACTTTTATCTATTTTATTACAGTTTTGTGAATTGCTGTTCTCACAAAATAAAAGTGCTTCTAAAATCAATATCAATTTAAAAACAATGTAAAGAGACTGTTTCTTTCTTCTTCTTCTCTCTCTTTATCTCTCTCAGTAAAACCCCCCACAAAACCACTCAGTTAATTTATTTCGACCCCTGACATTTGAGCATTCACAGCTCGCACAGTGAAAAAGATCGGACGCATACCATTACCTTGTCTCAGACCACTGCTAGAATTTCTTAACAAATCACTATTTGCTGTTCCTGCGTGTAACCTTTTAAACCATCGGATATGAACTAAATTGTGACCAACATATATGAAACAAGAGTATACCTGTATATTTTATTTGAACATTGTAGGACTTCATATAAAACTTGGGACATACGAGGAATATTTTGTTTTATTATCCTTGATCAAGTAAATAAGTAATAGTTTAGAGTTATTTCAAACCTTCATCACTTTGATTAGCGCCATACGATGTCACCAAAACATGACCGACAGGAGACATCTGTATCAGTTATGGGATAATGTGTATAATAAAACTAATAATACAGTTTTTAATTTTGTTTGTTCTTAAATATATAACGAAACCCAAAATCCGCAACCCTTCTAATTTGAGCATTGCGATCCTAGTTTGAGCGTAGAAAGGACAAACATATACAATGTAGGTAATTACATGATACATCATGATAATTTCCATTGAAGGATGTCTATTTCTTCAAAAAGGAAATACTCAGAGGTAACTCCACGTTTGGCCACATTCACGATTACAGCAAATTTCCTGCCATAGAAAGTTCGCGACTCTGATCACTTTCATCTTTTTGGTACGATCAAACATAGTTTTACATTTGCAACCAACTTCTGTCTTGTAAACGACATATGTGCAAATATTAGGATGGTAGAACTGAGTGGAGTAACCTTTGTAGGAAAAGAATATCAACTGGGATATTTACACCGTTTTTTTTGTTGTTGCTTATGTTATCATCCATTTATAAGCCAAGCTAAGGTACACGGCTTGTGCATATGTAAAATTATGGTTCCGGACCTGCAATTTCGGGCACCTACATTGTTATGCTCCTCGAATCCCAAGTTAGGTCCCCAACCACTCACATCAATCTCTTCATTTTAAATTATGATTCACATAAAAGTACTACCTATATATTTCTTTTAATCCCTTAATTTCAACCTTTTTAATTCTAACTGTGAGCAGATGTCGAAACAAATTCCTATTTATAATATGAATCATTAAAAAATACTTTTGACATGATTTCTCAAAGCTTCGTCCTAAAAATACATTTGTGAAATATATTATGTGATTATCAGTGTCCAATTCAAAATATATTGTTTCTCCTTCATATAGAAGAAAGGACGAATTTCTGAAAAATTATGAGGTAAGAGTATGAAATGAATTGAGAAATCTCAGATATTGACTAACTACAATATTAAGAAATTCGTAAACAATTTCAAAATTCGCTTGTAATTTGGCACTGCATTGCTCCCAGTAGTGAAGAAAATGTGTGCAAATTGAAAAGCATCGGGTGAATAACTTTCGTTTAAGTAGTCGGACACAAATACCCTCGGTTATGCGTAGGGACGGAATCAACGGTATTACTATATACCCCGAGGGTTGATCGGGTATAATTAAACATAACATACAATATCATCAATATCATAGTGCAATGTTCCAATAAATAACAAAACATTCATGTTGTTTTAGAGCTGTGATGAGCAACCGGGATATGAATGCCGACTGGTTCGCGTGACGTGCAGAGAAAACACGCCTTGTCCTGCCCAACCTATGTGCTTACGTAAGTAACAGTAGACATAGAAACTCAACGCAAAAGCCTTTCGAGATATGATCACTTGGTGATTTTTTAATGAAATGTATTAAAGCAACATTTGAAACAATGAAGGAACAAGTTTGAAGACTGTTATAGCCATTTCTAGTGTGGATGTGTAACGTTTTCAAATGCAAAGTTATTGCAAACCTTCTTAGAAGCAAAGCACAATTAATTTTACAAAATTTCCAAATATATAAAAAATAAATCATTTAAAAAAAATATATCAATGAATGTGTTGTAATGACCGCCAAGTGTTTGCGAGCTGACACTTGGAGCGATATATTAGGACTGTAAGGTTGTTTTTAACATAGATTCTTAAGTATATAAACAATCAAAGATTGTAACTTGAAGTTGGTAAAACCATTTCGTCGAAGTTGATGCAATCATCTTTTTGATATTCTGATAAACCGCGATATTTCAATATCACAACCACAGTGGTACATATTTAAAGATCAAAGAAATAAGCATTTTGAATAATAAATTTAGTTGTGATCCCTTCCAGCAATACAAGCGTCCAAGTCGAGGTGTAACTACGGGCTGGAGGTACTGCAGCAGGTAGGAGACAGAGTATACTCGTCTCTCGACTGTACCTACCAGCGGTGTCCAGACTCCTCCCTGTGTGACTTCAACCCTGACCAGTCTGTCTGCTGCTGGACTCCCTTCCAGGGTAGGTCCCTATCCTTGTCTTCAGACACGAAACTTACAACTCTTTATTGTTCCTACAAACCTAGATGGCAATTTGTGTTGTTATCAAAGTTATGTAGTCTGATGTCAAGGTCTGTTGCACTGAAGGAAAAACTCAAGTTTTCAGACATTGGTCATGTTGTATCTTGTCAGGGTAGGTTCCTAGTCTTGTCTTCAGACACACAACTTACAACTCTTGTTTGTTCCTACAAACCAATACATGTATTGCAAGTTTTGCTGTTATCAAAACCATGTAATCTGATGTCAAAGTCTGTTGCTCTGAAGGTACCTACTAAAAGTTTCAGACATTTTTCAGATTGTATTGAAGATTTTGTCAGGGTAGGTTCGAATCCTTGTTTTCAGACACAAAACTTACAACTCTTTATTGATCCTACAAACCAAGATGACAATTTGTGATGTTATCAAAATCATGTAGTCTGATGTCAGAGTCTGTTGCACTGAAGGTACCAACTCAGGTTTTCAGACATTGTTCAGATTGTATTGAAGATCTTGTCAGGGTAGGTTCAAATCCATGTTTTCAAAGTACACCACCCAATGACAATTGGCTTTGTAAACCAACCGTCACTAGTGTCAGATTGCAGCGCTAGTTGTACTGTAAGTACCACCTCAGGTTTTCAAGGGTTGGATATCACGAGGTTGATTAATGAGAAGCTGTATAGTATATCTTGTAAAGACAGAAAACCCAATATTTGAATATTTTTACCTAATGTAAAACACTCCCAATAACAGCTAATCAATAATTACATATAAAGGTTTTAAGTCTAAAATGATTAATTTCGTGAGAATGATTTTAGAGTTTCTCTGTCCTACAAGTATATTCCCTAAAATATTAGTCTTATAAAAATGAGGTTCAAATACGTGTCTGGTGAATAATGTAAGATTGTACTTTAAAATCTGTCACGACATGAGACTATAAAAAGTATACATCCGAATAACCTTGATAAATTAGACATCAGAAATTATAAATTGTTAATGTTTTTTGAGCTTATTTGAATTGTTTCAGTGACCACAACAAGAAGACCGGCAACCACCACCGAGGCTGCTCCACCCATAGGAGTTGGGATCCAGGGGTACTGCGCCAAGACGTTCCCCCTGCCCGCCATCTTCTGCAGGTGGATGGTACCAGAGTGTCTGGAAGACAGGGACTGTCTAGCTGGCTCCAAGTGCTGTTATACAGACCGATGTGGCAGGAAGGGGTGTCTGCTGGCCAGGTTCCAACCGGAGTGTAG
Organism: Gibbula magus; assembly: GCA_936450465.1. Classification (NCBI taxonomy): domain Eukaryota; kingdom Metazoa; phylum Mollusca; class Gastropoda; order Trochida; family Trochidae; genus Gibbula; species Gibbula magus. Next base: position 16,152,947 of record OW388293.1, on the reverse strand, counting down.
CTTCATCGACAAGATCCTCGGTCTCTGCCAGGAGTAGACTGCTGTCAGGAGTAGACTGTTGTCAGGAGTGGATTGCTGTCAGGAGTAGACTGTTGTCAGGAGTAGATTGCTGTCAGGAGGAGACTGCTGTCAGGAATAGACTGTTGTCACGAGCAGATTGCTGTCAGGAGTAGACTGTTGTCAGGAGTAGACTGTTGTCAGGAGTAGATTGCTGTCAGGAGTAGACTGTTGTCAGGAGTAGACTGTTGTCAGGAGTAGACTGTTGTCAGGAGTGGACTGCTGTCAGGAGTAGATTGCTGTCAGGAGTAGACTGCTGTCAGGAGTAGACCGTTGTCAGGAGTAGATTGCTGTCAGGAGTAGACTGTTGTCAGGAGTAGACCAATGTTAAGAGTGGACCACTAACAAAGCTGCGCCTGGCAGCGGCTCGGTGACTTTCTTCATTCGTTCGTGAGGATTCACCGTTGATTTATTTGTATTTAATGGTTCTTGAGGTTCTACGTTTGTTTATGTTAATACGGTCATATGCTGTGTTCATATAGTGATTTCTTCTTCTTTTCCTTCTTCTTCTTCGATTAATATTTTATTTTTGTTGAAATTGTTTTAGCGTTTATGATGTTTATCAAACATTATGTCGTGATATTAAAATATGTGATTTAAATATGATTCGTATAAAAAGTTTTATGTTTTTAATTTGTATACTACACATGATATCATGATATTAAAGATTTGATCGAAATAAAATTCGTAAAAATTATTCATGGATTCAGTTGATCGAAAGGATAGGAACAAGAACAGCAAACAAAGAATTAGGCGTATACATATATATACATCTTTATAGCAGTGTAAGTTGTTGATTGATAACATGATGTTGGTAGCCATCACAGGTCACATTTTAAAAATCCCCATCAACATAGTAGATATTCGCTTCGTGTAAGGATGATAGAACGACTATTTGAAGACGTTAAGGATTATTAATTCAAAAGTATCCCCGTCAATAGCCAAATATGTACGATTTACGTCATTTGCTAGTACTGAATTTTAGCATTTCCTATTTGAATAACAACTTATCGTACCAATTGAAGAATAACGTTTCCCTAATGTTGATCTCCAGTAGAGTATTTGAACGAGTATGATTGTCTTGATAAACGTGAACACTATTCTGCAATTTTCATCGTCTTGTCCATCACCACATGATCTTCAGAAAGCCAATCTAAGCATCTTCAGTCGATAATCCTATTAGTTGGTGACTGTGATGTCTTAAAGAAGTCAGGAAAACTCTTTCCGTACATAGATACCTTGGATACCAAACGGTGTAATCCGTCACTTGTCACCAATCACTTGTCACCAATCACATGTCACCAATCACCTGTCACCCATCATTTGTCACCAAACACTCGTCAGTCCCATTCCCTTTTGAAACGACTATACATCCACGACTATACCATGATCAGCGCAGTATGGTTCCCTTCACAGCTGAGTAGTCTTAAGCCACCTGACGCAATGATAATATACTGACCACCCAACTCATCGGACATACACGATCAACGTCGTATCCAGGTCAATCCAGATCACGCCCAAGCCAAATAAAAAGTACTATTCATCCAGGAGAAAGAAGCGTCAATCAGTTTCCACGTCACACAGGTCTATACACAACAGGAACACATGTATGTTATCACATGATTAAACAAATCATCAAATGGAAATCACTCCTCGTGTTTGTAGGTCCAATGTCAGTTGTCATCCCCTGAGCGCTCCGGTTCTATACAGAGCCTTGGACACTTTCCACAACACTTCCAGGTCCCCACACAGTCATCGTCCCCCTGACACTGGGGGGTGCTGGGACAGTATGGAAGAGTGTCGGGACACTGGGAGAGGCGTGGACACCGTCCAGACTTGACCACCCCCTTGTGTATCGGTGTACACAGCCTCCTACACAGACCACAACACTTCCACGTGTCCTGACAGTCTCCGTCAGTGTCACAACCGTGCACGCACTTCTCAGTGGGCTCTCCCTCTTCCTCTTGGGGACACGCTCCAGGCTTTTCTAATTAAAAAAGGAAGAGCGTGATGTATGGCTCAAAACTACAAGTTCAAATGATGTATTTTTGATAAGGGGTTTAATTTCGTTTACGCAATTTTTTTTTTTTTCATATTTGACTTGAAGACGAATATTTTCTTCTGTTTGTAAGCAACACGTCAATAAACAAACGTATTCAAACAACTGTTAATTCATGTAGTCATGAAGCGAAATGTTGAAATGTCCCTTAGACATGTTTACTGAATATCGGAATACACAAACAAACAACAATATCAAACTTTTGGCAACAAACAACTTAAACAACTCTAAAGAATCAGTCTAACATTTCGTGACCCATTCCAGATCTTAAAACATTTATTTTCAACGGTGTGGCGGTGAAAGACCAACCCCAGTTTCATTATTGATATAGTTAGTTTTCATCCAATCTACTGAGTAACGAAAATATTATTACCACTCGTGTGACGTCTTTGGGAGAGCGTTATGATGTCATGCTGGAACCTTGCCAAAGACGTATATTTACCGGTTACGACAGTCAATTTCAACATAAAGCACATATTGAATAATGCTATATTGAATATATGATAAATAAGCTATCTGTTTTCCTTTACAAATCATGTTTATCTCATCTGCACCAATCATGAAAACTGTATTTTTATATCTAAGATGAACATGGTATTTATACAGGAAAGACAGATATACTCTATGTCCCATATTAAACATGAAGTTAAACATTGAATACCAGTGAGACCCTTAACTGTTGTCGTAACGGTGTTTATATAAAGTCGGACCTACCTGTAGGCATACACTGACGGTAGGGTTCCGGACACGGAGTCTCGAGACAGGGCACGTGTCGCACTTTACACACCTGGGTACTCGCACAGGAGAATCCCTGGGAAATGTTACACATATTGAATTTGTTATTTTTGTTGTTAATTCAGCGAAATGGACACATTTATAGATGTGGTTTGATAAGCAACAGCGTGACACTTACCGCACAGGGTCCATGGGAGTCTCCATATCCATATCCGTGCAGTGCGAATAGGATCTAGAATTATACAGTGTTTATTGTGACCACGATGTAACAGATGATCATAACATTTGTGCTTAATGGCTTTATTTCGAATATACTATACGGGAACATGTAATTATAACATACTTTGTATCAGACTGATTATGAAATTTGATCTATACACTCTACATGTGTATTATACATTAATAAACAAGCGTTTAACTACATGTGTGTAACACTCGGGGCACATAAGGGCCAAACGGACTGGAGTAACACATATTGTCAAGGTACAAGTTGAATCAGTGTAAGATAGTTGACTGAAGAAGACGTTGAATCTACGTATATCAACCATGGATTTAAATATTTAAAATAAAAACAACCTAAAAAGTGAACATTTTATAAAATGCATATGAAAATGAATTATGGTAAATAATGGACATACGAACCAGAAATATGGGCGTCATTCTAGCGGATTGCACTTCCCGGTAATTCAGTGAGATAAGCTGTATTACCTCAACTGCAGTCGTTAACATGCCAGGCGTGACAAGTGTCACATGTGAACCATGAAAACATACACCGATTTATTAGTTTGTACGTATGTGGATAATGCAATATAGACGTTATCACAATTCTCTCATATGAAAACGTGTCAACAAATTCAAATCAACGTCACAATTGCGACGTTTGCGTTGGCATTAAAACTGTTTTTGAGTGTATGTATACAGGACATTAATTCTCATCTTGTCAAAATATGCCTCGTGGTGTCTTAATTATATTAATAATTTGCATTGATACAAGTTGGATATGTTGACAATTCTTCTAACGTCTAATTCTTTAAACACATTTTTCTTAATATTTCATTTATTTTGAATTTAAACATGACATTGTATATATATACACTTCAGTCGTACAATTAGGGACGGTGGGTTTATATTAGTCGGTAAAACTGTCAAGAGAGAAATTAATGTTCACAATGTTAGATGCACAAATTCCATCAGACGTGAGAGTTAAATAAATAAAGGTGGTTTTGAAAAATAGCATCTTGATATCAGCTGTTTTAAAATTATATTTGAAGTATGGTGAACAAAGTATAATGCTATTTAATCAAAGAAATGTGATAACAATGAACACACTGGACAAAGTAACATTGCTAAATTTGAGACCACACAATCTGCAGTAACACAACTTCTTGTACTTTCCTTTCTGGACAAACCCTGGCGGGAGTCGAACCTTCTTTTCGCAAGCCCTGACTGTCTCAACACCTTACCCACTGAGCATAAAGTACACGTCTCTTGTCAAAACTTTGCAAGCACAATTGAATTATGAAGTCAATTATTCATATTGATTTACTATTAGGCTTGATATCTTATTTCGTAATGACATGTTAGTTTCAATATAAACAAATATAAAAAGGCATAATTGTTTCATTTAGAAAACATATGTAACTTCATATTTTATGAGTGCTTCATCTGAGTCTGAATTGCGGATGGTCATCAAACCGTCCTTATTCCATCCATATCAAACAGGTTAACGTTTTAACCATTTTATTTCATCATTAAAGGAATATTCCAGCGTAAATTCAAAATTTTCCCCATAAAAGATTGAGTTCTCAGGTACTTTCTCACAAAAAATGTTTGTATTTGGTCAATGGGTTAAATAATTACATCAAATATAAACCGTCACTTTGGCTCGACGTGGGCGCCGCCATCTTTCTTGAAAATCTGCGGTAAAGGACACACCAACGATTGTAAACTCCGTACATCATTGTGCGGTAGAGTTTGTACAATAAACTAGACTCACTGTCTGTTTGCGCTGCGCACTTGTCATCGTGTGATGTGAATACGACTGATTAAAACCCCGTAGTGACAATACAATACAGGGTAATTCGATCATGGCGCTGAATACATCATATTTTATATTCCATCAGTTATTCAAGGCTGTTTATTTGAATGAAACATTCACATAACACGTAAGTCTTGTTCGCGCATGCGCATTGTTAAGTCAAGCACCATGACTAAGAAAATTAGCCAGTTACAAATCAAATAATATTTCCAGATATCGTAATGGATATTAAATTGGTAATGGATTAGTAAATTTATCAACTAGGCCTACTTGAAGTGCAATGAAATGTTTGACACTCGTTGTATTTGCATTCGTTGACCTGCAGTTTATGATTTTACCTGAGGCAGTTTTCAAATGGTTAATATATAATTATTTGTGGCTCAGTCAGCAATTAATTTTTAGACAGAACCCCGTTTTGACTATTTATCAAATAATAAACCTTTCCTAAGTAGAATAAAATAATGATAAAATTTATAGTTGAGTAATTAATTCCAAATACACAATTCCACACTAACATATGTGTTTTTAATTTGTAACTTGTAACGATCAATTCTTATTTTACTTCAAGATTTTCAAAAAGCGTTGTAATATAGTCATATTGTTTAAATTACAATTATAATTTAAAAAACGTAATCACATAATTTTCAATCACAATGCAATGTCGATTGTAGGTGACTTCGTAGGAGGATCCGGTTCGTATGAGAATTTTTCGGTGAATTCGAAGGAGAATTTTTTGTTTTTAAAATGCTGGATGATCGGCAATGTTTATTTTGATTATATATTTAATTTGTTGTTTTAATGAATAAAGTAATCTGGTAAGTATGAAATGTATTCATTGTAACATTAACATTAACAGATGTCGCTGAAGATGAGAAGACTAATTTATTTTTATCAGTGAACTAAGAATAAGATTACGTGACCGTAAGAAATTAACAATTAGCCTATCAGTCAGTGTTGTTCTCAGATTAATGTCATATAAACTGACAAGATCGTAATTAGGTAACTTCATTATAATAATCCTCCTACGAATTCACCGTTATATCCTTTGGAACTGGAATGGACTGCTTAATACTTTCATCTTGTCAAAAGCTGAATGATGAATTAATCCCTAAAATATATATTTTGTCATTAAAATGAAATACCTGGATATTTCTGCAGACGAATGTATATTTCTAAAATTTCACTTGCACATAATACAATTGTCTATGCGGAAACCAGTGATTTCGTAGGAGAGACCTATCGTGGTTTCGTTGGAGTGTCATAATATGTTTGTTAATTAAGTAATTAGTACCTTAACACTATTAACGCTAAGCAATTGAATAAGTTCAAATACTAATAGATATTTATAATAATATGGTCTAATATACTTTATTCTATAAATATGATATAAAGGACATTTAAGTATGAAATGAAATTCATCTTCGATATCGTCTTTAAACATTTGGCATTTACGACTTGCATAATCTAAATTTTGGTATCTGCCGGTCCGTACCGCTAATTATAAGTTATGGGAGCTAAGTCTAACTCAGGGGTGTGGTGAGATGTGTTTAATGTCCATTACTTTGTCGGCTTCTTACCAATTTTATCTTCACCGGCATCTGGTAATCTTCCAATCGTTGCTCATATGCGTTAAACTGTTTACACACGACATCATACTTACCCGATTTTTTTTTATTGATACAAACACAAAATGGGTAAACACTGCCGATCATTTGGCATACTCTGTTCGAAACTCTCCCAGGAAATCACCGAAATTTACCAGAACTCACAGTAATGTTTACATATTCTGCAGATGCTAATTACAAATGTTATTACTAATATGATTTCCTAATATCGATATTTAATATTATATCCTAACTATTGTTAACAAGACATTTCATGCTTCACTGATTCATTTCAATAAGACAATTCATTAGAATTTGACTAAACTTATTATCTTCATGAAAATCCATAACAATAAGAAAATTATCATAATTTATATCAGTTCAAATTGTCTAATGCCGAAATTATAAATCTTAAAACAATCATAGATCTACATCACTACAACCACTACCATAATTCGTAATCAAATTGGTGTCGTACGAACAGCGATATAAATTTTAATGGAATACAATAAAATCATAATAACTAAGTTTCAGATCAATGAAACATATTAAACGATCAGAATAAAATACACAAAGAAAGAAAGCCGATTTCTGGTCGAATCAAATATATCTTATTACGTACATACGAATTAAGTTTTGATTACGAACTTGTCACAATACACCGAGGCTTCGCTCAGTTTAGGATTCGCTCTGACTTGCAAACGAAATATCGTTATGAAAATCAATGTTATTACTACTAATAAAGTTAATTTCCGTAAAATATGTGTTATTTTACTATTGAATTTATATCAATAAGGGTATTTCAGAAGTAATCTAAATTTAAATACTGATGAAATGGTCTAGATTTTTTTTCAAAATTATCAAAATGTTCAAACCTCGCGTTGCCCGAACTTGAACAGCCGACAACAGTTGCAAATCTTAATTGTCCAAGCATATATTCCCGATTTTGTGCAGCAATCTACTGTTAAAAATCTTATATTTATTTGATCTGGGGATCGTAAATTATGACTTTTGGGAAGCAGGGGCGATCATACCCCGGTCCTTACGGTTTTTAAAAAAACATGCATGACCGGCCCGCACCCCTCGCCATTGAAAACAGCGGCGTCTCCTATTTTCGTGGTGTGTCTTTCATAGCGTAATCTCGTCGTTTCACGCTCTCGTTCTGGCAACATGGCGGCGCCCTGTGAGTCTGATAATTGCGTTTTTTTCAATGTTTGAATTTTTATTACAGATGATGCAAAGTACCTAAAAATTATTGGATAGGATGTATCGCTAGCCCAACAAACATTCTTTTAATAGCTTTATTTTCATTTTGCGATGGAATATTCCTTTAAGGGCAGGATCAATGATAATAGATATCGAAAGGAAACATAGCTGCTTATAGGGAAAGTAAATGCCATACAATTATATATGCTTGTAATTCGGTATCACAAGTAACCTACATAACAAATAGGACACTTATATGTATAACGCTTCACGTATAACAAAGAATAAAACATTGGACATTTTTTAAAACATTTATTTATTCAGGTCATGGTGGACAGCAGATCGCAAACCTGTTTGCCGGGTCCACAAAGCAGTCGCTGTTACCCGGGCACGTGTGTATGGTTTGGTCAGTGCTTGGACCGCAGTGGACGGGCTGTCCGTGTACGTCTCTTACTGGCTGACCAGTTGGACATTCTACTAGAAAATAACTTATTGAAATAGTTAAGGTGTAAATACGCTAGTCAGTAGGAAGATAATTCATAAAATTACTTCGTGTTAGATTAAATGACTCAATCTTATTCTATCCCTAATTTAAGACTTGAGTTGGTAAGGCCTGTAAGTGAGCGCCCTGGCTGACCAGCCGAATACTGTGATCGAAAATGACCTAGCGAAATAGTGTCAGTAAACTAGTAATATAGTAGGGGTTCGTGTCAATAACGTTAAAAGTGGCAACGATCTTGAAATGTTTACCATTTGCATAGAGTCTTTAGTACACAATACATAAATAACATATTAATACTCTTCACTCAGAACAAACTGTGATTATGGTCATTCTGGTCATATAACGTTTCAATGTTTCTGACAAGAATGAGTTTTTCCTAGTTGGAATAAAAGTAGTAGGGGTAAACGATTTTTTGTTTACAGGACAGAATACTCATATATAATATTTTGTTAAGGGCATTTCGAAGTGGAATACATAAGAAAACATTTATTGTGAACATACATGAGTTGGTGTATATGCTTACTCCTTCGTCGGGTAGAATGTTGGGTATAACAAGATGGGATACATTTATACAGAATATTAAAAAGCTTAATACTGTACGTTAACAATAAAGATTGAAGTTATCATCCACAAATCTTGGTTTCCTTCTAATATACAAGGCTTGACTCAAGAGTATATACAACTTACACTTGGGTCCACTACATCCCTCTTCATCGGACATGTCGCCACAGTTGTTCACTCCATCACACAGCTGGTTGCGGGACACACACTTTAGGATGCTTCTGCAGATCCTGCCGCTACCACAGGCCCCACCTGGAACAGTGAAAACAGTTGCAAAAGATCCTGCCACTTCCACAGGCCCCACCTGGAGCAGTTAGAACAGTTGCAACATATCCTGTCACTTCCACAGGCCCAACCTGGAACAGTGAAAACAGTTGCAACAGATCCTGCCACTACCACAGGCCCCATCTGGAGCAGTAAGAACAGTTGCAACATATCCTGCCACTACCACAGGCTTCACGTGGAACAGTTACAGCAGTTGCAACATATCCTGCCACTACCACGGCCCCACCTGGAGCAGTTAGAACAGTTGCAACATATCCTGCCACTACCACAGGCCGCACCTGGAGCAGTTAGAACAGTTGCAACATATCCTGCCACAATACCACAGGCCCCACCTATAACAGTGAGAACAGTTGCAACATATCCTGCCACAATACCACAGGCCCCACCTGGAGCAGTTTGAACAATTGCAACATATCCTGCCACTACCACAGGCACCACCTTGAGCAGTGAAAACATTTGCACTATATCATGCCACTACCACAGGCCCAACCTTGAGCAATTAGAACAGTTGCAACAGATCCTGCCACAATACCACAGGCCCAACCTGGAGCAGTGAAAACAGTTGCAACATATCCTGACACTACCACAGGTCTCACCTGGAACAGTGAGAACAGTTGCAACATATCCTGCCACAATACCACAGGCCCCGCCTGGAGCAGTTTGAACAATTGCAACATATCCTGCCACTACCACAGGCACCACCTTGAGCAGTGAAAACATTTGCACTATATCATGCCACTACCACAGGCCCCACCTGGAGCAATTAGAACATTTGCAACAGATCCTGCCACAATACCACAGGCCCCACCTGGAGCAGTGAAAACAGTTGCAACATATCCTGCCACTACCACAGGCCTCACCTGGAGCAGTTAGAACAGTTGCAACATATGATGCCACAATACCACAGGCCCCACCTGGAACAGTGAGAACAGTTGCAACATATCCTGCCACAATACCACAGGCCCCACCTGGAGCAGTTTGAACAATTGCAACATATCCTGCCACTACCACAGGCACCACCTTGAGCAGTGAAAACATTTGCACTATATCATGCCACTACCACAGGCCCCACCTGGAGCAATTAGAACAGTTGCAAAATATGCTGCCACTACCACAGGCACCACCTGGAGCAGTGAAAACAGTTGCAACATATCCTTCCACTACCACAGGACCCACCTTGAGCAGTTAGAACAGTTGCAACATATCCTGTCACTACCACAGGTCTCACGTGGAGCAGTTAGAACAGTTGCAACATATCCTGCCACTACCACAGCTCTGACGTGGAGCAGTTAGAACAGTTGCAACATATCCTGCCACTACCAAAGGCCCCACCTGGAGCAGTGAAAACAGTTGCAACATATCCTGCCACTACCACAGGCACCACCTTGAGCAGTGAAAACATTTGCAACATATCCCGCCACTACCATAGGTCCCACCTGGAGCAGTTACAACAGTTGCAACATATCCTGCCACTACCACAGACCCCACCTGGAGCAGCTAGAACAGTTGCAACAAATCCTGCCACTACAAAAGGACCCACATTGAGCAGTTAGAACAGTTGCAACATATCCTGCCACTACCACAGGCACCACCTGGAGCAGTGAAAACAGTTGCAACATATCCTGCCACTACCACAGGCACCACCTGGAGCAGTGAACACAGTTGCAACATATCCTGCCAATACCACAGGCACCACCTTGAGCAGTGAAAACATTTGCAACATATCCTTCCACTACCATAGGTCCCACCTGGAGCAGTTAGAACAGTTGCAACATATCCTGACACTATCACAGGCCCAACCTTGAGCAGTTAGAACAGTTGCAACATATCCTGTCACTACCACAGGTCTCACGTGGAGCAGTTAGAACAGTTGCAACATATCCTGCCACTACCACAGCTCTGACGTGGAGCAGTTAGAACAGTTGCAACATATCCTGCCACTACCAAAGGCCCCACCTGGAGCAGTGAAAACAGTTGCAACATATCCTGCCACTACCACAGGCACCACCTTGAGCAGTGAAAACATTTGCAACATATCCCGCCACTACCATAGGTCCCACCTGGAGCAGTTACAACAGTTGCAACATATCCTGCCACTACCACAGACCCCACCTGGAGCAGCTAGAACAGTTGCAACAAATCCTGCCACTACAAAAGGACCCACATTGAGCAGTTAGAACAGTTGCAACATATCCTGCCACTACCACAGGCACCACCTGGAGCAGTGAAAACAGTTGCAACATATCCTGCCACTACCACAGGCACCACCTGGAGCAGTGAACACAGTTGCAACATATCCTGCCAATACCACAGGCACCACCTTGAGCAGTGAAAACATTTGCAACATATCCTTCCACTACCATAGGTCCCACCTGGAGCAGTTAGAACAGTTGCAACATATCCTGACACTATCACAGGCCCAACCTTGAGCAGTTTGAACCGGTACAACAAATCCTGTCACTACCACAGGCCCCACCTTGAGCAGTTAGAACAGTTGCAACATATCCTTCCACTACCATAGGTCCCACCTGGAGCAGTTAGAACAGTTGCAACATATCCTGTCACTACCACAGGCCCCACCTTGAGCAGTTAGAACAGTTGCAACATATCCTGTCACTACCACAGACCCCACCTTGAGCAGTTAGAACAGTTGCAACATATCCTGTCACTACCACAGACCCCACCTTGAGCAGTTAGAACAGTTGCAACATATCCTGTCACTACCACAGGCCCCCACCTTGAGCAGTTTGAACAGTTGCAACATATCCTGTCACTACCACAGGTCCCACCTTGAGCAGTGAAAACAGTTGCAACATATCCTGCCACTACCACAGGTCCCACCTTGAGCAGTTAGAACAGTTGCAACATATCCTGTCACTACCACAGGTCCCACCTTGAGCAGTTAGAACAGTTGCAACATATCCTGCCACTACCACAGGCCCCACCTGGAGCAGTTAGAATAGTTGCAACATATCCTGCCACTACCACAGGTTCCACCTGGAGCAGTTAGAACAATTGCAACAGATCCTGCCACTACCACAGGCCCCACCTGGAGCAGTTAGAATAGTTGCAACATATCCTGCCACTACCACAGGTTCCACCTGGAGCAGTTAGAACAATTGCAACATATCCTGCCACTACCAAAGGCCCCACCTGGAACAGTGAGAACAGTTGGAACATATCCTGCCACTACCACAGGCCCCACCTGGAACAGTTAGAACAGTTGCAACAAATCCTGCCATAATCACAGGCCCCACCTGGAGCAGTTTGAACAGTTGCAACATATCCCGCCACTTCCACAGGCCCCACCTGGAGCAGTGAAAATGTTGCAACATATCCAGCCACTTCCACAGGCCCCACCTGGAGCAGTTAGAACAGCTGCAACATATCCTGCCACAATACCACAGGCCCCACCTGACGTAGGTTGGAATAGTTGCAACATATCCTACCACTACCACAGGCCCCACCTGGAATAGTTAGAACATATGCAACATATCCTGCCACTACCACAGGCCCCACCTTGAGCAGTTAGAACAGTTGCAACAGATCCTGCCACTACCACAGGCCCCACCTGGAGCAGTTAGAACAGTTGCAACATATCCTGCCACTACCACAGGTCCCACCTGGAGCAGTTAGAACAATTGCAACATATCCTGCCACTACCAAAGGCCCCACCTGGAACAGTGAAAACAGTTGGAACATATCCTGCCACTACCACAGGCCCCACCTTGAGCAGTTAGAACAGTTGCAACATATCCTGTCACTACCACAGGACCAACCTTGAGCAGTTAGAACACTTGCAACATATCTTGTCACTACCACAGGCCCCCACCTTGAGCAGTTTGAACAGTTGCAACACATCCTGCCACTACCAAAGGCCCCAGCTGAAACAGTGAGAACAGTTGCAACAAATCCTGCCACTACCACAGGTCTCACGTGGAGCAGTGAGAACAGTTGCAACATATCCTGCCACTAACACAGGCCCCACCTGGAGCAGTTAGAATAGTTGCAACATATCCTGCCAGTACCACAGGCCCCACCTGGAACAGTGAAAACAGTTGCAACAAATCCTGCCACTACCACAGACCCCACTTGGGGCAGCTAGAACAGTTGCAACATATCCTGCCACTACCACAGGCCCCACCTGGAACAGTGAAAACAGTTGCAACAAATCCTGCCACTACCACAGGTCCCACCTTGAGCAGTGAAAACAGTTGCAACATATCCTGCCACTACCACAGGTCCCACCTTGAGCAGTTAGAACAGTTGCAACATATCCTGTCACTACCACAGGTCCCACCTTGAGCAGTTAGAACAGTTGCAACATATCCTGCCACTACCACAGGCCCCACCTGGAGCAGTTAGAATAGTTGCAACATATCCTGCCACTACCACAGGTTCCACCTGGAGCAGTTAGAACAATTGCAACAGATCCTGCCACTACCACAGGCCCCACCTGGAGCAGTTAGAATAGTTGCAACATATCCTGCCACTACCACAGGTTCCACCTGGAGCAGTTAGAACAATTGCAACATATCCTGCCACTACCAAAGGCCCCACCTGGAACAGTGAGAACAGTTGGAACATATCCTGCCACTACCACAGGCCCCACCTGGAACAGTTAGAACAGTTGCAACAAATCCTGCCATAATCACAGGCCCCACCTGGAGCAGTTTGAACAGTTGCAACATATCCCGCCACTTCCACAGGCCCCACCTGGAGCAGTGAAAATGTTGCAACATATCCAGCCACTTCCACAGGCCCCACCTGGAGCAGTTAGAACAGCTGCAACATATCCTGCCACAATACCACAGGCCCCACCTGACGTAGGTTGGAATAGTTGCAACATATCCTACCACTACCACAGGCCCCACCTGGAATAGTTAGAACATATGCAACATATCCTGCCACTACCACAGGCCCCACCTTGAGCAGTTAGAACAGTTGCAACAGATCCTGCCACTACCACAGGCCCCACCTGGAGCAGTTAGAATAGTTGCAACATATCCTGCCACTACCACAGGTCCCACCTGGAGCAGTTAGAACAATTGCAACATATCCTGCCACTACCAAAGGCCCCACCTGGAACAGTGAAAACAGTTGGAACATATCCTGCCACTACCACAGGCCCCACCTGGAATAGTTAGAACAGTTGCAACAGATCCTGGCACTTCCACAGGCCCCACCTAGAACAGTTAGAACAGTTGCAACAGATCCTGTCACTACCACAGGCCCCACCTAGAACAGTTAGAACAGTTGCAACAGATCCTGGCACTTCCACAGGCCCCACCTAGAACAGTTAGAACAGTTGCAACAGATCCTGTCACTACCACAGGCCCCAACTGGAGCAGTTAGAACAGTTGCAACATATCTTGCCACAATACCACAGGCCCCACCTGACGTAGGTTGGAATAGTTGCAACATATCCTACCACTACCACAGGCCCCACCTGGAATAGTTAGAACATATGCAACATATCCTGCCACTACCACAGGCCCCACCTTGAGCAGTTAGAACAGTTGCAACAGATCCTGCCACTACCACAGGCCCCACCTGGAGCAGTTAGAATAGTTGCAACATATCCTGCCACTACCACAGGTCCCACCTGGAGCAGTTAGAACAATTGCAACATATCCTGCCACTACCAAAGGCCCCACCTGGAACAGTGAAAACAGTTGCAACATATCCTGCCACTACCACAGGCCCCACCTGGAATAGTTAGAACAGTTGCAACAGATCCTGGCACTTCCACAGGCACCACCTAGAACAGTTAGAACAGTTGCAACAGATCCTGTCACTACCACAGGCCCCACCTAGAACAGTTAGAACAGTTGCAACAGATCCTGGCACTTCCACAGGCCCCACCTAGAACAGTTAGAACAGTTGCAACAGATCCTGTCACTACCACAGGCCCCACCTGGAGCAGTTAGAACAGTTGCAACATATCTTGCCACAATACCACAGGCCCCACCTGACGTAGGTTGGAATAGTTGCAACATATCCTACCACTACCACAGGCCCCACCTGGAATAGTTAGAACATATGCAACATATCCTGCCACTACCACAGGCCCGAACCTTGAGCAGTTAGAACAGTTGCAACAGATCCTGCCACTACCACAGGCCCCACCTGGAGCAGTTAGAATAGTTGCAACATATCCTGCCACTACCACAGGTCCCACCTGGAGCAGTTAGAACAATTGCAACATATCCTGCCACTACCAAAGGCCCCACCTGGAACAGTGAAAACAGTTGGAACATATCCTGCCACTACCACAGGCCCCACCTGGAGCAGTTAGAACAATTGCAACATATCCTGCCACTACCACAGGCCCCACCTGGAACAGTTAGAACAGTTGCAACAGATCCTGGCACTTCCACAGGCCCCACCTAGAACAGTTAGAACAATTGCAACATATCCTGCCACTACCACAGGCCCCACCTAGAACAGTTAGAACAGTTGCAACAGATCCTGGCACTTCCACAGGCCCCACCTAGAACAGTTAGAACAATTGCAACATATCCTGCCACTACCACAGGCCCCACCTGGAGCAGTTAGAACAGTTGCAACAGATCCTGGCACTTCCACAGGCCCCACCTAGAACAGTTAGAACAGTTGCAACAGATCCTGTCACTACCACAGGCCCCAACTGGAGCAGTTAGAACAGTTGCAACATATCTTGCCACAATACCACAGGCCCCACCTGACGTAGGTTGGAATAGTTGCAACATATCCTACCACTACCACAGGCCCCACCTGGAATAGTTAGAACATATGCAACATATCCTGCCACTACCACAGGCCCCACCTTGAGCAGTTAGAACAGTTGCAACAGATCCTGCCACTACCACAGGCCCCACCTGGAGCAGTTAGAATAGTTGCAACATATCCTGCCACTACCACAGGTCCCACCTGGAGCAGTTAGAACAATTGCAACATATCCTGCCACTACCAAAGGCCCCACCTGGAACAGTGAAAACAGTTGCAACATATCCTGCCACTACCACAGGCCCCACCTGGAATAGTTAGAACAGTTGCAACAGATCCTGGCACTTCCACAGGCCCCACCTAGAACAGTTAGAACAGTTGCAACAGATCCTGTCACTACCACAGGCCCCACCTAGAACAGTTAGAACAGTTGCAACAGATCCTGGCACTTCCACAGGCCCCACCTAGAACAGTTAGAACAGTTGCAACAGATCCTGTCACTACCACAGGCCCCACCTGGAGCAGTTAGAACAGTTGCAACATATCTTGCCACAATACCACAGGCCCCACCTGACGTAGGTTGGAATAGTTGCAACATATCCTACCACTACCACAGGCCCCACCTGGAATAGTTAGAACATATGCAACATATCCTGCCACTACCACAGGCCCGAACCTTGAGCAGTTAGAACAGTTGCAACAGATCCTGCCACTACCACAGGCCCCACCTGGAGCAGTTAGAATAGTTGCAACATATCCTGCCACTACCACAGGTCCCACCTGGAGCAGTTAGAACAATTGCAACATATCCTGCCACTACCAAAGGCCCCACCTGGAACAGTGAAAACAGTTGGAACATATCCTGCCACTACCACAGGCCCCACCTGGAGCAGTTAGAACAATTGCAACATATCCTGCCACTACCACAGGCCCCACCTGGAACAGTTAGAACAGTTGCAACAGATCCTGGCACTTCCACAGGCCCCACCTAGAACAGTTAGAACAATTGCAACATATCCTGCCACTACCACAGGCCCCACCTAGAACAGTTAGAACAGTTGCAACAGATCCTGGCACTTCCACAGGCCCCACCTAGAACAGTTAGAACAATTGCAACATATCCTGTCACTACCACAGGCCCCACCTAGAACAGTTAGAACAGTTGCAACAGATCCTGGCACTTCCACAGGCCCCACCTAGAACAGTTAGAACAGTTGCAACAGATCCTGTCACTTCCACAGGCCCCACCTGGAGCAGTTAGAACAGCTGCAACATATCCTGCCACAATACCACAGGCCCCACCTGACGTAGGTTGGAATAGTTGCAACATATCCTACCACTACCACAGGCCCCACCTGGAATAGTTAGAACATATGCAACATATCCTGCCACTACCACAGGCCCCACCTTGAGCAGTTAGAACAGTTGCAACAGATCCTGCCACTACCACAGGCCCCACCTGGAGCAGTTAGAATAGTTGCAACATATCCTGCCACTACCACAGGTCCCACCTGGAGCAGTTAGAACAATTGCAACATATCCTGCCACTACCAAAGGCCCCACCTGGAACAGTGAAAACAGTTGGAACATATCCTGTCACTACCACAGGCCCCACCTGGAATAGTTAGAACAGTTGCAACAGATAATGGCACTTCCACAGGCCCCACCTAGAACAGTTAGAACAGTTGCAACAGATCCTGTCACTACCACAGGCCCCACCTAGAATAGTTAGAACAGTTGCAACAGATCCTGGCACTTCCACAGGCCCCACCTAGAACAGTTAGAACAGTTGCAACAGATCCTGTCACTACCACAGGCCCCACCTGGAGCAGTTAGAACAGTTGCAACATATCTTGCCACAATACCACAGGCCCAACCTGGAACAGTGAGAACAGTTGCAACATATCGTGCCACTTCCACAGCCCCACCTGGAGCAGTGAGAACAGTTTTCCACTCCAGTTTGACTCTCAATAACAGCCTGATTAACTTGATAAGTTACAAGTTAACACTCAACTTTCACTTGTACTGTTTTGCTGTTACGCTATATAACCAACTTGTCATTTATATGTACAACAGACATAACATAATTTACACACAAGACATTAATGGAATCAATGTCCAGAATACAAAGATTATATCTGACTTTTCTTGATAATATTTTCAGAAGGGCACATCCATTCCTGTTGCTGTTGCAAAACTTAAGCTATATACCCAATTGTCTGCCAAACTTGAGTGAAATTCTTACTTTTCCTCCAAAATTGAGTGAAAATCTTACTTTTCCTCCAAACTTGAGTGAACTCTTACTTTTCCTCCAAACTGTAAGTGAAACTCCTCTTTTCCTCCAAAGTGTAAGTGAAACACCTGCATGTAACTCTTACTTAAAAAATGTAAATCAAACTGTTTCTTTTCTGCAAAACTGTACATGAAACTACTGTTTGAGTTGACATCGATATTTCTATATTGCTGTTTCCGGTTTCAACATCGTGAGTTCGTCAATCAAACTTCAAAATTTCTTCTTATGAAACATATCCCTTGTGTATAAGACGACCCCCTTCTTTGACCCCCTATTTTCTGGTATAAAAAGTCGTCTTATACACAGTAATATACGGTATGTCCTTTCTGAGCTGTAAGCTCATATTTTTCATATACTATTCCTATTTCTTGCCAAACTGTAAGACAAATTCTTTATTTTCTGCCACTATGTAAGTAAAAGTTATTACATGTATTTTTTCCAAAAATGTAAGTGAAATAACTTTTTGTAAAAAAGTACAAAGTCATATAAACTAATTTACTTCTTTTTTTCAAAATGAAATTGAAATTACTTCTTTCTTCCAAAATGTACGTGAAACTCCTACTCGTCTGCCAATTGCAAATTGTAAGCGATGTTACTAATTTCCTGCTAAACTGTTAGTAATATTTCATCTTTCTACTGAAGCTGTAAACGCAATTTCCTCATACCTGCCAACATGTATAGCTAGATGAGAGTGTATAAAAAATGTACAGCTAGATGAGAGTGTATAAAACATGTACAGCTAGATGAGAGTGTATAAAACATGTACAGCTAGATGAGAGTGTATAAAACATGTACAGCTAGATGAGAGTGTATAAAACATGTACAGCTAGATGAGAGTGTATAAAACATGTTCAGCTAGATGAGAGTGTATAAAACATGTACAGCTAGATGAGAGTGTATAAAACATGTACAGCTAGATGAGAGTGTATAAAACATGTACAGCTAGATGAGAGTGTATAAAACATGTAAAGCTAGATAAGAGTGTATAACACATGTACAGCTAGATGAGAGTGTATAAAACATGTACAGCTAGATGAGAGTTTATAAAACATGTAAAGCTAGATGAGAGTGTATAAAACATGTACAGCTAGATGAGAGTGTATAAAACATGTACAGCTAGATGAGGGTGTATAAAACATGTACAGCTAGATGAGAGTGTATAAAACATGTAAAGCTAGATAAGAGCGTATAAAACATGTACAGCTAGACGAGAGTGTATAAAACATGTACAGCTAGATAAGAGTGTATAAAACATGTTCAGCTAGATGAGAGTGTATAAAACATGTTCAGCTAGATGAGAGTGTATAAAACATGTACAGCTAGATAAGAGTGTATAAAACATGTAAAGCTAGATGAGAGTTTATAAAACATGTACAGCTAGATGAGAGTGTATAAAACATGTACAGCTAGATGAGAGTGTATAAAACATGTACAGCTAGATAAGAGTGTATAAAACATGTACAGCTAGATGAGAGTGTATAAAACATGTACAGCTAGATGAGAGTGTATAAAACATGTACAGCTAGATGAGAGTGTATAAAACATGTACAGCTAGATGAGAGTGTATAAAATATGTACAGCTAGATGAGAGTGTATAAAACATGTAAAGCTAGATAAGAGTGTATAAAACATGTACATCTAGATGAGAATGTATAAAACATGTATAGCTAGATGAGAGTGTATAAAACATGTACAGCTAGATGAGAATGTATAAAACATGTATAGCTAGATGAGAGTTTATAAAACATGTTCAGCTAGATGAGAGTGTATAAAACATGTACAGCTAGATGAGAGTGTATAAAACATGTACAGCTAGATGAGAGTGTATAAAACATGTACAGCTAGATGAGAGTGTATAAAACATGTAAAGCTAGATAAGAGTGTATAAAACATGTACAGCTAGATAAGAGTGTATAAAACATGTACAGCTAGATGAGAGTTTATAAAACATGTACAGCTAGATGAGAGTGTATAAAACATGTACAGCTAGATGAGAGTGTATAAAACATGTAAAGCTAGATAAGAGTGTATAAAACATGTACAGCTAGATGAGAGTGTATAAAACATGTACAGCTAGATGAGAGTGTATAAAACATGTAAAGCTAGATGAGAGTGTATAAAACATGTACAGCTAGATAAGAGTGTATAAAACATGTACAGCTAGATGAGAGTGTATAAAACATGTAAAGCTAGATGAGAGCGTATAAAACATATAAAGCTAGATAAGAGTGTATAAAACATGTACAGCTAGATGAGAGTGTATAAAACATGTACAGCTAGATGAGAGTGTATAAAACATGTAAAGCTAGATGAGAGTGTATAAAACATGTACAGCTAGATAAGAGTGTATAAAACATGTACAGCTAGATGAGAGTTTATAAAACATGTACAGCTAGATGAGAGTGTATAAAACATGTACAGCTAGATAAGAGTGTATAAAACATGTACAGCTTGATGAGAGTGTATAAAACATGTAAAGCTAGATGAGAGTTTATAAAACATGTACAGCTAGATAAGAGTGTATAAAACATGTAAAGCTAGATGAGAGTGTATAAAACATGTACAGCTAGATGAGAGTTTATAAAACATGTACAGCTAGATGAGAGTGTATAAAACATGTACAGCTAGATAAGAGTGTATAAAACATGTTCACCTAGATGAAAGTTTATAAAACATGTACAGCTAGATAAGAGTGTATAAAACATGTTCAGCTAGATGAGAGTGTATAAAACATGTACAGCTAGATGAGAGTATATAAAACATGTAAAGCTAGATGAGAGTGTATAAAACATGTAAAACTAGATAAGAGTGTATAAAACATGTACATCTAGATGAGAGTGTATAAAACATATACAGCTAGATGAGAGTATATAAAACATGTACAGCTAGATGAGAGTGTATAAAAATGTAAAGCTAGATGAGAGTGTATAAAACATGTTAAGCTAGATGAGAGTGTATAAAACATGTTCAGCTAGATGAGAGTGTATAAAACATGTACAGCTAGATGAGAGTGTATAAAACATGTACAGCTAGATAAGAGTGTATAAAACATGTTCAGCTAGATGAGAGTGTATAAAACATGTACAGCTAGATGAGAGTGTATAAAACATGTACAGCTAGATGAGAGTATATAAAACATGTACAGCTAGATGAGAGTGTATAAAACATGTACAGCTAGATGAGAGTTTATAAAACATGTAAAGCTAGATGAGAGTGTATAAAACATGTACAGCTAGATGAGAGTGTATAAAACATGTACAGCTAGATGAGAGTGTATAAAAATCCAAAGCTAGATGAGAGTGTATAAAACATGTACAGCTAGATGAGAGTGTATAAAACATGTTCAGCTAGATGAGAGTGTATAAAACA
Source organism: Gibbula magus (assembly GCA_936450465.1). Classification (NCBI taxonomy): domain Eukaryota; kingdom Metazoa; phylum Mollusca; class Gastropoda; order Trochida; family Trochidae; genus Gibbula; species Gibbula magus. The sequence continues at coordinate 16,131,530 of OW388293.1, read as the reverse complement.
TGTACAGCTAGATGAGAGTGTATAAAACATGTACAGCTAGATAAGAGTGTATAAAACATGTTCAGCTAGATGAGAGTGTATAAAACATGTACAGCTAGATGAGAGTGTATAAAACATGTACAGCTAGATGAGAGTGTATAAAACATGTACAGCTAGATGAGAGTGTATAAAACATGTACAGCTAGATGAGAGTTTATAAAACATGTAAAGCTAGATGAGAGTGTATAAAACATGTACAGCTAGATGAGAGTGTATAAAACATGTACAGCTAGATGAGAGTGTATAAAAATCCAAAGCTAGATGAGAGTGTATAAAACATGTACAGCTAGATAAGAGTTTATAAAACATGTAAAGCTAGATGAGAGTGTATAAAACATGTACAGCTAGATGAGAGTGTATAAAACATGTACAGCTAGATGAGAGTGTATAAAAATCCAAAGCTAGATAAGAGTGTATAAAACATGTTCAGCTAGATGAGAATGTATAAAACATGTACAGCTAGATGAGAGTGTATAAAACATGTACAGCTAGATAAGAGTGTATAAAACATGTACAGCTAGATAAGAGTGTATAAAACATGTACAGCTAGATGAGAGTTTATAAAACATGTACAGCTAGATGAGAGTGTATAAAACATGTACAGCTAGATGAGAGTGTATAAAACATGTAAAGCTAGATAAGAGTGTATAAAACATGTACAGCTAGATGAGAGTGTATAAAACATGTACAGCTAGATGAGAGTGTATAAAACATGTAAAGCTAGATGAGAGTGTATAAAACATGTACAGCTAGATAAGAGTGTATAAAACATGTACAGCTAGATGAGAGTGTATAAAACATGTAAAGCTAGATGAGAGCGTATAAAACATATAAAGCTAGATAAGAGTGTATAAAACATGTACAGCTAGATGAGAGTGTATAAAACATGTACAGCTAGATGAGAGTGTATAAAACATGTAAAGCTAGATGAGAGTGTATAAAACATGTACAGCTAGATAAGAGTGTATAAAACATGTACAGCTAGATGAGAGTTTATAAAACATGCATGTACAGCTAGATGAGAGTGTATAAAACATGTACAGCTAGATAAGAGTGTATAAAACATGTACAGCTTGATGAGAGTGTATAAAACATGTAAAGCTAGATGAGAGTTTATAAAACATGTACAGCTAGATAAGAGTGTATAAAACATGTAAAGCTAGATGAGAGTGTATAAAACATGTACAGCTAGATGAGAGTTTATAAAACATGTACAGCTAGATGAGAGTGTATAAAACATGTACAGCTAGATAAGAGTGTATAAAACATGTTCACCTAGATGAAAGTTTATAAAACATGTACAGCTAGATAAGAGTGTATAAAACATGTTCAGCTAGATGAGAGTGTATAAAACATGTACAGCTAGATGAGAGTATATAAAACATGTAAAGCTAGATGAGAGTGTATAAAACATGTAAAACTAGATAAGAGTGTATAAAACATGTACATCTAGATGAGAGTGTATAAAACATATACAGCTAGATGAGAGTATATAAAACATGTACAGCTAGATGAGAGTGTATAAAAATGTAAAGCTAGATGAGAGTGTATAAAACATGTTAAGCTAGATGAGAGTGTATAAAACATGTTCAGCTAGATGAGAGTGTATAAAACATGTACAGCTAGATGAGAGTGTATAAAACATGTACAGCTAGATAAGAGTGTATAAAACATGTTCAGCTAGATGAGAGTGTATAAAACATGTACAGCTAGATGAGAGTGTATAAAACATGTACAGCTAGATGAGAGTATATAAAACATGTACAGCTAGATGAGAGTGTATAAAACATGTACAGCTAGATGAGAGTTTATAAAACATGTAAAGCTAGATGAGAGTGTATAAAACATGTACAGCTAGATGAGAGTGTATAAAACATGTACAGCTAGATGAGAGTGTATAAAAATCCAAAGCTAGATGAGAGTGTATAAAACATGTTAAGCTAGATGAGAGTGTATAAAACATGTACAGCTAGATGAGAGTGTATAAAACATGTACAGCTAGATGAGAGTGTATAAAACATGTACAGCTAGATAAGAGTGTATAAAACATGTTCAGCTAGATGAGAGTGTATAAAACATGTACAGCTAGATGAGAGTGTATAAAACATGTACAGCTAGATGAGAGTGTATAAAACATGTACAGCTAGATGAGAGTATATAAAACATGTACAGCTAGATGAGAGTGTATAAAACATGTACAGCTAGATGAGAGTTTATAAAACATGTAAAGCTAGATGAGAGTGTATAAAACATGTACAGCTAGATGAGAGTGTATAAAACATGTACAGCTAGATGAGAGTGTATAAAAATCCAAAGCTAGATGAGAGTGTATAAAACATGTTAAGCTAGATGAGAGTGTATAAAACATGTTCAGCTAGATGAGAGTGTATAAAACATGTACAGCTAGATGAGAGTGTATAAAACATGTACAGCTAGATAAGAGTGTATAAAACATGTTCAGCTAGATGAGAGTGTATAAAACATGTACAGCTAGATGAGAGTGTATAAAACATGTACAGCTAGATGAGAGTGTATAAAACATGTACAGCTAGATGAGAGTGTATAAAACATGTACAGCTAGATGAGAGTTTATAAAACATGTAAAGCTAGATGAGAGTGTATAAAACATGTACAGCTAGATGAGAGTGTATAAAACATGTACAGCTAGATGAGAGTGTATAAAACATGTACAGCTAGATAAGAGTGTATAAAACATGTACAGCTAGATAAGAGTGTATAAAACATGTACAGCTAGATGAGAGTGTATAAAACATGTACAGCTAGATAAGAGTATATAAAACATGTTCAGCTAGATGAGAGTGTATAAAACATGTAAAGCTAGATGAGAGTGTATAAAACATGTACAGCTAGATGAGAGTGTATAAAACATGTACAGCTAGATAAGAGTGTATAAAACATGTACAGCTAGATGAGAGTGTATAAAACATGTACAGCTAGATGAGAGTGTATAAAACATGTACAGCTAGATGAGAGTGTATAAAATATGTACAGCTAGATGAGAGTGTATAAAACATGTACAGCTAGATAAGAGTGTATAAAACATGTACCAGAAAGACTTACTCAGATCAAAACACCCGCTCTGCTCATCCGAGTTGTCTCCACACTGGTCCTGTCCGTCACACTTGTTACTGGAGGGGACACATCGACCATTGTCACATCTCCATTCACTTCTCGAACATGCTGCGGTACAACACCATATGCTTAGGACCTCAGGAGCTTATAGCATTAACTAATCTCATATGCATTCATCTTGTCATATCATGTGAAAAAACCAGAAGCACAGTGAATATATTGAAGAGCATATTGAGTTGGTGATCGGAAAAAAGTCACAGGAAAAATGTCACTGTAAAAAAGCCACAAATTTGCTAAGGAAAAAAAGTCACAGGTAAAAAAGTCACAATATTTTTTTAGTCACAAATTCAATATAAATAGAAACAATAACATACATATTATCATCTCATTATACATCTTTACTCTAAAAAAACAGAAACATAGATATTTGACAGTTGATACAGGTCACAGGTCATTGTAGGTCACAGGTCATTGTGACATCAGATCAGCAGCTTTGTCAACAATTTACAACTGGTCACAATGGAATGCACTTAGTCTAACATTTGAGCAATATTATGAGTAAACATGTGGCCTTCAAATACTATTTTCAAACCACCTCTGAAAGGACCTCCATTATTAAATTTTGCTAGTGCCATGGTAAAAAATTTTCAACTTTATATGCCATAGCCAGTTTTAAGTGCACAAATTATTAAACAAAACATAAGAACAACTCTCAAGACTTGTGATTTTTTTTTCTTACATTCATTGAGTTGCTTATACAGCAGTCATACTTCAATGCAAATACATATAGGGCATGAGTACTGTTTAGTATCACATAGCTTACATGTATGAATATATTATTTTTCCAAAAACATTTTAGTGATTTTACTCATTTTACTTCTGAACGTAACTGAGGTGATTATGATCTTTAGAATATTGATTCTTATTTGTTCATGCATAACCGAAGTAGATATTTTAGTTTCACTAAACAACGTTAAAGGCTTTGTTTCCCTGTTTAGATCTATAATTTACAATTCCAAGATAGGATTTATAATCAACTTACAATGAAATGTTTTGAGATAATTTGTTCTGAATTCACTTAATGCAAGGACACATTGGACGAGATAAAGTCTATATTTTAGATTGCTGGGCCCATATTTTCGGAGCTCTCTTAGCGTTAAGATAGTCGTAAGTCAATGTTAATGTATGGCACTTACGAATATCTTAGCGCTAAGAGAGCTTCGAAAATATGGGTCCAGGAAGGTAAATATCAAATCTTGCTTAATTAATCATGGGTCAAACCTAAAAAGTAGATATATGCAATGAACATTAAACATTATATTTAATTTTTGTATTAAATATAATCACTGTAAAACGTGCTAAAATGTACCAGTTTATAAAGAGAAAGATCCAGATGTTCTAAATGTCACGATGACCCAGCGAGCAGGTGAAAATGACAGCGGAAAGTGTACATAGATATGTAGTATAATCACCTGTCCTCCGTGATGGTTTTCCAGATGTGGTGAAAAGTATACAAACTACAATCTGTCAAATAAAAAATATTACAATAAAAGATAATCATACGAAATCATTAATTATTTAAATAAATAATCGGTTTCTCAATATTTTGACCTCAATATGTGGAATAGCAGTTTAAATAATCATGTTAATAGTAATTAACGTATTAATAATAATATATCCAAAATACGATAAAATGCAAAATGGGTATAGTGCCGTAACATACTACTCGCTAAACATAGAACCACTCTAAACTACTACTAATAAACATGAAGTTGTTACATAGGTCAAACATTTAATTCGAAACACTTCTTAGTAAAAACATATTAATTAGTGTCTGAAAATATAACAAGTAATGAAAACATGGACCTACCAAGACAAACAGAAGACCGTTACAAATCATGCTCACTCGTTACAATGTTAAAGCGTCTTAAAGTTCTACTCGATGTGTTTGTGAAATTCTTATCACACCTAAATGTTTGTATCAGTCCTGACCCAGATGTGTCTTACTTTAAACTGTGAAGATTTGTTGAGATGTATCATTGCTCTGTGTGAACTGTGTTACGTGACCGTTGCAGGTTTTAATATATTTCCTTGTTATACATGTACATTGTAAACTAATCGGCAAAAGAAACTTATAAATATAAGATAATAAATATAATAAGATAAAATAAAATAAGATTTTGCGTTTTATAGAGTCTGCTATATATTTTCCAATATGCCGAAAACGTTAACCAAAACGCATCCTGTGGTTAGTAACAGTTATTATGCCGTGAGTTTTGGTATATTTCGTGCAATAATTTAATTATATAAAAGCGAAAAGCAGATTGGATTTCTCATTCTGCACGTGCGAAATGTGTGCATAGATACCGACGTCTACGTGAACAATGAGGCGGTATAAAACAAAACACAAAAGAAATGCCGAAACATTCACAACGAGAACGCGACAGAGCCATTGGTGTGGAAGAAATGGGGGCCACACGGTCTCCTTGCCAGACTGCATCCAAGCAACCATCAGCAACTTGTTGAATTGTTGTCAGTAGACAGGCAAGACACAAGATCGTCCAAAACCGGGCGACGTCGGCTGCTGAGGACCGATACAGAAGCTTGAACTGGTCTTGTTGGATTCATGGAGACCATTTCTTGCTGACGTCATCCGGCGACTGACGACATCCCGACGGAGACGCGTTCTAGGTTGCATTGATGAAGAGAGTGGTAACACATGTTACTGAAAACATCTTTGACCATACTGAGAATTGCGGGACCTTTTTTGAAAATAATGTCTGTTATTTTGTAATTTTTTATTATTTTTTTTTTTTATCCCATGTCACTTTTGCTCAAACTTTTAATACATGTACTATTATTAGAGCAATGATGGCTTAAACAGTGGTTAAACAATTATTCGTGTAGTGAAATGGAAAATAATTCATATCATATCTGTCTTATTGCCTTTTTTATGAGCGACATAAGGTGGTGATAAGTTTCTTTTGTCGATGAGTGTATATGCGGTTCGTAAAAAGAATAACATTTTTACAAATACACTGGCGTGCAAAAGAATCCAAGTTGTTGACAGAGTGCTAATTAAAACGTTAGAGCTGTATCTTTAACAGTGTAAGTGTTCTATTATACCCTGATGTAGTATGTATGTACAATATACAAACTACGATCATCATAATAAAACTAATCTCAGATTTTGACAGAGAGATTTTATAAAACATTTGATCTGTAGCATTTTAAAAGCATTCATTAAACCCTTTGTAGCATGTGGATGCACACGGATCTATGTACACCAATACAATATTCACAATGATGTGTAACAGATATGTAACACTGCCTTTTTCTAATCATGGGTTTTGGAATACAAAATTATTTAATATAATTTTAAAAATAATTATTAGATATTAAAATTGTGATGTTGTTGTAAATATCAACATCAAACTAACTTACATGTTGCTTTCTTTCATTCACACTCAGACCACTGTGTCTGAATAATTCAAGATTTATTTTCATAAGCAAGATTACTTTCTTGCTTAATTATACAATGGGATCACATGACAGGGCATACATGAACATGAGCTTTTCTGTCGTGGTTGATATATTTTCTGACATTACAAGTGAATCAAACCTGACGGGATCAGCCGTGGCCCCGAGACTACGTCCAACATCGACCCATATCCGTGTCTGGAACATTCATAGAATGCATTCAAAATATTCGACAAGGATGTTATGACATTTGGTGAACAATTTGATATTAGGTTTTTCGTTGGAACAGGGGTAGGATGGAGCAGGGTTGAACGCGTTCGGCTTCGGATAAAGAGGTTCCTGGTTCGAATCCCGCCAGGGGCACGGCAAATTTGTTTGTAGTCTGCAGTCGAGAACTATTTTACACGCAGTAATATTTGGTCGCAATGTTACATGGAGTTTCAGTGCAGTACCACCCGTGGCTCGCAGGTTTCACCACAATAATAGCCACATGGTGTTGCAGGCGTTCTCTCCGCAGCCGCGATATAAGTGAAATATTCTTGAAAGCGGCATTAAACCTCAGCTCACATCACCTCGTTGACATTATGCAGAAAAACAACGAGAAGATTGTCAATCTATTTCCAGACTATTCAATACTTGGAATACTTTTTGTTCGTCAGTGTATCGGGTAACCCTATGTGTGAGAGCAAACTATGATACCAACATGCAAAAAAAACGTCTTCACATACTTAAAAGAATATTATATTGATGTCGGAGAAAGCAGACTTTGAATGTATTTAATTGACACATGTTTTGTATAGATGTACTCACAATTTCATACATCAGAGTATGATACATGTACTTTAATGTTTATGTTTGCTCAAATAAAAAACTTGTGCTACAATCGCCTTTTCAAGATCTTTTTTGGCCACCATGTTTGGTAATTAAGTTAAAAAATGTAGTCATTTAATAAACAAAGATATCGTCGACATAAATAACCTTCTTTGATCCAATTTGTTAAGGCATCATTACTGTAGGACGTCACAAAACAAGCTAAAACTCGCTCTTTTTACACTTCTTTCTCGTCTAATTTATTTACCTATTATGTATTCCATATAGTTGTTCGGATCCTGAATATTAGCTTTCTAAAAAAGAGGAATTGTCATCTATGTCTCCCAACTGTCTGGGAAGATGCCAGTATTTACACACAATTAAACAGACGTTCAAGCTAGCATTTTGTAAAATACAGATGGGATCCCATCAACGCTTGGGCATCTTCCTGTGTTGAGGTTTATAGCTCTCTCGATGTCACATTTGATACTGGTCTTGATAAACTATCAGCATTAAGACAAGCTTTTTCGGTTTCATTAAAAAGATCAGCAATTGCATCCTCGATAATCCAGCGCTATTGTTCCGATAAATCTACACACACGCGCTGGATTTTAATCATTTACTCCACCCGTTTTGATGGACATGAATACACCCTTCTTCTCGTACAGACTTCTTAAAACTTTCTTTTCAGTTTCTGTCAGGTTTTCTACGCTGAATTTGTTACAAACTTTATCGTAATCGAGTGAGTCGGCCGCCGCCATGTTTGATTCTATAAACAACGGTAATGATGCGTTTCCATTGGTCGAGTTGTTTACGCAGATAGTCTGCGTTTCGTTTCTGGTTGGATAACATGGACCCAAGAGGAGGTAACTAGGTTAGGGATAAATACCCTTACTGTTTTCCAGCGCTTGTGTGTAGATTTATCGGAACAATAGCGCTGGATTATCGAGGATGCAGCAATTGCAGCAGCAGTTGGATCTAATAGATCTTGCCACGAAGCTGTAGTAATATCACCATGATTTGTATCAATGTCTTAATCTTAAAGGTACATCCATTGTGTTTTTGGGGGTCATATACTGCAAACGTTATAAATGGTGTTACTTTATATATCGAGAAGTACCGACTGTTACCGAAAACTACTATTTTGATGATAATAGACTTAGCATATTGACGATATGAAGATAAAAGTAGTGATTTCTGATCGAAAACCGGACAATGCACAGCGTGTGGCGCGCGTCTTATTTATAACAGACAAAAAGACAAATTTGAGTTAATAAAGTTTAATAGGTCACATAACTACTGTGCATGTAAATGGGACGTGCAGTTTAGACAGACAGACAGACAGACAGACAGATAAATCTGACTATTACTGAAATAAATCTGTCTGTCTGTCTGTAAATGGGACGTGCAGTTTAGGTTTCTGTACATGCATAATGATGTTACTCAATTTTAATTGGAAACTAGTAATTATGATATATTTAGCGGTTGGGGGAAAAGATGCAAGCTGGGTGAATTTATTTGTATTGTAGACAGCACATGTGGTGAGTTAGAACGTATTAAAGCCAAATAAATTTTGTATGAAACAATGGATGCACCTTTAACTCAGAATCCTTTACAGTCTCCCTCCGTGCTATTGTGCTTATCTCGTCTACAGCCTTTGTTCTTGGTTCTTCTTTTCGTTACACACATTCCCGAATACCATCGTTTACTGTATGCACTGTATTACTGTATTTTCATTTGTGTGCCAACTCCGAAAGAAATTCAAAAGCTGACACTATGCACTCTTTGTATTAATACACTCATGGTCAAATCCTTTTGGTTGAACAAAAGTTTGCCGACAAGATCCTAACTGTTTAATTTTGATATCGCCCCTTGTGAAGTGGAGTAACTCTAATTTGTCAGCCGCATTATTAACACAGACGTTAAAACTCTGTTTCCTTGATACGTTTCTGAAAAAAAGGATTCACAAAGTTACGTTCATTCCCTGGCCATTTGTATTTGTCAATACAGACACAGTTAATAAATCAGAAAGGTTCATGTTTCGAGATCCATCAGATCCGGTATTTAACGTACATGATACTGAGAGATAATCTGCCTCACTTCTTCAATGAACTTTAAGAGTTGAAATATCGTTAAAATAAGTCATTAGTTGCCAATACAAAATCAACAACACTACATGTACTTCCATTTCTGTCGATAAATGTAAATGCTCCGTTTATATCACTGTGTTTTTCCGATGACAATACGAATATCACTGTTAGACATATGTAAAGCATCGATCATTTCTCCATTTGTCTGACAGTGATAAACCAAACTTATTTTAGCAACATTCTGAGTTGATATCGATTCATTAAGATTTTCAGGCATTATAAGAATAATCAACGAGCTGGAGAAATCACGGATCATCTGTCCCGAGTTAATTATTGTGATAAATTCTAAGCTTTAGCGAGGAGTTTGACATAATAATTCACGAGGGACAGATAATTCGTAATTCCGAGCAACGAGTTGGTTATTATTTTTCTTACCCAAGTTAATTTTTATGCGAAAAAACGAAAAAAAACAAGACATCATGATCTCAGATGAGACTATAAAATACAAATTGTATAATCGTTCGCCATTCATAAACTTTGTCACACCTTCAAGATGAGCGCATATATATAGTTTCCTACTAACGCTCTTTTTTCAGTAAGATTCTGATGTAATCGTTGAACTTCATACCCAAAAAGAATTTCGGACATAATAAGCAACTCGTTTAAATTGTAAAGAATATCTCAAAATGAGGGAAACTTCGAAATTCGTCAAACATGAACTAGCGATCCCTCAGTTGCAATGCAAATATTAGGAATGTAATTACGTCACTACATGACGTCATGACGCCACAAAGCCTTGACGTCACGGCAGTTCAGCCGGCGTCTCTTGCAAGCTGCTCCGCCTTGCAAGTTTACTACAGTAATTACGTCGTCAGAAACATAGAATCAACGTGTTTTTCTATTTTCTATGTTTTACTGTCGTGTGACGTTAAATAGGTGTGCTCGAAATTGTTTACATATGTGATTTAGCTAAAACAGGACATATAAGCAATTTATGAATGAGCGTAAAGTAGTTCCTTTAACCAATCAAAATGTAAGTTTTATTTAGAAAAACTGCAACTCCCATGGCAATTATGAAAACTTTAATACCCGGCATAACTTTGTGCTGGTGAAGATAATTGTAAGCGAGTTCTCATTCATTTCTTAAAATTAAGTCATCAATTAGTCCCACACCTAAATTAATATTTGCAAAAATTATTATATCAGTTTCATTTCAAAATATGGACTTACTAGTCCCAATTTTAGCATCCGGACTATCAATATCATCTGAATCAATCTTGTAAAGGAGACTTTTCAGGCAATACGTATAAGAACCCTATCATTTAAAAAACAAGATATTTGAATCCAGATGATATATACGAGATAAATACGAGTGAAACAGCGTTACATCATAGCTCAGAACACAACAATACTAAATAGTACTTTTCAAAACAGTATCTGTCATATTTCTGAGAAACAGACGTTTAATGAAATCGTCGTTTTGGAATTTCCTTAACTAAATTAAAGTTCATTATCGTATCTTCATACTTACTGTGACCGCAAGATAGTTAGAGCTTTACATGTCGAGACATATTCCGAAAAGAGACCTTGTACGTTCTATGTTTAGATTCAGACCCATAAACTCAATATACAACAATACCGATACGATACACGTGTAAATACGGGTCTACTGAAGTGTACAACATGTTATCATAACGTCATCCAAGATGAATATTACCATTTATATTAGTCTGTCCACTGTATGAGGAAAAGATAAAATCAGTGTTACAAAGATACTGTCATACCCATCCGACACATACAAAGTTAATTTGTTAATATCATTCCAAGAACCTTGAATGCTTAAAATATCTCGCACCTTTTTGAAAGCGTAATCTACCAAATAGTATGCAAATAACCACTTTGATATAAATTTACACGGCACTAAAATTATACGTATTAAAATACTCTTACGTTTGGCCATTAGACCTTGAATAAGAATAAATGTTCTTCTTTTTCAAATCTTTGAAAGACGTTTAGATGTGAAACATAAAAAAGCAAGATTTCTGAATGTCAGTTCAGCCGTTTCAAGCGACATGTCTTATATCACCTCAAAACAAGAACACACTGCCAAAATGTTTCCTAGTTCTTGATACAAGAACATAGTTAGTTCCTTGTTCATTGGGACAATGGGCTAACTAAACACAGCATAATCTAATGAGAGTTGTGTAGTTAATTTGTCAGAAGTGACAAGTGCCACGTGTCACAGAGGTCCTCTCCAGAACTACAGAACTCACTAGTCTTCCAGAGAGGCCTTCTGCAGCGGATATGGCAGTCTCTATAGTGGTACGTATGTCATGCTTTAAGCATCTAGATAATCACAAAAGATAATTTAAAATAAAAATTCAGAATTTTTTAAATATAGAAAACAATAAATTCGCCTTGACGTAAAACCATCAAGAACTTCTGGGCTGCATTTCGGTTTAAGCCGTTCTAATCAGCCATATTTTAATTTTACATAAAAAATAATGTTATGTACGTGGTTAAGAATCGTCTTAATTTTCCATTTATGTGGAATAAAAACTTTCGAAAACGAAAAGCAAAGTGTTTTCGAAAGATAAAGATATGTTGACTATTCTTGAAGTAAGGAAACCATTCTACAAATTGAAAAAAAAGGAAATTGTAAAGGTAAACTCCAGTAACCATAGTAACAATGTACGTTTTCTTATTTCAGATTTGGGGTTTTGTAGCTGCTGCATTTGGATCAGGTTTGTGAAATTTACCCCCAAAATAATGATGTTTACATTAAATCATAAAAAAACACACATTAAAATATCAATGTGATTTTCAAATGTTTTAATATTTCTATTTACAGCACTGGTCAGTGCCAATGATCCATGTGTACCGGATGTAAGTATCAACGTTATTCTATATTTACATTTAAAAACAATCTAGTTTGTCTGAGCAATTAAATTCTGAAAAAGGAACATGTGCAGTAATATTGAGTACATTAACAAACGCAACACATTATACTCTGATTACTGCCTACCATTCACATCTCCAGATATGGCAAAGCTAACTGTTGTACTAACACCATGCATTGTGTCATCTGGTATCTGTCGGTATACCAACACGCATTCAATATCCACTGTATACTTATGCCTCGATTCCAACAATGTCCTTTATGAGACACAATAATAATGCGTTAACCTCCCTTTTACCTCAGTAAGATACTTGAGTTACCTAAAACGATTTCAGAATTGAATGTATAATTTCTTTGAGAAGCACTTTAGAAGCAGGAATGATGAATGTGAGCACGTTTTATGAATAACAAACTTCTTCGAATTCATTGCTATGAGTGTGACGTTTCGACACTAGCATCGTCATCAAGCAAGTGGTAATGTTCATGTATAATGTTACTATGTTTCATATTCAAACTTCATATATAGAGATTATTACCCGAGAAAGTGTGTCATATGACTTTTACGAAACGAGTGTGATTTTTTTATTGCCCGAGCGAGAGCGAGGGTTATACATAAATTTACACGAGTTTCGTAAAAGTCATATCATGGTACTCTTTCGAGTGTAATAATTTCTTTATTATTAAAACAATCGTTGCTAAGCAAACGTGATATGTGCACATGTGCTCCTTTTCGGACGTAATTACAAGGATAACATCATATAATAAATAGAATATCCGTCAATTCTTTACAAATATCATGTTTATCTCATCTCGTGAGGTAGAAAAGTTATATATTTTCACTCGTGGCTGCGCCACTCGTGAAAATATAACCTTTCTACCTCACTCAATGAGATAAACATGGTATTAAGACCGAAGAACAATTTTATGGATACAGAACTTCTTTATTCTGTATGGGCGACGTTTCGACATATATACTAATGTCGTTGTCAAGCAGGTGATACAGTTCAACTTCCAGAATGCCCATCAAAGATGAAACATGGTATTAGTCAAGAAAAGACAGATATCATCTATATATCTTACATGTTTCATGCGTTGTAACCATTTGTATGATGAACTATTTCAATCAATTGTTTTTCGTCAATGCTTCATTCTTAGTTTGAAAACGTCTACATAAGTAATTGCACGGTTGGCCGTCAACATTGAATTGATCAAAACTGTCATGACTCTCGGTTTTTAAGTTTTAGTGATGAAATACGTTGGATGGTCCCTTATTATTCTCTTACATGACCTGATCTGTTCATGCGAACAACGATGATAAAATTGCCAGTTTTCATCTAAAAGCTTAGTGCTTAATTCAATTTAGCTTATTTTAAAATTGTCATTTACTATAAAAAAAACAAATTGCTGTTCCCCCTCGTACATATAAATGGTTAAATTTAACCGATGTAGATATGATTGTAAGTTTATTAATTAATTTATGGAAGATATGCGGATCGGTAAACCATAGTGTACAGTGTAATTTGCCGACTGCAGAATTGTCATTAATACTAATAGCTGTTAAAATATTTCGTTGTTCCCAATTTGTTTCTAGATTTTAGACAAAATACTTAATCGAGTTTCTATTTTGAAAACAAATAATTATAAAACTAAAGTCCAATCTCCCCTAACACAATATTGACGAGTACCAACATCAAGACTACCAAGTTTATTGAAACAGAACCTAAGACGTATTTGTGTGTTTCATTTTGTACTCGTTTGCAGCGCTGTATAGCAGGGGTATGTCGCTTGGCTGCAGACTGGAGGTGTCCGCCCAATACGGCATGTCCCGCTATACCGGTGTGTGTAGGTAAGGACCCTTTCGCCTTTAATAACTACATAATACTTAATACAATATAGAATGAATTGCAAGATATCTAGTTCAACCATTACCTTTATTCATTCTTATATTATTCGATCAATTGTTCCTTTTGTATATATTGGCTTTTGTAATGGAAGTGGAACTTTCACCTGCCAAAGTTTTTTTCTACTTAATAACACATTCACTGTGGTCTCTTTTGACAGACCCATCCCCTCCTGTATCCGGTCTGTGCCCCGTGGGTCTGTCTGTCCTGGATGAGCAGGGGGTGGAGATCTCGTGTGGGATGGGGCCAGGGAGGAGAGAGTGCCCATCCAACACCTTCTGTACCGCCGCCAACAGTTCCTTCTCCATCTGCTGCCTCCGAGTGCCTCCTGGCGGTCCTGGCGGTCCTGGCGGTCCTGGCGGCCCAGGTGGTCCCGGCGGTCCAAGCGGTGGTGCTGACGCAGCTGGCGCTGCTGGCGCTGCTGGTGTTGCTGGTGCTGCTGTTGGTAATGCCGGTGAGTAGTTGATGTCAGTCTGGACTCATCCATGTTCTATTAGCGGCGGTGGCATGTAATGTGGAGAGGTGTTTTTTGTTCGAATTATTTTCCCCTCTGCTGGTGATCTTGGTGTTAGCGGTACATGTTGTGTAGACTGTGGTAAGCATGGTATTGCGTTGTTGATTAAACACTTTGACAGACAAGGTAGATGTTGTCTCAGTTAGAAATAATAATTTTAACGAATCTGAGATTACATTTCGAAGTGAAGATTTAACATTAAAGTTGACAGTAAATAAAAATATATTGTCCAAAACAACTTTACAATGATCGTATATTGAATGAGATGTAAAATAAAGGATACGGGAATGAGGTTATGATTTATTTGTTATGATCGGTGAGAACAGCCTTCAGTAATCTGAATGGCAAAAATTGTGGTTACATAAGGCGCCAATAAGAGGAGTAAACACATTTACACAAAGTCACAAGAATGTCAGTTGGTGTTTTAAACGTTCAGTAGCGTGTGTGGCCACCAAATGCATAAACAACTATCAAACAGCTCCTCCTAATTGATTGTCTGGGACGTGCAAACACATTACTCAACAGTCGTCGGCATTGTTCTTCAAAAGCAGCACCAAGATCCTGCAAACTCTGGGATTGATTTCTGAGAGTTCGCCGACGCCTACCAAGAGCATGCATGATGTGGTTGATGGGATTGAGATCTTGTGACCTTGAGGGCCAGTCAAGAACGTTGATTCCGTTGTTGCATAAAGTTCCTGATCAAGATGCCATGTTTGAATAGCAGACCTTGACCATGCATGTGTCATTGTGAATAGAATAAGTTCGGGGCGAGCACCTGATCGCGACAACCTGCAGCTGTAAGGTTCCTATGGATAATCACTAGTCGTGAACGAGCAATACAACCGAAAGGAAACAAATCTTTCGCCGCCAAATATGTCTGCCTACTGCAATACAACACAGAGCATAACGTTCACGGCGTCGTCTCCACACTGTCATGCTACCATCAGTAAATCTCAGCGTAAAGCTCGACTGCATCACTCGAAACAACTCGATTCCAGTCTCTGATTTCATCGGAGGTGTCTTCGAGCCTAAAACAAACGTTGACGTCTTTAACATGGCGTCAAATGGTTTGTGCCGTCAATCGACCTCTGAACAATTCATACCCGGTGAACGGTTACGGAGGTGACGTAGCACAATTTGACGATCCTCTGCCTGTGATGTCACGCGTGGTTGACCAGGTCTTGGACGATCAGCAGTGTTGCCAGTTTGTTGTGTCGAGTTTGTAAGTCATAAACAGCGTGACGGCTGCATCCCACTGTCCTTGCAACCGCAATGATTGACGATCCTGCCTCCAGCATGCCAATGACACGTTCATACTGCACATTCGAAAGGCACGGCATTCGCACTGGCGGTACAGAATTGTGTGTTAAAATGTTTGTCACTTTATACAGTTGAAAGAACATGTGATCGAATGCACGTGCAAAGACAAGATTACGTAACCACCAACAAGGGAAAACATGTTTTAACATTATTTCCGGATGCATGACGTTCGGAATGACTTAAATGTGTTATAGTGCTTTTTTTCATCAGCCCCTGGTCCCGGAAAAATGTTCTAAGATCCCAAAATGTTCTAAGATCCCAAAACTGTCTTCATCCTTTGGATTGTTTCATCCATAAAATATTTATCTTCTTCATCACACCAACTTCTAGAATGCCTCTCAAACAGTTTGTCTTTATAATGTTTCTTCATATTGTAAATTGGCAAGTTTTTATTTTGACTCAATATTATGCATTGGTAATTTGATAAACTAGTATGAAAAAGGTAAAAATAAACATCTTATTTATCAAGCCCTGTCAAGAAGAAGCAGATTTAAAATAAATAGGACAACGTTAAGAGCATGTAAGAGTAACAGAGTAGGCAAATAATGTATTAAAATGGCTCATTATTTGATTACCTTCAATGTAGAGTTATTTGTTAAAATGATAATATTTATTCAAAGAGATTGAGACAGAAACCTGATTTCGCTCTGACTATAAACTGTTATTTTTTTTATGTTTTCAGGCGCAGGTGGACCAGTCGTCGGTGGACCAGGTGAGTTGTACAGTCGAATATAAATAACTCATTTGTCGTATTAATAATGTCTAACAGACCGAATTGATTTGACAGAAGATTTGAGCTTCATATATGTGTTTCCTTACAGACTCTTCATCTCAGCCGTGCGACTCAATTGTAAGTATCTTCAGATCTATCAATCTTTTCACCAATAAGTCAAGGATATATATGGATGATCAGCTTCTTTACTTATAATAACAATAGCGACGTTTCGGTATAGATCCTTATACCGTTATCAAGCATATGGGAGAGATGTTATCTCATTATCATACCAACATGTATCATGCATATAACCTGCGCTGTTATCATCTCGCCCATATGCTGGATAACCGTATGTACCGAAACGTTATTGTAAGATAAAGAAGTTGATCACCCATGTATACCCTTGTCGTCTTCATCACACCAACATCTAGAATGCCTCTCAGAAGCTTTCAACCTTTGGACTTTGAAGGGGATAATCATTTATGTTAATGTAATATTTTCTCACAGGTCTGTCCAAAGGGTAAATGCCGTTACGCAGTGTCATGGGGTTGCAAAACATACCCGAGATGTGAAGCAATACCAACATGCATGGGTGAGTAAGCATACATCTTGTAACCATTTTGTTATTTAATACTACTTTAACAGTATTTAACGAAGTGATAATAAGGAAATCAATGAATTGAATACTTGTACGTTTGCAGAGCAGTCGCCTCCAACCCGTGCCAAGTGCGAAGTCGGATTGCCAGCTCTTGGACCTGATAGTACAGAAATCTCATGCAACAACTTTCCTTGTCCATCTAATACTGTGTGTAACTCGGCCCCAGACGGATCTTACGCAGTCTGTTGTCTCGCAGTAGCAGTAAATGGACTTCCTCCAGCTTCTGAACAAATACCTCAAGGATTAGGTGCAGGCTCAGGTGCAAGTCAAAGTCAAAGCGGAGGGGCAGGTCAAGTAGGAGCAGGCCCAAGTAATGTCCAAAATCAAGGAGCAGGTTCAGGACAAGGAGCAGGTTCAGGACAAGGTCAAGGAGCAGGTACAGGTACAGAACAAGGAGCAGGTGCAGTACAAGGTCAAGGAGCAGAATCAGGACAAGGACAAGGTCAAGGTGCAGGTGCAGGACAAGGTCAAGGAGCAGGAGCAGGACAAGGTCAAGGAGCAGGTGCAGGACAAGGTCAAGGAGCAGGTACAGGTACAGGACAGGGAGCAGGTGATGGGCAAGGTCAAGGAGCAGGTGCAGGACAAGGTCAAGGAGCAGATGCAGGACAAGGTCAAGGAGCAGGTTCAGGACAAGGTCAAGGAGCAGGTGCAGTACAAGGAGCAGGTGCAGGACAGGGTCAAGGAGCAGGTGCTGGTGAAGGTCAAGGCCAAAGTCAAGGTCAAGGTGGCCAAGGAGTAGCAGGAGCCAGTCCGGACCAAGACTCACCCGCAGGTCAAAGTGAAGAACCAGGAAAAGGCCAAAGTCAAGGGGGAGGAGCAGGCACAAGTCAAGGGGGAGGAGCAGGTCAAGGGTCAGGTGCAGGACAAGGTCAAGGAGCAGGTGCAGGACAAGGTCAAGGAGCAGGTGCAGGACAGGGTCAAGGAGCAGGTGCAGGACAAGGTCAAGGAGCAGGTGATGGACAAGGTCAAGGAGCAGCTGCAGGACAAGGTCAAGGAGC
This sequence comes from Gibbula magus, assembly GCA_936450465.1. Classification (NCBI taxonomy): domain Eukaryota; kingdom Metazoa; phylum Mollusca; class Gastropoda; order Trochida; family Trochidae; genus Gibbula; species Gibbula magus. The sequence continues at coordinate 16,113,013 of OW388293.1, read as the reverse complement.
AGCTGCAGGACAAGGTCAAGGAGCAGCTGCTGGTGAAGGTCAAGGCCAAGGTCAAGGGCAAGGTGGCCAAGGAGCAGCAGGAGCCAGTCCGGGCCAAGACTCACCCGCAGGTCAAAGTGAAGAACCAGGAAAAGGCCAAAGTCAAGGACCGGTAGCTACAGGCCAACGTCAAGGGGGAGGAGCAGGCCAAAGTCAAGGGAGGGGAGCAGAGCAAAGTCAAGGGAGGGGAGCAGGGCAAAGTCAAAGGAGGGGAGGAGGCCAACGTCAAGGAAGGGGAGGAGGTCAACGTCAAGGAAGGGGAGGAGCAGGCCAAAGCCAAGTAAGGGGAGGAGCAGGCCAAAGTCAAGGAAGAGGAGGAGCAGGCCAAAGTCAAGGAAGGGGAAGAGGAGGCCAAAGTCAAGGAATGGGAGGAGCAGGCCAAAGTCAAGGAATGGGAGGAGCAGGCCAAAGTCAAGGAATGGAAGGAGCAGGCCAAAGTCAAGTAAGGGGAGGAGGAGGCCAAAGTCAAGGAATGGGAGGACCAGGCCAACGTCAAGGAAGAGGAGGAGTAGACCAAAGTCAAGAAAGGGGAAGAGGAGGCCAAAGTCAAGGAATGGGAGGAGCAGGCCAAAGTCAAGGAATGGGAGGAGCAGGCCAAAGTCAAGGAATGGGAAGAGGAGGCCAAAGTCAAGGAATGGGAGGAGCAGGCCAAAGTCAAGGATTTGGAGCAGGCGGTAATTTTGATCAATTTGCCGGAATAGGTCAAGGAATAGGACAGAGTCAAGGAATGAGCCTCGGACAAGGGGGAGCTCAAGGAAGTGTGGGAACCAATCAGCGACAGGGATCAGGGTTAAATCTTGGAGCATTATTTGGACCAGGATCAGGATTTGGACCAGGGTCAGGATTCGGCCAAGGAGCAGGATTCAGCCAAGGAGCAGGATTCAGCCAAGGAGCAGGATTCGGCCCAGGAGCAGGATTCGGCCCTGGAACAGGAATCAGCCAAGGAGCAGGATTTGGCCAAGATGCAGGATTCGGCCAAGGAGCAGGATTCGGCCCAGGAGCAGGATTCGGCCCTGCAACAGGAATCAGCCAAGGAGCAGGATTCGGCCCTGGAGGTTCAGAGACAGGATCTCAAGGTTCAGCAGCAGGAAGTGCAGGTCCTGGAGGTCCGGAATTTGAAGGAGCAGGAGCTTCTGGAGGAGTAGGAGGATCTGGAGGAGCTGGATCGGCAGCAAATGGAGGGGAATCTGGAAGAGCAGGAGCAGGTTCATCAGGATCTGGAGTCGGTTCAACAGGATCTGGAGTAGAATCATCAGGAACTGGAGCAGGATCATCAGGATCTGGAGCAGGTTCATCAGGATCAGGAGCAGGTTCATCAGGTTCAGGAGCAGGTTCGTCAGGATCTGGAGCAGGTTCGTCAGGATCTGAAGCAGGTTCGTCAGGATCTGGAGCAGGATCATCAGGATCAGGAGCAGGTTCATCAGGATCAGGAGCAGGTTCGTCAGGATCTGGAGTAGAATCTTCAGGATCAGGAACAGGTTCATCAGGATCCGGAGCAGGTTCATCAGGATCTGGAGTAGAATCATCAGGATCTGGAGCAGGATCATCTGGATCTGGGGCTGGCTCAGCATCAAGTTCAGGAGTAGGAATAGGAGCAGATGGTGGAGCTGACTGTAACCCAGGTAATATATCAAGCTAAATGTAATAGTTTTAATTGCGTGTGACAACTTACATCTAACAAGAAATCTATCGATATTTTATGCACATTGATTTAGTAATGATTTGTTAATGAGAGGACTCAGAAGGCAACATAGAAGTCTTCAAGATATATTTGGACTCTAACATAAAAAGTTATAAGACTAAGTTTGATTATGAAAATCTTGTAGTCAGACATTTCTAATTATCATTCTTGTTTCTTCACCAGAGGATGACCCTTGCCAAAACATAGTAAGTATTGAAAATTGATGATATACATGAATATCAAGTTTACGAGATTATAGGAGAAATTGTTACACTGTTTGAAACAAACCACATTTAGAAAAATCAAATATAAAAATTAACCTGGTAAAACAGTTGTTAGTTCTGGAAATAAGTTAACATTTAATAAAAAAAAAAAAAGCCTCTTCTACAGTCACGGGCAAAAGAAAGTATCTTTTTTTCAACAGAGTGAACACAAACTATTCTTAAATATTGACAAAACTAAAGTCGATTGTGAATGTTTGTGATGAGGATATAACTTGTAAAGATATATACACAATTTCATTCATTAACATTTTATGTCTGTTTCAAATACACATGGGGGATATTTCAAAGGTGGTTTTTACATTTTGTTTGTTATTTAATTTTTTTTTATGAAATGTGGATGTAAGTATAAGATGCTGTCGGCATAATGTACCTTCTTGGATTTTAAATGTATGACGCACTGTTGATGTATGATGTCATAAAATAAGACAGAGAGCCATATTTCACTCTCCTATTTTGCCTGGTTAAGGAGATTTTAAAACGACGTTTTTGTAGAAGCCGTGGTTTTCAGAAATATGAACAGGTAATGTTTCAAAAATTATAAATTAGGTTTAGTTGGCTTTTAGAAACATGGCGTAACGATGTTTCAGTCGTGTCCATCATTCGTTGTTTAAAATCTCTTGCGTTGCTGTACAGATACTTTCTTTTGCCCGCGAGTGTAATACCTTATCGAGCTAATTGCATGATCTCATAAGGTATTTGGAAACGTATTTCATGTTTGTTATATTTTTATAAGAACTGCGCAAGTGGAGTGTGCCGTCTTGTTGTCCCCTGGACCTGTCGTACTTACCCCAACTGCAAGGCCGAAGCAGCGTGCGTAGGTATGTCAGTATGTGCTTCAAGATACGTGCACGTACATAACATATACACAACAATGAAATCATAACCAGGAACTTAAAGCAAGGATTTGTTTTCACAAAAACATGAATATAAAGATAACTTTGAATAATGCAGTTTAACCATGATATATTTCCATTTCTTTGAATACAATCATCTGGTTACATTCATTAATGAAAATCAAAGTCAAACTATATGCAGTTAAACGTGTGTGTAACATATCCAAGTGAACACTTAGGTTTAGAAGTAGGTTTAGAAGTGGTTTAGGAGTGGTCACACTTGATAGTTGATTTCAGTATTCAGAAGCATGAATATGTTTACACAGTATCTTTTAAAAACCAGGGCCCATATTTTCGAAGCTCTCTTAGTGCTAAGATAGTCGTAAGTCAATGTTAATGTATGGCACTTACGAGGGGCGTTCAATAAGTGTTGCAAGCGGGGCATTGCAAGGGGTGTTTACATAAACAGTGTCAGCTTATAGCAGGTGTTACTATAGTCAAAACATAACATTGACACATGTCAAAACAATTTCTAGACATAACAATTATTTAGATATAATAGCTGCGCTGACCTAGGAGTCTCCATAATCATGGAGTCTCTCAAACATGAACAACGCGCTGTGATCAAGTTCCTTACTAAAGAGGGATGCAAAGCTACAGAAATACATAATCGTATGTGTAATGTGATGGGTAAGGATGCTCCTAACTTTTCAACAGTTTGTCGCTGGTCCCTTCAGTTCAAGCGGGGCAGGGAGTCCTTAGACGATGACCCACGGTCAGACAGGCCATCTGAAGTCACCCGACCGGAAGTTATTGCCGCTATCGAAAGACGAATTTTAGCTGACCGCCATGTTAAAGTTTCTGAACTGTCTTTGGAATTCCAGATATCAGTTGGAAGTGTTGAAAAAATAATTTATGACCATCTTGGTATGTCCAAGGTATCTGGAAGATAGGTACCCAGAAACCTCACAGCACAAGATCGCCAGAAAAGAACCGAAAGTTGCATGGAGCTCCTGGATCGGTTTAATGCGGATGAAGCCAGGTTTTTGTCTCGTCTGGTGACAGGTGACGAAACCTTGATCCACCACTGGGACCCGGAAACTAAACTGGAATCCAAGCAATGGAAGCACCCGAGTTCACCGCCTCCCCTGAAGTTTCGCACTCAACCATCAGCTGGCAAGGTTATGGCGACAATCTTTTGGGATGCAAAAGGCATATTATTCATTGATTACTTGCCAACCAAAACTACAATGAATGGTCAATATTATGCCAACCTAATGCAAGAATTGCGAAAGACAATTCGACAGAAACGCCGTGGAATGTTGACATGTGGTGTTCTGATTTTGCATGACAACGCTCCAGTCCACAAGTCAAGAGTTGCACAGGCCGCTATACGTGATTGTGGATTCGAACAGCTTAACCACCCACCCTACAGCCCAGACCTAGCCCCCAGTGACTACTTCCTGTTCAGAAACCTGAAATCCGCCCTACGTGGAAGGCACTTCCGGGATGACGAAGACGTAAAAGCTGCCACAGAGGCGTGGTTAGGGGGGCAAACTGAAGACTTCTACAAAAGCGGCATCAAAAGTCTTAAAGAGAAATGGAATAAGTGTATTGAGGTGAAGGGTAACTATATTGAAAAATAAAAGTAAAAAATTGACTACGCGAGTTGGTTTTATATTGAAGTTGCAACACTTATTGAACGCCCCTCGTACATCTTAGCACTAAGAGAGCTTCAAAAATATGGGTCCAGAGCCTTATGTGTGTTTGTCAAATAAAAGTATCAAGATAAACGCCATGGCCTACTCCATTGATAGTATGTATATGATACAATACCGACACTGCAGATCCCCCACCCACACCCTCCGGTCCATGTGCTATTGGCCAGCCCGCGCTGGCCCCCAACCTGAAGGAGATCTTCTGTGGCGAGGGCCCCGACAAGTGGCCGTGTCCTATCAACACAGCAGCCAATGTTGATGCAGCAGGTTCCTATGCTGTGTGCTGCTACGACGTCCAGGCAGCGTCTGTCCCAGTTCCAGGTTATATTCTTATTTTTTAACTCTTTGTGCTCTTTTGCCAGTAAAGAATTGAACTCTCCATGTCTGAATAACATATTCTTTTAGTGATGATAAAATGTCATTGATAACTAACTCTTTTTGTCATCATAAGCTGTCCTAAATTTTTTTTGTATATATAATCACTAATACCACAAGTAAGATGTAACTATTTTGCTTATGTTTGTTATCATTATTATATGTTAATTCAACTCTGCAGAGACCCCAAGCAAGCCTGGTTCCTGTCCGACACGAGCCCCCTTCGACTACGGAGCGTGTGTTATAGAGTGTGGATGTGACAGCGAGTGTGGAGGCGACGCCAAATGCTGTTACAATGGTTGTGGATACACCTGTACTGCGCCTTGTGAGGACTGAAGAATCAACATCGATGTGTTGCAGGAAACATTTGTATATTTCTTGAATGGCAAACTGTGAAATATTGCATGTGATATTTGAACTTAAGTCGACAAACCAGTGATTGTTGATACGAGGAAAACCAGCATTCTTCAAAGGACACAAATAACTCGAGCTGTGAAGCTAAACTGTTTGATGATGCTATGTTATCTTCATATCCTATACAAATAACAATTTCTTAATCTATTTCTTTGCATCAGAGTTGATCAAATTGATATGTATTTTTAAATACCAGATATTGCAACTTCTTTTTGTGAAATTCAACATATACAGTGACGAGTATACGATTCTTACGAAATGTATGTGAAGGGATTGCTTATATGTTCATATGAATAAACTAAAAAAAACTGACACGTTTTGTTTTTGTTATAGTAAGGGCGACGTCAGAGATGTTAACCAACCTCATTTATGATCCATTCTCTACAGAACTGATGTAAATATACACTGACATCGTTTTCTGATTCAGCACAAATTAACGACAAGGGCGTGGAGAGGGTTAAGGCTAAGAGAGAGCTAAACTGTACTCTGGTCTTCTCTTATACATATGTACAAGTACAGCTGACACGGCCATATGAAGTACATATATTGTACCTGTATAAGACATATGTCACGTGTCACCTGTCAGGACAGCTATTTTAATTCGAATTGGTACTGACGTACACTCAAAAATAGTCTTTCATAACAGTGCACTTAACTAAGAATAAGTTATAGTTTGAAAAGAGAATTTATGGACCCATTGTGTAACTTCTTTGGCAACTTATATTAGATGGCATACAGAAACAATGGGCGCGGTTTATTACCGGATTGGCGACAGGTTGCACTTGCGGGTCGAGTTTGAGAGTTTGAAAGATTTTACCGCCCCAAAGAGAACAAGAAAATGGAAACGTGTGGTATCGGCTTTGTGAAAGTGTCTTACCTCGAAACGTTTCTCTATACACAGCAGTACATCTGATACGATGGTACTCTAAATTTGAACCTTGATTGATCAAGTGTATTTATCTGCTGGGGTTAATACGTTAGATATGTGTGTTTGCAAACGCTAAATAAATTATAACTTATAAACTCACGTGCAAAAGAAACGTCCCCACATTTTGAAAACAGTATAAAATGAAATATTGATGTCGGAGAAAGTAGATTTTGAATATATTTGGTAGCCACATGTTTTGTAAAGAAGTAATCACAATTTGTATACAACAGAGTATGCAATTTTTATTTTTACATCTGTTCAAATAGACATGGGGTGCTAAAATCGTTTTTTAAAGATGTTTTTGGCCCACAATATTTGGTATTTAAGTTTAAAACATTGAAAAAGTAATTAATTAAATATATCCTCGACATAAATAACCTTCTTTGATTTAAATTTGTTGATGCGTCATTACTGTAGGACGTCACAAAACGAGCCAAAACTGGCTTTTTGAGGCTTCTATCTCGTCTAGTTAAGGAGATTCCAAAACGACCATTTCTTAAAACTTGTGTTTCTCAGAGTTATGAATAGATACTGTTTTGAAAATTCATATTTAGTATTGTTGGGTTCTGAAGACATGATGTAACGCTGTTTCAGTCGCATTTATCGCCCGTCGATTGAAATATCTTGTATTTTGTATGGGGACGTTTCTTTTGCACGTGAGTTTAATATTGGTTATGCATGGTCACATTGGCAATCAGCTCTCTTAGAATATATCAAACAGTAGAGTTCCAATAAACAAGATATAACAGTGTTAATATAATATATAGTTCATATTAATCTATATCACTAAGCATGTGTTGCTAGTTTAGACTGTTCGTGTTATTGTAAATAAATTGTCAGTGTTTTCTGTAATCAAACGTGTCCAGATTGCGCTGAATAATGTAACTTGTTAGCTGATTGTGCAACTATTGATTCGCTCGCCTAAACTTCTTAAACATCTACTACAGGATTAAGTGTTTTTTTTATATAATCACGGTACGACATATACTGTCCAATCTCATTAAAATCATATCTTTGATTCGTTTGTAATGCTAGAACTATTTGGGTTGTCACTCGCCCAAGATCTGACGGAATCCCGTAGAGCTTCTTGTTCGCTGGAAGTTGTTACTTCTCCGTTGAAATGCATGCTTTCAAATTTCTGGGGCTCTACGGGATTCAGTCAGATATTGGACGAGGGACTTCCCAAAAGTTTAAAGCTTAACCTTGGGAACGAATCATAAATATGATTTTAATTAGATTGCATACCGTAATGTGAATATATTAAGGAACTGCTGTACGCCATTCTTACTGAAAAACAGTGCTCTCACTGATAACGATGATTCAATAGAGTTCTAACTCGAATATGATTCAGCTATGGGAGTCCATTGTTTTCACACTAATATGGCCGCTCGAAGGTGGTTCAAGTTATTTATCTTATAAGTGAGCGCCTTACTCATTTTTCAAAGATCAAAGTAGTGTAAGCTAAGTGTTGGCCTAGATTCGAATCCTAGGTGAGTCATTATTTAGTAACTGCACTCTATGCAAAATATGCAAAAAACGCGGTGATAATGTTACACAAGGCGCATGAATCTATACACAGCTAATCTGGAATGTGTTTTCATTCGAGTTTGAAATACTTTTATAAATGAAACTTCAGAAGTATGCCCACTGTTTTGGGAATGTATGCATCAGTGTTAGTGAGTAAGGTTGTTTGTTGTAGGGCCAGTTTTAGGAAGTAAATATTCTACAATTTACAATTTCGAGTGTCAAATTACGGTTTTGCTGGTTTTAATTAGGAACTTTATTGTAGCAATGTTCTAACCTTAACAGCACATTCCTAATTATATCCACGGGCGTCATTTACTATGAGAAGTTAGCAGGATGATTTTGCGTTGATAGGATTCGAACCTGAACAAGCAAACTGCTGCTCAAGATACATAAGAAAGCAAGTGAAGCGCATGGTTAAAAGGAGGGTTCTATCGGGGTATTTTTTGTGGAAACGAAGGAGAGGGTATTCTCCTTTACACCAGGGACATTATATACATAGAACGTCGCTTTTTACACATATCTGCTACGAGTATAAGATTAAAATACAGTCAAATTGAAAGATATTAATGAAGTTAATACTTTGATGACTTTACATTTCACAACTTGATAAAGACAAGCGCACTTTTGTTGAAAAATAAAAATAATGAGAATTGAAGCCATTCATCGGCGCTGCGAGTGGGGAAAACTTCGCTACGGCCTAACAGCATATTGTTTATTAGTTTTATGATACGTTATGTGTTACTGTGTGAATATTCTATCAGTGTATATGTTTTATTACTACACAAATTTAAAATTGGGTTAAATATAGCATGTTTCACGAAATGTCAAGAATCCAAGATGGCGGATGCTGCCGATAGATCGGTGATAGAACTTTCCCTTTCAGAAATCCATACTGAACAGGGTTATGAATAACAGATAGAGATTGTTCACAACGTAAACTGGAGTGAAAGCTGCATTATAAAGTAGGGCGTTCATGGCACTGTTTGGTATTTATAAGTGGCAATGATGAAATGACGGACATAAATCAGAAGCACACAAGTGGTGTCTGTTACAAATAAATGACACTTATCGCCTTACATCGTGATCAGGAAATATAATATGATAATAAATCAATTTGAATATACAAAAGCATTTATGTCACGGTGTTATTGGAAATGGATGACAAATGGGGGTTTATCTGATTCCTGCCATTGCTGTTTCCTCGTGGAAGTATTCATAAAGTATATATAAACCATCGCAAGGATGGGTGTCAGACACATCACAACATTCAACAATGTTATCTCTTCTTGTGGTAAGTCATTTAAAAATATTTTATTGTAATTGTATGTTCTTTACAACTGTGATGGTTATGTCAATGTCACATTGTAAACATATGGATGGAACCAATATTTGACGTTTCAAGGAATAAGACATTACCAAAGATTTGTAGTATTAGGAATTTAATTATGATAAGCATTTGTAAGGTACGCAGAGGCACAATACATGTAAGGGAACGTCAAAAGTATTTTCTTATCATTATGGTCGTATTATGACACTTATAGAGTAGACTTAATAATTTATTTCAAATTAACATTTTAACTGTATGTTAACATCATTTACACAATAAACACTAAAGGTATTAGATATTTTTCATCTGCTATATTGACAAAACTAAATGCCGTTTTTATTTATTTTAAAATCTTACAGAGTCATGTATTGTGTGGATAATTGTGATCTGACAGACTCCATGTATCTGATTTGCAGGTTATCTTTGTCGGTCTCGTTGCCGTAAGCGGTTACTCCAAAGGTACCTGCATTTTATAAATTAATTTTAGATTAGAAAAAAATATATATCATGTTTTGTAGTTTTAATAAAACGCAAATGGAATCAAAACCCACTCCACGACCTGTCCAATTTGTTAATGTCTTGTGTAGACATCTTATGAGATATGAATGAAATGTTTGACAAACGTATAGTTGTTTCTTATTTTGTATTGCGCAGTGACACTCGTAATTTCTTAACGGAGTAAATGTACATTTAGAGCAAACAAGTCATAAGAAGATAGTACACACGTGTGTTTTGCAATAAATTGAAATAAATACGTTTTTAAATATGATTCTTCACACATTAACGCTTATTTTCCCATTTCACAGTTCCAGTTGAGCCGGAAATCCCGTGGTGTAGTCCGGATGTGTTTCCTCCCTTCATCTGTGGCCACTACTGCAAGGCTGACCAGGAATGTGCTGATGGCTACTACTGCTGCAGAAGTGGATGCTATGTCGGATGTCAGCCAATACCAGGTGAGTCTATGTTATTCTCAGTATTGGTTCACCGTCCTAAAAGCCATCTTCGATCACAGGGCTGAATGTTCCGATACGAAATAGATACAAAATGACACAATGATTTTATAAAACGTGTCACCCATCTATCTATAATCAACTAACGGCGTGGTTCGCGAGTGGCGTGATAGTGCGCCAGTGTTATGCGAACGTTTCTGTTTAACCCAATAGGAAACGGATGCGTTGCTCGTGTCCCGTCACGTCAAACATAATTCCAAAGAGCCCAAACTGTGTTATCTGCCCCTTAGGTTCAGCTCCACTCTCAACCAGAGCCCTTTCAGAAAACATCTGATGGTATTTTCGTGACGTCACTGGTGTAGCCATTGTTTCCAGCACAGAATATATCATTGCGACTAAAATGAGTTTCGATATGAAAATGTTTAGCAATGAGAAGGTCTGATATGGATGACAGAAACGAGCTACTTAACAAGCGATCGGGTACATTAGCCTTCTGATTATCCAGTCTGCACAAGGTCTGAGAACACCCCGTATAGGCGCGTGTTCCGAACCAGTTTAGCGCAGCCAAAGCCCAGTCAAATAGCTAACAATCACATCATAATTTTTAAACGGTCGCTGTTTTGAAAGCATTCGGAACAGACGAAAGGATAGCTGAGTTATCTGCCCCTGGCTTCTCGCACCGAAAGCTTTTGTTGGACGTCTTGTGATTGGTTAACTGAATTGCGTCAGAACATGGCAGTCTACGGGCTTTATCAGACAGTTTTGCGAGGAAACCTCTGATTGTATCCCGATAGATGTACTATTTGGCCATTTTTATTCCTCGGAAACCGTCGATTTTAATCAGACTGTCTGATTATCTATCTTAGTTCATATAATCCATGATGAAAGTCCCAGGGGCTGTAGGTGAAGAGTACGCCGAGCTGACGCGACCTCTTACTGAATCTAGCTGTACTCATCATGTGAGTATAGCGAGTGTTATAGAGGCTAGGTTTACTTAGACTGAGGAGTACCGGAACACTCAACCCAAGGTGGCCGAGACATAAGACACATAACGATTTAAATGCTTTGTTTCAGAGAAACCCGGAAGTTGCCCAGACAGGAAGTTCGATGTCGGCCCATGTTATGCCGACTGCAGCACAGATGCAGACTGTCCGGGAAGGGAAAAGTGTTGTGGAAGTTGTCCCCGGATCTGCGAGAAGCCGTGTGGTGATGCCTGAACTGCCACTTATTGTTGAATAAATCGGATAAACATTTACTCTCGTTTGATGTGATTTTATGGTTGGGTGTACGCCGAGCTACTCTACAGCAGCAAACCGAAAGTTTGTTCATCTACTCGTGTTTTTCAGCAGTTTGAAGCAACGTATCAACACGAAAACTAAACGATGACTTATAAAAAGACAACTAAACATTCCACAACAGAATCTGATTTAATGCCTCACAGTAAACAGTTACAGTTTTGGTTTGCTTTCTGATTTGACCAGGGGTCAATCCTTTCAAATTACAGTTTTATTTTCTTCTGTGAATTATTAATATTCAGTAAATGATCAACTCGGTCAAACACTTATGTCTCCTTTACTCAATTTACATGATATTTGCACAAATATACACATGTATGTGAACAAACTTTCGGTATACTGTTCATCCTGAATCTTTCATACCATACAGTTTGATAGTACAGAACAGTAGGCCTATATCATTCTGGGACACTTCATCAGCACGAAATTCCTATCCTTGAATCTTGTGAAAACATTTACAATGAAAAGATTTAGGAATGTGTGATTAAAAAAGGAGGTTACTATCGCAATATAGGGCAGCGAACCTTGAAATAATATTATATCAATCAATATTTATTATGGTACTCAAACCATAGAGTTCATCTCCCTATATATGTAGTAGTTTGTAGGTTTTATTATTCGAAAAAAGTCGAGTTTAACGTGTTCATACCTCCCTACTCGAAATGACTTTTGTTCTTGTAAGTATTACTAATAGAGGGACTCCCTTCACATCAGTGCTGACACAATCAGGCCTGGGTTATATCCCAGTTTGACATATCACAGATGGTCAGTGTTAGATATCAACATCATTTTATTGTCATCATACATGCACTAGATATACACATCTTATAACCATTGGATACGAATTACGATATCATAGCAAGTTCACAGATCGCTAGATGTGTGCACACTTTTGTGACAACAGTTTGAAACAGCGTGAAAATTCGCATATAACTTTCTGAACAATTCGTCTAAAAGCAAGGCACTACGCGGGAGATAAAGCTCAGATATAGTCTTGAATACTGGTGTGTTCAATTGTAGCCCCCGTGCTGCCTACACACGTCAATAGGCGATGGTCTTTGAGATGACCATACTGCGGTCAGTTGTATGTCCGTCGCGGCCGAACTGATGAACAGACACTCATATGTTGAACATAGAATATGAGCTTGAACAAAGCAAGTGCTTAATCAATGCTTGGATTTGGATGACTTGAAATGTGTTATGATAGAAGCATTAGGGATGACTGATCATGAGGCAGTGGGATTGATTGCGGCATGGGTTGACTGATATAGGGTTTTTACTGAGGAAGGAGATGACTGAGACAGAGGATGACTGAGACAGAGGATGACTGAGACAGAGGATGACTGACACAGAGGATGACTGAGACAGAGGATGACTGACACAGAGGATGACTGCAGTAGGGTATGACTGATGCAGGGGATGACTGAGACAGAGGATGACTGAGACAGAGGATGACTGAAGTAGGGTATGACTGAGGCAGAGGATGACTGAGACAGAGGATGACTGAGACAGAGGATGACTGAAGTAGGGTATGACTGAGGCATGGGGTTACTGAGGCATGGAATGACTGAGATAGGGGATGATTGAGACAGAGGGTGACTGATACAGAGGTTGACTAAGACAGAGGATGACGGAGGTAGGGGATGACTGAGGAAGGAGATGACTGAGGCAAGGGATTTGACTGAGGCAGGAGATGACTGAGGCAGGGGATGACTAAGGCCAAGTTTGCCTGAGGCCGAATGTGGCTGAGTCAATGGAGATTATGTAAAGTTTTACAGAAGTTAGTTTACATATATAGTTTTATGACAAGGAGAACTAACTTAGAATGTGGTTGACTGGTGTGTCTGTGTTTCACAAAGACTGGTGATATCAGATAACAGAACGGTATGTTCATTAAGAAAGTGGCAGAGGAACTGAAATCTGCCTGGAACTGTGGGTGATTTCTTCGAGATGAGAAGGTTCATCATGGGCCGACTTTTTTGGTTTGACATCACCTGGGAATGGGATGACTGCAGCAGGGTGCCTGGGGATGTTGGTGAATTGAGAGTTGAGAGATGATTGGTGGTGAGATAGAGACAGGCAGTTATTAAAGACAAAGAGTTTCATTTTTTTTGGTACTGACACTGCCGCTGCTCGTGCTCAAGACAGCACGACCATACCATTCACGTCTTTCCTGGCAGTCTTTGTGTTTCCACAGCACAGTGTGTACAAACGATCCTTAACCTCCTCGTTGCGGACTGTGAAGAGGATGAATATCAGGAACCCTTGGGTGGAGGCTGTGGCACAGAAGATGTACTGGAAGACCATCTTTGCTTCATGATCAGCCACTGCCAGGAAACCGAACACCCAGCTGAGACCTGCGCAACAGTCAGTGAAACCATCACTATATCATTGAGTTAGATGCAGATCCCAGTCATTCATTCTCCCCCCAACCGGCCCGGAGTAACCCAAGTCGGTTCTTCTCACGTAATCTCTGTTGCACACTGGCCATATTTCCCGATTCTAACATATAATATATACATGTACACATAAAGTTCACAATCACAAGATGTCTCAGTTAGTAAATATGGAAAAAAATAATGGATTTAGAAGTAGAAATCATGCATTTCACGTTATAGTCATGTTTGCGCTCACGCCATACCTACCTCTATGACGTCAAAAAATCAACGTGACTATAGCTGGCATTCAAAGCCTAACCTGAAGAAACCAACATGACCAAAAGCGCTAGTTCGCGAATATGAATGTAATGATGTACCCAAATTCTATAATATTATTTCATCTGTCTACCACCAGAGACTACTCTCATTGTTATTGTGTTTTCCATGTATCACCCCTGTGTCTTACTTACCAAAGAGCACAAAACAGAAGAAACTAGAGACCCGGACATTTATCATGTTTTCCTTGTGTCTCCTCGCCCTCGTCTGACCAACAGTCTTCTTTGTGCACATTTTGAACACGACCAGTCCATAGAAAACAGCATTGCACAGGACAATAAGACCGATGGGGATGGTGAACGCGAACAGGGAAGTCCACCCGGACATCCAGCAACTGGAGAAATAATATTACACTACAGTGGCGTCGAAATAATATTACAATACAGTGGCGTTGTAAGGATACTATACATGTAAATCGTATGTCTGTCTGTATTTTGACAAGGTGCTATTTAAAATACTTAAGCTGTTATGATAACACCCGTTGTATATGCACGTGTAAATATCCAGTAACATCACTCTATTGTTCTTAGGGTATAACTTTTCTCGTAAATTCCCTTCAATATGATACGATCTCTTCCCCTTGGCAAGTAGATGTATCTAAAAAATGACCCTTTGCCCCGAGCAATTATCTTAATAATATCCCTCTTAAAATATATATTTTTAAACGCGAAGATGTCAATTTTAAAGGGGCAGTAGCACGTTTTTTGCAAAATTTATTTTTTCAATTTTCCCATTTATAATGATAGTATATGTCATTTAAATTAACTTTAGAGGGTAACACATCTTATTACATAAACCAATTATCCTTAGTGGTAATAACGATGTTGCGTATAAAGCAAACATTGCATGGCGGCCATTTTATTGTGAACACAATTTCTCCTTGAAAACCCCAATCCATATACAATAACGACAAAACACATTTTTGGAATGGATGCGTTTACCACTTTATTGCTCACAAGACAAACATGAACAGATCAACAGCAGCAGGCGACAAGCCTGGTCACATGCAACGAGCAACACACATGCGACGAGCAACACAAGCGACGGGCCACATCACATAGGTGACAAGTAACACAAGGCGACGAGCCACATCAGACGACGATCTGTATCCGAGGCGACGAGCCACATCATAGGCGACAAGCCACATCACAGACGACAAGCCACATCACAGGCGACAAGCCACAGCACAGGGCGATGAGCCACAACACGTGGACGATAAGCCACAACACATGGGCGACAAGCCACAACACATGTGCGACAATCTACAACACATGGGCGACAAGCCACAACACATGGGCGACAAGCCACAACACATGGACGACAAGCTACAACACATAGGCGACGAGCCACGACACATAACAGCATGTATTGGCGATGAGCCATCAGCGACAACTAACCTCTCTGAAACAGAAAAATACACATTATGATAAAGTTTAAGTGGTTGTCACGCAAAAGAGAATGGAGACTATCACCTTCCATCACCTTATATACCCTTACACAATAGCGCCCCCTACACAAAATAGATCCTTATTGTATATTCCTCCGCAAGGAGAAAGTTATTTCTATCTAATGAGTTCCTCAAACGATATAAATATTATTTCTCCTTGAAAACCCCAATCCATATACAATAACGACAAAACACATTTTTGGAATGGATGCGTTTACCACTGAGAATCAAAGAACGGGTTAAAGGCCAAGACATAAAGACACTTGCAAACGTTTGTCAACAGAACCTTTCACGTAACCATCTTTGGCATTCTCACTCCGCCATCTCCCATGTCTCTTGAACATTCTATCTGGGACACCTCGCTTAGCAGCCTCAGTGGCGCCACCTGCACGTAAACTATGAAGGCCATATTTCTTAATGTCAGATACAAACGGGGAAAATGTCTCAATGAAAAGTTCTCTCAGACGAGAGTATGTCATCATTTTGTCCTCCTTTCTCAAGATAAATTTATCTTTACATTTAAAGATATTTCTGAACAAATATTCTTGTGAATCTTCAGAGATTCGGGTTATTTCTAAATACCTTTCAAGCCACATGACAGGACACATCTTGCCGCCTGTCCTGCTTATCAATAACCATGCCCCGTCTCTGTATCTGTCAGTCTTAGACTTTTCAATAAAGACAGACATATGGGAATGATAAAATGATATATCAGATCTCCTTAAGCTCAGTAACTCTGCTGACCTAAGAAAGCCGGTGTCCCAGTATAAATTCTCCCCCGTATAAAATCTCCCCCCGGCGATTTTATACCGGTACAAATCCTCCCCCGGAGATTTTATACCGGTATAAAATCGCCCCCCGGCGGAATTATTTCTCGCCCCCCTCAGAATAAAATCTCCCCCCTTGTTTCTTTTTAATTTTCAGTTTGATTAATATTTTTTGGCACTTATTTATTGTCCAATGTTATACTGAAATAATGACTTTAATTTGCAACCAAAAAACTTGTAAAATGTGTTAATTCACTTGAATTATTCTTTCCTATACATGTTCCTCCTTTGAGGTAATTATTTAACGATAACAATACGCGACTTAGTTTGTATACATCTATATACATCGCTAGAGAGAGAGTTTATACCGGGGCATGTTAATACTGACTTACTGTAGTGGGGGAGGATCTATACTGACATTGTGTGTACATATCTATATACATCTCTAGGGGGGAGAGTTTATACCAGTGTATGTTAATATAGTCTTACTGTAGAGGGGGAGGATCTATACTGACATAGTGTGTACATATCTATATACATATCTAGGGGGAGAGGTTATACCAGTGTATGTAAATATAGTCTTACTGTAGAGGGGGAGGATCTATACGGACATAGTGTGTACATATCTATATACATATCTAGGGGGAGAGTTTACACCAGTGTATGTAAATATAGTCTTACTGTAGAGGGGGAGGATCTATACTGACATAGTGTGTACATAACTATATACATCTCTAGGGGGGAGAGTTTATACCGGTGCATGTTAATATAGTCTTACTGTAGAGGGGGAGGATCTATACTGACATAGTGTGTACATAACTATATACATCTCTAGGGGGGAGAGTTTATACCGGTGCATGTTAATATAGTCTTACTGTAGAGGGGGAGGATCTATACTGACATAGTGTGTACATATCTATATACATCTCTAGGGGGGAGAGTTTATACCAGTGTATGTTAATATAGTCTTACTGTAGAGGGGGAGGATCTATACTGACATAGTGTGTACATATCTATATACATATCTAGGGGGAGAGGTTATACCAGTGTATGTAAATATAGTCTTACTGTAGAGTGGGAGGATCTATACTGACATAGTGTGTACATATCTATATACATATCTAGGGGGGAGAGGTTATACCAGTGTATGTAAATATAGTCTTACTGTAGAGGGGGAGGATCTATACGGACATAGTGTGCACATATCTATATACATATCTAGGGGGGAGAGTTTATACCACATAGTGATAATCCGTACATCCTTCAAACAGTAAGACAGTGGCTTAGCTTCAATCAATTTTTCCAAAATATCAATTGTAACAGGTTCCTTCCTGCACACTGGTTTTGATAATTTTCGTTTGGCAGCTTCTAATACATTCTTAACCAATTGATCATCAGTTGGACTAGGCAAGCCTACTACGTTATGAGCATGACGCATGCTATAGAATGCCGTCTGAACACGGGAAAATGTGTCACTTTGTTGTAACACAGATACTAAATACACAGCAAAATGCAATGGTTTCACAGGGAAGTCTAGGAGGCATATTATTGTTCATTGTCCACGATTTCCATACCTGAAATCCACCGTCGTATTTCCGGTTTGTAGTCTCAGCACGCGCATGTCCCAACACTTCCGGTATATCGTTCGCCAATTCCTTTACAGATTCTGGAAGCGCCTCCAGCTGAGATTTATATACACAAAGAAACACATCTGCAAACAGAAAAGTACTTTAGAATTGGATCAGAATTGCTAATATATCAAAAGTTAAGTCCCTCACACCGAACATGCCCCCATTCACTGAACTTGGAACATATGCCTCTTTCTCACGAGGGAGAAACACCCAATCAACAACCTGTGGGATGAATACACCACCTGGACACAACAGAGGCCAGTAACTGGCTGAATACCAGGCCGGTACGATCAGAGTACCCCTTGCCTTACACACCCTCATATGGGCCAACACCCTGCACACCAGATACACTGGCGGCACAATCCAGTTATTTACATTTTCCCAGTTTACCGTAAATGCATCAATAGCGACACACCCGTCATTTAGATACCGAGAACAAAACTTGGGAAGTTTAGTGTTGTAATGTGAAGCAAAACGATCAATGTCATAATTTCCCCACATGGCTTGTAACCTCGCAAACACACGATCAGCAATACCCCAATCATCGGGATCTCTCAACTTACTGAGAAAGTCTGCATTCTCATTCTCTGATCGTGGTATCCAATGCATTTCAAGGTGAATAGAATGACTCAAACATAAATCAAAAATGTCTCTAGCAATTGACTGTAGATTAGGTTTCATACTACCTTTACTCACAATTGACTCGACATTTGTATTGTCTGTGAACCATTTCACTCTCTGAGAAGATAGCGGGGAAACAAGCACCCGCTTTACAGCCATCAACTCGCGCCAAGTAGAACTCTGACTAACTTCCTCTTCCGACCAGTGCCCTTGCACTTCACTCTCGCCAATCTGTACACAGTAACCGCCATAACCTGACGAACTAGCATCGCTATACACTATTTTAGATACAACGTTTTGCTCGGACAGCAAGCATTCTGTGTGTTTGTACACATTGTCGTTCCAGAATTTTAGCTGGTCAATACTTTCTACAGACAAAGCGATACGCTCGTTCCACGATAAAATATCGAGGGTTTGAATACTCAGGGAACGCGTCATCAACTGGCAAACAGAACCAGACACCATTTTCATGGATATAATTTGACCCACTACGGAGGCAACCGAGCGGACAGGCACAGTACCATTAGCACTTAACAAATGGCCAATACAGGATTGTAACTTGACAATTCTTCTCTGTGGTATCGAAAGCTTCATTATCTGCGTATCTATTACCAGGCCCAACCACTCCAGAACCTGACTAGGTTCCCATAGAGATTTTTCTACTTTAGGCACAAACCCAGATTTTACCAAATCGCTTTTTATCTGCGAACCACAAAAGCTTGATTCACCCAACGAACGAGCTGCAATTATACCATCATCTAGGAAAGTGACACATTTAAAAGCCTGCGCGCGCCAGTGTTTCACCAACTGCCTTGTCACTTTTGTAAATACATACGGGGCACTAGTCAAGCCGAAAGGCAGGACAACAAACTTGTAAAATACTCTGTCTGCACCTTCCCCCCAAGCGAATCCGAGGAAATCAGTATGACTTTCACATATATCGATGTGATGGTATGCACTGTGAATGTCAAATTTCAGTAGCCAATCACCTTTACTTATATACTGCAATGCGGTACGCCAATCCTCGTATTTCACGGAACACTTCCAGACGTGTTTATTTAGAAGAGACAAATCCAAAATAAGTCTTTTCTTACCCGACGATTGGGTGGATACAGATAAAGGACTTACAACAAATGGCTTAGATTCACAAACGACCACGAGACCTTTTCTAACCAAGTCTAGAATGGCATTTTCAACGAACTCGCTATTACACCGGGCCGATTTGTTGTTTCGTTTATCCATACTTGGAGGAGAGGAATAGAATGGTATTTTATAGCCATGTGCCACAATATCAACAACGAAATCGCTTGCACCAATGTCTTTCCAAAATGAAACATTCTGCTGAAGTCTCCCTTTAACAATAATTTCGGCCTCCCCTTGCTCATATTCATAAACATCAGTCGTTAAAGGCAAGAACACATCACAAACCGAAGAAGGCAATTTAACAGAACAATTGTCATACTTAACTTGTACTGAAGAACTGGACTTAGGCCGAGCTGGGCTTGCCGAATCGGGTGTTGGTGTTGGAACACTCCCTGCGCCAGTGAGAGAATTTGCCGCAGCTGAAGCACGCTCCTCCCGCTCTGTTGTACCCTCGGCCACGAAAAAGATGCCCTCGTGTCATGTCGGACGAAGCATGCATCTCACTCCCGCCGGGCGCCACGGACTGCGTGCTGGACACGGGCCTCGCAGGTTGTCTGTAGGGGTGGACTCGTGCAGCTCGGACGGATTTGGTTTTCAGCTTTTTCAGTGCCTTCAACTCAGCACGTGTAATCCGCCTATCGTCATCAGAGTCGTCAGCAAGGTCACGTGACACGTATTGACGTACTGTTTCCCATCCAGCTTCTGATGAGTCAGCGATTTTAATCAACTTGTTTCGCTTATCAATCCTGTCAATTTCTGCATTTAAAACTTCCAAACTGTAATCAAGTTTATTAAACTCAATGCCAAATTTAACTTGCCGAAGAGCATCAACCGTTTCAGAATTGAATCCAAATTGAATCTTGTTACCTTCTCTGGCCCACGTATGGTCTTTTTCGGCTTTCAGTTTCTCAACCTCATTAGACGTCTTCGTGAATTCTTGCCGAAACGCCAAAAGACGATTGTCAATGGACTTGTTAATAACTTGCTCGGACATATCGATCCGTTGCATGATGGCGTCCAGCTTTTCGGCTAGGTTGTCACGTGACTCTGACTTTTCCGCGGAAGACATCTTAGACCAATCAGTGAGCAATAAGTTTAAGTGGTTGTCACGCAAAAGAGAATGGAGACTATCACCTTCCATCACCTTATATACCCTTACACAATAGCGCCCCCTACACAAAATAGATCCTTATTGTATATTCCTCCGCAATGAGAAAGTTATTTCTATCTAATGAGTTCCTCAAACGATATAAATATTATTTATTATTTCGAAATACAAAAACGATTCCCACGGGATTACAAAACCACGTTAACTCATTTTTAAACTTGATTTTCCGAAGAGAGAAGGCGGTTTTACTATTGGTGACATTATTTTTCAAATACATTTCATCAATTTATTCGAGCGAAAAAACTCGCTACTGCCCCTTTAAGGTGAAATGTATAATTGTGTAATGACTGTGTAATGTGACGTCATAAGCCTTATGGCATCATTGAAAGTATCATAAAGTATTAATCATGCAATTTATATATGATGTCAGGGCAATGATACAGTACGTTATGTCGGTATCTAGAGGAAATCCTTTGACTACATTTCAGATGCATAAAGATATGGCGGACTCACTGTCTCCCCTTGTAGAGATCCGGGTCTATACCTAGCACTGTTATCACAGGCACAGCGGGGAGGACTGCAGAGTGAATATAAAGGAGCGATATGTTATCGTGACCAATATATTTTTAACAACGAGAGGGGGTTCCAGGTTCCAAAAAAAGCAACCGATTTGGGAGCATTTGCGGAATGAGACTATCTAGCAACCATACTATACACTCAGTAAGCTTGAACAATATTTATTAAGCTTACAAATTTATTTCGTTTTGATAATGCAGTAATCTGAGGATAGTTTAATTACTCATTCAGTAACTTAAGAGTCACAAAAAAAAAGATTTAGTAAGCTTTTAAAATCATTATCGATGTGTTGAACATTTGATTAATATTCATTTAGCGCGTAAGCTAAGCTTTATACTTACTCCAAGCTGGCAGTCCTGTTTTCCACATGTAGTTAAGAGTTATCACCCCTGACTTATAAACTTTGACTAAGAGCAGGTAGGCAAGAAGAGCCTCGGCCGACATCCACAGGAAGGACGCCAGGATGAAATAGTGAAGCAGGACGCCAGACAGGATACACCCAGCTTTACTCTGTGTCTGGTTAAAGCCCACTAGGAAGACGACCCAAGCACACAGTTGGGACACACACAGATTGAAGGTTGTCCTGGGAGCCTCTTTCTTTAGTTGGTTTCTATATCAAACAATACGAGGGGAATCAACGCTGATCATATTTTGTGTATTGCTTATTAATGCTCACTTTCTGCCAATATCAGTCATCTCTTGTTTCTTAAATCTCTGGTTTCCTAAAGGCGCTTTGAGAACATGTATTAGTTTTGTATAGGTACATGGACATGTATACAGTGAAAGCACTTCTTTTGGTACTTAGTTCAATTTCGGATTCAAGGGGTCATAACTCCGTAAAAAATAATATTTCGGAACTGGTTTTCGAACTCGATAAAGAGTATGGTCATGAGTACTCACAACCAAACTTTCATTCACCTAGGTTGAACAGTATCCGAGAAAACTTGTCCCCATTGAACACTATAAAACTAAGTCCAAAAAGTGACGTTTCCATGGAAACGACACAAAATTTAAATCTCAGAAAATTTGAAATTGTCTGTGCGCAATCGGATGAACATGGTTAACACCTGTACACAGTTTGGTTAATGTACCTCTGACGGTTTTTGAGAAAATTGACCGGACGGAAGGACGGACGGTCGGACGGACGGAATGACCGCTATATACCCCCGCTTACTTGGTAGCGGGGGTATAACAAGACTCCTAAAGCACAAGAGATACTAGATTTTTACCCTTTAATTACGGAGTTAGTATAATTGATGTTACTATCACATTAGGAAGCAAAAGTGTTTCTGCAACTAACATCAGTTAAACAACTAGTAAATTCAGCCTACCTGTGCTAAAATATTTCTTACAATAAAACCCTAAAGTTATGAAGGAGATACTGTCTTGACGAACTATTCGTGAAGTATTGATCTCGTGATATATGAATACGACAAAGGTTACTATGGTTACTTTGAATCATATGATAATGTATATACTTGAAAACGTGATAGAACACTAGTTATGAAGCATATGTTATGTACCTGAATATGAGGTAGGTGATTATGGTCACAGATAGTCCAATTACAGATAAACTGAGGCCTGCTGTTGTAATGATGTTCAAAGCCAGAGGGTGACCCGATGACACATGTACAGACTCTCCGTCCAAATCCTGGAAACCATTCAGTTAAAGTGTAATAATGCATAACATGTCATTTGATGAAAGGGTCGGGGTTAATTGGTCAGCACGTTTTGATTTATTATTAAGAGGTCCATGTTCGAATCCTGGAATCGGTTTAGCAACTTCATCTGCGCTTAAGAACTGTTTCAGACGTAAGGTTTCGAGCTGTTTGTGCTTAATCATAATTCTACATCATTACTGAGGACCGCAAAGTTAATGAAACGATCGCAAACGTACCAAGAGGACCGTAAAGTTAGTGAGATGATCGCAAACGTACCAAGAGAAGTGCAAAGTTAGTGAGATGATCGCAAACGCAGATATCCTTTCCATCTGAAACCCCTGTGTGATTACATCCGTCAGTAAACCAGCCACCCGTCGTGAAGTTCCAATATCCACAAACCCGTTTAGCTTCGTTCGTGGCCTATTGAATATCATATCATACGTTGTTTATCATAATATCACACATCATTCTATATCATGTTAATCTTAGAACATCATAACTTAATGTATAATATCAAACAAAACCCACCATACATGTAACATATTACTTCATAATCTTGTCAAAATTTAATATACGAGTGGGGGATGCGAGTGATGCATTGGAACAAAATGATAATAAACAATGATAACCCAGTGGGATTCCCGTGGAGGTTAAGTTTGTTTTATCAATGTAGACATAATAAATTTATTTCATTTTGTACATGTACATAGAACGAAGAGAATATTATTACAGCGACGTCTTTAAGTCAGGATTTTCCGGCAATGTTTCTTGTGTGGTTTTCAAGCAGAACCAACCTGTAAAGTGCTGGAAAAGATTAGTTAGCCAATGTGAATGTAAATATACCTAATTCTATTAATATTTTTCATAATGGTTATTGTAAATGACACAGAGCAGAGTTTCACTACCGTGTATGATGTCGTTATGAACGTGACTTGAGAGTCTCCGAGATCTGTTACAGCTACACCGTCAACAAGGAGTTTTGCAGCGATTACTTTACTGTCCAAAACCAGTCTCTTTTCTCTCTTCATTTCTTCCGTCATCGGGAACTGTAGCGGTTTTCTGTAGATGTTCATTGAAAGAAGAACACTTTTCTCTGGGGAACCTGTGGGACAAGAGTCATTAGAAGGTAACAAATCATAAATGTCTCCGACACATTGAAGTAATGGAATGCTTCTGTAAACTGTAGACAAAATAATAAGTAAAGCTCTTCAACACGTTGTGTTGTCGAGCTTTGTAAAGTATATATATATATATATATATATATATAGAGAGAGAGAGAGAGAGAGAGAGAGAGAGAGA
This sequence comes from Gibbula magus, assembly GCA_936450465.1. Lineage (NCBI taxonomy): Eukaryota > Metazoa > Mollusca > Gastropoda > Trochida > Trochidae > Gibbula > Gibbula magus. The sequence goes on along the minus strand of OW388293.1, from coordinate 16,088,675 downwards.
GAGAGAGAGAGAGAGAGAGAGAGAGAGAGAGAGAGAGAGAGAGAGAGAGAGAGAGAGAGAGAGAGAGAGAGAGAGAGAGAGAGAGAGAGAGAGAGAGAGAGAGAGAGAGAGAGAGAGAGAGAGAGTAGAGGGATACGTTTGGAATCACCATCTTACTGGTCAGACATTCTGGTAAGGCGATGACGAATATGTACACGGTTGACTGAATTTCATTTTCACTTTCTTGTATATTGTGTACGATACTATCGCAATGATTAGGGAATGTAGCTTGCATTAAATGATCGTGGTTTTTACAACAATAAACCTGCCATGTGGAGTAACATCCTTTAAGATTAACTATCAAGGGACATAAACAGGACACAAATTGTAACTAATCTTGGCCAAACTAATTACTAACGACACACTAATGAACACAAATAATAAGATAATAAAAATAATAAAGATATGTGTAATTTTGAAAATATTGATAATGATTCAGTTATTCATTGACACACTGATACTCTATCAATCATACAAAATCCAATATCCCCAATTCATTTTGTCTAGTATATTACTCTTTTTATTCAGGTTATGAACGTATGTGGCCTCTATAATAATTTGTTACCACGGATGGCATCGCAGTTGACGATTTCCTAATGGAGTTTAGATGGTTCGATTGTTCCATTCCCTTTGGATCCGCCTACGCTAGGATAGATTGTTACATTGTAGCATCTTACCATTTACGAGTCCGTGTACAAAGTCTTGTGGCAGTACAATCGCACAGTCAGCTGTTGGGTAGTCCAAGGTTTCGTTATACAAGGTACTTGTAGACGTATCTGTCGGTGATTCTTTCAACACAAATCCAATTGGAATCGATGTGATGTTTTCATGTGTAAGATCCCACAGCTCCGATTCAAATGTTTCTGTTCTGATTTCGCTGTTCCCAGAAGGTCCTACCTCCAGTTTTGCAGTCACAGAGTCCATTGTCAAAAACAATCTGATGAAATAAACAGATTATCATATCATATCATATCATATCGTATTCCTTTTGAGCAATGGCATAGTTTTAATGAATCTCTAAAATAGTTGAACTTACACACTGGGTTGCATTCGAGCATGTGCCTGTTGTCATTTTGTTTTATATTTCTATGATCTTATTTGTATATATTTAAAGACTGTGATAAGAACATGGTCTCTGCTTGCTCGATACTCCCCCAGTACAACTGTCCATTGAGCACGCACAACCTATGTGGACCGTACGTACGGCGCATGTTGTGCGCACTGACTTCGGCAGCATAAAAAAGCCGACCGTTAAAAATCACGTTCATCGTACTTGCACGCGTGACGTACGATAACGAAGCAATTGCACGACGATTGTGCATTGAACAAGTCACTTATCACGTACGCAACGCACTGTGTACTCTGCTCCCTCTGTATCCCTGCTCTTGCCACTCCCACGCAATTTTTCCGAACAAAACGGCGATGTTGAGTAGAATTAAAGCATTTCTTTATTACACTCTAAATAATAATTACTCTAAGAATTATCAACGAGTTGTGATGAAATACGGATTATCTGTCCCGAGTTAAGTATTGTGAGCTTTAGCGAGGAGTTTGACATGATAATTCACGAGAGACAGATAATTCGTAATTCCGAGCAACGAGTTGGTTATTATTTTTCTTACCCAAGTTCAATTTTATGCGCAAAAATCGAAAAAAACAACACACACCACGATCTCAGATGAGACTATAAAATACAAACTGTATATTCATACGCCATTCTAGACTTTGTCACACCTTCAAGATTCGCGCATCTAAATAGTTTACTACTAACGCTATTTTTCTAGTAAGATTCTGGTGTAATTGTTGAACTTTATACCCAAAATGAATTTTGGACATAATAAACAACTCGTTTAAATTGTGAAATATTATCGCCAACGGGAGAAACTTAGTCAAACGCGGAATAGCAATCGCTCAGTTGTAATGCAAGATAGGTATGTAATTACGTCACAAAGTTCAGCCGACGACTCCTGTTAGCTCCTTCGCCTTGCAAATTTACTACTGTAATTACGGCCTCGAAAACATAGAATCAATATGATTTCCTATTTTATATGTATTTACTGTCGTGTGACGTTAAATAAATTATGTTCATATGTGTGATTCAGCTAAAACAGGGCAGGTAAGCAATTGATGAATGCATGGGCGTAAAGTAGTTCCGCCAACCAACCAAAATTCAAGTTATATTTAGAAAAAACTGTAATTCCCAAGACCATTATAAAAACTTTAATACCCGGCATATCTTTGCCCGCATGGGTACTCCTTTTTATATTACCGGTACCGGTTTACAACTTGTCCCGCCTCCTCAGCACCAGTAATGACGTCATCATCAGACTCAGACACGGTGTTGACTATTTCTACAACCTCCAGAGCAACCTGTAGGCAGTAGGTGTGTAGATTACACATGTATAATCTATTGACTATACTTTGTATTAGAGGTTTTCTTGACTTTCTACTTCTATACAAATACATTGTGCAACTGACCTTTTTAAACTTCACAAAGGGCGTCCTTTCTCAAAGCACTAAGGTAACCTTAGTGTAATTCTAAAGAAAGGGAGTTAAGGTTAACTTCATTCTCTCCCGCATAGATAACTCAGGTCAGTTCTTCCCACGTTAGCCTCTGGTGACCTTATTTCTCGATTCTAGCAAAAAGAGTGCCAAAGACGTGCCAACGATTCTCTCCCTTTTTCTATCAAACGAAATCGCATCTTAAGTCAACTTCACCGACCAAGTTACTACAAAGGTTTTAACAGGAGAAAAAGTGATGGAATCCGATTGCCGGATCCTTCCGGATTCTCACAAAAAAATGGCGGATCCCTAGGAATCCTGAAGGATCCGGCACGCGGATTCCACCACTTTTTGTACTGTGTTTATGTCCATTGTGCTAACTTCTAGACCAGATGATATACTATAGAGCATGTCTCACCTGTGTAGATATCTGTTGAGGCTGACTGGCTATCTCCAGGATGTCGGTGATGTGGAGGACGTCAAGCACGGACAGTGTCCTGTTCTTCGTGAGGCTCCTCGTCTTCTTCACAACCTCCTCGCTCTGGGTACTCGAGGTTGTGTCATTCTTTAAACAAAACATAAATACAAATCAAGCATTTATTTTACGGTTGAAGGCGATAACATGTAATTTTATAATTGTGACTACGCGATTAATTAGTAACATTCATTTAATATCGGGTGGGTTCAGGGAACTTGAACGGATTTGAAGGTAACATATCGTATAGAAATTCATTTCTGTGATTTTGAAATGAGGCCCTAATATTGAAATCACGTTTCACGCATACATCCGCAAACACGGTAAAGCAAAACCGCAACCATATTTGAACTTCATCTTTTGGTAGTTTACAATGCTATGCACCGAGCAAAGCCTCTTTGCACCATGGTGACAAGGTAATCAAGTATAAAAAATCTGTAAGGTCACATCACAATGGATACACACACGTTAAAAAGGACAGACAGACGGACGGACGGACAGACAGACAGACGGACAGACAGACAGACAGACGGACAGGTGAAAAAGAATATACCTGGAAATGTCCAATTCGGGAACATAAAATAGGTCGTCTTGATTTGACTACTACTCGTCCACTAGTACCATACGCAGTGTCAATTGAGTAGCGAGTTTCGAAACCATATGAAGTGACCACTGGACAATCCGGCAAACATAATACTTGATTGGTTTAATTAGTCAGTGCATCCAAGCTTCAATTACATTTCCTGCAAACAAGACCCCAAGTTATTAATGGTACGCCAGTACGACCTTATCATGCAGTAGAGGTACTAAGTAATTGGATTAAATAATAGAATTCGATATAACAAGACAATCATAACCTGTAGAATATCCCTTAAAGACATGGAGATCTCGGATTCAGGTAGAGAGGAGATGTTACAAGCCGGATTCAGTGTGAAGGGTTCCCAAACAGCTCCTCCTCGCCCATCTTCCACGCACGCACTTGATCCAAGAGGCTTCCCATCTACAACAGTGTAGTCACACCACCACTTGTTACAAACACCATAGCCATTTACCTAACACGTACAGTACATGTTTCTACAACAAGTACCAATGTGCCTAAATTACAAAAGCTATTTTCATCTGCTTACTAGCTATAATTTTATCAATTACCATTACCCTAACAATATTCTTACACAACTACTTAATAAGCATTTCCCCAAAGGGACGATCATTTACCAAAGTCAGACTATCGTCTCACTAGATGTGATTTACCAACTTCTGTTACCCTTACCCTAAATACATGTATGTAACTACTTCACAACGTGTCGGGGATTAACATCTGAAACCGTCAGCCTACCTAATAACTAGCTGTGAATGACCAAATAGTGTTACTTTTACCCTAAATGTGTGCTTCTATAAGAGTAATGACCCACCTTTATGACAAATGCCGTCTGTATAAAAAGTCTTTCCAACTTGTGTTGGACGTCTGTTAAGAACTCTATTTCCAGTAGACTCAACAGAAGCTCCACATAGCACTAGAGTAAGCACAATGGTCGAATTAATATGGTATTAACAATCGTTAAGCAACACCCTTACAAACTGAAATGTGAGGCTGTTGGAACGTTATTACACAATACATGATCGAATCACTCCTGACTTAATTGATTTAGTGACCAATTTAACCATGGCAATGGACGTTTTCGGAAAAAGTTAAATGAAGCGCTCATAAAATACTTACACTTCCTTTTTTCAAAACCAAACCAAAACCAAACCACTATATGGATTACTCCATGACTTTTGTATGCCTTCACTAGTATGTATTTTAATTACACACAAATACATGCTAATAGTGTACATGCTTCCTGAAATAGAACAACAACAAAAAAAAGAAGAAAAAAGTGCGCCACGTTTGAGGTCACACGGCTAAACATTAGACCTCATCTGAATGGCCTCATAACAAGGGATTCACATCATGGCAAGTATCAACTATCTATTACTGACCAATAAAAAGTACTGACCAATATTACACAGGTTTGTTAAACAGACGGACGAACGGACAGACAGCTGGGACACCGTTTAGAAGAAGCTTCAGGTGTCCAGCCAGCATATTCAGAGTAGAAATGGAACACGATCAGAATACACTGTAGTTTCTTCCTTGTCATCGCAGTATGATTCATGGATTAGTAGCACTGGAGAAATTACGAAATATTATATCGATACTAGTTTCAAACAGAAAGTAATTCGATTTAAAGTTTATAAGCAATTATATTTACCAATGTCGCATTTTTGTCCGGTCCATAGACTTTCACAATTCCGAGGACAAACCCCAGTTCGTTCGTTACATATGTCACCATTCAAACACTGTCCACATTTAGAAGAACAACTCCATCCAAACATACCAGCGGGGCATTCTGAAACTGAATAGGCAAATATGTTGATACATACACAAGTCAGAAATAAGCAGGATCTTCCCTGTTACTGTATACTTTCTATTTGCTTTGCAGTCACAGATACAAATTATCCCCGATTCATCAAGGACTTTGTATTTCACCTCTGTAGAGGTTTTGATATTAATAGATAAGACGGAGAGTTACTTTTAATATATGTATTTGACTGATAGTTTACGGCCGCTACGCTATTATTATCTACGAAACAAATATATTTATTATAAATAGAGGATACAAAACGACCTTCAATGCAATGCTATCTATATTGAACGGGTTAATGAATTGTTTCTCACCCGAGTGAAAACTTGAAGTTTAATAACAAGGCAAACGTGAGCGCAGTTGACATACCCTAGCTCGGAGTTGTAACCCCTAAAAGACACATCACCACATGGGCAAATTCCCCATACCAAATTTTACTGTTTTTGGTTAAATTCCAAATAGTGTTTTGAACACTTGAAGTTAAACCCCTAAAACAGAAAACATATAACACAACAATATATGCCACTTTCATATTTAAAGGTTCGAAGTCATATTTGTCAAGTTCTGCTCTGACAACAATTTCAGAGGGAGACACAGACGTACAGATAAGAAGGTATTAAAATGAAGATCTTAGACTAGGTCTATTCTCTTGTCTGCCAATCAATGTGCCGCTGTCGCACTATATCACTATAACCCAAAGGAGTTCAGCGTGCGCTATCAAATATGCATGAAGACGGGCTAATATATACTACAAGAGGCCTATATATGTTATTCTATATTTTAACTAGGTCGTTCCACACCACATCCAATCAGAGACATGCGGATCCAGAAATTGTTCAAAGAGAGGGGCGGGTACATTGAGGTTCACCGTTCACATCCCCCCACCCCACCACACATGCACTTATTCGTCTGGATGCCCCATTAGGGGACTAGAAAAAGTACAATGATTCTTCGAGTACTTCCTACCTCTTCTTCTGCTCACTGTCAGGTGGCCCACATGTAACTCAGCCTCACTGTTCTCGATCCCATGGAAGTCAGGACCTGCAGTTTGGTTCAAGACGAACACCTTGCCCCTGTAACACATGGTCAAACATTCATAACATAATCGTCGTAGATGATTTCTAAGTCACTGTGTGTAACATATTTAGAACACTCCAATTTTAAACCTGAAACCTGACATTGCCTTAAAGATGCATGATCAGAGTTCAGGAAATTTAAATAATTTCAAAACTAATGTTAACGTATTCCTTATATTTTTAGCAGAACAATGCGACCAGCCCCAAGAAAATCTGAACGAAAAATACCGACTCTAAACGAAAGGGCATTCCCGCATTGGCTTATTGTTATACATAGAAAGGGTCATATTATTTGCCAGGTCGCGCAAAGTTGGCTGTTAGATCAAGACAATCCCAAACTCGCGAAACTCAATTCGACAGCTGTCGACATGTAACCTTGTCAGGAGAAAAGCTGCAGCAACCCGCAAATTGCGTCACCTACATACACTTGAACTTCGCCTTCCTCGAGGACAAAGAGATTTCTTCCTCTGTTCTCCGAGTCTAAATATTTTGGTCAACCAAATGATACCCTTTTCTATTATTTATTTCTATACTAATCTCACTAATGATGATCGCAATACACCAGTGATAACATGGATGTATTACAAAGAGGTGTATGTTGTTTGCTCAGTGCTGTGTACAATTTACTACATCATTGCGTCTACAAACTCTGAACAGTATACTAAACCTGAATTCCATACAGTACACGTTGCCTCCAGAGACTGCTAGTTGGACGCATTTGTCTCGGAGAAGCTGGGACGTGTTAGTATTTGTATCCAAGGAAAACAGTTCCCGCTGTGTGTCGGTGTAGTAGAGCTGACCTGGGGATATGTAATTCAATTGTCAGCAATTGCAGCATATACGCTGTTTTAATAAAATCACGATTATTGAAGACGCCCTAGCACGCCGTTACTAAATTAAAGTGCACGGGTGAATGAGTGTTGCCAGCGGCTTAATAATACTCTTCAAACAATAAAACAAGAGTTCTAAAGCGATTGTACATGGTTCTGTTCAGTCATGCGAGTACATTTCCCTTCGGGCGGCCATTTTAAGGTGTTCACATTGAAATGGCCGCTCGAGGGTAGTTCAAGTGATCTGACTGATGAAACGATACATAAACAGATGAGAGTTTTCAATATGATACGATGATTGAATGGTCAATTATCTTGCTGTCTGAAATCTCAAAATTGCATGAGACCTACAAATCAACCACTCTCACACTGAAGAGTTTCATAACATTGTCGCGTAATACGTCGCACCATTTCTTCATATACTGATAACTGTTTTCTATGGATACGGTTAATCGGATGGTGTAATGAGATGTGTTGGCCTGTAACGTAACAATTCATTGTAAAGAAATTAATAATAAGTGGCAAATTTGAGAAACATGATGTGCAAAAAAGTGCTACAGCGCATTTAAGGTTAACATGTTTGAATGTAACTGGTGTACCTACCTGCACCGCCGAATGCTAAATCAAGGGTTAGTTCAAAGAGTCTAGTAAAGTTACTCTGTCGTCCACTCCCATCATAATTCATGACACCAATATTGTGATCGTCTTGGTAGTATATCTTCCTGAAATGACATGATTGTACAACCACTCATACAGGATTAAACAAATATTAAATGATCAACAAGGATATATATATATTACGTTATATGCTTGTTGCAACATCAGCAATATCGCTACATGATAGAATCGTCCAGTTTATGAAATAGAAAGATGACTACTGAAAACGAAAATTGAACCTGCTCACTACCGTAAGCCGAAGCACTAAACTGACAAAAGACACACAAATTGATGATACAACTGAATGACAATTATTTATAAAATAAATAAAATTAATTGCGTTTTTTTATAGGTTCTGATGTTTTGTTTTCAGTTTCCCGATTGCGGTACAAACATGTAATATTACCGTGTCTTAGTTCTTGCGTTTTAATGCAGAGTTTTATTAATGCATGCGATCTTTTGAAAGTATTTATATGATTGAAATATTAAAAAAAACAACTAAGAGTAACCACCTCGAAGGTTGATAGGGTATAGTGTATGAACGAATTCATCCCAGTAATTGTTTAATATTAAGGGCGAGGTGTGCAAATATGCCTTATAAGAATAATAAAATTACGGAAATATATAAATTCCTATCCTAACTGATCTGTCTGTACAAACCGATCGTCTTTGTCAAGAGATAACTGGGACATTCTGGCATCCTTGATGACAACTGTCTCTTCCTTGGTTGTCAAGTTGATTGTTATCAAATCACGCATGGTCACGAACAACAATCTCACAGAAGGGTCGATTTGGAAATCCAGAATGTCTGTAAATATAATTCAAATCAGTTAAAATTCCAAACCTGATAGGAACCATGTATCTTATGACGCCTATTTAGAATTAAAGTGTTAATGTAATACATATTAAATCATGTCTTCTTTAAAGGTAAGTATGTTGTTGGATTCATGTAAAACGTTATAACGAGATATCCAGTTTGTATCGTTATCAAGAAGTACTGAATTTTGCTGAAAATTACCATTTTAATGTTAGTTAAGTATAATGATACTAGGAATGTGAAAGTTTCGATTTATGATCGTAAACCGGACAATGTATCACGATGTAAACGAATGTTGCTCGATGTTCATTGGAAACAAGTAATTATCATATAAATTTGTTTGCAGATATTGTATGAATAAGCAAGTCAAATGAACAAAGTCACATATTTTAACTTTAATCAGCAAATTTGGTCTTTTGGCACGCATGAAAGCCTAATAGAATATTATGAAAAATACATAATATCGCCTTTAAAGCAAAGACGAGTCTGAATTGCAGTGTTGCTAACGAACGAGTGTGGAACCTACGCTCATCGTTGAAGGAAATTGTAGTTTGGTTTTTCTATTATTGAACGAACTAGCATTAAATTAATAATTTTCAGCACTTCGTGATTTTTAGTTACACCATTTATAACGTTTGACAAAATGTGACTACCAAAATCTACTCTATGGCTTTTTAAGGGGTTCTCACTAGATTCTCATCGATTATTTTATTCATGCTTCTGGGAAAAGTTTCATAAATAATAATGATAATAATAAAGTGTGTTTTTATGACAAACGCGCATATTTCCAACCAAACTTAAATCAATAAATCGTTATTTGACATAATGAAGGCGACCACGAGTGATATGGAATGCAATCAGATCACCTGTATCTAAGTTCTTCCAGCGTTCAGCATTGTCATCAAGGTAAGGAGTCCTGAAGACAGTGCGTCTGTCATACCAGTAGATGTAGTCCTCCACGGGGTCGTACACAGGAGCGTATGGGTATGTATAGTTAGACTGCCGTGAGGTACAGTTGAACGGTTCCTCCAGCACACAGGTAGATACAGCGCCATAGGAGCTGGTCACGATCAGGACCTCCTTGTAGACAGCTTCTGAGTGGCAAAGGTACACAAGACACGTTGAATGATTTTAACACTAATGCAGGTATATAACATTATCTTGAGTGAAATAATGCACTTATTCTATGCACATATATTCTTGATAAACAAACGCACTATATCACAACACCCCTTTTTAAATAATGTACAGAGTTCATAAAGGTTAATTCTGCCAGGAATACTCAAAATCAATTTTCAAGGAAGCTTCCGTATAAATATTTCTCAACATCAACACGTAATAAGACCACATAATCAAATTAAAAAGTTCAAATGAATTAATGCAACATTCCATTAAATCGACACTGGCTCCCTCTGTTGTCCAAGCATGGGTCCAAGCGGATTCGCAAAGCACTCTCCTACTCCACAATGAAATTTACTAACAGACAGAACCCAGCTTCATAATCAAACTTTCAAGCTATATAATAACTTTTAGAAGCATGCGTTGGGTAAACGGTTCTTCTTGTACATTGCAATACACGTCATATGTTATTAAATCCATAAATATATATTATCAAAAGTTATACGCAGCTTGTATTATCGGTGTGTAGATCAGTGATGCCAAACGCGTTTTTTTAAATAAAATATATATTGTGAAATAATTAATGGTGGTCTTGATCACAGTTCGATTTCGTTGTGATTTTTTAATTTAATAATAAAATGTGCTAGTTATTTTTCAGCTTATGACTTTTTACAAAAATATGACAATCAACTTTATTGAATACATACCACTCTATGTACATCTAACTGCATTACTGTCAAATTAACAAACGATACATGTGAATGATAACAAACGCAAAATCATACGCGCAACTTATGAATGTATTCCAGTTTGGCAGTTATCATAGCAGTGCGTGCTACAGTTTTCGCTGTACGGAAAGGCGTGTCTACACTTCATATGTGACAACTCCATCACTTTTGAAGCTGTCCTCTTCGACATTTTAATTATCGATTACATGAAAGCGAATTGTAATTATTTTATCGCATCAATAGAACGCTTAAAGGGGTACACAAGGCACCTTTCAAGCTATATAATAACTTTTTTAGAAGCATGCGTTGGGTAAACGGTTCTTCTTGTACATTGCAATACACGTCATATGTTATTAAATCCATGAATATATATTATCACAAACATGCTAGTTTAGAAAGATGACCAAATGCGAGCGAGAACGCACTATTGGTTGATTGCAGAATTTATAACAGTGACATGTGCAAATGAGAAATACCCTCATTCATTCAAACTTTAAAGATTTGAATACAAATGGTGGCATTGAATAAGACTATTCAAATGAGTATAACTAAGGTCTTGCTTATTGGAAAATTGGAACAGTTATAGGAGTTAGTAAGAGTTCGGCACAGTTTGTCAGACAAGAAATCAAATCACAATGGCCAATTAAAAAAAAAGGTTATACGCAGCTTGTATTATCGGTGTGTAGATCAGTGATGCCAAACGCGTTTTTTTAAATAAAATAAATATTGTGAAATAATTAATATTGGTCTTGATCACAGTTCGATTTCGTTGTGATTTTTTAATTTAATAATAAAATGTGCTAGTTATTTTTCAGCTTATGACTTTTTACAAAAATATGACAATCAACTTTATTGAATACATACCACTCTATGTACATCTAACTGCATTACTGTCAAATTAACAAACGATACATGTAAGTGATAACATACGCAAAATCATACGCGCAACTTATGAATGTATTCCAGTTTGGCAGTTATCATAGAAGTGCGTGCTACAGTTTTCGCTGTACGGAAAGGCGTGTCTACACTCCATATGTGACAACTCCATCACTTTTGAAGCTGTCCTCTTCGACATTTTAATTATCGATTACATGAAAGCGAATTGTAAAATAAATTATTTTATCGCATCAATAGAAAGCTTAAAGGGGTACACAAGGCATAATAAGTCCTGTACTGTCCAACATAAAGCAATTTAAAGCGGTGGACCTCTTTAACGACAATGATCAATGGTCTAAATCACAGGTGGTTGGTGGGAGAAGGGGGTTGGGGCAAAATTAAAGGATATTTGACAGTCCCCACGAACCACAATGCGATAGAGAAAAATAACCATATATGACTTGGAGATTGTACCGGGGCTTAATTACTTCAGTTTGATAAAGTAACATTTAACATAAGTTTAAGCCTAGAGCTTAAAATAAATGACCTTAAACTAAGAACATTTGTCATTTTATGAACCGATAGAGATTTAGAATTTATGAAATAGAAACTGTTCAGAATGTGACAAATTCACAAAATATCGAATCTCTTGATATCATTCACAATGTGTTGAGTCGGCAAAGCACATATTTGAATACTTATTGCCTCATAGGGTATAGAGTTTGTGATAAATGCACACAGTTTAAGCCACTTTGTGAGGTATGGTGATGGATAGATACTTCAAGAATTAACTAACTTAAACTTCGGCTGTTTTTACGTCAAGAACAATTATATCAAAATGCATAAGTGCACTGTACTGACAGTGGTGTAGTGTACTGAACTGGAAAACTAAATACACATTTGTACTGATACTACCTACCTACCAAGTATAGAGGTTTCGAGAGGCACATTGAGATGGGTTTTTTTTAGTTCACAAACGTTCGCAAGGCGTGTTCAGCACCATGAGTACTCTCTTGGCGTGTACGCTCGTACAGGCGAATGGCTGCTGAACGGAAACTGGAGGTCGCAAGTACTTCCCAAGATGATTTCAGAATATCGTAACCGTTAAAAAAAATGCCTTGCACATAGCAAAATGAGGTTGTCCAACGGGGAGACACGCGAAAACTCGCGGTATTCACTCCCCCGAACACGCCTCAAATCGACGAGCGAAGTAAAAGCCTCGGTTATTTTTGTCAACTCGTGTCGTCGATACATGGATAACTGAAGACGATATTTTCAATCAATACTATTCATATCTAATTGTATTTCATGTTCATGTGTATTTTGTTGTGTGTTATTAGTTTAGTGAATACTTACTCTGAAGTAGGTACACGTATTACTGTTTTTAATAAACAAACTCATCTTATTGTATATTGAAACTGACAATTTTATATTTACAAACAATGTATTTGTATACAGTAGAGGATAGACAGAGGTAACCAGAGACAGATAAATGTTGATGAATATAGCAACACAGATATATATTCTTAACAGCGACAGAATAACGCCTTTACTAACATTCTGGTGCAGAAATGATGTAAATGGTAAACTTAATTAAATAGAACCATAAAAGACTCACCACAATGGCTACAGTACAGCGCTGTAGCCAGAACAAGGTACCACAGCCCGTTGGTACCCATCCTGCAGGCGGCAAGACTTCGAACACACTGATCCATGCAACAATCTACGTTTACTTACAATGTATAATAACACGACAAGATTGAACTATTTTACTTCCCTGCATCAATACGACATCCCTGAGACATAAGTTGAAATAATTTACTTCCCTAAGTTCAGAATGATGGAAAATCAGAGGGAACCGCGTAATTTACTTCTCTGTATTTGTGCGTGTTAGAAGGAGCGAATGAGAGATAGAGATGGAGATTGATAGATATACATAGAGAGAGATGTACATGAGTATAATATTCGGCATAAACATAATATTAATAACAGCTAATTATGAAAAGAACATTAAACAACAAAATACAAAAAAACAAACAAACAGAAAAACGAGCCCAGGCCCAATAATGCCTCATATATTGTATATTGGTCACTAAACAAAGGATGAATTATTATGATTGTAGAAGGTCAATCTCGTCAAAACTACTGTAACAGTTTTTCTTCTGTAAAATATCCAATAAGTGATAGAGGCAAACATTCATTAGGTATTTCGTCTTATACTCAGTCATTGTATTTGTGAAGACTTTGTGCTCATTTGATCGATACGAAAACTATCTTTTGAAAAATAATCTATTATGAATTTTCCAAATTTGACCCCTTTTGTCTTTTAATCATCATACCAAAGTTAGAAAACATGCACCACTGACGTTACTATCATATGGTAAGTTTGAGAAAGGTTATTGTACACGTCTATATATAGGATTATTCATTGTTATCGTCTTGGATGTAATTATATTGTCGTTACAATGAAAGCCAAGTTCATGATACTTGCACTAAGATCCACACAGATTTTCGGGATGCAGATGCAGTTGTGAGCGTGAGTGATAAAGCATGTTATATCCGTTTCTTTTCTGGTGCAATCTATGTCACTGTCGATTGCAAGATAAACCCTTCTCATCAACCTGCATAAGTTCTTGGAAAGTATTTTTATATTCGAATTAAAATCCTGTTTGTCTTCTTACGTCAATCTTCTCCGCATTTAAAATGCATTGGGCAATAATAAGAATGAAAAGTAAGAATAAGTGCTAATAACACTGTTTATGCTTTAGAGTGGGATTCGTACCGTGTTCATCTACCAGCGTACAAAATGTGCGATTGTACTTTTAAAAGGATTCTGAAACATTTGTTAGACTAAGTACAGTTTGTTGCAATATTTTACCGTTTTAATAAACGGTACATGGAAACATTCGAATAACGTAAAGTGCAGGCTATCACTGTAATGATGCTCCGCGCGGTATAGTTTACATGTACATATATTCTTCTTCTAAATGCAATTGAATAATTTGCTTGAAAGTTAAATTCTATCGTATGACGATAATACTTGAAAAGTCCTCTCAAAGAATTCACATAATTAATGCATGCAATGACATAAATTTCAACAAGATGTAAATAAATCAAATTCAAGTACTCAATGCTCACAACCAGAGATAACAACGCCTTCATTCTTGTAGCTGCAGAATACACCGAGTCAATGTTACATAGGAGTTATACATTCTTATCTTCAGAGTTGATAAGACCTTTGGAAATGAGTAAACAAGAAAGTGAATTCTTGACAGGATAGAATTAAAAGTCCACATCAAATAAACTATCAGAAGATTAAAAATCATGGACTGATTTGTTTATGGTTCTTAAGTTATAATGAACTAATATAACCTTCACAATAGGCATATGGTGATATATACGCATGGTTTCGTGATATGACATGTTTTAAAAGAAATATTTGTGTATACGAGTATCACTATATTGAAAACATGATTTGGTCCTAGAATCACTGGTGATGTAAAGCACAGCGTACCGAAATTAATTCACCTGGACATGACAGTAGATTCTTATTGGCAGCGACCAAGGCCAGTTGCTGGACCAGTTTTGTTTAACGGCTAATACACAAGGTACACTTGAAACAAAAGAAACCATAGCACCGAGACCGGAAGTCGAGTATAAATCTTATCCTTTAAATACAGCTTCAATGTTAAATTTATTTAAATGCCGAAGTAATTATGATTTAATATATTGTGAAGTCTTTAAGTCTTGCCATGTTTCATTTAGAGCAAATTTGGATTCTTTACAGTACTTATACATCTCGGGTTGTTCCGCCCTAAGCAGTCACTGCGGATTCGATACACCAGAAAAGTCCAATTTTTTAGTTGTCAGAGTAATTGTCTATATAGATATTATATAATGCATGACGTCATTGATACATACCATCACTTGAAAGCTCTTTATTTCTTGTTTACATTGAAAATTCAATGCTAATGGTCGGCTTTTTGGAGTTCAACCAGCGGAAATAAACTGAACATAATTCACATAATAAACGGACGGGCAGAATTTAGTAAAAAAAAAAATCACAATTTAAATTTAAAATGTTAACATTCCCCAAAATTAATTTTGATTAAACACAACTGTTCATCGACATATAACACATACTCTGTGTGGAAATCTATAAATGTTCCTCGTTCTGCACACATTTACAACATTTTAAATATGGTAGGGGTCACGTTGGTGTCAATTTAATTTCTTACCCCTGTCTACTTTTAAACATGATATTTTATATAAATTACAAAAATAACCAGTCACCATTTAGCGATTCAAACTAACGCCAAAAGGTGTTATTGTATCATGCCATAATCAAATGGATCTCATTTCTATAAAATATTTAATTAATCGAAAACAAGTGAGATACTTTCTTTTGCCCGTTCAAAATGTGACAGAAAGTGAACCTTTACCGTCTAAGATACGGGAGATTCAAACATAAAATTAATGTACATACATTCATAAGAAGTAAATACATACATTTAGATCTTCAAAATCAATCAATTTTTAAATTGTGAAATGTAAATTCAAATTATGTAGATGGTATTCGACGCCGAACGTGTTAGCTGAACTAACTTAAATATAATCAAAATTAATTTTGTGTTTTACTTTTTGAATGTTTAAATAACACGGCTTGAAATATCTTATTGACGTTATATAAACGGTAAATTGCTTACATTCCAAAATGTAAGAAATGGTCATAAAACCTCCCCAGCTATAGTACTTAGTTTATATTCATCGTAAAGTTTACAGGGCAACATCCGTAAATGAAGCAAAGAAACGTGTCCTGGTTTCCAGGATATGCGATACAATGGTGGTCATTATCCAGACGGTTCAACAACTGCATTAACGATCTCGAGTTTCCCACTGTCTTATAGTGTAGGCAGTGTTGCAAAGTTACAGCAGATCACAACGTAGTACTTATGTACTTATGAACTGCATCGTTCCACTCAGTTGACGTTGATTTCATTATGTATATACTGGGTCCAATACTCCTCACACCACCCATCGCTACACTCAGTTGACGTTGACTTCATTATGTATATACTGGGTCCAATACTCCTCACACCAACCATCGCTCCACTCAGTTGACGTTGATTTCATTATGTATATACTGGGTCCAATACTCCTCACACCACCCATCGCTCCACTCAGTTGACGTTGGCTTCATTATGTATATACTGGGTCCAATACTCCTCACACCACCCCTCGCTCCACTCAGTTGACGTTGACATCATTATGTATATACTGGGTCCAATACTCCTCACACCATCCATCGCTCCACTCAGTTGACGTTGATTTCATTATGTATATACTGGGTCCAATACTCCTCACACCACCCATCGCTCCACTCAGTTGACGTTGATTTCATTATGTATATACTGGGTCCAATACTCCTCACACCACCCATCGCTCCACTCAGTTGACGTTGGCTTCATTATGTATATACTGGGTCCAATACTCCTCACACCACCCATCGCTCCACTCAGTTGACGTTGACTTCATTATGTATTTACTGGGTCCAATACTCCTCACACCAACCATCGCTCCACTCAGTTGACGTTGATTTCATTATGTATTTACTGGGTCCAATACTCCTCACACCAACCATCGCTCCACTCAGTTGACGTTGATTTCATTATGTATTTACTGGGTCCAATACTCCTCACACCCACTGTCGGTCCACTCAGTTGACGTTGATTTCATTATGTATATACTGGGTCCAATAATCCTCACACCACCCAATCGCTCCACTCAGTTGACGTTGACTTCATTATGTGTAAACTGGGTCCAATACTCCTCACACCACCCATCGCTACACTCAGTTGACGTTGACTTCATTATGTATAAACTGGGTCCAATACTCCTTACACCACCCATCGCTACACTCAGTTGACGTTGACTTTATTATGTATATACTGGGTCCAATACTCCTCACACCACCCATCGTTCCTCTCAGTTGACGTTGACTTCAATATGTATAATACTGGGTCCAATACTCCTCACACCACCCATCGCTCCACTCAGTTGATGTTGACATTATTATGTATATAATGGGTCCAATACTCCTCACACCACCCATCGCTCCACTCAGTTGACGTTGACATCATTATGTATATACTGGGTCCAATACTCCTCACACCACCCATCGCTCCACTCAGCTGACATTGACATCATTATGTATATACTGGGTCCAATACTCCTCAAACCAACCATCGTTCCACTCAGTTGACGTTGACATCATTATATATATACTGGGTCCAATACTCCTCACACCACCCATCGTTCCTCTCAGTGGACGTTGACATCATTATGTATATACTGGGTCCAATTCTCCCAACATCACCAATCGCTCCACTCAGTTGACGTTGATTTCATTATGTATATACTGGGTCCAATACTCCTCACACCACCGTTCGCTACACTCAGTTGACGTTGACTTCATTATGTATATACTGGGTCCAATACTCCTCACACCAACCATCGCTCCACTCAGTTGACGTTGATTTCATTATGTATATACTGGGTCCAATACTCCTCACACCACCCATCGCTCCACTCAGTTGACGTTGATTTCATTATGTATATACTGGGTCCAATACTCCTCACACCACCCATCGCTCCACTCAGTTGACGTTGGCTTCATTATGTATATACTGGGTCCAATACTCCTCACACCACCCATCGCTCCACTCAGTTGACGTTGACTTCATTATGTATTTACTGGGTCCAATACTCCTCACACCAACCATCGCTCCACTCAGTTGACGTTGATTTCATTATGTATTTACTGGGTCCAATACTCCTCACACCAACCATCGCTCCACTCAGTTGACGTTGATTTCATTATGTATTTACTGGGTCCAATACTCCTCACACCCACTGTCGGTCCACTCAGTTGACGTTGATTTCATTATGTATATACTGGGTCCAATAATCCTCACACCACCCAATCGCTCCACTCAGTTGACGTTGACTTCATTATGTGTAAACTGGGTCCAATACTCCTCACACCACCCATCGCTACACTCAGTTGACGTTGACTTCATTATGTATAAACTGGGTCCAATACTCCTTACACCACCCATCGCTACACTCAGTTGACGTTGACTTTATTATGTATATACTGGGTCCAATACTCCTCACACCACCCATCGTTCCTCTCAGTTGACGTTGACTTCAATATGTATAATACTGGGTCCAATACTCCTCACACCACCCATCGCTCCACTCAGTTGATGTTGACATTATTATGTACATAATGGGTCCAATACTCCTCACACCACCCATCGCTCCACTCAGTTGACGTTGACATCATTATGTATATACTGGGTCCAATACTCCTCACACCACCCATCGCTCCACTCAGCTGACATTGACATCATTATGTATATACTGGGTCCAATACTCCTCAAACCAACCATCGCTCCACTCAGTTGACGTTGACATCATTATATATATACTGGGTCCAATACTCCTCACACCACCCATCGTTCCTCTCAGTGGACGTAAACATCATTATGTATATACTGGGTCCAATTCTCCCAACATCACCAATCGCTCCACTCAGTTGACGTTGATTTCATTATGTATATACTGGGTCCAATACTCCTCACACCACCGTTCGCTACACTCAGTTGACGTTGACTTCATTATGTATATACTGGGTCCAATACTCCTCACACCAACCATCGCTCCACTCAGTTGACGTTGATTTCATTATGTATATACTGGGTCCAATACTCCTCACACCACCCATCGCTCCACTCAGTTGACGTTGGCTTCATTATGTATATACTGGGTCCAATACTCCTCACACCACCCATCGCTCCACTCAGTTGACGTTGACTTCATTATGTATTTACTGGGTCCAATACTCCTCACACCAACCATCGCTCCACTCAGTTGACGTTGATTTCATTATGTATTTACTGGGTCCAATACTCCTCACACCAACCATCGCTCCACTCAGTTGCAGTGATTTCATTATGTATTTACTGGGTCCAATACTCCTCACACCCACTGTCGGTCCACTCAGTTGACGTTGATTTCATTATGTAAATACTGGGTCCAATAATCCTCACACCACCCAATCGCTCCACTCAGTTGACGTTGACTTCATTATGTGTAAACTGGGTCCAATACTCCTCACACCACCCATCGCTACACTCAGTTGACGTTGACTTCATTATGTATAAACTGGGTCCAATACTCCTTACACCACCCATCGCTACACTCAGTTGACGTTGACTTTATTATGTATATACTGGGTCCAATACTCCTCACACCACCCATCGTTCCTCTCAGTTGACGTTGACTTCAATATGTATAATACTGGGTCCAATACTCCTCACACCACCCATCGCTCCACTCAGTTGATGTTGACATTATTATGTATATAATGGGTCCAATACTCCTCACACCACCCATCGCTCCACTCAGTTGACGTTGACATCATTATGTATATACTGGGTCCAATACTCCTCACACCACCCATCGCTCCACTCAGCTGACAT
The DNA here is from genome assembly GCA_936450465.1 of Gibbula magus. Taxonomy (NCBI): domain Eukaryota; kingdom Metazoa; phylum Mollusca; class Gastropoda; order Trochida; family Trochidae; genus Gibbula; species Gibbula magus. The sequence goes on along the minus strand of OW388293.1, from coordinate 16,068,605 downwards.
TGACATCATTATGTATATACTGGGTCCAATACTCCTCAAACCAACCATCGTTCCACTCAGTTGACGTTGACATCATTATATATATACTGGGTCCAATACTCCTCACACCACCCATCGTTCCACTCAGTTGACGTTGACATCATTATGTATATACTGGGTCCAATTCTCCCAACATCACCAATCGCTCCACTCAGTTGACGTTGACTTCATTATGTATATACTGGGTCCAATACTCCTCACACCACCGTTCGCTACACTCAGTTGACGTTGACTTCATTATGTATATACTGGGTCCAATACTCCTCACACCACCCATCGCTCCACTCAGTTGACGTTGATTTCATTATGTATATACTGGGTCCAATACTCCTCACACCACCCATCGCTCCACTCAGTTGACGTTGGCTTCATTATGTATTTACTGGGTCCAATACTCCTCACACCACCCATCGCTCCACTCAGTTGACGTTGACTTCATTATGTATTTACTGGGTCCAATACTCCTCACACCAACCATCGCTCCACTCAGTTGACGTTGATTTCATTATGTATTTACTGGGTCCAATACTTCTCACACCAACCATCGCTCCACTCAGTTGACGTTGATTTCATTATGTATTTACTGGGTCCAATACTCCTCACACCCACTGTCGGTCCACTCAGTTGACGTTGACATCATTATGTATATACTGGGTCCAATACTCCTCACACCACCCAATCGCTCCACTCAGTTGACGTTGACTTCGTTATGTGTAAACTGGGTCCAATACTCCTCACACCACCCATCGCTACACTCAGTTGACGTTGACTTTATTATGTATATACTGGGTCCAATACTCCTCACACCACCCATCGTTCCACTCAGTTGACGTTAACTTCATTATGTATATACTGGGTCCAATACTCCTCACACCACCCATCGCTCCACTCAGTTGATGTTGACATCATTATGTATATACTGGGTCCAATACTCCTCACACCACCCATCGCTCCACTCAGTTGACGTTGACATCATTATGTATATACTGGGTCCAATACTCCTCACACCACCCATCGCTCCACTCAGTTGATGTTGACTTCATTATGTATATACTGGGTCCAATACTCCTCACACCACCCATCGCTCCACTCAGTTGATGTTGACTTCATTATGTATATACTGGGTCCAATACTCATCATTCCACCTATCGCTCATCTCAGTTGACGTTGACTTCATTATGTATATACTGGGTCCAATACTTCTCACACCAACCATCGCTCCACTCAGTTGACGTTGATTTCATTATGTATTTACTGGGTCCAATACTCCTCACACCCACTGTCGGTCCACTCAGTTGACGTTGACATCATTATGTATATACTGGGTCCAATACTCCTCACACCACCCAATCGCTCCACTCAGTTGACGTTGACTTCGTTATGTGTAAACTGGGTCCAATACTCCTCACACCACCCATCGCTACACTCAGTTGACGTTGACTTTATTATGTATATACTGGGTCCAATACTCCTCACACCACCCATCGTTCCACTCAGTTGACGTTAACTTCATTATGTATATACTGGGTCCAATACTCCTCACACCACCCATCGCTCCACTCAGTTGATGTTGACATCATTATGTATATACTGGGTCCAATACTCCTCACACCACCCATCGCTCCACTCAGTTGACGTTGACATCATTATGTATATACTGGGTCCAATACTCTTCACACCACCCATCGCTCCACTCAGTTGATGTTGACTTCATTATGTATATACTGGGTCCAATACTCCTCACACCACCCATCGCTCCACTCAGTTGATGTTGACTTCATTATGTATATACTGGGTCCAATACTCATCATTCCACCTATCGCTCATCTCAGTTGACGTTGACTTCATTATGTATATACTGGGTCCAATACTCCTCACACCACCCATCGCTCCACTCAGTTGACGTTGACATCATTATGTATATACTGGGTCCAATACTCCTCACACCACCCATCGCTCCATTTAGCTGACATTGACATCATTATGTATATACTGGGTTCAATACTACTCACACCACCCATCGTTCCACTCAGTTGACGTTGACATCATTATATATATACTGGGTCCAATACTCCTCACACCACCCATCGTTCCACTCAGTTGACGTTGACATCATTATGCATATACTGCGTCCAATACTCCCCACACCACCCATCGCTCCACTCAGCTGACGTTGACATCATTATGCATATACTGGGTCCAATACTCCTCACACCACCCATCGTTCCACTCAGTTGACGTTGACATCATTATATATATACTGGGTCCAATACTCCTCACACCACCCATCGTTCCACTCAGTTGACGTTGACATCATTATGTATATACTGGGTCCTATTCTCCCCACACCACCTATCGCTCCACTCAGCTGACGTTGACATCATTATGTATATACTGGGTCCAATACTCCTCACACCACCCATCGTTCCACTCAGTTGACGTTGACATCATTATGTATATACTGGGTCCAATACTCCTCACACCACCCATCGCTCCACTCAGCTGACATTGACATAATTATGTATATACTGGGTCCATTACTCCTCACACCACCCATCGTTCCACTCAGTTGACGTTGACATCATTATATATATATACTGGGTCCAATACTCCTCACACCACCCATCGTTCCACTCAGTTGACGTTGACATCATTATGTATATACTGGGTCCAATACTCCTCACACCACCCATAGTTCCACTCAGTTGACGTTGACATCATTATATATATACTGGGTCCAATACTCCTCACACCACCCATCGTTCCACTCAGTTGACGTTGACATCATTATGTATATACTGGGTCCAATACTCCTCACACCACCCATCGCTCCACTCAGCTGACATTGACATAATTATGTATATACTGGGTCCATTACTCCTCACACCACCCATCGTTCCACTCAGTTGACGTTGACATCATTATATATATACTGGGTCCAATACTCCTCACACCACCCATCGTTCCACTCAGTTTACGTTGACATCATTATGTATATACTGGGTCCAATACTCCTCACACCACCCATCGTTCCACTCAGTTGACGTTGACATCATTATATATATATTGGGTCCAATACTCCTCACACCACCCATCGTTCCACTCAGTTGACGTTGACATCATTATGTATATACTGGGTCCAATACTCCTCACACCACCCATCGTTCCACTCAGTTGACGTTGACATCATTATATATATACTGGGTCCAATACTCCTCACACCACCCATCGTTCCACTCAGTTGACGTTGACATCATTATATATATACTGGGTCCAATACTCCTCACACCACCCATCGTTCCACTCAGTTGACGTTGACATCATTATGTATATACTGGGTCCTATTCTCCCCACACCACCCATCGCTCCACTCAGCTGACGTTGACATCATTATGTATATACTGGGTCCAATACTCCTCACACCACCCATCGCTCCACTCAGCTGACATTGACTTCATAATGTATATACTGGGTCCAATACTCCTCACACCACCCTTCGCTCCACTCAGCTGACATTGACATCATTATGTATATACTGGGTCCAATACTCCTCACACCACCCATAGTTCCACTCAGTTGACGTTGACATCATTATATATATACTGGGTCCAATACTCCTCACTCCACCCATCGTTCCACTCAGTTGACGTTGACATCATTATGTATATACTGGGTCCATTACTCCTCACACCACCCATCGTTCCACTCAGTTGACGTTGACATCATTATATATATATATACTGGGTCCAATACTCCTCACACCACCCATAGTTCCACTCAGTTGACGTTGACATCATTATATATATACTGGGTCCAATACTCCTCACACCACCCATCGTTCCACTCAGTTGACGTTGACATCATTATGTATATACTGGGTCCAATACTCCTCACACCACCCATCGCTCCACTCAGCTGACATTGACATAATTATGTATATACTGGGTCCATTTCTCCTCACACCACCCATCGTTCCACTCAGTTGACGTTGACATCATTATATATATATACTGGGTCCAATACTCCTCACACCACCCATCGTTCCACTCAGTTTACGTTGACATCATTATGTATATACTGGGTCCAATACTCCTCACACCACCCATCGTTCCACTCTGTTGACGTTGACATCATTATATATATACTGGGTCCAATACTCCTCACACCACCCATCGTTCCACTCAGTTGACGTTGACATCATTATGTATATACTGGGTCCAATACTCCTCACACCACCCATCGTTCCACTCAGTTGACGTTGACATCATTATGTATATACTGGGTCCAATACTCCTCACACCACCCATCGTTCCACTCAGTTGACGTTGGCTTCATTATATATATACTGGGTCCAATACTCCTCACACCACCCATCGTTCCACTCAGTTGACGTTGACATCATTATGTATATACTGGGTCCAATACTCCTCACACCACCCATCGCTCCACTCAGTTGACGTTGACTTCATTATGTATTTACTGGGTCCAATACTCCTCACACCAACCATCGCTCCACTCAGTTGACGTTGATTTCATTATGTATTTACTGGGTCCAATACTCCTCACACCAACCATCGCTCCACTCAGTTGACGTTGATTTCATTATGTATTTACTGGGTCCAATTCTCCCCACACCACCCATCGCTCCACTCAGCTGACGTTGACATCATTATGTATATACTGGGTCCAATACTCCTCACACCACCCATCGCTCCACTCAGCTGACATTGACTTCATAATGTATATACTGGGTCCAATACACCTCACACCACCCTTCGCTCCACTCAGCTGACATTGACATCATTATGTATATACTGGGTCCAATACTCCTCACACCACCCATCGTTCCACTCAGTTGACGTTGACATCATTATGTATATACTGGGTCCAATACTCCTCACACCACCCATCGTTCCACTCAGCTGACATTGACTTCATTATGTATATACTGGGTCCAATACTCCTCACACCACCCATCGTTCCACTCAGCTGACGTTGACATCATTATATATATACTGGGTCCAATACTCCTCACACCACCCATCGTTCCACTCAGTTGACGTTGACATCATTATGTATATACTGGGTCCAATACTCCTGACACCACCCATCGCTCCACTCAGCTGACATTGACATCATTATATAATTATATACTGGGTCCAATACTCCTCACACCACCCATCGTTCCACTCAGTTGAAGTTGACATCATTATGTATATACTGGGTCCAATACTCCTCACACCACCCATCGTTCCACTCAGTTGACGTTGACATCATTATATATATACTGGGTCCAATACTCCTCACACCACCCATCGTTCCACTCAGTTGACGTTGACATCATTATATATATACTGGGTCCAATACTCCTCACACCACCCATCGTTCCACTCAGTTGACGTTGACATCATTATGTATATACTGGGTCCAATACTCCTCACACCACCTATCGTTCCACTCAGTTGACGTTGACATCATTATGTATATACTGGGTCCAATACTCCTGACACCACCCATCGCTCCACTCAGCTGACATTGACATCATTATATAATTATATACTGGGTCCAATACTCCTCACACCACCCATCGTTCCACTCAGTTGAAGTTGACATCATTATGTATATACTGGGTCCAATACTCCTCACACCACCCATCGTTCCACTCAGTTGACGTTGACATCATTATATATATACTGGGTCCAATACTCCTCACACCACCCATCGTTCCACTCAGTTGACGTTGACATCATTATGTATATACTGGGTCCAACACTCCTCACACCACCCATCGTTCCACTCAGTTGACGTTGACATCATTATGTATATACTGGGTCCAATACTCCTCACACCACCCATCGTTCCACTCAGTTGACGTTGACATCATTATATATATACTGGGTCCAATACTCCTCACACCACCCATCGTTCCACTCAGTTGACGTTGACATCATTATGTATATACTGGGTCCAATACTCCCCACACCACCCATCGTTCCAATCAGTTGACGTTGACATCATTATGTATATACTGGGTCCAATACTCCTCACACCACCCATCGCTACACTCAGCTGACGTTGACATCATTATGTATATACTGGGTCCAATACTCCTCACACCACCCACGCGAATTTCATCAGAAAAACATCACACTCAAGGGGAATCATTTGAATCTTGTTATGAAAACATTTATAATCAATGATAACGCTTGATTTAGGGGACATTCAGCATTTTGCATATTTGAATTGGCTTTGACACGTGCAAATATATCGTTTGATATGCTGATATGAGTTTTAAAAATCTCCAAAACTAATATCCAACATATGATAATTACATGTGCTGAAAACAAAAACTATAAGTCAAACTATATAAGCACAGTTTTATAGGACTTATTAAACATTACCAACCCAAATGTGTTTTTGTTTTTTTGTTATAGATACGTTTTAGAATAACGTACGGCTAATTGATACTCGACAACCGCTGTACATTGTCCAGTTGTCGATCAGAAAACACTAATTTCACATTTATCAGGTCTACTAGCATTAAAACGGTAATTCTTGACAATGGTATTTCTCATTGAAAATTACTCCGAGAAATGGAAACTATCTGTGAATTTAGAAAAAACTAATATAGTTATATTCAGAAGAGGTGGAGCTGTTTCATCAAAGGAGAAATGGTTCTTTCAAGGAAAACCTGTCACTATTGCTAATCAATATACATATCTTGATATAAATTTTTCATACACCATGAATCTAAAAAGCTGTGCTCAGGACCTGTATTTACGCGCAAAGAAAGCTATGATTTCAATTTTATCTATTTCGAATGAATGTGGAATTTTGAGTTCAAATATATTTTTCAAAATGTTCGATGCCCAGACACAACCCATCTTACTATATGGATCGGAAGTATGGGGATTTCAACGCTACGACTGTTTGGAGAAATTACACCTTATGGCATGCAAGAAGTTTTTATGTGTTGGCTCCGCTACTCCAAATTGTATGGTTTATGGTGAATGTGGGAGATACCCAATATACATTAATTCACAAATACGGTGTTTGAAATACTGGTTTAAAATTCTCATAATGCATGATGGTCGCTTGCCAAAAATATCGTACAATATGATGGTTCATGCAGATGATATGGGTAAAATGTCCTGGGCATCACATATCAGGAAACTTCTGTTTTCCCATGGATATGGGTTTGTATGGATAAGTCAGGGTGTTGGTGATGTACATAGATTCTTAAAATAATTTCGTGATCGATCTATAACTATGTTTTACCAGGAATGGCATTCCACTTTAGAAAATAGCTCCCGTTATGATATTTATAGAACATTTAAAACTCTAATAGAACCCGAATTATATTTGTCTAAACTTTCATTTACGTACAATAGAAACACTTTTGACAAATATAGAATGGGCTTGTTAGACCTAATGGTAAACAGAGGCAGGAAAATGTCCATCCTAAACATGATAGATTATGTCCTTTATGTAATTCTTCAGTAGAAGACGAAGTCCATTTTACCTTCAATTGCCCATTTTATGAAGATTTACGCTGCAAATATATCCCAGAACGTTATTCAACGAAACCATCACTAATAGCTTTTACCGCGATAGTATCAACTAAAAATGAAACCACACTACGTAATCTAGCTCTCTATGTTAAATATGCATTTGCTCGTCGCAACGAGTATTTACAACTGCTAAGTTTATTATGTGTATGTTTATTCATATTTATATTTATTGATGTAACCTTGAATGTAAATCTCTTGTATATGGGCCGGTGGCCTTAAATACAATAAACTATTGTCTTGTCATTAAATAACGCCATTTCTAACGTTGGACATATAGGACTTCAACACCATACTGAATGTCTCAACAGTTGCTTGTCATGAGATCAGATAAACTATAGTCTATCTTGGTTAGACACAATCTTAATAAATTTAGATCAACAGTTTTTATATTGGGTTATACACTAACAATAGTTTTTATATTGGGTTATACACTGTTGCAGTAGCTAAATATAAAACTGTTGATCTAAATTTATTTAGATTTGGTTAGACATGGCTCACGGCAGAATCTCAATATTATACGAGCGCTTCCTTGACTATCAAGTAGCACTTGTAACAATGCGCATGCGTCATTAAATACTTCCTGAACTGCTATCGTGTTGTGTTGACTGCTTGTTAACGTGACAGTCAACGGAATTGCTATACGCATGGTTTGAGCCAAAACATCGATAGCAAGCAGAATATTTTGACGAATGAGCCAAGCTGGTTGTAGGTCGCCTTTCATCGCCTCGCATGCTCAATCGACGGAATAGTCTCCCTTCCTGGATGTCCAAGAAGGCTATTTTAGTACACCTTTTTCATGAAAGGTTCCAGGGTTAATGTGCAGTGTGAAGTATTTATTTACTCCTGGATGACATAATTCAGGATTAATGAGGTTCTGGAAGAATGTTTGCTGTAAGTATATTGATATAAATGGCATTAGGGAACTGCATGCTTTATTATGTAATAAGCGCGTTTCAGACGCCCAGTGACAGCTGAGAATTGAACACTTAATTATAGCAACATGATGTGAAAATCAACCTTTATTGGACTTTACGTTGTGTACTTTTATTTTAATGTGAATATTTCCAGGTTGATGTGTTGCTACTCAAGACTCAGAACCAGTTCATGAATGAGGAATGAAGTTCAAATGAGAAACAACAAGATTATAACAACAACAAGATTTTATTACAAACGTGGTAGAAAAAGGAAACAAAAACTCAACATCTTGGACAAATAGCACCAGCTCTGTCACATTCCTAAACTAGCCCTGTTAGGAACATGAATATCTAAACTTTCTCTTAAAAGCCACCCGCACCATCCCGCAATAACAATTAAATTACCCCAAAACGAACAGCCTAACTTCCTATTTCTTTCCTACCATAATTTCCCCCCAGCCCAACCTAACTCTACACCCCTCTATATAACGCCTAGCATCCTACTGTATAACGAGGTGGGGAAACCCTGAGACAGGATTTGCGTGGGGCAACTGTGCTACAAGGAGCTACCTTCGATGTTGCTTGGATCGCCAAGACTGGAACGACTGAATCCGGAAAGTCAGGTCACTTATATAGTGCTCCGGGACGACCTCTGACATGGGTCAAGGTTCATCTACTGAATGCGGACCAGCCAGCCAATCAGCGCCTGATGAGTTTGGTAGGTCAGTGGAACTGCTTTTGTATAGAAAAGTCGAGTCAGACTTCTTTGGACCCCGTGAGCAGCTGGTTGCTCCTACTATAGTTCGTGCTAGTATTTTCAAACATCTTCACACTGATCGTACTGCAGGACATTTTGGTAGAGATAGAACTCTCAAGTCAATAAAGCTCAGATTCTTTTGGCCGGGTATGTCTAAGGACACCAAGAGATGGTGTAAAGCTTGTGACTTTTGTGCAAGGTGCAAACCTGGTCCAGGTCGGGGCAAGTCTCAATTACGCCAGTTTCAGGTCAAATCTCCTTTGCAGTGTATAGCTATAGATATTGTTGGTCCATTGCCCAGGACTCGACATGGGAACGAGTACATAATGGTTCTAGGGGATTATTTCACTAAATGGAAAGAGGCCTACCCCATACCTGATCATACGGCTCTTACAGTTGCAGACAAGTTGGTAAATGAGTTCATATGCAGGTTTGGTTGTCCAAACCAACTCCATACGGATCAGGGTCGTGATTTCGAATCCAACCTTTTCAGTGAAGTTTGTAGGCTTCTAGGAGTTGAAAAGAGTAGGACCACACCCTATCGGTCCCAGTCAGACGGTCTTGTAGAAAGGTTTAACCGGACACTTCGTCAAATGTTGTCAATTTATGTTCATCAGGAACCCTTAGACTGGGATGACCTTCTCCCCTACTTACTTATGGCATACAGAGCTACAGAACACAAGAGTACACACTGCTCCCCTTACCTAATGATGTTGGGTAGGGAGGTTAGTTTTCCCATTGACAATGTGGCCGGTGATCCGCCTTTAGCAGTAGCAAGTAACTGCCCGTAGAGTATGTGGAATGGCTAAAAGACACTTTTCAGAGGATTTTTGAGTTCGCTCATAGTCAGTTAGAAGTGTCCGCAAACACTCAAAAGAGCAATTATGACAAAAATTTAAATCTAGGTTGTTCGAGGAAGGTAGTTATGTATGGCGATGGTATCCCCCTAAGGCCAATCAGAAATTGGGACTGGGTTGGGATGGACCATACTTGGTGAGGGAAAAGTTATCAAAGTGGACCTACAGGATTCAGAAACAACCAGACAAGCCGGTTTTTGCAGTGCATGTGGACCATTTAAAGTCTTATGAGGGCATTTCTGTTCCAGAGAACTGGGCAATTCAGGCATATATTTCTGATCAGAGTCATTTCTCAACGCAGGCTGGGATTTCATTTGATAGACAAATAGAAAAGGAGGTAGAGGAAGATCCTGTTGTCAGGATAGATTCCGTTTTAGGGACAGATCCTGTTGTCAGGACAGATTCCGTTGTAGGGACAGCTCCTGTTATCAGGACAAGGACAGGGAGGGTGGTACGGCCAAGGTGCCCTTACTCACCCTAGGGACAATAGAGCTGAAAGTGGAACCAGGAATTGTATTTATTCTTTGTCTAATCAAATAATTGTTTGTTGTTGAGTTGTTTTGGGTATATTTTAGCACCTCGTTTTTAATGTTGCTTCTTATTTACAGCATTAATTTACATTAGCCACAGACATGGAAATCCATGCGAAAGAAGAGGAGATGAGGGAGTTCATGGAGGAGGAGAGACCCGCTTGGCCACAGGGAGGTGCTACCTGTCAGTCTCCGGATGCGTTACAGCCACCTACCACAAATACGGCAGACTCCTGGATCACTGGATCAAGATCCACCAACGTCCACTTGTTCCACTGTGGGGCCTGCGGGAAGGTCTTTGAGAAGAAGGCGGCGGCTGATCAACACGCAAGGTCACATCAGCCTGCCGGAGAGGTCTAGACTGTCTTCCGACCGAACCGAAGATTTGTCGAGCCAGGGGACGCGGCACTTCCACGTCAGCCCGCACCGCTGCCTGCCAGTATTCGTGAGAGTCGTCTCGCAGCCACGGAGGAAGCCGTCCGCCGACGTAGAGCCATCCCACGCAGGAAGCGCCGAGAGGAACAGGAGGATGAGGACCAGGAGGCGCTCCAGAAGTTCAGACCAGGATACTGGGATGCTCTATACCCCAGCGCGTTTTCTCGTTGATCTGTATACATGTATTTTTGGTAGAATGTCACTATTCGTTACTATTTGCAACTATTTTTGTTAACAATCAGCCATTTTTCCTTTATTTTTTGGGAGTAAAGTAATTTTGGGGAAAAAATAACTTTATTTGGGGGGGGGGGGGGGGGGGGGGAAGAATGTAGGAAAACTGGGGTAATTTGTAACGTAAGTGGGATTGGGGTGTTACAGAGGGACATGTATATGATTTTTACCATGGTTGGGATAATTGTTTACTGGTTAGTCTTGTAGCCCATTGTTTCACTTGCTCTAATTTAGGGACTACTTTATGTCTGGGCCACGTGTTTATCGCAGTGCTAGATACATTGGGTAGGCCACGTGGGTGGTGCTAAATATGTTGGGTAGGCTCTGATTGTCTGGTTGGTCCGCATTCTGTAGATGAACCTTGACCCATATCAGAGGTCGTCTCGGAGCACTATATAAGTGACCTGACTCTCCGTATTCAGTCGTTCCAGTCTTGGCGATCCAAGCAACATCGAAGGTAGCTCCTTGTAGCACAGCTGCCCCGTGCAAATCCTGTTTCAGGGTTTTCCCACCCCGTTATACAGTAGGATGCTAGGCGTTATATATGGGGATGTAGAGGTAGGTTGGGCTGGGGGAAATTAGTGTAGGAAAGAAATAGGAAGTTAGGCTGTTCGTTTCGGGGTAATCCGTTATTTTGGGATGGTGCGGTTGGCTTTTACGAGAAAGTTTAGATATTCATGTTCCTAACAGGGCTAGTTAAGGAATGTGAGTGACAGAACAGTTGCTATTTGTCCAAGATGTTGAGTTTTTGTTTCGTTTTTCTACCACGTTTGTAATACAATATTGTTGTTATAATCTTGTTGTTTCTCATTTGAACTTTATTCCTCATTCATGAACTGGTTCTGTGTCTTGAGTAGCAACACATCAACCTGGAAATATTCACATTAAAATAAAAGTACACAACGCAAAGTCCAATAAAGGTTGATTTTCACATCATGTTGCTATAATTAAGTGTTCAATTCTCAGCTGTCACTGGGCGTCTGAAACGCGCCTATTACAATTAAGTACACATAATAACATTTTTATATACTTCCATCCTTTATTGACCATCCTTTTTCAGAACAGGTTGTGCTGTTATTTATCATGGCCTTTCATAAAGTTTGGACAGCAGTCTCCATAAGGCGGCCAGGACAACCCGCAGTAGCTTCCATCAGGGCAAACATTTTCATTTCCCTGGTGACATTCTAGGAAAGAGCCGTCGGCTCCTTTGACAGCGTCCACAATATCGCAGCGTTTGACCTGTTTAGTTGAAACCAAATATCAACAAAATCGATTAGGTAATAATTTGGCTGTATTGATCACACGTGATGATATTCTAAATACATAAGTTTTATATAAACCATACTTAAATTCATAATTGCAATACAAATAAGTATAACGACATATAAACATTTGCTAAAACAGTTGTATGGATTTATTTGTGATTGAAACTCAAAGCAGATTATTCAAATCTGTTAAAAAAACAAACTCATACCAAAAAGGCAGCAGCAGATGACAAGCTTAAGGCCATAACAAGAACCTGAAAAATGTGACGAGTGTTGTATATTTGATAAAAACATGTCAACAACACATAACCGATATAAGTTAATGACACTATATACACCCCCTGGAACCCTGTACTGCAGGGTTCCAGTGATAGTAATTTTGTACAGCGAGAGATGCAGTGATAGTGATCGGAGATTACAGATGTTAGTGCATCGGTTGATGAAAATATCTAAATCTATCGACACAAACTAATCATTACTTCCATGTAAGCATAGTTCATGCATGTGGAGGCATCAGTGTATTCCTATATTTTTTCTAATGTTGGTAAGTTAAAAATTGAGAAAGTTATCGGCAAGTTACTTTAGTAGCATTATGTTAAACCGAGAAATATAGCCATTATATAAATATTAATTGATTAAAAAAACAATGGAAAATTAAGTCATAATTGTTGAAGTTCGGTGATCATGTGGGCACAGTTTTTAGTTCTTTACTTCAATACTTTTGGAGAATTTGTGAAAAATAGTTGATGAAGTGATCGTGATCGTCTGACTGTACATGTTCTGTACATGCCTCAAGTGATCGTGGTTTTTGGTTGCTGTGATCAGAATTAAGGTTACAATTATATGCGTCAAGGGCTTCAAAATAATGAAAATAACTACCCTGAACTCCTAAATATGAGCTTCGTTAGCAAAGGAAGCGAAACTGAAGTTGATTCCATTGAACAGAACCAGCATGAAGCACAATATGTAGCCACACATCACAAACATGTAACATGAAAGTACATTTGAGAAGTCACACCATAACAAGCTGCCATTTGTTCTAAAACCATCCTAGGTTGTCATCATTTTGCCATCCTGTTAACAAATTTACTACTATTGGATATCAACACAGCTTCTATTTCAGATTCTAATAACACAGTATTGCTCAGACGTGTTTTTGGCATAATATTCAACTCCAAGCTACAATTTACAATTTACAATTTATTGACAAATCAATATTATAAACGTTTAAATTGTGTATTACCCAATTCAGTTGCACTTATCGAACCTTTATATAATGCGTTTAATTGTAGCAAATTTCATTTTGTTAAGCGTGGTAATGATTAGGCGATGTTTATTCAGAGGCATGTTGAGAAGAAAGGTACATTATGATTTTGACAACATAACCAGTTGGCATGATTGTTATTGAAAGTTATAAGAAACATTATTAACAGTTCTACCCATTATGTGTCCCTGTACAATGGCATCAGATAAGATGTTAGGAGTCACAAATTAAGCATGTCAGGCCATGAAATCGCATTTGGTCATTTAATGAACTATTCCTTATAACATGTCTATACGATGAAATGTCAAAATCTCTTGAGTAAATAGTTTTGCTGACACTGGCCGACCTAATTATCATTAAAACCATTTCAAATATGATTATATTTTTTATTTTGAGCAACTATAGAAGCAAGAGCATGAGAAAATAAATGACTGATTTTGATTAAAGCATGGAATACGTTCAATTGGGTTCGGTTGATAACATTTCGGGTTGTTTCAAATCAATCTTTCTTATGCGTGAAGAAAGAAATCGCCAATTTGACGTGGTATGGTGGTCCTTCATTGAATATTTTTTGGCCGATTAAAAAACGTAATGTCATCTTAGATTCTTCAGGTTTTCTTGCCACATTGTCTGTGAAGGAAGATTTATTTATCTGCCTCTACTTTCATTATAGTTTACAGCCGGTATCTTAATTTTGGTCTCTATGGAATTGTATACTAGTTTCTTTGGCAGTACCCATTACAGAACAATACCCGCACCCTACAGTATATTTCACGATGCCTGACCGTAAATTAATTACAAATTCCTCTTTTGAAATTTAATTAATCATCAATGCTGATGCTCACTTTGAAGTATTTACTAATTTCGTACAGAAAATCACGATAACTGCAGATTTATCAAAAGCCACGATCACTGATCTGTATTGATCACGATCACTGCGAGGTATGTACATACTATTTTAACACTAACTTTTCATAGAATAAGCACATATCTCCCAAATTTATACACTGTGGTTTCTGAAGGCTAAAGTTCCTGTTAATTCTATAATTTGGTCGATATGGTGCGCAGTATTTGCATACGTATTCAAATAAGGTTTTATTGTGACGGCCCTGACTACTAACCCACATGGCCACAAACATATGCATCAGCAAAAGGTTAAAGTAAATACACTAATGAATGGGCCATATATTCAGCTTGACATCAGTCATAACCATGTACTGTGTATTAGTCTTATGTTGATTTACAGCTGCATTTTGTACACACATACAGCAACTATCCTCGCTGATCCGATCACTATCACTGCATCTCTCGCTGTACAAAATCACTATCACTGGAGCCCTGCAGTACAGGGTTCCAGGGGGTGATATAGTTCATATTTTCTCTAAGAGCACAAGGACCTCACGATTTATCCTATTGCAACTTGCAAGGCATAACTCTTGCCAGTCTGCATTACTGGCTGATTTAAGCCTTGCGGTATTTCCCTCGCTGTGTTGTGCCTAGAAATGCATAGCGGTCCTGGATTTCTGAGCACAGATTTCTTAAGGAAATACTGCAAGGCCCAAATCAGCCAGTAATGGAGACTGGCAAGAGTTTTGCCTTGTATTGGGAAGTTGCTCCTATCGATGCATCAAAGAAATCCTATAAACAAGCATTTTAAAAAGTTTGAGTGTATTTAACAAAAGATCTAAACTTCTAAGTTTGCATGTAACGTGATACAGTCTACAGAAAAGTATGCCTGCATGAATGATGCCTATTAATGATCACGCTTAAAATGTTCAAAACATATGTATCTTACACCAAAGGCAAGGACACAAGGTCAAAGGTTAAGTCTTCAGAATGAGACATGGTAAACATGTCTTAAAATATATAGTCAAGGTTAAAGTTCTAAAATTTGCTTCTTTAATAAAAGTCAAGGTTAAAAGGTAAAGGGTCATAAGGTTGAAATGTAAGATAATGTATTCTGTCACAATGATGATTTCAAACTATATTTTACACTTAAACAACTTCAAACAGAAAATTCACAACATCGCATCTTCGTGATTTTTAATGCATACATATTCATGGGTTCTGCTTCAGATGCCGTATTACTTTGGGCATACTATGGCTTCTATGACTTCCATGAATAGGCCTGATAGCTCAAAAGTGACGAAGGGTCCTCGACATTTCAAAATTTTGTAAAACCATTGAAGCATCTGGACCTCATTCATGCTACAATCAGACGAAACGGCTAGATGAATGTTAAGTCCTTTCAGAATCACCATTGATTTGAGGAAACGGCCACTGGCAGTTACACAAAGTACGGTTGTAAAGCGATGTTTATCATTGCCAGTATGGGCAGCATCGAGGTTTTTGTTTCCAACGAAATCCATCGTTGTTCCTGTCGTCATGTCTATTTAGCATGGCGTTTCATCCATGTTGATGTTAGATCCCCTGTCAGCTGTTCTTCACCGCGAAGGTGATCCTGTACGATTGTCTTGATGACGACATGGTCTCGGTTGTCTTGCTGACCTTGATGTCTGACACGTCTACTTTTAATGTTGTGGCGTTTGCAGAAATTGTAATCCGCTTGTCACTGAAACTAATTGAAGTGTTCCCAAGTTCAAGTTCACTTTCAAGTCGGAGAGCTTGTTCCCGAATTCTCTTATAGTTTTCATTCTCCCCTTTCTCTGTCCCTTAAACCACGCATACAGACATTGTTCCAGTTCAGGGAGTGTTGGTTTACGTCCTGCGCCAAGAAATCTCTTTGTCGACTGTGCCGATTCCACAAATTTGGACCTGTATTTCAAGACCACCAAGACCTTTGTGGTAAATCAGAACGTTTGAAGTTCTTATTTAAGGCCGGTTCACACTGTCCCGAATATGACAGAAGATGCCAACACGAATGAGAAAAATCTAATTTCGCACGAATTTGGTTCCGATTTTCGTTAAAAACCAATCAGAATCCAGAGCAGGTACGATGCAGTCAGAAGGCAATACGATGTCAATGACACACGACTACAATGCGAATGCCGGGTTGATCGTTGCATTGGTCTAACGCCTATGCAGCTGCAGTTTGTACGCATGCTATATGACGTCGTATTAAGAGATCGACGAGTATGCGATGATAATTGGAAGATGAGCTAGGTGAAACGAGCATCACGTGACATCCACACTACATAACACTGTTGTTACGACGGTTGGCCTCTCGGTGTCGGCCCAGGAAAGCTTAGTTTCAAGTTTTGGAAGTACCGACACAGCGTTATATAGAGTTTGTTGTAGTATGGCCGGGAGAGCGTAAATCTGATCACTGCTCAGAAAACATTGGTAACCGTAAATGAGGTAAGCGCACTTTCCTCTGATTACTCCCTTATACACCATGGGGAAGCATTTTGAAACACTGCGAAGCAACTGAATGACAACAAACCTGCCATATCTTTTAATATGAAAATTGAAGCGTTCAAGGATGATTAAAAACAATTGATGAGGTACGAATACGGAACCAGGAATATCAAAGAGGATGGGGAGAGCGGAGGGGATTGAGGGAATTCATATATTGAAAATTTCATACTCATTGTTATATATAGAGACTGAAGTATTGTTACATATATTACGTAGGTTATAATATATAATCTCTATATCACTGCATGTCTCATTTTGACATAAAGCTTTTGATGTAGTCAATGCAATTGTCACCTAGTCAATACGACATCGTATAATCACCATGTTCATTCTTGCAAGTATTACGAGGTATGAACGCAGTCGCGTTGCGTTCTGACTTCGGTCAGCTTCGTGTTACTTTCGAATGTCCTTAGCATGTGAAAACTGCCCTAGGGTCCAGATGGATAGGCGAAGGCAAATACGATGATGATACGAATCATAATATGTCATCTCGATAGACGTACGAAGGGCACGATGAGGACACGAATGCACCACGAAACTTACATGGCAATATTTCGCTCACTCTCCCAATGTTGCTGCCGAACAGAGGACTCCACGGATGACCAAACGGATGCTTCATACGATCCTTTGTGAATTTGAACATTTTCAAATTCGTGTTTTCATTTTTTAGGTGGTTTTCTTTGAAATAGTGACATGCCTCGAGCAAAATGCACGTGCAGCTCGACTAAGTTTCCTTTACATAAATTAATCACCGGCAAAAGAAAAGCTGGCTTCTAATTTTTCTATATGAAGAAAACACATGAAAAGATATTTGAACACATAACACACTCAGGACGAACAGTCGTCTCTCTCTCTCTCTCTCTCTCTCTCTCTCTCTCTCTCTCTCTCTCTCTCTCTCTCTCAGCACCCCATTGTGTTTGAACAGATATAAAATATTAAGTATCACTCATGAATGAAATTATACATCTCTTTACGAGATATATCATCATCACAATTGGGATCAATCCAAGGTTA
This sequence comes from Gibbula magus, assembly GCA_936450465.1. NCBI lineage: Eukaryota > Metazoa > Mollusca > Gastropoda > Trochida > Trochidae > Gibbula > Gibbula magus. The sequence goes on along the minus strand of OW388293.1, from coordinate 16,050,350 downwards.
CATTTTAAAAGAAATATTTGATTATACTTACGGCTAGAGATAACACCTTCATTGTTAAATGAATAGAACTGTAAATGTCAACTTGTACACTCTGTTACAACTTGGATTAGTGTTATCACGAAACATCTGGCATATACACTTAAGTTTTTCTTTAAGTTGACATTTTAAGCGATTACGCCTGTATTTTACTAAGTGTAATTTGATGTCAAAAATGAGAAAAGTTTAGGGAAGACGGATGCTAGACAGACAATGGATGACGGCCACACTCCCATCTTGCGTTAAAGTGCTGTAAGGTTCCAGTAATCACAACAGACCTCAAGGTCATTATCCCCAAAAAGACACTATCATATATTATTATGGAAATTCGTTTTTTGTTTTGCTCTTTAATGAAATATTTCTGAAGCTTTCCAGACTAAATCCCAAAAGAAGCAACTTTTATGCGGTCAATTTCATAGAATGATTATGGGCTCGATGTTCATTAATTCGTCAAAATGATAAATTGTCATACGTTTTCTTGAATATATTAAGTTTTCACACTTCCGAATTTGAATTGATTTCGGGATCACATGACTCACTATTAAGCTGTATTACTGGAAAAAACGTTTAAAATATCAGGTTTAATCCCAAAAACAACGGGCCGAGGCAAGAACGTTGAGATGCCATCGAAAAATATAGATAATCTAATAAAAAGTTTTGACCAGACTGATGCTACACACAGACACTGATCATGCAGCATGATTTTGAGGTGCAGCTTAATGGTGAATGACGTGAACTCTGATTTGTGGCTATTAATGTGGTATGGCATTAAACCAGTGATTCAGTGCATCACCCGCCACAACGAAGTTGTCGGGGATATAGAAATGACCTCCTACCCTCCGTCTGTGCGTTCGGGTTTCGTTTCCGGACCAGAACTAAGTGGCCTAGATCAATGCAACTTGGTAGATGTGCCTTTTTCGGTTTTCGACTTTCTTGGAATTTTATTTTTAGCCGTTAACATGGAACATACTTTAAAATTTCGTTTCCAAATTAGAACTTTAAAATTGTAAGGCCTAGCTCAATAAAACTTGATGTGTGGAACAATCATCATGTGTAGCTGTGCCTTTTGGCTTTTTCAACTCCTTGGGAATTTTATTTTTAGCGGTTTCCATGAAAACAAAACTTAATATATTGTTTTCCAAACAAGAACTAAACAAGAGTCATCAGAAGATGACGTATTCTATCGGTCCCACAAAATTTGTAAAACAATTTTTGACAGATAATACTTATTCTTCTCCAATTTATGGGTAATATACATGCTGAGATTCAGATATGATGAAGTTGAAGTTGAAGTTGAAGTTCTGTGCCGGAAGCAGACCTATCCCTGAAGTCCAAATCCAAAGCGTTTCTATGGAAACGAACAAGACTAACTTCAGACATCTGAATATATCAAAAGGCACCACTTCAGTTAGAGGGCAATACACATGCAAAGTTTCAGGAAGATATGATGAAGAGTTTTGGAGCAGTGCTCCGGAAACGAACCTATCTCTGAACAAAGTCCAAATCCAATAGGTTTCTATGGACATGAATTTTTGTTGTTGAAAATCTGACATTATCAGAGGCACAAAGGCACAAATTCAGATGGTGGGTAATACACATGGAAAGTTTCAGAAGGACATCATGAACGGTTTTCGAGTTCTGCGCTGGAAGCAAAATGATAACGGACTGACGGACGGAGGTCATTTCCATATCCATATTCATATCATATTGGACAATAACTAAAGTAAGTTAGATTGTATGCCTATGAGGTAGACGAGAGTGTCTATCAGTTGTTGAGGTAGACGAGAGTGTCTATCAGTTGTTGAGGTAGACGAGAGTGTCTGTCAGTTGTTGAGGTAGACGAGAGTGTATATCAGTTGTTGAGGTAGACGAGAGTGTCTGTCAGTTGTTGAAGTAGACGAGCGTGTCTATCAGTTGTTGAGGTAGACGGGAGTATCTGTCAGTTGTTGAGGTAGATGAGAGTGTCTGTCAGTTGTTGAGGTAGACGAGAGTGTCTATCAGTTGTTGAGGTAGACGAGAGTGTCTGTCAGTTGTTGAAGTAGACGAGAGTGTCTGTCAGTTGTTGAAGTAGACGAGAGTGTCTGTCAGTTGTTGAAGTAGACGAGCGTGTCTATCAGTTGTTGAGGTAGACGGGAGTATCTGTCAGTTGTTGAGGTAGACGAGAGTGTCTGTCAGTTGTTGAGGTAGACGAGAGTGTATATCAGTTGTTGAGGTAGACGAGAGTGTCTGTCAGTTGTTGAAGTAGACGAGAGTGTCTGTCAGTTGTTGAAGTAGACGAGAGTGTCTGTCAGTTGTTGAAGTAGACGAGCGTGTCTATCAGTTGTTGAGGTAGACGGGAGTATCTGTCAGTTGTTGAGGTAGATGAGAGTGTCTGTCAGTTGTTGAAGTAGACGAGAGTGTCTATCAGTTGTTGAGGTAGACGAGAGTGTCTATCAGTTGTTGAGGTAGACGAGAGTGTCTGTCAGTTGTTGAGGTAGACGAGAGTGTCTATCAGTTGTTGAGGTAGACGAGAGTGTCTGTCAGTTGTTGAAGTAGACGAGCGTGTCTGTCAGTTGTTGAGGTAGATGAGAGTGTCTATCAGTTGTTGAGGTAGACGAGAGTGTCTGTCAGTTGTTGAGGTAGACGAGAGTGTCTATCAGTTGTTGAAGTAGACGAGAGTGTCTGTCAGTTGTTGAGGTAGACGAGAGTGTCTATCAGTTGTTGAGGTAGACGAGAGTGTCTGTCAGTTGTTGAAGTAGACGAGCGTGTCTGTCAGTTGTTGAGGTAGATGAGAGTGTATGTCAGTTGTTGCGGAGTGTTATCACCCAGTAGGCACGTGTCCCACAGCTGATCCTCCTGATTGATGCTGGTGACAGAGGCTTGACGTTTGTCTATGTCAATTCCCTGCTTAGCTAGAAACTTCATTATTGCGTCAGGGGTGTTCCTCAATTCAGTGAAAAAAAGAGATTCAAACATATTTATTAGAATTCCATTTCACCGGATGTAGTATTGGAGCGAACTTACTATTTCATATAACGTGTTCCTTCTGATTCCTGACTTCAAAGATAAAAGTAATAAGAGTTTTGTTTTTTGATTAATTTCTTAAAATACCTACATTTAGTTTCGAAATCATAGACATCATTCTTCCTAACTCGTTCCTCAACCCATGCCTTGTACAAACGGTATGCCTAGACACTTTATTTTTCTGTATTAAAAGTTTCTTCAGCTGTGGAAGGGAAAGAGGCTCTCCAAACCATGACTCGTTATTGTGTGAGCGTGCATCTTTCGTTTCCAAATCGTTAACTTAGTTTTTGGAGAGAATCTCATCTTCCACTTTCTGACTTTCTTTAATTAGGGTCGAGTCAGATTCTGAGAAGAGTTCATTTGAATCAAGATAAATAATTGAAGTCAGAATAAACTGCAACGTCATTAACTGAAAATTGTTTTGAGTGATAAAATACGGTCGTCGGAATCTGAATACATGTTGGTATTAGACAGTACAGAGGAAATGCATACGCTCTGTCATTGTCTTTTATGTCGGCAACGTCATAGTTTAGCACGTGCAAGGTTGAGTTTGGGAGCAGCGTTCCGTGTTTCCAACCATTTGAAACAGCTCAACATTATAAATGCACATGAATGGTGTACTGATCAGTCGAACTTTGTTTTAAGAAGGAGAAAGTTCTCAAATTTGAGATTATTTTCGCACTAGGAGCAGGTTGGAGGCCGCTCCGCGTGCGAAAATAATCTCTTGTTTGAGGGAATTCTCTTATACGTAATACTATTTTAGTACACATGTTCTCGATGGAAAGTCCCAAGGGGTATTATGTGTAGTATATCATTCTGCCCTCGGTGACATAATTCATGATAAATGAGAATTTGGATGATAGTTTGCTTTATACATCAATAAACACGGTAATAGACAACTTCATGTTTTATTGTGCATACATTAACACATGGCTTCATTTGTATAGTTATTCTTACATACTTTCACGCTTTATTGACCATTCTTGAAAACAAGAGGTTGTACTACCCTAATACTAAGTATTACCCCACGTGCGCAAACGGTTTGGCCGAGTTTGGACAGCAATAACTAAATATGGGGTTGGGAGCTATTCTACAGAAGCTTCCATCAGGGCACACAGTCTCATTTCCCTCGCTGCATTTTAGGAAGGAACCGTCGGATCCCTTGACAGGGTCAATAACAACACAGAAGTAGAAATCTATTAACAGAAAGTCAATGAAATTGATTTGGTAATAATTTCGTCATATTGAAAATAAATTGTTCAAGATAAGTAATATTAACCAAAACGTATTATCAATAAATAAATGAAATACAAGTATGAAAATTGTAAATCACAATGACCAATAAGATATATCTCGAAATAACAAACTGTACTGATTAACGAACCTATACTATTTTCGAAATCTTAAATATATTTATTATTAAAATCTGTAAAATCAAACTCTTACCCAAAAGAGCAGCAGCAGATGACAAAGTCACAGCAAGAACCTTGAAAAAACGTGATGAGTTTTGTGTATTTTGAATAAGAACATGTAAAACATCAATCCTTGTGACTTGAAGGACGAAGCACATAAATGGCAATATCTATTTCATATTTTAAAACGTGTTGCTGGTAGAATGTCAAAGCTAAACAATTCAGTAAAGATTGGAGAAACAAAAGTGGATAGTGTTTCAACCTACGATCTTATCATTGAGGCCTCGCGGTTGGAATGTTAGTAGCTCAAAGGCCTAAAAGTATATATTAAAAGAGAGTCAAAACCACTGCTACTTCAGAGTCTGATGAGTCCTAACCCAAGGACGAAACTAGTCACTCATAGCAATCAAATCTCTTTCCCCCTCCACAGTTGTTAAGGTCAGCCTGCTCTTAAACAATTCAGTAGTTACCTACCACAGCTTGATAGACCTTCATGTTGATCCTACATATACTAAATTGTGACAGAATATTACAGTATATAAAAGATAAGTTTGACGAACGTGTTAAGACAAACGAAGTAGGTCAAGTAAATTGTCCATATCAGAAAACCCTAACATTTGTTATTGTCACATATAAGTCTTGTTTCAAAGACCAATGTGACAGGCTAGAAGCTAAACTGACGGACAAAAGAAAGTATAACACTCACTTGTTTTCGATTAATTCAATATTTTAAAGAAATGAGATGCATTTGATTATGGCACGTTACAATAACACCTTTCGGCAGTAGTTTGAATGACTTAAGTGGTGACTGTTTTATTTTTTAGATAAAATATCATTATTTAAAGAAAACAGGGGTAAGAAATGAAAGTTATTCCAACATGACCCCTACCATGTTCAAAATGTTGTAAATGTGTGCAGGACGAGATACATTTATTGATTTTAAATTTAAATATATATTTTTTTAAAAACCGCGTAGAGGTATTCTTTGACTGATTTAATGTTTTGGACTAATTTCCCAAAGTCACTTTTTGAATACAACGTCGAAAACTCGAAATATTTGTCTTTGAAAATTGTACATATGATAAATACAACTGAGTGATATACTTTCTTTTGTCCGTCAGTGAAGTAACAATAACATTGCGTATCTTTCAACTAAAATTTAATATATTTGAGAAATTTGTGATTTAGAATGGAGTTTTTGGTCATGAATTAGGATAATTTGAGTAGATATATATTGTGTAAAGGAGAAGACAGGGTTAGTTACGACAATGTTTTATGAAAACCTCGTGAAGGAAATAATAATGGTTTGCCTGTAACCGAGGCTCGAGGCCACTTGTATGCTGCTGCGACTGAAAGGCCCGAGGGCGTATCGCATGAAATGGCATCCGACGTGCGTCCGGGGTTATCATTGTTTTCTCTGTTTCGACTTCTTCTCAAGAATCGCTGGCTCAAAACTCTATACAGACTCTTTCGCCAATGGAATAATCTGTAGATTTGTAGAATATCTTATAGATTTGGTGACTCTTTGGCCCCAAATAAGGGTTTGGCAGGTCACGACCTAAAATTTATTTAGAACTTTTTCTCAAGAACGAAAAGCCGTAGGCTGAGATGTCTTGTACAGTCAGACTCTAAACCTGGGGATAATAAAGTGTTGACTTCATAATTTAGTAGCCTATAATAAGGGCCTCAGGGTCATAACCTAAAATCTTATTGTTGTCCTCTCCAGATCGAAAAGCCCTGAAAGGCTTAAATATGTACAAGCTTTTGGAGATTATAAAGTGTAGATTAGGTGACCATGTAGCTCCTAGTAAGGGCCTTGGTAGTAATGATCGCAAAAACCTATTTTCATGTTCTTCTCTTGTACGAAAAGTCTAAGAATGTTGACATGTTGTGCACATACAGACAGACAGACAGTGTTGTGTAAGCCAATGGCGGTTACAACTTGTAGGTTTGGTGACTCTGAGGCCCTGTATAGACCCCAAATCCATTTTTAAAAAATGCTGCATACAAACGCCTCAGCCAATGGGGATTATAAATTAACCTACACCTAAATACCTATTTACGTCTTCTTTTCTGGAATAAAGCGCCTCGATTGCATCATTTTAAAAGCCGTTTTTGTTGTCATCTTCATCAGAACTAAAAGCTTAAAATCTGAAATATGGTTTAAAGACACCTTGACCAATGTTGAATATTAAATATACATTGTAACTTTGTTAAACCTCTGACAACCAATGCCTGGTGATCTAAAGAGCCAACGACTCTATTTTCTATGTATCACAATAGTCGATCATCCCTCGCATTTGTCTTTCGTGGATGACCATGACTTGGCCTGACCAATTCATCGTTCATACAATTTGCCATTTTGGATTTTATGATGTTGGGCCATTACCATTTGTTGATTGTGTACGTGGGCCGTAGGCCTTTCTACTGAAATCACAAACCTGAATCACGTTTTTGGCATATAATTGTTTCTCAGGTTTGATATCTATTGTTACATTTCATGCAATATATGATGACTTAAGAGGGTAAACTATTTCATTACATGACCCAATTAGCCATATCATCAGAAAACGGTGATCCTATTGGTAGAACATGTATAAAGCGACAATTTTGTGGTACAATTCAATGTGAGAGGTTGATTTGTAGGTTTCATGTGATTTTGAGAGTTCAGACACCAAGATGGTTGATCATTTTATCATGGTGAACACCATAAAATGGCCACTCGAAGAATAGTGGACTCCCATTGCGTAACCGAACCATCTACATTCATATTAGAACGCTTTTTATTTATTAAGGAGTATTAATCAACCATTGGTAACACTTATTTTCCATTTTGTGAAAACACTTTATTTCAGTAAGAACTGCATTCTACAGTGCCTTTAAGACAATACCGTCTTTTATTAATACTGACACCATACATTAAGTATTTTTCATAATATTGTATGGCTTTCATATACGCCAGAATACCACATGCACTGATTTAAAATTTGAAGTAATTTCACTTGACTAGCATATTCATATCCTATCGCCAATTATATTGCGACATCTGCAGAAATCGAAATAACACGTCCCATATAATATATATCTAACAGTAGTTAAATGACTTATTAAAACATAACCAACCCACATCTGTCTTTTGTCTGTAACAGGGAAGTAAAAAATGGTTCATTGTCCGGTTTTCGGTCATATGTCACGACTTTCAACTTTATATTGACAATATACTGACTGAAGTACTATTAAAATGATAATTTTCAGCAACAGTCAATACTTCTTGATAAAATAACACCATTTATAACTTTTTATATAATGTGACTCCAACAACGTGTTTAATGTCCCTTTAATGATTATAAAACCATGACAGGATGACAAGAAACGTCTCTGTTAATGGATTCTAGCACTGTCTGGACAGCAGACTGCGAATGCATCAGCTGGGTGGACATGACAGAAGCTCCCAGAGGGACACGACCCGTGACTTGCCCACCCACAGTTGATGTTGTTACCGTCTGCCGTCTGCGTGGGAGTGTTGCCATAACAGGGCTCGATACCTGTACATTGTAGAATCAGATACATAGTTTTTATTTATATGATCTTTGATTGATGAATCAATAACTTAAATTTGATAAAATGGTAAAATGCATGTATCAGGGATAATAAACAGATAATATTTCTTTATGAACTTATTTCTTTTTTTATTTCGGTGCCATATTACCATCTACCAGCGAGGTACAGTCTGATTAAAATCGACCTTGAAATTCTGAGGAATAAAATTTGCAAAATAATGCATCTACCAGGATACCAACAGATTCTGTACATTCCTTGCCACGTCTGAGAACACCCCGTTTAGGCCCGTGTTCCGAATCAGTTTAGCGCAGCCAGAGCCCAGTCAAAAACCTTGCCAATCACATCATAGTTTGTATATGCTGTTTTGAAAGCATTCAGAACAGACGAAAGGATAGCTGTTTGGAGTTATCTGCCCCTACCTTCTCGCACCGAAAGCTTTTGTTGGACGTATTATGATTGGTTAAATGAATTGGGTCAGAACATGAAAGTTTACGGGCTGTTATCAGACGGTTTGTATCCCGTAGTGTCACTATTTTGCATTTTTTAATCCTTGAAAAATCGATTTTAATCAAACTGCAGAGAGGTACACATGTTAGGTTTCATCTGAATTGAAATTGACGAACCACATATACACCTCGTCATAAATATCATGCCACCCACTTTAGATCAGTAAATTAAACTGGATCTTCAACCTCAAACAATATGTTCCTTGGAACATACTTTAAACTGTTAAGATGGCCTCATGTGAAGGTTCAGTTACAAAAGTGAAAACACAAGACCGAACTTTCGCACTAATTGAAGGTTTTAATGCAGAAAATTTAAGTCCACAAAGATCAATGGAAAAATAAGGTAATAAGAGGTCGTTACAATAGAAATGTTTAACACGCTATCAAGGTTCATAATGACTGGTAAACTCAATATCTGGTGTGACCACCTCGCACTCGGATAAACTTTTTCCACACGCCGTCTTAAGCTAGCCATCAGATGTCTGAATGTCTGTTACGGGAATCTGTTACCACTCATGCAACGCCTGGGTCGACTCTTGAAGGCTTTGAATTAGATGATCCCTTGCTCTAACTCTACCTCCACAATATCCCACAAGTGTTCAATGGGATTCACATCTGGACTTCAGGATGGCCACAGTAGTGTCTCATCGGGATTGTTTTGGAGATGCTTAACAACGGCTTGTGCACGATGTGGTTTTGCATCATCGTCCATGAAGATTGGACGTGTCAGCGCATGGTTGTCGAACTGAGGGACTACAGAACCATCCAGTATCAGGTTCTGCTATCCTCTGTCCATTCAGTGACCGGGGACTGTGACAAGATCATAGAAACAACACCCCCACACCATGACGTATCAACCTCCGAATGGAACTTCAGGTTGAATGTTTCTCTGATCATATGCCATGGCTCTCTGTCGCATCTGCATCTAGATGATGCAGTTAAACCTGCAGCTGGTTACATTGCACCAACTGATTCCAGCGAGCACGTGCTTGGCACAGGCTTAACATGTATCGCGGTGCTGATCTGTGAGGAGTGGACGTCTGATTGGTCGCTTAGCTCTTAGTCCTATATATTTTCAACCTAACATACACCAAAAGTGGCTATGTGCTCCCCTGGGACAATCATGCTCAAAGCATGCATGCATGTGCAGCTCGGCACAAGGTGTGTTTGTGATGTCATGGTCACATGTGGCTGGGATATCAGATATGTACATGTAATGACAACACTTGCAAAAATATTTTTCTGGTTTCAATTTCAAATTGGTGGTGCGATACTTATGACGAGGTGTATAGATAATGCAACCCTTCCTGATTAATACAGCTGCAGATTAGATTGGGTAACAGACAATCGACAAAAGCCAATCCATTATCTTCCAATCAAATATATATTTCTATAATCTGCCTCGTTCTGTAAACATTTACAAAGTAAGTTTTTAACTTGGTTGGGGCAATGTTGCTGTAGCCTTTATTTCTTGCCCCTGTCTGTATTAAACAAAGATATTCTAACTAAATATTAACCAAAGTCACCAAAGAAATTCATTCAACTTAGTGCAAATATATGTAATGGTGCCATAACCACATGCATCTCATTTCTTTTAAAATATTAAATTCATCGAAACCAACTGAGGTGTAAACTTTCTTTGTACCTCAATTTATATGACATAAACGAATTAAACAATCTTTCCCCGATGGTGATATATGTGAGATCAAATGTGAAGGTTTACCTATAAAAGCAGCCACAGTTGACGTCAGAAAGGCAACCACCTTGAAAAAGAGGCCACAATCATCAAATAAGCCAGAAACGCAATTTGATACCTGAACATATGTTGTCATTGAAATTTTGCAAAGTGATGATTTACCAGTCTGATTAAAATCGACCTTGTTCCGAGGAATAAAATTTGCAAAATTTTGCATCTGCCGGGATACGAACAGGTTATGTAGATTCCTCGCCACAAGGTCTGAGAACACCCCGTATAGGCGTGTGTTCATAACCAGTTTAGCGCAGCCAAAACCCAGTCAAATAGCTGACCAATCACATCATAGTATTTAAACGGTTGCGGTTTTGAAAGCATTCGGAACAGACAAAAGGATAGCTGTTTGGAGTTATCTGCCCCTAGTTTCTCGCACCGAAAGCATTTGTTGGGCATCTTTTGATTGGCTAGCTGAATTGCGCCCGAACACGCTAGTGTACGGGGTGCTTTCAGACGGTTTGGCGTGGAAACCCACGAACGAGTTCGTATCCCGGTGGGTGCACTATTTTGCATTTTTTATTCCACGGAAAACCGTCGATTTTAATCAGACTGGATGATTTACTATCAAATGTGTGCATAATGCAACCAAATACTTTTGGTGAGATATTTCATTCTTAGATTTGAAATTGAAATATACAATATACTTTAAACGATCTTTGTGATTTCTGTAATGAATTTGAGAACCACTGACGAAAGTTATGAGATGAGGCGTACATTCACTAACAATAAGGATTTTAAAGGAAATAATTAAAACGAACAACGAGGACCATTTATACTCACTGCAATAATGCACAAAAGTCTCATTGTTGATACAAAAGCTGACCAAGTATTGTCGTCCTTTCAAGTGGCCGATATTTCTGCTATCTTATCTTCTGACATCTGGTGAATTGTTGAGATTTCTTTAAGTAGTTTATACTGTAAATTATAAAGTCTTTATAAAGTATATTAGTAGAAATTTATTATTGAATAATTTTATATTAAATATTTTATACGAAGAAAGTTTTATATTAGTAAAGTAAACTATAGTAAAATAGTTATATAGTGTATGTCTGAAATATCACCAGTATATTCACTATTTAATATAATCGTTAATTATAAGGTTTAGTTCCCGGGCAGTCGTATGCAGTAGATGGATGAGTCTTGCAGATGATGATTACATTTTTCCTAAACCCTTCTATTGTTCTGATGTTATCATCCAATCCCGAAAATTGGTTTCATTTTAGCGCTTAAAGGGATGGTTCTGTCGCCATTACGTGAAATGAAAACACTCTCTATGGTACCTAACTTTTTAATAACTAAAGACAGAAACTGATAGAGTATTCACATAGTAACACATAACATGTCACAAAACTAATAAACGATTTGCTGTTATGATATATCTCCCTACTCGCAGCACCAATAAATGGCTTCAGTTCTCATTTTTGAATTTTTCAACAAATGTGGGGTTTTGTTTATCAAGTTGTGAAATATAAAGTCACAAAAATAGTACCTCCATTAGTATCTTTCAATTTGACTGTGTTTTAATCATGTATTAATAACATATATGTGTAAACAGGAGTATCCTCCAAATTTTCGTTTCCACAAAAAATACCCCGATAGAACCTTCCTTTTAACCTTTATTTACAGAATTTGTAATATAACAATACTGATCGGATGGAAAATTTACATTTTCTTTCACTTTAATTTTCAAAAACGACTGATGAATTTTAAGTTACAAGAATTTCATATTTTGCGACAAAGGTCCCTATGACACAAACTTACAAAGGGAAACTGCTGGATGGACTCGACATAATCGTAACGTAGGGTGGTGAAAATCGTTTAAAAGGTTTACTTGATCTATCATATGTTCAGTAGATATCTCCTCACTGTATGATCAGGCTATCTGGTGCAGTGGTAATATCATGTCTGCCAGAACATTTTTGCGACTTTTGCGAGTGCATATCTCAATCCACGTGTATGTGTTACAGTATATTCATCTGAATGAAATTTACTAATTAAATATAAGGACTGGACATAAACACAACAACAAAAATCAAATACTTAGATGTTGAGGATATAAAATTTGCTATATGCACTGTGTTATGTACGTGTATATCTGTATAGTATTTAAATCTGTACTTTCAATTGTGAGCTATGAGATCGATGAACTATTCCGATAACGTTAACCTTGGTCATAACGATTGATTGATCAGTAATATGTATTTTATATGTAGCTATAATTCACATTCAAGTTCTTCTATAAGGTAGTTTAAATTAGTTATATCCGGGCATCAGGGTGAACAAATGATACGGATACGGTTTAAAAGCAATATTTGCATTTTACTGAAAGCTAGAGATAACACTTTCTTTGTTAAATTTACGGAGTATAAATGTCAGCTTTTACAAATAGTCATGTACACTGGCATTCACAAGAAACTTAACTTTTAAGGTGACATTTAATGCGCTTAAGTCTGTACATTTAAAGGGCTTAAGCCTGTATATAACCAAGTGAAATCAGAGAAGCCGAAAATGGAAAATTCCATCTGGCATGGAAGTGCTGCAAGGTTACAATAATCACAACAAACCTCAAGGTCATTTAACTCCAAAAGAAATTATCAATTCTCATTATGGAAATATGTTTTATTTGCTTTTTACTGAAACAATTCTAAAGCTTTCTAGACTAAATCGCCGAGATGAGAAGAACAAGCTCTTCATGACGAATGGCAAAAACACACGCCGTCTTTAGGCATCTCATAACCTTAAAGAAGTTTAACACTCCTTGTTTCTGCACACTCTCAATTTTCAGGTTGAGAAGTGCAATCTTGTAGCTTCTGTGTCTATTCTCAGTAACAGTGTCATATGCACATGTATATTGGTATTTTAAATATACTATAATAGAATCATTAAATCATTGTATTATAACTAATCAATATACACTTTGTTTTATGATGAAAACAAAATTAATGTTTTGTCTATAATCTATTTAAGTACCACTCAGTCAAACTTTGGAGATATATCCCTTTGGACACAATTGTGACCATATCTAGACTATAAAGAATGGTGACCTCCCTGTTCTGTTTCATTATATTGATTTGAATATTATATGTAAATTCTATGGTTCTTTAAATTAGTCCTCATTCACCGATATTCTCCATAAATAAGCCCTGTCATTTTTCATCAGAACAATTGAAACTCGAGGCATAGCATGTGCGAAAATATTAACCAAAATAAAACGCTTGGTGTAAGATGATGGAACTGATAACTTGGCATAAGATCAGGTAAACTAACCGTCTAAATTATTGATTCTTTTTCAAAATTGTTTGACGATAGATCGTAGTAAGTCGCCTTTTCTTTCGTTGGCTGATCTACTCGACGAGGCGGCCTCATTTGCTACCATCAATGCCAGTAAAATTAAAACTATTTAGTACACATTTTCACGATGAAAAGTCCCAGGGTTATTATGTGCAGTACATCGGGACATTCCGCCCTCGGTGACATAATCATGATATATGACAATTTGGATGTCAGTTTGCTAATATAACGATATACACGGCTATAGAGTAATCCCATGCATGTTTTATTGTGTAATGGCATCATGACATTCTTATATAATTTCACGCTTTATTGACCATCCGTGAAGAACAAGAGGTTGTAATGTCAAGTATCACCCCACGTGGGCAAATATTTTGGCCGAGTTTGGACAGCAGTAACCATAGTTAGGATTGGGAAGCACTCTACAAAAGCTTCCATTAGGACACACATCCTCATTTCCCTCGCTGCATTTTAGGAAGGAACCGTCGGATCCCTTGACAGGGTCCATAACGACACAGTGGTAGAAATCTGGTAATAAAATATCAATGAAATTGATAGAGAAATATTTTCGTCATATTGAAAAAAAATTGATTAAAAGGTTATTTTGACTGAATGTATTATCAACAGATAAATGCAATTCAGACAAATTGTATCATCACAATGTCCCATAAGGTATATCCTGACAGAAACACATAGCTGTACTGATTTACGAACTATCACTTATTTCTAAAACTTCTAAAATCTGAAAAAACCCACTCTTACCCAAAAGAGCAGCAGCAGACGACAAAGTCACAGCAAGAACCTTGTGACTGTAAACGTTGAAGTAAAAAACACAGAAATGACAAGATCGGTTTTATATCTTAAATCTCAGTAGTTACCTACCAAAGCTTGATAGACCGTCATGTTGATCCTGGTATACTGAAGTGTGGCAGAATATAAAAGATAAGTTTGACGAACGTGTTAAGGCAAACGAAGTAGGTCAAGTAAACTGTCCATGTCAGAAACACATACATCGTCACATCCAAGTCTTGTTTCAAAGACCAATGTGACATAACTTAATGTAATTACAATAACAGCGTGTATCTTTCAACAAATAATTTTTTTTTTAATTTAGAGTTGATTATTTGGTTGAGAAGAAGTTTAAATGGCTATACAACGTTTATATTGCGTAGTGGGGAAGACAGGGTTAGTTAAGGCAAAGTTTAGCCTATTTTTAAAATCTTTTTATTAAAACTTCTATAAGTTAATCCCTTATGAAATAATTGTGGTTAGTCTTTAGCCAAGGCTCAGGACCAGGTGTATGCTGCGGCGACTGAACACAATGGGCTTATGACATGACATCCGGCGTTCGTCCATGCATTCGTCAGACGTCCGCCCGGCGACGCTGTAAACGGTTCACAGTTTCATGGGGATATTAAAATGTAGATTTGATGACCATGTGGCCCAAGATAAGGCTCACAGTGGTCACGACCTGCCCAAAACGAAAAATACGCGAAACCTGAAATGTTGAATACAGACTCCTCTGCCAATGGGGTTATAAATTAACCACGACCTAATTATAAATACCTATTTTTGTCTTCCTTTCCGGGACAGAATGCCTCTAAGAGACGTTCTTTGTCTCCTTCGTCAGAACTAACAAGTCTGTGTACAGACACCTTGGCCAATGTTGATTATAAATTGTAAAAACCCTCTGACAACCAAAGCCTGGTGAGCTATAGAGCCAATATCTCTGTTTCAATCGAATATGTTTATGTTACCTTATTCACAACAGTCAATCATCCCTCGCAGTTGTCTTTTGTGGATGACCTTGACTTGGCCTCTCCTGTCTGACAGTGTTGCATTAGCAGTCTACCGGCAACACTGTGAGAAACAGTGATCCAGTTTGCTATATCCGTCGCAAAGACTTTCCATTATTCATTACATTAATTTTATATGATTTCGAGTCATTGAATCATGTGAATTAAGCAATAAAAACCATGTAACACATTTTTGGATAGTATATTTCTCAGATTTGATATGTATCATTAAATCACAGGCAATATAGTGTTATGTTAGATGGTAAAACATTTCATTACACGACCCAATAAGCCGTATCCGGTTATCCTTATTGGTAGAAAATTTTGTGGAACTATTCAGTGTGAGAGGTAGATCTGTATGTTTTGACAGTTCAGACAGCACGATGATTGACCATTCCATCATGGTGCCATATTTAAGTGTTAAAGGTGTATCTATATCACTCTGATCACTTGAACTACCTTCGAGCTTCCATTTTATCTGACCATTGGGAACACTTATTTTTCATTATATTGTATTTAACTTCCATGCATACCGGAATACCACATGCACTTGACTTGCATATTCATATCTTATCGCGTATTATTTGTTTCCATTGAAAATCGAGCGACATAATTTTTATGCAGAAATCTACATAGCATATGTGTATTATATGTAGTTAACAGTAGTTATATGACACCAATCCTGACACCATGCATGTCGTACACGTGTTTGGTGTTACATACACGTGCATATTATGTTGATAATGTTACCACCAAAATATTGGGTGTCTGGGAGACAAATAAACCGAGTTTGGATTTGGTGCTGCCTTTTCTTTGACTTGACCAAACATTGCTTCAAATTGTATCAACCTAACTTCTTGATGATTAACTGTGGCAGTCGACAATTGACTTTGTAAGAATCAGCTTTTGGATCGACTGTACAACATTCCGAGAGGACGAACACGTGTAGACCTTTTATAGTGGCATTTAGTATGTTTTACAATAGTTTATTTGGCTCTCCTACATGCCGAAATACCACATGTACTAATTTAAGTTCAAATAATTTCAACTGACTTCATACCCCATCGTCAAATCTATTATGATAATTACTTGTTTCCAATGGAAATCGAACAACAGCTTTTTACATATGCAGAAATCAAATAACACGTCACATATATTATATATGTAACATGAATATAACATATTATATATATATATATATATATATATATATATATATATATATATATATATATATATATATATATATATATATATATTATAAAAAACAGTATATATATATATATAACAGTAGTTATATAAACATTATCAACTCACATCTGCCTTTTTGTCTGTTACATGTGTGCTTCCAAAAGCACATGGTCATGGAACATTGTCCGGTTTTCGATAAAAAGTGGTGACTTTCACCTTTATGTTGACAATATGCTGAATGAACTAGTATTAATATGATAATTTAATACTTCCTGATAAAATAACACCATTAATAACTTTTGACATAATGTGACTCCAACAACATGCTTAATGTCCCTTTAATGATTATAAAACCATGACAGGATCACCAGAAACGTTTCAGTTAATGGATTCTAGCACTGTCTGGACAGCAGACTGCGAATGCATCAGTTGGATGGATATGACAGAAGCTCCCAGAGGGACACGGGCCGTGACTTCCTCTTCCACAGTGGATGTTTTGACCGTCTGTCTGCGTGGGAGTGTTGCCATAGCAGGGCTCGATACCTGTACATTGTAGAATCAGATATATAGTAAGTCTTTTAATTGATGAATCAAAAGCTTAAAGGCGCTGTAGCACGATTTTCTTACTGAAATAAAGTGCTCTTAAAAATATGTGTTACCAATGGCTACATAATACTCCTCAATCAATAAAAAGAGTCCTTAAACGAATGTACATGGTTCGGTTAAGCCATGCGAATCCATTTCTCATCGAGCGGCCATTTTAATGTGTTCGCATTAAAAATGGCCACTCAAAGTTAGCTCAAGTGGTCTGACTGATGTCGCGATGCCTAAAAACTCAAAGTATAGTTTTGAATATGGTAAAATGATGGAATGGTCAACCATCTTACTGTCTGAACTCTCAAATTTGCATGAGACCTACAAATCTACCTCTCACACTGAAGAGTTCCACATCACTGTCGCTTTATACGTCGCACCATTTCCGAATATGGATAACCGTTTTCTATGGATTTGGCTCATCGGGTCGTTTAATGAGTTTTGTTACCCGTTAATGTAGCAATATATTGTTTAAACTTAAATAATGAATGGCACATTTGAGAAAACATAATGTGCAAACAACGTGATACAGCGCCTTTAAATTTGATAAAATTGTAAAATGCATATATATCAGGGATAATTAACAGAGATAACACTTCTTTACGAATTAAGTAATTGTTTTCATTTGGGTGCCATATCACCTGTAGAACTTGAAACGGAGACAAGTGTTTCACATCACCCAAATCATTCAATAAAGACGCTGAATACACTAACTAACTCTTGTGTAATTTTTATCGAGGCGAGAACAACCGTTTGATTTGCAAACTCGATACTTCAGTCCGCAAATCAAACGCAGCCTATGTCTGAATGCAGGGCGTGCAATAGCTAGAATGATGAAATATCACTGAAAGGTCACGATACATGACAAGTACGAAGCACTCCTGGGAACGAAGCGCGTCAAGGTACGTTATCTGAATTGAGATGGACGAACCACATAGATGGTACACCTTAAAGGTGCTGAAGATAACATTAGATTGGATTTGGTAATAGACTATGGACAAAAAACAATTCATTACCTTCCAATAAAATAATTATATATTTCTCTTCTATATAAAACATTAACTTATCATATGACTCATGATTTGTATAATTAATAATTTATTAAATAAAGTTTATTATCGACTCCAATGTACTTAAACAAAATACACAGAAGTACTTTGTAGATACCAGATTAATGTATGAAATCGTAGAATGCAAAATCTCTTATTGGAGCATTATATATAGATCAAATGTAAAGTTTTACCTATAAATGCAGTCACGGATGACATCAGAAAGGCAACCACCTTGAAAAGAGTTCATAACTATCACATAAACCATACATGTATTCTCTGACCTGAACATATGGTTTTTAATGTACTTCAAACAAAATTTAATCGATTTGCTAACCATCGACAAATGAGCGGAAGCGTATAATTACAAACGATAATGATATTAAAACAGGATATAAATTCAAACATTGCTGAGGACCAACTGTACTCACTGCAAGAACACACAAGAGTCTCATCGTTGTGAAAGTTGAAAAAACTGACTAAGTATCGTCCTTTCAAATGGCCGAGGTTTCTGCTATCTTATCTTCAGACAGCTGGTGAATTGTTGTCAGTAGTAAAGCATTACATTTTTATCTTAGTGTAAATTTATTGTGGATGTAATCATGATTATATGTTATTAACCAAATGATGCCACGTATATTCATTAAATGTCCTTCTACTATATCTACAAATGTAGTGGTTGTATCATGTCTGCCAGAACATCGTTTCTCACTTTCTTGCGATTTGATTTTTGATATATCTGATATATATTTCTGCTCATGTATGAATTACATGATATTCATATGAATGAACATTTACTAAGTAATGGAAATAATAATTAGAACATTTGAAGGTTGAGGATATATTTTTGTTTTTATCTGCACTGTTTTATGCACATCATATCATATTGATTGAATATGAAAAACATATATATATATATATATATATATATATATATATATATATATATATATATATATATTTGTACCTATGCCATAATAAAAAGGGACATTTTAGTTGAGAATTTTGAGATCGATATGCTTTTCAAACTGTGTGGTATGTTTAGTGTTATAAATTGAAGCCTTATAAAACATATACCTCTGTCTCCTTTGTTATATGTGGTGCTTTTGCTGTGGTGAAGTGGCAAATACGTCTGCTATACAAGCATATACATTAACGAGAACCATGCTTTTACTTTTAAAGCAACATATATGGATCTTATTTTACGACATATGATGCACATCATACATGTTCATTGTAAAGATGTATTAAAAACAGTAATGTGAACCATAAAAAACTGCCATGCTATCTCATAGATAGACCTGAACATACATATCTTTATATTCCAGTTGTAGATAACGCACGTTCGCTCGACACTTATATATACAATAAAGGTAGTTAGTCGAAGGGTTCCGTGGTGTAGTGGTTATCACGTCTGCTTAACACGCAGAAGGCCGCGAGTTCGAGCCTCGCCGGAACCTGTCGTTTTGCATTTTATAGCTGTTTTTAAATGGACGGAATCCTTTGACAGAGACGTCCTGTTTGTTGATTGCTAGAGAACACAACTCTAACTAATATTACAATAAACAGTTATCTACTCTACAATATAGCTGCACAGGCATATTTCACAGCGCTGCGCAACTCGTTGCTAAGCGACGAGTTCAAATAACATTAACGTACAGTGTACCATTGAAGAGGTACTTTTGTGTTGTTGATTGAAGAAGCATTTTTGTTGCCAGGAATAATACTAATTTCCAATGAAGAAACTACACTCAGGATTAATATTTAGGATTTGAAGGAAGAAAAACAAATATCATAATATTATGCATTTTATTAATAATGATATGATACTCTATTCATAAGTCAGGAGGCCATGTGACATACATTTGAAATACATATAGCAAGAAAGTACAGTGTATACACAAGAGTGGTAGCTGGTTAACAGAAACATGCAGTAATATACAACAATGATATATGCAATAACAACATACATACAAACACGCGCAAATATATATGCAAGCAAACTTACAAAAAAAAATATTCTAGACTATAAACATTACAAAAATGCATACACACATACATACACACATACATTCACAAATACATACATATACATGTACATTTGTACATACGTACACATACATATACTTAAACATTCATTCATACATTTATAAATGTGATTTTGAAGTGTGGAAGCGTGGTAAATACATTTAGATAATTTTTCAATTGTAATCATTCGTTTCGTTGACGTCAGATTTATGAAAGTCGCTCTACATGGTTCAAGGTAGTATTTGGAGGTAGATATTTGACGCGCAGTTGTTGATAGGGGCGTATGCCTTTTGCGCACATTTTGATTAATTGGTATATGACTACTGCGCACGACTTGCTTGTGACTTTTCGCCAATTAACGATGTATGCTTGAATCAGACAAAGCAGACACGCTGATTAGCCCAGCGCGTTATGTAAACAAGCGAGATGATAGTGGTCAGTGGTCAGATATAAAGTTCATTTAACTTTAGGACCAACACTGAACACAGCAATTTTGTAATTTTGTAAGCGTGCGAAGCACGCGAAATGAAATTATAATTGTATGAGTATACTGAAATAAGGTATAAATGTGATAATCTCTGACTTCCGACAGAAGTTATAAGCCATTAAAAGTCTCGTGAGAAAACACGAGATCTCGTCCTTATTTCGAAGGCTGAATAACGACAAGTACACGTAAATTTACAATAAAGTTGTTTATTGTCACTAGACCAAATGAAAAATGCAATTACACAATTGCATGAGGTTAAACCTCTCAAAATAATACACCAAATTACAAGGATGAAAGTAATAATAGTCTGAATATCATCCAATGTAGACTTATTAAGGCAAGTAGCCTAACTCAAACGAAAAAGAATCCAAACTGATCCATATTGATATCAGAAGATGTGAAGTGATGTGAAGAACTTGAAAGAAGCGTCCGTAAAATGAATCATCCAGTCCTGGTTATCCTGTGAAGTCTCAGATGCTTATCTGAAACCAACAGTGAATCAATCAATAATCTTGAGTTGCAAAGACATCAATCTTCATATACTCAACTTATGAATACCACATCCTTCATACCAACATAACATAACAACATTAATAATAGTAATCTCAATAATAAATCCAATAATACATCTCTTAAAGTACGTAAGTACACTGGGAGGAGAGGGCGGGATTTATACCTTATTTCAGTATACTCATAAAATTATAATTTCATTTCGCGTGCTTCGCACGCTTACAAAATTACAAATTTTATTTCGTAACTGAAATAAGGTCTAAATGTGATAGTTCAAAGATCACTTTAAGAGTATTTTATTTGAGAAGTCATTCGTTGGAATGATGTCCCTCTCGTAGAATCTCTTGAATGTGTTAGAATTTGACCAATTGGCACATTTTAATATCTCTGTCATTGAAACCCCTTGAAATTTAGCTTTAGAGGTAGCAGCTGATCTAGTAGAGTGAGCCTTATATTTGTTTGTATCTATGCCTGCTGCACTCATGAGTCTCTTCAGCCAGTTTGCTAGGGTAGATGTCACAATGGCTTTGTGTGGTTAGTTGTTGCCTAGGAAAAGTTGGTGTTTTTGTGTTTCAGATGTTCTCCAACTCTTAGATCTGTGGATGTAGGTTCTAAGTGTATGCAATGGGTCTAGGTTGGGAGACTCAAACTTGTCAACGACAAACGTAGATGGTTTTGAACCTACTTTTCTAGTTTTTGTGATTTTTATCATTGTGAATTCTACTTTGTCCCCTTTATCCGCCATAGTGGTTGGGTCAAGTTTGATTATTTCAGAGCATCTACTCGCATGTGTCAAAGCTAACAACATTGCCAGTTTATGTGCTAGTGTATCGTCAGGCAAACTTTCGTCTGATCCTAACTCTTCAATGTGACGTAAAACAGTGTTAACATCCCATGTTTCACAGTACCTAGGCTGCGGAGGTCTCTCATTAAAGATAGCAGTCATTGTTTCTCTTACTTGTTGACTCTGACCTACTGGTGTACCGTTAATGTGAGGATGTATAGCCGAAATTGCTGATCGAATCCCATTGATGGTGCTATGAGATAGACCTAGCTCAAAGCAATTAGCAAGAAAATTCACTATATTTGCCAGAGTGGAACAAAATGGATCCACCTCCCTTTCACTACACCAGCTACTCCACTTTGACCAGGAGCTGTTATAAGCCTCCCTAGTTCCTTTCCGTCTTGCTTTGGTGAGTAACTCTGAAGCTGATTTAGATATGCCTTCTGCTTCTCTTCGTGACCTGACACTTTCCAGGCCGCTAGTGTCAGTGACCTTTGGAGAAGAAGTGGGTGCGGTTCCCCTGACGGAGAGGTCAGTAATGACTGATCTGGGGGTTGGAGTATTGGGTCTGCTACTAGGAGACTCAACAGTGTTGGGTACCACGGTTGACTCTGCCATGTTGGTGTTACCATGACAACTGTTGCTTTCTCCTTGTGGATTTTTGCCAAACAACGACCAATGAGGCTGAAGGGTGGGAATGCATATGCTTTCCTCGCGCTCCATGCGACTGTCAACGCATCCGTATGGATCGCTAATGGATCGGGTCTCCAGCTGATGAACTGTTTCAGCTGAGTGTTCAGCCTGTCTGCAAATAGGTCTATATCCAGTGGACCCATCGATGTGTTTATCTGCGCAAATATGTCTTTCTTCAGATACCAATTGCTCGAATCTTGATAATGTCTTGATTCCCAATCTGCATGGACATTCTCTACCCCTGGCACATGTTCGGCTGTCAGGTGAATTTCGTTCAACATGCAATAATTCCATAGCTTTTTCACTATATCTAGTAGAACATTGGATTTTGTACCTCCTTTCCTGTTGACATAAGCAACAGCTGTGACATTGTCCATTCTGAGATGGACATGAATCATGGTATCCTTCTTTGTGAAGGTCTGTACTGCAAGATAGCCTGCCAATAGTTCCAGTACATTTATATGAAGTTTTCTCTCTTCCGGACTCCAGAGTCCACCTGTCCGTACATTCTGACAAATTGCCCCCCACCCCTTTTTTGAGGCATCTGTAGTTATCATCATTTCTGAGCCTACTGTTATGAAACTGCGACCGTTCCAAGTTTCCAAATTCTCTATCCACCACTGCATTTCTGTTTTGCATTCTGGTGTTATTATAGTGTTTGCTTTGTATGTTCTGTGGCATGCTAAAGACTGTATTTTCAATTTCTGAAGTCTCCGATAATGGAGAGGGGCTGGGAGAACTGCTAATGCAGATGATGTCAACTTCCCTATCAACTGAGCAATCTGACGTACGGAGGCATGTGTTTTTGATTGCATGTTTTGGCATTTTTGAATTATGTTCACTACTTTCGGTTTTGGTAGAGCTAGAGTCATGTCTATCGAATCTACGACAAACCCGAGAAACTCTATGGTCTGTGATGGAATCATCATTGACTTTTTGAAGTTTATGATGAACCCTAGCTTTTGTAGGAGAAATACTGTCGTATCTAGATCTTTTCTTAACTCGTTTGGACTCTGATTTGCTATGAGCATATCGTCTTGATAGATTACTAGTCGCAAACCTATCCTTCTCAACAAAGCTATTGCCGGCTTCAATATTTTGGTGAATACTCTGGGAGCAGGGGCTAGACCGAAGGGCATGCATTGAAATTGGTAGGTTATTGATTTCCATTGGAACCTGAGAAACTTTCTTTGATTTTTGCTCACTGGCACTGAAAAATATGCATCTTTGAGATCGATCTTTACCATGTAATCGTTCTTCTGAATTAACTCTATTAGAGTAATCATGCCTTCCATTTTGAAATGTCTGTAAGCAATGTTTTGGTTTAGCTTTTTTGCATTGAATACGGGTCTGAACCCCCCTGACTTCTTTTCCCTGACAAACATTGTACTGACATATTGTTCTTTGCACATCTGAACAACCTGCACTGCCCCTATTTTTACCATCTTTGAAATCTCCTTTGTTAGGGCCTCGTCTTCTAACTGAGACATATGTAGCTCTTTTGGACAGACATTTTGAACAGGGTGATTTAGAAATTCTATGACCAAACCCAACACCATCTGAAGGATACTTTGATCTGATGTTATCTTTTCCCAATTTGGAAAGAAGTGTTGAATTCGCCCCCCTACAAGATTTTGATCTACTACAATATTTTCTAGGTTGAGATCCCTTATCTGAGTGTGCAGATTGTTCAAACGCAAATGGTTTTGATCTATTGATAATAATTCTGACATACCTTGGTCGTCTGCCCTTTGATCGTGAAGTTGAGGTGAAGCGAACGCTCTTTCTTCCGCCATATCCTCTTGATTGGCCACCGCCTCTGGAGTAGGACGGCGGCCCAAACTGAAAGGGCTGGTTGGAGGAAGACTTTCTACGTCGAGCACCATTGTCAGAAAACAGTCTCTCAATGTCCTTTCTTTTCTTTCTATCCTTAGAGGATTTATGCAGGTTCTTGTAGAACTTGTCACCAAAGAGAAATTTCTTTTGTTTGGTCAATTTCTTTTGATTCTTGATTAAGTAATTTTGGGCCTTTTTCTTGTTACGCATTACTTTAGTCAATATGTTGAGACGTCTATGAAAGACAGTAGCCACATGGGCCTGACCGACCAAACAAACGGTCTTCTCAACTGTTGACAGAAACTCGTCTACATCCAACTCGTTAGAGTCACTGTCAGATTTCCTAATGTTATCAACCACTGTCCAAATGTGAGACAGGGGACCCATAACCTTGATCACCTTGTCTTGGATACGTTTCAGAGAAGCTTCAACTGCTTTCGTGGAAGAAAACTTAGATTCATCCAACATGTCTTGCCATTCGTCGTCAAGCGAATGTGGCTGTATACCAGCAGGAACAGGATTGTCTTCCAATATAGTCTTGTTTACTTTATCATCCGAAAGATATGTGCAGAAATTGTCGGCCATGTAAGTGAGCATGTCGCCAGACAGTTCCCGTTTGTTGTCCGGAAGCTCTGCACTGAACCGCACGTAGGGCGCCGCCATATTGGATGCATGATCTCGCGAGCTGCGAGATTCTGGTTGTAATCCATCGCCACGGGAAATATCCTTGTTAGACTTTGCACAGTCAGAAACACTCTCACAAGCTGAGCAAGATGAATCACTTGACGAAAGTGAATCACAAGAACTCGAAGACATGGACGAGTTAGATGAACTGGAGGACGACGAGGTAGAGTTATCTCCCTTGTAACGCCGTCTGTCGCGTGACGTGTGTTTGTCACGTTTTGGGATTTTAAACCCTTTCCAGTCAACGCGATTATTACGTTTGCGTTTTCTAGAGCGACCTTCATCACTTGAAGTGTCGTGTCTCTGAACAGAGTCATTACTCTTGTCATTTGCCTCGTGGCTGGTAGTTGCCGAATCGGCTGCTTTTGCCATATTGGCTGAGCGCTCAAAAGCGCGTTGAGAACTCGGAATTTCCGAATCAGACATGAAAAAGATGCAATAAAACTAAAAAGAAGGTAAAGACACTGAAGTGAAAACCAATAAAGTGTGAAAACACGAAAAAAAACTAATGGATTGCCGTCGATAACAACAGCGCAACAAATTTTGCGACTGTCGGCCATGGAAGCCAAAGAAATAAGGACGAGATCTCGTGTTTTCTCACGAGACTTTTAATGGCTTATAACTTCTGTCGGAAGTCAGAGATTATCACATTTAGACCTTATTTCAGTTACGAAATAAAATTTATGGTAGCACCATCAACCCAGAAGAGAACAAATAATGCAGCGGAATCGTTTCATTCTCATTTTAACCAACAGTTTTATTCCTCACACCCAAATATCTTCATATTTCTTGACGTCATCCTCAAGATCCAAGCAACCTCTTACATCAATATGAGAAGCACACATCTCCCAGCAGTCGCTCGCAAAGATGACAAGGATCGCCGGGAATTTGCTGCCATGTACTTCCAGAAATGGTCAAGTGGCGACATTTCTGTCGGGCGGTACATGAGCGCAATGGGACACAAATTTACCCCAAGAGACGATATCTAAGTCACAAACTATTTGAAAAAATAATGCCTTATCAGAACTTTTAACAGCCAGAACTTTTGACGTTTTAAACTTTTTACCAGATAGTGTGTTTTTGTGTCAATTCTTATATCCCGTTCAAAATCCAACTTCCACCTCCTCGTGGTGAACGGGGGAAACAGATAAAATCTGGCTAACGGAAGTGGTGTGAGTGAGCGAGTAACTGAGTAGGGTTTAACGTCGAGTGAGAAGGTTATAAGCTGGCTTCAGCGTGTGCGCAATAGTTATAAAAGTTGGTGCGAAATAGTTATTTTTTATGTGCGCAAAAGTTATATGGATGTGCGCAAAAGCAATGTTACCGTTGATAGGGTTGACATACCAATAGGAAGTGGTATTCATTTCTCAGTAAGCCGTTTCCCTTGCGTTGACAGTATTTGCACAATCGTTGTTCTGGGTCTAAGTTAAGACACGAACATCTGAATAAAAATATCGAATCGACAAAAAGTTGCATTTTCAATGTGAAGTAGGACAAGCTCTACACCCAAAGTAGATTTATAAGTCAGTTAGCTTCGATAATGAATTTATAGAATTATGCCAACGTTGAAAATTGCAAGTTGTTTGAATTTATAAAGAACGTACATGTAGTCCGTATTTCCGACATCTTTGGCTATTCAACAGTATCCAAATCTATTTTCAAACAGACTATTTTCCACATTTCTAACCCATGACACACGATTTACGTCATTTAGATTGAATAACATATTATAAGTTTGTTTCGGTAGCCTTTTATCAGTCACCCTTGTTAGTTTTATCAGGTATTTGACACACTTAGTAGTGTACTTTACAAACAGTGGTCGTCTTCCTGCCTCCCCTAGTACAGCGTCATTTGGTGCAGAGTTTGGAAGTGATCAAGATCCTGTTAATGTATTTGATTTGAACGTATGTGCCCTGAATAATGACAGCCCAATATTTCTGCTTCATACATTATATGTTATATAATATGTTTACTGTAATGTTTTAAACTTTTCGCCTCCTTTCCATGTAAAACGTACGATATGTCAATTGGCATGTATCATAAAATTTGTTGAAAGCTTTTTTAACGAGTTTCGATCGATTTTACTATTTTATGTTACATGAAACTGTACAGTTCCCTATAGTGCCATAGGACCATTTAAGGTACCAAGATATAACCCAACTAACCTCATTGCTATTTAAAAGAATATATTATCAAATCAAGTTGACAATAAATTTCGCAGAAGCCCTGTCAACTAAGCTTCAATCTGATAATACGTTATATAACTAAATATTAACAGAGATATCATGAATTTAAAAAAACAACCGTGATCAAGAAAGTTAGTCCCCTCTGCCATGGTGCCATCTCTCTATAAGTATTACAGAAAAAGAACAACGTGACACTAACAACCCAAATCACAAAAACAAACTACAATGTGTCTATTTTGTAATCACATGCTAATAAGTAAAAAAGTAAGAGTTTCAATTTAACAGAAAAGAACCCTGCAACCCATAACAATGAATTTCCAGTTTTGAAAAATGGCTATATATGTTGGGACTACAAGACAACCGCTTTGATTTAAAACCTGTATAACGTTATTTGCATCAAATGAAACCAGCAAATGAAACATGCACAACTTGTATAGAAATAAATATCATACATGAAAATTCACCTCAACAAATAACAACATGTATCGAACCTGCCAAATACTATATTTGAAAATCGGATATCGACAGAGGGCAGCATTGTGGAATAAATTGTTTAATCAAGGTATAGATGGCAAATGTCTGAGAATTTTACAATCTATGTATAGTAGTATAAAATCATGTGTAAGTGTTTTAAACACTGAATCTGCTTTTTCCCCCGCCTTGTGGGAGTTAGACAAGGGGAAAATTTATCCCCTGTACTATTTTCATTGTTTTTAAATAATTTAGAAACATTTTTAATATCCAAAGATTGCCCAGGTGTTAAAATTAACTCTGAATCAATAGATCTCATGTTAGACTTATCTATTAAATTGTTAGTTCTTTTATATGCCGATGACACTGTGCTTTTAGCTTCCTCAATAACGAATCTCCAAAAAGCTATTAATCATTTTGAATCATATTGTAATACTTGGAAATTGACAATAAACATACACAAAACTAAAATTCTTGTATTTGGGGGAAACAAAACTGATATGAGTAAAGACATTCTTCTTCATGGTACGCCTTTAGAATATGTTAACGATTATAAATATCTTGGTGTTATATTTGATAAGAAATGTAATTTTAAAGTGTCCATTGCAAGTCTTTGCCAACAGGCTACCAAAGCAATGTATTTTGTTTTACGTAAAAGCCAAATTTTGAATTTATCAATACAGTGTCGGCTATATCTTTTTGATGCAATGGTGAAACCTATTTTGTTGTATGGTTGTGAAACATGGGGCTTTGTTAATCTTAATCAAATTGAAAATGTACATATTTGTTTCATGAGAAAATTATTGCCTGTAAAGAAGAGTACGCCACTATATATGCTTTATGGTGAGTTAGGTAGAGTCCCTCTCTCTGTTGATGTGAAAACTCGCATGTTAACCTTTTGGTCAAAACTTCTTACCGATAAAGCTAGTAAAATATCTTATATTATTTATTCCATTATATATAACATCTATAATACTGGTACTTACAATTTTGCTTGGATATCATTTATCAAAAATATCCTTAACAACAAAGGTTTAAGTTATGTATGGCTATCCCAATATCCTATTTCATCTTCCTGGCTCAAAACAACTGCTCATTCTATTCTAACTGATAATGCTAAACAAATCTGGAGGTCAGAAGTAGAAAATTCCAAAAAGGGTGCAGTTTATTCTGTTCTGAAACCTCAATTTGAACTTGAACATTATTTAACGTCCCTTCCTCAATGTCAAGCAATCCCATTACTTCTATTTCGTACATCATGCCACCATTTGCCAATTGAAAAGGGAAGATGGAATAAGATACCAATATCTGAAAGAAAATGTAAATTGTGTTTAACTGATGATGTTGCAGATGAATTCCATTATATGTTTATTTGTTCATACTTTGCTGAACAAAGAAGTTTGTACATACCACATTTACTGTCAAAAAATCAAAACATGCTTAAATTGCAAAAACTGTTCATGTGTAAAAGAATATCTATATTAAAAAAACTTAGTAAATTTTGTAAAATTATAATGCAAATTGTAAAATCTTCCGGCTAATCATTTATCCGCTATAATTATGTATTATACAGTCAGTTTGTACCTCATATGCCGAGGCTCTCGGCCTGAGCGTAATAAAGTTCTGTTCTGTTCTGTTCTGACCATTGAAAAGTGGTTAGCATTGCTTAAAATAACACGTCTTTAAGTCAAAAACGACGTCCTCTGACAGCTTCCTACCTATGTCGTTCGTCCATCTCAATTCAGACAACTAGCTTCCAATACAGCGTGGTTTTCTGTCATAACATGTCGAAAACTCAAAGTTACGCTCTGATCTTGAGAATAATGTCAAGGTCACTAAAATTTAATCAGCCCTTTGTCTTCCCTAGAAGGTGCTTTGTGTAAGATATGATGGAATTCCGGTGAATGGTTCTTAAGATATCCCGCTGACAAGGGTTAAATGACAAAGACTCTTTGTGAAATAAAGGTCAAGGTCACAACAATCTGAAGAAACATTACATGCAAAATATGAAAATAATCCAGTGAACATTGTTTCCAATTCGTAAGGACGGACGGACGCAGCCGAATACTTTATCCCCCGGTTTCGCGTTAAACGCGCGGCCGGGGGATAATGATGATCAATGTAGAGATATTATTTCATATTTATTGACCATCCTTGAAAATAACAGGTTTTACTGTTAATTATCCCACAAAGTGTTTGACAGAGTTTGGACAGCAGAAAGCAAACTTGGGATTAGGAAATGTTTTGCAGAAGCTTCCATCAGGACATGAGCCGTCGGTTCCCTCTCCGCAGGTTAAGAAAGAACCATCGGCTCCCTTCACTGGATCCGTCACAAAACAAAAGTTGATATCTGCAGAATAAAACCACACATAAATATAGGATATCTGTCTTCTTGACCAATACCATGTTTATCTCATCGAGTGAAGTAGAAATGTTAACTATTCTACCTCATAATTTCACTGTAGCTTGATAGACAGTTTATTTTACTGATACATCCCGGTATTTCATCGCTCGTCATATAATAAATATACGTACTTCGTACCTGTGGGTTTTGACCTACATGTAAATAAATACATACACAATCATTAAATAAAATTTTGTTGCAATTTAAGGAATCACATATGTTTTAAATATCACATTATTTATACATTGTACATCATCTTTTCTTATTTTAACTTTTTAAATTTTAATTTCACATAGGGGTTGTGTTTCTTATCACTTCTTATTCCATATGTAATACAGTTAATTCGTTTATGGAATGGTGACCCAATCACAAAGACTACGCAAAATCAAAATATTATTGCATGTTCATGTTATGTGATGTATTTTCAGATATATAAGGCGCAGTACAGTAGTAAAATCCAATCCATACCTAAAAGAGCAACAGCAGATGACAAGGTCACAGCAAGAACCTTCAACAATACAGAATATTTTTTAAAATCTATTAATCCTGACAATACTGTTGAAGATAAAGGCATGTTTAATGAATAAAACATGTTCACAATTCAGTCATTAAATACAACATTTATTAAATATTAGTGATCAACGTTTAATAAGGTGCTTCTAGCATGGGGCTACTGCCGCTACTGTTGCATATGTTAATATTTACCTACCGCTGCTAGGAAGATCTGCATGCTGTACGTGTCAAATATACGAGATAACATAGAAAACCGTTAAAAATATGGAATAATGCAAAGTAGGTCAAAACCAATACATATCATAAGTCACGAATATTTTAATCTCGTGTCATTTAGTAATACAAGGGAAGGGAAAGGCGTGTCAACAAAGCTTTATAACAATATAAGATAACTATTGAACCATAACTCTCCACGTCGTTTTTTAATTCTTAAAATACCCGTTCAATACCCATTCGAACGATCTGATTGGTCTGTTGAACTGACTCTGTAGTTCACATTTCAAAGCTACCCTCTGATCAGGTGTTGAATTCTTAGCAAGCAGTTTTCGAAATATTCTGTTGTCCTCACCATTCCGTCGTGTTTGAAAACCGATCCTATATAAATAGTTCCGGTCAACAGACAAATCAGATCGATCGAATGGGTATCGACTGCCGAGTAACGTTCACGGGAGAGGTTTTTTTTTGTGGCAGGTTTTCGAGTTTCAAGAGTTATTAAAGTTATCTTAGGGTTAGAGGTAGCGTCAGGCTTCAATTTTAAATTTACTCGCTACCAATCCAGTATAACAGTCGGTTTATCTCCATTCTACCATGACCGTTTTACCAGGGAACTCTTTTTGTCGGATGCTGACCATCCTCGGTTACCCAGGGTTTTATATATGCTCCGTTACTCTTCACTATATCAACCCTGGGAAAGAGACGGAAATGGTCATGGGAGATAACCGGTGACAGAGGGCTAACAAAATGACCGTGCGTGCTTTGCAACGAAGTCATTTGATATGTCATTGGCTTACGCAGGCCAAGGGCGGGTAATTTTAGTACAGATTTCTCTGATAGAGTTTCTGATATAGTGGAGAATAACGGATCATATATAAAACCCTGGGTAACCGAGGATGGATGCTGATAAGTGCGTACAACGGCAGCTCGCGAGCTCCGAATTACGTTCGAAAAATCCACTGTTGACAACAGCAGCGATTTCGTACAAAAACTTCTTTCCCATAAGATCTCTTTAACTATTTACAAATATCTAATACATGTGTCATTTATTACGGGAGTTTTAATTATGTTTCCCCAACATTTACGTCCATACAATCAGGATTCGTTTTGTCTGAATTCCGAATAACCCGCATAAGCATATCACGCAACATTCAAAATGGCTACCGTTTGCCAGTCGCTCTGAATGACGAGCTTGAGGACTTGTATTTATTAAAATGAAGTGTTCCAGGTGAGGGTAATTGTCTCTTTCGGGTAAGGAATGCACATTCTAGTTATCGATGTAGGTGTGCAGATGATATGAAATGTATGTATTTCTTATTTTGCATCAAAACGTTACGCTCGGTTTTTAGAACCGGCTGACCATTTGGTCATTGACATTGTCTTTGCTCTCCTACTTAACTTAACTGCATTAAGTGTCGCTATTTAGATATTTCCTGATACTGACGAAGTTTGTCTTGCTAATCTATCATTTAATGTAGCTCTAAAACACGCTACAGGAAAGATTGATTTGATTAGTATCAGTTATTTTGATTTCCAAGAGTAGAGCACACTTAAGAATCGGCCATTTGTTCGGATAGATTGTGAATTCAAAAAGTAGATGCGTCAATACGCGGTGAAGCGGCTCTAAAATCAGAGGAGGTTCAATCCAGAATTGATCATGTTTGATTTTTCTGAAGAACCATTCAGAATCGAATATCCAGCAATGTCATGGTAGAATGGAAGTTTGTCATGTTCTAGCCGATTGCTTAATACCAACGATAAAAGATAACACACATTTTCAGATTTCATATTTTATTGCTACTCCCTCAAAGGAGTGTGGTGGAAGAAGTGTTTGGCCACGTTTGGACAGCAGAACGGCCTAGTTTCAGGATGTGCACAGAAGCTTCCATCAGGACACGACCCGCCAGCTGACCCTCCACAAGTCAGGAAGGAACCATCGGCTCCCTTCAATGGATCCGCCACAAAGCACAGACCGACATCTTTGTAATGATCAACAAACACTCATAACATATGCATTATATGTTGACAAATAACATGTACTGATGTGTATTTCATACCAGCTGATCCATCGAATATATTTCCTCTAATACATTTGACAAATACTATTAGTTAAATATAAGTCACCAAGATATCAACAGACCAATTAATCGACAATAACTATATTAAACATTGAAATATAACTCGATCTCTGACCCTTTTATTATTTTAATCAATAATACATTTGACCAAAACTGTTCGTCAATAATACTTTCCATTACAGAATTCTAAACACCCCGTTAATACCTACAGACATGGAAATTGATTAAACAAAGTGGTGCTTTATATTCATTCACAGGATTTAATTTGTTTGATTTACAGAACCTGCCGTTGTTTTCCAAAGTTGTAAAAGGTCAAATGCAAAATGAGTTCGAAAAAAGGTTTAGGTTTTGATTGAACTGAACTGTTTTAAAAAAACGTGTTGTATAGCATTCATTAAATTTATTACTTTTTGACCGGTTTTCGTTCAAATTTGAAATATAGTATGATCATAAAACAGAAAATATGATAAAAAAAGTCGAGGATTTCATCTAACATAATTTATTGACAAGAGATGGATTCGAACCCCGATGATTGGTAATATACGTTGCAAGCAAATTATTCAAAACGGTAAAATCAAACTCTTACCTAGAAGAGCAGCAGCGGATGATAAGGTCACAGCAATAATCTAAAATATATGATGGTATGTTTGTGTATTTGATAATTACAAATGGAGACCAACGTTGATTCGAAAATAACAAGTCATGCATTCGATCAGTTAATGTTATCAGTACAATATGAACATGTGAAAGTTACATATGCGATGATTTACCTACCAATGCTTGAGAGATCTTCATGTCTTCTCTATGTTGAACTATCCATGTGGCAAAGTACATGAGATAATTTTCCAAAAGTTATATCGCCAAGTACATTATGAGTCAATTATAGTTCATATCAGAAAACCTGAATATTCTGCACGTTCACAACAAACCCCAGCATTTAAAGAGCTATTGAGTATTTTTCATATTTTCTTTGGCTTTCCTACGTGCTGAAAGACCACATGCGCTGATTTAAGTTCAAATAATCTCACTTGACTTACAAGTTCATACCCAATCGTTAAATATATGATATAAATTACTTGTTTAAGTGAATATCAAGCAAGAGCCTTTTACATATGCAGAAACCGAAATTACACGTCCCACAAGTAGTTATATGACCTAATAAATATTACCAACCCTCATCTGTCTTATTGTCTTTCATAGGTGAGTTTTCAAAATTATGTTTGTTGGCCATTGGGGTACCTCAAAACAGATTGACTGTCTCAAAGTAGCACGTGAAGGCGTTTGAACAATTTTTAGTATTACTGACTGTGAAATATATGAGATATTATGTTTTCAGAATATTCTAAACAACTGTCTTTAAAAAGAACAACAAGACCTATGATAGCGAGTGAGGAGCCGCGGTAGAACTGAGAAAGTAGTTCCGTCAACGTTCACACAACTTTGAAAAGGTTCACACACGTATGAACATTTCACACGAAATAAACCAGTAAATTTAGATCACAAGACCGTGCTCTCGACCAGTCAAGATTCTGGAAGGTATGTTAATTACAAAGTTGGAAATGATGTACTATAATCTTTGTATTTTAGTATTTATTTACTGTATATAGAATAATTGTATAAGCTCTTGTACCACCATGTTGGTTTTTTTAGAGAATGAAATGATTGATTGATTGATTGATTGGTGAACACAAGTGGGTGTACACAAAATAGCTTAGCTTCACACTCTAAGAATGGGCTCATATAATCGGTAGCCTGGATAGAATCAACAGTTGAAAACGTTTGACAAAGTAGCGTATTAATTCCATTTGAACTAGGCAGGCAATGAGTTGAAACCGCTCACACTCTACGACCTGTAACTGTATGCATGGAAATACATTCATAGATTGTGACCATTCTTAGATTGTTCATGTTTCACAATCTGCAGATTGTTTAAACAATCTAAGAATGTAAAACAAACCTAGATTGGTCGTGACAATCAGCGTTGTCAATTAGTTAATATTAACAATAAGATATAACAAATGTTCATATTTTATTGGTGCTTCGTCACAGGAAAGTGGTTGAAAAAGATTTGGGTATAGTTTGGACAGCAGAACGACCTTATGTTAGGATGTGCACAGAAGCTTCCATCAGGACACGACTCGTTAGTTCCTTCTCCGCAGGATTGAGAGTACCCATCGGCTCCCTTCACTGGATCCGTCACAACGCACATGTTGATATCTACATTATAAAGCAACAAATAAATAACTTAATGTTTTTTGCCTTAATTGACAAAAACAAAATCATTAACTTTAAATTTGTTGCACTCGAAGGAATCGGGAGTTTTCAAAATGTGACATTATTTAACAACAACAATTATAAGATATGTCCTACACGTTGACAAATACAATGTAGAGATGGATATTTCGTACCAGCTGATCTGTCGATGATATTGCCTCTAAATCATTTGACAAATACTTAAAATTGACTAAAAGTAAACAAGATATCAACAGACCAATTAATCGACAATAATTTTGTAAACATTAACATACAACTCTCACAAATAGTTGACACTCATAATTCTAATATAATTAAATAAAGCCACGGACTTAAATTACTTAACTTAAGTCCGTGATAAAACCAATAAAGCTACTGTCAATCAATATAAATATAGACTAATTAAATGAAAAAGGTAGAAAAGTAAAATAATAATCAACCTATAATGAGAACAAGTAAAGGTTCTGTTAATTGCAATTTAAAATCATCGGAGTGTCCATTTTTCGATCAATTTATTGCACCCGAAGTGTTCTTACTTTTTTTTTCTTAATACATGTAGTATACATTGTTTTTACATTTTTTAGTATACATATTTTCTCACTGGTTTTTGTTCAAATTTGATTTATATATCATGACGACAACACATAGTAATACTTATTGCAAAAGTATAGTTTTTCATCTAACGTATTGACCAGACAGTGATTCGAACCCTGATGATTTGTGTTATTGTGTCGACAAAAACTCTTACCCAGAAGAGCAACAGCAGGTGACAAGGTCACAGCAACAATCTAAAAGATATGATGATATTTAGTATGACGTATGTATGTACGTAAGTATAAATCAAGACCAACGTTGAGTCGATTATTACATATTTTCGACCAGTAATTGATGTTTGCAAAATATGAATATGTCGATAAGTTTACAGATAAATATGCGATGATTTACCTACCAATGTTTGAGAGATCTTCATGTCTTCTCTATGCTGAACTATCCATGTGGAAAAATACATGAGATAATTTTCCAAAAGGTATATCGCCAAGTATATTGTGAGTCAATTATAGTCCATATCAGAATGTTTAACGTTCGATATTCTAAACGTTCACATCAAAGCCCGCATAGAAAAACTATAACAATGCCATTCAACACTGAATAAATCGCGACTTTACATTCATTCACATTTATGGTAACACCATTTATAACTTTGACACAATATTATGTGCCTACAACATACTCAATGTCATCTAGGTACTGAATAGGTATGTAAACATCCTCGGTATTACAGGGCTTATTGGGCCTGGATTCATTCTACCTGATTTTCAAATATCTGCAGGAAGGAAATATGATTTGAACGCTAGCAAGTCGATTTTATCAATCAGATGTGGTTTGACCAACTGAAATTGAATTCACATACTGATTGTCATAATGTTAATTCTACAATAGTAAGGCCTAACAATTGCACGTTCGTCCATGTTGTTGCAGAGTGGTTATATCCAGCAGGGGCGGATACAGAAGGGGGAGGGGGAGGGGGAAGGGGAAGGGGTGCGCACAACTTTTTAATGTGAAAATTTAAAAATGACCATTGAAACTTCTGCACAAGTGTGCAGAAAAGAAAAGAATGTGTATAAGTAATTCTCTGCGTCTTTATTTATTACTGACCAAAAAGGAAACAAGGGTATGGCTATACAGTATTACAATATCTAGTGTCACACCAATCTAGTAAAAATTTAAGTGCCAGTGGTTTACGTCCCATAAGTCCATATTGAGGATATCTGACAGTGTCCTGTCTTGACTAAAATCCTGTTTATCTCATCGAGCGAGGTAGAACGTTTATATTTTAATGAGTGCCGTTTTAAAGCGTCGTTTTAATATTGAGCGGCCGCTTGGAACTTCTCGTCACAAAGTAACAACAGGACGTCATAAGAGAATTCGTTACGTCCGACCATTGTTTTATGACGTCAAACTCTTGAACTTTAATCTTTGAGTAGTGATATATTTTACCAGTCACTGGTTACAGTGAAAATATAATATATCGTCACTGTAGCTTGATGGACAGTATATTTCACTGATTAATTACAGTATTTCATCGCTCGTCATATAATAAAATGAGATAACATATAGTTATCGTTGTCAGCGTTATATAAATACTTAGTTACGCTCCATTAAACTTTTGGTGCAAAGAGACTAAGATCATGATATTTCTATCAAGAAAATAGAAAGGATAGAGTTTCAAAAGTTTATTTATCAACTCGATCAGAATAAAGCATTTCAAAATATTATTTTGAGCTAATACTTTTAACAATACATTAACTTTCAGAACTCCATAGTTTTGTTATTGCAGACTAGTTTTGCGGACAGCAAATGGCAAAGCGATCCAGCATATCCGTGTGGCAGTAGCTTCCAGTCGGACAGTTCTGTCTGTGAAGTCCACGTCCACAGAACATGGAGTGACCACTAGTATCCCTCGTAGGGGAGTCTCCATGGCAGGGCAGCACGTCTTTATTGAAACAAAAGTGTTTGGATATGATACAAAATTACACACATGATCGAATGGTGGTGTAGAAATGATTTTCATGATATCTAGTGACAAGGCAGCATGAACAGTTGTGTAGTTGATACGAAGGTGTTTGCATTGCATTCCAAAATCTTGATCAAACCACAAAAACACATGGTAGCGTATCTGTGGAATAAATGTGTAGGAATGTAAGTCAATAGAATACAAGTTCATATTGCAGCGAACTAATATTTGGTGAATTCGGTCTTTTTCATAAAAAGGTAGTATTATGATTGCCCAGTTGATACTGAAAATATATTACTCTTCGCAAAGCGAGTTTTAGGCATGTCTTAGAGTACAAACATGAGATACTGTTTATTGAATGAATGCATTATTGATCAATTATCTGCCACAAAAACGAGGTAGGGTCTATTATTTTAGATGTATTCATTCAAAATATGATATGTGTATACACGAAAATTCATTGATATATATTAAGAGTGTTACAATCGTCGAATACATGTACATACCCACAGCAGCAGACGCGAGCGCCAATGTTACAACGAACACCTTCAAAGGAGATAATTGTCTTAAACGAGTGATGGAATAATCCACGGCATTGCTGACTGCATAAATATATTTCAATGGACGTTAAGTTGCAAAATCAAACGGTAAATGTGAATGAATCGCTGTTGCAATGTATAAATATGTATACAATATGTACATCACGACGCTAGGCATGCCTTCTCCTTTCTAGCAGCACGTACTATTCATTTTGAAATATGGTAGTCGTGTTGTTAATAGTAAGATAGCTTGTAACCTACCACGAGTGTTAGATAAACCTTCATTCTGTCACGGGTTTGGTTCGACTATATTCTAGTTGTTAGACTGTGTTAACAGTTTCGTGTTCTTATCACATGCTTATCTACGTATACTAACTAAAGTCTGTTTCAGTGTGTTCAGTTATGGAAAGTGAGAATGTGAGAATTTCAAGCAAAAATAATATAAACATCATCTCATGAGTCTCACATTCATTAAAAGGGATCCGAATCATCTTCACCAATAGTCATATCTCTTTGGATCCAGTAGTTGCCTGTAGTTACTATAAAGTTGCAATAAAGTTGTTACGGTAAGATACCACGAACGATTCAAGTATGTCACATGTATCGGGGATGTAAAGGGATAGTATTTAACTAGTTTCGAGATTGATTGATTTTGCTATGAATGAAATATCAACTTTTCCCTAGATTTTTATCGATGTATTTCTGAGACACCATTTTGGCCCACTCAAGTTTGAGGAGTAAAAAATCGTGTTTCAAGTGTCATAACTTGAGAAATAATGCACCGATTTTGTTGATGTTTTTTTAATCGAAAGAAAAATCATTGTGCTTTAATTCTGTACTATGTATTACGTGTAAAATGTGTGGTAACATTTTAAAATGTGTACTTGTTTGGGCAGGGGTTAAAGTTCGCGTTGCCTCTTTTTCTTTAATTTTTACTCTCGGGTGTATCGAAGTATCGGAACTAGGAACTGTTTGTTGTCAGCAATACAAGCCCCTTTGCTATGGTAGTGACTGCTACTTCTATGAGTCTTATTATGCCTAAAGTGACACTAACAGTTTACAACCACTTCAGGGTCAATGATCTGTCTATAGTCCAGAAACTAGCACACACCTGGTGCTACGTGACACATTAGTGTGTCATTAACTGTTCATGTGGTTATCATAGTAACACTTAAAGGGAATGTTAAAGTTAACAAGCATTAGTATGTATCAAATAACTTACTTTGTCAGGAGGCAATGATTAATTAGTCATGCCATCGCATGTTTAGCTCTTTAAACGACTTCTTCTCAAAAACCATTTGATACAGAAAGCTTAAGTTTTCAGAATAACATCTTTATAACATTTAGACTTAAGTTTGTTAATTTGGTCAAAGTCCTTCCTTAAATCTGGGCGTGGCAGGGTGTTGAACTCAAACCTTAAATTGTACTCCTGGAACCCGTAGTGCTAGGACACTCAAATTTTGAGAAGGTATTTTTTTATGATGGAGACCACTACCTTTTCTACTGTGAAAATAAAAAAATTGAGAGCTATCACAAAATTCAATTTTTGTTCCATGCCTGTAGCAGGCCACACCAGGCTGGACGGGACAGTAGAGAATATTCCATATTGCTGTGTAACGGGGTAGTATACAGAGATGTGGAGAGCTGGTCAGTGAGACCTCGTTAGGGATGATGCATTGCAACACACCTCACTCCTGCCTGTCAGCCTCCCTCTCTCCCTCTCTCAGCCTTCGCTTCCCTGCCTCCTTTACCCTCTTTGTCTTGCTATTTTCAATGCTGTGTCAAGTGCTGGTACTTGTGATTGGAAAGTAATTCGGAGGGTCACCTTTACCTATATCTTTGCGGGAATTGTGATATTTGGATAACCAATTTTATCAAACTGTAGTGTCAAGTCATGTTTCTGTTATGCACTGAAAATGTTTAAGACAGAGATTTTTCAGGGCTTGGGATTGGGAATTACAATGTATGTTACTTAGACTTAGACTTAGAATTTTTTTTTAAAAAGGTTGAATAGGAGCCTCTTTTTCATGAAATCCCATTTCTTACAGTCTCCTTTTCAATATTTAATAAAATGGTGATATTTTCAGAATAGATTTTTTTCAGAGTCTGAGTGTTAGACTGAACTGTATTGACATTTCAGTCTTCAACGTCCTACAATATCAACCCTGATGAGCTACAGACCCTATGGGTCCATTTTTGCGTCCGTGCGTCGACATTGCATATAAATATATCACTTGTCAAAACAACGTCTAGTACCCCGTTCACATACATCGATTTACTCACTTGAGTATATTTACTCACGTACGTCATCATACATACGTGAGTGTAAAAAAAAGAGATCACAAGGTCGTCCATATATAACATTTTCTATCTATCTAAGTGTATAATGATTATTCAGCTGGTATAGGCATTCCCCAAAACTATCCTACATAACGGTAGACTGTTTGACGAGAAAACATATTTTTACAGTAACCACCTATACTATTCGGCAGTGTTTGCCCGTCCGTCCGTACGTCGATATTGCATATAATATATCACTTGTCAAAACAACGTCTAGTTCCCTGTTTACATGTATCGATTTACTCACTTGAGTACATTTACTCACGTACGTCAACATACCAACAATTACAATTACCAACATAAGTAAATTTACTCCATTAGTAAATTTGCACCTGAAGGTGTGTCACCTGAAATGTATGTATGACCTGAACATCCATTAAGTTGTCATGAATAAATTGTCTACAAGGAGAAGTGTCAACTTGGTAATAGATCAGTTTTTGAAAAATATATAAGGAGTTGGCAGTATATAAAAGGAACACTGAATCATTTGATATCCTTCCTCGATTTGCTTCAGTCCACCATGTTTTCTCTAGTTTGGGTAAGTTTACACCAGTAATATACTGGGTTCTTTTGAGAATGGGTATTGTTTATTACTGAACTGATTTCTTCTTGCTTGGCGATATATCCAATGTTTTCAGGTTAATATTTGTCTGAAGTTGAAGGATGCCAAGATGTAGATAGAAAGCTCCCGTACTTTTATGTTTCATTTCTAATTTCTGGATTGTTCTTTGTAGGTGTCAGTTGTGGTTTGTATTGGATCAACGATAGGTAAGATCTTAACGTATTTGTAAATCAGGTTGGAATAAGTTTTATCATGACTTATTAATTATTATTGTTATTAACATATTAATATGTGTTCTTTGATTATATTTTCTTTCAATATATATTAAATTTTCTCCTTCTGTCTCACCGATGCTAGACTAAGTCTACCAGCATACACTAAATCATTTGTTTAATTGATTAACATTTCGTATCAGTGACACTTTCTTAAACAATATGCAACAAATATTGATGTTCTGTCTTTGTTTTTTTATCAATCATAAATGCTTATATAACATGACATGTAACTTACTGGTATGTATACTTAATTTAATCTAGAATTAATCATTCATTGTATCTTGAATATTGCTGACATTGACATTGACATTGAGGTGGATAGTTTTCAACATAACAAATACGAAAGTTTTCACTGCATTATAAAGGAGAGAACGATTTGATAGAGAGTTTCATACAAATATTTTGATGTTGACGTGCTATTACTTATCAGGCTCAATTTATCAGTGACTATATTAATGTGACGTACGATGAAGCTCCCTTGATATAAAGCAGTTTGCCTCATTGATCACTATGAAATTCGACGTAAAGGCGGTACTATTTTTACTTCAAATCACATTCTCATTTAACGAGGAATTTTTAAGAATGCTGTTATCACAATTACATTGTGTTTCTTTCACCATATTCAGGAGGGCCGTCGAACAAGGGGCCGAAAGAAGGTGAGATTGTAACTTAAAGTCCAAATGAGTAAATCTGCTAAGCAAATCACGTGATAATTCACACTACAGAATTTTCAAGAAATAACTTTAAGCCAACGATAAGGGTTCTCTTTGTATCTTGCCAATACTAATTACAAATGAACAGAGCCATAGCAAATTATAAACGTCGTGACACTGTGAGTAATCCGAAAATAAAAATTCTGTATTTTTCATATTGACAGAAATTCTCTCTATTACATAAGTAATCTTGTATGTATCAATTCAAAACAATATGACACGAAAGAGTGGTTTCATACTACTTAAGTACATAATTTTGCATTCCAGTATATATATTCACAATAAATTTGTTAACAACCGACTTTCTTTTCCTACAATTTGGCAAAGGGTCAAGTGGTATCATGGAATTGTTTAAAGAGTCTGAGCACACATGTTATGTAGCATCTTGGTAATCACTGGGCGTACCAGCCTGCGCTTTATAACGCAGGTCCTCCTCGCTTCCACTCTCACACTGTCTTGTTATTCTCAAGTCAGCATGGCTTCGGAATCAAACGTCTGAAGACATCAATTAACAGTTCGATTTAGCAATTTATCAATGTACTTGACAACCAAGCCAATAATGTATACACTTGGAAATTAATAAGCAACCTAAACATTTTTCAACACCAAAATCGTTCCGATTTGAAAGAAGATAATATGTCTGGAAAACAGGTATTTAGGCAGAATAATCATATAACAGGTCACTCAAATAACGGTCCATTGTCTTTTGCATAACAGCTTTTACAACAATTTGGTATATTGGTGAACAAATCGAGGTTCCACTACGGTGGAAAATGAAAGTCAATATTGTATGCTGTAATGTGATATCATTCTTTCAAATGAAGTGATTACACTTTACTAACTGAATTTTTAACAAAATTCACTCGTTAAAGCAGTATGCACCTTTTAACTCACAAAGTCATGAAACTGTCAATTTCAAGCGAGAAGAAAGAGATTGAAGTCAAATAATCTAAAATTTGTTCACAGATCATATGTTTGTAGGCTTTATCTCAATTATTGTTAAAAAGGGACTGAAGTTTAATGTCTGTCAAGCTTCTTATAGTGCATGAGAAAATATGTTTTGGCGCTTGAATGTCAACGCGTTATCAAAGATGTTGTTTACTATAAATCAATTCTAAAGTTAAAAGTGTAGTTCTCTTCAAGGACAGTTATTATTTTATAGGTAAGAATTCAGTATCATCACATATTTTAATAAATTTTGCATATGATAGATTTTCATTTCAATGAATATGTCGCAAAATAACCAATTGTTATGTCTGGGGTGATAAAATCGTTCAATTAATCCTAACAAACCCAGAGCACCACATTTCATTTTACAAACTAGGGTGTTGCTTAATTAATTTATATCCTCTGACTTCTCTCGCATCACGTTCACGCATTTGATTGTGTATAGACCGATGTAGAGTCAATCAATGTAGTCTCTAGCTGGTCGAGAAAGCTGACATCGAAAGACATAATGTTAGTTATTTATGAACAACATTTTAATTACAGTATGAAATTAAATGTTCCCATGAAAGGTAAGGTGAAATGAAAACACAGAGTTTAACACAGATATGTACGTTGATGGACGATAGTTCCAATCTTCATTTAATAAAGTTCCAAACAACAATGTTCTCAAGGTGAACTTTCATTTATAATGTTTCTTGTGTGTGCATATTGCTTACATGTGTATGATGAACTAACCAATTATTTAACCCAGAACTGTATATTCGTTACAGGAATATGTCCGCCTCAAGAAGGACCAATAACAAAGCGTGAGTGTCGAGACGACTATGACTGTGAGGGTATTCAGAAATGCTGTGGTGACAGTCCTTTTAGGAGAGTCTGCCGAGATCCCATCAAACCAGGAAGTTGTCCCGTCGACAGTCCTTCTATAGACGGTGCCTGCGGCCAAGAATGCTTCAATGATTTCATGTGCCCAGGAAGCGACAAGTGTTGTTACTACTACGGGGGATGTCAAAAGTTATGCACAGCACCATGTGATCTGAAATAAAGTGGGTGGACTTGTCCACAAATCTGTGAAGACTCAAAAGGCTACGAGTAGAAACTCATCACTGATATTTAAACGTGTAACTTTGTTTCCAGATTTAGAATTGAACGTTTTTGCATAAATCAACAAAGAAGATCATGTATATAAATATAGAGAAATTGAAAATAAACTGGTTTTATTGTATCAACAAATACTGTATGTTGTTATTTTTGTGACA
The DNA here is from genome assembly GCA_936450465.1 of Gibbula magus. NCBI lineage: Eukaryota > Metazoa > Mollusca > Gastropoda > Trochida > Trochidae > Gibbula > Gibbula magus. Next base: position 16,005,870 of record OW388293.1, on the reverse strand, counting down.
ATATAGTGCTGCTCACCTTAAATGGATATAAAGTCACAAGAGATTGTTTCATGTTGTTAACATCCTCCATCTAGCTGTAGATTTTACTTATTTCAAACTGATTTACATTGCAACGGTTGAAATAGACGTATAACAAATCCGCAGTTTATGTCTATCAATTTAGTATTGTAACATGATTTCGGTGTATCCTTGATTCTGATTGGTTGATTTGCCTATGTTGAATGACAATGAATACCTGCAAATTACTTGGGGCGAATCACCGCGAACATATACATCATGTTCACAAGATTCGGCCCGACTCAAAATTTAATTTTTCTTTTTCTCTTAATATGTGCTCCTTACTCAAATTTGACAGGTGGCATTGTCATTTTCTAACTTGTGTATAGCAGTATAGGTTACAAATAACTCTCAAAATTAATTAGTTTCAAGTAACCAAAATGTTTTCAACTAGTAAGATTTGTCAAAGTTTGACGCCTTCTTCCATCCGGCTGTGTTTACCGAATGCCGTTGCCATGGCATGACGTCATAGTGATCAACCGTTTTGACGTCACAATGCTAGCGTCATTGTCACAATGGGTTAGGGCAAGTTTAAGATTTTTGTTCCTAGGTATGTTACTGTGTTGATGTCGTAGATACATGTTTATCGCCATCTAAAAGGATACGTCAATATTGTGAAGTGAACATAGTTGAGTGTAACTGTATGAGTTTATGTTTAAATTTATGCTAATGTACATATTACGCCGAGTATGTACATTTCTTTTGACCTAACCACACCTCCTACAAAAATGGAACAGTCGCAAAGTCCTTTTCACTCGGAGATAGGTACGCAAAAAGAGAGTTCGTTTCAAAACGCCTGATAACTAACGGTCATGTTACAATATTGATAAATAGTTGCGTTTGTAAAATTTCCGGGATTCATTGCTATTCAACACCCGCAAATTTCAGCGTTTAAAACCTCCGGCTAACGCCGTCGGTTTAAACTAAATTTGCGGGTGTTGAATAGCAATGAATCCCGGAAATTTTACAAACGCAACTATTTATCTTATAATTATTGCAAATGAATACATAGATACATTCCAAACCTATACAGCTCGTAAAAAGTATGGAAGAAACCCTGTTTTGGATTGTCAACCTCTCTATTGCAATACATAAGTGCTTACAGTATATACAAATACCAGTATTAAGATGAACAGTTTATTTAGTATATATGACAAATCACTCACAGAATCACAGCAGTGTATGGATATTATACAGGTAAATACATTGCAATTTACTCTGAAGTTTTTATTTGTTGTTGATAGTATTGATTCATCTGTGATTAGGTCGGATATAAGGTATAGACGTCAGCAATGTACAATAATGGTTTATGGGAAAATATGCCTAAGCGAGCCTGAACTTGCATTAAATCAAAAGTACATTAATCTCATTTAATAGAATCACAATCAAATTATTTAAGTGATGAAACTCAAATTTGTGTGTTTAATTAAGATCGACCCTGTCCTGAAGAACAAAAGTTGCAAAATATTTCATTGAATTAGACCACGTTTGCGACTCATATGTCTGGACGTGAATAGAACACGTAAAATGTATCAACATTTCATTACATAAAGTAAATATTTAAATGATGAGTTATGTTCTAAGATTGACGAAGGAACTAACTTCTGTGGGCCAATTTTGGAAATTTATATCTTTACATCTTTGTTCAAAACATTTAGGTTTTATAAAACGGGAAACATAACAGCATTCTCGTTACAGCCATATAAGTCATCATATGCTTTAATCATTTGGGCAACTTTAATTATAAAAAATCATATCGTTATTATTATTATAATATTTGTATATATAAAATGAGTTTCTTCACACGTGAGATAGGGTTCTTGAGAAGACTGATACACACACATACTCGCATTTTGCTATATATCCACTTAGTGGTATATAGCGGCAGGAGCTTATGGACCCTCACTGTTGATCTGAGTGTACCCCACATTTGTCCAATGTAGTCATCGCTACATCCACATCATTTGATAATATAAATCAGGTTTTGCGAGGATCACAAAAATAGTTTGAAACCGGTCGGAGATTCATAACATTTCCAGACTTTTGTTTTTTATCATTTACATTTCTGTTTATATATTTGTAAAACAGAGAGTCCAAGCGAATATATTTCTATTAGGAGTCGTCTTTCGAAATTTCACTGGCACTGTGCAACATTCACCGATGATTCCTTCTAAATCTTGCCGGGAAATCTCCACATCGAGAACATTACCCAAATAGCAATCATTTAGTTTGTGCATTTAATTTTACATACGAGAAGCACGTGCTAAAATCGCTCAGGCTGAACATCCATAGTACTATACGCACTTCATTCATGCCTTGTGAAGAAACCACACAAAGGTTGAAGGAGCCAAGGCCTCAGATGGGGCCTTTCGGGCAAACTGTCCTGGTATTTCATGATACAACTCGGAAGCTATGGTAGTGACTGTTAATTCTACGAGTCATATTACGCCTAAAGTAACACTAACAGCTTAAAACCTTTTCAGGGTCAATGATATGTCTATAGCCCAGAAACTAGCACACACCTGGTGCTACGTGAGGTATGGGTGTGTAATTAACTGTTCATTTAGTTATCATAGTAACAAGAAAAGGGAATGTTAAAATTAAGAAACATGATTATGTATCAAATTAATTACTTTGTCAGGAGGCAATGATTCCAATGTATTAGTTTTAAAATAAAATTTTCGTTTTAAAAACCTAAAATAATTTTGTATAATATAGATCAACATGGGCTCAGTAACACATCTTAATTTGTATTATTTAACATTGAAGACTGCAACAATTGATAAAGCACAATCGCTTGCATGAAAACAACAGTCATCACACTGACCAGTGACTATCAGTGCAAGAGATCAACATGATTTGAAACAAAAAGTAAAGAAAACAGATCACAAGGCCGTCCATATATAAAAAAAATGTTCAAAATGTATTCGATAATTCAACTGGTATAGGCATTCCCCAAAACTATCCTACATAACGGTAGAATATTTGACGAGAAAACATATTTAGGTCTTCAAGACTACGTCTGGAAGACCTATTGTTATTATTAGGTCTTCAAGACGAATGTCTGAAGACCTATTGTTATCGTCGAGATTATTAGGTCTTCAAGACTACGTCTGGAAGACCTATTGTTCTAATCGTGTTTTTATTTTTTTTTTATTTTTAGGTCTTCAAGACTACGTCTGGAAGACCTATTGTTATTATCGTGTTTTTTTTTATTCATTATTTGAACCGAATTTTGTCCGCAGGATTTCCGCGTAACGGCTCAAGCGATTTACATGCAATTTTCAGGGTTTATAGTCTGTAACCTGAACTGGTGCACTACGAGCCAGATTTTGGATTTACGACTTCTTTCGCGAGTTATGTCCCCTTAAAGTCAAAACTTTAAACCTTAATATCTCAAGAACTAATCAAGATATTTGCACAAAACTTTTACCACTATGTGGGCAACAACATTCCCCATCGATCAGGTCTATAGCGGTTTTCGGCCGTAATAATAGATTTTTTGCTATTTCGAAAAAACTTAAAATTTTGTGCACTTTCGCAGTTTTGAGGGTACGTGTCTTTGAAAATCTTCTTCTAAATAACGGTAAAACATACAGCTATGTGTGATAGCTCATTTCAAAGCTAAATGAATTTTGAAAAAACCTATGAACGCCGATTTTTCAATTTTGTCCCTGAATTTGAGAAATAGTCTCATGAATATAGACATTTAAAAAAAAATATGTTTACCGCTTTATGTTCAAAGGGGCATAACTCTGTCAAAAATGAATGTTGGTAAAAGTTACTAAGTGAAATTTCTTCCTTCTAATCAGCGTAACAATTCCATTACGTAGTATTATCATATAAAAGTTGATAGTTAAGACACAATTTTGACATTTACACAAAATATCGAAAGTTCCAGTTTTCAGACTTTTCAAATGGTATTTTCTTTGGAGAATGATTTCCCTTAAACCACGGAAGGTACCATTATGTTTAATGGCTCAATTTGAAGTAGAGATGTTATTTATTTAGGACAATAATGTTAAAAGATGTATCTCTCATACTTTATGCGTAACAAGTCATAGAAGATTGTCAATTTTTCAAAAATCGCCAATTTCAGCAAAGTTCAAAGAATCATAACTGCTCAACAAATTATGCTATTGAAATTGTATTTACACCATCGGATGCACAAATTCAAGAACAACAACATTTCTGTAGAACCCTTTAATCAAAAAGTTGATAGTTAAGCTCCGAACATCGCCAACATTGTCTAGGGGTTAAAATTTAAGCATTTTTGAGTATTTTCTTTAACATTCAGAATAATATAACGCATTACTTATGTGTGCAATCTTAATGATGATAACATCTCCTGAAGTGGAAATTAAAGCACAACATTTTCTATGTTACAACTTAGTATGAAAATATTAACCGTTTTGTCTTAATCATAAGAAACTTCATGTAGGGGTCCATTAATAAGCAATTCTTCGATTTTCATAACGTCATTGTCTTTGCATAATTTTTGTAAAAAAACCTATTGAAGATAGAGACATGTTTTATAACTCATTTTAAAGCGGAGAAACTGATGAATAACCGAGAGTGCAACATGGAGTTCAAATTCAAGCAGAAGTCTTGAAGACCTAAGTATTGGCTTGGCAATCCTAGTTTTACTTTACTTTTTACTTATGAGTTACTGTCTATAGTATTCTGCAGTGTATGCCCGTCCGTCCGTGCGTCGATATTACATATAAATATATCACTTTTCAAAACAACGTCTAGTACCCCGTTCGCATGCATCAATTTACTCACTTGAGTATATTTACTCATGTACCCTGTTCGCATGCACTAAATATACTCCTATGAGCTCATAAGTAAATATACTCATGTGAGTAAAAGCAAAATTACTAAGCGTTCGCATGACATTGACAACAAGGGGGAGTATTTCTTTATTTTATGTTGTTAAACTTACGGATTTTCTAAAAACTGAAGAAAAATAGAGCCACGGGCTGTGTAGCTCATCGGGGTTTATTTTGTTTGATGTTGAAGAATGAAATATATTGTTCTCAATGTAGTCTTACACTCAAACTATCACTTTTTTAAAATTGAATATTGAAAAGGAAAAGAAATGGGATTTTCCGAAGAAGAGGCTCCTTTTCAATATTCTTTTCATATTTTATCAGAGTATAAGTAACATAATTCACAATCTTAGCCCTGAAAATTTGGTTGTCCAAGTATTACAGTTCCTGCAAATATATTACTGCATACAAAGGTGATCTTTTCAGAATTTGAGCGTCCTAGCATTACTAGTTCCAGGAGTGAAATTAAAAGTTTGAGTTCATCACCCTGCCACACCCAGATTTGAGGAAGGATTTTGACCGAATGACAAAACAAAGTCTACAGGTTATAACGATGTTGTTCTTAAGATTTTAACTTCTGTATCAAATGGTTTTTGAGAAGAAGCCGTTTAAATAGCAAAAAATGCGATGGCATGACCAATTTACTCCTGTAAACAAATTTGCATGTAGGCTTAAGTTTGTTCATTTGGTCAAAGTCTTTCCTTAAATCTGGGCGTGGTAGTGTGATGAACTCAAACCTTAAATTTTACGCCTGGAACTAATAATGCTAGAACGCTCAAACTTTGAGAAGATCATTTTGTATGATGGAGACCATACCTTTGCTACTGTGAAAACTAAGATTTAAGAGCTATCATAAACTTCAGTTTTTGTTCCATATCTGTAGGCCACACCAGGCTGGGACGGACAGTAGAGTATATTGCTGTGTAACAGGGGGTAATATGCAGAGATGTGGAGAGCTGGTCAGTGACACCTCGTTAGGGTTGCTCTCTCTCTCTCTCTCTCTCTCTCTCTCTCTCTCTCTCTCTCTCTCTCTCTCTCTCTCTCTCTCTCTCTCTCTCTCTCTCTCTCTCTCTCTCTCTCTCTCTCTCTCTCTCTCTCTCTCTCTCTCTCTCTCTCTCTCTCTCTCTCTCTCTCTCTCTCTCTCAAACTTTAGTGTGAAGTCATGTTTCTGTTATGCACTGAAAATGTTTGAAAATATTGAAAACGGAGATTTTTCAGGGCTTGGGATCCGGATTTACAATGTATGTTACTTAGACTCTGAAAAACAATATTTTAAAAAAATTGAATAGGAGCCTCTTTTTCATGAAATCCCATTTCTTACAGTCTCCTTTTCAATATTTAATAAAATGTTGATATTTTCAGAATAAATACTGTCTGGGTGTAAGACTGAATTATATTGACAGTTCAATCTTCAACATCCTACAATATAAACCTTGATGAGCTACAGAGCCCATGAGTCTATTTTTCCGTCCGTGCGTCGACATTGCATATAAATATATCACTTGTCAAAACAACGTCTAGTACTAATAGTACCCCGTTCGCATGCAACGATGTACTCACTTGAGTATATTTACTCACGTACATCATCATATAATCTTTTATTCCTCCATAATTAAGAGTACATGAAAAAAACATTGAAGAAAAGGATAATAGTTACAGAGTTGTTTTAGATAAACTTTGAACAGGTATCACATTGTCGTGATCACAATAGTCTGAAGTCAAGACAGTTCACTAGAATATCGTTTTGAACATCATGGTGATGTATTGTATAAACAGAGAGGAGAACACATTTAAATCATCTTTGGCTAGGGGAAAGTCAGTTGTACACGACAACAAACTTTCGGTAAGTTCAGTTAAGTTAACAGTTAGTTAGGATAATAGTTACAGAGTTATTTTAGATAAACTTTGAACAGGTATCACATTGTCGTGATCACAATAGTCTGAAGTCAAGACAGTTCACTAGAATATCGTTATGAACATCATGGTGATGTATTGTATAAACAGAGAGGAGAACACATTTAAATCATCTTTGGCTAGGGGAAAGTCAGGTGTACACGACAACAAACTTTCGGTAAGTTCAGTTAAGTTAATTTACTCCATAAGTAAATGTACACCTGAACGTGTGTTACCTGAAGTATGTATGACCTGAACATCCATTAAGATGTCATGGATACATTGTCTACAAGGAGAAGTGTCAACTTGGTAATAGATCAGTTTTTGAAAAAATATATAATTAGTTGGCAGTATATAAAAGGAACACTGAATCATTTGATATCCTTCCTCGATGTGCTTCAGTCCACCATGTTTTCTCTAGTTTGTGTAAGTTTACACCAATATACTGGGTTCTTTTGAACATAGGTATTATTCAGGTCTTTGAAGGGCATTTAGAAGTGGTATACATAAGAACAGGAAGATTTTCTGGATAACAACTTAAAGAAGTTGTTATCCAGAAAATCTTCCTGTTCTTAGGTATTAGTCATTACTGAACTGATTTCTTCTTGATTGACGATATATCCAATGTTTTCAGGTTAATAGTTGTCTGAAGTTGAAAGATGCCAAGATGTATATAGAAAGCTCTGGTAATTTTATGTTTCATTTCTAATTTCTGGATTGTTCTTTTCAGGTGTCAGTTGTGGTTTGTATTGGATCAACGATAGGTAAGATCTTAACGTATTTGTAAATCAGGTTGGAATAAGTTTTATCATGACTTAATAATTATCCTTAGGTAATTATTTAAAATATTAATACGTGTGCTTTGATTATATTTTCTTTCAAAATATATTAATTTTTCTCCTTCTGTCTCACCGATGCTAGACTAAGTCTACCAGCATTCACTCATCATTTGTTTAAATGATTAACATTTCGTATCAGTGACACTTTCTTATACAATATGCAACGAATATTATTTGTTTTTGTTTTAATATCACTCATCAATGCTTATATAAAATGACATGTAACTTAATGATATGTATACTTAATTCAATCTACAATTAATCATTCATTGTATTTTGAATATTGCTGACATTGAGGTGGATAGTTTTCAACATAACAAATACGAAAGTTTTCTCTGCATTATAAAGGAGAGAACGATTTGATAGAGAGTTTCATACAAATATTTTGATGTTGACGTGCTATTATTTATCAGGCTCAATTTATCAGTGACTATATTAATGTGACGATACGATGAAGATCCCAGGATTAAAAATCAGTTTGCCTCATTGACCACTGACATTCGACGTAAAGAATGCTGTTATCACAATTACATTGTGTATTTTTCACCATATTCAGGAGGGCCGTCGAACAAGGGGCCGAAAGAAGGTAAGATTGTAATTCGAAGTCCAATGGAATTTATTCATGCATATGTATGTGTGTGCGTGTGCGTGTGCGTGTGCGTGTGTGTGCGCGCGTGTGTCACAAAACTGCTACGCAAATCACTACACTCTAGCATTGTTCGAGTTTTCATAAAGAACTTTCAGCCAACAATATGTGTTCTCTTTGTATCTTGCCAATACTAATTACCAATGAACAGAGCCGTAGCATATTATAAACCACGTGACACTGGCTAATTCGAAATTAATTGCATAAATAAATGTGAATTTTGATTTATTTATCATATTGACATATTTCTTTTTATTTTCTCGTCAGAAACATACATAAACTTGTATGTATCAATTCAAAACAATATGACATACTTGTTCGGTACATAATTTTGCATTCCAGTACTTGAACGATCAATTTTGTTAACAACCGAATTTTCTATATTTGGGCCAAAGGCCTTATACTGAATAAATCTGCCTGTCTATTTGTCTATTACAATAGAATTGTGCAAAGAGTCAAGTGGTATCATGGAATTGTTTAAAGAGTCTGAGCACACATGTAATCACTCAACTTCCAAACGCAAGGCATAACTCTTGCCAGTCTGCATTACTGGCTGATTTAACCTAAATCAGCCAGTAATGGAGACTGGCAAGAGTTATGCCTTGCATTGGGAAGTTGGTAATCACTGTGCGTAACAACCTTCGCTTATAATATTGCTACCTGTTAGATATTCCACGAATATATGAAGTTCCTAAATTTGCCTTTGTAATGTCAAAACTAACTAAAATATAATTATATTCATATATTAAGAACTTTTAAATCATAATATGGAATTTAATGTTCCCATGAAACGTAATGTGGAATGATAGAGATGCAAACACAGAGTTTTTACACAGATATGTACGTTGATCGACGATTGTTACAATCTTCATTCGATTAAGTTACAAACAACAATGTTCTCAAGGCATACATGAAGGGGTAATTTCATCTATAGTGTTTCCTGTCTGTGTACATGTGTATGGTGGACTAAACTTTATATTTTACCCACTACTGTATATTCGTTACAGGAATATGTCCGCCTCAAGAAGGACCAATAACAAAGCGTGAGTGTCGAGACGACTATGACTGTGAGGGTATCAAGAAATGTTGCGGAGACAGTCCTTTTAGGACAATCTGCCGAGATCCAATCAAACCAGGAAGTTGTCCCGTCGACAGTCCTTCCAAAGAAATTGCCTGCCTCCGAGAATGCTTCAATGACTTTCATTGCTTAGGGAGCGACAAGTGTTGCACCTACTATGGGGGATGTCAAAAGTTATGCACAGCACCATGCGATCTTAAATAAAGTATTTGAGTTTGCCCAAAAAGGTGTGAAGACTTTTAAAACTAAGAATAGAATAAATAACTCACCACTGAATTTTAAATGTGTAACTTTGTTTCCAGACTTAGAATTGAAAGTTTTTTGCATAAATCAACATCGAAGATCATATATATAGAGAGAGAAATTGAAAATAAATGGGTTTTATTGTATCAACAAATACTGTATGTAATAATAAAATATTTAATAATAAAAGGCGAATTTGAGAAAACATAATATGCTAAAAATGTGCTACAGCGCCTTTAATAAATAATCATTTTGGAAGATGAAGAGTGAATCCGGCCTTTTCGCTTGTTTGTATTTCTGCAACCCATGTGTGATTAAACAGACAATAAAAATATCATGCCCTGATGGATAAAATTGCGAGTACTTCTTCACAAAACATATGATTACCAAAGGTTATCAAGTTTCTCCAACAGCAGCATTTAGGTTTGTACTCTATTCGAAATATGTTAGTGTTTCTTTTGCCGCTTAGTTCATTGAGAATTACATAATTGAGTCATCTCTTTTCAGGCATCATCTGTTGGACATTTTGGTTCTGATTCTTAAATCAGATTATTTAAATGACTTAGTAATTGTGTGGCATTCTTGTGGAATAATTGGAAGGTCTTTCTGTGTACAATTCACGGTATATCCTGATGATAAATGTTACAACTTCTGTTGCAAAGCAATTTGTTTTTTACGGGATAGTTATCAACTAATATGTCATCATGGAAAATCAACTCGAGCTGATAACCAATAAAGTGACTGAGAACAGATGACATTGCTTCCATATTCCTGAAAAACTGTATGCATAGCGAGGTTTTAGGCATATATTTGATTACACTGTCGACCAAAAGAAACGCCTACCAAATATCCTATCGCATTTCGTGAAAACTATTATGTAATGGAGAATGCAATGAGGAGCCGTGGACTCGTTAAAAATAATCAACGAGCCCCGAAGGGGCGAGTTGATTATTTTTAACGAATCCACGGCTCCGAATGCATTCTCCATCTTAATCAATGTATGACGTCACGAAACATACTTATGTGATTATCTAGCTATAGACAATACATTTCAATTATGTAACCTAAAAAAATATTATTTTGCAAATTTCGGTGCCCATTCATCGGATATGGTACACGTAGCTTCGACCCTTATGAAATGGATTCTTCCACGCACGTGCATGGCGCAAATCTTCCACGCAAAGCGATTTGACTGACAGCCAAACTCCTGCATTTCATGTGTTTCAGCACGATCCCCATGCCTTTCACACTTTACCAGTCTTGTTTAGAATGCAGGGATCTTGCTGACAAACAATCAAATGATTACCAGCAGGCCTGGTAGTCTAATAGGTTAGGGCGCTGCGTAACAGTCGAAGGGTTACATGTTCGATTCCCGGGTCAGACATTACAAAATAATCAGATATTTTAAGATTCAAATCAGATATACTAAGACAAAATACATCATTCTTGAACAAATTACTTTGTGAGCCATTACGAAAATGTCAAAACCTGACACCCCTCCTGACTAGATTAGTCAATGACCAGTAGATTCTTAAAAATAATCCACTGTTAACACAATAGAGTGACGTCATCACCATGGATTAAGAACAGTTAATAGCAATATTATAGCATTATGAAGTTGCATCATGTCTGCATAATATATTTAAATGTCAGAAGTTGTCATGTCACAACAGAATGGCGAATGTTGAAATTAGCCAACCGAATTGTTCAGTTTTTGATCAGTGCTTGATCAGAAAACAGATTTTCATACAGCCACGAGCAAAATAACAGGCACGCATTCGCATTAATTGCGGCCTTCATTGGGCGTGTTTTTCATGAATGTTATTGACTCGAATCGCAGTTTTTCTACGATTTCAATGGATTTTCATACTAATTATTGTTTCAGCATGGAGATCACCATTAATAATATGTCAGAAATTATTCCATATTTCATTTTTAGGAAAACCAAGTAGACGTTTCTTTTGTACAAACATGGTAAATTCTTCTTATATCTATTGATTGAATGATATAAATGTGTCACAAAAACCGAGGTAGGATCATGCAAAATATTATATGCGAGTCGATTAAACGAGAGCTCAAGGACATATGTTACACATTTCGAATACGGAGCCGGAGCTCCGTGACACACGGGTGTGGCCTTTACTGTACAGGAAGTTCTCATAATAACAAGAATAGGGATGTTAACACGAACAGACATTATCATATATCAAAGTTATTACTTCGTCATGGGGCAATGACTCAGATGTATTTTTTTTAAAGTTTCGTTTTGAAAAGCTGCATTATAATTATGAATAAAATAGATCAATATGGACTCACTTACATGTACTCATCAGATATTGTACATGTATTGTTGGATTTAAGCTATTGTCGAACACTCCCTTTGAAAGAAAACAAAACGGTGCTTTGAATAAAAAAAGGCCAAGGTAGTACAAACGCCATGAAAACACAGTGCAGTGTGACAGGATAACTCCAGTACCGTTCACTGGCTTCTCATCTGATCTTCTAGGGAAGATTCAGGGGCGAGATTTTCGAAGTTCTCTTTGCGCTAATGTTATCGTAAGCCAATGTTAACAAATGGTCTTGCGGCTATATTAGCACTAAGAGAGTTTCGAAAATTCAGGTCCATGGCCAAGTCGACTTTGGTGATATTGACATTATTTTTTATTATGAAATGTTATGATGGCGATCATGACTTGAGTGACAATTTCTCGTTATTTGGGTCAGAGAAATAGAATGGGGATTGTTTGATATCCTCTATTAAATCTGATATTTGCTAAATTTGAGTTTTCAAGGGTTTCAAGATGTTCGAAGAAAGAAATGGAAATAAGATGTGAAAGTGGACCCCATACTTCGCTCATAGTTATAGGGGTTCAGATATAAGTTCAGATGTTCAAACAGATATCTCAGTGTAACTAAGTTGTTGATATTCAAAAAGACGAAGTCCTTTGAAGATTATAGGGATAATCCCTTTCACAGTCTTATATATAGACCTCATAAACTATATTATCACTTTAGTTTTCAGTAATGTGGTAGTGTATGTGTTTAAAACTATCTTGGGTTTATCCTATTCTGCACACATTGCATATAAATATATAACTTGTTGAAACAAATTAAGTTTATCAATATAGCGTTACAACTTAAACCTATGTTTTTATTCCCCAATGAAGTTAATTTATAAGAAAATATCGTAACAAGCATTTTCTCATTACATTCATGTATAAGGTTCGTCTTTGTTGCAAGATTACCTGAATAGACATTAAGATGTCATGAATAAATTGTCTACACGGGGAAGTGTCAACTTCGTAATTGATAATTTAAAAAAGATAAATAACATGAGTTGGCAGTATATAAAAGGAACAGTAGAACATTTTATTTCTTCCTGAATGCGCTTCAGTCCACCATGTTTTCTCTGGTTTGGGTAAGTTTACATATACTGGGTTCTTTTGAAAATAGGTATTAATCATTACTGAACTGATTTCTTCTTGCTTGATGATATATCTGATGTTTTCAAGTTAATATTTATCGGCAGTTGAAAGATAATAATAATAGACTAGTATACAGTTTAACGCCTGATATCCAGCACTGTTCACTGGCGGTACATTATTACCCTGAAGGAATTGTACTTTCGGCTCGACCATGTAGGTCCGTATTTCCTGTGATCAGTTGAAATATGCCGGACAGCTCCTGTTCATTTCTGTTTCATTACTAATTTCTGGATTATTCTGGATTGTTCTTTTTAGGTGTCAGTTGTGGTTTGTATTGGATCAACAATAGGTAAGACATTAACTCATTTGATATATCAGGTTGAAATAAGTGTTAATATGACGTATTAATTATCGTTAGGTTAGTATTAAAACGTTTGCTTTGATTATATTTTCATTCAAAATATATTTGAATGTTTTCCTTCTGTTTCACCGATGCTAGTTCATCAGTAAGTGCACACTGAAGAGTGCTATATACCATTAATTTCATTGATAGATCGTGTAACTTTCTTAAAACAATATGAAACAAATATAATATTGTTTGTCGTTGTTTTAATATCACTTATAATTATATGAAACTATGTAACTATTTTACAATTACTGTGTTTGGAAATCAGCGGCTTATAATGGAATTATTATGGCTCTAAAATGAATTTAAAGTCGAAGGCGTTGCTTTGGGTAAGTCTAATCTGTATTCCGACAGTTTTCGGCTGATATAATGACTGGTTTTAACTCTTTTGTCGCCCGCATTAATTTTTTCAAGGACGTTTCTGAAGTAGTGAAATTTAATGTTGTTGAATGATATATTTCGAACTGCATTGCTAACTTTGGTAGTATAAGGTATATTTTTGATAGCTTTCAGGTTTATCAGCCGAATTGACTCATTTAAAATCACATTCATGCATGTAAATATTTGAAGCATTCACTTTCATTGCTATGCAAGTGCATATTCTTGCGCAAAGGATGAAGTAAACAGAGCACAAATTATGCCTTCTCTTATTTTTCACAGTAGCCAATCAGATACGACTATTTCGGTAGAATGTGTCTATAATATTGCTTACATTAAGTCGGAAAGGTGGATAGGTATATGACGGTATGATGGTGCTCCCTAGAAGTAAACCAATGATGGTCATAGATAACTATAAAATCCAAATCACCAAATCACCTTTCCATTCAGCGCAAAACTTTGTAAAGAATGCTATTATCAAACCTACATTTTACATGTATTTCCTTCAGCTTTGCCAGGAGGACCGCCGAAGAAGAGACAAAAGGAGGGTAAGATTGTAACTGAAAATCCCATTGAGTGAGTTAGCGAGTGAGTTGGGGTTTAACGCCGCTTTCAAGAGTATTTCACTTATATCGCGGCTGCTAGTATTATGGCAGGGAGAAAGCCCACAACGCAATGTGGCTATGCACTGCGGTGAAACTTGCGAACAGCGGCTGGAACTAGCGATTTGGGTGGTACTACCCTGAATTTCAGTGTAGCATTGCACACCAAACCTTACTGCGTGTAGAACAGTTCTCTACTGCAGACAAAGTTGTCGTGCCCCTGGCGGGATTCGAACCCGGACCCACTGCGCTATCCCGCCCCCGAAAGTCCAACTGAGTAAATGGCATTCATTTGTGCATATGTGTGTGTATCGCAAACGTTCCAAAGTCTAATTATCTGGTCATATTTCACACACATTTACTGAAGTTGTCAACAACATTTTATCGATTGACAGTAGTTTTTCAAATAGGATGGGTCCCGAAATAGGTCAGTTTTATACTTTCCATTGAATGATGTAAGCAATATCAAGTTATTTCAACTCTTTGATAGCTGTAGTTTACAATCGCTACATCTTTGGAGCATGACAAATATTTTATAATTTTAACATTTCTGAATGGCCAATGTCCTCCGGGAGAAGACGGGAAAAGGCGATTGATTGAAGACGGGATATTAAATTAAAATTTTGTTTATACACATTTATATGGTTGTTGCTCCTGTTGACAATTTAAAAAAAAATGTAAACTGTAGTTGATTTGTTAATAATTTGGAATGTCTTTACAGTTTAAAATAGAACATTTGTTATTACCAAAGTAATTTCCTGTGCATGTAAATTTTAGTTTCAAACATTGAGGCAGTTAGTTTTATTACTATTTTCTTAAAGATGTCAAAGAGAACGCTGATTTTCTTCGTATGGTTTGCGTTTAAAAATCACTTTAGGCATTTATCTTGCAAAAATGAACACATTTTATACAACGTATAACTTAAAACGTGTGTCCTTATTGATGTCACATTGTCATTTACTTCCCATGCCACGACATTTCAAAGATTAAATTTGATTAGATATCTTAATCGTTGCAAAATAAGTTTACATAAACACATGAACGGTATGAATTAGATGAAACACGACCTATAGCTGGCGTGACTGTGGAAATCTCATAAAGTTTCATCCTCCCTGTGTGTCAACTGTTGTCAATGACGTTCGCGTGCCGAGCCACAAAAATATCTGTTGTAAATCCCCTTACCATTTGCTTGAGTGAAACAACAAGGGTAATTAATAATGATATGTGCTTTGTTTCATAAAAAGGTATACCAGGCTACATGGATAACTTCTCCCTGTCACATTACAAAATAGCGGCGATGTGACTCGTGGTAAACAAAGGGCTTTGTCCTTAAGTGCAAGTGATTACAATCAAGTTCACCCTACATCTACACCGGAGTAGTCCAGTCAATATTGTGCCTTCAATATTCATTCACAACCTATAGGCGTCAGAGAGCATGTTATTAAATTATTTAACTAACTTGATTAGCTGTTTACAATTGTTTATAATCCTAAATTCAACCGGATAAAAGATGTGAAAATGATTATCGTAAGAATCACTCCTGAATTTCATGCTTGAAATATACTTTAGAAGAATAACAGTTTGTCTTTTTAATTGAACAAATGGACACCAAGAGTATAAACGTGTATTTAAGGAAGTCCTAAGTTACCAAATTTGAGGAAAGGGATACCATTTGGATGCCAGGTTATTAAAATATTTGCTTTTAATGACACGATATATCGTTGTTAGTTCAAAACAATACACTGGAAATCAACATGAAACTACACTTTAGATGTTCTTGTTGGTTTCCGTTTTATTGAATAATTATATGCAATTTTCAAGAATGAAAAACCATCAGGAAATTTCAATTTATAGTTTACTTTAGTTTCATGGAAAGCATTCCATTCAATGGAATTCTTATGAAAACAGAAAACTTAACTTGTAATTTCATGCTGAATTTAATTAATCTTTAATTACTTTTCAGGGAATTGAAACCAACATGAAACTATATGTACAGTTAATAGTTTTTTTATGGTTCCATTTAATGGAATCCGTTTGACTCAAGCAACAGGTGTTTGTTTGAACAGACAACGACTCTTTGTGTGTATACTAGTAACTTTAGTTCCTTTGCGCAGATATTACGTTCATTGTTTATACATGTTTTGTTTGGTTTCAATTTTACAAGTTCAGCTTGAAATTCAAAATCTTTTTATACTAGTGATTTAACTTTTGTCTATTTATCTATTTCCCATTTCGAAAATATCTTTAAATATCTTCAAGAATGAACTCGACGTAATTCACAGAAATACTGTGTCTTGATATTGAATAATATATTGGAGGTCCACTCCTGATTCTCATCTTAGCTCAATGGAAATAAACAACAAAAGAATGCTCTTATAATTAATCACGAACTCATTTGGATGCATTTAATCAGTCTGTGATGTCGCAGTAGGCACGCAGGTTACACACTAACATCAGGCAAGCTGACGATTCAGCACCTTATAATGGCCAACAGTCACATGACAGTAAAGACTATGGAAATAGTATATATATAATGTATATATTCAAAGTCTTAATATTACTTCACGTGAGTACTACCTTATGTTTTATCGATGTATGTTGTCTACATGTATGGATCAAATGTCGGTCGGTACATCTTAGGATCAAATTTCGTCACAAAAAATTAAGCATGTAGATGAGTATTAGATAATTTTGTTTTCATGCAACCTTAATTTTAAGAAGAAATGCTGCACCATTCTGCTGTAGAATTCATCATTACTGCAGCAAAATGCCACAACATTCTTTAATGATGCAGCAAAATGCCATGCCATTTATCAGATATATATATATATATATATATATATCCATCCCGGAATGTGCATGAACGTTATAAGGACACGTTTAAATACGTTTTACTTGTAAATATACCCAACATTTAACGGTTTATTAGATCTATAAGGTTTCTTTTCTGTGTCTTGCTTACATGTGTATGGTGTACTAAGATGTAAACCTAACCCAGTACTGTATATTCATTGCAGGATTATGTCCCCCGCAAGTAGGAGTCATAACAAAGTACATGTGTCGTGACGATTATGATTGTGAGGGCATCAAGAAATGTTGCGGAGACTACCCGCCTAGGACAGTTTGCCGAGATCCTATCAAGCCTGGAAGTTGTCCCCTGGAAAGTCCTCTTGCTGACATGGCCTGTCGCTATGAATGCTTCAATGACTTCATGTGTAGAGGAACCGACAAGTGCTGTTACTACTACGGGGGATGTCAACAAATATGCACACCACCATGTGATATAAAATAAAATATTTGTGTTTGTCCAAAAATGTGTGAAGACTCAAACTACGAATTTAAAATTTTACATTTGGTATATACCGACAAAGAAAAGCATATCTAATTAGATAAATTGAAAATAAATGAGTTTTATTGTATCAACACATACTTTATGTTGTTATTTTTTTGTGACAATATAGTGTCACTGACCCTAAATTGGTATATCGGCACAAGGGAATGTTTCACGTTGTTAAACAATCGTTCATGTAGTTCTAGGTTTTACTTGTTTTGAACTTATTCTAATGAAAGGCAACGGTTGAAATAGACGTATAACAACAACTCCACATTTATGTGAATGTAATTGAGTATTATTGCAAAGATATACACACATATCTGTCACGTAATAATTTTAAGACATAACTTTTAAAGCTCATTAAATGTGTGGATAAAACGCTGTTTTAGATCGCAAAACCTGTCTATTGCAATGAATACATTATATACTTTTACCACTATGAGTGTGTATGGCTATATTACAGGTAAAAAAAAGTACAAATTATTTCCGATGTTTTCACTTATTGTTGAAAGTATTTATTCATCTTTAATCCAGTCGGATATTAAGTATAAACATCAGCAATCGTATAATGTTTTCTGTGTACCAGTTGTGGTTGAAAAACACCTAGGTCTTATAAAACGTGAAACATGGCCACATGCTCGTGATATTCATATATAAGTCATCGTATGCTTTAACATTTCAAAGGATGCCTTTGAGTTACCGTAACACATGAAAGAGTCAAAAACCAATATTTTATACAATTGGTATTCTAAGATTTTGTTTGCCACCAAATACAGTATTTGGAGATATAGTTTGCTGATACAAACTATTTTAAATATAACCACTTTTTTCCCCACATGTCTACATGGCAAGCCAACACAATTTTGTTGAAACAAAAGTGATTGAATTGGATACGAAATGCCTGCCAGATATGCCTGCCAGACAACATTATCGTATGGTGGTGTTGAAATAACCGTCATCATATCTAGTGACAGGACAGCAAATAAAGAGAGTGTATTCTGTGGAATAAACGATAAAATTAATAGATCTTACAATCATTGTAACTCAATAGAATAAACATTAATACTACAGAAAGTTAACCTTATGTCAGTTGGTCTATTTAATAAAATGGACTATTTGATACTCCAGCTGAAACAACATATTGACATATGAGCTCAAACGTTGAAGGTGTCATTCATTTATTCGCTTTATGTTGTCATTCACTACTTATATTCACATTATATCTGTGGATATTTGTAACATTTTATGTACGGTAAAAATACACACCCACCCAAGACATGTCGCAATGGATTATGGTGTTCCATATGCAGAGTACATCAGAACCATTCTTCATATAGAAATGAACTCCGTCCGTCCATTCGTCCAGGTTTCGTTTCCGGACAAGAACTCAAAACCTGTAAGGCATACATGTAGCTCAATGAAACTTGGTATGTTGAACAGTAATTATTATTTTGATTTTATCCGTTTCGTGGAAACAAACCTTAAAAGTTTGTTTTCAGACCAGAACTCCAAAACTGTAGGGCCTAGCTCAGTGGAACTTGGTATGTGGAACAGTCATCGTGGGTAGATGTGCCTTTTAGGGTTTTAAACTTGAAAAAATAGTATTAGTCGTTTCCATGGAAACATAACTAAAACATGTGCTTCCGAACCTGAACTAAACAAATATAAGATCAAGCTCAATAGGGGATTCTTAATATTGCCTCATGAATATTAATGAGGCATACGGAACCGCGTGCGCGAAATCGAAAACGAGGCTAAGGCCGCTTCGAAACCCGGAAGTACCATTCACATAGCATTGACAAGTCGGTGGCTCTTCTAAATAACACTTACATTTATTAAAAATAATGATAAAATCACTAGGAAAACTTTCAAGATCGATGCATCTGTCGATTATCTTCAATTACCACCGCCCAGGATACTATTTTACATACAAGGCGATGTGTTTCGAATAATTTACAGTGGGATTTCCTCGTATGTAGTATGTAGTATGTAGTATGTAGTATGTACCCGCCTACCTATTTGCAATCAGGGTCCCTTTTTTACTTTATTTTTTAAGTCAGAATAGAAAGCATTCAGTGGGTTGTGTATCTTTAAAAACCTTTAAAATAATTAATAAGTAAAAGATAATGTGCATTTTGAATTAATTTCAATTTTATTTGTATTTAAAAAAGAGTTATACATATATTTCTCAAACATGACCACCACCTCCTTGAGCATAATCTATCATGTTTATATTGTGTATTGAAACATGCATATACATGTGCATTTTACATTATATTTATTCATTATCCAGGATGACATCTACTTGTTACTTTCAAACATTAACCTCAATTAATTCAATTTAAATATCTTTTTGTTGTTGTTGTTATTTTTGTTTGGTGATGACTATATCTAAGTATATGGTTTAATATTAGTATTTAGCAAATAATTATTTTCCATATATAAGTTTTTGCCTGCTTTAAATTGTACCCCCACTCAGAATAGAAAGCACACCTAGGTGGGATTTTGCATCTCACAAAAGCTTAAATAATGTGCATTTCTACTTCTAATCATGTTCAGCATTATTTGTATTTCAAACATACAAATACAAATATATTTATCAAACCTGACAATCACCTCCTCAAGCACAATCTATCATGTATGATTGTGTTTTGCAACATCCATGTACATTTCACAATATATTTCAATCATTTTCCAGTATAACATGTACTTGTTACTTTCAAACATTAATATTAACCTCAATTAATTATTTTTCATTTCTATTTTGTTGGTTATTTTTGTTGGGTAATAACTATATCTAGGTAGGTGTTTTAAATTAGTATTAAGCAAATGATCATTTTCTTTATTTAATTTTTGGCCTGCTTTAAATTTTGCTCCCACGGTTTTGCATGAATAAATATTCAAATAGGACCTATAAATTATAAAGATCAACTTATGTTTATTTGAAGCTTATAACTCAGGCCGGTCTTTTTTAACAAAATTGTTTAAGATATTTCTTGTGATAAAAAAAATGAAAGTTATGATTTAATGTGTCCTGCAGTAAATGTGTAATTAATTTTAGTTATACAATAGGCTCTACTGATGCCATGCATGGAAATGACTGACAATGTTATGATCATAGATTTAATAAAAAGTTTTTAGTTTTATAATATATATTAGTTCTTGATTTAAATGAATATTTATGATTTATTTTAATGTCTAATTTTCTTGAAAATATTATGATCATTAGGTCGAAAAGAATTTAATAATATAGGTCTAGTTGCAATTTGCTTTCAATTAATACAATTTTTGGGATGGAAGTGGGGCAGCACCCTCAAGAGGTACACGTTCCGAACTTTGGGATTAATTAATGAAGGTTTATTTTGCTGAATGATTACGAAAACAGGATATTATTAGCCAAAAAAGACATACAAATCATCCGGTTTTCTGGCCGATGACAAAACCAAAACTCTTGAACTTGCCACGAGTAAAACTATCCAAAACAAACGTTGTTTGCCGCTAAACCTTAAACAATTACCATTAGTTTTGTCGATTTTATTGTCAAAAACACTTTTTAAAAATCTTGCATTGTTGGAATTCGATAGAAACAAACCTATTCATTCAGTTCCAGTCGAAAGAAACCGAAACACACAGCGGTACGTACTGCCGATATGCAGACATTACGCGAACCAGGAAATAAGAAGCGGCCTTAGCCTCGTTTTCGTTTCGAAAGGTCATAGGTCGTATGCATGCATAAATATTGAGAATCCCCTAAGAAACTTGGTGTGTAGAACAGTCGTCATGTGTAGATGTGTCTTTCAGGGTTTTCGACTACTTTTTGCTTCCAGAATAGATCTTAACAACTGTTAAGCAGAGATTAATACATCTTGGGAAGTATTTATTCTTGTGTAGCATGAATTATTTTACTAATGAGTGATTTAGGTTTTAATAGAGAATAAAGCTCCATAACAATTGTTCAATATATCTTAAACGTATAGTCGACCAGACAGACAGACAGACTTTATTCAGAATTAAATGCCTCATGGCCCAGACTACATCAGAATAGCGGTACTACGGTGTGGTGTTTCATTTGCATCATTTAAATACCCGATCGAGTTCTCTTAAAACAGAGTTCCATTCTTGTAAGATTATTGATATAAAATGAAGGTACATACAATTTTCTAAGATGCTCAAAATATGGACTTTCGAGAATAAGATGGTATTTCTCTTGTATCTCGTGTAAACAAAAACCTGTGCAAGTTAAGTCATTGCCATTGATATCGTTACTTTGTCTAAACTTCATTACTTATATGACCCAATTTAACAAATAACCTTAATAAATCTTTAGGTACTATAAAGGAAAAAACAATTGCAAAGATTTGGAGGATTTGGAGAAGATAGGTAATGTGACTTGTCTAATCTTGTATACAAGTCTTGAATAATAATCAATTATATCTTTGTATTGTATTTCGTCCAGTCAATAGAATGCATGTATTTGTACCATTACGTTAATATGGTAATAAAATGTAAACTTATTTAATTGCATATCAAACATGTTCGAACTACACGTATGTGTTAATTAGAAAGACTAGTAATAGTCATGGGTTAAGACGTTTGAAGTAACTGGATCGATATTCTTATTGTATGACGTGATTTCATTGCATAGAGAGTAGGGAGACAATCCGTGGTGCGATATTTGCCGCAAGGGGAATTTTTCTATAATCGAGAATATGGCCCATTTGGAACAGAGGTTTGTTTGGAAGAACTGACTTGAGTTACCTCATTGGAGAGAGAATGACATTTTAAGCCATGCCTGCGTTACAAACATGAGATTAACTTGCCAAAACTATTTCGAAAATAAAACACGATTTCAATATCAGCCAACAAACGAAGTAAGATCACTTATTTTTCATGCAAAATGTGGGTTGGTAATCATGATCATTATGGAAACGAAGACTCAATGACAAAGAGAAAAATATAATTCAAAAACATATCCACAGCAGCAGACGCGAGCGTAAATGTCAAAACGAGAATCTTCAAAAAAGAGATTTGTGTCTTAGGGTGATAAAATACTCTACAAATATGAAATTGCAGATTTCAGAGGAAAATACACATAGAAGATATACTCATGGGCAAAATAAACTTATCACTTTTAAATAAATTTTGCGTTTTGAAGAGACTGCTATACATTTAAAATATGCAGAAAACATTCATCAAAACGCAATCATTAGTAACAGTCATTATTTCATGATTTTTGGTAAATTCCATGCAATCATTTAAAGGCAAGAAACTGAATAATTGGGATTTCTCATTCTGCACGTGTGAACGGTTTGCATAAATACTGACGACTTTGAGAACAATGATGCAGTAGCCATTGGTATGGCAGAAATGGGGGCCACACTACGTCTCATTGCAAGACCCTTCAACTGAGGTAAGCAACCATCAGCAACTTGAGGTTGAATTGTTGTCAGCAGGCAGACCAGAGACAAGACCGTCCAAGATGGTGTTGACTAATGGTTATGTTGCCTACTGTAGACATATACAGTAGCTTGAACTGGTCTTGTTGGATAAGTGGCGAAGAATTCTTGCTGACGTCATCCGGCGACTGACGACCTCCCTACGAGACATCTTCTGAGGTGCATTGATGCAGAGAGTAGTCACACACGTTACTGAGCTCATGTTTGACCATTTGTAGAATTGAACAATTTGAACAATTACTTGTGAACGTGACTATATTCTATTCCAGTTCAAAAGTTAGTTGTTATAAAAGTATATAATAATATCAAGTCTTGTATTATAATCAAATAATAATACAATTAAGAGAGATCTTAGCTTATAACTTAACTTTGCATTATCTCGACCAATAGTCATGGATGTAGACGGATCCTCTATCAGACTGTGACAACATTTACAGTTACTCCGGTCCTCTCCGATATTCAGGGCTACAATGTTCAATTTGATAGAATGCATATCCAGATTAACCATGCTATTATTCGTGACAAGCAATTGGGATCGCTGGATATCCAAAAACATTTGAATTTCGAGTTTCCAAGCTTTACTCGTTTCTGAAGGGAAATCAGAGGAAGAATAACGGGTTATGTAAAGCATATGACACGTCCATGTTTGAGACCTGTATCCTCTACATGTAGGTGCAAGGTATTGTCATAACGATTAAAATTACATATTATATTAAACATTCATTCATCCTTATTTATCATATTATTATATCTTATATTTTTAATTTTATATTTTCTTTATACATTCACACAGACATTAATTACATTTCTTTACTGGTTTGCAGCCACTGATGCGCATATCGCATATCGTACTCAGGGTAAGCAAAGTGGTATTACGAATCAAACCACTTCACCTGTCAATACTAAATAAAGTAATGAAAATAACAGAGCAACCTAATAATATCAATATGTTCCAAATGTATCCACTGCAAAGCAAGTTAAAGTAGATAATATCGTAACACGCATGTATAACTACAGAGAACGTCCGTCTGTTAATGAAACATTATCTAAACACAGACAGAAACAAAAATTCTTTACAAACATTTTCTATTTACCCTTTTATAAATATTTTGTTCAAGGTGACGAACATGATATCTTATCAAATAAACTGAACTTCACTAAGCAGGATATGTTAATTGTGACGTTTCCTTTTCAAAAATAACAGATGCCACTCAACGATTCACCAAAATCATAAACACATGATATAAAACTGTCATGAATATAATTTAAAATAAAGTGTCAAGTTGTTGAAAGAACCAGTATATTTTAAAATATTCTGAGCGGACAGTATATAAAAGGAAACTTAAATATGATTAATATAATATCTAACCTGTTTTGCATCAATCCACCATGTTCCCTCTAGTCTGGGTAAGTTGCTATCAGTATGATATTGAATTTCAAATGTAACAAGTAGTTGAAACACTTGTTTTGCGTTTAGTTTTCATGATGTTGATAACAAAACGCAAATGAAACCGAACTCCATGTAAATTACAAGATGAAAAAAGCGTAGATAGTTTGCTACGTTACATTCGTGTTGAAATCATAATTTACTGGAATTTGTTTCCGTTTTAGGTCTCGCTTATGGTCTGTATTGGATCAACCATAGGTAATATTTAGTTAATATATCACTGTAAAAACAGCGTTTTATCAAGACATTATAATTGCCACGAGATTGAATTTAGATGAAATTAAATTGTGTTTGATCAGATAAAAGTATTTTCTTTAAAAGTATATATCAAATTTCTTCTGTTTCCCTGATGTTAGCTTAAAAATTAAATCAGGAAATGAAGGCCACGGGGTGCAATAAAGCAGTTTGCATGAGTGACACTCAAAGTCCAAGTCTTTATTCAGTATTACAGGCCTCGTGGCCCAGAGTACAACAGTGTTGAACACAATTTTTGTGCGGATTTCTTACATATAATTATACAGAGGATATTATATGAGTATCTATGTCATACTACATTTATGACACGACCGTCGCCCCATCTAGAAAGCAACGTTATAGACAAAGCGTGACGTCAAAGCAGTGTTTATGACGCAACGTCACCATGACGAAGGGATTGTTGTGACGGTACGGTATGATATCAGAAATTCGCTATTATGATTTCAAATCATTAAAGTTCGGTAGTTTTCGAGCGTATAGTGTAATGCATAGATCTGTTTAGCCATACAATCTTAGGAGTGAATAATGAACAAACTTAACTTAGCCCCGTGAAGACGAATTTGCTAATTCAACGAAAATCATCATCTTACATTGAGAAATCATCAACTCACATGACAGTGTGTCTATTTCAGCGTATTCAGGAGGAAGACAGAGGCCGAAACCTGGTAAGATTTTAACTGAAAGTCTCAATGAGTAACTGGAATCCATCATAGGACAATATCAATTTCAATAGTTTCTATGGTATCGACATTATTGTGTCACCCGACGTGGGCAAAATTGGAATAACAGACATTAATGTCTTCATCGTCAAGTTCGTAAATGAGGTCATTGAACTTTCGTAGATAACACTGTAAAATTACACGAGATAATATTTGCGGTACAGAAATGAATATCGAATGTACTTGTTGACGGGTACGCACGTTGAACGTTACTCTGGTTGTCATCTCAAAGGCAAACAGTCCTCAAAGAAGGAGATTCTTTATGGGGTACTGCAAGGTTATGTTGTGGGTCCTA
This sequence comes from Gibbula magus, assembly GCA_936450465.1. Lineage (NCBI taxonomy): Eukaryota > Metazoa > Mollusca > Gastropoda > Trochida > Trochidae > Gibbula > Gibbula magus. The sequence continues at coordinate 15,979,965 of OW388293.1, read as the reverse complement.
TACTGTTCACACTAATACTGTTAACCTGTCTGTTTCACGTTGATGACTTTGAAATCTACCAGCCAACTGAAGGTTTTTATTGTATTTTGTTTCCAATGTGAACATGTGAATATTCAAATTCACAAGATGTGTTTAGACGATGTGTTCCAATGTTTTACGACTTTTCTAACGTTCTGTGAGCATGCAGCCAAAATATGTATATGTAGGAGTGACAACCTTTTTTACCATGAATATATATATATGAAAAAATGATGAACAAATTGTTACAATTTGGTTTTGCCAGCCCGAAATTAGCAATATCGAAATAACTGACTGCTTTTCCATTCGTTATAATAATAATAATAATAATAATAATAATAATAATAATGGGCATTTATAAAGCGCTATATCCATACACAAGGTGCATGCTCAAAGCGCATTGAAAATAAGAACATTTAAGGTGATGAGATGAAATACTATGGAATAAAGCCTCAATGTAATACTGTTAGCATTGCTTAAGGATATTTATCATTAGAGTCTATGGGTAAAATAATATGAAAATAGAATCTATGAATAATAGCTAGAAAATAGATGAGTTTGATCAGATTGGTCCTTATAAATACAACTTCACGAGTTACCAATTATACAATTATGTGTCATGCCTGTAATTCTTGATATTGACGTACATGTACTAAAATGTAAACCTAACAAAGTACTGTACGTTCCTTACAGGATCATGCCCCCCTCAAGTGGGAGTCATAACAAAGTTCACGTGTCGTGACGATGATGACTGTGAGGGCATCCAGAAATGCTGCGGAGACAGTCCAATCAGGAAAATTTGCCGCGATCCTGTCAAAGTCGGAGCTTGCCTCTTCGAGAGTCCTGCACCTGACCTTGGCTGCGTCTATCAGTGCTTCAACGACTTCATGTGCCCAGGACGCGAGAAGTGCTGTTACTACCGCGGAGGATGTCAACAAATATGCTCTCTAGCAGTTGTGTTCTAAAATAAAGTATATGATATTCCGAACAATGCTTGAAGACTATGAATAAAATTTTCAGTACGTATTTAATGTGTTTTATTTGTTTTAAGTTTATTGACAAAGAATATCAGGTGTTAAAAGAGCATTTAAAAATGTATAGTTTTGTATAGATAACCGGACACAAATAGACTGGCGGGGCAGAATGCAGAGCGATATTTACTGATAATATTGCCCCTGCTCCAAGTCAAACTTGTCCCATGGTTCGGACGACTCCCTGTGGCGTCCTACATTTCATCTTGAATGGAACATGTAAAATATCTCCACATAACATAACTCTAAGACATATTTTTTTCAGATTAAAGAAAATATAATGTCGCGTTATTTATTTTAGAAATGATAGAAACTATTTTTAATTGTACCAAATTTAAATATCCACACATTTACATCATTGTTTAAAACACCAAGATTTTTTGCAACTGTGCCATACATAAGTCGTCATATGCTTTTATCATTTCATACTATTCCTTTAGGTAACAGTATGACTCCATGTGAAGGAGACTAAAAGCAATACTTCTGGTATATATACATCTGGTATATATACATCTGGTAGGATTGTGGTTTCTCCCCGTGCCACCAAGTATATCTATGGTGTTACAAATGCATCTTTTGAAATAAAGACTCTTAATTGTTTTAATATTTCCATGATATGTATAACCCATATTTCTGCAGTATACCACAATTGGCCAAATACTGTAGGACCAGCTTAGTGAATTCAATTAAATTATTGAATTCATATAAACAGATAGTGCAGTTCATCTCCTAACACAGAGGAACTAAATAATTTACATAAACCAGTTTAAATTTCTCAATGAACATTTGCCCAGCGATCAATCTCTAAATGTAGGTGGTGGATGGTGGATCTTGAGATGGGCTAGATCTGGACGTGGGACACAACAGTGGATACCTCTGCTAAATCCTACAATAAGTATCTTTTTTGGTAAGAAAATATATCTCTCATAATCCAGATTGGTTAAAGCAGGCTTTTGGGTTCTTGAACGGGGAATATTCAAAATCTTTATTAATTAGTCTTTGGGTACATGTTCAATTTTGAGAGAAAGTAAGATACGGAGAAAAGGTTTTTAAATATTTTAGATGAGCATCAATCATTTAGAGTTCAAATTCAATCGACCGAGTTGGATGCTGAAGTTTGATGTAACTATATGACTGTAAAGTTTGGTGAGTACAATGTTATCCAATATAAATAGGATATCGTAAAAATTCCCCGTGTAGCATGTCCGGGATACAATTTCAAATACCAACAGTGAGTTTTCATAAATTTGACATGCTAATACATTATATGGGTTCAATTCATATTTGTATTAACCAGCAAACTTTTGAGGGCAAACTCGAACTACTTTTGTATATAAAATGTCTGAATCCCCATCGAAGCCCTTTGAACAAAATAACAATACACAGTTAAGATACAATCAAACGATTGGAATAATTTAATTCCCGAAATCAGTAATGTTTTGAACTTTCATTTTAAGTTAATTCAGTGTACTGTCTAATGATGTTTTTCACAACACACAGCGAAAGCATCAGCTGGATGAACATGGCAGTAGCTGCCAGTGGGACAGGAGACACTAGACGGACCAAGGCCACAAAACAACTCCACACCTCCAGCATCCTTCAAGGGTGTGGCTCCATTACATGGCTTTGTATCTGATGGTACAGAATACAAAAATACAGAATTTTACAGATACCACATCACTTTTGTTAGCGTTTTGTTTGTTTATAATTAAACAAGAGTAAACAGTTGGCATCTTATGAATGTTTACTAGGGATTATGGACACTTTGTGTCTTCACAACGTTAATAAAGGTCAAAGTGTCCAGAAATATCTGTCCATACCAACTTACAGTAAAGTCTATCTTCTGCATACGGAGCTAGCAAATGTGTCTAATATTTAGTGCATTGATATTCTGAGTACTCATATGATAATGCATATCTGAAATTGGGCTCCCTTTGATTTACGAAAAAATACAGTTAATTAATATATATGATTCAGAGTGTTGATGCAGTATTATTATCCATTTCCGGATTGAATGGCACAAGTTGAAAAATTAACCAGTTGACCTTTCTTGGTCGCAAATGTGAAATAACATATATCCGAACCAATCCATCTTACCGAGAAAGAATGCCTCGCAAGGACCAGAAGCTAATACAGCGAGTGAAATCTACAAACGTGAAGGGGGATTCATTCAATTGAACATATATTGACACCATTTTAGAAGGACTACAGGATTTACTTTTTAATTGAAAGAAAGAAATTAATCCACGCACGGAAAACACTCCTTGAAGGCACAATTATCTGAGACTTTTAATATCAAAATCCCACTCATATAACTTTACTCTTTTGGGATATTTGTTTTTAAAGGCGCTGTAGCACGTTTTTTCGCTCAAATAAGTCGATGAAATGTATTTGAAAAATAATGTCAACAATAGTAAAACACCCTTCTCTCTTCGGAAAATCAAGTTACAAATGAGTGTATATGGTTCCGTAAAGCCATGGGAATTTTTTTTTTGTGATTCGAAATAATAAAATGTGTTCACAATAAAATGGCCGCCATGCAATTTTGGCTTTATGCGCAACACCGTTATTACCACTACGGATAATTGGTTTGTGTAATAAAAAATTTTACCCTCTGAAGTAAATATAAATGACATAAACTATCATTAAAAATGAGAAATTTGAAAAAATTAAATTTGCAAAAAACGTGCTACAGCGCCTTTAAATATTTTTAAGTATGTTTTTAGTATTTCGACGTCCATGAATAAATTGTGATCTACTGAAAATTAGATTCATTTAGAGTTGTTATGTGAGTAATATAATTATTTCATGTTAACAGCTAACATTTTTTATTATTATAATTTTATATCTTTTTCAGATACACATACATATATATGATATTACATTCATAGTACAAACGTTTTCAATAGAAGTACAAACATTTTTAGTAAGCATATTACAGTTGGCTTGTGAACAAATCTGGTCGATATTAGCTACTGTGGTCTTCTTAAACAGGGAGAAATGTCCTATCAATAATCCGCGATCGAATCCATTTCATCTTTTTGCAAACGAATGTCTTTAAAAAAATAGAAAATAAGATGTTTCTTAATCAAGTTCAGAGTGTGTAGTTGATGGTGATGAGGTAATAATCAAACAATAATTAATACAACATAATGTACATACCATCAAAACAGACAACTTCATGGTTGGAGAAAATGTTTTCTGATACTGTCTCGCGAAATATTCTGTTATCTCGAGACAGCTGCTGACTTCCCATAACAATCCTTAGGCAAGAGTATATTTGTATTGTGTACATGTATGTTTGATTGATTACATGCTTTTATTTAATGTTTAGTTAGAATAGAATATTATTACTCACGCTTACCAAGGCATTTCTCTAGCCTCAAATCAGTCTGTCTGTACGTTATCGTTTTCGTGTGATTTACAGAAGTCCAGCAGTTTGACACACCACATCCACTAGACGGGGTTTGAAGATGTGCACCATCAACACATATATACTTTTGTATTACAAATCCCCATTGCATCCCATTATCATGCATGTTTATGAAACGAGTGAATGGCTTAGTATTTTAACAAGCGAAAGCGAGTTAAATACCGATGCCATTCACGTGTTTCATAAACATGTTACCAAACGGGACGGAGTTTAGTATTTTATTTATTACTCAATGATATAAATAGCGCTGAATTGCAAGAAAAGCGTTGCTAGTAACGCACACTAACGCTAACGGTCATCCGATATTACAATCGCGCGGTTGACATTGTGACGTCAACCAAAAAGAAATGTGACGTCATGCGTCGATTATGACGTTACAGCAGCACGCGGTGGTATCACACATGTGTGTAACCAACTCATGGTTATCTAATGAGTGATCTCACCACGGTTAAGATTAAGCGCTATTTACATCATTGAGTAATAAATAAAATACTAAACTCGGTCCCGTTTGATAACATGTTTATGAAACTCGTGAATGGCATCGGTATCTTAATTAAGATTATTTATCATTTAATGGAGAGTGTTATCGATGCAATAAAGCAATCTGATAAACTTGGTATCCAAATCTGATAAATATGCAAATTAGGTCAAAGGTCAAATACACGAACTACTTTCACAAATGTCCACTCTTTTCATGCGAATCCTAAAACTGTTTACGAATCATTGAAAAGCGTAATCGGGAGTTTACCCGAGTATTTCCGCTTGAATGAATATTCGAAAACACATAATCATCTGATATGATACAGTGCATTTATAGTTTTAACAAAGTCAAGATAATTGTAGATTTATTTTTAAAAATCTTTCAAAACTTCAGTGCGCTATTGAGTTCAGTGCGCAAAGAGGATCATCAGCAAGTAGCTTCAATGTCCTGTGTACAAAATGAATGTGATGTGTCAGTGTGTGGCCTACCGAGGCTCAAGTCGATCGTACTAGCATTTTGGTAGATCATGAGGGTTGAGCATACGGTATTAGGTACATTAATCGGTAATTATTGTCATAAACAAAGGAAACAACTCCACTTTACAAATAATTACCGTTAAAGTGTTGAAAAATACTGTTATGCAGCAATCCAAATCAACCCTGCAACGCAGCTTCCAAAACGTTGAAACTAGAGTTACTTCCCTTGTTCTAGTAACGTCACAAGTGATTTATGATTGCTTTTTAATTATTAGATATATACTTATGAACTGACTGAACATATCTCCATGAACAAGACGTCAAGGACCAATTGTTATGTTTTTAAAGCGTCGCGCACATCGTGATTTAAATTGTTTTAATTAAGAACTATTTCAAGGCATTTCACCGCATTTCAGCCATATATCGCCGATACCGTGGCCATCACTTTGATGTACCGTCTATGAAATTACTCCGCTAAAACTAGCTCAATTCCCTTACCACTTTTAAAGACAAAACGCTTATTTTAAAAGTGACATTAAGTGTTAAGAGATTATTAACCTCGTGTGTTTCCATATCATAAATATCATATATTTGGAATAAAAAAGAATGTATTATGCTCGCCAAAGGCTCGCATAATACAATTTTTATTCCAAAAATATGATATTAATGATACGGAAACACACTTGGTTAATAATCTCTATTTATCAAAGTCTCACCTCATTTACATGTACTCATTCGTTTGTTGTACTTGACCTGTCAGATGGCGTTGTAATCATCATCACCGTAGCTTTGTTATTTTGATATACCGATTGACTGATGTTTGTATTAGTTAATGTGTCTCCTACTTTCTCGCTGATGTGAGTAAAACTCTCCGGTCCCAATCATAATATATTTGAAGTGGGTGACACCTCATCATTTAACACTTTATTGTTTGTACAGTTCATTTACATTGACTCATAACACCAATTGGGAAGTACGGTAACATGTTTATAAATGAAGCAGGATTGGTATTTTCTTTCCCTAAAGATTTTTCTTCTTGGTTTCTTATTCTGAATCGTTTGACAACACTGTGCACAAGTGCAAATGAACCCTGATGTCGTGATATACAATATATTCAATGTTGGATATCGACAATACTAAGATGATATATGTTTTAAGCGCCCTTATTTATTTACAACCGGTAAGCATCCTTTGAGCATCCTCGAGCTTTGAGCATCCTCGAGCTTTGAGCATCCTCGAGCTTTGAGCATCCTCGAGCATGGAAAAAAAGCTATACAAATGTGCTATTATATTATTATTATAATATTGATAGATATATAGTTGTAATTTTGTCGATATCTAACACTCATGAGAATATTTATATTTATTTAATTATATAATTTATAATATTTATACATATTTATCAAAATTACTGCGCAATAATACACATGATTAGATAGAGTTCATTTAATCAAAAACTAAATGGATTGAAAAATTGCACAAGAAGCAACTGATTGGCGTAGTAGCAGACATTATCACGCCACTACGTTTGGATACATTTCAAACAAACAAAATTATCTCGTGAGACATTCCAAAAGAAGAAGAAAAATTAACATGTTTAATTCAATCCAGTGTAGACATACAAGTGTCATATTATGTCATAGAAACAGGCAGACAGAATGCTACGTTCTAATTTTCAAAGTACAAGAATGTATATGGCAACTTCACCCCAAACTCCTTAGCTAGCGCTGGGGGAAGTTGATGTCATAGAGAATAACACTAATTTAGATTTGGAAGCGGTCTTTAAATTACTAGTATAACTACTCGATGTCAATAGAAACAGGTGCTATGGTGTACACCCCTTCAAACAAAATACATGATGGTTTATCCTACCTCATGTAAGAATGTCGATCTATGATTGGTCCACGTGACCCTGAACAAATAACCATATTCACCCTCACCCAGGGGAATAAATGTCCCCGAGGGTGATAAAAGCCTTATACCCCGCTACCGAAATAAAGCGTGCGTGCACGTCAGTCAGTCCATGTCACGTGATACAGTTTATTTTGACTCTGACCCAGATTTGTTGCTTCTTTGAATAAACGATGTTCGAGCATTTCTGTTTGTTTTTAATAATATTTTGAGACATTCGGTAGGATAAAAACGTTATAACATTCAGTGGAGGTTTACATCGTGAATTATAAGACCCTTATTATTTTTTATTCTACTCGCCTCCGGCTCGTAGAATAAAAAATAATGCGGGTCTTATAATTCACGATGTAAACCTCCACTGAATGTTATAACTTATAATATAGTCCATCTGGAAATATACATCGAGGGGCGAAAGAAACGATACCAAAGAAAACAGAGAAAAATGACTTTAATGAAAAACTGACTTTGATGAAAAATGACTTAAAACTGACTTTGATGAAAACACTGATTTTGATGAAAATAATTACTTTGATGTAAAAAACTGACTTTGATGAAAAATATATTTGATGAAGAAAGGACTTTGTACAAAGCACTTGGGATACAGTTGATACCTGTGTTAAATCCTACAATAATTATATGTTTTGGTAAGAAAATATATCTCTTTTTGGGTTCTGGAACAGGGAAATATATAGGGAGAAAAGGTTTTTAAATATTTTAGATGAACATCAATCAATTAGAGTTCAAATTCAGTCGACAGAGTTGGATACTGAAATATGATAGAATAGGAATTATATGACTAACGTTTGGTGGGTTATATATGTAAAAACATGTACATGTAGCAAAACGACCGTGATATAATTTCAAATACCAACAATGAGTTTTCATTAATTGCGTATGCTAATTGATGATATCTTACCTGTAATAATTGTTATTCAGATACTTAAAAACGCTATATATGTCAACTTATTTTTAATACTGAATACAGTACAGCTTCGTACTTAAACTTGCTCATATTCAAAAGCAATAGCAATAGCAACTAAGGAAAATCTCGTATTTTCGACCCTTGTCACACACTACTGAATATGACGATCGTTATTTTAAAGAGCCCCCAAGAATGTTGAAGATATCGGAAATTTTCCAAAAATCTATCTCCGTGAAATAAACACGTACACTCAATTTTTCCAAAATTATTTTAAACCCCAAATAAGCCGAGAAATTGCATTAATTAGTAAAAGTGTTTTCCAGTCTAAATATAGATCCAGTCTATTATTTTCAAGCGCAAAGCATTGTGGTCTAGCTCACACACTGTAAACAAAGACACGAAAGAATATAAAAAAATATGAGCAATGAAAGAAATCGAAATATATAATTTTTTGGCGGTCATTTATTTACCATTTCATTTAATTATGTATTTGCTACAGATATTGGAATAATTGTTTTACCCAACTAGGTATTTTGCTTGAATTTTATAATTAATGAGAGTAAAAATTTGTCATAATTTGCTGGTCTTATCTCGATAAAAAGAACATTAAACAGGCAATAATGTGTATAGCCTCAGGACATCCAAAAACATTGTTTGTAAAGCAATCGTCACATTCAGTAATGTGTGACAAGGGTAACTTGCAAGAGAAGCACGTGCATCACGTGCAGCACATGGGTTGTTATGGCCGTCAAGCTTTGGAAACGCTTGCTGTTGTTCGCTGTTGTGTAGTACGTTTTATGCAATTAAGGGGATTCTGTTTATATGACGTCAGATACCCTTAGCGCGCGCTACTCGAAGTGGAACTTCTCTTTTTAACCAAATTCCATTATATTTTCGTGATATAAAAATTATTTAACATATGCCATGTTGTAGATAAAAGATTTCTCTGGCGATTGACGTTATAAGTATATTTTCCACAAATTATTTTTAATTTGAAACACTAACATCCTTGATGGCTCTTTAACATGTTTTTGTGCTTGGCGCTTGAAAATAATAGACTTGATCTATAATTAGAGTGGAAACCCCTTTACTAGTAACTGCGATTTCTCTAATCGCCAAGGCTCGCGACTGTGAACATCATTTCAACTCCCGTAATCACTCGTACCTCGTTGGTTATTCTCTAAATGTCTTCTACATAAAGGAGAATTAGCTCCCCGAGGAAAATTATGATATTCGCAAATTCGTCTGCAGCATTTCTCAATGCCTGGGCATTCATTGTCGTTGTTACATCTCATTCCATTGACTTGAGTGAACGTGGGACATAATCCTGAAATAGATGTGACACAGTATTATTATCTGGACACTATTCTTCATCTAATTGATATCATATGTGTGAGATAAAACTATGGATATATATATGCCACAGCTGAATGTACATTGTATATATAGATTTACTGGTGGTCATAAAGATTATCACCCCAGGTATGCCATACACATTAATTGTTATCCGTTATGATGGCCCTGTTATATTGAATAATATTAGTTACACGGTGTTTTGACAGGGTGTACGGGACTGTAAGACCCTTGTATATTCCGTATATTCCTTAGGCGCAGCTGAAGGAAATGCGGAATATACAAGGGTCTTACAGTCCCGTACACCCTGTCAAAACACTGTGTAACGAATTTATTACTCTTTAGATCTATTATTTGTACTTATTTCACCAATTTCTAATAAAATATATAGGCTGCATAGCTTTTTCCGTCTGTGATAAAAACTCTGCACACTGTGAAACAGCGAAAACACTGTAAAGAGTTTAACGCTCCATATCAAGGGAGATTACTCTGAAGCTAAAAAATTATCGATTTTGAATTTATTATTACCTGAAGAAAATTAGAGAGACACATGTTTTTATTGAATTAGTTTATTGACACAAACACGATAATTTGTTTTTATAGGCTGAAATTACCGTACTTGTTTGTTAAGGTAAGTTTCGATTCTGAAATTCCGAGTCGAGCAACCGTTAAACTTCAGCATTCCATCAAAGGTCAAGGTCATCCATAAGACCCTTGCAGTTAGTCACATGACCTGTCTTCACGGGTCATACGGATGGTACACCCCGGCAAATCCACCTACACGGTTTCGTATGCATTGGCTATTGACAAATGAGAATTCAACAAATTGATCTAAAAAGGATTTGAATAGCTGTAATTATAAATGGTTCTGACAATAAAACGTGTTCAAGGTCATACTTAGGCCTTTCACTCCAAAAAGGATCATTTACGAAAACAATCTGAGTTTTGCATATTTACTTGATGCTATAAAAACCGATTTTGCTCAAAATGTCAGTAGGTCACACCGATAAGGTAATGGTCAGAAGGATATTCTTGATATCAAGAGATTTCATATTAACCGTGCACCGTGTGTCCGCTCAAAGGAGGTAATTCTCCTGGGCATGCTGTCAATCGGTGGGGGCGTCTCTGAACGCCGGCAGGTTATGGTTGCTGAATAAATCCGATGTTGTTACATGCATGGGGGTCGTATCAATTCATATTGTACATTAACTTTGCATGTACATGCACTTACATAGAGCACATACATTTCTACCGGGATATTTAAGGTTTGAAACCAAACACTGACCATTTGTACAAACCGGCAGGGGAGGATCTAACTGTTTCTGCTGACTGGCGGGCCATGGCAGGCGACCAACGTCTCCTTTCAGAAAGAAATCGTCGATTGCTACTGCTATACAATGCTCGGTCATTGTCATCTTGCAACACATTTTTCCCCCATATTATCTGGCAAACATTTGCAATTAACATCAGCCCAAAACTTTCCAAACTTTTCTTAGATTTACATTTCGTTAGATCAGTAAAAGTTCTGTTTTTCCATTGAAATAAATACCGCCTCAAAACGTAACCGAACCACCTCCACCGACAACAATCATTTCTGAACCTTTCTCTTTCCAATCTGCGTACACGCACACATCCGTCACCTCGATGAAAGAGAAAACGAGACTCGTCAGTTAAACTGACGTGACGCAATCGTTATATCATGTTGAGGTGCTGAAATGATAGTGAAGAATTACATGTTTTGGCACACCCCACCTTCATTGGGAGCTGATATTTCAAAACACGCGCACGGTGACCCCAGTTTGTTTATAACAGAAATGGATTTAGCAAATGTGTTTCATGTATCTAGTGAAATATTAGCAATTTCTTAAGATTCGGTAAGGAACCTCCTTAACCATTTCCGGAGAAAGTGTAAGATCTATGATAAGCACCCTCCTGTCAAAAATGACCTGGTCGGGCAAACGTCAACGGCATTATTCTGTATATAAAGTTACAGGGGCTTGTATTGCTGAAAACAAACAGTTCCTAGGTTCAATACTACGATACGATATACCTATACTTATAAATAAAGAAAGGGATGCAACGCCAATTTTACCCCCTGTCCAATCAAGTCCAAATTTCAAAATGTAAACACACTTTGTACACCTAAAACACATTGTAGAATTAAAGCATATTGATTACTCGTTCGATTAAAACAAAAATTAACACAATCGGTCCGTTATTTCTAAAGTTATGACACTTCAAACACGATTTTTTGCTCGTCAAACTCGAGTGGGCCAAAATGGTGTCTCAGCAATACATCGACAAAAATCGAGGAAAAAGTCGATATTTCATTCCTAGCAAAAGCAATCAATCTACAAAAGAGTTTTCTACTATCACTATACATCCCTGATACATTTGTCATACTTGAACAGTTCGGGTATCTTACCGTAACAACTTTATTGAACTTTATAGTAACTACAACAATACTATGCCGCTTATGCCTCTGCTTGGACGAAGAGCATCTTTGACGTCATATCACGTGACTGCTGCCAGCCTCATTAACTCTCGGCGATATCCGGAAAACGGCTCGAACCGAAAACATTTTTTCAACATTTCTACATAAAATGTGCCATTTTAATATTTTTTTTGATATACTTTGTCTTAAACAATACTGTTGAACATATTGAAACAAAGTTTTTTTTCTAATATTCTCCTTAAACCTTTAGCCTGCTGGATTGTTTTAGGCTAACACCCACTGTCATCTGGATTAATTTCAGCTGAAGCGCCGTAAAATCAACACCGTTACGAAAATTGAAATTGATAAAAAAGTAAACAAGTATTCTAAGCAAAATTTCACACACTGATGGGGAAATCACTAGGCTGATATATTTTGTATAGTCATACCACATACAATAATAAGAAATAATCATTGAAACAGCAAAGTAGTACTTTTTTCATGAAATATATTTTTTTGTAATCTGGACGATTTATCCAGGATCGATCATTTGAAATATAAAACTAAAATATTCCAGATAAATTCACATTTTACGAATGCAGGGTTGTAACCGAATATTCACAAGGATTTTTACTGTTATCCGATTACTGTAGTTACCACGGCAATAAATTATCTAACATCGTTAGAAGTCAACATAAAACGAAGACGTTATTATTATTTGATAAATTCATCAACTTTGCTCGCACCGCTTTGACTACGATTTTCTCACAAACTACAGAACACAAAGAATCCATACTTAAGAATAAATATCAACAATAACTAAAAGTGGTATCAATAAAGTTTCAGCACTGTAGAAATTACACTTTTCGAATAGCAAGCTATTACCCATGCTGATGTCTCGGAAATCGTCTGTTTCAAATCAAAATGGCTGACTTCGGTAATTAGAACGACCACAAACAATATATTAAGAATAATTGTTTCAATAGCTACCAAAATTATCACGTGGATACAAAGAGATTCATATTCTTATACCATGTGATTTATAATGCGATAAACGTAAGCATTTCACTAACAGCACTGTGTAAACAACGGATAAAAATTCGATGCAAACAATAACCTGAGGCCGGTCAACAGAGAAAACTAATGAGCAAATGAAATTTTCTACACTGTAACACAAGCTCAGAAACGTCTAATTCGTCATCGAATAAATTGTGTATTAATTAATAAAGTATCTGTAACACATTTGTAAGGTCTGTTGGCAATAATATATGACAAAAATCCTACCTTTACTGTAAAAATGAGATCAAAATTTATTGCAGACGAAAAACTTTCATTCCGGAAATGACGTAGCAACGGAAGTCAGTTTATTATTACTTCCCTTTAGAAGCTTCAAGAAAAAATAAAATCACCAGACAAGTCCAGAAGTGCCAGAAGCAGAATACATTATTTCCTACCTCCAATTATTAAATTGTATTCGCTATTGATTCACATGTAATTACGGGACGAATACCTCAATTCAAAATTCAAAACACAAGCGGCAGACGACACAAATGGGCAGATGTGCAGATCTCAGCAGGTGCTCGAAAACGTCATGGCAGTATATATCATGAGCGATTGACAAGATGTGGGATCACACGATATCAAGAAGTATATATAAATTGAGAGTCGAAAACATTGTTTTCATTTTTGATTAGGGTTATTAATATTGATACTAAAGGATGTTTATAATTTTAAGATTGTAAATTCAGATATAAAAGAAACAATACTTAGGCTACATAGTACATTGTGCGCATAGTTTAATTTATCTGACATATTTATAAACGTAATGTATGTTACTATATATAATTAGTAAATAAAGAATAAAAGAAGAACTATAAATCAAAAGCATCTAATTATATTAATTTCCAAATGGAGTATTATAATTGTCGACAAACGATAACTAAGTGGAAACCACATTGGGGATTTCCATTCTCAGCCAATCAGAAAATAGAACGTTCCTCCTGATCAGAGTTTCCCCATAAGGTATTGGTTGGTAATCTATAGATTTAATATAGACATATAAGTGTACTAACGGAACATAATCACAATCAGACATAAGTTTGTTAAGCTATGGTTTGTTTACGAGTGTAAGCGATCCCTTTGAAAAAAGTTTTAAAAATTAATGTCGTGTACCGTTTGTCACACATGTAATGGGTCATGCGGGTTTGGATATTAGGAGCACAACTAAATTATTTTTTAAACGTAAACAATACTAAATTTACTACAAGGACTGTAAATTAAATATGACAATGAACACTTGTCAATTTAGATATGAACACGTGTTAATATTTAAACAAATGTCAAAAACAAAACTATATCATTTATATGACGCAAATAGTAAGCCTAACGAATATTTGAGCAATTCTATCAAAGTGTTGAGGCAAAAAAGACAATACCTTATGGGGGAAAAAATCTGATTTAGCTGACAAGTGTTGAAGAAAGATATCCCATCAATTTCCTTGATTCTACACTGTCAAGTGAGTACCTGCACACAAAGTAGACCTCTTGAAGGTCGAGTGTCATTTCATCTCTTTCACTGGAGTACGGAATCTCTCGAAGGCCGCCGGACTGGACTGGACTACCGCAGATTAGTTATATTTTGGACAAAAAGTCAAGATTTGGTAACAGTTCATCCTTTATTTCAATGTGTAGCAAATAAAAATGCCAGTCGAAATTAAGTATGAGAATGTTGATGGATTCAAGTTGGTAGGCCTATGTCACAAATCATTTACAAAAACTCTCACCTACAAGAGGCGGTTGATGACGGTACCTGCAACAGACAAGTGCAAGAGTGAAATAAACTGATGTTTAATATTTTTCAAGTAATTTGCCTCCAACATTTATAAATACAAATTCACATTTCTCATGTAATTAGGCCTACAGTAGGCCTACGTGGCAGTTATATTCGTACAGTGTCGTATTTCCATAGACTTGCATGTTAATTTACGCTGGGATAAATGATTTTCATGAAATAAGTTCTGTTTAAATCAATGTTAAACTTTTCATCTTGATTTGAAATCATCTCAGCTTGAAGAAAATAATTTAAATTAAATTTTCGGACGATAATTAACTAATGTCATCCAATTTACCTACATGTGTACGTTAGATAAAAACGTTTCCCTTAGACCGTCATGTTAAATGTTTTCACAACTACGTATATATGTTGATCAAAGTTCTGCCATTCCCAAGATAGTAAACGGAAAATTAAACTTAAATGATGAGGTTGTAACCAAGTCGATTCCCCACAAACCTGATAAATGTGAATAGAATCGGACACAAATCGTATCTATGGAAATTATTTATCCCAGATTAAATTAACATGCACGTCTATGAAAATAACGTCACCGGCACGGCACTGTACTTTACGATTTTTTGTCTACACGCTATCGACACATCAAATAATTCTTGCGCGATCTGATGCACCAAATACTGGGCTTTGTAACTGGGTCACTATTAGCTGACAGGATATTATAAAGTATTTTATAATAATTTTTTCAAGCGAATATTTTATCATTTTGGTGGGCCAGGCAAATGGCTTACATGAGCAATGTGCTAATATTTTTGGCTTTGAAAAATCATATCCTTGTTATTATCCGTTCGATTTTTACGTTTGATGGCTTGTTTTAAAGACAAATGTATTGGCTTTGCCGTGATATATAACATTGAATGATAATATGATGACAACATTCTGAAATATAATTTCAAACGGACATGGGGTGTTGACCCCGTTACATCCCTTTACTTTTTTATAGTATATGGGGCTGGATCGTCGACTTCATATTCGTTATAATCGCTAGTTTCGACAATACAAGCCCCTGTGATCGTACTGGAGATAGTCTAACGATAATTGCGATATGCTACTTGCCTCCAGTATTAAAAAACAAGAAAACAAACAGTACAAATATTTTTCCTGAATGATAGTTTTTAAAATAGAAAACAAATATGTTTATATAAAACAATAGACCAAGAATGACCGACAGAGTGTTGCTATCATAAACATTAGTTTTCCCGGAATAGCATTGACAGTAACTTGTTTACAATCGCGCGACCTGCTAACGGTTGTCTTTGGGTCCGAGTGTCATTACTCAAGAACTAACATATTTTTAAATAAGCCAATTGTGTGTTCACCACTACGAAAATGTTAATGCAGCATGTGTGTATTAGGATATTCCGATCAAGTGCCATGAATCGGATACTGAACTTGAACATCGAAACTGTGTTTGATCGAAATCCGCCATCAGTGCATGAAAGTACGTAATGGCGTCATGCTGTTTATCGGCAATTTGTAGGTAGATTTTTCAAGATGATCTGTAGGCCTAATTGTAATGCAAGTTTTAGCCACAACAAGATATATAAATGTCAGTTATTTTTTTATCTTTGGAATCCGTGATCATGATCAAATTTAAAGGATTTTTTAGATGATGTTGTTGTGATGACATTGTTTGTTCAGTCTAGGCCTAACGGTTTCTAACTGCAGCAAGATGAAGGAAACTCACGATTTGACAGCTCAATTTTGCCTTGATAAAACATTGCAACGATATTATTATGAATCAAACTGACTAAGATTGTTTATCGTGTACATTGAATAAACACAGTTATGAATTGTCACTGCGTCAGATTTACTTTATTTATCATTGTTTGGAAACCGTCGTCTCTCCAACTTCTTCACATGTGACAATTTTCACCGGAAGTTTTCTCTCGCATCGACTGAATTTTTCCGTGGAGCCGTGTAACATGAATAAACACTTTTATTACAAGTATTACATATCACTGTTGTGGATTTTTAATGTAGACCCTTTCTGTTGCATTTATATCGAAAATTCAGTTGTTGGATAGATGTAATTGTCTGTTTTGATCGGCTTTCTGCGCGTGGTGGGGCCACTATAGTGGCCTACAGATGACAGGGGAGTGCAGTGATGGGCCACAAATGAGGCCTAGAGCAGGCTGGATCTTAAGACCTTGTGGCACGAAATCTACTGAACCTGTTCGTATATCGCTAGATGCATTATTTCACAAAGCTTACTTCTCGGAACAAGGTCGATGTTTAATTAGACTGTGTGCAACAGTCCCTAGAAAGTTGACTTATTGTGTTCAGACTCCTTTGCAAATCGAGTTATACATTGTAGATGTGATGATTCTCTGGCTCCAAATAAGGACCGCAGGGACCACGCCCTAAATACTTATTTTATCGGCTTCTCCGGTACGAAAAAGCTTGAAATGTGTTAACCCTCTGACAAATACTGTTAGAATCATCAAGTGTATTGTTCAAAACCTGACTGAACTGCAGAACCAATGACTCAATTTGAAGTGGTAATATGCGGCGAGTTAGCATGTCTGCTTAGTAACCTTTGCTTGTTTCATGTGTAAGACATCCCAATGGATTTCAACTTACAACTCGAACCATCAACAGCTTACAAAATGTTAACATTACAGCTGTTTTTTCTACCACGAATAACAAGTCATCAACAATTTGCATCGATCAATAGCAACAGTATAGTTTGTTGTAAATGTCGTTTCAAGCTAAAACTACACTGTCGGCCAAAAGAAACGCCTACCAGATATCTTATCTGATTTCGTAAAAACTACAATGAACAGTTTAGCAAAATTAAAGAATAATGAAGAATATAATTTAATTTCAGAAAAGAATGGCGATTGTTGAAATGAAATAACAGAAATTATTCAGTTTTGGATAAGTGCTTGATCAGAAAAACATTTGAAACAGATTTTCAAACAACCACGAGCAACAATGCAGGCACGCATTAAGTAAATTAAATTAAAGTAGTGATTACGTTACAGATGTACGTGGTAATGGTGAGCCGGAAATAGCAGTCTTCATTGGGCATGGTTTTCATGAATGTTATTGACTCGAATAACAGTTTTTCCACGATTTCAATGGACTTTCATATTAATTATTGTTTCAGCATAACGTGGAAACTATCATTAAATATATTTCAGAAATCATTTCATCTTTTTAAGAAAAATCAAGTAGGCGTTTCTATTGGCCGACAGTGTGCACTAGTC
Source organism: Gibbula magus (assembly GCA_936450465.1). Classification (NCBI taxonomy): domain Eukaryota; kingdom Metazoa; phylum Mollusca; class Gastropoda; order Trochida; family Trochidae; genus Gibbula; species Gibbula magus. The sequence goes on along the minus strand of OW388293.1, from coordinate 15,961,846 downwards.
TATCTATATACATGGCGTGTTAAATGTCCCTTGATTAAAAACGTTGTTGTCGTATGGAACTAGACGAAGTAGATGAACATATTGTCAATAATTCTAAGATGCCTAGCGGTTAGAACAATCGAAAAAAGGTACTTTATCAGACAATAAAGGTATAGTCGAATGACGTTCCCGCTGTTCCACGCCGCTCCCTCGTGATCAAGTGTGCCCATGGTAACCTAACGTCGATTCGCCTCAGCCGTCTGAACTCTTACATCGCAACCAATAAAGTGTGTACTCCTTTCCATGGTTTGCAACTTCTGCAGTCTGTCAAAATTAGCGGTGGGACAATGAACATCAACTTTTATGATAGCAACAAACTTTTGAATTAGACAAATTACGTTCCACCACCATGCTTAGACTGGATCAAACTCTACCCACAATTCTAAATTGAAATGTTAGTCACGTGATCTTAGTCTATCTTAGGGGGTGGGTTTTACACGTGGAATAGCCGTCCGTTGGCCCTGTTCATGGATTATTAATATAAAGAATGTAAACACATTTTTATTTCCAAATTATTGGAAGCAGAATGTTACCTGAATCTAATCATTTGGCATCTTAGAAAAGAAATAAAGTTCGCTGTAATCCAATGTTTTTGTGATAAAGTATAGTTTTGCCCTGAACTATTATAACGTCAAACGTCCTCGTGCATTAACACATGTTACATCGTTATTTTAGTAAATATCAATATGTATCAATGAAAAGTGTTTACGATTGAAAAAAAAGTTAAATGCTTTGATATCACGGATCGTGTCTAACTCTTTTCTGACGATATTTTAAAAATAATTTTGATGATGAAATAACTGGATGACAGTTTTTAAATGTTGGTAAAATGTCAAATGTATACGTCTTCTTGACCAGTGCAGTGTGTATTTCTATGTCATACTGTGTATTGCAAAAAAAGGTTTCAAACTTACCACTTGGAGGATAATGTGCATGGTTATTACTTCTCTTTAAAGAGGGTCCTATCTTCCAACACGAAATAATAACTCAACACCCATATACAGGTACTTCTTCAAATCAAGGAGTACAAAGAGATTTTATGTACATCAAATATGACAAAATTGTCTCACATGATCTCACTTAATGTCAATGTCAATGAGGTTTGCCCCCCAAGAATATCAAGTAAATGTCACTAATAGTTTTTCAAATGTTTTAACACGTACTTACATATACTTACTTATATATACTTACACTCAACTTTCAACCCAATCTTTGATCCTTTGATTCACAAAATAAAGGACAAATTCTGTATTAAAAAACACTGTCCCTCATTCAACAGGTTGCATGTAACAACAAGAAAAGCCTTCAAAAAGGCATACTTGGAAAAATCCTGGATATGGCTAGAACACATTATGAAAACGATGTGGATACCAATGTATAAAGTAAAATGGAGCCTGCATTGTGGTCTTTTTGGGATAAAAGCTTCAATTACTAATCAAACAATTAATTGTTTTGAAATGTAAAGTAATGTAAACATTTAATACATTAATTATTCATAAAAATATCGAATATATATGATGTATCATTTGAAAATAAAAATAAATAAATTATACTTCCCCGAGTCACTTAAAAACATGTTGAATTGTATTATGAATTCAATTAAAATATAGTTGAGAGTTTGTCATTGCAAAATTCCAGAAATATTAGTGAGAATATGTAGGCCTAAACATATTTAAAAAAGCAAATTCAGCAGTCAACCATTTGTTCAAACTTTGCTAATTTAAAGTATACCTAATCGATTGATTATGAAGCAAATGTTTTTATTACAAATCCCCATTGTATACCATTCTCATGCATGTTAATCTCCCTGATTGAGTTTTCTCACCATTGTTTTGTTTGCCATATAAATGTACAATATTTTGTTATTTCCTTACATTCCACCTGGTGAAGGAGTGAGTATGTACTCCGAAACATCGTGTATTTCACATTAAAGAAGTTGTTATCCAGGAAATCTTCATGTTCTTGTGTAAAGTAACTTAATGCTTGTCCCAAATACACTCAACCGCAAAAGAAACGTCACCACATTTCCAACAATCTAGAATTCGAAATACTGCGGCCGGAGAAATTAAACTTTTATCGCATTTTATAGGGACATGATTTGTAAAGAGGAACCCTCAACGTCATATATAGAGGATATTATATGAGTGTCTATGTCATACTAGTGTACGAGTGCCTGCCTGAATATTAGTATTTCCCGAGCGAGAGCGAGGGATATACCGATATTCAGGCACGAGTGTCGTAAACATAGTATGGCATAGACACGAATATAATATTCTGTTTATTACCGAAGTCGTGAAATTAATGGAAACACGCTAAAATCCACTTTCAACCATAGGCTGGCGACCCGCCGTCGCGCATTTAGAACGCAACGTCTTAGACGAAACGTGACGTCATAGCATTGTTTATGACGTCACGTCACCATGACAAAGTGATATGTTGCCCTAGGGCATCGTATGAAAAATATGAACCCCGATATGATTGCCCCCGTAGATAATAAATCAGAATATTATTCTTTTATTTTTTTATTTGTTCAAGTACACTTCGGGTGTTGAAATCGCTTTTTCAAAATGGTTTTTGGCCAGAATATTTGGCATTTAAATTAAAAATTCAGAAAATGTAGAACATCAATTAATAATTGTTAATAATTGATGTAGTCGACAAAAATAATCTTCTGCGACTTAAATTTGTTGATGCGTCTTTACTGTATGACATAATAAAACAATTCAAAATGCCATTTCTGAGACTCCAATCTCGGTTAGTTAAGGAGATGAGAAAACGGCGATTTTTAAAACGGGTGTTTCTCAGAAATTTGTACAGATAATGTTTTTCAAATTTCAAATTTAGTTTGTTGGCCTCTTGAGACATGATGTTTCTCTATTTCAGTCGTGTTAATCGCTCGTGGATTGAATTATCTTGTACTTTGTATGGTGACGTTTCTTTTGTGGTTGAGTGTACATACTATGCACGTATGAACCATGAATAGTTGTATAAAGCATATATAACAGAAGTTTCACTTGTTCAAGAGCTGTAATAATCACTTACTGTCATTCTATGGGCTAGATATAAATGTCATTCAAAATACTTGCCACTAGCATTTTCTTTGTTATAATGAATATTTCAACATAGATTTAGCTCATGTCGTGATGATAATGACAGCTGAAAAACTATATAGAGAATAGTGTAAGCTATAATAATTGTCATCAAATAAATATACTGTCGGCCAAAAGAAACGCCTACCAGATATCTCAGATTTCGTATAATGAGCACTTTAGCAATATTACAGCATTATGAAGTTGCACCGTTTCTGCAAAATATATAAAATGTACGAAATTGTTCAGTTTTCGACCAGTGCTTGATCAGAAAAACATTTGAAACATATTTTTATACAACAACGAGCAACACTACAGGCACACATTCGCAATAAAGTGGTGATGACACAACAGATGTACATAGTTACGGTGCACAATTGAATCAACCAGGAATAGCAGACTGAGTCTTAATTGGGCGTGGTGTTGAATGTTATTGACTCGAGTCACAGTTTTTCTACAATTTCAATGGACTTTCATATTGATTATTGTATCAGCATTACTATTAAGTATTTTAAGGAAGTGTGCAGTGAATTCTTGATCGCAACAATATGGCAAAAACTATCACCAAACCAATGCTCAAAGATATTATTTGATGTAGTTAAGCATGAAAACTCATTTAAAATATTAAGGAAGTAAAAATACAGATAGTTTAAAAATGCCGTGTTTCATATATAAATGAAGCAAACATCTGAACATAGTACGATATGACTGATCCGGCACAACTTGAAACAACTTTTGCAGATATTCAACAGTTTTATTTATTTCCATCTCAAAAGATATAAACACTGATTGTAATCAGTTGAATTTAATTTGAAAGAACAATACCCATTTGATGGTAAGTACGCATACATAAGTAAGTATGTTAGTACATATTTAAACATTTGAAAAAACTATGAGTGACATTTATTAGATATGTTTTTCTGCGAATACACCTTTGACATGAACATTAAGTGAGAAAACGTGAGACATTTTTTTTCTTATTTGGTGTTCCCTGAATGTGGATGAAACAATGAGTGATTGTAATATTATTATATAATTAAGAATATCAAGAACAGACGGAAATTAAGGAGATACAGAGTGCAGATACAGGTGATAGAAATGACTCTTTGTACTCGATGATTTGAATAAGTACTGGTATAAAGGTTTGAGTTATTATTTCGTGTTGGAAGATAGGACCCCTTCAAGGAGAAGTAATAACCATGCACGTTATCCTCCAAGTGGTAAGTTTGAAACCTTTTTTTCAAACTCACTGTATTGCATAACACTACCTATGAAAACAGATTATAAGGTTTTCTTATAATTTTTTAAATAAATTTTAAACACACTTGATTGATGTCCGGATTTTATGAACACTTCTTACTTCAAATAACGAGGGAAATATTATAAATAATTTCTAAAAATTCTGTACTATACTTCTTTTCACACACATGTTTACAAAAAATATGAACATTCGTTCCTTGGCTATAATCTCGTCGAGTGTTCCCGTCCACCAGTCCTGTACACTGTGACACCTCCTGAAGAACGCTTATATTAGTTATGACTGCCACATAATGGGTTTATACGTCTCAGAGAATCAATGAGGAGGTGTTGTTTGGCATTTGTAAATGCATAAGGTGGCAATACTCGCTACTGAAAACAACAACTGACATTTCTGTGACTTGTTAATTTGTTTTCTCCTCTTATTGGCGCCTTTTGTAAACACAATAAACCGTTTGTGACATCCTCGTTTAGTCAAAGGTTATTTTCATCGATCATGACAAAGTAATCATAACCTCAATACCTGATCCAGGTGTCCTTATAAATTTCAAAATACGATTGTGTAGTTTTTATTTTCGAAAATAACATTTTAGCAAGTTTTCACATGTAATATCATTTTTCTGAAACAAGCCAATATCATTGAAATGTCTTTAAAAAGTTCATCAAACATGCAATGAAGTTAAACAAACTGCAATCATTCCTTAGTTGAGAGAATTCCTCCTGTGATTATCAACAAAGTTTAGGTAAATAACAGTACAAACATAACCACGTAATAAGGACGCTTCATATTCTCATATTTATTGTGTAACGTAAATTAATGCTTGTCCCGAGTACAAACAGTGTACGAGTACGCCGTGTTTAGGTTTATAAACTAATTAACCATCTATAACTGAAGTTCCACTTTTCATTAGCTGTAATGATCAGTTATTCAAATCAACGAGTAAACAGTCAGTTCTTTTCTGTCACCTGTATTTGTACTTCGTATTTACTTTATTTCTGTTTTTCCATGATCTTCTTATTAACCTTCATGCACTCATTCGTTCATCAACATCCATGGAACATCAAATAAGAAAAAAATGTCTCACGATTTCTCACTTAATGCCAATGTCAATGAGGTATCTGTAGAAAGAAAACAATATCTAATGAATGTCACTAATAGGTTTTTCAAATGTTTAATATTTGTACTCACATACTTTCTTATGTATGCGTACTTACCATCAAACTTACTTTTCATCAAACCAGTACTGTTCTTTCCAATTAAATTACTTTGGTTCCACTCATTGTTTACATGCTTTGAGATGGAAATAAATAAATAAGTTAAATATCTGCAAAAGTTGTTTCAAGTTGTTTCAGATAAGATGTCTTAATCAGTCATTGTACTCGATGTGATCACGTCAGATGTTTGTTCCACTGTATGTTTGAAACTAACTGATTGCGTTTTAATGCATAACTGCAACAAATATAAGCTTTGAGCATTGGTTTGGTGATGGTTTTTGCTAAATTATTTGATGAATAATTCACGGCACACTCAGTGTATGTATTTCATGAAGAATTAGTATAGCATCCACTCATCTATAAATATTAATATTCAACTGACATTATCCACACGACACGAGCTAACTTTATGTATAAATATTCCTTATAACAAAAATAATGCTAGTGGCAAGTAATTTGATTGGCATTTATATCTCGCCCATAGAATGACATTTTAAAAGTACTTGACAAGGTGTTGAGTTATTATTCCGTGCTATTTCGTGTCCCTCTTCAAGGAGAAGTTATAACCATGCACGTTATCCTCCAAGTGGTAAGTTTGAAATCTTTTTGAAACACATTGTCTCGCACAAAAATGATTTATATATTTATATATTTGACTGTACCATCAATGCTGGCGATAGTTGCCTTACTCTGAGGGCGTGGGTTCGAATCCCGCATGGGACTCGGCCCGAAAAAGTACAATAATTTGTACTATTGAAGGTAGTGTTATCCCAAAATATAACCATGTTATATTTCTTCACTGTCTAAATGGCAAGTATTTCTAATCATTCCTTGGATATAATCACTTCGAATGTTCCCGTCCACTGGTCCTTTACACTGTGTGATACCTCCTTAACCGATGCTTACATCTGTACATGTTAAACGTCTAAACGGTATTTGTACAGCATTCAAGCAACCGATCACACACTTTATGTGCCCCGAGTATATTTCTTTCGTATGCAGTGAAACTCGCGTCCTGCTCACCTGTGACTGTTACCTTGGCTACATACCAAGTGGTCAGATGGTCAGAGTGTGTTTACAAGAACATAGTGCGGGTCGGGCCAGTTCACTGATTAATTAGGGGTGATCAGTACTGCTCAGCCAATTAGTGTTGTAATAGATTCTGTCTTTTGGGAATTCTGTCTTTTGGGAATTCTGTCTTATGGCACTGAACCGGTGAACCAGGTAGTAAATCACGCTTACGTTGATTGTCGGACGAATGTTGTTGCAATGCGTATGCAAGATAGATACCGATTGTTTAGTGCAGAAATGTACCAAGTGCATATTTCCTCATTTTGAGAAAACCGGAGTTTTAGTTTTTACTATTCATATCTCTAGTATAATGTTAACATTATCACTTCAATGATTTTAAATCAAGGTGGTTTTGAAAAATAAAATGTTTTATTGTCTCTGGCAAATACACCATAGTTTCTGAATTATTTTAATTATTGCAGATGGTACTGCCGTTTTGTTCAATCATTTGGGGCAGAAAGTTATCCAGTGGCACTTAGCCCCTTTCTACACTGACATTAAATTTCACCACTGTCTCATTGCGAATCACAATGCTGTAACTGTGCTGTTTACTACTATTCTGTTCGAGTGCTGTAAGGTATTAACTGACGCTAAATTCGTTCTGCACAAATGATTTCTGAATTATTCACTTGGAACCGTTTTACATAATTAACTATTTCAGTGACAACTGGAGAACACGAAGAACAATCAGCAAACACTAACTTCTAGAAAGGTGAAAATGTGCCAAAATGCGCTCGGTACCTTTGTGCACCAAGTCAACGATATATACGTCTTTATTTTTTAAACCGATATATTATATTACAGACAGACAGACAGACAGATTTAGTTTATTATAGTGTCACAAGTTAAGTATACAGAGTTAAAAACATATGTAAGAGTCATAAAAGATACTTAACAAACAGCCATTTTTTGGCTTACGAGACACTTTACATTATAAAGGCTAAAATATATTATTTACATAAAACATACAGGTAAAAAGGTATAAAAAGTAGAATTTATAAAAATAATTGCCGTCTAAAATACATATTTTTAATAGAAATGCACATGGATTTAATACGTTTGGATTATTTTCCATGAACATTTTTGTAAAAAGATCCAAGCGGTAATTTGCATTGTAAAAGTCTACATTAAGATTACTTCTAAGATCTTCATAAAAATAACATTCTGTAATAAAATGGACTTCTGTTTCAATGCTATTGCAGAATAAACACAATCTCTACTCCAATGGGGTGGGGGGTCTGCTGTGACGACCTGTCTCTACATGTAAGGGGAGACTTCCACATCGTAGTCGAGCAACATACTTTCTTACATTTCTTGAGAGAACAGTTTGCAAATAGAGTTCAGGGACCAGATCTTTCTTGAATAAACGGTAGTGGCGTAATTTATTTCCATGCTGAGGGTTTCCCTTGTCATTCCCTAAGTCTGAAAACCAGTTCAATTCGTCGAATTTCCTCATTTCCTTCTTCATAGTTGATATGATGTGTTGAAGCGTGTCCTGAGATAGTATTAAATCCTGTATGTTGTATTCCTTGGTTATTTTTATAACAGTGTTAAATAACGTTTTTTTCTTTTTTTACTGTATTCTAAAACTTTGCGGAGCAGTCTGTCATCCTCGATTCTATGGAGTTTTATGAACCATCTGAAGCATTCGATTCGCTGTTTAGTAAGACACGAGGACCATCCCATCTCGCCTCTAACTGCACAATTTGACGTAGTACGGGGGACACCGAGGACAAATCTACAGGCCTTGTTTTGTATATTGTTTATCTCCCTGTGGTTGTAAAGTCCCCAGATTGGCGCTCCATAGAGTAAAATCGGCTGAACTGTTGATTCGTAAAGCTTTGTGAAAACGCTGTAAGCCATGTCACCACACTTGTAATATTTAGATATCAGTAGAGATAAGGCACGTCCAGCACTTTTAGCAATTTCACGAATTGTGTACTTCATATCCAGGTGTTCCTCAAACCATAATCCAAGATATTTATAGGCATTGGTATAGTCTACGGTCTTCTCTTTCTCTGGATTAACGTTAAGACGCCATTTTGAACACCAGTGTGTAACAACATCCAACATCCGTTATCTTCTGTTGGGGCTAGAAGTACCACATCGTCAGCATAGAGAAGAATTGACACACATACGTCGTCTACCATGATTCCATCGTCGAGGCTGTTGATATCATCTGCTAGATCATTGACGTACAATGCAAATAGCGTGGGAGACATAAGACATCCTTGCTTTACTCCTTTAGGTACGTCGAAAAACGGGGTTAATAGGTTATTCACTCGAACTGCGGCTTTTACGTAATCAAACAATAACTGGATTGTATTGAACATCTTGCCATTTATACCCGCTTTCCGCAATTTAAACCAAAGGCACGACCTATCAACACTGTCGAATGCCTTTTTAAAGTCAATAAAACATGTGAATGTATGTTGTTTGGCATCCAGTCTAGCCTTAACTAGTGAATATAGAGTAAACATGTGGTCGAAACAACTTCTCTTCTTGCGAAAACCATTCTGTTCTTCCGCGATATACTCATTTGATTCCAGCCAACATCTGAGTCTTTGATTAAGTATATCACAATATACTTTGCAGGGTACAGATATGAGACTTATACCTCGGTACGTGGACGGTATGCGAGCGTTGGTATCTGCCTTCACGATAGGGTGGACGACACTACTTTTCCATTTATCAGGAACAATACCTTTCTCAAAACATGTTGTAAAAAGCTTGTACAGTATGTCTACACATTGTTCATTTTTTTAACACTTCTGCTGTTATACAGTCAATTCCCGAAGCTTTCCTCAACTTAGCCCTCTGTACGGCCTCATGTACTTCCTCCCTAGTAATGGGTTCATTCAGAGTCGTATCTTCATCTGTAAGGTTATCGACAGCAGCAAGTCTCTGTAGCTCTATCTCGACTTCCTTCAGGTGCTCGTTGTCGAATCCATCGTTGGTAGTGGAATATATCAACTCGTCTGATCTCCACTTATTTAATACTATATAATACTGTGTACTTATATCGCGCTAGCCTCCATACACCAAGTGCATGCTCAAAGCGCTACAGACATTATTACCCTGGTATAAGGACCAACATCGTTCCTTTTTTTTTCATTCTCAACTCCCTTTGGAGTATGCAACCTGGGCTGCCAATTACGGCGCTCCAAGGTTATCTGTCACATTGCCTGCACTTCCAAACCAGGTACTCAATTGTACTGCTGAGTGAACAGAGGCACATTTCGAATAAAGTCCCTTGCCCAAGGTGACACCACGAGCCTCTCAACTCATGTCTCAGTGTGGGGCAGGGAATGACCCTTCAAACTCTCAGTTTTCATTCAGCAATGAGGCGGGTAACCCACCCATCCAGCGAGCCACGCACGTTGTTCCTGAACTTAACTGATAGCGGTCGACTGAGCTATGCACAGGACCACGTGCCACCACGGACTGCAGCTGTATGAGATTGTAGAGTTCCATCTTCTGACGTTACTTCCATTGGCAAAAATGCTTTCCTTTCACTTCCGATTCCAATTTTACCGATCTCCTTCCAAAAATTCCGATCATTTGATTCAAGTTTGTCAAGTAGATTCTGTTGCTTTGAAAGCTGATATCGCCTTTTCAATTTTCTGTTCAGTCTATCAAACCTCTTTCGATTTTCACAGTATATTTGCTTGAGACGACGTTTTACATCTGCTTTGCCAGTGCATTTTAACCACTCGCGTTCACTTTCTGACACTTTCTTCCACTGCTCTTGAAGATCGTCACACCAATACGGTTTACGGAAACTTTTCTTTCGATGGTCAATGTTTTGACGTATTGTAGGTAACTTATCTTCCATTTCATTGTGCAACATAGTTTCAAATTCGTGGTATGCGCCATTAACATCGTCGTTGTCAAGCAAGCAACTCTCAATCTTGGTAATGGTAGCACGTATAGCTGCTGAAGTGTTATCATCAGACAGAAAGTTTACAGGCATGTCATTAACATTAAACCGTTTCTTTCCACAGGACGACGATGGTTTGTTGTATTCGTTCGGCGCTGCAGTAGAATAGAACCCAGACAGGTTGAGGGAGTGGGTTAACATTGAGTGATCCGGCAAGGACTCGGGTGCACTACCGACAAACATATCAACAATAGACGACATCTTAATAACATCAAAATCTTCACATAGTGGTAGTTGTTCATGAGGAACAAGTACATAGTCAACAACAGAGCGTCCATTTTGACTAATGCACGTGAAGTCATTATTTACACAGTTCCTCCCGTTTAACATACAGAAATTGACATCAACCAGAAAATCTGTTAAATATTTTCCATAAAGATTTCAGTGTTGTCGACTATATTCCGTAAAGGTACTCTGTCCACTCCTTCAACAAAGTCCGAGTTGTCTCCCGTCCTCGCGTTGAAATCCCCACATACTTGAACGATACCCTGAGTTTGGTATGAGTATACTAGATGCAGCAGAGTGTCGAGTATTACAGTAGTGAGACTGGTGTCCAGTGCATGCCGTTAAATTGTTACCTACTTGCCACTACCGCCAGTGACAATGAATTTGTTCTTATATTAATAGAAATTATTACGCGAGGAAGTGTGTCATATGACTTTTATGAAACGATTGTTGGATATTTGAGAATGAACGTTATACACACATTTGCACGAGCTTTCTAAATGTCATATGACACACTTTCGAGTGAAATAATGTTTTTATTACCCATTCTATTCCCTTTGAATCTCGTACAAATAGTCAAGAAACGGCTCATTTCTCTTGCTACGCCAATCCACAGTGATGCCACGAATAATTGTTTTATGACGTGACAGACGGCGAAATACGGGAAGTCGCGGTGAAACAGTGGTTGCGAGGCAAACGTGATATGTGTAGATGTACTAATATACTTAAAATATACTTACGTCAATCCTGTCCCGTTCTCCCAGGTAAATACCTTTTACCGCCTTTGATGTACGATGTATTTGCAATGTTCTGTGATTTGCACTTTTGATGGTACAGGTGTGTCTGACTGGCAGATTAGCAATCACTTATTCAGTTTATTGATTAGCAATCAGTTATTCAGTTTATTGATTAGCAATCAGTTATTCAGTTTATTGATTAGCAATCAGTTATTCAGTTTATTGATTAGCAATCAGTTATTCAGTTTATTGATTAGCAATCAGTTATTCAGTTTATTGATTAGCAATCAGTTATTCGGTTTATTAATTAGCAATACCTCGTATGTTCATGTGATTAATTTTCGACTTTGTAATGGCATGGCGTTCTGTTTGACCATTTCAGTTATGTTAATATTATTTGAGTAGCTTTGTTCTCACAGAAGTTAGATGTTTAGCTCAGTGACACAGATGTATCCATATCCTTCGACAAAATCGACTTCAGCGATTCATGTACTAACATTCGTAATTGTTACATTCTGCAACTATTGATGATAAAGAATTTAACACACAGACGTAGATGCCATTTTATCATTTTTAACTTGTGTTGTAAAACAATATGCAAGCATACATGTATGCCTGCATGGGTCTTAATCCTTATGTATCACATGACACGTAAATAATCCTGAAATATATCTGTAGTTTGTTCCATCATAATTAAACAAATCAAATATCGAAACTGGCATACTTTTGTTTATCTCTTTCAGATATCTATTTGCATTGTCCTTGTTAAAGGTAAATAGGAACAGTTCAAATCACTGAACATTTGATATCTTAAATACGTCTTGTCTGAAACTCTTATATATATATATATATATATATATATATATATATATATATATATATATATATATATATATATATATATATATATATATATGTTATGCTTTTCATATCTAAAATATTATTTGTCAAAGACTAATGGAGTAATTTTTATCTAGATGAACTTGTCGTGCCTATTATAAATATTGATAATATATGACCTTTACTTTAAGCAACTTTCATTTGAATACATGTACATTTTCCAGGACAAGATTTCCCGCCATGCCCTGCCGGGTCCCCAGTTCCCGCTGTGTGTGGAAACTTCTGTTCCAGTAACGTCGAATGCGGTAGTAACTCATTTTGCTGTAGGGGCAGCTCATGTACTGTCATCTGTAGACCTAGACCAGGTAAATGTAGTAGAACAGCAGGTGAAGCTGTAATAGCATGTATCTACACTCAACGAAAAGAAACGTCACCATACAAAATACAAGATAATTCAATCGGCGCGTAATAAAGGCTACTGAAACAGAGAGACATCATGTCTCCATGGAGCAGAAGCCAACTTAACAATATTTTCAAAATTTCAAAACATTATCTGTTCATATTTATGTGAACCCCACAATGTAAGAAATCATCGTTTTGAATCACAATAACTGGGCGAGATATGGGAGTCAAAAACGGCTTTTTTGGCTTGTTTTATGACGTCCTACAGTAAAGACAAGTCAACAAATTCAAGTCCAAAAAGGTTATTTATGTCGATAACATCTTTTATTAATTCAGTTTCTACATTTTATGAATTGTTGAGTTAAATGCCAAACATCCTGGCCAAACTAACATTTTAAAAAAGCGATTTCAACATCTCAAGTGAACTTGAACAGACATGAAAATAAAAGTATTACACCCTGAGGTTTGAAATTGTGGGTACCTCTTAACAAATAATGTCCCTATGAAAATCATTAAAAATCGTCTTTCTCCTGCAGCAGTATTTCGTTTTTCACAACTTCGAAAATGTGGTGACGTTTCTTTTGCGGTTGAGTGTATTTGTTTATTGCTAAATGTGTTCATATACGTTTAGACTTTCAATGGCATGTATTAAGATGGTTAGATGAAGGAGAGCGAGTTCTGTGGATAAACAACTTCTTTATTACAGGAGTGCGATGTTTCGATGTCGATGCTAAAACCGTTATCAGGCAAATTTGCCTGATGAACTAAAAAACCAAAGCAGAGGTCATATATTTTGTAATAATAAATCAAACGTCAACAGAAGCATGATACAGTGTAGTTGTTGAAACTCAAAGTTATTTTCAAAATTCACTGCGAACTTGATATAACAATATCAAGCTCGTGCTGTCATTCTTAAAGTGCAATTAAAAGTGTTGCTTTAACCGTGAAAATAATGTCAATCTGTCCTTGAGAAGCTTTGTGTTTGGTGTGTAGTGAATGCGGTGAACGGATCTTGATATATCTCGCTGACAAAATACATATAAATTGACATGCCGAAAACGTAACATTTTCCCTGTGATTTTTTGGAATTATGTCAGGTCAGAAAGCTCTAAGCAACTTTTTGTCTCCTCTCGGTAAATATTTGTGTACGATAGTGTTCCGATTACCAAATTCGATAATGAAGTCGTCAGAAGAAAGCAACAAATGAAAACAAAGAAGTTTACAAGTTATTCATTTTCTATTGAATAGAGTCAAACATATGTTATAATAGCTATAAATGTATATTGTAATTCGTCACCAGAGTAATTTGATGTTGATTAATTGAGCAGTAAGGCGGGAGGAAGAGCGAAATCAAAGTTGGCATACAGGTAGAATCCAATAATATAGAGTCTAAAGTATAGGAAAGGTAAGTAGTAGGTTCTAAAACATTGTTTGTGAACAATCCAGTATTTACGTGAACCTTCTGGAAGGGAGGTTACTCTGAACAACACAGTAACAGCCAGCAGGAAGGGAGGTAACTCTGAACCACTTGAACTCCTTTCACCAAAGTTTGAGTTCACAACCTTGTGACCTTACTAACACTTTTGTGACCCAAAAAGAATCAAACTTAGTAACTGAGTGTTAAAAAAGGAAAATACAATTTATTCTCATAACAATATGAAGAGAATCAAATTAAAGGTACATCAGGTGTTGTTGGGGGTAAAATATGCCAAACGGTATAAATGGTCTTACTTTATCGAGAAGTACCAACTGTTACCGAAAACTACCATTTTGATGATACTTGACGACTTAATATATTGACCATATCAAGGTAAAAGTGTCGATTTCTGATCGAAAACCGGACAATGCACCGCGTGTGGCGCGCGCCAATGAGTCAAACGTAATTTTTTAATCTTATTTAAACCAGATAAAATAAAAAATATTGGGTTGATAATGTTTAATAGGTCATATAACTACGGTGCGTGTAAATAGGACATGCACTTTCGGTTTCTGCACATGCATAATGATGTTACTCGATTTTAATTGGTAACTAGTAATTGTGATATATTTGGCGATTGGGGATGAATGTGCAAGCTTAGTAAATTTATTTGTATTGTAAAAATAAAACTTTTTGAAACACAATGGATGTACCTTTAACGGTTGTGAAAAAATATATTCCGGCGTCACATATAATAATGTGATTTCAATATACTATGCAGTTTATAGAACATGAAAACATGTCCAGATCCAGGCCCGAAACCGGGAACATGTCCACGACTGCCACCTGGTACTGTAGGAACTTGTGAAGTGGCGTGTTTTGGCGATGATTCTTGTCCGGGTACACTGAAATGCTGCAGCAACGGCTGTGGTCAAACTTGCCAAACGCCATCCACTAATGTACCAGGTAGTTGACTTTAGGTGTTGATGATGACATCTTGTTTGATAATTTAATATATTTATGTTAATGTTCTTAATTAGACACTACTTAAAGGTCGAGTATGCGATAATACAATATTTTTGTTGAAGTGGTCTGAAGTGTGCAACTGTATAAGAATTTTTTGGAAGAAAACCCAATCTCTATGGATATATTCTTCAATCAATGTGGCGCTTATGTGTGAATTATATAATATATAAGGGGCTGTAGCATTTTTTTTTTGCAAACTTGTTTTTTCCCAAAATTTCTCATTTATAATGATAGCTTGTGTCATTTAAATTTACTTAAGAGGGTAAAGCATCTTATTATTTTTCAAATACATTTCATCGACTTATTTGAGCGAAAAAACGTGCTACTGC
Organism: Gibbula magus; assembly: GCA_936450465.1. Taxonomy (NCBI): domain Eukaryota; kingdom Metazoa; phylum Mollusca; class Gastropoda; order Trochida; family Trochidae; genus Gibbula; species Gibbula magus. The sequence goes on along the minus strand of OW388293.1, from coordinate 15,946,259 downwards.
TCCTTTAAGAACGTTCTGATAAATGTCAATGCCAATGAATGATGCCAAAGTTAACAAGCAGTTTCTGAATATAAAACAAGAAATATTTGAATATCTTGAAAAATAAGCAAAGACGTGGCTCACTAATAACAAATAACATGTACGATTTAGTGGAATTAAAAAAGTGTCCTTTTCCTTGATAAATCTCACCAAAGTGCCTTTAATATATCTGTTGAATATTAAGTAACACATATCGCAGTATGTTGACAAATTAGATGTCAGAAAAAACGAGGTTGAGATTTTATTTTTATATAAAACTGCCATTTTGGTTTCTTCAGGAGTGAAGGAATTACATCATGTCGTCATGACGTGTCATATTTGTTGCCAGTAATACTATTAGTGATGATGTAAACATTACAGTATATTCATGGTCATCAATGTACTCTGTACATAGTTTTTAGTTTACAGAACGTGACAAAATGTTCCAGGTCCAGTTCCAGTCCCCAAACCAGGAACATGTCCTCGACTTCCACCTGGTACTGTAGGACCTTGTGTAGTGGAATGTACGGGTGATGTTACATGTCCGGGAAGACAAAAATGCTGCAGCAACGGCTGTGGCCAAACTTGCCAAATGCCATCTTTTAACAATAAACCAGGTATGTGTTGATGGTGTAACCTTGTTTGAAAATTGAATTTAAAGCAAATGTCTGTAAACATTAGTTCAGTCTTGTCCTATGTTGCATCCAATAGTGTACAGGTAGCTAGTAGAATTCAACTAATGCACATTATCAACATCATATAGTATCTATAGTTTACCTATGTCCTGTTGTCAAAACAAACAATTAAACAAAATAAATGGTATTGTATATAAAGTGTTGAGAAACTTTAGATAAATGTGTGGTAGTTTGATGTTGAGGACCGAGGTCTAGTTCGAAGTTAGTTGGTTTAAGTAAGATATGGTGCTCAAAGCCTCCAGTTGTTTGGCACGCGGTTCGTCTTCCACCGAACGGCCATTGACAATCCCTTAGCCAAACTAATTGAGATTTTTCGAACCATATACTTCATACATATGTATGTTCTTGAAAACACATTACTATAAGGAAAACATGCGACAATGTCATATTTTGTTTCAAGTGGTCTCAGTTTTGGAGCTTAATAATTTAGCATTTCTTTGAAGGAAACCCAATTTCTATTGATATTTTACTTTTTTATCACAATGAATGCAACGTTTCGGCGTTTCACGTTTCGGTGTAGATTCTAAACCTTTAAGTTAACAAGCCGTTTTAGATTATTAAACATTGATTTGAATATCTCGAAAAAAAAGCAAAATGGGCGTGGCTCACTCCGACCCTCCATGTGCGATCTGTCTAATCAGATAAAAAAGTACATACGGATCATAAACTCAAACTCATAGCTGCGTCGACCGAATGACTTTAAAAATCTTAGCATTTGACTTTAAAGGGTCTTGCTAAGAACATATGTCCTTCGAATATGTCTGATAAAAATAACACAAATAACTATTTTCGGATTTTTTGGGGAGCCAGTTTCAGATGAGCCAGAGGAATAATGTGAATATGATAGTATGGTGTCATATCTGTTTCAGGGAGATGTCCCCGCTTCATCATAGATGATCGTAATAATGGAAGGAGATGTTTTGCCGACTTTGTGTGTCCAGGCATTCAGAAATGCTGCAGAAGATATTGCGTCACTCCTATTACTTCTAGGGGAGATAACTCTGCTTCATGTAGACATTAAAGTGTATATTGAGATTGAATCTCGTTAATGAATTTATTTTGTTTGGAGGATTGAGCGGTAGCAACTGATTCTAACATTATCGCGCAGTCATAATAGTAGTTTAAGGATTTGAAGAGAGGCTTCACAATGCTTATTGCACAAATCAGGTAAAACATTTTACTGAGGGCAATATATTTTTGTGATAAAGGCTAGCGCACATTCGTTCAAAACTAAAAACAATGGGAGGTGAAGCCATTCGTCGGCGCTGTGAGTGTGGAAAGCTTTGATACACCACTTCTTGATATAGTTCAATACAATGTTGTTTAATGATGAAGAATTTGTTTCTTTATGAAGATTCTATCAATAGATAGGTTTTGAAATACGGCATTATGTTCATGCAACGCATTGACACGCAATGCATAAATCAAGATGGCGTCCAGTCGGCAAGATAAACATTTCTAAAAGATAGTTTCTAAATTATTATCATTCATATACATACATGACATACATATACTTCATGCCGCCTTTCGGGCTTTTCAGGACTGAGGGCAGGCTCTTCTTCGTTACACTGCTGATACAGTCTGCATTGTTCCATGTGTTAAATATGAACGACAAGTGCTTCAAAATCTATAATACGTATCCCCTCTATTTCCTCATGTAAACGCACAGTATTTATACTTTAAGTCCCATATGAAAATATACTCCGGGTGTATATATACTTACATATGTATATTTCTGCATGTAAACGGGACTATATATGTCTCTTTATAACATAATATGGTAGTTATACGTTAACAGCGTGTTGAATTCGTTTTCTTTTCGGAGTGTTTCAGATGATAGTTTTGTCACATAAATAGGCCTTGCGTTGTTTGTGATCTCAAAATAATAACGTCCGTGCACTGACCTTTGCTTGAGTAATACGAGTATGCATTTTTATAAGAATATATCAAAGTCTTTATTAGAATTAACACAATAGTGTTGTGATCCTCACATAAACCGGTTAACATTTTACACACACACACACACACACACACAAACACACACACACACACACACACACACACGACCTTTGCGTTAAAGGCGCTGTATCAAGTTGTTGGCATATTAAGTTTTCTTTGTCATTTATTATTAAAGTGGATACAATCTATTGTAACCTTAGAGAGTAAAGCCTCTCATTACACGACCAGATAAGCCATATCCATAGAAAACGGTTTTCCGTATTGAAAGAACACGATGCGACTTGTACAGCAACAGATTTGTTGAACTCTTCTGTGTGAGACGCAGGTTTGTAGGTCTCAAGTGATTTCGAGAGTTCAAACAGCAAAATGGAAGACCATTCCATCATGGTGTCATCCTTAAAACTCTTACCTGAGCGTTTAGGTGTCGCTACATCACTTGAACTGCCTTCGAACGGCCATTTTGATGTGAACATATTAAAATGGTCACTCGAAGGGAAATGGATTCGTTTGACTTAACCGAATCATGTACATTCGTTTTAGAACTCTTTAATGATTAAGGGGTGTTATTAAGCCATTGGTAACACTTATTTTCATTTTCGTGAGAACACCTCAATTCAGGAAGAACAACGTGTTACAGCACCTTTAAGAGGGAATTATCTAACGCCAGAAACGGGTTGCTCTTTTCCAAACTAAGATTCATTGATGTTATGAAGCGTTATCATAAACTACACCCTATCCTAGGCGCTCGTGACGAATAAATATATTTTTGGAAAAATGAGGAACACTAACATATTTTATGGGCGCTTCTATTTCATTTTCGTTTTCACCAACTATGTTAGGATGGTTTGTGTTTAATGAAACATTCCGCAACGGATATGGTTGGGTGAGCAGGGAGAGTAAGGCCTTGTTCACATAATGCTTCTCTCTAGTTTTTCCTGTCTTTTTAAATCATTATTATGTTGTATCCTATTATATATGATGATTGACAGTTTGAGTACTTGTACTTCTTTACAAAACATTCTTATGCAAATACATTCAAAATCACCTTTTTCCGGCAGCTGTATTTTGGTTTAATCTGTTGAAATGTTGTGACGTTTCTTTTGTTCGTTAGTGTACACGAAATGCTATAATGAAAAAATCTAATAGTTTAGACTTACATTTATTATATTAATAACTCTTATATTTTAAGTAATGATATCAACGCAACTATGCTGATTTTCCTTCCATGCACGTAGTCTCCCTCAAAAGTGTCAGTGACGCAAACTGGCCAGAATAAAAAATGCTGATCTAAGTGGAAAGTAACTTCTGTCACATGTGCACAAACCTTAACAAAATGTAGGTGACACTACATTAATTCAAAACATGTATGATATCCAGCGTACACGTGGTTTACTGAGAAATGCATTCAATGGTCTGTGAGTTTGTTTAATAACTTAGGAATAGTTGGAATGGTTGTTTTTATTTACAGTGACTGCTATGTAATATTCTTCTGTAACGTTAGTGGAGAGCGGGCACCAATCAAAAGACTAATCTTAAACATTCATCCATCTATTTAAAAAAGACATTTTCTTATAACAAAGACAATTAATACAAAGATAAAGTATCGAGCAACATTCAAATTAAAATCAAACTTTCTCTGTGATGAAGTTTTTACATAAACATTTGCATGGATGTGCTATGACGTTTTAATGATTTCAAAACGTGGTATCTGCAGGACATTGTTAAAAAGATTTGAAGGAATCCAGACTCTGAACCCTATTGTGTTTAGGAGGGGTAGCGCCTCGTCTAGGACTGCTCTAAATTACTCGACTTTTAATCATGCTATCAAACTTTGCCTTTTTAAATCCCATTCACTGCTCTCAGTCACGTTCACATGAAAGATAAAGATTAATCTTGAGGGTGTCATAAACACTAATCCAGCAGCAAAATTCCAATATAATTTACATTACAATCTAAATCGACTTCAACACAAGCTGATGTTAAATGCAGATTAATGCATCTAAAATGTTACCAAGTGTTACCAGATACGATAAAATAATAAGGTATCTGGTGTTACCAAGCGTCAACTGTGTCTTTCCCAGGTTTGAAATAAATTATAGTTTAGCCTCACTCTATTAATAATGGGTCATGGCCTAGTGCACCTTGACTCCAACCTAAATATATGGGAGCAATCAGAGGTCCCGGAGTCAACAACCTAGAATAATTAATGCCAATGTTAACACAGACTGCCATATTAAGACGAGGAAAGAACCATGTGATACCACGTCATCTAACATTTTAAGTTTTCATGTGTCCTTCTATATGTTATTTTCTATATTTTATAGATATTATAGTAAAATTACTTTAATGATAATTTAATCATCTATAATGGACTTTGATTTGAACAATATACAGACGTCGTAAAAGTTTATTATCTTTTGTAAGTCTATTGACTTTCAATACGCTCTTTTTCAACGCCTTACCTCTGATAAAGCAAGGCAATACACCTATTTAGTAATCGAGTATGTAACGCACAAACTGTTCATGTGAATTATCAAATTTAAAAAAAGCAATGAAATTTGAATAATAAGTATATGAAGCACCAGTATCTGATATACAGATGGTTGACAATTGTTACCTTTATGATATATTTATAACCTTGACACGTTTTTTTGTCCAAGGAATATAATTTTCAAGACATTTAACAATGTTGATATTATCAGGTTTACAAACCTTTACGTTCCGCATTTATTTACCTAACTTTTCTTTTTTTTAATGATTGGTTTACATGTTTGTTTTTTCACAGCGATTAACTTGCATTGTGTCGGGTCTACGATAACTTTTCTTCTTGTTAAATTTGTAAAAAAAATATACACAGTAGAATATATATAGGTGGTGCACCCAAGTTCTTTTCACCAGTAAAAGTTGTCCGATACGGAGTAGACAATGTCTCAGGAAAAGCTGATGTATGATATAACAGAAGCATTACCATTTTAAAGGGGCTGTAGCACGGTTTTTGCAATTTTTATTTTTTCAAATTTCCCGTTTATACTGATAGTTTATGTCATTTATATGAACTTTAGAGGGTAAACATCTTATTAAACAAACCAATTATCCGCAGTAGTAATTAGGGTGTTGCGTATAAAGCAAAAGTTGCATGGCGGCCATTTTATTGTGGACGCATTTTATTATTTCGAATGACAAAACTATTCATATGGCTTTACCGAACAATGTACACCATTTTAAAACTTGTTTTTACGAAGACAGAAGAGTGCTTTAAGTGACATAATTTTTCAAATACATTTCATCAATTTATTTGAGCGAAAACACGTGCTACTGCCCCTTTAACAAAGAAAATGTCATTCCCATAACGTGTCACTACTCTATGATATTTGGTGTTGGTGTCGCGGAACATGAAAATCAATACTGATTGCTGTAATGTGAGTAATTCCATTCTTTCAAGTGAACTGAAGAACCTTTAAATTCACAAAAACAAAACAATTACAAAAGTTCACTATTTGTAGCAGTATGAACCTTCAAAATCAGATTTTTTGGAAAAAGACAAGGTGCCTTTTGACAAAATCCTGTCTGTATCACTGTAATGACACCTCTAAATCATAGAGAAGTATTCGATGAAGGAACGTTAATAAAATGATCTCAGATTATCAACCTACTAGCCATCTAACGTGATACTTGAAACGACCTTTCTAAACCGTATCACCCGGTACGAGGGACTTACAAAATTGTAAGTCCCTCCATACACAATAATTTGTTTGAAGGAATTATAATGATTATAAACCCTGATATATTTGCTAAGATGAAGGCTTGAGAGTAAAGATCTGAAGAAACTAACTTAGACTAATTTTGAATTTTTTAAAAAAAATGTACGACTGAATATGAACAGCAAATGTTTTGCAGAAAGTGCGTCTCGAACCCGTATCCACTATCACCTGTAGTTACTGAGCTAACGCCTTAGTCTACTGCACCAACGGGGCAGATGAGATTTCACGGTACAAAAGCAACTCATATAGCACCGCTGTTAACAGGCTGATGTCAGCCAGGGATCCTCAATATAACGCCAGGGATCCTCAATATAACGCGATAACAATTACAAATCCTGTTTTACGCTTAAAAACGGTTGATAATATGGAGAAACCATTCTATTTCGGATATGGTAAGGTTGTAGACCCTGATAGTCAGGAAGAACCCTCGGATGCTTCGCATCCTCGGATTTTTCCTTCCTATCAGGGTCCACGACCTTACCATATCCGAGGTATCATGGTCGTACGATTATAAACTATGGTCACCAATTGTCAACACATGAGCAATGTGCTAATATTTTTGGCTTTGAAAAATCATATCCTTGTTATTATCCGTTCGATTTTTACGTTTGATGGCTTGTTTTAAAGACAAATGTATTGGCTTTGCCGTGGGATATAACATTGAATGATAATATGATGACAACATTCTGAAATATAATTTCAAATGGACATGGGGTGTTGACCCCGTTACATCCCTTTACTTTTTTTATAGTATATGGGGCTGGATCGTCGACTTCATATTCGTTTTAATCGCTAGTTTCGACGATACAAGCCCCTGTGAGTTGGATAACTTGTTCCTAATCCCTTTCGTCATTGAATATAAAATATAGCACATCCTAAATCTATGTCGTTAGTATTTAATTCTATCGTTTTATCCTAACATTCCCACAGCATCATATTCTGGTTATAAATATAGGGAGGTACAATTTTAATTTTACAACGTGTATACTAAAGAATGTGTTGTTATAGAGGTACAAACCATGTTAAACTGTCATAATGACTACTAAATCAACCTTTTCAAATGCTGTCTAGAATATTTACACACACACATTTATTATTGTTATTCGGGGAGGTTGTAGTCTATTACACACATCAATACACGTACATGTATATTGCTGATTCATTACTGAATAATCCATGAACTAGAGTGGCCAAAGATTTAATTTCGTATTCTTAGGTTTCAATTGGAAACACTCATAATTGAGAGAGTGTGTGTTTATTCACGTTTTGTACGAAGTCAGCGAATCACCGATTAGGTTACGAGAGACGAATACAAATAATAGAAATTCTTACAGATATACATTGTATTACAACACGCTTGAAGGCAAATGGGGGAGGAATGTATATTTTAGTTACCATCGAATGCGTGATTACTGCATGGTTAGTATGTATGTTGAGTCTGAAGTTCTGAGTCATGAAGTCTACCGACTTGTTATCTATTGTCTCCTGACCAAGTCAGCATGAGCAAGAAGCTGGTCTTTCATCAATTACAACTTCGAAGCTCCATAGTATGATAAGAGTAGTGGATTCACGGGAAGGAATCAACGACCCATAAAGTTGACTCTTTGTCACGAATTCGCTGCTCCGGAGGTATTCGTAATGGATAATAGCTGAATACGAGGGTCTTCCCGTAGACAAAGGCCTCTCTTTGCTAGAACGCCCTTGGATGAGGTGTTATCTATTTCATATACCAAAAAAGAACTAATGTGAGTGCAATTGTATAAATGTTTTAACCACAGTACAGGTGATCAAAGTAAAATAAAGCGCACATAAAATATCATCAAAGTTCTCGGACAGCAAAATACCATTCAACAATCAACTCTTCATTGCCATCAATCCCCTGTGGTCTCATGGTAAGGTCTTCGGCTACAAAGCGAATTGAAGGGTTGCGGGTTCGATTCATTCATTCATTGTCTGCTTTGAAAAGTTTAACATAGCAATTTTGTAGAAAGATTATCCTACTCAATGGAACTTAAAATTAATTAGGTGCAAAAATCCTACTTGGAAGGGTTTATACTGTACAATAATATCCAGTGTAAGGTCCTCTCGATAGGATTTGTCAGGCCCTGTTACCTTTCTCAGGGATGTTCTCCCGGAAAAAAGACTTAAGTTCAAAGAATGTTAAATGGGCCTTGAGGTATATGATTTATCTTAACCCATGATTGACGTCAGGCATATCTATTGTTTTCTTTTGTGCATTTGCAGTATATCAAAGCATATAATCGACTTATATTACACATTTAGCTGCTACTCATCAGTATGTGATATATGTTTATTCTACTTTATAGGCAATATCAGGCTTGTACGCGTGTTACCACACTACCCATGACGCGCTTCACGTTATTACCGTCTAGTGAAGAAGGTAGTGTTCTTACTGACAAACAAACATATCTAACGGCCCTTTGTTACCTAATGGATAAAGGTACTGAATGCAAGTGAAAGGCTGTCTGTTTCAATCTTGACTCAAACAATTAAACTACAAATACATCCTACAGATATATCAAGATAAAACATATCATTTTGAAAACATTGCAAGATCTGTAGGCTATAATTCAAATATAAACTGATCACTTGATTCGATACTGTTAACGCATAGAGTGACGTCATCGCCATTAATGAAACACCCTTAGAAAACGAACTACTTTCGATTGCAAACTTGAAGGAACATACTTTATTCATTTAATCTTCTTTAGACATTCATTATATACATTTAAATTAAGAATTACAGAACAGGCGGTGTGCATCTTTTGGAGCACCCACCACAGCACTTCAGTTTCCCGGGGCATTCGCTGTCTGATATGCAACTCGCTTCACATTTCATTCGACGTGGCCTCGATTTTGGACATTTTCCAGACTTTCGATGAACTGGGTATATCGGTTCTGAGCAAATTCGAGGACAGACACCACAGCACTTTCTACTTCCGTGACAGTCCATGTCGGTCGAGCACTTGGCGTGGCAGAAAGGTAAAACACTTCCGGTGAGGTTAGGACATTCTCCGTCCTTTGTATGGGGGACTGTTAATAACAAAATGATCTGAATAAGTTACTATCATCTTTAATCGTAATAATTCTTCCGTAAAGATGAAGTGTTTTTAAGTGACATTTATGAATGCGAAGAACTTCAAAATATGAAATTATAATGCTGAATCTAGAAACATCAAATGAAGGATGTTTTTATTACAATATCGTAGATGCGTGTGTCACGAAAGTGCACTTTGCATTAAAACTATTGATCAATGTCTATACATAGAGAAGTGTCTTCTGATATCAAATACATCAACATGAGTTACTTTTTTACTTTTTATTATTATTTTACTTTCTCTTTATCATCCCAAATCATTGTTATTACGTTTAATGAAGTGGTGTACATCTGCACAAATCTGCCATTTGACTTGCAATGCGGTAATGTCATAGCTTTGTGGTGTCATCATGTTTATGACGTCATAGCACTGTGATGTCATTACTCGATTATGTAAAACTATAGTGATGTCATGTAGTTAACGGTGACAGGGCAAAATCTACTGGCAAAACCATATCTCCAAGGTGATACAGCTTGATCTCACAAAAGGGATTATCCTATCTCACAGTTTTGGATGATAAATAGATAATCTCACCCGAGTGTCTTCTGATATCAAATATATCAACACGACTCGATTGAACTTACAAATTTCTGAGGCTTGCCGAGGATATTTTTACTTTTATCAGCGAGTGTTGATATATTTGATATCAGAAGACAGGAGGGTGAGTATCATCAAAATTATTCAATAATTAATTCCAAAAGAAAGAAACATAATTATCTTAAACACAAAACTGCCATTCCACTTCTTCAGCAGTGACTTCAATGATGTCATAGCATTGTGACGTCATCAGCATTATGGCATCATTGCAATGTTACGTTATCAACTTTATGACGTCATAGCCATGGTATCATTGTCAGCAGTGTTCCCAGTGACTGCAAAGCCTTGTGATGCAATAGGGTTATGGCGATTTGATTGTAGCGATATCTACATTGTAGATATCGTTTGTAGATATAGATTGATCTCTCACAAGCGATATCTACGGTAGGAGCGAGTTTTGGATGATAAATATTTGCAATATTTATTTATAATATGACTATTTGTATCAATAGAATAGTGAGAGACAAACCTGGATGTCGGTTCCTGATCGTGTGAGGATGGAGATGGTGGTGGGCCGGTACACACATTGCTTTGTAGGAGCACGACTTGGAGTAACACAGGAGAGGATGCATCACACACTGCCGTCCGTGGGGACAGCGTACCCGCTGCTATGTGAAACGGTTTAGTTACTACACACCGTAATCTGACTTCTCATAATGTGGGCGCTTTATTATGAAGGTTTTTAATATTTGTAACATAATTACATTCGTAAATATTGATGTTTAAGTGGCTTACGCATGTTTTTCTATATCTTTTTCCCGAATTTATATATATCTCAAAAAAATATTTTTAATCAAAACCAATTTTGGCATTATTTAACAGTTCATATATCATACATGTTGTTAACTAGTGAATGTACTCTATTCCACTCGAAGCATGATTATACAAATTTATCAAATCCTGAAGGGGATTAAGAAGTATAATACATAAGAAAAGCAAGATTTTGATGGATAACAAATTCTTTATTGTGAACATGCAAAGTGTCATGAAATTACTCCTTCATTGGATGGATCTTAGGGTATATCGAAATGGGATTTCATTCTGATAAAGTTTCACTTCTTTGTGATATTTACATTCATAATGTTATTTCTAATTTGGTGTCCAGGAACAAGTATTGTTACACTGAAAAATGAAAGTCAATAGTGTTTGTTGTACATGTAAGGTGAGTAATTCAATCTTTCAAGTGAACTGATGAACCTTTAGTACGTGCCTTCTAAAAAAGTCACTATTTATAGCAGTATGAACCTTCATAATCAGTATTTTGGGAAATGCTTACTGACAAAATCCAGTCTGTATGACTGTAATGAAGTGTTTGATTAAGATTTGAACTAAAAAAGATCTCAGATTTATTCCAAAATTGTAACATTGCCACAGCATCGGTATATATGTAGGGGATACACCTTTTTTGCTATATATATTTACAGGCCAATTCAATGATTACAGATCACTTACCGAACATGGATAAATTTTGCACAGGCCCAGACTGTAAATTGATAAAACCAACTGCAAACCAATAGGTAATGTTATTATTGTTAGACCTAAATACTACAAGACAACGATACTTGCTCTCCCTACTATTACAATGCAATTAAAACAAGAACTTTACATGCATATCTGTTACATGAAGTTGAATGACGGAAAAATACACTCGACCGCAAAAAGATACGTCACCATACAAAATACAAGATTATTCAATCCACAAGTGATAAACATGACTAAATAGAGCTTACACCAGAAGCAAACGAAACTAAATTTGAAATTTCAAAACATTTTATAATTCATATTTCTGAGAAACACACGTTTGAAGAATTCTATAAATTGTCATTTTCTGGACAAGATAGGAGAGGACGTCCTTCAATAAAGACGCGTCACTTGAGACAAACATTCTGGCCCAAAAAACATTTTGAAAAAAAAACGATTTCAACATCCCAAGTGAATATGAACGACACTATAATTCCTCTCTAATGTGTGAAATTGCGGGACATATTTACAAATGATGTACGTATAAAGCGCATTCAAAATCAACCTCATCCAGCAGTATAGTACTTCGTTTGTTACACTGTAAGGAGTTGAAGTTTATTTTGCGGTTAAGTGTATGCTGTCTTCGATATATTAGAAACTATTGCAAAAAGGTCTTCAACATTACGTACATAATTTATTTAAATGAATCCGTTATTAGATTTATTTTATCAATATTCAATTATACTTATCGCTTCATCAAACTGAAAACCAAGCCAAATTCAAAACGTTTTTGCAGAGTTTACTTATATATTCATAATGGTTGATATTACATTATTCGCCTTACGAATTTGTTATATAAACCTCTGTTGATCATACTTACAAGAAAGCATACTCGCTGATGTATGGCACTGCCCATAATGCAGTCAATGAAGACACAACTTCCACAGAACTATCACAACACAGATCCTTTCAATAAGTATAAGCTGCTGATGTAAGTAAGTACACTGTAAGTCGATGGTGATGTTGATAGGCAATAAAACTCTCTTCCGTCACGACTACTGTTATGGATGCATGCACGATACAAGTCGGTATGCGCATATTGACATAAACAATGAGCAATGAATACAAATTTACATTTTATGCTCAAGATAAATAAACGGATTTTAAAAAAAAATGCAGTGCATGCACATTTGCTGATTTAAATTATTTTTTTTTATTTAAGATGGGCAAAATGAAAAATAGAGATTTTAAAATGGACTTTAATGTGTTAAAGCAAGATCTCATCTCTAAAAACTGAAGCAAGTTGTGTGCATGTCCCTGTGTACACTCCTCATCGCAGACGGCAATATCACCTGGCTTGAATTGTGAACAATAACCTTATACATGTTATACAGTTATACAGTTTCCTTATACAGTTATTTTTAAATCACAAATAGATGACCGGATCGACATTATAAATGTATCCACATGACGTCTATATAGGATTTATGATCACCAAAACAGGACAATTCAGATTCAATTGCTAGATTTAAGTAGTTGTTCCTGTTTTATTAAAATAACTCACAATAGCTTCAATACAATGGGAGGCTAAAATACATTATACATTTTTTTGGATTTCAGAAAAAAATGTCTTAAAATATTCAGTTATAGTTAGCAGTTACATCAACTTATGTATGATTCATTGTTTTAAACAGTTATTTAGGATAACGGTAGCATTATTTTATTTTGGTAAGTCTGTCATTGCCATGTCATACTGACACGAGGTAATCCTTCTTAACACTATATAGAAGAATAAAAGTTCTCAGAATTAGATATTGGTGTTGAGTAAAAATTGTGAAACAAGAAAGTGGTGCATCAAGTTAGGTTTACAAGCTGAACATACAAGTTGTCATGTATCTTTGCCACCATTTTTAACGTTTGCATTCGGCATCGCAAGCGACGTTCAACTTGCAGAGTGACGTTGCCGGTGGAGGAATCACACCACTCCTAGCGTTGTGTGCACACTGGAAACGTCATGTCTGGGAATATATACAGTCCAGAATTCGATACACTCGTTATTGATGACGGAGTTTTCTTTCAAACATATTTATGAAATGATTCCATAAAATGAAAATATATATGATCGAATTATGGACAATCCAACACATGTTACAACATACATTTCAGGTGTCGGTTAACCTGGGCGCTTATTCTCGCATCGTTCGTAGCCCTACGAACTTCTTAAGCCCATTCTTAACACATGGGTTACGATCAAAATTAGGAAATTCCTAAGACTACCAACGTTTCGAGAATAAGAGCCCTGATGTTACAAAATGTTATTAGTGTTAGTTTAAACTATTACTAAATTTTTTAAAAATGGTAAATAGTGTATGAAAGTAAATATAGCTAAAGACAATGAGAATTTAGCCTTTATTTGTGACCATATCTATATTTCACAATGGCAGATTATACCAGAACGTCAGTCATATAACATATTCTTCCTCACAGATTGCACATGCTACCCTCTCAAGTTGACCAGAACTTCGTGTTCAGTTCTGCACATGTACGTGGAGTTAGAATCTGTACCAAACCGTCCTTTCGGAGAGGAATCTGCAGAACGTGTATCCCGGTAGATGCTCAATATTGCAAATTGTATTCCTCTGAAGAAGGTCGATTTTAATATGTATTTTTTTTGCATTAATTTGTTAATTTGTCGATATATTTAGAGAAAAACTGGTTATCACTTTCAATACATTTTGTTCTAAAAACTGATATGAATGCCAAGTACAAGAAACAGATTGTCTATTTCAAATTTCGCCAAATCAATAGGAAATTAGAGGTTTTTAACTTTAAGAGCCCAACAATCGAAGCCATTTTCTGTCACGTTATACTGATATACATAAGTGTGATACAATATGCCGTTGTCATTTTGGGATGATAAACGCAACCAGTACCTATATTGAGCGTCAACTGTTGATATACTTTTAATGAATATCTCCAAAACACTGCTCGTGCCACTTGGTGGAAGGGGTCTTCTTAATTTGAATATAAGTTTGCAGAATTTATCATGAACATTTAAAGGATCGCATGAAATCCACATATTTCTGAACCATACTTTAAAACAAAAGTATAAAGTATAGCATTTCCATAGGGAGTTTATGAAAGTTGTACACACATGATTTTAACAGAAGTAACACTCACCAATCCTGTTGGGATAATATCTTTTGCGTTTCATACCAGGAGCCAGAACTTAAGAGATGCACACCAAGATAATTATAAATTTAGAAAATATCAAGATGACTACCATCAAGAAAAAGCTGTTCGTACTTGTTTAACCTACCTGACGTGCGAAAAACAATGACTTTACTCTTAGAAGCATTTACTTGTAGTTGGCACTTAATGCAATAATCTACCAATTTGTCTAATATAATTGTGTGTACTCCAATAATAGTACTGTCAAATAGAATAATGTCATCAGCAAATATTAGTATAAATAGATGCAGAACATATACGTATAGGTTAACGTAATATTGATATTCTACACTTTGTACACATTCTACCATATAATTTAGTAAAAACGAAGGGCGGGTAATTTGAGTACAGATTCTCCTGATAAGGTTTCCCATGGGTGATATAGTGGAGAGTAACGGAGCATATATAAAACCATCGGTAACCGAGGATGGTCGATTCAATGATTAATGGTTAATTACCAAATGCAAGGGCAGGTACTTTCAAAACATATTTTCCCGATGAAAAGGGTGTATAGGCGATGAGGCTGTAGGGGATTATGTAATAATATTTATCGTTTTTTATTTCGGGTGATGTTATCACGTACATTGTACATCCATTTATTGTGTTGTTGTTGTCACATATGCCAAATGTTACAAATCGTCTTATTATAAAGAGAAGTACTGACTGACGGCAAAAATCACCACCTTGATGATAGTCCATCTTCAGCACGCATCAGTCAGATTGCGGCAACTCGATAAATTGAGACAGGTAGTAGCCTGATTATTGAGCTATGCTGCAGGCCAATCAAATGCTCGGATACAAAACGCACGTCTGTCGCGATGTTTTACCAACAATTAAGCGGAGAGAACTATTTTATTGTTATATATAAGTCATTTCTGGTTATAAATCAACTATTTTTATATTTACGCATCGTTTTTGTGACTTTTGTCGCAACGTAACTAAGAGATTAATTTGAAATTAGTTCTTACTTTGAACACTCCTTATTTAAATAGGAAAAGACTGGGGTTCGTAACGAGCGATTTGATTGGTCAATGGAATTGACGTAACTCTGTTTGTCCTACTGGGGGCGCTGACCCAGTTACAAGTTTTCCCATTGAGTTGTTGCAAGGGTGAATATGAATTTCTTGTAAAAGCAAATCTCGCCCGATGCGTGCGGAATATGGTGATATTCGCACTCAGTCTGACCCACCACAGTGGATGTTATCAATGTAAAAGTACAAGTAGTGATTTCGAATCGAAAAACGGACAATGATTCGAGAATGATGCGCGCATGATATGATATATTAAGGAGATAAACCTACCGTGTTTGAAAATCAGAGACATGTTATACTGAATTGATAGCGAGTAAATTTAGAATTGAAACCGAACACTGTTTACAACAGCAGCGATTTTGTAAAAAAACAACTTCTTTACTATAAGATCTCTTTTACTATTTACAAAAATATAATATATGTGTCATTTACTCCGGGAGTTTTAATTCTATTTCCCCACGTTCATAAATCAGGATTCGTTTTGCCTGAATTCAGAATTTTTGGAATAACCGACATAAGCATATCACGCGACATTAAAAATGGCTACCGTTTGCCAGTCGCTCTGAATATGACGAGCTTGAGGACTTGTATTTATTAAAATGAAGTGTTCCAGGTGAGGGCTATTGTCTCATTCGGGTAAGGAATGCACATTCTAGTTATGTAGGTGTGCAGATGATATAACATGTATGTATTTCTTATTTTGCATCAAAACGTTACGCTCGGTTTTTAGAGCCGGCTGACCATTGTCTCATTGACATTGCGTTTGCCTTCCTACTTAACTGCATTAAGTGTCGCTATTTGAATATTTCTTGATACTGACGAAGTTTGTCTTGCTAATCTATCATTTAATGTAGCTCTTAAATACGATACAGGAAAGATTGATTTGATTAGTATCAGTTATTTTGGTTTCCACAAGTAGAGCACACTTTAGAATCTGCCGTTAGTTCGGATAGATTGTGACGTCACAAGGTAGATGCAACAATACGAGGTGAAGCGGCTCTAAAATCAGAGGAGGTTCAATCCAGAATTGATCACGTTTGATTTTTCTGGAGAACCAATCAGAATCGAGTATCCATCAATGCCATGGTAGAATTGGCGATTGCGGATGAATGTGAAGTTTGAACTGAAATCAACACATATGGTATGTTGGTACGTATTTAAGCCAAATAACTATTATGAAACACAATGTATGCATCATTAATACGCCCTGATAAGTACACAATTTGCTCGCTTTGAAAGTTTAATGGTCTTGGGGTTCAGGTAGGGACACTTGTTAAAATGTATTTACATTATATATATTCATATCGACGGAAAAATATTCGAACACACCTTCATAACTAATGAAATGTTAATGGCAACATGGTTTATATGACGACTTTTGTGATTTTATGGAGCTCAGCGATGTTATTTTCAACATAAGAATAATACTATGAAGCTCTCATAAAATATCCACAAAGTTCGTCCCCTGTGCAATATATAATCGCCATTATGCAAACCGTACACAGGAAATAGGCAAATGAACATCTGTAAAATGTTTCTAGAGAACTATGAGATGGTCAAATGTGGAATTAGTATCTCTAACAAACCATTTCAATGGTATTTTTCAGAACAAGGTTCAATGGCTGGTAATTTGAGGACGTGGTGCCCTGATGAAATATCCCAGGGTTTAGGAGTGTAGAGTGGACCATTCAGCCCTGAGTGACAAAAGATGCCTTCAGTATAGTGTTCAAGGACGTTATGCTCAAATATGTCAGATATAATTTACAATACCAAAAACTAAACTGAAATTACCTGTTTGCAGAATATACTTTGAAAAACGTGAATACACATGCTTTACTTCAAATTATGCAGAATTGGGAGAGTATAATTCATCTTTCCAAACAAAATCCAACATAAGGTCAACTATAATAAAGTAAATTGAAAGATGTGCGACCGTGTGTCATTACTGTATGAATGAAAATACAAAAACAAATAAGTTATCAAAATATTTTATGTCCAAAAATTAACAACTATATACATAATGATTTAACGACAACAGTAAATATCTGGGACACAACAAGGCGAGACACATATAGATTGAGCAATTGAACAAAAGTATATGAGTTCGTTCTCAATACAACTGTTACATATACAGTATTCATGTCACAATGAAAAAGTGTAATAAAACTACAATTAAATATTTATCAAAAGTTCATATAGCGTAATGTACACCTCATTAATAAGCACTGACTCACAGAAACTATAGGAATTCCCATTAGGCATAAGTTTTACCTAACCAAGCACATTAAATCATGTACAACAGTAAGCTTTGAGGAACACATTGAGAAATGTTGACATAGCGTAATAAACTTAATTTTCTTTTTGCTTTGTCAGGTTTAATTTGTCAAAGGCTTAATAACGAGTTTTACAGCTTCGTGTATGACAAATATATGCATTATTAAAATATGTGTGACATCACTTTGTAATGCACTTGATGTGTTAAGCGCTTTGGGATTACTTATAGGAAAGTGTGGAATAAATAAAAACTTGGTTGGAAATGAAAATAAATCTAGTCTCTAGTGCAAGTCTCTATTTCATGTACTCGTCCGAAATGCTTGTAAATGAGTATACACTGTCATACAAAGTGACTAATTATTCACGGGGACAAAACTATCCTGTAATCCGTCAAACGTTTCTTTACTAATTAAGACAAATGAAAATTATGATATCTGAAGATGGACTCAAGTTGAATCGGTTACGTTCTCATCCACAAGCATGTTCAAACCGCTACAAAATATATACAAGAGAGTATTTAAAGTCTATGATGATGTTATAAGTAATATGCACAAATGGTAGTTTAAAACCTGTATTATGAAATGTTAACTGTGTTAGGAGTTAAACAAAAATGTTGACATTGGGATATAATTTTTATCATTACACATGCGTCCTGATGTTATAACTGACACAGTAAGATGAACAGCACCATTAAACCAGTATCCAGATCCAGTCTTTATCCTATGTTGACGTAATGCTGTGTATGGTTGAACATGAGTGTCTTGGTGAGAGTTGAAGTGAACCAGGGTACCTGTTTGTACCAGCTGTTGAACGTCTCCTTTGAAACATCATTGCAAACATCAGTCAAAACATCCACCACACTTCTATTGGATACTTTCATATGCTTCACCAGAGAGTTCACAAAGTACGACCCATTGTTCGTGTGTCTGAACGACTCATAGCCTGGCTCGGTTGAACACGCGATGAGAAAGTCTGAACCATCGGGGAGAACTTTGGTACTCTCCTCGTCCGGTCTGACATCTGTCTGAATCAATCCTCTCTGGGGTCTGCTTCCTTGGCAGGCCTGGATGAAGAACAACTTCGGCTTCCCAGCCAAGGTAGGACAACTCCTGTTTCTAAATGTTGACGTAATTTCCAGGATAGGCACTTCTAGATTGTTGACACCAAGTACGGAACCATTCCTGCCATGTGATAACACACAACACACGAACATGTCAAACTCAGAATGATCCAACAACGAAATCTTCTTCATTTCCTGGATGATATCAGAATCACTCAAATCTGGATGAACCACGACCTTCATATCAAAACATTTGAAGAGATTCTGAAGATTATGTACGTCCAGATCGCTCCCTGTACGAGTTGAAAATAGTAGATTCCCATTAGAATCTTCAAAGTACTTGTTGTTGATGATGACGCAGAGACCGCGAGGCCGGGAGTGAAGCTTGTACACACTGTCTCGATCTAGCAGGTCTCTGAGGACCACGTGCTTCTTCACAAGTCCAGGGATTAGGAAGCACAATGTCCTCAGTGTGTCCACCTGCAGGACCTCCTTCTTCCCATTGAGGACCGCCATCACTCGCATTCCCTTGTCCTTCTGTTTTTTCACCTGGAACACCATGATGCTCAGCTGGTCCCGACAATCTACCTCGAACCTGCCGAGTTGATGAAACGTTTTTATGCCAATGAACTTCACCTTGAAGTAGTGCTTGCATATGTTGATGCCGGACACCTCAATTGTATCGAAGCTCTGTGAGTTGAGAGTGCTCTCGCTCCTGAAGTTGTTGGTCGTCAGGTATTTCAGAAGGTCGGGCTCTATATACACGTGGATGGCGTTCTCCATTGTTCTCACTCGTGCATCATCTGCAACATATGGCGATATAACATAAATCACACAGGTATTACCAAATGTGTCAAACTGTCGGAGTATAGTGTACGTAATACGAAGGGAGAGATACTAAAAAATACGAATTTGGAGATGGTTGAATAAGTTCGAGTAAAATGACAAATATTCAGACAGAGGATGATCAGTATTCAACCACCGGTATTGGTCTTCACACTCAAATTCAAATGACAGCTTGTAAAAAGTGAGAAACTAAAGGTATAATTCCTTACGGGAGGTCAGAGGTCATCGCGTATCAAATGAATGAATTATGCATCATAATGAAGAATTTGTGACATGAAAAGTGTCTATGAAGAATCATCATTTATTTAATTTTTTTGGAAACAGGGAAAGCTTTTAAAAATAAGTAGATGGACAGGCAAGCTGACATGACATTATATATTAATGATTGTATTCTTTAAACGAACTCTGTTTATAAAGTCAATTTATGATGATATCAATAATAGTTATACAAAACATATTTGTCACAAAATAATGATTTCGTTCGTCATATTTCAACATCAATATTAGAATTGAATTTAATGATGATTAAATAATCATAGAAATGTTACATCCTAGTTTAAATGTGAAATTTCAAATTGATTATATTTAGACCAAATACTTGAAATAAGTTAACGCATGTCGATGTTAAGTATATTTTCGACTTCCAAACCGTGCAAATAGTTTCTGCATATTCGAGTCAACAGGAAGTATTTTACGTATGCCGTGTCACGTTTTATTACTGACCTTTATTTAAGTGATTTCATCTCGTTGTTGAAACCCACTGCCAGTCTTAAGTCTCTGATATACCATTGAATAAGGGATAACGCCACATCAGGTTTTAAATCAAAGTAAACTCTTTTGAAGCCTCTTTCAATGCTCGGTTGGTTATGAATGAAATACGCTAGTCATGGTGGCAGCTTGAATGTCACGGGTTGTCAACGAGCCACCCCTTCTCGCTTGTCGTGTTCCGCATTGCCCCTTTACATAATGCCTATTCTGAGCAGTCGGACAGGAAACGCTTATTAACACGTGGTCCTATTTACCAACTATAATCAAGGGTGGACTTTTTTCTTCGTTATTTTTTTATCAGAGTTTTGATTATGAATATTCGAATGTAAATAGACTAAATGTACTTAATGTCATTGAGATATGATATGCTACTGGCCTACAATTTGTGATCTTATTAATAATACGCTCTACATTGAATTGGCCATGACTCTTAGTCCATGCGTTAAAAATAATTGAATTGGTATTTTGAACAGTTCTTGAATTGCATGCATTTAGGACGAGCAAGGAAGACGTTCACATTTTTATAGGAAATTCATCTCATTTCGTCCGGTTTATGGCGTCAAAACTCTATCAATCCATCAATGTTAAAAATTATATATTCAGTATAATATCCACGTGCTTCCATCAATGTTAACAAATATGTATTCAGTATAATAGTCACGTGCTTCCATCAGTGTTAACAATAATATATTCAGTAAAATGGCCACGTGCTTCCATCAGTGTACTGAGTGTATAGTCGACCTGCTATCAGAGGATTTCACTCACAACATAAAGGATTTTTTTTTTTTTTTATTAAGATGAACTACGTTATTTCCAACATAATACATATAGGTAAGGGAAACAATGCTTATTTAACCGTAATTAACGGGTTTAAGTATTTACCACGATTTATGTACGACTATATGTTTTCATATAGCTGTGTCTTTATGCCCATTGTAGCACACATAGATAAGAACAGAGATGCGACACTACAAGTGAGCATATGCTTTTACAATTTAGTCACGCCTAAAAGTTTTCTAGGTCAGTTTTACGGCACTTCAGTTAGACACAACAAATGAAATGTGAAGACACTCCTTTATATAACAATTTATCATATTTTTTTCAAAGTAAAGCCCTATGTAAATAGATTGGAATTATGTATTATCATGACACATGTGTACCTTTTAACCCAGGTTAACGGCCCCGTTCACTATGTGTGTGTTAACGCTGTACCAAGGACGTACAAAGTCCTTGCCTTTAAATACTTGTTCACTCGCTGTCACTATATGATCTCATTTACCCTATCACAGCATATCCCTCATACATACATATATATATATATATATAATTTTTATTATATATATATATATATGTGTGTGTGTGTGTGTGTGTATGAGAGAGAGAGAGTGCATACATATAATTAATTATAGAGAGAGAGAGAGAGAGAGAGAGAGAGAGAGAGAGAGAGAGAGAGAGAGAGAGAGAGAGAGAGAGAGAGAGAGAGAGAGAGAGAGAGAGAGAGAGAGAGAGAGAGAGAGAGAGAGAGAGAGAGAGAGAGAGAGAGAGAGGCATACCATTAACATATTTGACTTATATGTAAATGCGCCCATTGTCTCACCTGGATGTGTGTAACGCATGAACCGAGATACGGAATTTAAAACGCATTCCTACAGATCGCTTGCGACCATCTGCCCCAGCTGTAAGCCGTTATGAGGAGTACAAGCGAGGGGGAGGGGGTAAGGTCGGGAGGACATTAATTGATTTTATAAAATCAGAACTTACTTCTTTCACTTGCATTTACATTTACTTCCACATGATTGTAAGCTATGTTTTCTAGGATATTCAAGTATACATGTAATTAAGAAGACCACTTACCAACTTGAGTGTACACTTTGATATCCAAGCACCTTGCACGGATTTAAATCTCCACCTACCACGTGCTTGCATATTCACTATCAATGAGTTGAGACCCGGTTTTATCGGCGCTTTCATAATGTAAACATCGTAATTTAGGCAGGCCTCTTTATGACCGGATGTAGCTACCTAGCACAGACCCCGTTACTAGGGTTTCCATTGAGCGAGGGGTCAGCCAGAGGTGCAAGTATGTAGGATGGGCCCACCTCTCTTCCCGTCATGTCAAAAGGCTTTGCTTTCAGAATAGGCCGTCTAAATACAACCGTTCGCTTGCCAGCGTTGAACCATGTGACATTGTGTGTGATGACATTGATATTAATTTTCCACTTCCTTTAGCAAGAGAATTTATTATGAATACTTCTTGCTACTGTGTAATGAGGTCGTTACGCCTATTTCCTCTCTGAATAGGCTGCATGTTTAACCTAGAGAATAATAGCGTTAGACTTGCTTTCATAAAAAGGTACTGTTTTAAAAACAGAGTTAGAGTTTATATTCTTTCAAAATGTCATATTGTATTTACATTCAGTGTGTGTTACTAAATATAACTAGAAAACCTATTATTACAATACGATCATGATATAGATAGTACTATAATGAACATAGAAATGAAAATAACATAGACATAGAAGGGAATTATATGTAACTTTAAAACATAGTTTGTCGTTTAAGGTACTGCAAAAAATATTAATCCTCGTTAATGTTAACATGTGACGTTTCTTTACTTGTCACATGTATTCAGATATACCGTATGATGTAGGATATATTGTGTGCTGCAAAATAATTGATGAACTTTCTTCTGAATTGCGTCTTCCACTCATATCAACCTCTGTTACAATCATATATACATTAGGTAACTATATTTGTTTAAAAAGTATCCATAAATCGGGTCACATTTATCACTTTCATAAATTGTGGTATTTCTATTATGGATTGCAAATACACTATAATACATTTATATTTAAAGAAAAATAATATTAATGATTTGATTGCATAGTTATTTTGAGAAACATTCAAATAATTAAACTGTCTATGATTAAATATTTCTTCTTTAAGATGCATTTAGAAGTTGGTAATATAAAACCATTTGTTTGATAAAGGTGTTAGCATCTACACCGAAACGTTGCATATCTTTATGATTAGATATCCGATAAATTTATAAATCCCTTTGTAAATGTATATACAATGACTGGGCACAGTAAGTTAACCATATGCGACCGTAAAGCTGTTACTGATCTCTGGATGTCACACCAGCCGAAGCTAAAACTTTGGGGGAAGCTCCCACGCAGGGCGCCTAATGTAACAAAGGTGATATTCAACTAAATCCAGTTGACTAAGAAGCGGCCAGGATAAAGTTCGATACCCTAGCTATCGATTGTGTGTAAACTTGTTTCGACAATTCTACCTGGTAGGAAGACGTTTGCTTGAATCTGCGACACCCAATGCTATTACCTTGAATGTACACTCATTCCTGTCCTCCTTTGAAGCGACCATAAAATATTCACCGGTTTCTGAATTTTTCAGTTGGAAATTCAAATTTAGAAGTTTCATTTACAATGATATTTTAGTCTATGGCCCATGTACACGGTGGTTACAAGTACTAGTATATCATTTATAAAACAGTAATGACTTAGATATATAAGAATAAAAAAGAAGATCCCATAATTAAGTTAGTTGTTTTTTTAAATATTCTTTTATATATATATATATATATATATATTACCATACATTTGTTTGTGTTCAACATAAAAGGGGCAGTAGCACGTTTTTTCGTTGAAAAATTTCAATGTCGATGCCAATGTACTTGAAAAATAATGTCACAAATAGTAAAACACCCTTCTCTCTTCGGCAAATCAAGTTAAAATATGAGTGTGCATGGTTCCGTAAAGTCATGGGAATCGTTTTTGACATTCGAAATAATAAAATGTGTTCACAATAAAATGGCCGCCATGCAATTTTTGCTTTATACGCAAAACCGTTATAACCAGTACGGCAAAGTAAATGTTAATGACATAAACTATCATTATAAATGTAAAATTTGAAAAATTAAATTGGCAAAAAACGTGCTATTGCCCCTTTGATGCAAGCACGATAATATACACTCAAACGCAAAATAAACATTGCCATATAAAATACAATTAAATTCAATCCAAAAGTGATAAGCACGACTGAAACAGCAATACAGTATGTCTTTATAGAACCCAACTAAACTAAATTTGAAATTTCAAAACATTACTTGTTCTTAATTTTTAGAAACACGCGTTTAATAAATAGTCTCTTCGAATCTCCTTAACTGGACGAGATAGGGGAGTCAAAAGGGGCTTTTTGGCTTGTTTTATGACGTCCAACAGTTAAGACGCGTCAACAAAGTTAATCCCAATAACTTTTTGTTATGTCCACACCATCTCTTATTAAATAACTTTATACATTTTATGAATTTTTAAGTTAAATGACAAACGTTCTTGCCAAAAAACATCTTTGAAAAAATTATTTCAAACACCCCAAGGGTTCTTAAACATTCATAAAATATTATACTCTATAATAATGGGTACTTCTTTACAAATCATGTACCTATAAAATGCACTCAAAATCGATCGCTTCTTTGCTGGATAAACTGAGAGTTTGAAGGGTCATTCCCTGTCCCACACTGAGACATGAGTTGAAAAACTTGTGGTGTCACCCTGAGTGAGTAACTTAGTTCGAAGTGTGCCTCTGTCCACCCAGCAGTCAAATGGGTACCTGGTATGATACGATGGTAGTCTGAATTGAACCTTGAGCGCCTGACAGGCGACCGGTTGTTATCTGCTACGGGAGTGTTCTGTACTCGTTGACCAGGGGTAATATGTCGACATATGTTGAGCATGCGATGTGCATGGAAATATGCGCTATATAAATGGTCTATACTTATTATTATTTCAACGTGCAACGAATAGCCATAACTATGTGTAACAATAGGCTTAGATTTGATTAAATGAGAAAACATTTTCGAAGCATAAGCCCCGTTCATGCGCCACTGTTTACTTACATGTGCAGAAATACACATATATGACATATTTACATAGGTATGTAAACGTGGCGCATGAACGCAATTACATACATGTGTATATTTGCATGGTATGCACATTTGCACTGAGTCAAGAGGTAGTGCAAATGTATTTTTGCACATTTGCAATTTTGCATAGTATGCATATTTGGCGCATGAACGCAAATACCGATTTACACACATACAATGTAAGCAAAGAGAGAGAGGGTACCGAATGATGAACATGATCATGACTGGTCTTGCACAGCCATCATGTCCTCTAGTAAGCATGACAAGAGCATATCCATGGCAGCAGGGAGGGGACCCTACATATAAATCAACATATCTCATGATGATTATGGGACTTGTTAAATCAAAATATACAATAAACTTGTATACAAGTTTCATTCAGGATCAAAGCACGTATGTTATGAATAAGTGACTGAGAGACATTTTAATTATTTTTTCAACAAAAGGATCAGGACATCCTATATTTTGTTTTCATTCCGTCTTTTTACCTTTCCAAAATCTCAGAGTTTGCAAAGATACGAGCATAATATACTCTTTCCAGCTAGTCCACCATAATACAAAATCACAGACAACGTGCAACACAATCGAAAGGGAGAAAGGGAGTGTTCTGATTGGTTGCAATTGAATCTAGTTGTGCAATAAGCGACGCCGTTGTAAAAGTGACATTTGCCAATGACACGTCATAATGATAAAATAAAGGTAAGGCCAACGTTTTTTCGTTTTCCTGTGTTTTCCTTGAAATATGCTATTTGATTTTGTGAAAACTATTGATCATAAACATACTTATAAATAAAGAAGACCAAACCAGAAACAAATACCCAAAACAGTTCATTTGCGTTATTTACGACAGACATATTCGAATGACATATGCTAATGAGCAAGACCCTTCAGAGTAAAATGCCTCGATCTTTTAAGTCACTCGGACGACATGGCCACTGGAAGATAAGTTTTCATTGGTTAAGAAGCAGGGATACGGTATGAGATTTCTCTTTCCAACGCTAGGGGACTTTGGTTCTGCTCTCGATTTCAAGCGAAAAACAACAGAGGTAGGATCGGAAATCTGAAGGGAGTAACCTTTGTGGGAGGAGAATGGGTTCTTAGAACTGTTTCTGAAAGATATCCCAACTCCTGCTATTACTGATGACCATCTATGTCATCATCATAAAGGGTAACATCTCCTTTGTCTCCGCAGTACACCAGTGGCTACATAATCAAGGCTTGCCCTTAAATTATGGAAACTGAACATTTACCCTATCAAAATACATACCATCAGATGGCGCATGAACGCATAGCAAATTTTGCATAATTATACACACCTGAGTATATTTACATGGTGTGTATTTTTGCATATGGTGCAAATGTTTGGCGCATGAACGGGGCTATAGAGACCAACTCAAATGGACGCAAGCGTATTCAACAGGAATAACTTACCGTCATTGGATATAAATTAAACTACATATGTATTATACCAGGCAATCGTTTAATTACTGTTTATAACGTGTAACTGCACATGTAGGCTGGGCGCACATACGTCGAGTTTTCTTGCGATGCGTCATGCGATGCGTTAAAAAAACGCAGAAAGTGTATTTTCATAGGTCGCGCACGCTACAATGTAGGTCCGATGCGTAAATGCGACGCATCCGATGCGGTGAAAATAGGTGCTTCACCTATTTTATCGCATCGCAAATGAAATTACATGGAGGATTCCATATCTTACGTCATAAGACACTTCTCGAGGGGGTTTCCCCACTCAAATCACATGGAAGGAAAGTGACTAGGCCTATGTATCATGCGTGCTATGATTATGTCTTGATCCATAATTACAAATCCCGCTTTTTATATAGTTTTGAAACAAATGTTTGATACAACTGTTTCCGACATATACATGTACATATTGTATGTTTTGAGGATAATACTGACGTTTCTTAATCATGTTTTGTAAGAATATTATATAGAGATATATACAGCACCATATATCTAACGCACTTGCTTAGCGTATGTAGTGTGCGCGGAAAAACGCAATGCATTACGCATCGCAAAAACAAAATCGGAAGTACATGTAGTGTGAGCCCAGCCTATTCTTAACCTGAATCAAGTTCTGTATAAACAACTGTTGTTTTTTTAATTATAAAAGTAATAACATATATATTGTAACCTCGAGATACGAAGCAAAGCAGATATGCAACACCTATACATTAAAGTATAGATTGATCTGATCCTTATCTTTACGTTGTTGACTACCACATAATGGAGATAACCTTTAGCATCATCTTAAAGTCTGAACACGAGTGAACAGACATCTTTTGTCACTTCGACATAGATACACATTTTGTAAGATGAAAGGCTCTCTTGTTTAAGGGTTCATCATACAACGATTTAAATAGGGATTATTTTGCATTTTCTAAATACTTTTTTAAAAATATAGCCATTTATACTCTTTTATTTGAAGGGAGGGTTCCCCCAATGGACATAATCCCAAAAAGGGTAGAACACAATCTCTTAAATGATAAAGGGAATACGAACATTGCTTTTTATATGTTTAATTATTTTATCATTTTCAATGACTATACATAGAGAATACCAAACAAGTTCCCGTATTTATTAAAACGAGTTACTTGTAAACGTATTTAACGAGCGAAAGCGAGTTAGATACGTTTGACAAGTGACGAGTTGTAATAAATACGGTATTCATAGGGAATGAGTTTGGTATTTTATTCATTACACACATATAAACAACATGATTTAAGTAGTTTTAAACGAAAATTTCTAGACGTTCTGTTGAAGCGCGTAGTAATACAGTTCACTTTCACGTCAGTGACGTCACAATGTCTAACGGTAAAGAGTGTCTAATGCCGCACACAAACATAATCTTTGATTTAAGCGCTAATTGGCGTGCTTAGGAATGAATCAATTGAATCTTAACTTTTGAATAACCTGATAACGTGTTCCCGAGTATAAAGGAAAACATAACACTGATAAAAGCGTTCCATTCACTCACTCAAATCTTGAACTCCGATTTACTTGTGAAAAACACTGTCAGTTCGCCATTTTCCGAACAGGAGCTCATAAACTAGGCAACGACAAGCCGATGTCAGTTCTTGTTACGATTCTCACCATCGGTAAAACGAAGTCGCTTTGGATCGGGATCACGTTTGTGTGATTGTTTCCCGTATACTTGTCTTGAAGCGTCTCGAAATGGAGTGAGTAGCGAGTAACACAGCGAGGCGAGCTTGGCCCAGTCGACGTTGTGACGGCACTGACGGTTGAAGGGAGACAACTCACATGCGCAGGTGATGTGTGTGGCGGCACAGTTTACGATAGGACGAGCGCATTCGGCTTTGTCGTTGTTTTATATATAATATTCCAGATTGTCCTCAGTTTGTGATTCCTACGAATTTTAATAATTTGTTTACTTATGAATGGCAAAAGTAGTCCCGCCCTCGTGACCTCGGGTCATCACCATGGAGCGACCAATCAGATGCGTCTCTCGCAGTATCTAACATACGTTGGATACCAAAAATATCTCGAAGTGTTCTCACTCACATGTGTGTAATAATAGATATTATCTTCTATGGTTTAGCTGAGGCACCTGGGGCTTGATTTTCTAATTTAATGTTTAATTTGGCAACGTCACTCAACAGCTGTTTGATGATGTTTGGATTTATTTCTCAAATTATCTCTCAACAAACAACATATTATCTCAAAGTGATATTGGATTTATTTACCAAAGCAATACTTGATTACAAACAAATGATTGTTTTTAATATAATTTAAAAGCAGAAGACCAAAAATGACATTTACCAAAACAATAGTAATGATCAAAGATATTAATGTATGGATAAATTGGATTATAAATCATTTGGAGATTTTGTCCATGGGGCTGTTTTGGGGAAGGAGGTTTTGTCTGAGGAGATTATGTCAATTGGACACGCGTCAATTGAGGAATTCGTCAGAACACGGCAGTATAGAAAGACATCTCCACAGCACTGAGTAAGCAAGTAAATGAGTACTAAGCATTATAGCTCAACGTGCGTATACCACTTCCAATAATTAAACATTACAAATACATTTCCTTAATATCACTGAACAGCACATGCGTATTAAACATTATAACTCCATTTTACATGTCCTCACAACCCCAAATTTGGATCCAACTAATAAGCTCGACCTAATAAGAACAAGCGATACCGACCAATGAAACGTTCAAATGACTTGTCATCTCGGTTATAAGTCATAGAGATACTATCCGTCAGTCAGTGATCACGACAGGTCAACTGGACATATACATACATTTAAAAGCTTATTCTGCGAGCAAGTATGATGTGTATGGCGAGGGTTGTACACAAGGCTGTACGAGCTTTGTAAAAGTACATACAAGTTTTTATGTATCTATTCTATTCCATTTGAATCGCGTAAAAATAGCCATAAAATGTCACACGTAGGCGTGTTACAGTGACCTGACAATGTGACCAAATATGGAGGTCATTAAAAACCAAGGTATTCTACACAAAAGTAATTATGCATCTGCCATATATGCTGAATTGTTGATTTTTCACAGCATGGACTCCTTGCAAAGACATAAGCTATGGGGATCATGTAACACTAATTAACCTTGAAATGACAAATCAATTACATGAACACGTACAAACGTATGATAATGTTAAGTTTGTGTTAGGAACGACACTGTACTCTTTGAAACGTCATTGAAGTACGGCAAGGTTGTGTACTCAGTCCTTGTTTACCTTCTTAAGATGCATGAACTAGCAGTACAGATTGAACAACATTGTTCACATGCATGGTATTCAACTACATCTCGAAATGTTAAAACATTAGATTTTATTATTTGCAGATGATATTGTTCTCATTTCAAGATCTATTAACTATCAGAAGCGAGTCAATGCATTAGAAAACAACTGGAACAAATTATGCCTAACTCTTAATATGCATAATACAAAGTAAGTTATTGTTTTTAAAAAAAGCTGGGAAATTTTCCAAAATGAAAACATGGAATGACAAAGGCAATAGCATAGAGAATGTTACATCATATAAATATCAAGTTGTATACTATAATATTAATAATCTTTCATGGTCAGTACATCCACAATATGCAGCTGTACAAACACGAAAGGTATTGATAAAAAATAAGGAATAGGAAATATCCTTGGGGATTTAAGCATAACATCGTTTTTCAGAATATTTTGTTGTTAAAATAAGCCTATCCAACTAAATGATGTTGACATTTTGGGATGAAAATAATGTGATTGTATAGAAAAAGTACATATACTTTCTTTAAAACATTCCTTGGGGTAAAAATGAACACATTAAATGTGGCAGATACCATCTCATCAGAGCGTCACAAATCAGAGTGATTTGGATAAATAATGCTATCCTACCGTTTGCCAAAGGAGTGCTATAATATGACGCTACTTTATGATAAGTAAAAACAGTTGTGCATCAGGTGTTTACCATCTACTTTTTTCAACTGGATTGAAATAAATATGATATTATTAGCTCAAATATTAAAAGATATTTACCAACAAAACGCACATGTTTACTGGACATGATGTGACATGTGTTAATGTTAAGACTTTTAGAGTATGTTTATTTTGCTTTTTTTGTTCAGATAACGATCTCAAGTGAAAATGTCAGATGTTTTATATATGTTTTTCAGCATATGATACTAT
Organism: Gibbula magus; assembly: GCA_936450465.1. Classification (NCBI taxonomy): domain Eukaryota; kingdom Metazoa; phylum Mollusca; class Gastropoda; order Trochida; family Trochidae; genus Gibbula; species Gibbula magus. The sequence goes on along the minus strand of OW388293.1, from coordinate 15,914,813 downwards.
ACGTGAAATATATTTTAAATAATCATATTGTGTCAATCAATCAAGTGATCTTTTGTATCCTTATTGAATAGTTTAAATGAAATTGTAATTCAAAATGTTGCAGTTTTTATTCCCTAAGCTCTAATATTATACAAGATGTGAAATGTACTCTAGGCCTATACTGAAGTCAAAACGATTGGCATACATTGTATATGCCACTGGCTATGTTTGATACTGATTGTACTGATAATCATAGATTAAGATATCAAATTTATTCATCTGAAATTTAAGGTTCAAAAGCACTGTGCTGAAATACAAAACGTTCCATTTCAAAAGCATGAAGATAAAGTGGGTGTCGTTGTAACACTTGTAACACTTGTAACACAAGCTTGGCATTTATAGCAGCACATTTCGACAGTATTATGAAAACAGATTGTTCGTTGTCGTTGGTGTTTTAAATAAGGAAGCGGATTTACACCATATCATGGCTTATCTTTCAACAAACCTCAGCATTTTGACAAATTGATTTGGTCTGCACTTAAAGAGGTTCACTATGCAAGCTATAAACTCACAGATGTCCATTAGTGAAACTCCACTTTAATCCACCATCAACCTTAACACTCATACATTTATGAGACAACTGTGGCAATTACGTGTTTATTTGTAAAAGGCATGTATTGTTGTTCCTATTATGAATAGTCATATTTAGTAGTTCTCTTTTGTAGTACCAACACCGAGTAGTAAGTAAATGGTGGAACTAAAATGTGCTGATAGTACGTTTTTGATTAAACGTAATTATTTATACTTACCTGTTGACTAGACCTACTTTGCCTTACCTCCTATAGGTAATGCTATTTCAACCTTAACACAGACGAACTTGAAGAGTGGAGAAGGGGTGCGTAAAATTCCTTATCCAAGGGCCGGTAAGTCTAGGTGGTCTTGTGACGTCACTACCTGTTCAGATCACTCTCCGAAAGTCCCAAAAGGCAAGACAGACCAAGTGGGGAGGAAGGGAGGGCCTAGAGCGTAGGTCTAGTCAACAGGTAAGTATAAATAATTACGTTTAATAAAAAAACGTACTTTTATTTAAATACCTATCTGTTGACTAGACCTACTTTGCCTAGAATCCCACCGCATGGAGGCGGGTCAGTAGATACGTGGTAGTGACGAGAACAGCGACTAGCCCTGAGTGTAAGCTAATCTACGAGTCCTCCACCCTGTGGTGAGGACAAGGCACAGCCCGGGAGATACCATCTCTACCGCTAAGCGGATCGAAGAGAGAAACCCTGCCACTCAACTTCCGATCAACACACTGCCCCCCAACCCCAACAGGGAGGGGGGTGTTAAAGCGAAGCTAAAGAAAAAACAACAGACAAGAGAGCTAGCAATGTAAACAAGGTTTATTTTCAATGAGCCTTAAAGCTCCTAAGAGGGTTGACCCCTTCTTGGTCTGGTTGGGGGGACCACCTTCGTCTGAGCGAAGATCTGTGGACCCAGCCTAGAGATGCCTTCAAGATCCGCTGTGGAGACATCTCGTAGGTAATGGTTGGCGAAAACCTCTGATGAACGCCAAAAACACCCTGCCATGACATCCGAAACCGCGATGTTGCAGTGATAAGCCATCGTGGCTGATACTGTGCGGATCTCATGAGGGTTTGAACGCGAAGGCGGAGGCAAGTCAGCGGCCTTGTAGGCATCAATGACCGCCGACCTTAGATACACCCCAACGCTCGCTTATCTAGCTCCTTGGTGCTCCTAGGCGAGTGAGGCAAGAACAGACGACGCCTGCCATCTCTCAGCCTGTGGGTACGCTGCGTGTACACCCTCAAAGCCCTCACCGGACACAGAGAGAGATCCACCTCTCCTGAGTCAGAACCCAGAGCCGGGATAGAGAACGTACGGCCAGCTTCATCAGCTGCCTGGTTCTTACAGACAAAGTCGTGAGCCAACCCAAGAGAGGCCGATCCCCCTCCCTAACCTCAAAACGTAGAAGGTCCGCCTGCAACGCATTGATTTCCGAAATCCGCGCTGCGGAGGCCATGGCCACCAGAAAAATGACCTTGATGGTGAGAGGGAGAAGGGGTACGTCGGAGAGCGGTTCATACTTTTCGGAGCGAAGGTGGTTGAGCACAATGGCTAAGTCCCACTCAGGTGGACGAAGCCTGGACCTGCCGTCAACCGAAAGGAAGGTTTTAATGAGGTCCTTGAGGACCGACACATCCAACCCTGGCGATCTCTTCCTGAGCACCGACAGGATAGCCGACATGTTGGTGTTGATTGAAGACGCCTTAAGATGCCTGGTGCTGCATAGGTACACCAAGTACTCCGCGACCTGAGGAACTGAGGCCTCCGCCGGGATGAAATCCCTCTGAGCACAGAATGAGGCGAAGGCCTGCCACTGGAAATCGTAGAGTTTCCTAGTGGTCTTCCTATGAGAGGTAGCTATGGCATTGGCGACGCACTTTGAGTACCCACTGCTCCTTAGCCCTCTCTTAATACAAGCCAAGCGTGAAGGGAGAACACCTGAGGGTTCTCGTGCAACCTTCCGCTTGGCCTGCTGATGAGCAGATCTCTCCGTGTCTGAATCGGAACCGGTTCCCGATGACAGAGCCGTCGGTGAGGAACGAACCACGGTCGGGCTGGCCACCAAGGGGCGACCAGAAGGAGACGAAGAACCAGAGTTGCTCCTATCTTGGCTACAACTTGGGAGAGGATGGCCGGCGGTGGAAAAGCGTAGGCGTCCATCCCCTCCCACTCTAACGAGAGCGCGTCTAAGCCCATTGCTAGTGGGTCTGGCACTGGAGAGACATAGGTTGGCAATTGGTGGTTGAGACACGTCGCGAACAGATCTATCAGAGGGGTGCCGAACTGGAGACACAACCCCCTGAAGACCACCGGATTCAGTTGCCACTCCGTCGGGGGAGGGGCATCTGGTCGCGACAACGCGTCCGCCAAGATGTTCTTGGCACCTGGAATGTGGACTGCTCGAATGTCCAGGTCCACCTCGTCCACCAGCTCGAAGAGCTGGAGTGACACGCGTAGCAGAGACTCGGCCTTGGTGGACCCCTGCTTGTTTATCGACCAAGCAGCTGCTGAACTGTCCGTGTGGACTAGCAGACACTGGCCTCGCAAGAGGGACTGCCAGTGCTGAATGGCAAGACGTACTGCGTCCAACTCGAGGACGTTGATGTGTTGGTTCCAATCTGATGGGGACCAGGCTCCCGCCACCTGCTCGTGACCCATATGCGCCCCTCACCCTTGAGTAGAGGCGTCTACAAACAGGTGAGCTGAGGGGGGACGAGGACGAAGTGGGACACCGGCGAACACACTCTCGTCCACCCGCTACCAAGCTAGGAACCGATGGAGGTCTGGGGTCAAAACTATGTTGTGACGGCAACGCGTCTCCCTGATGTGGGGATTCAGGAACACCTGTAACGGGCGAAGGAACAACCTCCCCCTGCGGGTCAGGTCCTGAGCTGATGTTAGTAACCCCAACACTCTTTGCCACTGACGTAGGGAGAGCGATGCGTCGAGCGCGCGATCCATTAGGCGATCGTAACAAGCCATCCGCTCCCTCTTGACGAACCCGCGGAACAGCTGAGTGTCTAGGATAGCCCCTAGGAACTTCAGACGAGTCGCCGGAACCAAGTCTGACTTCTCTAAGTTCACTAACCACCCTAGACGACGGAAAAGGTCTTTTGTGAACCTGAGCTGCGCCTCGAGAACGACCGGAGAACGGTTGTGAGCGAGCCCATCGTCCAAATACATTAGGAACTGAATGTCGCATTGGTGCAGGAACTGGACGATGGGCTGAATCACACGTGTGAAAAGCCAGGGGGCGGACGAGATCCCGAACGGGAGCATGCACCACTGAAAGTGTCTCCTATCCAGAATAAAACAGAGGTACCTGCGATCACGATAGTGAATCGGAACGTGCAGGTACGCATCCTGGAGATCGAGAGACACCATGCAGTCTGAGCGCTCCAAGGATCGCATCACAGAAGGAAGAGTCAAGAGTCGAAAATATGGCGGCCGAACAAGGTAGGAGCGGTTGAATACCTTCAAGTCGTGAATGAGCCGCCATTTTTTCGAATTCCTTTTGGGTATGACGAACACTGGGGAGTAAAACCCCGGAGTAAGATGCGGGGTCAGGACCTCCTGCACCGCCCCTTTGGAGAAAGATCTCCACCTGATCCAAGGTCAATTGGAGCCGGTCCCCTGCCAAGGGACGCTCCATTGGAGCACAGGTGAGAGGTGGAGGTGACGAGACGGGGATGCGGAACCCCTGACCCAGAATCCGACAAACGTAAGGGTCTAACCCTAACTGTACCCAGTTCCTGACAAAATCTTGGAGTCGACCCCCCACCGAACCCTCCGCGTGGAGGGGGAAGCAGAGGGGGTGACCAAGAGTCACTTCCTTCGCTTCCCCTTCTGAGGGGTACGACCTCCGCCGCCGGGACGGAGGGACTTGGGGGACTGACCCGTGGATCCGCGGCCACGACCTCCATTTTTTCGAATTCCTTTTGGGTATGACGAACACTGGGGAGTAAAACCCTGGAGTTAGATGCGGGGTCAGGACCTCCTGCACCGCCCCTTTGGAGAAAGATCTCCACCTGATCCAAGGTCAATTGGAGCCGGTCCCCTGCGAAGGGACGCTCCATTGGAGCACAGGTGAGAGGTGGAGGTGACGAGACGGGGATGCGGAACCCCTGACCCAGAATCCGACAAACGTAAGGGTCTAACCCTAACTGTACCCAGTTCCTGACAAAATCTTGGAGTCGACCCCCCACCGAACCCTCCGCGTGGAGGGGGAAGCAGAGGGGGTGACCAAGAGTCACTTCCTTCGCTTCCCCTTCTGAGGGGTACGACCTCCGCCGCCGGGACGGAGGGACTTGGGGGACTGACCCGTGGATCCGCGGCCACGACCTCCCCGCCGAAAGTCCGTTTTCGCTTTCTTGGGGGAAGGTTGGCCTCTGCCCTGACCTTGGCCCTGACGAAAATTAGTATGAGGATGCTTTGGTGTCGTTTGCCTCTGACTGATGAGGCGATTGGTGAGGTCTTGCTGCTGAGCTTCCTGTCTCGCTCTTAAAACCTCGGGGATACGACCCCCAAACAGAGATTCAGAGTGGGCAGGGGCCTGACGCAGAAAAGATTTCTGATCGGGGTTGAGACCTGACCGATAAAGGAAATTGTCTATACGTAGTACCGTGACACCCGATGAAATCCGAGAAGCAGATAACATGATCTGCGCCAGGTCCGCATCCACATTGCCGAATGCTTTAAACAACACAGGGTCACCCGACTCCATGCCCGCCTGCTTGGCAGAGGCAAGCATCGCCACGTTGAACGCCACGTTGTTGCCCAAGCCTAACACTGTGCGAGCCTCTCTGTCAAGATGTGTAAGCTGCGCATCAGTAACGCGATGAGGCGGGTCGGGGGCAATCAACCGAGACGAACCCTGATCTAGAGTGGGCGGAACGAGTTGGAAAGGAACCGGATACAAAGGCAGTTGCCATCTGCGCCTGTCCAGCACCACTAAGGGCGGAAGCAGACGGTTGGGAACCGCAGCCGAGATGACCTGCTCCATATCCTCGGTGGCGTCTAGCAGAAGTCTATGCGAGCCGTGCGGGAGGTGCGTCGCCTTCAGGGCAAAAGGAAGCCCTCCTGGCTGCCAGCGAACGAGGTCCCGCCACACTGACTTGACTGAGTGGTACCTCCGCGAAGGAGGCCACTTCCGAAAGCATGGCGGATCCTCCGACGACCCCATATCCTCCGCCTCCGCTTCAATACTGATGAACTGATGGGCGACACGACTGTGACACGACGCGTAGTGGTGTGAGCAGTACGCGAGGAGGCAGCGGACCCGGAGGCCCTAGAGGACGTGGGACGCGAACCCTGAGACACAATGTCCGCATTGGGTTCACCCGGTAGAGTAGTAACGTGAGTAGCGTGAGTGGGAACAGTCAGCGGACCCAGACGAGCGTCGAGCAAAGAAGAGACCATATCCTTGACGGATGCAAGAAGGAGGTCCGGCTTGACTT